>SRSE01001339.1:6968653-8300384 GCA_005024645.1 Planiliza haematocheilus | reverse complement strand
GAATTCTGATGAGGAACACATCACCCCCCACTTTTGTATTTGACCCAGTTTAATCTCCACCTCTCTGTTTCCCATCTTCTTGTTCACTTACTATAGTTGTCCTTCACGAAAAAACACTTTTGTGAGGTTTGGCTGAGCAGTGCGAGATGCTTTCATAGCCGTAATTCTTTGCATTGTTCACAATGAAAGTGTGTCGACATAGGTAGCATATTAAAGACAGAGCCTTTATTTTTTGCTCAACAACACAGTTGACAAAGTTATAGATTTCCCAAACTTCTAATCTAAAGCTAATGTTTGCTAACATTATTTAAATATAAGCTAGTGGCCATGTAAGGTCATAGCATGAAAACGTCCTGTTCAGATCTTTGCAAATCTGCCTTTAGCTCCTTTGAAATCGGTTTGTATGATACGTGTCCACATCCATCAATAGTGATCCATTGTCAGTGTATTAGTACTGGCACAGAAGCCAAGTAGTAACTGGTGTGGCCGAAGTCAGCACATGGAAATAATTATTTCACGTGTGAGCTACAGTCAGGCCCAGAAATATTTGGACCGTGACACAATCTTCATGATTTGGGCTCGGCATGTCACCACGTTGGATTTGAGATGCAACTGAAGTGCAGACTTTCAGGTTTAATTCAAGGGGTTGAACAAAAACAGCCTCTGAAACGTTTAGAAACTACGATATACGAAGTCTCCTCAAAGTCTCCTCCTTTGCAATGCTTTGCCTTTTACTGCAGCTGTCTTCAGTTGTTCTTTGTTGGACCTTCTGCCCTAAATTTTGTCTTAAGCTAGTGAAATGCAGGCTCAACCGGGTTGACATCTGGTGAGTGACTCAGCCATTGCAGAATGTCCCACTTCTTTCCCTTAAAAAACTCATGGGTTGCTTTTGCTGTATGTTTTTGTGTCATTGTCCATCTGTGCTGTGAAACAATAAACTTTGCTGCATTTGGCTGAATTTGAGCAGAATGTATATCCCTATTCACTTTGTCTTCTGTCACATCATCAAGAAACTCTAATGACCGAATGCTGCTGGAAGCCCTGCATGCCCGTGCCATCACACTGCCACCACCATGTTTGACAAAGATGTGGAGTGCTCTGGATCATGAGTCGTTCCAAGCCTTCTCCATGCTTTCCGTTTCCCATCATTCTGGTACAGGTTGATCTTAGTTTTGTCTTCTGTGGACATCCAGGCCCTTTGAGTTCCTGAGCTCACCAGTGCACTCTTTTTTTTTCTCTTAATGTACCAAACTGCTGCCAAATTTCAGCCACTCCTAACATTGCTGCAGTCTCTCTTGGATTTCTTCTTTTTTTTCTTCAGCCTAAGGATGGTCTGTTTCACTTCCATTGAGATCTCCTTTGATTGCACATTGTGGGTTCACAGCCACAGCTTCCAAATGCAAATGTCATACCTGGAATCAACGCCAAACCCGTTACGTGCTTAATTGATGATAGACTAACAAGGGAGTAGTCCATGCAGCCCATCAAATAGCTTCTGTGCCAACTGTCTAATTACCTTTAGTCCCTTGAAAAAGAGGTGACTACATATTAAAGAACTGTAACGCCTACACTCTTCCTCCAATTTGGATGCCGGTGTCCTCAAACTGAAGCCGAGAGTCTGTACTTTAAGCCCACCCATGTTGATTATATAACTGTATCTTGAATATGTTTTGGTAAACAGCTAAAATATCAAAACTTGTGTCAGTGTCCAAATATTATCACCACTTTACCTCGCTTTCAGGATGGGGAACTAAAGCTGTCACATCATGCTCTTCCAAGTCACCAGACTCCATTGCCAAAAAGTGTAATTTTGCATCATGTTACTGGTCTACTGTTACCTCAGTCGGTTAGTTTGGGCTATTGACTGACACTGATGCATTAAAGCTTCAGTTTGGATCTGAATTTCTGTCTTAAAATGCTAAAATCATAATGTAACCAATCAATATCAACAAAAGTATGAACTGTAAGTCATAAATATATTTCTTGTCAGTAGGTGTGGTGGCTGTAACTGCACAAAAATGCAGCTCAGTGAGAAAGAGAAACCATGTCCACACAAATGACTGACGTGTCCTTCAGTCCTGTAGAGCCCTCTTTACTTCGTTATTTCCACACTCACTGGAAGTGTGGGAGAACATGGAAATGAACCAGTAAACTGTGTTATAGGCTCTGCCAATTAACCAAAATTATATATTTTTACTGAAATGTTCATTTTTGCTTTGAAACTCTGATTAAAACTGTTCTTTTGGTTTTAGGTTTCCTGCATTTCTGTGGTTGTTTCTCACTGAACATTGTGTTTTGGTTATTTGTAGATAATATGTATATTTGAACATACCAACCCACTGATAAAATGCTGCATATTCCACACCCAGTTTGACATCATACTGGTATTATAACCAGGGCAAATTAAAGTTTGTATATTCATCTTGATCCCAAATGCTTGATTACACGTTATAGCATCATTAAAATGTCAAAATTGTTGTATTTGAGTTACCTTTCAACCTCTAAATCACATGACAAGTGACTGAAGGCCCTTCATCTCATGGCAGACACTGTAAAAAAGAGAAAACAGCCATTACACATATTTGAATACTTCCACTGGTTGTTGTCACTGAGTGCTTTGAGTTTTGCTGTGCTCGTTCTAGTGTGACCACATTCTTGGAAGAACGTAAATAAGGCAGACAGAATATGTGAAACATATTTCAAATCCACACTATTGCTGGAATCTATTACAACGATCAGGCATTTCATATAAACAATATTGCTGTGTGTAGCTGTAGTTTTGCACACCTGAAATAGTCAAATTTGAATTAATTTCTGTCATTGGACAAATCACTTAAAAGAAACCTGTTGCACATATTTTACTTTTTTTTATTATTATTTATCTTTATCACAAGTAGACATACTTATACATATATTTAGCCTCACTTATTTTTAATACTTTGCCTATGACCACTATGGAATAATATGGCAAACCTCTAAAAAAAAAAAAAAATGCATGGGGTTGGTCATTTTGTGCATTTTCTCCACAAGGGTCACACATACTAAAAAAAAAAAGTTCAGACAGCACAAAGCAGGAAGTTGCGGCGTTTCTCTCTCTCACTCACAACTTTATTGGCAATTGCACACAACACACATGCACACAGATGAACAAATTCATTTACAAAATAGGAACAGACAGGTATTAGCAAATAATAGTACATTTAAAAAACTGAAGAAAAAAGTGAGAGCTGAAGAAAATACAATTTGTTGATGTAAAACTACATTTTTGGATGTGTTGTGGACAAAATGCACATGATGAATATATATATAGCCTATATATATATAAATATATGTTTATGTTTATTTACTATACCAAAGTTTTAAAGTTTTATCAGTGAGCAAATAAGTAGGCAAGTTAGGCTAAATACATATGTATAATTGATAAATGTGTGCTAACACAAGACACAAATTGGAAATGTATAAAAATGTGTTATTGTAAAACGGTGTATATTTATAAGTTTCTGTAGCTTAAAACTATGGGGCGCGACCGCATGTGGAAAAAAACCATGAAAAAAACAGGAACTCGTGGAACTACAAAGAAACGTGACGGCGCAACCTCTGACCCTCGCCGTCGTTTTGCGTCATTTTGCCGGGAATCTCGGACCACGTGTCTCGTGCCGGCGAGCTTCATCCTCCAATGAGCGACTCATTACTTTTCATTCCGAAACGAGTCCGGGTAGGGAGTATACACTTTCAAGATGGCGGCGCGGTGGGGAGCAGGCGAGGAGACTTTAACTGCGTGCAATATGGAATTTTTCCCTTTGGATACACTAGACGAGGTAAAGGACATGTTTTGTACTTTATTCCCCAGCGTGCAGCCCCACTGTTACTAGTTTTGTGTGCGTTTTTTAAGAGGAAAAGCAGCGCGTGGTGCCTGTGTGAGTTGTACACTGCGCATGGAAAAGTGACACGTGGATGCAACCGTACTATCACTGTTAAAAACTTATTCAAAAAGTGCTTATTCTGTTGTGTTGTTTACAGCTTAATACATATCTATTTATTTATTATGATAATTCATTGTTATCCTGGTGTGCCGGCATGTATAGCTGCCTTAATGCTAGCGGACTCGCTAATGAACGAGGCAGGTTTCCTCCCTTATAATATAGACAGTCGTTTAAATAAGTCAAGTGACAGTTGTGTATAATAATTAATAGTTCACCTGACATGAGCACACGTTGTATAATTAACACTAACAACGCGTTTTTAAGCTCCTTCTGAGAGTTTTTGTGTAAAAGTACTGTCCATCAACTGACTGATACACACGTGGTAACAAACGCTGCAGCAGCTCGATCAGCCAGTTTTATCATAACGACAGCGTGGATGTGTGCTCTATTAAACGCTTGACCGTGGATTTACAGTCCTTTTTGGTGTGGTGTAGTTTGTAGGCTTCATGCCAGCACATTGCAGTGATGTGTCATCAGATCGGTGGTGGTGCACGAGGCGATTAAGCTTTCCCCCCCTTTTTAACATCGTGATTTGCAATCGGGACACACCTGTGCGATTGCCTGCCCCGATACATTTTGTGCCGATTATTATTGCTTTAAGTTTTCATTCAAAACCATCGTGTGCATCCACATGCGGTTTAGCCGTGGGGAATCACATGTTGAGATTTCTTCACACATGCGCAGAAGAGGCAGTCGCAGAACGCGCACGCTGTCAAATGCGAGTTTAGAAACGAAAACCTGCACTCGCTAACGTGTTTTGCGTAAACGTGTGCGTTAAAATGTCGCGTTTCTGCTAAAAAATAATCAGGCAGGAAGAGGGATGAGGG
Source organism: Planiliza haematocheilus (assembly GCA_005024645.1). NCBI lineage: Eukaryota > Metazoa > Chordata > Actinopteri > Mugiliformes > Mugilidae > Planiliza > Planiliza haematocheilus. The sequence goes on along the minus strand of SRSE01001339.1, from coordinate 8,295,574 downwards.
CCCTGATCTTGTTTGTTGTAGTTCAACACGTGGGCTAGGTGGCCTCCCTTTGGACGGGGCGAGGCAAGGATCAAATATGTCTGCGCACTGAATCCATGTGTGGACGCAAACACGTGGGGCGCTCAGTAGTTTGCAGCACGTTTAAATGAAAGCGCATACCGTTGTCATTTACTTCTACGTGATACTTACAAGCTGTATTTAATGTAGTTTTGTATATGGTTCAGATTTGATGGAGTTTGACACCCAGTGAAACTAAATCACATGGAAAAGAGCACATTTTAGCAACTGAATTTAAATGGACTTCTTAATTTCAGAATTTGTTTGAATTTAAAATGCGCTTGCTAATTTGAGTGTTTTTTCCATTTCTACATGGGTATGTATGAATCAGACTATATATATATATTTAGCTTTGTTTTTCTCCTTCAGGCCGGAACTGAAAACATGTGGTCTCCCTTTCCCTCTGGGGTTTCCTTTCCGACTCTCTCCTTTTTTCTTTTTTTTTAAACGCCTCATACCTTAGGCTCATTCTCAACCACAGCCACCAAACAAATAAGCCTGATTCACCACCCAACTTGTACACAGGCAAACATTGTTATTATTTTATATATTTACATTGTCATATGTGAATAAATGAATGAAGTCAACGGCGTCTTGCTTATTTTGACAAAAAGCTTCTGGCTGAGCTGGAGCAGTAGGAAGTTGTTGTGTATGAATCTTTGTTTTTAGCAACAGCTGTTTGTGTCTGTCCACCCCACCACTGTGGGTTATGTATTTGTGATGGTTTCTTGCAAACAGATCGATTTGGCCTGTTGTGCTTTTTCCAAAACAAACTCTTTGTTTGCGTCTCTACTTCAGACTGCAGAGTTGAGCTCTGGAGAAGCTCTGGAGGCTCTTCAAAGCTGCTTAGACCCCTCCATCCTCTCCATCTTCGAAGACACACCAACAATTGAGGCAAGACTGATTTAGCATGGTTTTAGCAATCAAGGAAAAATCTATGATCTCTAAGCGTTTGTTTACACTGCCTGATATTCATGCTTGTTGTTGTTGTTGTTGCTGCCTTTATTTAGACTAAAGGACTTGATGAGGAGAGCGAGGCCACGCTGCTAACCGCCCTGACTGAGATACTTGACAACGTAGATGACGAAAACCTGTCCCCATTTGACACACTGCCTGACTCAGACCTCCTGTCGGGTCAGAAGGGCAGGGAACACTCTCCGGTTAGTGCCCAGCTGTTGTACATTACTCTCAAAGTGTCCCACAGATTCCTGTTTCTGACATCCCCCACCTAACCTTTGGGCAGTGAAACTCCTCCCCCTGTGTGGTTCTAAACATACTTCTTGCCTTCTGAGTCTGTTAATGTTTTTGTTTATCTTTTTCCCTTTCAGCTCAGGAGGTTGCTCTGTTTGTCCCGTTCCCCGCAAGAGAAAGACACGTTATGTAACACCAGACCCTTTTCAACTGGAAAGGTAGGTTTTCCCCCGCTCATGCTAACGTAGCTTGTACAGCAGATAGATGTCAGATTTTGACAGGACACCTGTCTTCCTGTCTCTACCCAGAGCCTCCCCAGGATGCTGGCAGACTCTCTGCAGAGGAGCGATGGGGAGGAAGAGGAAGATGGCTCCCTCTCTCTGAGCCCAGTGGGGCAGGATTCCTGTCCAGACAGTGACTTGCTAGACTGGGAAAGTTTAACCCTCCGCTTCCTGTCACCTTTGAGCAAGAGGGTGAAGACGGTGTTTCAGTTAGCCTGGGAGACTTGGTCAGGCAGATTCACCCATACTGTATGACCATATGTGTGGAGAATGAGGAAGGGGAACAGATGTTGCCTGAAGGTGGCATATTACTAGAGGTTGTGGACCAGGGGGAAAACGGAGAGCCAATCCTCGCCATCCCAGACATGGACCTCCCAGTGTCTCTGCCACCCAAAGAGCTGTCTCCAGAACAGAAAGCTTCCGATGAAGCAGAGGAGGCAGCCTCTGACAGTTCAGAGCATATCGTTGTTGATGATGATGAAGACGATATAGTGGTCAACGATGCTCCAGTGAAAATTTCTACCCCAGGTTTACGTTCAGATGTAAAAGATGAGATGATCAAAAGACAGAAGGAAGAGATTAGAGAGAAAAGCCCCTCTAGAAGAAAAAAGAAAAAGAAGAGTAAAGAACGGAGCCAACCTAATCCTGAAGAGAGAAGGGTTCTTAGGAGTGGCTCTGCAAGGAAGCCGGCTCAAGAGACGTCCAGAAAAACTGAAAAGAAGTCGGTTAAACAGGAGAAGAAACATAAAGCCGCAAAGGTTCCTGCTGCCACAACTCCAGCTTCAACAATAACAAAACCTAAGGAAATGGATCCATGCCATACTCAAACTACAGCTACAACACTATCACCTGAAATCAATGTGAACGTTGCTAAATCCCGGTCACCTAAACAGGACATGGTTAAGTTAAGTACCAGCCCTGTGAAGAGTCAGCTGAGCTGTTCAGCCACAACTTTGAGCCCCCAACAGCCTGAAGTAGCGCCTAAACAGCTGGTAGTGACCCCCGTCGAGCATGAAGACTCATCAGCAGCTCCTTCTGCTTTCCTCTCCCCGGAGTCCCCCGAGAGCCCTGCTGCTGCAGCTGCAGCAGCTCCTAGCCCTGCGACTCCCCAGGTGACACAGCCTGTTGGTGAGGCCCTCCCTCCCGTAGCGCTGCCTGTCCCAGAGCCAAAACCCAAATCGCTCAGTCTGGCGGAGTACCGGCGCCTCCGACAGCAGAAAAAACCCGCTCCGGTGGAGAAACAAGACGACAACAGCACCAAGTGGCCCAGCCTCCCGGAGCTTCCCAAAGAGCTCCCCCCCATTCCCTGCCTGCCCGACCCCAGCCCTAAGGATCCTCGACGCCCTGTCCCTCAGGTGGCAAAAAAGGAATTGGAGGAGGTCCGACCTGCTTGGCAGCCTAAGGGACCAGCTGCACCACCCACCCCTGAAGCACTGCTGATACCACCATCCTACATGGTTGCCTCGTCCAACAAAGTTTCAGCTGCTGTCCCCGTTCCTAAACCCCAACAAATACCTGAACCTTCCAAACAACTCCAAAAGCCCACTGCTCCTCCTGCCCCTAATTCAGTGAAGAACTTGGCACCACATCAACACACCCCTGCTCAGCCTGCAGTGCCTCAGAGCTGTGGGTCTCTAGCTTCTTTAAAACCCGCTGCTCAGGTCATGACTCCAGCAGATGGGAAATGTTCTGCTGCACTTTCAGGCGGGAAGGAAGTCAAGGATGTGCCACAAGCTCAAGCGGTACCCCTTAAGTGTGTAGAGAGCCTTAAAACATGTCATAAAACCACTACAGATGTTATCAAAGTCACTGCTGCTACCGGGCCTGTTCCCAGCGCCCCCCAGAAGACCACGTTTGTTTGCCAGAAGGTGCCTGATGGCAGGTCTGCCAAACCCTTAGCCAGTGGTACGCTACTTTCAGACGCACAGAGTCTGAAGCCAAAACCTGTTGTGCTTGAAACTAAAGAGAAACCTCAAAGGGCGAAGAGTCCCACACAGGAGCTGATTGAGGCATTCACCAGTGAAATAGGTGAGCCTCGGGAATCGCTGATTATTTTGATTGATAGACTGAAGTCGCATATTTTTTTGTGTTATAAACTAACATGATTATTTTTTATTTTTTTTAAATAGGCATTGAAGCTGCTGATTTGACCAGCTTGCTGGAGCAATTTGAGGAGACACAAGGTATTTAAAAATTCTCCAGTTTACTCTTAATCTATTCTGTCCACTTGGTTTTTGAAAGTGTTGCACTAAAACCTTTTTTTTTTCCTCCATGCCAAAATTCAGACATGAACTCTAGCCAGTAGCTTAGTGTGTCACATAGTTTAGGACCAAGCTAAACGGCGTCACGGTATCAATTTTCCCAGTTTCGTAATAGTGGGACATAGCACACATTATTGCCGCTCTATCTTTAGTTAACAGTGGTCGGTAGAAAGACCTGAAGGGGCTGCAGGAGCTCGATTAATAACAAACCACGGCAGTTATGCTTTAACGCGCTTTACATTTACAGTCCAACAAAAGTGACCTATGGAACAAAGATAGTGTAGCGTGGTTCGTATGAACTTAAAGCTTATCTGTGTTCAACGATCAAAGCTTGTGTTTTGTTTTTTTTTCCTGCTGAAACGTTTCCCTTTAAGAGAGATGGATGCTGCAGGGGGCAGAGAAGCTGCTTTGTGCTCCTGTCTGCTCAGCTGCTGGAATTCTGCCCCATCCGCAAATCCATTTAACTCTCGCCCTTCTGTCTTTGTTTGGGCGGATGTACAAGGCCGGCCCACCTCTTGACAAGTGGTTGGATTATGTGCCGTTACTCCTGTCAATGCCTACGTGTAATCGCAGCGTGATTATTGTTACATTTTTGCTGAAGATACAGCGTGAACTGATATTATCCAGCATATATTCCTGCATCTACACAAACATTTTCATCCACTCAGTTGTCATTGTTCCGTGCTCCTGTCTCCTATGCTGATGCCAGTATTTCCTTCTTCCTTTTCCCTTCAGCCAAAGAGGAGCAATGTGTGCCGGAGGTCTCTGGTAGAGCAGCAGCTGTAGGAAACTCGAGGTGAGTTACCCTACAGCCTTCAAGCTGCTCGGTGTGAGTGGTTGACGGTTTCTCTGGGAGAGTGAAACCTGTTTGCCGCGTGTATGTGTGGAGGGGACGCAAGTCCACCTTATGCCAAGACCTACCGCAAACCCAGCCGTTGTGTAGCGATACTGATGGCCTTATTGGTTCGGAATTCAGTCTGAAAACCAACTGAGGTGGGAGTTACACTTTGCAACAGCTATACTAACTCATGTGCTTGCCTTGCAGCGTTGAATTGGTTCCAGAGAAAACCGTGGTGGAGCGTGTAAGAGCTAGTGACCTCTCAAGTACTGCAGGTAATGCAGCGTGTTGCCGTCAACATGATTCAGTTTAGTTCAAATGGCAATGTCTTGGTTAGAGTTTTATAAAGGAGGAAATCTGAGACGTTCTGTTTTTGTTTTCTTAATGCATGCGTAGTTATACCAGCCCAGTCACTGAATACTAGTTTAAATACTCATGATCAGAGATTGTGACTATTGGGTTTAATTGTGGCTCACATTCTTTCTCTCTTCCTCAGCTCTCACTCCTCCGGCCACTCCTCCCCACCAGATGTGGAAACCTCTGGCGCCCGTGGCCCTGCTGGGGAAGAGCAAGGCAGCTGAGGCCTGCAAGTCGAGCCCCTGCAAGGTCATCCAGATAGAAGCCCGGCCTCTGCCCTCAGTCAGGTCTCGTAGTAAACCCACTCCTGCTGCCGCCGCTGTAGACCCAGAGCTGGCGTGCATGGATCATGACTACTGCCTTCCCAACAAAGGCACTTCCACTGGCGAGCAAGGGAAGCGCTGGAATGTCAAACAGCAATCATTTATCACTATCAAGCCCATCAAGCAACAAGCTGCAACCACTACACAAACGCACCCATCTACTCCGGCACCGTCTCTCCAGCCTGCCACTAATCCAGTAGTTTCAACCAAAATGCAAGATTTTCCACCAGCTGTTCCTCTGGAGCACAGGAGAAACGACGGGATGGTCAGAAGCTCTGTTTTGGAGACCCCGGATGCTTCACCTGCTCGACAGGAGAATGAGCATGGTTATGCTGATAGGAGCCCCAGGAGAGGGCCACATGGCAGGTCTTACCGTCGACGTTCTTCTCGTACGCCAAGCCCGAGATGTAGTCCAGAAGAGAGGAGTGGAGGCCGGACTAGAAAAAGAAGATCCCATCGTTCTCCAAGTCCTATGTCCAGTTGCTCAGAGTCGGACTCCAATTCCTCCAGATCTAGATCTAGATCTAGATCTTGCTCTCCAGAAAAGAAAAGGTTTGTCCATCTGTTGAAACTTCTGGTTGTTATACACAGAATTCTAGGTTGATTTTTCCCTGTTCCTCACGTGCCTGCCTTCATTTTGGTTTCTAGGTATCGTCGTAACTCGCGGAGCAGTTCCAGCTCCTCATCCCGTTCTTCCTCTCGTTCTTCTCCCTCTGTGTCCCGCTCCCCTCCCAGGAGGAGGAGGTACTCGTATTCCTCCTCTCGTTCTGGCTCTTGGAGTCGCTCCAGGTCGCGGTCTCATTCCCCTCAAAGACGAGCACAGTGGAGCAGAAGCAGAAGATTGTACAGGTAAACTACTTGAATAGTACAAACTACAAATCATCGAAAGGCCTCGACTAGATGACTAAAGGCTTCATCTTCTCTTCCTCAGTCCTTCATATGGGCAAAGCTTTAACTACGTTTCAAAGACAAACACAGAGGAGGTAAAGCGACGCAAGGAGAAAGCCATTGTAAGTTAACATCCTTTGGGTCCAAGTCTCTCTAAGGAAGACAGGTCCATAGTTGCGGTGAAAGGTCTAACGGACTACTTTCTCTCTTAGGAGGAGCGCCGTGTTGTTTACGTTGGTCGAATTCGGGGCACGATGACCCAAAAAGAGCTTAAGGAGCGCTTCTCTTTATTTGGCGACATTGAAGAATGTACTCTGCACTTTAGAGAACAAGGGTAAGTGGTACACAAATGGCTAATGAGACATATGCACACATTTTTCTCCTTTGCTTGATTGTTAATGACAAATGACAAATTACTTATGCATTGATGTTGTACAAATATGAGAAAGCTGCACTGTCTTTGAACCTTGTTGGTCTCATCCATGACCTCTTAGGCCAAGCTACAGTGCTAAAGCAAACTCAGACTTGTTCATAACTGGCGCCTCCTGGTAACCCTCCCAGGTTGCTCTTTTAAATGCAAGTTACAAATCCCAACATTGTACAAGACCTATTACCACTGCCTCTAGAGCTCTTGACAAACTGAAAATGAACACAAGCTGATGTTCTGGTTATCTGCCACAGGGACAACTATGGGTTTGTGACATATTATGACACAAAGGATGCTTTCACGGCCATCGAGAACGGGAGTAAGCTGCGCAAGCCTGACGAGATGCCATTTGATCTGTGTTTTGGTGGAAGGAGACAGTTTTGCAAGACCAGCTATGCTGACTTGGGTAAGAGTAGTTTTAAATTAACGGCTATAACAAATGTTTCTCTAGCTGAAGCAACGATTTTGGTCTCCTCTTTCCTTTTATTTTAATACATTGCTTTCTTTGTCCTCCAGATTCGAATAGAGAGTACGATCCGTTGCCCTCGAAAGGCAAGTATCATGCACTAGACTTCGACACTTTACTGAAGCAGGCCCAGCAGAATCTGAAGAGGTAACAGGAGGCCCGCTGCAGGAAACGGCTGACACTTACCTCAGAGCCAGCGGCTGGCTCCTCACCTGCAACGCTGTCTTTACAATTTAGTTGTTGCATTATTTTTTTTGTTTGTTTGTTTTGTTTCTGCAAGCTAACACCTTCTATTGAAGTGAAGATTTATAATGAAAGTAGGAAAAGAAGTCAAAAAAAATGGAATAAGTGAAATGAAATAATTTTTTAAAAAGTTTATTTAAATGTAAGATTGACTTTGGATTATATGGAGAGAAAATCATTTTTAAAAGGGTTAAAAAAAAAGAAGAGTGGAGTGGAACTCCCTGACTGTTGGGAGAGGATGTAATACATTTGAATGTACTACAAAAAACCTAAATAAAAGGGTGAAAATATAAAAGTTTTGCTTTTTCATTCCAGTATGCCTGTGTGTATTTCTGTTATAACTGTTTGGTTGCATATTCTTTGAATGTGATTTTTTTCCTCACAGTATTTTCAAATATATTAACAAGAAAAGCTTTTGTCTAAATTATAAACTGATGAAGTCAGTTCTGGTGCTTTGGTTTTCGAGTCCTAGTTTGTAAAACTTCATTAGCAGTGGATCAGTCCCAATAAAGCTTATCTAAATTGAATACACTTGCCGGTAATGTAGTCACACCTGTGCTTCCTGGAGCTCATTAATATAACGGCCATCTTTATTACCACCTGCCCCTATTCTACATGTTGAAATGTCTGCTGTGAAGTATAACACTAAGAAGTGAGGTAATTTCCTGGGACCTATTTTCAATTCACTAATGCATAATAAGCCAAAACAAATGGAGAAAAAAAAATAATAAAAACGGGTCAATCCTAGTGATTTAGAACAAAGCGTGTATTTTGCTGACACAGGAGGACACGATGCTCGGCACATAACAGATGAGCTGCGCCTTGTATGTGTTAGTTTGAAAGTGGTGTTGGAGCTTAGCCGCATTCCTAATATGGACTGGAATCTCAAGATATTCGACGTCCGTTGAGATCGTCAACACGGTCACTTGAAAGAGCGCGTTATCGCAATTTAACGTTGCAAATTTAGGAAGTTTGCTAACCACTGGTAGCCAGGTTCTTTAATAATTGAAATTTTTACTAAACATAATATTTTTCTCAATCCCAAACAAATCCGGATAAATTTGTTTTTATTATGGTTTTTCAATTCGTGTTCCTTAATTTGTTGTTTTAGTACGAACGTGAAAGGCGCCGTTTGACTTAAAATGTTTAATTAACAATTGCTTGTTAATGCCAGCGGCACAATTTCGCACAAAAACGCACACCTGTTCGTTAATAATTAGCGTTGCCGCATGGACATGTCATCTATCTCTTTACCTTTCTGACATCTTTGCGGTGTTTTGTCACGCAGATCCAGTTTTGACTGGTTTGAGCTAGTCCCACGAGCATGCGCACTTGGTGTAAACAGGAAGAACGGACGAAAAGTAGGTTAAATCTGCCATAAAGAGAAGAACATGATCGGACTACAACGAACCAACTTCGCGTTTTTCTGTTTGTATTAACCAACGCCAATGATGTTTTGCATCACCTGATAACAATTTCGATTACATTCTGAAAACGCAGTCGATAGATTTTCGTAAAACCTGATAGACTTGGCAGCACCGTGGGCTAGCTAACGTTAGACAGACTGTGACGCGATATATTTCCTCCAGGTTTGGCTCGGCTAGTCGGCCTGCTAAACTGCACTTAAAATACATATCTCGTCGGATTCGTCTCCAATCGTCGACTTCGTACCGAGGCAGATTGTGAACAATGGTTCAAAAAGATAAAACGCTCGAGTCCCCGCAAGTGGATGGCGAGCCGAGCCCCAGCCCAGTCTCCGGAGAGGTTTGTGTGGAGGCCCCGGGCTTGGTGGAAGAATCCGTCATTGGAGTCGAATCCACGGGCCACAGGAAGTTTATAAGCGGAGTCGTGGAAGGTAATCTTGTGGTTTATATAATTATATTAGATTTGACCCAGTTGTTAGCTGTATGCAATCAGAAATGGGGCGTAGAAAGGCTGCTGCAATGCTGTGCTCTGTGGGGAGCTGATGTCAGAGGGTGATTCAGTTGTGGTTTTGCACAACGAGTTGACACTTAATAAGAGCATTACTCAAGAAATAAAGATTTAATTTGCATTTGTTAGCGTCATCAGTTCTTTGTGTTTGAAATCTAACGGTAAATTTAAAAATGATAGCAGTATTGTATGCTCTACTAAATGAATTTAAAATTAGTTTTAGCACAGACTGCATGTCTAATGGCCCTTCCAGCACAGCCGCACACCTGAGGGTAAATAGGTAGCTGTAACGGTCAAACAGCTCAATGAATGTTTTGTTTTCCTGTGCAGGCTTTTACGGTCGACCATGGACAATGGAACAAAGGAAAGAGCTGTTCAGAAGGTACCTTGCTTTTTTTTTTTTTAAGCACGTGCATTAAAACATTAAAGCAAGATGATTTGAGAATAATGAGTCCTTCACTGCGTTTCACAGGCAGCAGAAATGGGGGCTGAATACCTACCTTTATGCTCCCAAAGACGACTACAAACACAGAATGTTCTGGAGAGAGCTGTATTCAGTGGAAGAAGCAGGTGACTATTCAGCAGCAGATCTTGGGGAAATACATAATCCTTCAAATGAAAGAACGCCCTATGTGTTTTAGATACGCTTTTATAAGAGCACAAGAATGTGTTAAGTGATCCAGCTTCCCATCTATCTCCTAGAGCAACTGATGACTTTAATTGGTGCTGCTAAGGATCATGGTATTGAGTTCATTTATGCCATTTCCCCCGGACTGGACATCACCTTCTCCAATCAGAAAGAGGTTACTGCACTTAAGAGGAAACTTGATCAGGTATTGCAGCATTTTGTGTAACTGTATGAGTGTTTCGTCAGTCATCTCATTCTTTAGGTTTCATGTATATAATTTCCAATCCTATTCTTTTTTCCCCTTAAGGTTACTCACTTTGGCTGCAAGTCATTTGCCTTACTTTTTGACGATATTGACCACAACATGTGTCCTGCTGATAAAGAAGTGTTCAGCTCATTTGCACACGCTCAGGTTTCTATTACCAACGAAATCTACCAGTATCTGGGAGAGCCCGAAACCTTCCTCTTCTGCCCCACAGGTATGTCACTTATATGGCTGAATTTTGTGCACATTTTACACAGTCGTTTGATATTATTTATTTATTATTTGTTTTGTTTTCTTGTCTTTAAATACAGAGTACTGCGGAACATTCTGCTACCCAAATGTCCCTCAGTCCCCCTACCTCCACACAGTAGGAGAGAAGCTACTGCCCAGCATTGACGTCTTATGGACAGGCGAGTCCAACCGCTTCCTGTCAAATGATCAATGCAGTTTCCACTGCTAAGCAGTAATATCAAAGGCATAGATTAAATTACTAATTGTGTTATCTTTTCTGCAGGACCCAAAGTGGTGTCCAAAGATATCACTGTGGAGTCTATTGAAGAGGTGTCAAGAATCCTAAGGAGGGCCCCTGTAATCTGGGACAATATTCATGCCAATGATTATGACCAGAAGAGGCTTTTCTTAGGTCCATACAAGGGACGCTCCACAGAGCTCATCCCAAGACTGAAGGGAGTCCTCACCAATCCAAACTGCGAGTTTGAATCAAACTTTGTCGCGATCCACACTCTGGCGACCTGGTACAAGTCTAATATGAATGGAGTGCGGAAGGACGTGGTCATGAGTAAGTATGAGCCCAAGCTCTGTGTGAGAATATAATCATGTTATGCCACATCACAGGTCATTCATCTCAGTGTGTTTCTTCATCTTTCCCTTTACCAGCTGATGGTGAGGACAGCACTGTGTCCATCCAAATCAAGTTGGAGAATGAGGGCAGTGATGAAGAACTGGAGACTGACATGCTCTACAGCCCACAGCTAGCTCTTAGACTGGCTCTCACTGAGTGGCTGGGAGAATTTGGTGTGCCTCACCAATACAACAGTAAGAACAATTGCAATGTTATGTCTCTTTGTTAATAGATTTTATAGGAATTTATTTGTTTATTGTAAGACTGAAGAACACAATACAGTTAGACTCTGTTCTTTCAGGCCGACAGGTGCCTCAGAGTGGAGCCAAAAGCACAGCCATAGACGTGTCATCCATGGTGGCTCCATCACTTTGTTCATCAACAACAGTCACAACTGTGTTCCAGCAGCCCATCATGTCTCCAGCAATGCCTCCTCTCTGTTTGGACCCACTGTCACTCCCCTTAAAAAGACCAGAGGAGGTAGAGGAGGTGAGTTTATTGTTTTTGTAAGACACCGTTGTAGTACCTGAATGATCCAAATGAGTACTGCTTGCTTCTTTAGAAATTAAGCTCTGTGCTAATGTGTTTAATCCAGCACATCCTGCACTGAAGTATGTGTAAATGGTTCTGTTCTGTGCCCGAGCAGGTGGAGGTGGAAAAGAAGGATTCTGATGAGGAGCCTATGGAGATGGTGGTTGAGAAGCAGGATGAGTCAGTACCAGAAGTAGAAGCTGATCCAGAAGAGAAGCACATTGGTCCAATCTTAGCTGATAAGATGGCTGAGGACCTGAAGCCTATGGACACAGATAAAGAGAGTTTGGCAGAGTCCAAGTCCCCTGAAGAGTCAATCCAGGAGGACTCTGGGAGCGACATCGCACCAATGCAGACAGACGATCAGCTCAAACAGGTGCCGCAGGCATTTGTGAGTTTATTTTTTTTTCCCTTTATATCTGAAACTGAAGGCAAAACCGAAACAGAATTTCCTCTAAAGTCACATTTATGCTGATCTGTATCCTCAGGATCTGTTTGTACCTGGGCCCAATGAGAAACCGCTGTTCACAGCAGAGCCCCTCACACTTGAGGACCTGTGCTTACTGGCAGAGCTCTTCTATCTGCCTTATGAGCACGGACCCAAGGCCATTCAAATGCTGAAGGAGTTCAACTGGCTGAGGGCCAACAGCAGCGTCGTCAGCGTTAACTGCAAAAGGAAGGAAAGTGAAAAGGTGGGTTCATTCACCGAGTATGTTATTGAACGGACAGCTGCTCGTTGTTAACTAAACTTGCTGGTGATGGTGCTGAAAACAAAATGGTGGATGTGTACTACCCACACTGCCCATTGGGTGGTGTGGTTATGATAGCAAATGGAGTGTGCTTGTTCCGCATGCAGTTGTGTTCTGTGTACTTGTGTTAACTACAGCTTCCGTTTTAAACCATCTACCCTTTTCTTGATTTAGACTTGGATTTAAATAGTAAATTTCAATGATGCCATATTAACCCCATAATGGCCCATGTGTAATGTCATAACACGCATGCTTTTATGATTTTAATGTGTACAAATGGCCCGTTTACAACCCTGCTTCCCCTTTTCACCATTGTTTGCCCTTTTCTCCAATCGCTGTTAATCTCAGGTGGCAGAATGGCAGCTAAGAGCGGAGAAGTTCGAGGAGATGTGCTGCTCGGTCATCCAGATGTTCACGCGGCTGTCAAATACAGCCAACCGCACCATCCTGTACGACCTCTACCCTTACATCTGGGACATCAAGAGCATCCTTTCTATGGTCAAGTCTTTTGTCCAGTGGCTAGGTATGTGTGAGCGGAACCATAAGGACCTAATTCTTAGGTAGTCATGGCATAAAGTCTGGTAATGCCCTCCTTTGTAGTTCTCAGAGACAAACCTACACACAAATCAAATAAAGAGAAATCACATTTTATATAACACACAATTAGTTTATTATTTAGCTGCATGGATTCTTGTATTGTATTGCAAGGCTCTACAGGTTAATGAAGCAAAATTCTATTTGTCTTACCAAAGAAATAGTTAGTCGTGCTCTGATGTAGATTTATTGGCCTCCGCCTTTTACACAGATGGAAAATCTGCAGCTAATCTACATTAATTCAGCCGATTCTTTTAGATTAGCTTAGCACAGCTCAAACCAAATGTATCACCTCTTAATAGTTTCTATTGATTGCTCTTGTGTCACATATGTTGATTGTTTTTCTTTTTCGTCCGACTGAATGCCGCCTGCGCTGCTAACCGCCTCCCCCTCCGTTTATTCCATATGGTTGCTATCTAAACCGGGTCTTTGTGGAAAACGTCCCAGCAGGGTTTACTGCTGCTTGCTGTGTATCCAGTAACATCACTGCTGCATTCCCACACAGACACACTTGCTTCCATTTCTCTGTGGGGATGGGCGCCAGGGGGAAGTCCCACCCCCACCCCCCCTCCTCCTCCATGCCCTAGCGCGCACGCGAGCTTGGAGAGCAAGTTGACTGACTCACTGTGGAAGGCCATTCTGGTGCATAAATGACCATATGATAGAAATATTTGAATGGGTTTGAACATAAAAGTATTTTACAAGCAGTTTTTTTGCTGTTGCCTCATTGAGTAGTCTCTAAAATGAGGCTGTTGGTGGATGATAACTGTCCGAATCATTCGCTCAATCTGTATCAGGGTTTGATCCATCCCATTGTAAAAACTATTCTCTCTCTATCTCGCACTCTCTCTCACTCTTACCTCTGCCTTCACCTTATCCTTATTTCAGATGGTACTCGTTGATACAGTTTGAGTGACATTCAGCCTTGTGATAACATCTCCATTTTCCTTTGGAGTGGTCTTTCCAATAGTCAGAAGCACCAGCATGGCCTGTAGGTTACTCCCTGTAACCCAGTTTCATTCACAGGTTTCTGTCCTGTCCGGCTATATGGTAAAGCTGAGGTCTGTGACCCAGACTACACAGCAGGCAGCATACCCACACTGGATAAACCACATCAAAACAAAAACAAAATCACACTTCTGGCAGGAAAGTGTCAGGAAATGAATGTCTATTAACTATTGTCACCTTTAAATGTGCTTGTTTATAAGTGCAGTGACATTAGTTTCCTAAATGCTGGCGTAGGCTGTTACTATCCGCAGCTTTTCCCGTCCGTCCCCATGATTTCCCTCAATAGACGCTGTGCAGCCGGCACTCAGTCACAACCTCCCTGGTTATTGTATGAGAACACTTATTAATAACCTTTTTCTACTGTTTTCTCCCTTCACTATGTACAGATGGAAGAATCCACAGTACAAGTTTCTACTGCTATTGGATCGACAGTGGCCGATGTATGCACAGTGCAGGCGTTTCTTTCTTTTGGTCATGTTAAATATGCCCAATTGTGTCATTTTAAAAGCTAAAATTTAAACGTAAAAGACTGATTTGGAGGAAAGGAAGCAGCTCTCCGGATGAAGTCACATTTTGCGCAGCGATTTAAGATTGAATTTCAAGTGTTAACTCCCAGATTTCTCCCTGCCAGCATCTCTAACTTGTTTTTTTGTTTCTGTCAGTAGGCCTATAGAAATGACTCAGAGCAGCCTGATGCACCTACACAAGGGAACTTAAACTTGGCTTTGAAACTTAACCACACCAAATGAAACTAAACCCTGCTCATGGATACGCTCACTCGTACAGTGACCATGAAGGAGCAGGTGCTGCCTGAATAACAGTGATAAAACAATACAGTGTGAAGATAGAGTTCAGGTGGAAGCGATCCACTAAGAGCTCAATCTTTTGTCCACTTTTGGTTTTTGCTATGCCGCTTTCAGAGTTCCTTCTCGTGGGTGCATCTGTGCTGTGAAGTGTCAGCTCATCAAAGGAATTGTTTTAGCTGAGGTTCATATGTAAAGCAGAGTTACACTTTCTGCACCGCGCTGCATTTGTCTGGTCACATGACAGGGCTTCTCGTCAACCAGGGCAAAACTTTGACAGCAGCAAAACAAAAACACTTTAAGAGCCCTGTGTGTGTGTGTTAGATACAAACGTGCTCTCACATGCTTTGTCTCTGCAAGGTATTTCATCTTTGGTCTGTCCTGCTTGTGGCTTTTAACAGTAAACTGAGAGGCCCTTTAAGTCAGGGGATGTTCGTACCGTCCTCTCGTTCTGCCTTCCTGGTTTTTAATGACTCGCACTCCTCCGTCATGTGACAAGGCAGATAAGATGA
The DNA here is from genome assembly GCA_005024645.1 of Planiliza haematocheilus. Classification (NCBI taxonomy): domain Eukaryota; kingdom Metazoa; phylum Chordata; class Actinopteri; order Mugiliformes; family Mugilidae; genus Planiliza; species Planiliza haematocheilus. Next base: position 8,280,358 of record SRSE01001339.1, on the reverse strand, counting down.
GAATGTGACTTCACACGGGGTGCTGAGATCAGTGGGGTGACAGCAGCTAAAGCTTAATTTTGTTGTCCATAAATGGCATGGGCCTCGGTTCTGGTGGTCGGTGTAATGCTTAGGAAGTCCGTCAGCCTGTGAAATGAGCATTGCCCTCACTGAAACGCCAAAGATGAAAGAACCGCATGAATTAACTTGCGCAAGACCTTATGCGGAGTTGTTTGGTAATGTTTTACTGTTTGACACGGAGAATTTAAAAAAAGGTGCAGAGCCCATATTGGTCTTATTTTGTGCTCCTTATTCCCTCCTGCAAATATAAGCTTTAGGTGCTCGAGCCCCATTTTATCGTAAAATCTTTTCTCTGAATAGAACTTCTCCAAAATCTGGTCTTTTATGTTTTAGTGATTAGAACGAAATTATATATATTTATATTGATAATGCTATTAGATACATATGACCCCCGTCATTCCCATCTCCCCACTCCCTTCATCTGTGTGAGAGAGCCCCCATCCTGTGGTAACAATGTCCGCTTGGCTCTGCTCCTAACAGGGTGTCGTAGTCAGTCCTCAGCACAATTCCTTAGAGGAGACCAAGAGCCCTGGGCCTTTAGGGGAGGTCTAGCAGGAGAGTTCCAGGTATCTAATGCACTGAATTTACAGCAATCAAATGGAAAAAAAAAAAGCGTGCTGTGAGCAAAGAAGAAAATGGTAACATGTGCGTAGCCATGAACGGGTTTGGTCTGTCGAAGGTGAGCTGATTATAATGCGTCAGGATTCACAACATCCAGGTTCCATCCCCTTCACTTGTTCTCCAAAGAAGTTTAAGTCCTTGTATTGCTTTGGGATCTTATCAGTTTACGTGAGGGGAATGGGCGACCTGAGACCTGTCCTGACAGAGACGGGTCACAGCCGGCGATTGGCATGGCATTTTCTGATTGATAATCTTAGTTTCTTTCAGCAACGGCCCAAGGAGATGCTGCTTATCCCTGGCGCACGCAGCGCAAGCGAGCATGGCTAGGTTTTATTTTCATGACATCTCATTTCTTTGCAGGAAAGCACAGCGCACAAATTACCAAGCCAACCCCTTTGCAAGCGCACGCACAAGCATCGCAGCGCCAGCGAGAACGCAAGCATGTATGCACTGAGAAAACTCCATGATTAAACACACCTGTCCAGTCTTAAAACAGTGCTTCCTACCAAGTCCAGTAATGGCAACTGATATGCTATTAAGTTACTGAGCAGATTTGCCTCTTTGGTTTTTTCCTGGAGTTCTCTCTGTCTTTCAGCGCCAGCATCATTATTTTTCTCAACAGGAGGGTCCTGCGCAGCGAAATACTGCGATGCTTTACAAAAAGGGAAAGGAGCATCTCCTTCAGCCAGTAAAACCTTAGTCAGACCAAAAATACCACCCGTGTTTCATTATAATGGCAAATATGTTTGTGTTTCTTGTGTGCTATGTTCCTTTAGCAAAACAAAAAACAAAAAAAACAATGAGAAAGCTGTGCTTTTTGCTCCTGTTGTCCACTGTCAGATCAACAAGGAACACCAGTTCACAGATCTGTGTTGTCTTTATCATATTTGTCATTGAAAAGCAGTTTGCTATCTTCTGTAGTTCCTTTTTGGGCTGATAGTGGCTCAACTTGGCAAATGCCCAGCCAGACAGTCAGCCACAGCAGCACATCACCTTTTCTCAGTGAAACTGAACCTGTTTGTTTTGATACCCACAGAGATTGTTGCCAATAGATGGGGCAAACGATCTTTTCTACCAACCTCCACCTTCATTGCCAACCTCCAAAATCTATTCCATACGGCCATACTTTCCCAAAGATGAGGTAAGATGTTTTGCAATATTTCATTTAAACTACTAAGCATTAAAATGTTATACTAATGTACTGTTCACTGTATGGTTGCAAAAATTATTTTGGCCAGATGCAAATATTCCCAGCAGAGCCAGGCCGCTTTAAGCTTTGAGTCCTTTTATGCTACAATGCTCGGCTCATCTGCTGTGTGCAGATAAACGCCACGGCGACTTCCCGCTGTGTGTTTACAAAGTTTCTTTGAGCACACTGATGTTCTTTGTGTCGCTTAGCTGGTTTTTATTATCTGGTGTTAAAATGTCTCGGTGTGTCCGTTCATCCATTACAACAGCTGTTTCTGTTTTGCAGGCTGCAGTTTATAAAATATGTAAAGAAATGTACTGTGAAGGAATGGAGGATGAGCCATTCTCTGAAGGAGAGCCTGACCTCATAGGAGACAGGTAAAATGGAGAGATGAATTTGTTTACAGCGATGACTAAAGCTGTTTTCAACTTTTTTTTAATTTATTTATTAGTTTTTTTCTTCCCTCTGCAGTGCAAATGCTTATAGCTGACAGCCTTTACTGTTTGTTCACAGGTTAGTTGGAGGTCTCCTGACGCTGAGTTCAGACTACGGCTTTGTTCTGGAGGATGATGAAGGGATCTGCGGTTACGCTGTCGGCACAGTAGATGTTAAACCTTTCATCAAGAAATGCAAGTTGAGCTGGATTCCCTTCATGCAAGAGAAATACCACAAACCTGACTGCGAGAAGGACCTCTCAGAGGCGGAGGTAGGTTTTAATCATAACATCTGTATAATATGGTAGCGTCCCATCATGTTGAATTTACTTCACAAACTTTTATTTGTGGTCAATTTTAGAAGATGATGCTGAGTTTCCATGAGGACGAGGATGGCCTTCCAGAGTCTTTCCTCTCCAACTTCCCTTCTCTCATCAAGGTGGACATTCACGCCAAAGTCACCGACCCCAGTGTGGCTAAAAGCATGATGGGGTGTCTGTTATCTTCCCTTAAGGCCAATGGTAAGTGTCAGCCATCTTTAATTATGTTCTAAATTTAATTCAATCTAACCAACACTAAACTGATTCAATATAAGATAAACGATCAAGACAACTCCTCAATACTTAGTTAGCTTTATTCAGTTCTATTCCACTTCTTTCCTTTTGTATTTTTAAAAACACTTGACTAATAACACACATATTTGTTTCTTAAATCTGTTTAAATGCGCTTTAGAGGTGTCCACCTCCGTGAAATCGTGTCACTGTGTCTGCAGGCAGTACTCGCTTATCGTATCTAGATGTAATGTGAAAATGAGTCCAAAGTCTAAAACAACAAGCACATATTGGAGTTTTTAATCGTCCATATACAGACCTTCTGTTTGTATCATGAAAGATTTTTGTCCTTGCAGCGTGATGTCATCCAGACCACATTAGAAAAATCAATCTGAGGAAAAAGAGACTGGATTTTAGCTTCAACCGCACAAACTAATATAGTCCGTTCATCGAGGGTGCAAAAGATCATGTCTCTGTTTTGTGTTTCAGGGTCCCTCGGTGCATTCTGTAAGGTTCGTCAGAGCGATAAGCGAATGTTGGACTTCTATAGTAAGCTGGGGTGCTTTGAAGTGGCCAAAATGGAAGGCTTTCCCAAAGATGTCATCATTATGGGACGCAGCCTATGAAGAAACTGCTACGATGACAGAGAGGTTGACGCAACTTAAACATGTTTGTTACCCTCATGAGAAAAACTGTCATGATGATTTTGTACTACATTACCATCTGGGCTCGCCCCGGGAGATCTGTTGTTTTTTTTTTCTTTTCTTTTTTTGTTTTTTTAGAAGTTGTGTACAGAAGCACAGCAGCCACACACAGATTCCCAGTGCTGCCCTTAGATGCCTCTGTTGGATTCAGCAGATCCAAAGTTAAAAGATCTGAGGAGTGATCTGTGGCCACTATTGACTGATAGGGTCCCACTGCTCGTATACCTCCAGGATGGAAGGAAGTAATGACTCCATAAGCCTTTTTCTGATTTAATCCAGTAGCCATTACACGGATATTACACGCCGCATGCCCGAATGCAGAGTGTCTGTATCTGAAATGGAGGCAGAGCTGTGACATGAGGGTGGCCCATTTCCCCGGTAGTGTCTTACTACCCCCACATCCTGCTTTCCCAGCGTCGACACTGAGAAGTAACGTACACGTTGACATAAGTGGGACACCTTTACACAGGATGTGAGGTGCTATATGAGAGTTTGCCTTTCATCGTCACATTGTGGTGTTCTCACGGGATCCACAATAGACGTGGAGACAGAGGCCTTTTACGTGGCATGTTTCACACTAAATTATGTGATATGCGGAACGTAGCTTTGGGGGTTTGTGAAAAGGACAGACCAGCCACAGACCAGCAAAGATAAAATATTTAATGAGAGTTGTTAAAAACTCGACTAGGAAGTCTGAATTTCTGTACGTAAGCGTTAGGAAAGCAATAGAAACGCTTCCACAAGTTTACAAACATTTCTGCTTTTTGATAAATCAGCCGTTTATTTCCCCTTCGTATTGCCTTTTTTGGTTCTTGGCCTTTTAGTTTTAGGTTTATGTTACAGATCCCCAAATACTGCCCGTGTCCAGATCTTCTAACACACGTCAGCTGGATGGAGTCGGGTGATTTTGTACATTGGCCTTGACATTGCTCCAGAGATGTAGCCTGACACTGACTTAGCTTTGTCCAATCAGAACCCAGACTCCAGCACAATAAATCCTACAGTAAACATGAGGTAACTGACTGAACAGCTCATATTTTCCCATGAGTTATGTACAATTATACATTTACCAGTTATTTAAATTGTAACTTTTGTCCGTCATAGGTTTGTTTCCAGTGTTTTAAACAGTTTAAATGTGAAGTTTACTTGGTTCCTTTTTGTGAAATGAAAGCTAAAATCAACTTCCTAATAGCAGTAGCCAGTGGGACCAAAATATTCTGATCTGCTATTGAAAAATTTGAATACAATTGCGTTAACTTCCCACTGTCACAATACTCTTTCGAGGAATTCTTTTGAAGCACCGATTCTGCACCTGAATTTTGAGTTTGAAAGTCATTGATGATCTGTAATGCCTCCCTGCGTCCATGCTTTGTTTCAGTGCTGCATACGAATGAATGTATTCTCAGTTGAGCCTCTGCGGGTGCTTCTAGGATCACTGGGGTTCATCGTGGTTCCCATGCCAGTTGTTGGGGATTGGAGCAGAAATTTGTCTATAGGCCTTTTTCCTATCTGTCCATTGAATGTTTTATATTCTGACACATTTCCCATTAGTTGTTTTTTTTTGTAAATCTATATAGTTGATTTAAAAAAGAAAAGCACTTTGACTTTAGATAGGAGTGTTCTGTTGGTTACACAAGGATCATCAGTTGCTCTTCAGTAGCTGCCTGCCAATGTGACGTTTTGAAACTGTACATTCATAATGTGCATGAGGTGTGTTGGATTTGCCGTGGCGGACGTTAGAATCACCTCATCAGATGCTACATAGAGGAAGAAGCATGCTACTCACCACTATGAGCATAATACTGTTGTACTTGGACAGTCTGTAAACGCTGTCAGTCATGAAGTGTTATTATTTTGTATATCTCTTACTGAAGCCGGCGAGCGTTTTCGAAAACAAGGTGCTGGCCTCGTTACAATCCCCTGTCCCGTGCAGCCGTCCTACCTGGCTCTTTCAGCGAGGTGTGAAGCTCACCAATAAACCAGCTGTTCATCAGCTGAAACTGAATTTTCACACTTGTTTTAAAAGGTTAATTTCGTCTGCCAACGAGGTTTGATTTATAAGAAAAAAGGGGGCAGTGACTGAGAGAAAGGGCTCCAATTGTACATTTTGTGTTTAGGGTTTGGGGTGGGGTCATTAAAGTGACAGTTTGTTGTAAAATTTGTATGTAAGATACATTAAAAAAACTAATAAATCATATTAAGTGACATTTGCTTCGTGTCCTTTGTGTTGCACATACAGGGTGTCTTAGATGATGAGAGTCTGATAATATTTGAAAATTAAAAGGAAACTAATACATGTACAGAAAATATTGAACTATCTTCATTCCTGAGGCACTGTTGTTTTAAAAAACAAAAAGTGATCATAGGTTAATATTCTTGTTGGGCCGTTTGCAAAGGGTTCAGATTCCTGATTCAAGCATAAAATGGAAAATTCCCCAAAGTAAATAAATCAGAAAAATCTATATACACCTGGTGTCTGGAGTGAGCATGACTGCATTCACTGAATAGGGCACTAAAAGAGAAACACTTATATTAAAAGCTGTAAAACAAACCTTTTTGTTGCCCTGGTAACAGCACACTCAGGTTATAACTATACGTTTTGTTTTTAGCAGTTGTGCTATCCTTGCGCCTTTTTATTCTTACTTCCTGCTCTATTTTTTTTATTTTTTTATTACTAATTGCGAGTTTTATTAGATTCATTTTAATGTATACTATTTCTGGGAAATTATGAGACTTCAAGATGGATAAATCTTAAATGAGAAGGAAAAAAACAAACAGAGGAGTCTCTGGCGCACACTGATGACGTCTCTGTCATGCGTTTAGCTTGCGACGCTCTTGTTATTTTTCGCGGAGTGTTCATTTGGCTGGAAAGCGCCAACACCAAAATCTAAATCTACATCTCCGACAAGATGTCTTTCCACGACGATGAATCCTCTGATGTTGGACTGAGCGGCCAGTCAAAGCTGGAGAGCTTCTTGTTCAGTAAGGAACATTTAGACACAGTTTAAATAAAAGCGGCTCTGTTTGGCGCACACGTGGGTTTCTGACTGCTGTGATGTTCCCACAGGGGGAGAAAAAAAAAATGAAATCAGATATCTTAAATTCAACAGCAAGCAGCAACAGGTTTAATCCGGGTGTTTGGTGTTTCTTCCAGGCTGCGAGCTGTCCTCTAAAGTACCTTTCTACACTTTCGAAGACGGAGACGATGAGGAGGACCTGGAGCACATCCTTGAACTCAGAACAGTATGTACAGTCGGAACAGAAACGTGGTTCTGCCTTTTTTTCCCCCAGTTTGGACTCTTGATGTGTGTGTTAGTGTCAGTAAATGGAAGTCACACAGATCCAGCAGTCGTAGTGTGATCTGGCCTGATAATGAATCTGCGGTTGCTGCAGGTTTGTCTCGGAGAAGGAGCCAAAGAGGAGAGCAACGTGGTGGAGGTGACGGCCATGAACCACCAGGGAAAGACTGTTTCAGTGCCCATAGCCAACCTTCACATCAAGTGTCTTCCCATGGTAGGTATAATGAGTGATGTAAATGTACCTGTCTACTGTACTTTACTACATATTTTAATTGTACATGTATTTGTACTTTGACTCCAGCACGTGTATCAGACAGCTGTAGTTACATTATGGCAAGTGAGGGGTATGTCAATATATAATGAGTGATATAAAACACAATTAAGTGGTATACATTAGACGAAACCACTATGTACAGTAGTTAGATGTTTGCACGTTAAAGCATCAGTAATACGTCAGTTAGGTTTGTTCCACCACTGCGTAAATGTGGTGAATAAAAACTTAAAAGCACATTGGTGAAGCAAAACTGCAAAAAAAGGCTGAAGTTTGATATCCTTTGTGTCCTCAGGTGAGTCTGGGAGAGTTTGAGCTGAAAGCCCCGGTGACCATCCGCCTCAAGGCTGGAACAGGACCGGTAGTTGTCAGCGGGCTGCACCTTATCGGTAACTATTAACTTCAGATGCTTTGCAGTTGTTCATGAGCTGTATTTCTGCATTTTAAAGCCTTTGTGTGATTGATATCAAAGTTATTTTATTTTCTCCAGTCTGATATCGAATGTGATTTCTGTAAATGGATTGCAGAGTTTGTCACAGAAAAAGCGCACCGGTAAAATAAAAGTAAAAATACTGAGTCAGGTTTTACTGAATACCTTTTGGGGGTATTATTTAAACAAAGCAAGCGACTTAAATATGTCAGTTTGAAAATGTGAACGGCACTAATGGTTACCTGCAGCCCTACGCTGCTTTGCATGTGGAGCAAAATGAAAGCAGTTACTAAGCAACTTATAAGTATGCTGTTACCCTCAACATTTTTCTTTTCATGGCCCTTTCGTGCCTGTATTTGATTTGACGGCGGAGAAAGACGGAAAGTAATCAAATGAGACGGGGGATGGCGTGCAGTAAAAGGCTCAGTTGTCAGTTTGTTTCATCTTAGCAGAGCTTCTACCTGAGGAAACTGGAACACCTTTCTCGATTCAGCTTCTTTTGTATTTGACCCGTATCGTGAAAGGTTAAATTTATCTAAATTACTTTCTAACTTCCAGGATATTTTCATCACTTTAAAAAGTAAAAAGCATCTCATTTAAACAATTTTGCATATATCAATTCAACAGGAAAATCTCTTGTAATGAGTGTGTGCAGTTCAGCTGACAGAGCAGATTAAGTAAAGTGACCTTTCTGGTGTTGTAATAAAAACATGCTTACGATCCAGACCAGAAGTATTTAGACAGTTTTCAACATTGTTTCAAACATTGTGTCCTCATCTTCTCAGCCTCGCAGGTCGAAGACGACGATCTGTCTGAGGACGACGACGAAGAGGACGACGACGAAGAGGAAGAAGAGGAGGAGATGCCCGCCATTAAGCCAGCAAAGAAAAAGCAGAAGCTGTAGACGCAGACATTGCTCACGGCTCCGATATGTTTTTTTTTTTTTTTTTGTACCACATGGACAAACTTTACCGAGTTCTTCCACACAGCCGGGTGAATGCTCAGTGTGGCGGCAGCTAAACGTGAAAAATGACGAGCTTTCCACTCCGCAGTGTGTCACTGCGAGCCCTCGGCCTCAGCCGCGCGTTTAACCGCGTGTAGAAGAACTGCTTTTGATATCGAATCAAACCCACCGTTTTATACTGTACACGATACAGTCACCGCCGACATGGTTTCATCGCACCGGTGGAAAATGTGTCCGTTGTTCAGCTCCAACATTGTGTGTGTGTGTGTGACAGGAAAGAAATCGTGATTCTAACTGAACGGTGCAATCAGACTATTTACATGCCTCATGGTTCATAAGTCTTACTCCATTTCCACTTGTTTGTAGCTGCAGATTCCACTTTTTCTATGTGACGACCACAAATGTGATTTGTACTCAACGGTGAATGCATCAAGGAAACATTTGATGTTCTCAGTTATCGCCCTTGTTGAATTCATATGAATAAAACGGCAGTTTTCAGCTCAGTATAGAAAATGTTCTTCACACAGATCGGCCACAACATTAAAACCAGCAACAGGTGAAGTGAAAACTAACGTTACTTTGACACGTACTGCTAGAGGATAAGCACATCTCCTTGGCTAAGGCCATTTGTTTCCCAGATAAGCGGCACTTGGCAAGTAATATGATTTTGTAAAAAATAAACATATGGGTATTTGCTTCCTTTTACTTTGATGTTTTATTATGTATAGGTTTGAACTACTTTACATACATTACATACAACTTAAACGGCACAACAGATGCATGTGGTGTCACGGGGTTAATTAAAGGAGGAAGAGGAAACAGTTTTCAAACAAATCTTTTCAGCTTCCTCGTTTGATTTATTGAATCATTTGCTGAAATAAAACTAGACGTTCAAGGGTGCAGCTGTTAATAAGTGGTAAGTTCAGTCAGGACTTTCTTTATCTTTCTCCTTAACAGCCTTCTCTCTCTCACTCTCTCACTTCCTGTTTCTCTAATCAGCTGACTATGGGAGTTCCCATCTTTTCCATTTCTCACACATCTCAAGTCGGCTGATCGTTGCTGTCAAACTTTAAGTATGCTCTCCTCTGCCGCTGTCAGCTTTCACTTCAGTTGAAGTAGCTGCAAACCAACAGCAGAGTCTAGACCCGGGTGGGGTCCCCTGTACTAAGCCCCGCCTCACGTTGGCATCATGATTGAGTGTGATCATGTGATCTTTTCTATTGTGCGCATTAAATAGGCTCTTAATTGTTTGCAAGGTGCCTCTTTAATGGTTGAGCTAAAAAGTGACCCCAAGTACACACTGCTTTTTGTAAGAAGTTGCAACTGCTGCAAACCGCTGAATTAACATTTAGCATTGTGTTGCATTTCTGGTTTTACTTCCTACAGTGTCAAATCTTCAATTAGCACAAAAGCTAAGCTAAAAGTAGGAGAGTGGAAGTTGAAAGAAGCATAAAATAGCAATACATTGTACCGTACAGAAAGTACAGTCGGCCTGCACACCGTCTTTGAAGCAAACACACGAGTTAAGGGATTTATTTTCAGAAGTTAGTCAGAAGGTTTAAGTCACCTTCCAACCATGACACCTCGACTAAAAACAATACTCCACTGTGCTTCCTCTTAATTAAATAAAGGTTAACACCAAGCCAGCAACAATTCCAGCTTGGGTGGAAAATATTTCGCCTGCATGAAAAGAAGCTTAAAAGAAGCAAAATGGGGGGAATAATTGACGGAAAATCAACAGAACCGTGGTGAGATGCAGACATTTACAGTAAAAGTGTTGTCCAGGCTGACTGTAAACCACCACCCATAGATGAGTGTGGGTGACAGTAAATTGTGGTATCAGTTAAAGCTTTATGAAGCCAGAAGGCCATCTGCGCTGTACAAACACCCCCACGTGAAAAACATGACCTCTGCAAGGCAGCAGCGGTGGAGTTGTATAACCAGTTCATCTGCAGATTCTTATAGTCTGCAGCTTCTCAGAGATGCAGCTCCTAAACCTCCACGGGAAGCTCCCTCGCCATGTGCGCTGCATAATAAGAGTTCATTGATGATGATTGTCAATCACCGATAAACCACGATCCAAGCGCCTTAATTTCTGCGAGAGTATGAGCGATAAGCCTGGAGGAGACACGGGGAAAGAAACGGGAGAAAACTGAAAAACGGGGAGTCATTGTTAAGCCCGGCGCAACCTATCCCAGCTGACAACTGGCCACGCTTTGAATCCCTGATTAAGCAGAGGGGCTCTGTCAGCTGCATCATCACTTGCAGAGGTGCACAGAGGAACGTGATCCTCTGAAACACAGAGTGCGAATAACTGATCAAGGTTTATGCAACGAAAATAATACATTTGAATCCTCCCAAACACTTAATCTATGCCCCTGCATGATGGAGGCCAGAGCGCTGCAGTGGGACAGGAGAGGGAGAGAATGCAAACAACACTAGCAGAGGGTAACACTACCACAACTTTTTTTTTTTTTTTGTCCTAACAACTCAGCCATGCCAGGTGCTGCCATGGCAACGTGAGAAATGGCCACCTGTGCGATGCCCTTGATGGCAGCTTTCCGTCAGCGGCGGTGCCATCTCTCTACAGTCTGACGGGGAGGGTGAAAAACAACACAAGCGGTGACCTTTGCCTGCTGCAGGTGATGCCGCTGCTTTAATGATTGCATCCCGGCTCCTTTCGAGGGGCGCACGGGGTGGATTCACTGAATCACACACGGCTAAAACCCCTTGAAAGGTCGCGTGACGGACGTCAAATTAACGTGCAACAGTCCTCCAAATGTCACCTTCACTGAGAGCAGGTGCTGCTGCTTCTTATTTTCTGACTCATAAACCACATCCAACCGGTGCACGATGAGTGGGAGTTTTGTGACCCTTTACACGACTCCTTTTATAGGGTATAAGGATTTTATGGTCTGAGTCGTCACCTTCCTGTGGAGGTTACATCCCCTGTCCGGAGCAATGCTGGTGTCTGTAGCATGAGTAACAGTATGATTCTGCTGAAAATGAGACATCAGTGACAAATACAAATACCAGAGCACCTCCATGATCACATTTCATGGTAAACTCCACTGATTTTTCTGGAAGAGAGGAGACATTACTTATGAGTGAGTCCTTGCTTTAAATAAATATCATGTTCATAGAAATATGTGTACGTTTTTCAACCTCCAATCCATTTATGACGCTTCCAAAAATGGACGCAAATACTTTGTCACAGCTCTAAAAACATCTTGTAAAACACGACACAACTCCATCCACTAATATCCGAGAAGGTCACGCAGAGTGCAGATGACAGGTTTTTTAATTTCACTCTTTATTAACAATCACAGACGACTGGAAAGTACCCTCAACTACAGTGGACAGGGTGAGCAGCTGCAAAAGAATCCATCTCTGGCAGAGGATGGCTCGTCATAAATAAAGCTAACGCTGACTCATTTTATTCACAAGCTCCTTGAATAACCTAAAATCTGTCGGTGTGTGCGATGAGAAAGAGAAGGTGATGTCAGCGCCGGGGCCGGTACTGGAGACCGACGCTTTGAAAGGAGGAAAGAAAAGCAGCTTTGGTGGAAACATGAAAGAGTCAGTGTGCGGACGGCAACCCGCGGAGCTCGGAGGATCTGGGAGCCAGTGACATGCAATCAGTGAGGGTCACAGTTCATTTGTGTTGTTGATGGTTGCCAGGTGCGTGCCATCTGTCCACCTGCAGCTATCCGCCCGCTCTCTGACCTGCTCCAGAGTAGCACAGCAGTGGGAAAGTTCAACGGTTAACGCAGATTAAGCGAGTTCAGATTCACTGTTAAGGCCACTAGAGTGAGGATTAGGTGAAGGTGACTAACAAATGGATCTAAATAATCAGTAAGAACATGTAGAACATATATTTAGGTTCTCAGTCATCCAGGTCATGGTATAGCCAACTGTCCCTGTGTCAGCTGTAAGTGACTTACCTGAGTGTAGCCGACTGGACTTGTAGAACTACACTCAGGTAAGTGGAACTAAATGGAATGCAGCCTTTATTAAAGGGGAGGTTTTTTTTACAACCTGGACCTTGTATCTGGCATAAAATACAATCATTTACTCACCCATATAACTTTGGTGTCATTTGGAGTTGTTTGGACGATATGGAAGTGACTGGGGCACCGAAACGTAGCCTCTAAATAACACATTATCTGCTGCGAAACTCGTTCATTTCACCAATATTTTGTTATGATACGCTAGTGCTATTCCCCGTTGAGTCCACAGTTACCTGTTATCATCACCTGGGGTCTGTAGATTGACCTACTAACCTCTGACCTGGATGATGTCATAGCTGAACCACGTGCGGATGGTATACCTGTAATTTGCTACGGCTAGTTTTTTGTAACATTCCTGAATATTTGTCTGATTTTGAGGTTGTGGACGACGACTTTGTTTATGATGGACGCCCTTACCGCTTTGAGCCAGAGTATACGGATGAGGAGCTCGTTGAAAGGAGGATGCAGAGGCAGAAAGAGGAACAGCTGGCCAAAGAACAACAAACCGCTGCATGTCCACGAATATATAACAGGTAACTCTGGACTCAACAGGCAATAGCACTAGCGTATCATGACAAAAAATTCCGGTGAACTGAACAAGTTTCGTGGCAGATCATGTGTTATTTAGAGGCTGCGTTTCAGTGCCGCAGTCACTCCCACTATATGCAGATGACACCAAAGTTATATGGGTGAGTAAACGATCGTATTTTATGCCAGAAGTAAGGTCCAGGTTTTAAAAAACGGCAATTCCTCTTTAATAAGAGGGAGAAATGTGTCTACGCATGGCAGAAAAAGTTTCAATAATGAGAAACAACAGAGATTTTAAACATGCGGGTGAATCAGAAAGGGAAACCACTGATCCACAGATACACCTGCGCTGCTGGTTTTTATGAAGCCACTTGAAACCCACAGGATGAACTCATATGAAAAGCGAAACTGAGGTATTTTTTGGGTAAATACCCGGCTGGCTGGCACGACCGCTGACGTCAAGGTGATGCCATTATACGCAGACGCCACGCACAAATGAGCAGAAGGTTACACATTCATCTTCTTCTCCAGCTTTTACAAATATGGAATAATCATTAACTCCACATTTTACGTATAGCTAGAGTAGATATTACAAGCGCCAAACTTTCCACCTCTTGTCAACTGAATACGTCACTCGGGTACAGGCCCAGGTTTCCACGGCAACAGCTGACACCGCTTTGTGTTCTCACTCAAGCGAGCGCCGATACAGCTGTTCTCCACACTGCACCTTAGTGCTGATTGTGCATGTCTGCCTTGTTCATGTGTGTGCGTGCTGGTTTGGCTCACTTGCACACCCACTTCCTGCTTACTTCACTCACAATACACCTATCAGCCGCAACATTAGAACCACTGACAGGAGAAGTAAATGACATTGACCATCTTGTGGCAATCCAGTGTTCTGCTGGGGAACGTTTGGACCTGGCATTCATGTGGATGTTACTTAGACATGTACCACCCACCTAGACCAGACCAGACCAGACCAGGCACCCTCACACTCCCTGATGGCAGCAGCCAACCCCAGCAGGATGCAGTCTAACAACATTCTGTTGCCAGACACCACAGGACACAGGGAGGCCTACACAATATTAGGCAGGTGGTTATAATGTTATGCCTGATCAGTGGATGTTGTTTCATTGCCGCCTGTTCTCTTTCGGTTGAAACTTGACAGAGGACTGGTTTATGTTACAATGATTTCCAAGAGCAAAAATAGACCCAGAGATCAATAAACATTTGGCCACGGATCTTTGTCTTTGATGTGTGTGTGTGTGTGGGTGTGTGTGTGTGTGTACGTGTGCTGGATTAGAGTTTTGGCACTGATTTCAAAGGCCTTATCGGATGAAGGTTAAAATTCTGCATGGTTGATGAATAGCCTCTCTGTATGCACTATGCTGTATATGTCCTTGTTGCTGTCAGTAGGACTGCTAAGACTGGGTATGTGTGTCCAGACTGATAGCACTAACAATGACTTGTATACTACTTCTTCTACTACAGTACTTGGTTCCTGTCACTTGTCTAAAACGGAACTGGTAGAGCTGTGCAAATGTGTGCTGAGCCGATATTTGTTGAAGTCAGAGCAAAAATTCACCCTCAAATACCTTTCAGCTGGTATAACTAGCATTCAGATCCCTCCAGCTTCTGCACACCTCATCAAATTGGAGATTTAATTTTAAATCTAGCCAATTGGGTTGGTCCCCTCTGTCCACACTCAATAAACTTTCACGACAAAGCAAAAACTCACTGGAAACACTGAAGCATCGAGACCATCTGCCGCCGCACTCCAAATTGCAGTCAGGTGCATCCTGTTTGCGTCAATTATCCTTAAGACGTGAACTTGCCCGGAGACCACCTGCAGCAAATTGAACTGAAATGTTCACACCTGTGTATATAACGTCCAACCCAATGTACACGGTATGTGAGGACAAAAAGCAAACAGAGCTCTGTGATCAGACTGTTAAAGCTTTGAGCATTACAAGTAGAAACAGTGGCCTCAATAACGGCGCCTACAGGAATTTAAATAAACTGAGCTAATTAATCAAAACAGGCCTTGGATAGGGGAACTAAACAGTCACTGTGACACAACTGCAGAGATGGAAGTACCTGCTGCAAGGATGAACACCTCCAAAGACCTTCATCAAATAAGCCTTTAGGGGAGAGTAGCTACCTGCTTGGAGTTTGTCAAACAGAATTTAAAGGACTATGAGAACATGAGGAAAAATATTCTCTGGTTGGATAAGTGTGAAAAAAGTGAGAACTTGTCTGTTGAATGGCAACATCTGCCAACACCTGCTAACCATTCTACAGTGAAGCATGTTGGTGGCAGCATCATGTCATAGGGCTTATGAGGTGGCCGTGGCTCAATGGGTAGAATGAGTTGTCCATGAAACAGAGGTTAGCAGGTTAGCGTTGGTGGTTTCATTCACTGGTTTCCCCAGTACATGGACTACATGCCCTGTTGAGCAACACGTTGAACCCTGAGTCCTTGAAGAGTACCTCCCTCAAAGTGCGGTGATAAGAGGCTGGGGAACAAAGGCATACAGTCCACTTCAGCACAAGTTTCCGATTGTCCTAAAGTGGGCCAACCGAAGCTCAAGCTTAAAGTCTGTAGAAGATCAATGGAGAGACCTGGATGTGGCAGTTCAAACATTTTAACAACCAAGTCAGCAAAGCCAGAGCCAAGATCTGCCAGGAAAAATAGGCTGCCCAAACCCAGATGTGCAAACTTTGAGGAGAATTACCGAAAACATACCCTGTTAATGCTGTCAGAGTGGTTTATGCAGAATACTGAATACTGCTAACTCTTCAATAAATGAGATACTTTAGTTTAAAAGAAAATAATTCTTTAAAAATGTAGAAAGTGTGGGAAAGAATAACAGAGAAAGACAGTGCCCACCCAGTCTACCCAATAGTATCCTCTGGCAAAAGCATACAAACAACAGCTGCACAGTTCCCTGCACACCGAACACACACACACACACACACACACACACACACACACACACACACATTACAGCCGCATGTCCTGCTGCAGGCAGGGGCGTGTTGTACTCATACATATACAGCCCGACACACCTGCCACAACAGAGCACAGCTGTCAGTGCATCACCCTTTACCCTATATGTAACCTCAATGAGCACACACACACACTAATTCTGCACATACATGACGAAACACACTGACTGATTGTGCGCCGACACCTGAGCACACATTCACTTATGAAACAGGATTCAACTCGCACCGAGCCTTCACGTGAGGCACACAAAAGGAACGCACTTTTCTTTGCGGCCTAATCTTCCCACGAGCGCCCGGTTAGACAAAAGCACGGTGCCAAGAAAAAGTGAGGAAAAAAAAGACTGGCTTCGTATGTTTTATATATGACGTTGGCGTAAATTATTTCCACGGATTAAAATAATGGTGCGGCCTGCTTTGGAGTATCTGCTCCATGTTTTATTAATAACGCACACCGAAGGAGCACTAAACAAGGGGAATGCTAATTGGCTCTCGCACAATAAATGTCAGATTGCCACAGTGTGTCTAAACCTCAGCTCCTCCTACTCCTCTCCCTCATGTGCTCGCTGCTAAAGGAGGGGCTGGAAATCATATCAGAAATTCTGAATGGAGAGAAACCTGGAGAAACGGGAGAATGAAACAGGAGGGCACAACATTTTATAACCCATAAATAAGTGATGTGCCTCTGTTTGCTGCGAACCACCCTTCCCTTTCTCTTTTCAGCCTTGACTTTGCCCCCCAGCTCGCTCCCGCTATCTCATTGAGGGGGAGGGGAACGATGAAAGGAGTATGAGTGACAGATAAGTAGATGACTATACTGTCCCAGCCCTCATTAAAACTCTGAGCTTATACCATCCGCCGCTCTAACCCTCCTCCTCCTCCTCCTCCTCCACATCAAGCCCTGGCAAATGATACCCCGGGAGAGGAAGAGGGAGCGGAGAGGGGAGGGAGGTGCCGCTCATCAGTTATTCCTGTTCTCTGACCTAACTTGACAACCAGCTCCAATAACGAGACAAAGAGGGATGAGACAAAGAGACCAGGATGTTGACAAGGAAGTGAACTGTCCTAAATTGGCAGATAATGGGCCTGCTGTGGGCCGGCCTGTAACACATCATCATTCTCCAAACCTCCGTACTTGGAATACAGTAGATCTCAAACATGTGGTCATTCAGGTTTTTTTTTCTTTTCCATTTTACAAGCCATGACCTATGAATAGATTGCTGGTCAGCTGCAGGGTGGGAGGTACTGCAACAGTGGCTTTTCTTTTCATACAGGAAGCTGTGACATTTCATCTTGCAGCCCAGTGACTCACACTGTATAACCTCTAAACCCAAACAAATCACACGATCCCAGCACAAAGAGCCCTCAAACTATAATCAGACACGACGTTCGAGCTGACAAAGGTGTCACTCGGTTTGGAGCGAACACTGTAATCGTGGCGAGAAAAAAAAGACCGCAAGTTTACAGCGAAATCTGCGAAGCGGCGCTTCAAGGGCAAGGGAAACAGACATTTTATATGCTTGTTTGTTTATTCAACATTTTCCACAGATTTTGGTTTATTCATAATGTTCTATAAAAAAAAAAAACATGAAAAACCTGACAAGCGTTTGTAGTCCAGTGTTTTTTTTTTCTTCTTTTTTATTCTAAAGCCACATGGACTTTGGAGTGCATGGAGAGGCTCCCTGCATGCTTTCAGCCGCAAACAGGAAATAATCAAGAGCTAGGAAATTGCAAGTTCAGTAAGAGTGTGTTGTCAGTCTTTTTAGGCACTGGAGTCTCTGGAGTCCCACGCTCAGGACTCGTGACAAAGGATATGTCATTTCTTTAGTTCGCTGCTTGTATGGATTTAAGACTACGTTATTCACATTAGCACTTCCAGTCAAATCGAAACAGAAAATAAATAAAAACACAAACTTGGGTTTTGAGATTAGAGTACTACTGCTGACACTGTGATTCAGGGAGTAAACAGATCTACAACGGTTTCCCACAATGGTGTCGGAGAACGTTAAAATAACGCGGAGGCCTGCTGAAGACACAAACTGGCGACATGTCTGTGAATCAAAATGGAAAGGAGTGGATGATGATGCCAATTCGGATAACGTGAAGCAATCGTTGTTTTTACTTGGTCCCATAATGCTTGGTTGAAGACGGGCCGTACAGCCCGTAGAAGTCGGGGTGCCTGGCCGTCTGTGACGCTTCCATTAGCCCCCTGATGGGGAAATGCTGCAGTGGTTGAGTTGCGGATAGCGGGGCATGTGAGGGAAACTCCTGAGAGGTCATGGAGGGGAAGGAGTCCGACGCCGGATACGGAGGCCGGGGGCGAGCAGCGGGGGCCCTGGAGCAGCAGCAGTTACTCAGAGTGCACATCAGTACTTTCCTCTCCTCGTACATGGCTTGTTGAGAGGCAGCTCCACTGGGGAAGTGGGAGGGTGGGAATATAGTCCCTGAGTGGTGGCTAGAGCTGGACCCTAGACCCACCATGTGATGTGTCGAGGAGTCAAGGAGCCGACTGTGGCCTTGGCCAGCGTGAGGATTCTGGGAGAGGACATCTGAGGAATACATAGACGAAGCGCGGTGGCTCTGGTCGGCCAGGAAGGGTTTCTTGCTGCCGTAGAGCAAAGGTGGAGAATCCTGTGAGGCGGAGTTTTCAGTGTTACTCTCCAGGAAAGCCATGCCGTATTTCCTCTTCTGTACTCCTGAACTAGACCCCAGTTGGGAGCCAGAAGAGCTACTTTGGGACTGGATAATCTCAAGAATGTGCGCCTCATTGAACGGTTCTGAGAATGGAATGGAGCGAGTTTAAGAAGATAGTTCAGTCTCTACAGTCACTTTATCTTTCTTTAATTACTCAATTTCATTCCTACCTTCAAGCATTTTTCTCAAATTCTTCTCTCTTGTTGAGAGGTCGGACAGCAAGTTAAGAGAGTTGAGCTGGCCCACTCTGAGAGGAGGGATGGCACTATTAAGGTGTGAGTTTGACCTGAAAAACAGACACATAGAACATATTTAAGCTGTTAGCACCCGTGTTTGAGATGCGCTTTGGATTGCAACCAGAGGATTGGTCAGTAAAGTTAGTCTCAGGTTCGTGGAGTATCTCATTCAAGATCATTTTGGTTGTAATTATTAAATTAAATGAAAAGCAAAAGGTCTAAAAGCACTGGGACTTGGTGCAATGGATACGTTCAAATTTCTTGCTGACATTATTTTTGTGTTTCCGGCCCTGCAGCTGCCCCTTATTCAGTTCGGATTTGTGTGCACATTTCCTGGTTTGTTAATAATTAACTTCGTACGACAGCAACACTCTCATCCCCATCAACTACAGACTAACACTCATTCACAGACCGCTGCACTCCACCGCTAACAAACCCTGACGCGAAACTGCAACTGACTCTGGTAGGCTGAAGAAAATAAAATCAATCCACACAGTCAGTTTCATTCCAAGACGCACAACCAAAGCAGCAGATTGGATAATCTTTCTGCTGAACTCTTGCTGCAGCAGAGAGTCTGTTCTCCACTGATGTGATCAGCAGTGACGCTGATCGGCTACTTACACTTTGATTTGTATTTATTCTGAGTCAGGCGTCCTAGTCATTGCTGTTAACTTACATCAATAACTTCAATAATAAGCTCCGTGCTGTCACACAACGTTCTTTACTTTTACTTTCATCTGTTCGTAACTAGTCAGCTTAAATGTCACATATTCAGGTCAGTGGGCAAAGGGGAAGAGTGAATGAAGTGGCAGCAGACTGAAGCACACGTCTCTCCTCTGTGCAGGCACATTTTCATTACAAACTCTTTGTAAGGACCATTTGCTGGTTTTCAAAGTCAGGCGAAGAAATGCTTGGGTAGTGTGCATGAAAAATAAATTGAGGTTGGGAAGAGGATATTTGATTAAGCAGTGTTCAGAAAGTGTGCACAAATCCATCCGTGGCTCAGTGCCTACCTGTCCATTAGCAGCTGGTACGGTTTTGTGTTCTGAAAAAGACAACAACACGCACAGGTCATTAGCCGCGGGATCCGCCTTCAAACACTTCATTTGTTTCTGCAGATGCAAAACGTGAATGCACATGTGAGAATGTGCGTGGGAGACTTGTACCTTCATGAAGTTCACGCTGTCTGCTCTTTGGAAGAACGTCTGTACCGAGCTCAAGAGCTTCTCCGCCTCCTGGTGCTTCTCGTTGAGCTGCAGAGCCTGATGGGAGTTCTTCCTCGCGTACGTGGCGTAAGTGCTGTCCAGCATCTGCATGGTTTCGGCCTGGTTCGCTTCGAGCAGCGCGTGCATCCTCTGGTACTGGGTCCTAACGTGCTCCTTCAGTTCAGACACTGCATCCTATGGAGACGAGCAAAATGCAACATAACCTTGCTGAAGTGTCAGTTTTAACCAATATACTTTGAAACCCCACTCTGCAAAAAAAAAAAAAGAGGACCTTGTGCTTCAGTACACGCTGATGAATTGATGTGTTCAAGTACTGTAAATTAAATTAGACTTTTTTTTCTGCCTCGGTTTTTGTGGAATCTGTGATTTTCTTGTTCAGAACTAAAGTGGGAACTTTGTAAGATGTTTTTTCCACCCCAGTGCACTTACCAGTCATAGCTGGAAACACATTTTCCTTCAGTGTGAAGGAGGGCAGAGTCATTTCATTACAGCAAACAAAATTAAAGCAAAAACCCACATGTGATGACAAAGAACAAAGGGACCAGTATCACTAATGCTGTGTCTCTGGAAGCATATACAGTGTTATTTTTGTGCGCGCTACCTTCATTAGCGTCTTGTCAGACTCCAGCTTGTTGAGCTGCTCATCGATGTTCTGAACACGACCCTCCAGTCTGTCTTGCTGCCTCATTAGCATGGTCTGGGGAGAGATGACAGAGTCGAGACGGAATAGACAGATGAGCCACAACATGTAACTGAAAACACAAACAAAATGTACGCTGAAACTTTCTAAAAGCCCAGGCAGGCCTCTGCTTTGACCCACTCTCTTCCTCCACAATCCTGATTAGATGCAGGAAACAGCAGCTGCCAGTGACAAGGGCATGTATTTACCCATTAGGAGCGCACTGGTGAAGGCACAACACAACTGCGCAAATCCATCTCTGATTGCTCCTAAGTTTGCCAGGGACCCTGCTACATCATCATTGTTGGGACCGGCCTACTTCCTCTGTGGGCTCAATCAAGAGTGCATAAAGAGCCAAAGGCCAGTAAAAGAGCCAGTACACAGAATCCTTCTCCATTTGCCGCGGGAGATGGAAATCAATCTGCAGTCACAGGCTGACAGCTAACTAGGGACAGGGGAGGGCAGGTATGCTTTTTAATGAACTGTTTCTGCATGGGAAAGGCACCGTGCCCAAATAAGAGAAAAACCCTGCTGTCATGGCAACAAAGCCTAGCGTATGTATTTATATGTGAAAGCTAATGTGTGTGTGTGTGTGTGTGTGAGGGAGCAGAAAGCGGGGGCGTCTCACCACCCCTCTCTGCGTTCTCATTTTGCCACATGCATTGCTCCCATTGTTTGCATTGGCCTCTGTGTCAGTGACAGATTGTCATGTCTGTGTGCACAACCCCGGAGTCTGCTCCCTCCCTCCCTCCCTCCCTCCCTCCCTCCCTCCCTCCCGCACAACGAGTGTGCACCGGAGAAAGGGAACAGGAGGAAAGGAACTGCTTGCATATGCCAAGATTGGAAAGAAAGAGAGCGAGAAAGACATACAAAAAAAAAAAAGAAGACAGTGAAAGCAACAGGAGGGGGAAAAAAAGTTTCAAGCAAAAAAAAAAAAAAAAAAAAAAGAGATAGGGAGAATGAGGACATTCCTGTGGCCTCGAGTGAGCGAGTTTCAGTGTAGTTAGATTGTGGTATCACAGCAACAGGCCTCTTCAGCTGCTTACAACACTCATGTTGTCTTATGGACATCAACTGGCTGGCGACTATACTATAGCACAATGAACACTTCCAGGAGCCCAGCTACAGTTTCCTAAACAGAACAGCCGAGAGGACTCTAAATGATAAATAAATAATACAGCACAACACTGCTCCCACTTTTTTTTGTTTAGGTATCATTTAAACTTCCTCTTGTATCGAAGAAGACTGCTGTTTGTTTCACCTGATAGACAGCAGGAATACTTTTTTCTCGCACAGGCACTCGGAAAATTTGGATTGCTGACAATGGATGCCCAACGTGGGAAAGGCCACATAATAATCCAAAGTGGTATTTAAACTGTTAAAGCAACACGAAGGGATTTTTGGGGCCTCTTGGGGACAGCGCAATGACCTGTAAACACAACACTGATCCCCAGGAGAAAACAGACCAGCGTCAGCTTTCATTTGGAGTCATACATCTAGCCGCCCGACGTATTTAAGGTTTTGCTTTTCTCCTTTGAGCTCCGTTTTGGTCGCCACCAACCTCTGACTTCTACTCGGTTTAACGCTGTTTAGCCAATCTGAAAATTATTGTTAGCTAGGACACATTGTCCTTCTGACAGGGAAAGTACACTCTACGGTCTCTTGTTTTCTTTTGGTGCCCTCAAAAATGAGAAGCAGCAGCACTACTGGATGTTTTTCCTCGCCGTAAACTCTTTCTTTTTCAGACCATAATCCTCCGAACACCTCTGGTTTGTTTTTGTTTTTCTACAGAGCATCATAAACTTTTCACGACCGCTTTCTAGCTTCTACTTCCTGAATGACAGAGCACTCACCGAGCCCAAGTTACATTAGTGACTTTTATATCTTCGCCACAGACATCAGCCACACTCCTAGCTGCCTAGTTGCTCTGCAGCGCTCTCCGATGCTCTGCTCTTAAATGTATACCGTTTAACACCAACCACATCGCTGCCAGTGGCTACAACAGACAACAAACACATCTGAAACTCCCACATCTTGCGAAACACAAAACAATTTCACTTGGCGCTGATTAGCTTAATCTGGATTGCGTAAACTTGTTCCACCGGGACTTAAGCGCAACAGACGTTCATGTACTGTACATTTGAAAGTCACGCCCTGTAGCTTTAAGATGCCTCTGTCAGCCTGCCATTTGGCACTGGTAGATATTGTACAGTAAATCTATCAAAGCTTCCTGCTACGGCTGGAAATGTCACTGATGAGAGTCCAAATCATCTGAGGGGAACTGCAGAGTCGGGTGACAGTTCTCTTTGTCTCTAAGAGTGACCCCTCTCTCATGACACATGGTCATTTGAGCCATTACTAATATAAAGATATTGATCAGGACAGCTCTAAGTGCTTAGGGGAGGGGAGAAAAAAAAATGTTTTCAATAATTTGTTAATGCTCTAATTGCTGCATCGCCGCTGCAGGACTGTCCATCTTCTTTAGACATCTCGCTCTACTAAGGGCCGTGATAAAGAGGCCTCTATAGAGAGACAAGACATGGAGACAAACCTGAGCTGTTGAAGCAAGTCCAACATTATAAAATGATAAATTATAGAGGCGCCGGAGCAACAAGCCGTACTTTAATTAGTAAGTGTATGTTATTAAGTTTTTATATGGGAGGGATGTAATTGACAGCTTCAGATTCTTTGCCATTCACGGTCAGGAAAAAAAAAAAAACAAGAAGCTGAGATTCTTTCCCTGTAGATTCAACAAGCGAAGCACCACACCTTGGAAACTATTCTTCAGTTTCAGAGCACATAAACTTGAGCTAAACATGCCGAACATTTGTGAGTCAGACCGATTACTAATAATGCCGCCGTTTAGAGGTATTAAATGAACAAATTCAAGCTCTGGTGGTGCACGCATCTGAATGGATACCTTGAGCGAGGTCACAATGAACGGCTCCTTGTTGCCGTGCGTATCACATGCTCATGTGCGTGCACATGAGGGCTGTGCACACAGGGAGAGGTGCGCTGGGTAAGGAAGTTATTTATGATGAATGCCTGGCCATCACAGTAACACACCCAGTTCCACTTAATACACACAGGGTGAGGGACAAAAGATTCATACATACATACATCGAGTTTGTCAAGGCGTTGCTGAGTTTCTGCGGTTAGCACCTAAACATTGCGCGGCACCTAAAGAGGCGCCGTGGAGACAGGGGATGAGCGGTTTGGGCGTCGCGTGAGCCTGCCCCGAAATCACGTTGAATGCCCCGAATCCTGTTTCACACAGTCAGAACACATCCCACACCTGCACCACATCCCGACACTACATCTTGCTTACACAAGAGGCAGTGCCAGCTAAACACTCCTCTTCAAACAATATGATAATATCCACAAAACCTGACTCACGAGGTATCTAGCCAGTCATCTCCTCCAGCTTTTCTGAGTACTGTGAGCACGGCACCTAACAACTTCTGAGACAGCACACTGGTGTTAATCATCGCTGCCTTAATGCTGCGCATAAAAGCTTAGCGGTACTTCCTACAGTGACTTCAGAGTGAATGTTGCGTTGAAAAAACAGGAAAGAACACTTTTGTTGGGTTATTTTCGTTGTAAATGGTGCATGAGCTGCTTTGTGTGAGTTGGCTTTGTGTTAGGCGGCAGCTTTTTCTGTGCCATGGTTCTTCTCTTCAACAATTGCGTCTTCCTCATTTTGTTTCCTCCAATTCCTTTTTTTTTGTCCGCTTGCGTGTTCGAAATAACACGGGGGGTACGGGGCAGCGCAGCAGCATGAAAGCCTACCTTTATCAAGCTTAAACCTGCCAATGATCACTTTCCCCACTGTCCTATTTAGGCATCCAGACACCCACAGGTTGCCAGGAAGCTCATGTTTAAATGAGGAGCCTCAGGCTGAATGAACAGAGAGCCTCTTTCACAATCAACTGACAACTATTCCCCACTTCTGATGTCAATGGACTGCCCTCAGCATTCTGGGGAACTGACTCACTCCAGCCCAGATTCAAGAAACAGTAAACAGCAGAGCTTCCATGAGAGATGGTTTCCGGAGGTGCCTGAGAAAACCAAGGTGAGGCTGTGTGGGAGGGCTCCTCCTCCGCTTGTCCCAGGGACAACGTTACTATTATATTACTCTGCCTTTCTCGTCTGCGTTCCTCTTGAAATGACCAAGAAGCCTTCAAAAGGTTACAGCAAAAGTTTAACCTAAGATACAAACATAGCCACGTTGGTTTTTTCCCTCTTAGTTTATCCCAAAAGCAACAAGAGCGCCGCCAGGGGAATTAAAATCCTTTTACCAAAATAGACCACAGCTCTGTTAAGAAGAACGACTTCTCAGTAAGTAATGATGAGAAGCCGCTCCGGCCTCAGATTACTTGAACAAATGGGCCCGGCACACAAGAAGCCCAACTTTTTGGCTTTTGCGACGTTTATCGATAAATTAGAGTGCTCTCTGTGACCGAAGGCCCCCAAAACAGGGACTGGTGTTAATCTGAGAAGAGCCAGGGACTCTGCCTGCCGGACAACTCCATTCGCCCTGCAAACATACAGTTGTGAAAGAACAGAAAGATGGGTGGGTGCGCACATGTGAGTGTGTGTAGAGACTAAGAGCAGCTGTGGAAAGGGCTGAACAGACATCTTTTGTCCCAATAATAGCTCTGAACCAGGGCAACAGTTTGCACTTAAGACTTATTTAGAACTTTGTGATCTACGCTGGAAAGAAATGTCTGAAACTTTCCCAAATGGAATAATACAATCACCAATCACGAAGACAACAGCGAGGCAGAAAGTACTGTGGTTCTCACACCTACCCCTTCACACATAGGGAGGAACAGGGAAGAAGCATGTATGTAAGGCAGCGTGGGTGGTTGTTTTTTACACCTTTCTGCTTACATTAGACTTGTGAGAAGAGAGCAAACCGGAACAAAGAACTGAGGGAAAATACATAAGTGGACGCAGCAATGGAACGCTGGCCTTATGCGAGGCTCATTCCTCCGTATAGCTTCAAGCCCACCCTGCCAAGTCAGACCGTTATTCACTGGTTGGCGGTTTGTTTGCCAGATCATCGCGCGTTCTGTAAAATCCTTTTCCATTTCTTTTCTACTTCTTCCTCCCCGTCAGAGTTTCCTTAAAATTGCCGTGCCTGCGAAAAGCTTGAAGTACGCAACTCCTTGAGCTCGATCGGGCTGGCCGACAGCAACAAACTACCTGTGGATCACATGGGTAATCATTTCCGGTGGAGATAACAACGCAGAACTTAAGGCGGTCCGGAGCGGGTGGCGTGACAGAAGTTAAAAGCAGTGTGTGGGAGCATGTGTGTGTGTGTGTATACCATGATCTACCCAGAGGGGCGGCTTTCACCTGTCCAGTCCTTTCACATCAGAAAAACATTTAAAGAGGAGAAAGCCTTCACAGACGGTGAACTGTAAGAAATGCGTGCTTCCTGCAAAGAAATACTCATGCATCTATCAAATCCGTTCACTGTCATGTGAGTTTCAGTTGTGTGATTTGTCTACCTGCATTTGTATGCGTTGCGTGTCAACATCGCAGACTGTGTGTCTTTGGTTAGCGCAGTGAGAGATGCAGCAGAACGGACACAGAGCCACCTGCTCGTCCTCACAGTGGAGCAGCCTGTACTCCTCATGACTGGGACAGGTCCAAGCGCTCAGCTCCTCCGCGTCTACTAACAGGTGTCCCGGGGCCGCGCACGGCTGCTGGAGGTGCGTCTGGATATGAATTTGGCAGCAGGGCTCCTTACAGCGCAGGCAGACTTTCCGCACGGGCAGCGGGGGGCCTCGCCTGCAGAGGACACAGTGCAGCACGGCGGGGACTTTGTCAGTGTTCAGGGCGTTGAAGCGCTTCACGATGTTGGCGAGCTTGAAGTTCTTCTCCAGTGCCGGCTTCTGGTCGTAGTCGTGGTTGCACTCGGGACATCGGACCGCGGCGCTGTCTTTGGCCCAAGCCTCAGAGATGCAGCCCTTGCAGAAGTTGTGCTTGCACGGCAGCTGAATGGGCTCCTCGAAGACATTCAGGCAGATGGGACACAGGAGCTCCTCTTCGAAGCAGTTTTTCCAGCTCGCGTCCATGGCTTCGGCCGAATCCAAACTGATGCTGGGCGACTGAGAGGAAGAGCAAAAGTGAGACTCAGTTTCTAAATAGGGCAGCGAGGTCTATGTGATATAGAAATACCCTTATGAGCCGAGCACAGTCTCGTTTCTGCTATCCGCAGATAGATGTGTGCCAAGCAAACCCACATGCAGAGAAATGACTAGAACTTAGGAGATAATTAAGAGTCTGTTAAAGCTACTTTTCATAAGAAACAGGCAACTCTTCAACGTAAAGCAGTCACAGTAAGAACTCAACACACAAGCAAACTATGATAAAAACATGATGCAACATTTAGATGTGTCTGTCACAGTGGAACAGGGCGATTCATAAAAGCTGTGGCTTTTTAAAGCGCCTGACAACTTGCCTCTGAATAACCCTGTACTCTTCTCATATAAAACGTTACAGTTTTCACACAAACACGCTCTCAGTTTCAAAAGACACTCTCGCAAATCGGTAAATAAACACCACGGAAGTCTGCCGAAGCGTACTAGACGTGTTCTTACGGAAGAAACGCAACGTTACCAACTATTTATTTTCCATGTCGTCGGCAGACTCCGGTGCACCTATAACGCCGCACAGCTTGTCATGCAGCCCGCGATGAGATCCAGCTCCTCTGGGTGGATTACAGCCGTGTGTCCGACGTAGAGCTCAGCGCCGGGATTTTATAGGATTCCCGGCTGGGTTTCTCGGCCGGTTTCGCTTTCCCGTCAACTCTTTGAGTAATATTTGATGGTAAGTGCAGGCAGACAGTGACTCGTCGGAAGGGAGCGCAGCGCTTCCACACCACCGACCGAGGGCCCCCCCTCCAATAACGTGACCCGTCACAGAGTTGATACATAGACGGGGAGGAGCCGAGAGGAGGAGAGGCACGGGAACGGCCACAGCAAACTCTACCGGACAGACTGGAAAAGTCCAGGAGCCATTAGCGTGGCCCGTCATGCTGTGCGTCAGGGGTTTCTAAAGTGGGCTCCCGTGTGGCCGCGACGGGGCAGAGCAGAGGCCCCCAGGGGCCCCCTAAAGAGGAGTGCGCTCATGAGGGGAGAAAAAGTGGAAAATGTGGTGATGTCTACTTTCAGTGTCGTCAAAGAATAGGCTATTTAAAACTTATTTTATAGTTACGGGTTAATAAGTGATAAAGATGACCTTAGTACTTAGAACTGACAGACAGTAGTGTGGGCAACTTATTAATAATATAAGTTGTATGTTTCATATATTAATAAAACTATATTCTAACACATACACCATCTAAAATATTATAATGTTGACATTAGTCGATGCTTCTGTGTTGAGTTCCAGCACAAATAAAGATAAATTTGCATTATTATTCCCTTTTATTTTGCCTTAGTGGTCCATCAACTATTTGCAGTAATTAAAAAAAAAAATAAAATAAAATAAATAACTTGCCGTGAACATGTGGTTGGAAAGACTTCTCCAATGGACAAATAAAAACTACTCAAGTTGTGGGAAAGGTTTGCAGAAAATGCACTAAATTCACCAATTTATTAAAATGCACTACTCCCACCTATAAGAAAGTGAGACAGTCATTATGTTTGCACTGTCTTGTACGTGTCCATGACTGTATATGGATGTCCTTTACCCCTTATTTACTATTAACCTTCGTGAAATAAAGATTAGATGCCTATAACTTGCGATTAAATTACCAAAAACGTGCAATGAACATGAAAGTTCACTTCTTGCATTTATCAGTGGCTGCTAATGGAGCTCTATGGCCATTAAATACTTCTAAACACATAATATATTTTCACTATTTGCTCAACAGTTATTTTATAGACATTTCCTGTTTATTAATTATTATACATTTTATGTAACAATAAAAAAATCTCAGTTTGTCATACACACAAAATCTTTGGCAGAAATAACTTTACCACTTAACTTCTGAATTAGTTATCCAGCTTTATTTGTGTAAATACCTACACTCTTTAATGCACTTGGGATTACAATCAACCAGTTCAGTCAACAAGATAGTAAATTACAAAAAAGTCATCAATATCTAAACTTTATATTTGTCATTCGGAATAAAAAGGACAAACAAAAATAAGATATGCCATCACATGTCGTATAGGAGTACATTTCTGTAAGAAGACAGACACGGTAATAAAAGTAGTCTTGTGTCTTGGTTTGGAGTGGAATGCAACGTCGGCATCGGCGAAAGGCAGCGAATGCAGCAGCCTTGATTCAAAGTGACGTCTCTTAACAGTCCAGGAGCTGTAGGCAGCGCTGAGAGTCAACGGAAAATATGTGGTCCTTTTTAGCTCAAGGCACTGAGGAATTATACTCCAACTCATTTTCAAGCAGCTCCCACTGATAAGAGGAATAACACATTTTGCATTTCTGCATGACCGGAGACACGGAACTCGGGAAGACACGAGATGCGGTGCTTCCCCGTCTTTCGACATACATTTACAACAGTCTTTATGTCTTTCATTTAACAACCATAAAACACGCATCGCGTTGCGTGAGACGACCAAGTAAATCAAAAAAAAAAATATTGCTCAATATGTGAGTTCTTGGCATGGGGGTGGGAGTAAAGGTCAAATATACACGCAGCATATGCCAGATACCCAAGGAGTGTCGGTGAATGATAGTTAAACGAGCTCACAGCATTTCAGGTTAGTGTTACTGAATCATCTGAGACATGGACAGTACTGGCAGCAACAGTTAAAACTTTGGAGTGACCACAAAGATATAAGAAAAAAAATGTCCAGCATTTGTAAATACTATACATATTAGTGTAACTGAAAACAACACTGACAAGAAAAGGTACAATTTGTGATTTATCTTCCCTTTCTAAGGCCACTGGAATAAATAGAACTGTTTTTGAGAACTGCAACCCAGTTATTGCTCGAGACGATGTGTCAGGTGATCACAGGATACATGCTCCACTGTGTTTGGTGACGAAAGATTTTAGAGGAATGAGAGCATCCTGTTTGCTCTACGGAAGTGTTGTAACACTTCAACCATCCGGACAGGCTGGTTTGATATTCTCAAAAGCATTCGAGCCTCAGAGAGACGTTGTAAACAGCGGACCTAGACTGAGAATCCAGTAACAGAAATGTTTAGATCAGTCCTCGGATCACTTTCAGGAGTGGAACAGTCTCTGCCCTGCTACTGTGGGGACAACGTCTCTGTATGCCCTGGCAGCTCAGGGTCGCTGCGGGTCCTCGGACGTCTCCTGTTCATGATGGTCCACTCTGGGAGTTTGTGTCTGCAGGTGTTTTTTTTTTTTAATTCAGCATTTCCTGGAGAGTAGGCATCTTTTGTCTCATTGCAGGGGATTGTCGAACACAGAGTCTGGTAACACGGAGATCTTCAGCTTCTTTTCTGGCCAGCTGTACTCCTTTGGTAACTTTGTCTACACAAAGAGAAGGGACATACAAGGTAAACAAGGAGCAGTTGCACAAGATCAAACTAAAAGTAAAAGTGGAAACAACGGGGAATTTTCTTGCCTCCTCACGAGTGTTTAGTTCCTGTAAATCCCCAAGCATTTGCTCCACAAACTCTTCAGTCAATAATATCTGCATGGAAAGAGAGAAGGAGTTAGATAAATGAGCTAAATACAAACATACAGCGTGAAAACCTAAGAACCTGTCTGTGTGCGTACCTGAAGCCAGGGGCCGTGGGCTGCGTACGGATGCTCTTCAGTAGCAAAAGCTCCTTCAACTCCTGTGGACACAAACGTAATGGCCGTGTCTCCGTTGATGCTTTTGTAAGTGAAGTGTCTCCCATGAAGCAGCCGGCCCCTGCAAAAGATTAAATATTAAAAATGAAATTAACTGCATGTACATAAGTGGTGAGGTCTATATTTTAATTATAGGAGGATAAATGTTTTGTGAAAGTTCCTAGGCAGCTTTTAGAGGTTCACGTTTATAAATACATCGCTTTGAACAAATTCTTTAAAGTTATATTATTAACAAAATTAATAATTGCTGCATGTGTCTGCATCTGACTGGGTTGCACACATGTAGAAATAATGGTTAATTATAAATAAAGACAAACACCATTAAAACCATTTCCCTTTTAGATATATATATCACAGTTTGCAGGAAATATTTTACATAATAACACTCTTATGCCAGTCCTTTACACGATGTTCCCACACTTGAACGAGCTCATCTCTTCTTCTCTCACACAAGCTTCTCTCAGGAATAAGTTTTTTGTTTTAAAGCAGGTTCACTGCCCCGCTCATGCCAAGGAGCCGTCACCAGACAGAGTTGATAGTAATATCTCACATCATGTTTCGGTGTGCATTTCAAAGAACGCTAAAACCAAAACGTTAAGATCCTCCAAGCTGCTGCGTCACTGTGCAGCTTTGCCATTTGTTTTGTCACCAGAGCATGTAATGCAATAACTGTCTCCTTGTGTCGGTACACGGGTTATTTTTGTTTTTCGCAGAAGCCAGATCATGTTCCGTTCCTAGGCTGTTGATGTCCCACATACATTGGCGGGTGTTAAGTCAATAAGCAATGAAGACAACATTACTGACGGATTTGTGATGCGGGACAATCACTTGTACTTCAGCATGTCTTGATCTTTGTCCTTCTAAATCATCTTCCTGATGCCTGACATGCTTCTTTTGCCGATAGTCATGGGTGAAGAGAATGAGACTTATTATGTTATTGTCATGGCACGTGTAGGTGGGATAAATTAGGCAGCAAGTGAACATTTTAGAAGGTTGATGCATTAGAAGAAAAAAGCGACTGACAAAGCTAAAATTGTGATGGCTGCAAGTACAGCCTGTGGGGACGGGTCAAGGTGCCCGTGCTAACCCCTGTTCACCATATAAGATCTTCTCCACTGAAAATATGTTACCAGGATCAACTTGGTCTGCACAAACTCAAAGTAACATCCATATAAATGCCAGCGCCCAGGTTTCCCAGAAGAACATTGTAATGATAATGTAATCAGTGGTTTTTACTTCACAGGTGGTTTTAATGTTTCGGCAGATCAGTGTATATCCATTATCGAGTCAACTGCTTTCTGAAACTAAACGTACAGTATGTTACAATATTCATCTCAAGTTTTTTCCGCTTGAAACACATTCCACTACCTTTAAATAGAACACACTAAAAACTGGCTATTGTTATTTTCCTCTGGCTTTGAAGTGGCATGAACGTCCCCGTGGGCGGACATTCAATCAGAGCATGGGGGTTACTTACAGAAAGCCCCTGTTTCATGTCTGAGAAACTGGTGTCGTCTGTGTTAGTGTTTTCTTAAGACATTCTGCCACGTCTTTTCAACAAAAATGTTTGGACTATTCCTCTCTCTCTGTCTCGCAGACTCTCCAAAAAAAAGATAAATTTAATGTAAGGGTGTAGGAGTAGGGAGGAAATGGTGCAGTACCGCAGGCAGAGGGGCAGCAGTGTGCCTGACTCTTGGTTGAATTTCAGATGGACGCTTTCCAGCTGCCGCGTTCGGACCAGCTCGTGGGGAACAATGGCCGCCGAGCTCTCGCTCTCCAAACTGTCCTTCCGACTCCTGAGAAACAGACAAACAAAAGAAAAGACGACTGTCATTAAAAACAGCTGCCGTTAAGGGAATGACAGCTCTTTGGCCTCTGCCCGAAAGCGGGAATGTACAGACACAGATTGCGCAACTCCTCCTCAAACTGTTACCTGACTCTGCAGAAGACGCAACAAATTCCACGGAAAAGCAGCAACAGAGTAATCATAATATGCTGGTAGCTAAGAAACAATGGTGATATCAGTTCAGAAGTTACTGCGAACGTGAGTCACTGCACCCGGTGGAGGAGTTATCCTACTGTGGCCCCTGTGCTGAGCTGAACCCGTGTTAGTGCGTGCGTAGGAGGAACACTCACTGAGGTCTCTCATGGCCCTGTCTCTGGCTGCTGATAGGTGGTAGTGCTGCCTTGCTGTTAAACTCCAGTCCTTTTCTCAGGGTCTCCCTTATCTGCTCCGTGTCTGTCGACGAACACACACAAAGATGAGCAAACAATTACCCCTTCATGAAAGCTGGAAGCATGAAGGTCTGAGATATTTTAAAGCGTTTCTGGATCAGATTTGACTCTTCGTGCTCCTTTGGGAGTTGGCATACCTTTGTCTGAGAGCCTGCGCGGCTGCGAGCCTATGCAGATGGAGCGACTGTCCTCCTCGTCCTCTGGCGGCCGACTCAGATCGTCCCACACACACTTGGCGCTGACCCCGCTCAGGTTAGAGCCCTCTGTCTCAATACCCTGGTCCACTCTCTCCTGCTTAGATGAGCAAGACATATACGCAATCATTAACACTAGTTGACATAAAACACGTACAGAGAGAAAAATATGCAACCTTTAGTAAGAAACGTTACATCATTTACAAAAAGTTCCCCTTAAGCTTAGTACATGTGAGGCTGAATTCTGATATTTAGGACAAATAACGGACCCAGTGCCACTTGTGATTGTAGAAATAATTGTACAGTGTGCCGAGCTGAACGTGCAGTATTCAATAAGGCCTTACTTGTAGGTGAGGATCGATGTCAAAGATGGTCTCCCCCCTCCTCATATCTGTGATTAGCCAGGGGCCTCCAGCTCTGTACACAGGACACACATTAGTATTAACTTCAAGTTAAATACACAAAGTTAATAAATGAACAAGTAGCTACAAACTCCTCTGGCCGCTCACAATTTACTAGTCCAAACTGGACTCGACACAGAAGCTGATCAGTTCACCTCAGCTCAGAGACATTTGAAGACAACCATAAAAAGACTCATTTTGAGCTGCTCAGATTTTTGAGTCAGTCCTGAACCGAAAGTTTCAACCACACAAACACAGCAGATCTGGTTTGTATTAGTGACGCAGTATCCAAAGTATATTCACTTTTTTTTTTCCTCACACTAAGGGCAGAAAAAAACTTGTGAAACCCAAATTATTGCCGACCTGTCACACAACAGACTTGCATTCATTGTTGTGATTAATCAACACCTTTTTATAAAACCATGTAAACCATGCTGAACTTCAGGAAAGTCCTCATAGGGCCCTCCCACTGCATCACACGCACGCTAAGCATTGTGGGAGATGCAGGAGACCTTCTGACCGATCACAGAATAGCTGCCGGAAACCGCATGAGAAAAAAAGTTCTGCCTGGTTCATGCGTCAAGAACAAGCTGCGAGAACAGACTTCTTGCTTCTCATATAACAGCCTTTAGGCAACAACATGAAACTTAAAATGGCCACAGTTTAGATCCTATGAGGCCATCTGTTACACAGTTCTACTCACACTCTGATTCCACGCATCAGCTCCAGGATTCCTTGGCCGTTCCACTGCTGGGCCGCCTGCAGCTCCTCTGTACATACACCCACAATCTATAAGAGAAAGTGCAGGTTAGGATATGGCAGTCTCCCATGTCTTACTGTTTTCAGAGTGATTATCCTCACGCTTACTTATACATAAAATTACTACAACTCCCTGTTGCACAAATTCTATTGGTTTTAAGGCAAACTGCTGGGAATGTCCCGGTATCTCTATTAATGTCCCAAGTGTCTTGCTTTCTCCTGCCATTGATATTAAGCACCTGGGCTACTGTCATTGCCATCTCTCATGGTTACGGTCTCTAATATGTCTATAAAAACATAGTCGGGGGAAGAAAAGCTTCCGAAAGATGTGTATGTGTGAGTATTTATATTTGACGTCACCTGGAGAAAGCTCAGCGTGCCAAATGGAGTTTGAACCGGTAGCATCTGTGGGTCTTCTGTTAGCAGCATATGCTGGATACGAGATTCACTGTTGTCTAGTGGACTGTGCCATGACACGTGGTCCCCGCTACAAAATGTGTTTTCTGGGAAGCAGAGTGGAAAAAAAAGAAAAAGAGGAGATAATGGTTTTTAAAGTACAATAAAATGTGCTGTGTTAAACTGTCTAGAATAAACACTCTGTCGTGAGTGTTCGATGAGTAGACTTGGGTGTGTACCTTCAGCCACCAGTGGGAAACTGTCCTACTTTCCCAGTTTTTAATCGTTTGACTGAACAGAAACGCTGAGGGAAAGTTAACACGACAGAAATAAGGGGTGACACAGAATTAAGTGAGAAAGAAAGAGAAAAACTGAGACCCCGAATGTGGAGAAAAAAGCAGAAAAACTACGTTTCCATGAAAGTAAATCCATCTGCTTAGGAGGTAGCATACACACAGTTCAGATTCACTGTAGGAGAAGATGGCCAGGAATCAGCATTCATTTAGTTAGGGGCCAGCCCACCCACGCGCAAATTGACCCCAGCTGGAAAGCACAGTAGGGCTGGGTGGAAGAGAGCTTGGAGTGAATAGTCTTCTTCTCTTTCTCACTGGTTTTATTTTTTTGTGTTCCTCTCTCTCTTGTCAGTCGCATTTTCTTTCCTGCATGACATACACCACTGGAGAATTTAAAGAACCTAACGCTGTATACAACTATTATATGACCAGTATATTTTCATACTACAACAATGGTCTTGTTTGACATTCATGAAAACAATCCAACAAAAGTTGGAAAGGAAAAACAGACTTCCTGTTAATAAGCAGAGCCCAGACAAATACAAATGTCCTAATCCCAAAACTGATGAACAAAGCAGACTATTCTATTAAGCCATGTTTACATCTATCACTGGAACTGTAAGTTACCTTCACAAAGAGCACATTCTTCTCATTCAACCACAGCCAGAGGAGAGCTGTTCCACCAAAACGCGTGCAGATAAATCATTTACAAGACTTCTAACAAACCGTAACTAAATTAAATCACAAATCACTACTACTGACAATGAGGCTTCCCTAAAGTCATTTTGATTAGCTTTTAGTCTATACACTGATGATTAGACAATTCCGCATTGAAAACGTCTAATGCTGGGCTCAGAAAACAGGAGTTTTGAAATGAGGTTGCGTCACACGCTTAAGGAGAAACTTTACAGATATTCGTCACAATCTGAAACTCGCACACACCACATGATTTGGAAAGGGGAAAAAACATGGGGCAACACGCTACAAGATATTATTTAGATTATCAGATCGGCACTGAATGCACCACCTTGAGTGATCTCACGGGGAAACGTATAAAAATGGAGACGGTGGTGTTACAACTTGCCGTTACTTTGTCATACTAGGTGTAGTCTTAATAACTGTCAACAGCAGTATGTTGAACGTTTACCGTCACTTGCTCCGTGTTGATATAGACATGTTTGATACAAAGTACAAAGCAAGGTACAGATGAGATTTCTCCTTCAGTTTTCATGAGGAGGTTAAACAGCACCAAAGACCCCTGTAGTACGAGCCCACAAAACATACAATGACAATGGGATTTCCATCAACTCTTCTGCAAAAACAGTCGACAAAGACGCAGTTAGATTTATAATATAACTATGTGTGTATTGACATAACTATGAGAATTAACGACTTGCTTTGCCGAGCCCTAAAGACATAATCTGAAGGTGTTTCACCGTGAGCTCACTCCATACACGAATACGTGACGCTTTGTGCTCTTACCGGACTGGAACACATAGCGAGCCAAGCCCTGCATGAGTTCAGCTGGCCATGTTGGAGGTGCGGTCTCCCCCACCTCTCTTTTGAGTCTGAATGTGAGCTCAAAGCCAAACCCACTAGGTCCGTCTGCCCCTGTAAATCTGACACACACACACACACAGTGAGAAACTGAATAAACAAAACATCAGCAATTGTAGTTTTTGTTCTTTTATGTATGAGGGCTGTGAACAATCACAGCTTGCCAGGACCAAAAAAAAAACAGCATGTCATTAAGTTCAGTGTTAGTCAGTAGGTGGGCTACTGTGAATGGGCTCCCGTTGAGAACAAATATTTGATTATATGTGATGTTTTTTTTTAAACTTTTCAATGTAAAAATAATAAAATGGAAAACAGACAAGCTCTGTAACCATCCTTTCAGACTGTTGGTGATGGAGTCAAGTAGTGATTTAGTTTACTTACTCATGAACTCGATTATCTCCATACAGGTCACTCAGTCCAAAGCTAACGTAGTGCCAATGCTCCTGGACATCCTGTGCTGGACAGCCCATGTTCCTGTACATACTGATGTAGTCTAACGGGTCTGGTCCGCCCAGCCTGTGAGATTAAATCCAAACTGTCAGCAGTTGAAAAAGCTGTTGTTATTTATAGTGTTGTTATTGTTTATTTGTTGTCAGTGGACTGCGTTTGCACTTCAGCCCAAGTAAAGAGTGTAGTTAGCATGTAGTTAGCTTACATGAGAGGCTATAATTACACGTAAACATAGTATTAAACGTTTGTGTTTACATTCTTTAAATTACATTTAAATACTACAACTCTCTGAATCACGGCAGCATGTATTTGCAGCGTGGCTCCTGGATGTTATGTTAGCTGAAACGTTAACGTTAGCTTGGAAGCTAAGCTAACTCTTGGCTAACGTCTGGCCATCACCATATAAACTCATATGACAAACCACAAACTCTTAGTCCACGCATATGTCAGACCAGCACTTGTACACATCGTCACCTACCAATACTTTACAATGGCCGTGACTTGAAGCGGGTTGGCCTGCTCGGGATAAAGTCGCCGACATTCCCCATAGATAGCCTGCAGTCCTGGAGGAAACACGGGCACCAGTCCGTGGGCTGGAGCACCACTGTTAGGCCGTACCTCATCCATGCCTCGGACTCGAACAAATCGGGCTACTCTATAACAAACTACTTATATTGGTGTTATTTTTTGCTACCCAGCCCTTGTTCAACAATAAGAGCCTAAACTAGTCCATAAAGACTTTTTACAAGCAATGTAGTGTAACCATAAACGCTGATCTCGGATCGTTGTGCTACACACAGCAGGAGCCTGTTGCTCATCCTCTACAAAACGCTGCCTACCCATTGGTTGGTTGAATGTGGTACGTCACTGACTGACTGCTTGCAATAGCCAATACAAATTGAGGGTTCGGGTCATGTTGATTTGTCATTGGCTATCATGCTGTCAATCAAACTGTGGGCGGATGTGATTTCAGGGTCGGGACTTCAAAGTTTCTTTTTGGGGGGAGTAAATGATGATTGTGGAGGACAAATGGATCTTCAAAGAAAGCTTCCAGTGAGGAGTGGCTGCTGAAGTGTTCAGTACCTTAAAGTATTAAATTAATTTGAAACTCTAATTTGATAATTAATTTGATATATAAAAATGTATGCCAGCAACATGTACTTTCATTCAGAAACCATAGGCATCCTTTTGGATATAATTTCAGCACTAGTATTGATTTGTTTAATCTCACATTTTATAATCTAAATCATGGGTATTGATCTATGACGTATCATAAAACAGTAATACTAGAGACGCATCAAATATACTGTCAGATAAATCTAATTACTTTCTGCCTTTCTATCCTCAAAGTGTGCATACATAATAATTATACAGTCGACTGAAATAAAGGCTTGTAGTTTAGCTCACATTAACAGGTCCTACGGGTAGCTTTTACCTAAATTTAAAGTCGCAGATTTCTATGAAAACCTGTCCGAAAAACACGATTTCTTTGAAGATGCCACAGCAAAGACATCATGGCATAGTTATTGTGCAAAAATGAAACTACTAGTAATCTATAGTATCTGACATGAGAGTATTTAACAGCGCGGTATGTTCCTCAAACACGGTCCAGATTTGGTTTTGCCGTTGCTTGGATCGTGTCACCTGAGCCAGAGCCCTCATAATTTTCCGAATGAGTGATAACAAAGAAGGCGCGTCAGTTTGTTCAACAAAAAAAATATTTATTACAGATAAAACAACAATGGGCTGTATCAGACATGCAACACAAGAAAAATAATACCAACAAACTTAGTGAGGAACTTACTTCCCTGATAATAGGCGATTATGGCAGTGATATCTATTTCATAAGACTAACTACCAGAATTGAGCAATGTTAATGAAACATGGTGTAATTATAACATGTATACTGTACTAAACCTAGGCCTTCTTCACATATCTCTTCTGTATACTCTTATTATATTACCTTGATATGTGCCACAGCAATTTTTCTACTGTCCCCCACTAGTTGTGCAATATCAGGCACTTTTTTGTGTTTATTATCACAACATAATATGCACACGACTCAATTACCACGGTGAAGAATATAGCAGGAATATAGCAGCACACAACAGTGCGGACCTCCACCTGTAATGTGATGTATCTCACATGAACACATGTGAATACAAATTCGGCGCACATGGCGTCCTCTATGATTTAATTTTTCAGTCTTAACACTTTATGGCACCAGTCCCAGAATGGAGCAGAGCCTGAGGGCTTTATCCCCAGAATCGCAGCTTCCTCGTGGGAGGTGGAGAGTGATGAACCGTCCTGTCATGGGGCCTTCCGAGTGCATCAAGACAGCCCTTTGTGGACTGTACGGCTATTCCCACATTAGCTTTCAGACACATCTGGGAACCGTTGTGAAAGAATTTCCGGCCCTCAAATCGAAACTAACAGACTTTCAATTTGAAAGTATCAGCTTGGATTTTATGTCGTGTCACTGCTAAGACAGCTATGAGTCTGTTTAGGAGATTATGAGTATTGCAATTATATTTATAGTTTCAGACCTGTTTAATTAACTGGTTTTGCTTTAGTTTCAGTGTTAAATATAAAATGTATACGTTTCTCATTTGTTCCTTTGTCGCCTGACATTCTGCTACATTCTTTTACTTGAATTAATATATATGATTAAGCTTTACTCATTCAAAAATCTCTTTATCATAAGGTGTTTTGTATATGATATGTGAATAGGTTGTGACGTCTTCTCAGTTTCATGTTAAGGCTGTATGTTAGGCCACCCTGTCTGATTTACCTGTACTGGCTGCTCCTCAGCTGTATGAGCTGATGGATTCATGTGTTCTCTCTCTATCTCTCTCTCTCAATTTTAATTCCTTTATGCTCGCAAGGCAACACTGACTTATAAACTTTACATTGTCCATGTGTAAAAAGAAATAAAATCAAAACATTTAAAATCAGAAAGAGATAATAGTTTGTCTGTGATCTTACTGGGTTTACATTTGTAAATTTGATCAGATACATACGTTATTAAGCTATTAAAGACAATCGTAAATCGCAGGCTGAGATAAGGATGAAGACGCCGCCATTTGTAGGTTAAGCACAGCGTGGTCGCCCGCCCTTTTTTTTTTTTTTTTTTCTTTTTTCTTTCCTTTATAGCGACTTATGTGAAATTAGGCATTATTTTAAATCAAATAATCAATGAATTCCAGAGAAAAATAATTCAGTTTCATTTATTTTTATTTAAATGATAAAGCCATCAAAAACACACAGTACATACAGACATTCAAACAAAAGAAATGTGCAGTGGGACGACTAAGTATCAATAATTTCCCGTTCTTGCTCCAATAAAGTCGAGAAACTAGTACCATGCCAAAAGAACTGAGCCCATAGATGACACCTGAAGATGCCACCATCTATGGAATTCAGTTCTCATAGTAGAGCACTTGTCAGTATCTGGTTTTCGGAAGTCGCTTGATCCTTGAAATGGCTGAATCGTTCGAAACAAGTCCTTCTTTTGTTACTAATGGGTCTTTACAGCTCAGATCACTACTTATAGATTCATGAAAAACGTCTCTTCGAATCGGTAAAATAATAGGAGTTAACCGTTAAAAAATAAGTTCGAGCGGGGTCAAGATAGTTGAGCAGCATGTTGCTGATTAGTCACCCATTTCTCAAGAAAACCAGGCTGATGATGAGATGACAACGTACTTCTTCCATTGTAAGATTGTGCAAGAGGACGTCACAGTGGTGACTAAAGTATCTTATGTACAGCGAAACATCACAGTTTCTATTCGCATTCATTTAACACAAGGCAACAGCTCGATTAAGCATCGTAACAGGCACTTTATGTAATTTCAAAAGAAAAGTGGGTAACAAACCTCTAAAATGCAGCTATAATTGACCAGATCCGATCCTGTGGTTAGACAGAGGTTATGAAGAGTTCGTCCGAGGGATCCAAACACAAAATATTTACACATGTTTAATTGTAAATCCTTACGACCACTGAAATGAATGTCTCTCCACAGGGCTGATGTAAGCTGAATCAGATCATGGTGATAGTGCTCTGGTCAAGGCATGAAATGACTCACCGGTTATGGCCGCACACTCCCAGGAAAAGAACTTTGGGACGGTGTGATTAGTAACACACAGTTGGTCGATGTATCTTTGAACCCTAAAGTAAGTTTGATATTAACCGGCCTGCGCTGTATCACACGTTCTCTTCCTTCATTTAAAAAAAAACAACAAAAAAAAAAAACCCACCCCGTCCAAGGCCCTGAGCCGGTACTGACAGTGACAGCAGTGAGGTAATTCCTCTGCCTTATCTCAGTTGCAGTGGTTTATTCATTATGAGCGAACATTCTTTTAGGGTACAATACAACGCTGTGACCTTTCAGGCGGGCCACACCTGAGCATGTTCAGGAAACTCATATCTTTTTGGCAGTTGGACTGGGAAACAACCGGTTCTACGGCCTATTACAAGAAATGAAATCCCGAGAGAGGGCTTCAACCGTGAAATAAAGCCTTCACTCAGAGATCAGATTGGCTAACACAGTGGTGACAGGCTGTTCATCAGCTTGTGTTCAGGAAATGTGGAAGTTAGTATTTCTTGGTAAGCACTATCATCTGCCTACTGTCATGTAGATATGTAAATAGGTAAAAGAATTGTAGCACAAGCTTGTAGTTGTGTTCATATCTGACAATAAAGTTTAAATAAAGCTTTTCTTTTTTTTCTTTAAAAAAAAGTATATATACATACATACATATATATTCAAAAGAGACTATCTTTTTCGAGTTTCTATTGTTATACATACCTTAGTCTTCCACTGAAAAT
Source organism: Planiliza haematocheilus (assembly GCA_005024645.1). NCBI lineage: Eukaryota > Metazoa > Chordata > Actinopteri > Mugiliformes > Mugilidae > Planiliza > Planiliza haematocheilus. The sequence goes on along the minus strand of SRSE01001339.1, from coordinate 8,238,535 downwards.
TTCCTCTCCAGATCCTGGATATATCAAAAGTAAACCTCCTCACAAAGGACCTCCCAGGACTGTGTCCGTGTAGAGTCAGTCTTTAAACGCGCTTCAGCAGTCGAACGAGAGGTGTTTCGGGGGTTAAATTAACAGGAAGCCTTTCCACACTGAATGAACGTACATCCTTCCCCAGTTCACCTGTGTGCTCTCTCTCCATGTCCCGAGGAAGGATGCAGCATACGATCTGACATTCAGAGCACAGAACCTTAAATATCACTACCTTTCACATCACCCATCAGCCTCCCTCCTCTCTGTTTTTCATACACTCCCTCTGTACGGTAAGCCTGACAGTCACTTCCCAGTAAGAAGGAAGCAGTGGGAGTGAACAGCACGCCCCCTCACAGTGAATCAACACATAATAGTTTCTGAGGAAAACCATCTGACTTGCCCTGCCCCCTGTTCCCATAAAGTAAGCAGGGGAAAGGCTGTGTCTACTCGAGGAACCAGGAATTCCCCCACAGGCCACGAACAGCTGTCGAGATGAGAGACGATGACGAAGCGGACACATTGGAAGTTTGCCGGCCAAGCATATGCAAACAGAAACCATGTTTGGTGTATTTCGTACCCGAATGAGTGAAACAGTATTTAACAGTACAGTATATTGACATAGTTAGCAACTGGAAATTCTGTCCACACGCTTGTGGGCGTTGAAATGCCCCGTCATGTTTGAGCTGGTGACATTATGTTTCCTAGAAAAATTGTTTATCAGCAGGGCAGCGTATAGCACTTGCGTCATGGGCATGTTAAGGAGGAGATCGCTTCATGTGAATGTTAGCCGGAGTCATTCAGGCGAGGTCTGATAGCGGTGTATTCAAAAACACAGCCTTTCTAATATAACTCTGTTTGCTCACTGGCCATAATCAAACACGACAGGGACGTGACTCTGATTGTGCTCAATCAGATGGACGGGAGTGAGGGTGAAACCAGTTTTTAAACAAGCCACAGACAGTTTCATTGTTCCATGACCCTGTAAAAACCCTCTGATTTCCTCATCCTCTTTTTTTTTTTTTTTTCAGATACGAGAAACTAGTCCAGACTGGACGCATACTTCCTCCGAAAAAGCCCTGGTAGTTTAATTCAAAGGATTTCCTTGATCTGGATGAAAAGGGGATTCCACATTGTGTTTCGGCATAGTTTCCCTTGTTGTACTTGGACTCATATTTGTGGATATTTCCAGGATGTATATGCTCATAAAATATGCCGTGACTTTTTTGTTTTGCAAAGGAGCACGCCCAGATTCTGTTGAAACAAGCGGAGTACGTGGTACAGAGACCCCACAGAGTCCCACCACTGATGTGCAGTGACTCTAGAATCCACTTTCAAACTACATCCTTGGGCTGGCGGGATAAGTTGCAATTGACATTTTGCGCTGGACTTCAGAAACAAGCCTGGCTTTCATGCTGGTGTTTGAACACTGGGGAAATCACTCGCAAAGGTCACTGAGCCCATTTCCTTTCTTTCCTCCACATGCATCTAAAGACCTGTAACAGCCTCTTTCAACTGCACTTCGGTTACTGGCAGACATATTCAAATTACGATATAGGAAGTCAAAGAGGGTGTAGGTAACTAAAGCGCAAAGAGGACATGAGGCAGCTTTTTCTTTTATTTATTACAGCTTTCATTGTTTTTGCACATTTCCACTTTTAACCCGTATAGCTTCAACAAACAGAACCACACAGAAACATTTTTATTTCACCGACAGTCCTCCTTCAAGTGTCTTTTGACTTCTTAAGACGCAGAACTACAACATGTCTCTGAAGTCCTTCATCCCCGTCCCACAGGTGATCCAAAGAGAAAACGCCCTTCTGCTCCACAAACATCTCAAACAGATGTAGCCCACCACCCACGCCGAAGTAGTGGGACTTGGTAGCGAGGTAGACCAGTCCGTCTGGGGCCAGCAGCTTGTGGAGGGTTTCGTGTAGCACTGGGTAGTACGCGGTGTTGTAGATCGTCTCTGATGTGAATATAATATCGTATTTGGGTGGTGGTTCCGTCTTTAGAACCAACGCGAGAAATGTGCTCCAGTCACCGGAGTAGAAATGACACCTGGTAAGTAGTGGTTGCTGGGATGTGTCTACAGCTCTTTTTTTAGGAGGTGGGTTCCTCTCCTCTACCTCCTCTTTCCCTTTCACCTTCTCTCTTCTAGAAACTTCTTGCTCCTGTGTTTTTTCCTTTCCCCTCCCTTCTTTCTCATCTTCACTGTCTACTTCATCATCCTCTTGGCAGTTTAGCATTACATTTGGCACTGTGAGCTGTTCAATGACTGTGCTGTTATAATCTTGGAAGTGGACTTGCCCGGCTCCCCTCTTCAGGGCCAAAATTCCCAACAGCCCCGCACCGCAACCCAAATCCAAAACTGACTTCCCCCCAAAGGTCTCTCCGTCTTTCTCAATCAGCTCCAGCAGGTCGTAAGTGCACTCCCACACCTTCAGCCCTCCCTCGTACACGCCAGAGATGAGGTCAGACCTCTGCTCCGCCGTACGCGAAAGAATTTTCTCGCCGTCCTCTCTGTCCGAGGCCGTCTTCTCAAAAACGGTCTCGTTGAGGAAGCGCAGAGGAGGAAGAGTTCCAATTGCAACCGTTTCAAAGACAGCATCCATAACATGGGGCTGTGGGCTGGATGGTGGATGGTGCTTTTTGGCTTCTTTCACCGCCTCTGCCGGCTTGATATTATCTTCAATCTGCAAAACACGAAACATTATATATGATTAGAGAATGAAAGCGCTCCCTCAGCTACATATGAGTTCGCTGGCTCAATGTGAATGCTCTTTATGACTGGGCAGGATACGCGCTACATGTGTTTCAGGTTGATTACGGATTGAGGAAAATTTGGCAGTACAGTTAGAATCTGTAATAAAATGAGCATGAGGAAATTGCACTTTGAAAGTTAAATGAATACGACACATTTGGGTTTTCACAGGACTTTACACAAACATTACCAGCCGTACAACTTCCTGTAACAGATAACTTCATGTTATTAATGTTAATGCACATTATTGCACCTTATTAATCCTACCTATGTATATAATACATATTTACTTCTGTTTCTAGTTTTTGTACATTTGTTCGTATGCAATTTTTGCTTATACTATTTTATTTTATTTTACTAGATTTTTATTTTATTTTTATGTTTATTTATTTTTTTTATGTGTAACTGAGCTACCGTGACCAATCATTTTGCCTTTTGGATGAATAAAGTCTAAGTAACTTGTGGATAGTTTGAGTAATTTACTTCATATTTATAATGTATTGTACAATCTTACAAACCAGTATAACTACTGTTGATAAGTAGTGACACAACTTATGCAGCTGAAAAAAACACACACTGTTGGTTTTAAATGAATTGTTTACATGCAAAGAATCCTGCAAGCCCTTTCATTTATTTATTTTTACTGACACAGGCAGATGTTAATTTCTTACTCCTTTTAATAAACGTACTACTATAATTTGGGATATTATTGGGACTGCCAGAAAGGCAAATGCAGATCCCACAGGTCTTATTGCATAAACAGTATTAACACGATAAACAGATTGTACGTGTATAGTGGTGTTTTCTTTATGCTAAGGCACGTTTACTAAACCTACATGTAGAAAATTGGAATACATTGCTTACAGTACTGCAATATAATGAAGAGTAACATCTGTATGAGCATGTGTATTGTATTACCAGACTCCTGCAGATGTGCAGCTCTGGAAGTGATGTTGAAAAACAAAGGCCTGAAAATAGGTTATAAAGGAAACTAGCTTCTATTAACATGGCTCGGTACGATCCGCCTGTGAAAACAACCTTAGAAAATAAATCTATAAATAAAATAAATAAAATCTCTGTTTGAATTCATGTTGTTTTTCAGCGCTCCAATCCACCTACTAATCATACCGGGATTAATTTAACACAGATTGCAATTGCGATATGAGTCACAATTTTAGTGTGAATGGTAGTTTTGGAGTTTCTTTTCCACTGAAAATAATATAAAAATGATGATATGACTTTTGCTGCGGTTTGTAGCAAACAATAATGTTCCATATGTCTGGAGAATATGATTAGTAGGCGTGGGTATACGTGTAGCACCTTACTGCTTGATTTACTGTATACTGCGTGTTTTGATATTCATTACCATTATTCACAAAAAAAAAAAAAATGGATAAGTAACTTAGTGCATTTTTTTCTATGAACACTGACTGAAATACTGGCTGACGTAGATAAATATGAGACTAATACCAAGCGGCCATGTGATTCACTTTGTGACTAACCCACTGGAAATGTCATGCGTGGAGAGGTTGGTGAAGTTGCTCACGTTGTCACCCACATGAGCTCAACAGTATAGCTGGAGGTGTGGCGAGGTTATTCAATACCTCAAAACCTTAGTGTCAGACATAACAATGACAATTCACAAGGTTTACTATCAGAATGAAGTGGTACTTTTTCCACTATGACTTTTCAAACACAGGCCTTCCATTCGGTGACGCCAGAGCTCATAAACAAGGATATTACAAACCTACGCTCTCTACTGAACGCACGCCTCTCAAAAGACTTCTTGTGGTTTATCAGGCATGATAGAATGGTTCATACAGTGGAAATGATTCATTTAACAAATAATAAAGACGTGTGCATCAGTGACAAGGAATTCTATTTTTACTTTCCCTGTATCTATTATAAGACCCTTACAGCTACGTGCACGCACTTACCAGTTAATTAGAGACTAGCGAAAACAAATTCATTCTAATATAACAGTCTTTTGGCAAAGTTTCACGAATATTATGGTATTCAGCATTTGTTTAAAATAATTCATACTACTAATGAATTGTATTGTGATGTACCAACGCATGTTTCTAATATTCTGGCAATCTCAGGGGGTTAAATAACCTTTGTGCTTAATTCAATTCAGTTTACACTATTCAGTATTACAAACTACGTCCACTAAAATGATCAGACAGTTGCTTTTTTTACACTGTTTCAACATAAACTGAACATTGTCAACAGAGTTAGAATATATTACACATTTTCACCAGTGTACCTAATGAACTGTCAGTCAGTGGAATAATATGAATGCTATTTCAACCTTTCATTTATTGACAATTTTAGTCTGAAAAATAAAATACTTAAAAAGATAAATTAGTCATAATTTTCAAGTATACATACTACATTTAATTGTGTAAACTGAAAAAGCTGCAACCATCCTAAAACTGTTTCATTAAAACAGTTTAGAAATTATCTTTCCTCCTAATTAAATGTTATAACTATACGCACAGGCGCACCAGCACTTTATATAAACTTGTTTTGACTTGGGTAATAACTGTTTGAAGGTAAATAACAAACGAGGCTGGAAGACTTCATGGTAAAATATATTTATTTTTGGACTACTTCCAAGCTGATTAATACGCTCATGTGCTTTTAACGTATATTTTTATTATTCTGCACTCGTTGTTTCGATTCAGTTCTGACATTATCTCCGGTATTTGGATCCTTAGTATTATAATGGACAGGAATGCAATGCTCCTGTTCAAACAAGCATAAGGAATCTGTCTTGAGTTGCTACCTGGCAGCTTTGAGCTTTATTGCTGAGCTAACGCTACTCACAGATCTAGCAGTGTTGTCTTTCTTTCCATTTTGCAATTCATTTCCGTCCGCCTCGTCCGGGCTTGTTTGTGCTGGGAGGTCGAAGTTAAAACAAAACGACATGATCACTGACAACAACCAAAACCGCTAGCATGAGGTATAAAAGTTGCAATCATCCGTTTCCCACTGGATCCACCACATGGCAAACTCGCGTGTATGTGTAGCTTAGCACAGCTACAGCGTTTAGGAACTACAATTCCCACAATTATGATAAACATCGACACATGTTTACATTTTCAGTTGTTGGTGTAGTCGAGTCGTTACTACTTTTATAGACATGTAACACAGGGGAAAATGTCACATATAATAATATTTTTTTTGGGGGGGAAAGGTGAATTTTTGTATTCAATTCCGGACTCATACTACCATGATGCCCGTCGTCGGTGTTGTGACGCATGCGTACGAGCTCTGAGTCAGGTTTTGGATCTGTTAACTGTCACAGGTCCCTGATCCTGCTCCTCTCCGCAAATACATGGCAATAATCCCGTTTTTGTCCTCCACTTGAAAATGTCGACCGGTCGGGTTGTGTCGGCGGTTTTATTTCCCTCATAGAACCGTGAGTATTCACCAGTAAATACAAAAATATATAAATATAGAGAGACTAGCAGAGTATGAGCCGCAGCAAACAGCGTCGGCTATTTGAAAAAACAGCGTGCGATACCCAAACAAAAGGGATTTGGCAGCGTTATGACTCAATGACACTGCTCCCTGCACGTTTATTATGCAGAAATGAACTGTCAGTGCTTTCACGAGGCGTCAGCTATAGTTCATTTCCTGGCATCGGTTTTTAATGTCACTGCCGGATAAGATATAATGAAGCTGAATGCTGCTGCTGCTGCGGACAAACTCTCCAGACTGGGACCACTGTCCCTCTCACCTCATGCGGCTGCAAACACCTCCACCCAGACTCCACCCTGTCCGGAATGCTGCAAAGCAGGACTGTTCGTCTGTCTTGTGGCCTTTGTCAGATGTTCGTTTGATTGCCTCTATATTTCTGTCGCACACAGCTGCGGTTACTGCTGGATCTTGTTCGGCTTTAAATTATAGCCTCACTTGGGGAAGTTTAGGTGGCTCAGGCTGACATGACCAGTTTTTTTAAACAGCATTACTTCCAAAAGAGACAGACATCCAAGGTTTTGGTAAGTTTAAAGTTATACTAAAACTGCTAGGTGCTAAGACTTTTTACAGTCTTTCATTTGTAAGGATGAGTTTGCTGCCTTTAAGAAGTCAGTTGAGTGTAGCTTTTAATTTCTGCATACATTTAATTGACCAGGAGATAAATGACAAATTGAGAAACTAATCAGCGTAACACTGGATTGCTTGAGTTCACTTCTTTCTTTCTTTCTTTACAGGTGCATGCATATTACAGATGCAGGATGCGGTGCTGTCCCAGCTCTGTGCTCCACCTGCTGCGCTGCGTGCGGGTACGGCCGTGTAGCAGGCGAGGAAAGAACCGGCTGCCCTTGTGGATCAGGGAAATATGGGCTTACATGAGACTCCTGGTGCAGTCGCTTTACTTCAACTCCCTCACAGACTCTGATGTGGTTTTTGACTCAGTCTTTGAACCAGTTTTTTGGACTGTAGATTATATCACCCGCTGGTTTGGCTTGGTGAGTTTGTGTGACTTTTTAATTAGAGACAATGGCTTTTTTTTTTCTATGTCAGCTAGCAAACATGTGCTCATCGATAGCGTATGATCTAGCAGGATCCCCTACCTGGCAGCAGTAACCTCAAACAAGCATGAGAATCAGAATACTTTATTAATCCTTCTAGGAAATTGTTTAGCGTTTGTGGTAGTTGCAGATCAGTTGCAGATGAGACTTGCACAACAAGTCAACAAAAATTTAACCTTAGTTTAGACTGTTTCCTCAACAGGGGCTTTGTGGCGTCAGTGATCTTTGTCAAACTTCAGTCATGCAGTGATGCCTGATTGTGATAGTTATGTTAGGGCAGCGGGTTCTTGAACAAGCATCTGTATTGTTCACGGCACAGCAAGACACTGAAGAGTATTAAATTGTTCAGCATTTAGACGATCTTTCTAAAGCTCATATAATTGCATTTTGTCAGTCCATTCAACATTTTAAGAGCTTTAATCCTGTGTCGACAGTAGTGATATTACCGAAGCAGGTGTTAACATACCTGTTAATTCTTCTGTGCTGACAATCGACTGGTGATTTAGATGGAGCCCTGATAATATATTCAGGAAATGCATATATGCCTGCAGTTATTTTCACCTTGTTTTCATTGCCACATTATGATTATTCACATTTTTTTTTCTGCAAGGTGTTCGTTTGTCTGGTGGTGATACTGACCAGCTCCATCTTGGTGATAGCCTACATGGTGCTGCTGCCTCTGGTCCTAAACACCTACTCCCCGCCATGGATAGCTTGGCATATTTGTTACGGACACTGGAACCTCGTCATGATCGCTTTCCATTACTACAAAGCTGCAAAGACGTCACCAGGATATCCCCCGACGGTACGCCGTCAACCCGGCTGCTGATCCGCAAATGGTCTTGGTTTCTGTTTATTAATGTGAAAGAGTTTTCCTTCATGTTTTTTTTCAGGAAAAAAATGACAGGCCATTTGTGGCAGTCTGCAAAAAGTGCATCATGCCAAAGCCAGCAAGAACACACCACTGTGGTATCTGTAACAGGTGAGTGAGGTTTCATCTCGTACAAATCACTAACAGCTAACACTTAATAAGTGAAATATTAACTCCAACAATAAGACGATTTTTTTTTCTTTACAGGTGCATTCTGAAAATGGACCATCACTGTCGTATCCTTTATGCTTGTTAGTTTTATTAGCGGTTTCACAAAATACAGATACTCTGCATACTACAAAGAGATGAAGGCGTCTTTCCTTAATTTCAGCGTGTCAGCCTGGTTGAATAACTGTGTGGGCCATTTTAACCACCGTTACTTCTTCTCCTTCTGTCTCTTCATGACCTTGGGCTGTGTTTACTGCAGCATCAGCGGCAGAAACCTGTTCCTCGATGCATACAATGCTCTTGAGGTAAGATAATTGGACCGCTGTTGCTTGTGGGTTTGCTTGGGGTTTTGTCCTTGTTAGGATTTTCTCTGTGTCTGGTGTCTGTGGGGCTTCCTGTCTGACTCTGCCTTGTTTCTGTCTGTTAACACCTGGGCTTTGTGCATTCGGGCTGTCCCATTAGCGCTTTAAGCATTTGGATGTGGAAAAGCCAGGGATACCAGTGACAGGGATGGGACTTCTTATAGGGCTTCTCCCTCCTGGCCAGGTATAATCCCAACGCAGAAAACAGACAGTAACATAATTAAGCGTATTTGTTTTTTCTGTCTGCTGTTATGTAATGTTTCCTTCTTTCTTCTTTTTTTATAATTTTGTCAAGACCAACTATCAGACCTCTGCACCTCCATACACCTTTAAGGATAAGGTGATTCATAAGAGCATCATCTACATGTGGGTGCTCACCAGGTAAAACATGCATTTTCATGTTGCCATATGTCACATAATGGTACCATTCTGCAGACTAATTCAAAGTAGATTTTAGTGGATGAAATGACATATGCTTTGTTCCTTTAGCACAGTGGGAGTGGCCCTGGGTGCTTTAACCTTTTGGCATGCAGTTCTCATATCCAGAGGGGAGACCAGCATCGAAAGACATATCAACAGCAAAGAAACCAAGCGACTGGCCAAACGGGGAAGGGTGAGCATTTAGATAAATGTAAAAATAATCCATGTTATGTTCAGGGATTATTATATGTATTAACCGCAAATTCTGAATTACAGCTTGTCGTCTTCTGGTTTAAATGGCAGTGTTGAGTTTAATAGGTTTTTAATTGATGTTTGACTCTTCTGCCAGGTATACAGAAATCCCTTTCACTATGGCAGGCTGAATAACTGGAAAGTCTTCTTGGGTGTGGAGAAGAGAAGGTGTGTCTCTGTGATTTTCTGTTCAGTTGACCAACGGTGCCTTGTTCATCCTGTAATCTCTGCATTGTCCTTTGTCTTTAGTCACTGGGTGACACGTGTTCTCCTTCCCTCCGGACACGCCCCGCATGGTGATGGTTTGACCTGGGACATTTTCCCAGAGAAGAAGGACTTGATACCAGTATGACAAACTCTACATAGGTATATTTTGTAGCCTAGTTGATTGGGTTGGCTAACAGAAGTCTTTCTTAGCGGCTCCATGTAACTGAAGATGAGGGGTGACGCCAACCTCCAATACCTCAGAAACATGTTCTCCGGTCTACATTTTTCAGCAGTTTGTCATGAATGGTTTGTTCTTGACTGGGTTTTACTTATCCTTACGAACTGGTTTTACTTGACTCTGAGCTTTGTGCTATCATGGGTTTGATATTTTTTATAAACCAAATACACTGACTGAACTATTTGCTAAATCATGTTTTTTTTTTTAATGCAAAATATCTCAACCTGTTTTTATCCCAAAACGTTTAAAAAGAAGAACACTAAATGTGGAGGCATGATGTTTCATGTCGATGCCTCCACCTCCCTATCCCACATTTGAACACTCCAGTCCAATATAATTTAATTAGAGCACTGAAGGAAATCTATGGTACCATGATAGTATGTTATGTAAACTGTATTTTGTACTTGTTTAATTTAATAAATCTTTATAACTTGCTTTAATATAATAATTCTACACTGTCAGTTTCTACTGTGGAGCGTGATCACTGTTAAATAGAAAAAAAATGTTTTTTTTACAAGCTATGGTGGTATTTTTATTATTATTATTATTATTATTATTATTATTACATTTTCTTTTGCATCACTTTACAGCATAATGAGCAGACAACCCCTAGCTCCCAGGTTACGTCACAGTATTACGCGGTCAGACACAGAGACATGCGACTAGAGGATGGGGGTGGGGTGGGGGGATTAACTGCGTTGCATGCCAGATTTGATCTGCAGATTCTTTTCAGTGTATTACATCACAAATAGGCAGACACTACAGTTGAGCGGCTCTAAGATGGAAAGTTTTTCTCCGGAATAATATATTTGGGAGAAATCTTTGTGACTCAAAACACTGCTACAGAACATTCAGTGAGCAATTAGATATGTACTTAATATTTTCTTATTGTGTTTGAAGATATGCCAGTGGAACAATTGGTGCTTTCGTTTACAAGAGGAACGGTGAAGAAAGAGGTTGACAGATAAAGAGAGGAGGGATTAAGAGGGAGCAGATTTGAGACTGATTCTAACCTTCCTGTCACCTCTCGTCACACCCGCCCTCTCTGAAACTATCTGCACGCACGTACGTCAGTATTTAATCTCCCAGCAGATGTCAGTGTTTGACATGTCAGGTTTGGTCAGAAGTTGTATGTTTGGAGCATCAGGGTAACTGATCACCACTTTTTTTTTTTTTTTTTTTTTAATGTTTTTGAAATTCTGTTTGGTTGCTATCAGTTATAATATTTCTTTCCTGTATGTACACTCCCGTTTAAACTTTCCGTTCCAACTGCTAAACATGACTGAGTGGGGATTCTTGACCTGTAGATCCCCAATGGTCCTAAAGTAGAGTAAGCATTATTGGTACAAATAAATTCGCTTACTATATGCACTTGTTTCTAGATAGTCACATACACCTGAACAGCGTTTCCACAAAGACACATCAGTTTTTGTCTGTATGATTTTCTGATGTCAACTTCCACAGAGTTGGAGGCTTGGCTTTACGCATTCCACCATTCTTTAGGATTTGTATGCAATGAATTTGTAGAATTAGTTTCAGTATATCCATGGCCTGCCTTGCTTCTTTGCTTCTTATCAGGCAGCTCATGTTATTTATTTTTCAAGGCGTTTCTATTTTTACCTTTACCTCTGTATACTTAAGATTAATCAGTGTATAAGGTTTACAGTGTTTGCTTAATTTATGTGCCAAGATTAAATTGGACAGGATTACAAAGTTCCCAGACACAGATACGATGTAATCCAATATAAATTAATACTTGATGCTTGATTAAATTTAGATTACTGGCAAAACAAACACCTTGAAATAGCACATTTGTAGTGGACAGTAGCAAGCAGCCTGGACACAGGTCTTTATGTGTTTATATTTAAGTATATTTCTACATTCCTTATCTGCCACCTATAGTATTACAACGAAAAAGAAATACATCTTCTGCTCTAAATTTCAGAATAAAACGTAGAATAAGTAATACAAAGTATGTAGCACAATAACATTACTTTTACTGTTTTATTTTATTTTCAATGTTTAATGCAAACTTAATCTTTACTTTGAACGGTATGTTTGTTAAATCAATGTTTAAATCACCAGCCTTGTGAAAGAGTTGTGTCTGTTTCCGGTCTGATTCTGACGCAAATTTGTCCAAGCCGCGCATGCGTGCGGACTGGGAAAGCTTTAATTCTGGATCAGCGGTCCTGGATCGTACGGCTGACCTCCGTTCACGATGAATCGCAGGGGATAGTGATATCGTTTAAGTATATTCATTTTTTGAGGGGAGAAGCTGCGGAGATCTGCTGAAGATTGCAGGACCACACCTGGACTCCAGCCGTGCACAGACACACTTCTCCCAGTCTGTCATCCTGCTGATCGATCGCGTCAGGATAACTTCACTTTGAAGCAAGTTCGGATGTGGCAAGCAAACTGCAGACGGATGCATAATTTAGCAGACTGGATTTCCGGTAGGCGAAATGAATTTCATCAAGCGTTTTGTATTATTATTTTTAATAGTTAACAAGAGAAAATTGCGTGAGATGATATAAAACCCCTAGCAGAAGAAAAAAGTAATTTAAACAAAGAAATAAAATATATAATCGTGCATAAACGTATTGTTTTGAATGTATGAATAGAAAAAATCCGAGCAGGACTGGCATGAGGTCCAGGCGCGTGTCCCCGTCAGCTGGCGGTACACGTGACGTAAACATAACAGCCAGTCTGACCTCACAGGAACAAGGAGTGCTGAGCTGTCATTTATTTCCTGATGATGCTTTTCATATAAGGCACATCATCCGTAGCTGTTCGGTTTTATCACACTTGCATTTCAAGGCATTTCTTTTCAAATATGTGTTAAATTAGACCAATAAGATTTTTCTCCTTGGTCTGGAATGTAGGGACAGTGATGGGAGGCTGTGTGGGCAGGACTCGGATGGATGGACAAGGGAGTGCCCCGAGCTCGACAAGGAGCAAAAAACGTGGAGGTAAGAGACTAGAACATTTTGGATGGCATGAGCACGTCATTTAGTGGATGCACAAGCTTTTTAAAAGGGAAGCCCGTTTCTGACAATAAGAAAAACGATCATGTGCATCATGATTGGTGCATGCAAATAACATAAGAGTCATGTTCAAAAAGTTTTTACTTTATTTGCCATTTATCACAATGACAGAAATTAATTTTGATATTATACTTCTCTGTAAAGTCCACATTTAACTCTAAACCAGGAATAAAGCCGTTTCTTTTTTCTGACTGCTGTTCCAACTGAGGTGAAAGATGGTTGCAGTATTTGGCAATATGGCTCCTGATTTGAAGAAGGCCTACTAATGTTCTCGCCTTCCCTGTACAGTAAACTACAAATATGATATTATATCCAAAGGAAAGAAAAAGCTTGTGCAGTGATGCATGAACCCGTAAGTGTATGCATAAGAAGTACACATCCTCTGACCCTTCAGACTATGTCTGCAGAACGCAGAGCCAGTACAACACAGCAGTTTACGCAATATTATACACATGAAGCCTCAGCCAGAGGCAGCCTTAACAACTCACTGTCCTTACTACACCTCTCTTGCATGGAAGCCACTCCCACTGTGAAAGCTTACAGTTTCAGGTGTTAAATGTCTCAGGCGTCATGGTTTGTGTCTAATCCGTGCTGAGGACCTGATAGGGCAGATTATATAAACACCGCTCAATCCATTCCTTGTGAACGAGCTGCTGTGTGCTGGGGCTGGATTGTCATGCATTATGCATTGAGCGGCGGCAGCAGCAGCAGCAGCAGCAGCAGCATGGGCCTACACGCAGTGTTGTCATATCAGAGACTGACCTACTTGGTGCATAATTACTTTATGTTATTCTGCTGCAATATGTATTACATGAATAAAGAGATAATTTACCTTTGAGACAGGCATGACCTCTCAGAAAATGTTCAATGAATTGGCACTCTGTTAGTTGTGTAAATGCAGCGTGTGCATGACAGATTCATATAGTGTTCAAGAAAAAAAGTCACCTAGCTACTAAAACAGTAGCTTCTCCTTCAAACAGACTGTAACTGTGCGACAAGGGTTTATTGTCTGTTAATAGGTTTAGCACGTTGCCTTTGGGTATTTCTAGCCCGTCTCAAAATAGAGCTGATAGGATTAGACCTCTTGTGTAAAGAAGCTACCTTCTTGCAAGGACACTTGGCGGCCTCGCCCTGTGTTGAACCTTTTTCCATCAACTGATCCTATGATATTTTGGGCAATTCGTGTGTTTGTTATTAGAAAGGATATAAGTGGAGGGAGTGTGGTCATTTTTAAGCAACTGGGGAAGTGTCACAGGGGCTGAGTTCTGAATCTGCGTTGTGAACTAGATCAGGTGGTTGTTTTCGCTTCAAGCTGGTTGGACACAGTGGGGACTATCCCGAGGCTCCGCGGTTCATTGTTGTGGACTTTTGATGTACAGAAGTTTGTCTCACGCCGAATCTTTGAGGAAGAGCAGCTATGGGAGTACCTAACTCCAGGGAATATAATTACTATCACACTCCAAATACACCCTTTAAGATTATGCTCAAAAGTAAGTATAGACTTTTATCTAAGGATGAAAAAAATATGCTTTCATGCTGGTTCAGATGTTTGTGTGTGCCGTAATTTGTCTCAAAGTGTTTTGTGTTACTGTCTTATACTGTTGTTGCTGTTGTTAGGCTTATAGGTATTCTTGTTGAATGGTGTAAAAGTTAGAAGTAGACCAAAAAATCAACTAACAAACACAATGAAAAGGTCATAACACTAAATCCTGAGTGCTCACTTTGATAGATGAGTTTAAATAAGTGTAAAAAATGTAAACGCTAATAATAATAATTAGGATGAGCAATACAGAGCTAGTACTTAATAAACAAAGCAAACTCAGATGTTTCAAAGTTTGGGAATTTTCCAAAATCCTTCCAAAGTCATTTGTGCTTTATACGCACAATTCAGAACAATATCTGGTTATAATGAGAGATGTAGTTTAAAATAGTACAATAGTGATGCAGCAATAATAGTAGGTCAATTATTTTTTCCCTTTAGATGACAGGAACTTGTGCAATTCTTCCGTGTAGTATTTTCTGTCTGCCAGGAATGTTTAAGCTTCGGGAAATAAAACCTGAGACGTCGCTTGTACTCGAAATCGTTAAGCTTGGATTCCAAGTAGGCTTACAGCCGAAGACACAGAGTCAGTCTGATCTACCCGCGTAAAAAGAATGAAATGTTCTTCATGCACTGCAGGTCGCTGTCGATGAGTACTGATTTAAGCAAAAAGCACAAAACGTAAGCGGAAAGGCAGCAATGTCACATTACAGCGTGTCCAACCACTAGGCTAACACTTGCTTGATTGCTTAGACTCGAGTTTGATAATGGTTTTTAATTACATATCATCACAACGGGTCTGTGCAGATGAGAAATTATCTTTCTGTATCTTTCTGTAACTAGCAGACCGGTTGCTCATTAGGATTCCTGACAACCATTTTATTTGCATTTGTTTGGCTGGCATGTTAATGCAGTCTTACAGTCTGGAAAAGCCTTTTTGTTATTAAAATTGTTGGTGACACAGAAGATCATCTATATTTGTGCATAATCTGGATGTTCGTGTGCTGTCCAGTGTGTAAAACATAAAATATAAGTCAAACAATTTGTGAAAGATGGAAGCTAAGCATAACAACATGTGTATACATTATATAATATTAATGACAGATAATCAGGAGCAATAGGAGCAAAAACATCCAGTCTGTATACTGAAAGAATTTATTTTAAATTATACTTGTCTGTTATAGACAAACCTCTCTGTGTCCTTTTAAATCGAGATGAGGAGCCAACTCTTTTCCACAGTCTCTATGCCTATGAGTTTGGAAATTATTGTGTTAACTGTGTAATTATTATATAACATTTTAAAAATGAATTAACTGGACCTTTCTGGACACAGAACTGAAAGGGCAGTAACCGCTTTTAGTTGCTCTAATAATTGACTTGTAGTAGGTTTGTGTTTCTGTGTCTTTCTGTGAGAGGCCGGTGTGTTTTTGCTGCCTTTCATTGACCAATGAGTGCTCATCTCTCTAACCGGAGCCTCTATGGGATAGGGACAGACAAATCCTGTTATGTGGAACCTGATTACTGCCCATAATCCACTGGCGTGTGCTTATGTGCCTCCATGCACACGTACGTGTTACTAGCCACTGCAGTAATCCCGGGCACTATAAATAATCACTTTGATTTTCCTGCCTCTGCAAATCAAATAGACTTTCTTGGTATACCGGTACAGCGAATACGCAGAGTGTGCCAGCATGGAAACACCTGCAGTAGGTGAACAAAATGGTGCAGTTGGACTTCTGACAGAAGGCTGTTGTGGCTTTAGTCAGCCAATATAGAAAGTGGTAAATATCACATGGTGATCGTAGATTTCTTAGGGTAGATATGTAATTTTCTGACCTCACTGCTTACTTTGTTGCACCAAGTGTATAACAAAGTTAAATTTAAAACATGATTGGTTTTACTTGGCGTTTTCCTTAAGTTTTACAAAATATTATTCTGGGAAGTGGTTGTTCTGGCCATAATGTGTATTCTGTGATTTTTCTCTAATATACGATCAAAGATGTAGACCATTTAAAGCTTTAACAGACTGATAAGTGTTGTGTATTTTGTCAGAAATTATAGCTTGGCACAACTCTAAATCAATCACTGGTGCCAAGTTTGGAGCAGTCTTGACTTGAACCAATCCAGCAACTATCTAGATATCTGTTTCCTTGTTTTACTGCCAGATAACTGGTTTTACAGCCCTTGTAATTCTTTTATTATTATTATTTATTTGTTTTTCATTTTAATTTTTTCAGGACGCAATGAGCCTCTTAAGAAGGAGCGCCCCAAATGGAAGAGCGAGTACCCAATGACGGAGGGCCAGCTAAGGAGTAAGCGTGATGAGTTTTGGGATACAGCTCCAGCCTTTGATGGACGTAAAGAGATCTGGGACGCACTCAGAGCAGCAGCCCTGGCAGCAGAGTGCAATGACCTGGAGCTAGCGCAGGCTATAGTGGATGGAGCATGCATTACTCTGCCACATGGTACAAAACTACACACAGACACGCAAACACCCGCACACACACACACACAATCCCCTTTTAGACATGGAAACATCATCCAGCTATAACTTATAAGCTGTAAATATCCCGGACCGTCCAGCGCAAATGCTTAGCGCACATGTCGTAATTCCAACAATGTCAATGAACAGTTTTCAGAATCACATGCATCAATTGTTCAGAGATTACTGCTCTGATAGTTACGTAATAGTTGCAGTGCTGCGTGACCACTGCGGGTGGATGGCTGCATGTAGAGCTGTGGCACAGTTAGGTGGAAAAATGCCGTTACTGCATATTCATTCATACATGCACGAAGTGATTTTTTTTCTTTTAACTGCTCTATTAGTTGATTGACACTTATGTTGATTTAAATGGATCATACATGCACGTGAAATCTAATTCAGTGTTTATTTTGTCACCTCGCATTATTTGTCACCAATTTGCCACCATTGGAAAAACAATGTATTGGAAGAGTTTGTCCATTCCTAAAAAATAATGAAAATATTGATGACTCATCCTGCACAACAGGGAGTGTAATAAAGTTGCATCCAATGTGATGCTTTGCTTCATCAGCAGCACTGCCACTAATGAATATTGAATCAGGCATGTATGGGTGGTGCCTGCTTGGGCCATTGAAGCTGACTAATCAGAGCCCACTTTGGCTCTGATTAGCAAAAAAATGGCTTTCCTGACTCTGTTTTTACACAAAACACTTAAATATTCAGAAACAAATTGCACTTTTCCAGCTGTTTCATGTGGAATTTGAAGTCGGCTGCTGTTAATGAGCTGAAGTAAAGAAGAGTGGTCGCTCATATGCTGTATCTCCTCTGCAGGTTCCCTCACCGAGAGCTATGATGAGCTGGGCAACCGCTACCAGCTCCCTGCATACACTTTAGCCCCACCTGTCAACCTCATCACTGAAACATCCAGTGAGGGCAAAATTTCTGAATCCACACCAAAACAAGCTCAGCCGCCTCCATGCAGACAAGAGTTCCAGCTGCGGGTGCGGCTATCATCAGGTAACACCCAGCGTGATCGATGTAATAATATAATAAGCCTTGTGAATGTAAATAACTCCGTGTTATGTAATCTGTTCCCATCCAGGCTAGAGTCTGATTAATAATGCATAGCTTTTCGGTGTCTTGTTCCGAAATCTGTGTCAACTCTACTGATGCCTTGCGGTTTTCTCAGGGAAGGATGTGCGTCTGACAGCCAGCATGGCGGACTCCATCGCTGAGCTGAAGAAACAACTGGAAGATCAGGAGGAAATTGAGGTGACCCGCCAGAGGTGGTTCTTTTCCGGCAAGCTTCTGACTGACAAGACTCGTCTGCAAGATACCAAGATCCAAAAGGACTTTGTTGTCCAAGTGATTGTCAATACGAACCCCACAGTCATAACTAACTGACGAGTGAGACAGTGAAGAAAAGATAAAGGACGTGCCAGAGAGGGCTGCAGGAACAAGAGTAGAGCTTGAAATCCTTTTTGCAGTTGGTACTGCAGTGGAATTTTCTGTACATTTTTATATATAAGAATTTATTGCTTTTATATTGCTCCTTTTTCTATTTGTTCCTTTTTTTCCAAATGAAGTAAGAATACTGAAAAGCACTGAAACACTTTAGATTAAAATTAGAGCCCTAAAATACATATTCCACTGTCTGTTTTTCTTTCTGTCTGTCTGTTTGTGAACACATCACCTCACAGCTCTATTGTTTACATCGGTTCCTATCCTTGTCATGTCTGATTGTACTTGTGCTTATTAATAAATTAAATATGGTTCACCCAGATATATGAATAAGGAAAATCCATCTTTCCTTTCTTCTTTCTTTGAAAACTGTTTGAGAAGTAGAATCCAAAATGTAAATATCATGCTCAATGTGTGTTATTTGGTCGAGCAACCTTCGTGCTCACTAAGTTTTCATTTCACTGCTGTATACTGACATTAAAGACCTAGAACATAATGCAGGCATCTTTCTAAAAAAAAAAAGGTAACAATTGATAATCTTTGTTTGTTTTTTATTTATTTTTGGTTTGTTTTTTTATTTCATCGCTCCAAACAGGACACTGTAGTTTTATGTACATTATGATGCTCACTGTACGTGAACAACTTATAAATAAATATTATTAATTTAAAAATCTGTGTCTGCTTTGGTTACCACACATAACTTAGTTACCAATCTTATTGTTTTTCAAATCAAATCAAATCAAATCCATGGATAGTGGGAGAGTATAAAGTTGAGGACAGTTGCTCACTGTGTCATGGGATGTCCCCCATCAGCCTAGGCCTATAGCAGTATGCTGTAGCAACCATAAAGGTTTACTGGAAACCTCTTCTGAAATTCTAGGAACTACAAATTAGCCTGCACAATTTCTAGTGTAATATGGTTAAAGACTTAACCTTATGTGAAGGGTTATATTATAGGACGTCAATGAAGAGAAGCTAAAATTCCTGTCAGTGTTGTTGCAGTGTGTTTGATAAAACAATATCAGAATAAACGTCCACCTACCAGCTTTGTTTTGCCTTCGGTTGCTGAGCTTTTAATCTAAGTTAACTTTTAATAACATTATTTGCCCTTCCACAGCATCACAGTTGCCATGGCGATAACTCCATGGATCCTTGTTGTTTGTGGTGCACAGCGCCATCTACCGGCGACACGGACATCAACACCGCCGCCTCGGACACGTGAGAACGCCCGTTACGTCATTTAGTAAGCGACGGAGTCATCTGGAGCTCCACTGACGCTTTGGGCTAACGTGACTATTTTCAGGCCCGAAAATGGTCAAATCGGGGAAACTTCGGTCCGGGACGGGTTCGAAACTTAAACGCTGGAAGAAAGGACACAGCAGCGACTCAAACCCGCAGACGAGTCGTTTTCGGCAGGCTGCTAAAAGTCGCTTTTTCAGCCGACCCACCGGTAAGCTTCGCATTACACGTGGGTCTCTGGCTAGCGCTAACAGCAGCTAGCGTCAGCGATTTAACTCGTCCAAACTAACTTTCTGTGGTGCACCTGTATATGATAATGAGCCGTTAATGTGCCAGCAAAATGTAGCTTAATTCTGCTCTGTCTTTATGTTTAACTAACAAGGCGGTTTGATTTGGAGAAACAACCATACTGTGTTTGTATTTGGGTTAACCGAGGCAAGGCAGGTGCTCATGATTTTAAATACTGTGGAATAATCAAGCTTGGGGATAATAACACACATTTTGTAAATGTATGGCCGTACAAGTAGTTGTTTGGGCACTTAACATCAGATTTTAAAGAAATGACTTGAATAGCAATGTCGTCAAAGCCAGCTTGACTTTTCTCTTATTGCCTTAAATATGATCTTAAGTAAGTCAAATAGTTGTATGTAAGGTGTAGCTCAGATCATTAACGTGGGAGTGGAGGACTTCAAGACTGCAGGTTAGCATGTATGTTGTTGTTGTTGTTGTTGTCGTAATTTAGAAGCTGCAAGAATAAATGACTAACAAACTCTCAGTTTATGTCCGAACTTAATGTGGGTCATGATTCTTTACTATGGTAAATGTTTAAATGTTTATCCACAAAGTTGTCAGCTATGATGTCTGATTAAACTGGGAGGTCAGCTCATGTATCCCCTTTTCCTCCACAGAAAAGAGCGATCTTACAGTTGACGCTCTCAAGCTTCACAATGAGCTGCAGGTCGGTCCGCTGGAGGTCAGCGAACGCGGCCACAAAGATGCGTTTATGGAAGAGGATCCGGATGAGATGTTATCAGAGAGAACCTCCGGCACCTTCCTCAGCGGCCTGTCGGACTGCTCCAACCTCACCTTCAGGAAGGTGCAGCGCTTCTGGGAGTCCAATTCAGCCGCTCACAAAGAGGTAGATATTACACTGAATGGACACTGTTTACTTGCACCACTCTCCATCCATGATCTTATTATGACTTATCAGCTGTCATTGGGCAACTGTATAATTGCAAATCCTAGCTCAGAGACCTCCCTTGTCACTGTAACATTGTCATGTGATATCCCTCACAGATCTGTGCAGTTTTGGCAGCTGTTACAGAAGTCATCCGTGGTCAAGGGGGGAAGGAGACGGAAACGGAGTACTTTGCTGCTTTGGTGAGTGCTTCCTTAATCAGTGTTTATGCATTTGCCAAAAAACTTGTCATGTGTTATATTAAGTCATTTTGAATCAAAGTTTTGGGTTCGATTATGACGCTTGCCCGTGTTTGTTGTAGATGACCACCCTGGAAGTGGTGGACACAGCAGAGTCTCAGGCTGCAGTGGCGTACCTGCTCAATCTTGTCATGAAACGGTAAACCTCTGTTTTTTGTTTTTTTCACATCTACAGTCAACTTCATGATCCAAAGTGTGTCAAAAGCTAATTCACTGCATCCCCTAGGGTTCCTGCCCCAGTGCTTATGTCCAAGTTCTCAGACACCACCAAGGCTCTTTTGGATGTCATGTCTAAACAGGCCACGTCTGACACAGCCTCTGCGCTTAGATGGGTGAGGAGTGGACTTTTTCCCTGCGTTCCCTACTTGTCTCTATAATAACTTTGTCGAAAGCTGTTGCAAACATTTGTCTTCTGCATCTTTAGATCCTGTCATGCCTGGCCACTTTGTTGAGGAAGCAGGACGCATCTGTGTGGACTTACCCGTCCACTCTTCAAGCTTACCACGGCCTGCTCAGCTTCACGGTGCACAGCAAGCCAAAGGTTGGTCCAGCTAATAACTGATCACACATAACCACACTCAACAGTCGGTGAGATACTAAAGGTGTTGAAGTTTGCACTATTTAATCTTTTTTTTCTTTTCCCCCCCTTCAGGTTCGCAAAGCAGCACAACAAGGTGTTTGCTCCGTTCTTAGAGGTAGCGACTTCCTGTTCAAAGACAACGCTCCGACCCATCACCCCGCTGCAGTCAGCACAGCCAAGTTCTGCATAAAAGAAATGGAGCAAGCAGGAGGTAAGGCTTCATAGTCACTGATGAATTAAATTCTTGGTTGCTCAAATAATGTTCTATGCTGATTTGAAATTGGCGTAACTTGGCCCGTAGTGCCATCTTCTTAATATTACACAGCATAATATATTTGCTCTAAACCAGTTGATGAAATCAGACATCATTTTCTTGTCTGTTTCATTCCCTTCAGGCAGTAAAGAGGACACCACCACTCTCCACGTTCTCGGCCTTCTGAAGGAGTTGATGGGAACGTTTCCTCTGGGAGCTGTCAAGTCCTGTTGCGAGACTCTGCTGCGAGTGATGACACTCAGCCATGTGGTGAGAACACAAAAATACCCATGAGTGCAACCAGATAACCCTTTCTTTCATCTGCGCGGAGCCTCGGACGTAGTTTTTAACATGTGCGCCGTGTTTTCTGGCTGCAGCTGGTGACGGCCAGCGCCATGCAAGCTTTTCACAGGCTGTTCAGTGGGAAGCCAAACGCATCGACCCTCTCACCCGAACTCAACGCACAGATCATCACGGTGAGAGATTACAAACAAACCAAGCGTGCTTCACTCAGGGTGCCAAACTTGATGCGCAAAATCTCATGCTTGTTTCTCATCCCCAGGCTCTGTATGATTACGTGCCCAGTGAGAACGACCTGCAGCCTCTGCTGGCCTGGCTAGCCGTCATGGAGAAAGCTCATGTTCACTTGGCAAGGTAATAAAATGTTCTCGCTTGTCGTGTTTTTTTTCCTCCGTCAGAGTGACATGCAGGTTGTTGATCGCCAGCCTTTCTTTCTTTATCTAGTTTGCAGAGTTCTCTGAGTTTGGGTCACCTCCCTCGCCTCTTCTCTGCTGCCATGTCCTGCCTGTTGTCACCTCACACACAGGTGGTTTCTGCAGCCACCAGCACACTAAAGGTAAACTACATCCAAGTGGTTTGAGATGTCAGACTGTAATTTAAATTCAGCTCACATTAGGGAAATCTATTTTTTACAACATGCTCATGCCTAATGAGTTATTTATGTGTGTCTCTTTCAGACTTTGCTGACTGAATGTGTCGGCCCTCACATGGAGCAAATGGGCATGATCACTGCCACCGCTTCTACTGGAAACCCCTCCTACGTCTGCAAAATGTTTCGGTATGGCGCCTAACTGTTTGCCAGGCTTGTCTCAGGGTTTTGTTTGCAGACACATGTAAATGCTCATGATGACAATCCTGGCTGCTCGTATGTGTTCTAGCATCGTGGAGGAAGGTCTGTCCTATCGCTTCCATGCCTCTTGGCCGTTTGTGCTGCAGATCTTGGGTTGCTTCTATCGTGTCGCAGGGAAGCAAGCTCACCCCATCATGACCAAGGTACAGTCCTAAAACGTTATGCATCACTATGCCAGTAAAGAAATTTAAAAGTTTGCTTGAGGGAGTGTGTTCTGTCCTCTGCAGTCCTTGCAGTCTCTGGCGGACCTGCGCGCCACCCCTCAGTTCCCCTTCAGCGGTGAGTTGGACTTGGCGGTGGGAGGAGCTGTGGAGAGCATGGGGCCTGAGGTTGTTCTGGGGGCCGTGCCTCTCAACATCACCGGATATGAGTAAGATACAAGGACACACAGACACTGTGGAGCGGCTTTCTTCTTGTTAGCGTGGTTTAACTGACTGGTTGGTTGGTTGTTGTTTTTTTGTCAGCGATGACTTGGAGTTCCCACGCAGCTGGCTGGTCCCAGTCATAAGGGATCATGTGAAAAACACTAACCTCGGTTTCTTTGCTTCATATTTCCTCCCTCTGGCCTCTACACTCAAGCAGAGAGGTAAAAACAAGTGTGAAAAGCTAAACTTGAGTGCGTAGTTATAGTTCATCTGTACTAAATGATGAATCTGTTGTTGCAGCTGAAGAGTTGGAGCAAGCAGGACAGAAACTTGAAGCCAAAGTCTACCAGACCTTACAGCTTCAGGTAGTGTAAAAGTCTTTAAACATCACCTTTTCTTATTGTAATGTACACATGAGTACCCAGACCAAGAGGATGTCTTATTACGTGTCCTCTTTCAGATCTGGACCATGCTTCCTGGCTTCTGTACTTGTCCCGTGGACCTGCTAGTGTCTTTCAAAGTCATCGCCCGCACACTCGGTACGGCCATTAATGAGCGGCCAGACCTGAGGCTCACAGTGTGCCAGGCGCTACGCACCATCATCAACAAGAGCTGCTCCACAGGTAGCAAGACACGTCACTGCACAAAGAGACGGCACACAAAACCACTGCAGCTGCTTGAGTGGGGTTATTCTAAAAACCTTTGTGTCTGCTTTGTGTCCGCAGAGGCTGAAAAGGCTGAAGTGGGTCGCTTCTCTAAGAACTTCCTGCCCATCCTTTTCAATGTGTACAGCCAGCAGCCCGCAGCGGGAGAGTCTGGAACGTACAGGATGGCCGTGCTGGACACCATCAAAGTCTATTTAACGGTCACTGACATGAAGGTGAGTTGTGTTTGATCAGTTTGTGCTGCAGTGTTCTGGTGCTGGGGAAGGAAGCTGTCATATTTTAATATAATTTAATGAACAGTTTGTGATTAGATCTCAGTTCAGTGCTCTATATTGTCATAAATCATTCTGGATGCAGTAGTGCTTGTGCTACAAAGCATGGGCTGTTGTGTAAAGTGATAGAATGGACTCTCATCAAAAGCGCACCCATTGGGCTGTTATTTACTTACTCATCTTGGCCATTGATGGCAGTTATTTTATGAATCCTGCACAAAGCTGAGATTCTAAGCTGAACCCTGGAAACGTCCTCGTGCACAGAAGTGCTACTGCTTCCCTTTTTGCAGCAGTAAAAGTAGACGAATGGTAATAAAGGTTAAAAAAGGTTGCTTAACTGAGAAAATATGGCAGCCTAATGCAGAATTCATGCCTCTGCTGGACTAGACGCTGTAACCGACGCGTGTAGCCACCCAAACACTTGTCACTTTTTGCGTTTTAATCCCTGGCGTGAACTTCTCTGCATCTAAAATTAAACACCCGCTTTTGTCTGGAGTGGATTGAAAAATCACAGTCGGTCGTAATTTATTGGTGGGCTGTCTGTCCAGGATTTTACAGGCCAATGTAGTTTATCCATGTGCTATTGTACTAGTGTAACACTAATCAAAACAACCATCCTCAGATGATCTGCACGTTCCTGCAAAAAGCCATGGACAGACTGACCAGCCCAGACTCCACTGAGTTCACACGGTAGGACATGACTGAGGACATATTACTCATCCTGATCAGTGATTTATCTGATTTAGAATAGCATGAATACCAGCGCGCGTTTGCTTAAATTATCGTCTTCTGGCTTTCTGCACATCTCAGGCTGTCAGTGATGGACCTTGTGGTTGCCATGGCTCCCTTTGTAGATGAGTCCACCATGACTAAGACCTTTGAGCTGATTAGGCCATATTTGGAGGTAAGGATGTAAGAATAAGGAGATTAATGGCATGTGTGGCTTTTAATATTTCCTTGTTGGCTTAGTGTTGGTTGGTTGATTTGTTTTCAGACCAAGGAGCAAGGCATGCAGAAGAAGGCGTACCGTGTGCTGGAGGAGATGTGTGGAGCGGAGAGAGAGGAGTGCCGATCGTTTGTCGTGTCTAATCTGGAAACGCTCAAGGCCGTCTTGCTGGACACATTGAAGAACGCGTCCTCACCAGCAAAGAGGGTGAGACGTCCGTGTAGGGGAAACCCATCTATACAACACATTAGATGGAGCTGTATGTCTGTCTCGTTTTACTGAGCCGTCTGATCGTATCTCTCTGTTTGTGCTGCTGTTGTTCAGCCGAGACTGAAGTGTCTGATCCACATCGTGAAAAGGTTAAATGAAGAACACAAAGACTTTATCACCACGCTGCTGCCAGAGGTACGGACACGAATAAATAAGTGCTGGCATACAGACTAAAGACGGCGTGCTGATGTTTATAAGAATGCTTTGCCTTTCAGGTGATTATATGCACCAAGGAGGTTTCTGTTGGAGCTAGGAAGAACGCCTACAACCTGCTTGTTGAAATAGGAAATGCTTTTGTTCGCTTCTGTGGTAACACAAAAGGTAACGCTTCCTTGTACAAATATGTGTAGACGTGGTTTTTGAAAATTTGACAAGCAGGCTATTACTAATGGATCATTTATCATCCAGATGCTATCGGCGAGTACTTGGTGTTGGTGTATGCAGGACTCTTGGGCTCCGTCACCATGATCACCTGCACAGTGCTGGCACTCACACGTCTAGTGTTTGAGTATAAAGGTAGGCCTACCAGCAGTGTACTGTTGCTGTTTTTTTAAAGTTTGCATTTAGGGATGTCCGATAATATCGTCCCACCAATATTATCGGCCGATATTGAGTTAAAAATGTAATATCGGGAATTATCGCTATCGGGTTTTTATAACCGATGTTTGTTCTGTTGGCATCAGCATTTCCGAGTCTGCATGAACGCAGCATGGGACGTTAACAGGCGCATGCTTGATGACGTATAACGACAACAACGCGCTAGTCTCGTAGGTTGCTAGCCGTGGCTAACAAGCTAGCTTGCCTGCTGTATGAGATGTCCATGGTTTGGAAGTATTTCCAAGTGTCACCTACTAACGACTTTTTTTGACTGCAAAGCAAAGGTGGTTATGAGAGGAGGAAACAAGGCGTCTTCCTTTAATACATCAAATTTGATCAACCACCTCAAGAAGAATCATGCGGAGTTATACGCTACATTTGTCTTCCTTGTTTTGATATTGTCTGTAGTGTTTTTCTCTAAAAACTCAAAAAATAAATGAATGGCACTTTTTTCAGTAACTTATTTTGCACAGACAGTATTTACATTTGAAAAGCCATGTTGCATTTATGTTTGCATCCAGTGGGACATCGCAATAAAATTAGTCATAATGTGTTAATTCCATAATAGGTGATATGTTATTTTGGTGTAAAAACACTGCATATATAAGTATCGGGTGATATCGGTGTCGGGAATTAAGAGTTGGAGAATATCGGATATCGTCAGAAAAGCCAATATCGAGCATCCCTATTTGCATTTGAAGGCTTTATTCAAGCTTCCGTTTTTTCTTTGCCAGACTCTATTGAGGTGAAATCCATGGAGCAGCTGCTGCACAACGTTTGTCTGCTGCTGTCGTCTCGTACCAGAGAGGTGGTCAAAGCCGCCTTGGGCTTCATCAAGGTCATCCTCTTCATCATGGACCCCAAGACGCTGGCTTCGCACGCCACTGTCATGGTACGCGCCGTGCATTATGGCTTATCTTATTAAAGAGATGTGCGCCTCATTTTAAACACATGTTCCTCTGTTTTGTTCCAGATGGAGGGCATTGGAAACATCCAGGATGATGTGAGGAGGCATTTCAGAACCAAACTGAAGAACATCTTCACGAAATTTATCAGAAAGTTTGGGTAATCAGCTGGGTAGCTTCAGAAGGAGATAAAGTTTAAGTATGATTAACAAAACTGTCCAGGTGTGGTTGAGAGGTCGTGGTGCTTGGCAATGTTTGTATTTTGTGTCTGATTCACTTCTTTATTTTCCAGTTTCGAGTTGGTGAAGTCCATGCTGCCTGCAGAACACCACAAGGTGCTGGCCAACATCCGTAAGGCGGAGGCTCGCACCAAGAGACGGAAACAGGCCGCGGAGGAGCATGACGAGTCCGAGAGCGAAGAGGAGGCACCTAAACCAAAAAGCCAAAGGTAGAGCACTCTCGCTGATACAATGCCTCCCCTTGTACGCTCACCCATATCATTCTTTAAAACAAAATCTTCTGTCCTCTCTTTTTAAGTATTGAAGAGATCCTCGCTGAGTCGGACAGCGATTTGTCGGAGGACGAAGGGAAGCCTCGCAATGCTCAGAAGAAAGGAGGCAAACAGCAGAAGGGACGCGCGTGGCTGAAAGAGGGAGAGGAAGATGACCCGCTTAACTTCCTGGATTCCAAAGTTTCACAGAGAGTGCTGGGTAACACAGCTTCGTTACTTTTCAATGTGCGAATTCAACCTGCAGTTTGATTTGCTTCCGAGGCGTTAACTCGGCTTTTGTTGATCCTCAGCCACCAACCCGGAGCTGAAGAAGAGCGCCAGGGTTGATCATGGCTTCAAAGTGACCTCAGATGGACGGCTGATCATTAGAGAAGATGAGGAGGAGGATGGCGAAGACAAAGGTAAGAAGAGCCAGTACGGGGGGGGATACGTTTATTTGAGTTGGAACAGACTGTGACTATAAAGCTTTATTGTTCTCACAGATGGAGAAGAGATGAAAGATATTCTTGAAGAGGCTGGAGTCAAAAGTGTGAGTACTTAGTGTACACAGTGTAATTAAGATGTTTTAGACATGTCATTACTCTGTGGTTTACTCTTTATTCTTTTAAAACATCCTCAGAAAAAGACACAGAAGAGGAGGTTTAAAGATGACAATTTTGATGACGATATGGACATTGAACCCCAGCTGAAATATAAAGGTAACTTAAATTAAATACACTTTATTAGTTCACAGTTTGATCGTTTCTTCATGCTAATATTGTTATTTGTCACTTAGCTGGTGGCTCAGGCATCCACAGACCCCTGGGAGGTCACCAAGACGCCGGAGCAGATTACAAGTCAAAGGTGAGTCTGACAGCGCTCAAGAAAACCTGGGAGGAAGTAACTGTGTTGTTTGGAAACTGTCATTCTGAGCGTTCTTTTATCCTTCATCTCACAGAAAGGAAAAGGAGACGTGAAGAAGAAAGGAAAGCTCGACCCGTACGCCTACATCCCCCTGAAGAAGGCCCAGCTGAATCGCAGGTATGAGCAGCAGATGTCATTCTGTAAAACTACGACAAAAGAATGGTCGACAAGGTTAATAATGTCTCGTGCTGTGCTCCCAGGAAACGTGCCAAGCTGCAGGGCCAGTTCAAGGGCATGGTGAGAGGAGCCCAGAAGGGGGCGCTGTCCGGAAAGAAAATGCAGAAGAAAAAGCGAAAAGCCTGAAAAGCAGAACTTTCCGTTGCTCGGTGGACTCTAAATGTGTGCGACGGCGTGTTCGTTGACAGGCTACAATGACGACATGCACCTCGGATGCTTGTGTATGCCTGTGTGTGTTTCTGACGGACTCTGCGAAGGTGAAACCAGTTTGTTTTGAAACTGTGACGCCTTTCAAAGCTCCCATAATGCTCTGCTGAACATCAGCTTTCAACAGTAAGTAATGTGATGACCTTTGCATCAGATAGATCTCTCCCTTATGATAAAAAATATATTTATGTGTGAAATATATGAACAGAAAACTCTTAGGGGAAGAGTGATATGTGCTTCTTGTTTCGCCACTTGAGGGCGCTGTAGACCTGAATTACTAATGGTGACTAAGCGCAGTTATAAATGCTTTTCAGACTGAAATACATCATTAAATCTGGAATATAAAAGGTCTCATTTCCCTCTTTCCCTCCCCTTAACCCCCGGTTGCCTCCAACATTTCCTCCTTGCAGCGTGGCTTCGTCACACCAACAGAAAAGCTGTAGGCAGTTGTTTTGCTGCAGGACTTAACATGCCATTACTCTCATGTGATTCATTTACCCAGATGGGTTACAGCATAATGAGTCATGTAGCGACAGACTGACCTCCTAAATGCAGCTCTTTTGTGTCTGAGCTCAGGCTTGAGTCAGGACATTCTCAGAACGGGCAACGTGAGCACCGGCGTTTGTTATAAATTCAGTTTAACGACACGCAGTAATCCATTACGAAATTATGCGCTTTTAGAGATTTAGCCTGAACCATTTGTTTAAGTGGCAAACAATGACAAACAGATTTATAAGAACAGAGTAATGTTTTGCAGAAATATGACTTTGAATAGCACGAGAAGCAAATTTAGGAATTTAAAGCAGAATTTCAGACTAACATTGCAGGTTATTTATATAAATGTCACGGGTAGGTTATTGGTGTCCTCAGTGAAGTACAAGTTTAATTAGTTGAATTAAAGAACGTTCCTTAAAGGGGAGCGCATTACATCACCTGCAGTATTCAATTAACTAATAATGTCATAAGGTCTCTGTTTCACTGTAAGATTTACAATGCTAAGAATGCCTGATGAAATACTGAACTATTTATATAAATGCATGCTTTCCATAACTGAATGATTTCACTGCCAGTTGAAACGTAAAAAAACTTTTTTTTATTGGAAAACAGATGCAACACATTGTTAGTAAAGAAATAATGCAAATGATCATTTCAGTCAGTAAATGGCATATACAGGAGAACCCTGGAAATACAGATTTTCAACGCAGTCTCGTAGGAAATCGGAAATCAGAATCAAGAATCGTACAGAGAGGAATTCATCCTAAAGTCCACCTTTATGTCCCCTAAAAGGTTTTAAAACCTAGAAATCTACCCAGATACCAAACAGAGCACAGATGCAGACAGGGCCTGTATTATAATAAATAAAAATATGGATAGAAACTGCCCTGCAGTTGCAATAAGATCACTGAAATTTTACACAAAAATTTAACTAGTTTAAAATCCTTTGGTTGGAAAGTTGAAATTATTAGTCGGTCTGATTTGTAGACAGTACATTTATAAAAAATAAAAAAAGCCCACATTACTGACATCACTATCCACTTTTCTCTACATGCTTGACGTCACACTACGCCGCCTCATTATTGTCTGACCGACATACACAGACGTATTTACTGTTATTCATACACAGGCTAACTTTCAACAACACAAATATCCTTTATGTTGGGTTGAAAGGATTGCACTTACTCTTACCACTTATTTCACCATAACATCTCATAGTGTTAACTGTACTCAAAAGCTTAATCAAGTAACTACATGATTCTTTCTATCCTTCTTTTTTTTATCCTTTTTTTTTTGGAATTGGATAAATATTTTTTTGCTGTCCAGCAACAAAGCACAGAGCTTTGAAATTGAGCCTGTGAATTTTCAAGCCTTCCTATTGTTTTTTTAGAGTGAAAAGAGGACATGTCTTTTATTGAACGAGCTGACATCAGTTATTTATCGGAGGCCCTCCCTTTATCATCAGAGCCTGGGTGGGGGGCGAGACGGAGGGGGCCCTGGGGGACCAGGGGGTGCACGGCTGGGTGGTGGACCAGGAGGGGGTGCGCGAGAGGGCGGTGTGGTGCAGGAGGGTGGTGTGGTGCGGGGCCCTCTTGACGGAGGCTTCGTACGGGGGACGGAGTTGGAGACCAGAGGTCGCTGTTCAGCAGGCGGGGGAGGAGGAGGGGAAGGGGAAGGGGAAGGGGAGGGAGAGTGATACTTGCGAGGAGGGGCCTGGTTGTTCGGGGTGGAATCTCCGTCTTTGACCCGCTGGAAATTAATACACCGACCCTGCGAGGCACACAAACAGACAAAGATTAAACCGCAACGTCGCCATTTCAATGCAGACTTGAAATACACTGCATCTTTGTCCAAAACCAATGTGTCCAAGATCCACCAGCCAAAATGATTTGTGTGAGGCTTTGCCCAGCTTTGCTGACAGAAGCGTTTGTGTTCAAGGCCCCCGGAGGGTGCACAGAGCTGCTTCTGTCCTCTGTCCACACCTGCACTACAATAGCTGTGATGCTTGCAAAGACGGGCCCTGATAAAGTTATCGCACAGGCACGGCTCTCCCAGCGTGCAGCCTTTCCCCATTTCCCCTCCTCTTCTGAAGGAACGTCTGCTTTGACTCGGCTTTTCTCGGTGCAGAACAGAAAGTGGTTTATGTCTCTTCATTTGCTTGACTTGAAGGAATGTAAAGGGAGGATTTCAATATCCCCACAATAGTTAACAGAAGCCCTTCAGCGTTTAACATAATTTACAAGTCCAGGAGAATGGAACGCTTCTCTTATTGTCCTCATTGATGGTTTTCCTCTGTGATGCCTGCATAGCATCCTACTACAGCCACACACACACAGTCTTGTCTTGCTCAGCCAGTGTGTGTGAAGGATGTAGAGTAGGTCTCTGTGTCACGGACCCTTGGTGGTCTGATTATAACACCTTATTAAACAGAGAGGCCCTAAAGTCACTCAGGGGCCATTAAGAGGATCCCAGCAGCAGTAGCTTTGTGACTGAGGGGGCCCATTGTGCGTTTGTGTGTGTGTGTATAAGAGGGGTGCGTAATTGATTGAGGGCAGCCCGGTTGGGGGGGGTGACTGCTTGGGCCTTGTCGCGGGGCCGCGGTGAAAAGGCCAGTTTGTGAGCAGCAGAGCAGCAGCACAACACCAGAGAGAGCATATGGACACAATGAGAACACAAGCTCATGAATATGAGTGTGTTTGTGTGTGACTGTAACCATGCCTCCACCAGAACATATGGCCTGAATGAAACCTCAGCCTCATGAATAACAGAAAGAGAGGAAGAGAAAGGTCTGGAGGGGGGGGCGCTGGCAGCAAGAGTGGACCAATAAACATAGAGTTGAAATCAGCATTTTTCCACCTTTAAGAAGATGATCTGTGCACGAGTGAGTCATGTGAGTCGGTCTCCCTGTATGCCGCTCTGACTGCATTTCCTGTGACGTCCTTTTTCCCCCCTTCTTGGCAGCTGTTCGCTGCAGACCGTCAGCTCATTCTCCAGAGAAAAAGAAACCCCTTAAAACACCTCCAGCATCCTCCTTCGCAACACTCCTCTGTTGGGCGTCCTTCTGAGCTACGACCTTACCCTTCCCTCGCAACGCGTGATTGTTTGCGGACGTTTGCCGATGCACATTTGTTGCCGTTACAGTAAAGAAAATGGGGCGAAAACAAGAGTATAAGAGATGCACATCTGACTTGGCAGCACAGCCTGTCACCTCACATGACATTACAGCAATTCGATCACATGAGGCGGAGGCTCCATGTGCAAGAGTTCAAGCACTTTATAGACAGATTAGGTTTTAGTTAGCAAGGCCAGTGTCTTTAATTTTCTTCCTTCGTGCCGCTGGAGGGAAGCAGAGTTCTGACGATTCAACCCTAACATTGGCACCACAGGCACGACACGTTTCAAATCTGATCTTACTTCTGCACCGATTTGTATTGTGCAGTCGCTCTACAAGACAGAGGAGGTGACTGTGACAGTTTATTTTTTTTTTTTACTCGTCACACACACACGCATTTATAAGTAGCTGAACTGGCCGCAAACTTTCCACACGTCACCCGGCAACTGCAAAACTACCCTCCTGCAACCAAGTAAGCCCAGCTGGGAGACGCCGCTAATGGAGGCCATGCTGTAAACACTTTGGGCTGGAATGTCTGTCTGTCGAAGAGATAAAGTCTCTATGGCGGCTAGGTTCCGCAAAACTACTGTGGTGTACAGTTAACGCGCCGTAAAATATGTGGAGGTATTCCTCAAGGTGGAGAAGGTGATTATTTTGTTGAAGTGTTGGGGTGTAAGAAGGAAGAAGGAGGGGAGGTGCTCGTTCGTCTGTCTCTTTGTGCCGCTGGAGGTAAGCAGAGTTCTGGTGGCGGTGCATTTAAAAAAGACGACGACGCCACCGAGATTCAACCCTAATGTGGGCACCATAGGCACGACACGTTCCAAATGAGGTTTTTTCTGCATTGACTGTCTTGTAGTGTGCAGTCACTCTACGAGACAAAAGAAGTAGTTGTGACAAATTATGATCCTGTTTTTTTTTTTTTTTTTTAACAAATGCATTGATTTCTTTTTTTTTGCAGCTAAGTGAAAATATCATCCATTTATAAGTAGCTGAACTGGCCACAAACTTTCCACCCGGCAACTGCAAAACTACCCTTCTGAAAGCAAGTAAGCCCAGCTGGGAAACGCTGCTCTGCTCATAGAGGCCGTGCTATAAACAGTTTAGGCTGGAATGTCTGTCTGTCCAAGAGATAAGTCTCTATGTTATCTAGACTTCCAGCGAAACTATTACAGATGCTGTTTATGGTTAACGCACCGTAAAATATACAGATATTCCTCAAGATGGAGACATAATAATAATTATATTGAAGTGATCCTTGAAGTGGTGGGGTGTAAGTGAGGAGGGGAGGTGCTCGTTCGTCTGTGTGCGAGGACGGAGGGCTGGTGGCCGCCCTCTGGTCTGGTCTGGTCTGGCCTGGCCTGCGCCGTGTGACGGAGCCATCAGTGTCATCCGCCCGGGATGACAAAAGAAGGGGAATCTCGCCTGTCACAATATGGCTCGTGGCCTTTCAACTCCCCATCTGTTTGTGTGACGCTCACTCTGGAGAGCTGACACGCGTTACAGTTACACATGCACCACGCACACACAGTAGAGAGGAAGGGATAAATGCAAAGAGGGAGCGTGGCAGAAACTGGCAGCCCGCTGATGGCCGTTTGCAGAGGCAGTGAAGTAGGAGTAATGTGGGGAGAAAGCAGGGCGAGCGCCTCCTGAGCTGCTGCTTAACAAGCCCCACTGGGGTCTGATCCTTGCTAGTTATCGCTGCACTTTTTGCCACCTTGCCTTGCTGGGCTTTTTGTAACCTAGTTTATTGCTGCTGCATTACTGCTGAGAGGATTTCACTCAGAATTTCGATCCGAGCCGGGCTTCGTCATTTAAGAGAAGACGCTGCTGTCGTTCACGTCCGATACGGCTGTTACCACAAATTCTGAACAACTATCCTCCTAGGAACAAAAGTGGATTTATTTTTTTTCTTCCTTCATTTCTCTCCATGTGAGGAGCAGTGTTTTATTTTCCTCAGTTAATGGTGCGTGAAGGGAGCTGTGGGGGTCATTGTTGAGGGGGTCCATGAACCACAGCCCCACAGAAAGTGAATGACAAAGACTAAAAACTTCTGCCCCAACAGAGATTCATTGTTCTGCTTAGAAAAGAAAAAAAAAAAAAAACGATGGAAAGAAGGGATAAAAACCACCGATGGTGAGCACATTTATAGACTTCAGATACAGTAGACGCTCACACTGTTGCACAGTAAAGATGAATCACGCCATTCAGGGAACAAATCAATAAATTGTGCTGCGATATGGCATCCGCTGGGAGAGGTGACAATGAAACCGTTTACTACGGAGCAGATGTTTCGCCATGACAACCAGTGTGATGGTGAAAACATGTCTTTGGGGTGATGAGATGCCGTTCACAGGGTCAAGGTTAGATAACAGGGGCCGCTATGTTCTCTCTCTCTCCCCCTCTCTGTCACACACACTTGGAGGGGGACGCCGGTGATGGTGTGATTTAGGACTTTGCAGCGAAACCACGTTTGTGTAAGTAAAGAAAACCCAGTCCGTAAAACGCAGAATGACACGGTAGCGCTGGAAATTACGGAGCAAAGGGTGTAACACGTAATTTGGATACATGACGGAGAGCCAGTGATTTTCTGGCAGTCGCAGGGAAAAGTACAGAAGCACAAAAGTACAGTGCTCCCTGTGTGTGAACAATTGCAGCTTTGACGAGCGGTATCAGTAGCTCATTGACCCGCTGTGAATGTGTGTGTCGGTGTGTGTGTGTGTGTGTGTGTATAAAGTAAATCTGAACTGAGCTGCTGTGTTATAGCCTTCCCTGTACTTCCCTGCTGTTCACTGACACTCCTCTTTGTGCAGTGTGACTGACAGAAGTAGGATGCAGATGCTCGAATTGTACGCAGTCAAGACAGAAAACACTCTGTACCAGCTAACTTGCTATTAAAAAGCTTTTAAGTGGTTGGTGGCCCACAGAAGTAATCCCTCAAATGACTCATAATTACCTTTAGTTATAGTATCGTGTAAGTCTTTTTTTTTTTTTTTAAACTTCGGCAGCAGATAAAGGTGAAACGTGTCGAGGCAGGCTCACCTGATCTCCAGGCTGTGGTCTCATCAGAGATACCTGGTCGTAGCCTCTCCTGAACAGAGCCCACAGAGCATCTAGCTTCCCCTGGAGGGTCGGAAAGAACAAAAACACAATCTTGAAGTTATGGCGTGGGGCGCCTCTAACAAACATTTGTTGCATTCAAGACTTGAGGTTAATTGGTAAAAGCAAGAAACCTACGAAGCGTAGAAGAAACATTATTGATGCTTCAGATGAAAGAAAGAAAGAAAGTTACTGCATTCTTTGGACAAGTGTTGCCTTGCTCAGGATAGGTTGGTATTTGAAGAATATTGTTCTCAAAGGCTAACCTGAATGGGTGTGTACCACCTCCTCTGCTGCGGGGCCCGACGAGGAGGTTTTCGAGGCTTGGGCTCCCAGGGTTCAAACTCCTGCTCGGGCATCTTCACAACTGCGTTTTTAGGTTTGTCCAGCTTGGCACCTTCCTCCGTGGATCCCTTCTCTCCCCATCGCACCTAGGAATTATAACGTAAGAAAAAACACAATGAAACGTGTTCTCTTTATAGGTTTTTATGTTCTGCAAATATATTATTTTTCCGAGTTGTGTTTGCACCTCCATGCGTTTGATTCCTCCCACTCCTCTTCCGCCGTAATATGACGCGTCCACTGTGGGCCACCGCTTCTTGGGCATCCCATCCTCGTCGTCTGAATCCTGTGAGTGAGACCTCGGTCAAGACGCAGCTGATATTCCTGAGTGTACCACTATTATTAAGAGCCAGCTCCACTGTATTAACCGTCACAGTGTCTCATATTGATTTAATCCCTGTGTTCTTTCATGTCGCCGGTGACTTACTGGCTCTGGAGGCGGAGGTGGTGGAGGTTCTTTGATCACCTGAAACATGACGTAATCAACGTGAGGTAAACAAGCGTGGAATCATGTATGAATCTCCTCTTTCTGAGACACTTCAGTGTGGTCTTACCACAGTGCAGCAGAGAGGCCAGAACCACCACATCAGCAGCAGAGCCAACAGCAGGAACACCACCAGCAACGATATTAGCACTATGGTGCCGTCATACTGCAAACAAACACAGAACGACGGGATAAAGGTTAAACAGTGCTAAAACAAAGGAGATGTGGGAGGGGAGGATAAGGGAGAAAAATGAAAAGCGAAAGTACTCACAGCCTCCTCTGATGACAGACACAACAGAGGAGACCTCCGAGAAGAAGAAGAAGATAAGAGGGCCGAAGAGAAAATAAGAAAGTTGAAAGAAAGTTTATTCAAACAAGGCAGCATGCCAGAGAGAAATATTCTCATGGAGAAGGTGGGGAGTATACAAACAGGATCGTGTACTCACACATTCAGTGGTGGTTATGTGAACAGAGCTGGTGATGTAGGAGAGGCCTTCGTTCATGCTCACCTGCAGGTAGATCACCCTGAAACACAAACCAGGGGGGGCTGAACACCTGACACAGAAATGCAAACAAGTGCACCTGCATGTACGGACGCATTCGTGGCCTTGTTTCTGCTACTGTACAAGCTTGCCCTAGGTGTAAAAATACATTCCTCCATCCATCTACTTTGTCCATACTAGTTCCTGCTGTGTAAGCGCATAAATATGCTGACGAAGCCTGAAAGCTGAGGCTTCTGAAGAGGACAGGGAATTCTCCACCCACAGAAGGAATCTCATAGATCAGACCCGGACACATAACGTTGCTTCTGTGTCTCCAGTGTTCATTGCAAATATGCACAAATGAACAAAAATATAAAAACCAGGATTCACAGAAAGGGAAAAGAACAGCAAACTTTTTAGCTGACAGGTTATTCATTAAGCTCTAAAGAAATCTGAACAAAAGCAACACATGTGGGCTGAATAGGCCACTGAGGGTGTAAAGTAGAAATGCTGGACTGTACTTATAGATTTGGAGAGAGAATGGGAGAAAGACTTCTTGTTCTGTTCTGATGGTTTCAGGCGATAGACACAAGGGGGGCATTGAGCTTTGGGACTGGATATGAGGAGGGGGTGGCAAGGCGGAGGTCACTGCTTGGTGGTGGGAGGGCCACATAGAGGAGAGGAGAGGAAACAGAGGGTGGGGGATGGTAGGAGGAAGGCTTTTTTCCTGTTCTACATCCCTTCAGCACTGTCCCTCCCTTCTGAGACCCCCTCCGCACTCCGTCAATCGCCGACTCTGTCTTCAGCCCCCTCTTGTGTGAAGCCCGTCTCCTAACTCGTGCTGACACTGACTTGGGAGAAGGAAAGCGGCGGTGCAGGTGCCACCAATCTTTTCTTCCACTTCTTCCCTCCCTTCTCTGTCCCCCTTCCCCGTCATATGGTCAGCCCCTTCTTTCTGGCAGGCAGGGGGACGTGGTGCTATCAGCTCCACTCTGACAGAGACATCTCAGGCCCTATCAATCATCAATCTGCCCACTATATATGTCTTTGCCCCGTGTGTGTGTGTGTGTGTGTGTGTGTGTGTGTGTGAAAATAGGAGGGGGAAGCTGCATCCGGAAGGTTCCCAGTCAACACAGATTTGTGTGACGGCAGCTTCAGTGACTTCATGTCATGCGACAATGCGACTCGGGTGAAACAGGAGGTGAGTGAGGGTCTTTGGGGTTTGGGTGAAGAGGTGATGCTGGGAGCTGGAGTCCCCAGGAACTTATACAGAGACTGAGGAACCCCTGAACAGGAAGCAGTTTCCCTTATAATGTGACCTGACATGTTAGGGCGATTTCAGTTCTGCATCTAGTGATTGTTTCCATTATTGATCCCGTCTGGTCCACGAAAAGACAGAAAGTGGGAAATATGATTTACTACTTCGATCTAATCAGTTTAAATCATAATGCATGGACAAGTTCAGTGTTCTCTCTAGCTGTGGCTGGTTGTTATTAACTTCATTCACCCAATGGCTCATGTTTGGACTGACGCTATTGAGCCTGAAAATTGTACCAGTCAAAGGGAGGGTTTTGCTGAGAGGGCTAAAAATAGCACAAATAACTTCGTTAACACCTGTCCAGCCTTCACAGAGTCGCTTCTCCACATGTTCTAACATCTACTGCACTGCAGCACAGAACTCGTCCGCCAGCTGTTGGGCTCCTCTCTGGGCCCTTCAGCCATTCACAGCTGACTTCCTCTCTAGCAGCTCTCAGGGTGTTAGCCAGTGCTGACTCTGCTCTAATGGGCCTGGGCTACATGGCAGGACGCCTCCTTCAGGCATCACTGCAGTGTGTAATGATGCTCCGCGTTTTCGCCGCTCTCTGGAGGAGCAGCTCCACCTGCCACGAAGCCGCGCCGGAGAGATCAGACGCTAAAGACACCAGACATTTACTGGATCGTGTGCTCTGTCGTTTATGTTCTGTCATTATATGAAACCCCAGATGATTACGTGTCAGTTATATGTGTCACTTTTGGTAAAATGCGTGAAAGAAACACACTATATTTTGACAGAATCTTAAATCTTACGCAGCCGCATTGTATAAACATCTCTGAACAGTAGTTGCCGTACTTCCTCGTGAAAGCAGTAGTTTTCACTGGCGGACAAGGCGAGCTCAAATCGCGGTAAAAATCTGAGTGACAGAAACAAGACAGACGATGACTGGGAGGTGTCTGAGGCCGCGGGCCTGAGTGTATAATTATGCACAGGACTGCAGGCGGCGTGGACGGGAAGGCTGCTGGGCCTCGTTTCACTCTGAGCCCACAGGATTGCTCCGTCTGCCCCGCAAGAAAATATTCTGCTCCGAATCACCGGGAGCAAACCTGGAAGCCCTGAGAGGAAACTTTACACTGCCCCGCTGACTCCACTCACACTTTCTCTCTGCTGAAGTGTCAGGCAGATACTGGGAACATCGCACACACACGCAGACACACACACACACAGGGTTGTGAAGTCCTCTCAAGCAGGCTCTCATTAAGTCATGTTCCTGGGCTCTACTCCTGTTGTCCCCTTGTGATTGGTGTCTGGCTTCGTTAGCTGTGACAAACATTGATTGATCACAGACACACTATGACTTTGGCCTTAATTTGTTCAAGGACGGCAGTCTTCTGTGTCCACACCGAAACTTGGAGTGCAGCTGGCAAATATCTGCATTACAGCTGTACAGGGAGAGTTAGAGAAACAATCTGGGGGTGGGGGAACCGGGGAAGAGCTCCAAGACGTGTGCGGCTTACCTCCCCACTTCCTCTACGACAGGAGCAGGACACAGCAGGAAGGTATCCTCTATTCCAGCTGGCCTCTCGTCTGCGCAAGGAAAGAAAGAAAATCACATTTTATGTATTTAGATTGTAGACATCTGCAGCAAATTCAGTTTCCTTATTAAATGTTTCATGATGAATTAAACCGAGCTGATCTTTTAAAGCTAATTTTCTGGATTCAGAAATGGTTCAAATCAGTGAGAGTTGTGTTTTCGTTTTGCATTTAATTCAGTCCAGTTCACCAAGCTACATCCTCATAAATGATCGTACAGTTGCATGCTCACCTTTCTAACACTGTTTGCACATAAACTGAACATGAGGGAAGATACTGCAGGACTGTTATATCAGAATACATTCATTTTAAATAAGCAAATAAGTAAATAGCTTGATTAAATAGCAGCAGTCACAACCTCTGCCTTCTTGTTCCAATATTTAACAGAAATTGCATTTACATACTTCTGCATGTCCTTAGTGTGTGTGTCCATGCACGCGTGGCTGTGTGCGTTTGCAGAACTCACCCACAGTGTGTGTATCGTTCAGTTTGAAGCTGCAGAGGACCTGGTTGGTGTTTCTGGCGTGGAGAAAACCATTGCCTCTAACAACCACCTGGAAACTCTCTGAGACGAAAACAAAACAGAAATAATTAGCCACGAGCAGACTCATGCATAACTGTGGTATGACACATATTTTCAGCTGTATGTAAAAGTCAGTCAGGATCAAAATCTATTTTCTGTTTTGGTTTTGATGTAGAAGAAAATTTCCACTGTACAATTATGGTGTGCGCTGACGGCCATTCCCACTCCTCTGATGTCCTCAACTTGAGCAGCAGAAACTCATGCATGCCTCATTACTGCTTGTTTATATCTGTGTGCTTGCGCGTGTATGTGTGGAAAGGCCATAATATGCTTCAGTGGTGCTAATGCTAAAAGTGCTGCTATTCACAAATATCTGTGCAGTAGCCAGAAGGTGTGTGCGTATGTGTGTGTGTGTGTCTTTGACCTTTAGTTTCCCTCAGGCGTTGTTAAAGTGCACTGACAGAAGCTTGCCAGCATATGCTGGAGTGTCTATGTGGCTGCTACCCAGCATATGTTAAAGCGCGGGGAAAAAAACACTTGCTTAAAAACAAGCCTGGAGGGCTGACAACAGCACACTGCTGTCAAAGTAGGTCTGACCTTACCTATGGCACCGTGGCATGGCATTAGCGCATGGGTGCAGAAGTGTGTGCGCGAGGACAGATAATGCATCTATGAATGTGTGAAGTGCGTTTATGTTTTTCTGGGGAATACGTTAGCATTCGCATGCCTTTCGATGCGTTTCATCGTGTCTTCTCTGGCTGTGCGCTGAGGTTTCCTCC
This sequence comes from Planiliza haematocheilus, assembly GCA_005024645.1. Lineage (NCBI taxonomy): Eukaryota > Metazoa > Chordata > Actinopteri > Mugiliformes > Mugilidae > Planiliza > Planiliza haematocheilus. Next base: position 8,197,520 of record SRSE01001339.1, on the reverse strand, counting down.
AGCATTATCCTGGCTAACACAAGTGAACATTTGCCACACCTTTAACATTTAAAGCTCCAGCGTGAAGATCACTGGATAAAAACATCACAGGCTGTGGGTGTATATGTGACAGTGTTTCTTTAAAAGGTCAGACGAGCCGCAAACACAGATATGCACAAACTGAGGCAGAGCTGAGAGGAGAAAATAAACACCACTTTACAGATGCTGCAAGAATGCTTGAGAGTGCAGCTTCGCGTTTGGAGGAGATCAACGGGGGCAAGTGGTGATGAGCGAGACAGATCCGGTAAAGGGTGAGTTGCACATATTACACACATGATACAGATGCATATTAGTACACGCACAAAAAAATGAAATAAATAAGTAAAACCTCCTCACACAGTCACACAGCTGATCTCTGGCTGGTTGGCAGATTTTCACTGATTTACAACACGCCAGTCACTGTCATTTCCTCTACTAGACACAGATTCTGCATGTGGTTGCACACTCATTCACACAAGTACATCATTCACCAATTATCTCATTACAGACAGCCTAATCGTTTCACCATGCCTCGTGTCTTCTTCCTGCTTTACTATAAAACTCAACCACAAGCATCTGAAGAAAAACTACTATAGTGTAATTATTCCTTATGCTCACTGTGTTTGCTGCTTGAGCAGTCATCCCCCTTTCACACGTTGTTACCATCAAATATGACACATTTATAATATTTCCAAGCAAATGCATTTGCAAAGAAATGCAATCCCCTTAAATCTGATTGATTTCTAAAAAAACAAACAAACATCAGAAACTCTCCATGTGATCATCTTCTGCACACACACAAAGGCTTGATGGGCTGAAAGGTCAGTGCTGTCACACACACATGGTGGGCAGGGGACTGGTGGTGGCCCGCTGACATCCACAACACATAATCTGCCTGCCTCTTTGTATGGCCACATGTCCATTTCCATCTACACCTGAATGTCTGACACGGATCAGATTTGTGCAAACTCGCGCCTATGTTTGTGTGTGTGTGTGCACGCGCGCGGAGAAAATGGGGTACGGCTTGTCCCAACCGCGCCTCTTCAATCACGTTAGTGCGAAAGGACGTTGAAGGGCAGGGAGGGGCAAGGGAGGAAGGGACGACGGGGAGAAAAGGGTCAGACGTTAATGAAAGCAGCAATCTCTCCTGTCATGTTAGATCTAAGGCCTAACTCTCGCCCTCCTCGGGTGTGTGTGCGTGTGTGCGTGTACGCGGGGAATCGGTGCTGTCACGTCCGATAGTGTGGCCCAACATTCGCTGTCCAGTCTGATGGCCTGTTTGCAGGCGGCTCGGTCTGGTCACTTCACATCAGTGTGAGGGACGTGTGTACATGTGCTTGAAGATGTGTGTGTGTGTGTGTGTGTGTGTGTGTGTGTGTGAGAGCTGGCTGACTTAAGATCTCCTGTGCGTGTGTGTGTTGTGTAAAGCATGTACGATATGGTTTGTGACTGTCTGCATGCAGGCAGAGAGAAAGAGAAAGACTGTCACAAAATATATGTAGTATGTCAGTATGGATGTGCGTCAGGACGGACAGATGTGGGTAGGAGAGTCTAGCAAAGACGTGCTAAATCACAACGTCTGCTTTGTAATCACTTAATTTCACTCAAGAATCTGAGGTCAGAACAGAAGAGGCGGTTCATCTCCAAAGTGCGATGCTTTAAGCCTTTCATGAGCTTAAGCTTAGGATATCTGAGACTTGCATTTTATTCATACACATATCACAAAACAAAGGCAGACAAAGTGCAGTCTAAGAGTGTGTGCATATTATAATCTTCATTAATTAGGCCACAATCCAGCCTCGGTCAAGGCGGGTCCCTGGTTTCTTAGTTCACTGACCATTAGACTGTTCATCAATCGAATAACAAATGAGCTGTTGGAGGACATTTGGGCACATGTCGAGTGACACACACTAGGTCTTTGGCAAGAGCCCAGAGACTGTAATTATCACATGAGGAAAACGTTTTTTTTTTTCTTCTTCCTCATTTTGTCCTTTTATGGCAGCGGTCTGAATCCTCTCCTCTCCTCTCCTCTCTCCATATCCTTCCCCATCCTTCATATCCCGTAATGGATCTTAATCTCCACTGGTTGTCCTGGTAGCAGGGCTGCAAATGCACTCTCTTAAGTGAGTCCTAATAAGGTCATGTCAAACCTCGTCCATCCTGCCAGCTACTCATAAAGACTCCCTCTCCCTCTCCCCCTCAACATCACTTAGTGCTTCCCTTGGCCTCTTCCTTCTTTAAACATGTTGTGCATAAGCAGAAGAGCTGGACGTGGTGGAAGCGGTGAGGGAGGGGACGACTCTAAACAACCCAAATGGCTACTTGGCATATACGATGTGGCAAACTAGGCCAGAGATGCAGCCATGCTTAAAGGTTCATGGCTAATTCCTCTGACCACCCCCCCCACCGCCCTCTCGCCCTCTGTCTTTTTTTTTTCCTTTTGCACACATGCTGTGCTGAAGCGGCTATGCTAATTTCCCCCGGCCGTGAATGACAATACGCTCTCTGTCACTCTACGCTCATAAGCGTCCATGCGATTACTCAACCTCTTGTTCCACTCCAGGGGCTTTTTAGAGGACTGTCATCTGAAACGGTCGCACGCCGCGGCCGCCCAGTGTCTTAGCAAGGAAGGAAGTCAAACCCTCGCTCCTCACACCTCTTTCTTACCTCCTGCGCACACGCTGGACGGCTCGGCTGCTAGGATCTCGATGCAGGACTTCTTGATGATCTGAGAGTGGGAGAGGGGAAACAAAAATCCCACAGTCATGACATAATTCAATAACGTAATATGCTTTTATTGCTCTCTGCGTGTGGGTGGGTGCGTATTTATACGACATGCATGTGGTCTGTGTGTGCCATACCGAGTCAATGATTCCCCTGAGGGCTTGGAAGCCTCCCCATACAGGAAACACGTGTTCCAGGGTGTCTGCAATAGTTGCGAGCTAGAAAAATACACAGCCTCAGAAAAAAGAGATATATTTGTTTTGTTTTTTTAATGTATTTGCAGTATTTTCAGTTTCCTTCTGTGGATCCTACCTGGGTCTGGTTGAAATCTTTGACCCCTACGCAGTAAACAATGGCTCCCATAGACCTGGCCCTCTGTGCCTGCAAGAGAAGAACAAATAAATGAAAATGCAGTGACCTTAACAGGGACTACACTTTTCTCATTGACAATATACACTTTCCCAAAAACACTTTACCAGGCTCAGGAGCTGCACACTTAGTGAAAAAGACATTAGCCCTGATGTAGCATAGCTAACAGCTAAAAGGTGCATCACGTTTGTTGAGCACTACAGCATTAGCCACTATGTTCAATTGTGAAACATGTCTAGAAATGAAAAAATATCCCATGAACTGAAATAAAGCCACTGCGTCAATCAAAACAAATGTTAAAATTGCAAGGGAAACCAGCTGTGATGACTTAAATACAACCTACAGCACAAACAAGTATTTGCTGTGGTGTTCACACTATTTTGTCAAACCCTCTCTCAGAAGTCTTCTGCTTGATGACATCTTACCTCCCGCTGCGCCGTGTCAAACTGCCACTCATTCAGTTCTCCATCAGTCAGAGCGATGATGACACTAGCTGTCCCTGCAATAAGAAAGAACAAAACACATGTTCATGTTTCCCGGAATGATGCACAACAACGCAATGTGCGTATGGGATGCTGCTTACCCTGCCTCTCCTGATATATCTGCGTGTTGGCCTGCAATCGTAAAAATGGCGTTAGAAAAGTTTCTGCAATGTGTCAAATTAAATGAAAAGTATAGTTTAAGATATGCAAGCGTCTGCACTAGTTCTGATGTGCTGCAAGCCCTGCCAACGCATATGGCAAGGAGTAGTATACATTAGCTTTGGACAGACTGACTGTTTTACTGCCAATAACGTTCCTGCACTTGTCTGGATTAAACCATACCTAGAATTTAGGCATCTGGATATTTTGTTGGCGTATCAAAACATTTGAACAGTGTGTAAGTTTGAAGCTTAGTTTTAGAAAGCCTTGCTTAAAAGCTTAGCAATGCACTTTCAAGAAGCAGCAAGCGGTTAATGTTCTGAGCTCCTCCTCACAGTCATCTAATTGGTTCTGGTTCCGGCTGCCAGGTTCAATTAATCCTCAGTGGATATTTTCTGGAACGGATTCTCATAGTGAAGACTTGGCCAGTGTGTTGGGCCCTTAAACTCAGCCTTACCATCTCCAGGCCTAGATTCATATACGTGTCTCCACCAGGGACAACCTTCTTCAGAGCTCTTAATCCTCCAGTGATGGCATCCCTGTGGGTTAAACAGACGAGCAGCCTGATAAAATCTGCTGAAAGAAAAGCTGCTCTTCAGAAAATAGAGAGAGGGAGGTTGTTGTTTTTTTGGGCTCAAGTACTATCCAGTGTCAGTCCTCAGTAGACTGAAGGGATTGCTTTGTATTTGTAGGCACACTAAAGCTGGATGAAATTTGCATGCAATTAAATTTGCTCAAGATAAAACAGATTTCTGAAAGGTTTACAAAATCGGCGACACGGTGGCGCGCTCACACGAAAGATTCAGACAGAAGGCACAAATCAGCGGCCGAGGTGAAGCCAGTTACCTGTTCTCAGTCAGTCTCATGATGATGTTTCCTCGCGTGGAGAAGACTATGAAGGACATTCTCAGCATGGGGCTGCAAACGAAAAGTTGTTGCTCATCAACACAGACCAACGCAGAAAAGAAGAGAAAGAATTAAACGTCCAAAATCGTAAATGACTAATCCTTGCTTGTACCTTATAAACTTTTCGGCCAGCTGCTCCACGAAGGAGTAAATTTCTTCCCAGTGATACTTCACGCTTCCAGATCTGAAATATAACACATACAAACCTCAGAAGGCGCCACCACCAAAAAATAAGAGCAGAAATTTTTAAATTAAACTGAATATAAATTTTACTGTTTATAGCGGTACGTAGAAACACATATTTATTCTTTCAGGATGACTGTAACAGTTTGTCCAGAGCTTTCATCAGGTCAGTCGGTCACATTCCATTTCTTCATACTGTAACCCGTCAGCTATGTGCGGCTGGTTAGCCTGCTGCATGCCGCTGTGTACATCACAGTCTCCTTAATGAAACCCAGTCCCACGAGGCAGCTAATGGGAGGCTAATTGGTGCTAGGCCAGAGGGTTGAGGTTAGACAGGGACAGATGTAACAGTCTGCCTCTAGCAGCGACCATGCAGCAGGCAGCTGGCCTGTGTGTATGGTATTGCGTGAGTGTGTGTGTGAGAGAGAGAGGGGGAACAGATGGTCTCGCTGAGCAAGGCCAGCCTAACAACAGGTTGGGGATCCACCGAGTAAAAAGGCTGTGACATGAACAACAGAGGGACCTAGAAGTGACACTCAGCAGGGGGGGAAACGTGTGAGTGTCTATTGAAGGATCAAGGAGCTTATAGAGCAAACTCTGTTAAGGGCAGGGCTCTCTCTCTCTGTGCAAGCACAACAGGCTCGTACTCAAAGTGAAAGTTTGAGCTGTTTGCATTTACGAGTTCTCCTCCTGTCACCCATTTTACCAGTCTCTTCCTGTGTCATTTATCGCCTTCACTGGAAGTAAGAAGGTTTCAGATTAAGGAGGTGCTTCCTGCTGGGAGGAGAACTTCCTATTCTGATGAAAACATCTAAATCTTAGAATCCACTGCGCCTACTGACACACCAAAAAACGTTAGATTTAATGCAGGCTGCAGGACAGGAAATGAATGAGGTGTTGCATGTGTATTTATCAAACTGAGACTGATGCAAAGGTCCCTGGCTAAGAGCTATGAGTCTGCATGTTCTCCCTGTGCCTGCATGCGTTTTCTCACGCACGTTAGGTTAACAAGTGATTCTAAGGCCTCGTCCACACGAAAACCATCTTTTCCCCCTCCGTTTTCCCTGGCGTCGTTTCAAGAATATCTGCGTCCACACAGATCCATCTCAACACGCTGAACGCTAATTCATATTCCAGGCCTATAGGTGGCACTGTTTCAGTTTCAGAAATTCACAGGATTTGTGTGGACGATCGGCCAAAACAATGCAAAACATCTGGGTTTACACCAAAAAGCGTTTCCGTGTGGACGACCCCTAAATTGGCCGTAGGTGTGCAGGTGCTAGATGAGAGAATACTTGAACATTTGTCTTTCAGTGCTAGCCCTATCACAGACTTGTTGCAACCCGTCAAGGTGTACCCCACGTCTTCCTGATGCTAGGTCGAATAGGCTTCAGGATAACTGGCAATAATGGACAATAGTTTTTTTTATAGTTCTTAAAAATCAGTTAAGTCATTCGTTTTACATCATGCATCTGCCAGATCTAGCTTATTGCAGTTTTGATATTAGTGAATTATCTGTAATGAAAATAATTGCTCATCATGTGTGAGACATTAGGAAAATTCGCATTTCCAGCACATGAGTCAAACATCCAAAGTCAACTGATGTACTGAAAAGCACTGAAATTATTATAATTTCAGCTATTAGTCTTTGAGTCTTCTACCTGCAATACTAGGTTACGAAATAATGGCCGAATCTGTTCTTGCTGGCAATATTTGCCCTCCAAAGTGAAAAGAAATCTCCCAGCCACAAGACACAACACCTATTATTCCATTTGTGGGCAACCAGACCGAGGGGAAAAATGCAGCCTGGTATTCGGCGCGGGTCAGACACAGAGTGCAGGAATGTGGGGAGCTGATTTTTAATGTTCGCTCTGCGTCTGCTGAGATGCTTCCAGCGGATTGCGTGCATGCAACATAAAATCCTGGACAGAGCCGCCAAAGCCAAACATGCGAGTAAGACAAACACTGATGAGGCGATGTCTAGTTTAGACACGTAAAAGCATCCCTTATGCGCGATTTCGCCGTGCTCTCTTTCACCGGAACAGTAGATTAGGTCACAGAGTGGCATTTAAGATCTGCAAAACAGCCAGCAAGGCAGTGCTATCTCAGGAGAAAGATCAGCAGCTTCCTGAAGGCCTGCTCAAGCTTGCAGGTCCAGACAGTCAAACAAACAGAGGCGTACCAGAGGCCTGGCCATGCGTGACATGCCACGCTCCCCAGGCTCCTCCTAAACTTTTTGAAGCAAAGGGTAAAGAGAAAAAAAGTGTCTGACAGATGTTGCCGTGGACATCCGAAAGATCATCAAACATGTCGGAAAGCAAAATGTCACTCAAAGTCTACCTCACAGCTCAAAGGTGGTGCACGGAGGGCAGCTGAGGACATACAGAAGGCTTTTAGAAACGGTTACCTCAAATCAGTCAAATGTCACACACACACACCACAGTGTTTAGCTGCTGCACCGCAAAATTACTGCGTCCATTCTTTTAAAAACACAACATAACCTGTTTTTCTGCTGCGCGAAAACCTCATGTTTTTCTCCTTTTCTCTGCTTGCTTAGCATGTTTTAACATGTCATTGTTCCGTGTGCAATGTGTGCGATCTCACCTTTCAGATGCAGCCCAGATACGATAAACATGTCAGTTACAACGTCTGAGCAGCCAGGGCCGAGGGCACCAAGACCACGCCAGAACAGTGGCAGGAAAATCGCTGACCATGGAAAATCTTACCATCAGGTTTGTTTAAGCTCTGAGGTGGCTTCATGTGCAGTCATGTAAAGGTCTTTTAAGGTGATTGTAAGTGCTGGCACTAAGATATTAAAAGTCTCATCTGAAGTTTGCCTGAGAGTTGGTTTGAGGTCAGTAAAGGGTCGAAATAGGAGAAGCTAATCAAAATGTCTGGGATTCATATCCCGGGACATCCGTTTGTCATTCTCAGTCGTTCACACTTCATTTCCTGTGAACCCTCGACTGACTCCCATCAAACGAAAACAAACAGGCTGGAGAAAAGCTTTAGAAAAAAGGAAAAAGAAGAGAAACTGTGTCATTTTAGGATTTTATCAAGGTCGGCCTTACTTTTCTAAAGCTGTACCGCTGGAGCAGGTATGCACTCCACCCAAAAAGGTTTTCATAACTGGGAAAGCGAGATGTTACAGATTTTACAAATAGCTTATAAGGCATGCTAACATCCTAAGATGCAACTTAGAAACAACATTAAGAGGTATTTGTGTGTGTTTTACACTTAAATTCGAAAAGCAATGTAAAAAGAAAGGCTTCACTTCGATGAGATATCTTCAAGAAAAAACAAAGAGTCCACTTTTGTTTTTAGACCTACAATGACCTGGATGACTCAGAACATCCTCTGACATCACATTTATAGTAAAATATAACTCGCTGCATAAAACAGTGCAAATTACACAGTAAGACAAAAGGGCTCACGGTGAATGGGGACAACAATGGTTACCGGGGCCATGCAGCACCGCTGAGGGGCTGCTGCTGCAGCTGTGTCCGCAGGCGTCATCAGCCTGAAACCCTATCCATCCTGCTCGCTCTGCCCACATCCCGTTGAGTAAAGCAAAGTGTATGTGCCTCACCACTTTGAACCGGACGAACAGAAAAGCATTCCCCAAATGTCCAGAATAACATCCTTAAAATATAAAGCTGCATACCTGTTCAGCTCAAAGGCATTTATAGAAATCAGCCCTGAGGGTTAAAAATGATTGTGGGTGTGTTGTCAGTCCGTGAACACGTTTTAGGAAGCAATTTTTAATGCAACAACAACAAAAAAGTTTGATAAAATGTGGATTTCAGACTTTACAAGCTCATTTGCTGTTTTTATTTTACTAAATCGTTACAACAGGACGTTCAACTGATGCGCTCCGCGTTTCCATACAACTAGTCGGTTGCATGGCAATGCGCAGCCACCAGAAAGTAACAAAGCCATAAATAATATCGGAGACTCACTTGTCCAGAACAAAATAGAGGTCGAAGGCGCCTTGACAGGACCTCTCCTCCTCCTCCTCCTCCGCCTGTTGCTCTCCCTGCAACACTCCTTTCACCCGGACATCGAGAAAGAAAAATCCAAGCAAAGCCAGGGCGAGGAACATGCGAGCCTGTGTCCTCGCCATCTTTCCCGGTTGCTGCTGACTACTCCAACGCTGCGACAACTAAATTTCTTAACATTTCCACCTATCATGTGTTTCTGAGCGGACCGTGTGCATGTGCCGCTCCGTTTTCTGGCGTCGTGGTGTCGTGTCTCTTTTATGTTGAGCGCATTCAGCCCGCAAGAGCCTCGTTCAGCTCAAAGCCGGGGCTCTCCAAGTCTTCTCCTTGGGCTGAGAGAGAAAAAAAAAATGCACTGGAGCAGGGCAGGATGAAGGAGAGGAGCGACACCCGAGGAGACATACAAAACTCCACTTTTTTTCTCTCTCATACAGTCTCATACAGGGGGAGAAAAAAAATAAAAAGTCGGACACAACGTGTCATAAAAAGTTTTGGCACATATTTACTTTCTGGGGTGAGATTACCCAAAATAGCTCCAGACTATTTAGGGAAAGGGTAAAAAGTCTCCAATGAGCTTGTCTTGGATTTAGTTTGATGATTTATTTATTTATTTGTTTGAGCATTTATAAGGAAAGTCCAAGAATTGACTTTATTAATTCAATTTACTTTTTAATTTGAATTAAGTGAGTAAATAATTAAAATAATGTTCACATCCTTTACTATTCTCAGCATTTCTGCTTTGCTATTGATATTTGTTAGCACTGTGATTTTAGTGTGGTTACTGATTGAATGTTTCACATGGTAAATCCATCAAAATTACAGGCTGCACAGCTGAGAACTGTATCTAAGAATTTGTAATTTCATAAAGGTTCAATCCATCCACTGTCTCTAACATTTCGACCCCGAATGAAAAGCATGGGAACTGCAAAGTACAATTCACTTCTGAACTCCAATGTTCTAAGAAAGGATGTGAGACAGAGGGGATTTCCAGGTGTTCCTGTGATTGTCATCAAACCAATGCATAGTAAGAAGCTTCCCCAGATACAGGAAATGATATCCAGCATCAAATAAATAGCATTTTTAGTCTATTGTGTTCTTTGCCCAGACAGTTGGAGTGTGCCCAATAAGCGTCCTCCTCTTTCCCTTTATCTCATTTCAGAAAGTTGGCTCAATAACCAGCAGGACATTCACCCAAACCAAAGCTTTGATGCAGAATAATCATTAAATGCTCATTAGAGAGAAACATTTAGTTTATGAATAATGCATTTGCCCGGTGGCAAACTCAGACCACCCTGCATCATGTCATGTAATAGCGGCCAATTTTACAATCTCCCACTGCCCACATTAGCTTGGATAATTTCCACCAGTCAAGTAACCCTAGTGGAGATAGACTTATCGTTTCCAGAAACGTGACCGTGAGCTGTTTCTCGGTCCCACATTCCGTGCATGTGCTGTAGTTTTCACAAAGTGTAATTAGTGCATTGCCTTTAATTTAAAACCGTGACATGTCAGAATGACTCCTTGCACACGCTATGTTGTTTAGAGGATGACTTGTATGTCTGGCCTTTTGCAGCAGGTTGTGTACCCCTCAGTTCCTTATGGGTTTAAGCTCCAAAGTGAACACTTGCATTGTTGGGTCTGAGGACATTGTATTTGTTTCATATTAAAAGGTGACAATGTTCATTCACATGTGGTGCAGCATGTGGTCCAGCACACCAACAGCATTATGTCACCTCATAAATATCCAAAACATTTACACTATCAACCACATGATCCTCCACACACTAACTGTCCATTGTCTTTTTCACTGGAAGGTCTGGCAATCAGACAGTGGGTAATTTACCAATAAGGGCCCAAATTGAAAGCGCGTGTGCGCACGCGTGTGTGTGCGTGCGAGAGCGCGCACGTGCTTAAACCAATGCGCCACGCTTCAGTGCGCTCTCTGAAGGGGATAAGTGGGAGTGAGAGAGCACAGAGACGACAGTGCAGAGGAAGATTCAGTCGGATAAGTAACTCGTCACCGACAGAACGAGAGGGCTTCCTAACCGAGGTCCACTGCACCTGCTGCAACTTGCTGCCACACGGCACAGACATCCTCATCCATGTCCGGCGGGTAAGTCACAGCAATCTTAATTATGTTCTGATTTCTGCAGAGTGATACACGACGAACTGTCACCTCCTGATTTTAACAGGGAAGTCTTATTCTCTGATTGACAGCAGGTCATTTGTGTTAGGGTGCGCGTGGCCAACTGCCAACACTTTTAAAACTAGAGCCCAAAATCACCGATCACATCATCTGTGCGCGTTAATGTTGCTCATAAATGATGAAAAACACATTGAACTTATCCTGCGCTCAGGGGGAGGCAGTTGGACTCCGCGGCAGATGTGGAGACAAAAGGAGTAACCGAGTGAAAAACTGAGACAAAGGACGTTAGAAATCATTTTGCCTCGACACCGGCTGCGCCTGCTTCAGAGAGGAACTCTGAATTTTACTAGTTGGAAAAAAAACAACATAAAACACCATTGTTGCAGAAATAATTTTGTTCAGCATCGTGAAACAATTCCGCGCTGGCTTGGAGGACATCCAGATCGGCTATAACGACCTGTCAGACCATCTAAACCCTTTTAATATTTCACAAAGCTCGGTTATTCATGTTATATTGTTCGACTACACAATTAAATGAGCATTTGCACAGACAATGGAGTTTAGTATTTTTTCTATTATAGGAAATTGTGAGTTTAATTCCTGTGATTTTCAAAACATTTACACAATCCATCTCACAGTCAAATCGTTCACCTGCTCTTTATCTAATAGAAGCCGCTGTATTGTGTTACAGTTTAACGATGGACCACACTTTCCTGCCTCGGTCCATCTGGACTGGTGACAGTAAATTCCTCCAGCATCCAGCGGATCTCTACACGAGCGTGGTCGTTACGCGCAGCATCCCCGCAGGCACGTGCTTTGGTCCCTGTGTGCTCCAAAACACTTTCTACGACACTATCGCCTTCATAGCGCAGAAATCCTGCGACAAGAGAGCGAAATCCTACGTATTCAGGGTGAGTGATGTGGTCAAATGGGATGGAACACGGTGAATAAGAGTCCACATTATGGCATCTCTGCAAAGCTTTGCTTTAGTTGGTTATTATATAACTCAACGTCGACCTGGAACAGCCAAGTGTTTTCATTACAATTGACTTTTGCTTGGTTTTTAATATGTGACACTGACTTCTTATATTTTCACGCCTTCGTTTATTTTATGTGACTATGATTTAAGTTAAATCTGCATGTTTTGCGTGCAATTGCATTTTGAAGCTGGACTGTGCCAAATGGACTCAAATTTATTAAAACTGATAAAATAATTTAGAGATGAGTACCTCCTGGTGATAAAATGTTGGCTGATTAACACACCAGCTTAAGGATTTTCTTTTAAATGGTCCCAAACGTGTAAGACAGACAGAAATTGAGATGTGATTATTTGGGAGCTGAGTAAAAATGTGTGTTTCCTGTCTACAGGTCGATCCCGAGGCCATGCGTAATTCCGCCCTGGTGCTGTCCTGGTTGCGGCTCGTGCAGGCTGCGCGCAATGGAGAGGAGCAGAACACAGAGGCTTTTCTGAAAGCGGGTCAGCTGTATGTGCGGGCTACCCGGGACATCCGGCAGGAGGAAGAGCTGCTGGTTTGGTACGACCAGGAGCTGTCTCACCTGCTGGGCTTCACAGACATGACCAAAGGATCAAAAGACGGTGAGAGAGGTTCTATAATGCGGGTGCAAGGTCAAGATCACGAGGTCTTCTCCTCGCTTAAGGGAACTTTAATGTGGTATTTAAGTATAAAGAAACTTTGCAGCGTCATTTATAAAGTACTTTGCTGCCATAATGCGCCATTATGTCTGGACTTGCGTGAAGGAATAAAATGAAATGTGTTTGTGCATCACAGCATATCTGCACTTTGTCACTCCGTGCATGTTTTATTTATTTATTTATTTATTTATTTGTCTCTTGTAGAATTCAAATGTGGAAGATGTCACCAGGTCTTCAAAAACGAGTATCCATTCCTGGCTCACTGTCGATTCCTCTGTACTCAAGTAAGGAGTGACACATGGAGCCGCGAGATCTACGAGCACAAGCATGTGGAAATTAAGAGGACACGCCGAGTGACAGATTTCCACAACATCGCCAGAGATTTGGAGCACAAAAAATCCAGCAGCAGCAGCAGGCGAGGACGCGGAGATTTCCCCCAAGAGAAGGAAATACGAGGAAGCTTTTTACCCCAAGTGGCGAAAAACTGTTCTGCTAGAAAAAACGAATATCTCAAATGATGACAATATTACCCCGCTGATCAGGTGCAGCGACCAGGCAGCAGGTGGTGCATCTTCTGAAGTGAAACTGAAAGCGGATAGGCTCAAACTGGATCATCTGGGATGTAAAAGTGACGATTTTGATCGAGCTGTGGAAGCCAAGGTGGCTTTTACGCACGATGGAGAGATGGACGCACGGGCGGAGAAAGGAGAAGGCTCCGTGGTGCACTCAAGCAGCAGCAGTGCATTTTCTCCGGTCCTCTCCAACAGCAGGGGTGAGCAGAAAAGCGCCTTTTGTAAACCCAGTAAAAGAACTTGTCCCGCTGAGCCCGAGGCACATCTGAGCAGCGCTTCAACAGCCCCCTCTAGCCGCCTGGAGGAGATGCCCGGCGCGTTTACCTCCAGAGCCGCAATGGGATACAGCAATCTGATGGCATCCAACATCCTGAGCCGCGATTTGCAGGCTGCACCCTCCCCGGTTGCTTTAAACAATGCTTTCCATTATGCGCCGGAGCACTGGTCCAGAAACATAGGCGCTAAGCTGCAGACCACGTCTTCACTCACGATCCTTCCGCCGACTTTCACCTCGTTCGGCGTGTCGGTGCAGAACTGGTGCGCCAAATGTAACCTGTCCTTCCGCATGACCTCGGACCTCGTTTTCCACATGAGGTCTCACCACAAAAAGGAGTTCGCGGCGGAGTCTCAGGTGAGGAGGAGGAGGGAGGAGAAGCTCTCCTGCCCTATCTGCCACGAATACTTCCGAGAGCGGCACCACCTGTCCAGACACATGACTTCTCACAACTGAGACAAGAAGGGACAAAAAAAAACTCTATTTATTTCCCGAATATTGCTCATATTTAACAAGCTTAAACTTCACGGTGAGACTTTGGTGTAACACATTGAATGTAGGTAGCTGTAAAATAGCAAAATGGACACACATGGCCACCACCGTCTGTCCACTAGATGACGATAGAGGTACGTGTGAGCTGATCTCACTGCAGTTTTGCTGTTTGTCCCTTTAGCCCTGTATGTTAAGTTGATGATTATTTTGTGCCTTACGGAACTCAGGATGGAAGAACCACGGAGAGATCTGGAGGACAGCTCATGATTGTCAGAAGCATCTCAACGCAGTCCTCTTATTTATCACCGTCCCTCTGCTCTTATTTGTACAGAAGTCGCGGTTTGAGTGTGTTTGCACATTCGTTTTGAAATCTAAAATGATGAAAGTAAAGCAAACGTGTTGAGTATTTCATTCTGACTCACAGGGTGTCACTGGTGTCTGCTCCAACAGGCGGCGACTCAGACCAGCTTTTTTTTCTTCCTCTGTTGATCATTGGTTGAAAATATCCATCAGGCCTATTTGCTTTTTGTTTGTTTTAAACGTGTAATTCATGGATAAATTGACATTTGACACGTGTTACTAAACCTTTCAGTGGTATCTGAAAAATAAAAAAGCTGAAACATCTGAAATAAGCATACATTAAGAGGCTAATTTCCAGACTGAAACTCAAGTTCCCTTACATTTTAAATGGTCTCAAAACTTTGCAAAACCTGTCCCGTACCTCCCAGAGCAAGAACGAACGGTGGCAAGGAAAAGCTCCCTCCTCTTGGTTATCATTAATCTACAAACCTGGCTGGAGTCCAAATAAAATCCACAGTGTTGAATTTTTGATCTTGTTTCTTCAGCATCAGGTTGGGCTGCGAACACGTGAGACACAAATAGCCCTCTCTGTTGCAGGTAAATGAGGCGGGAATGAGGCATGAAGTTCGTGGAGAAGTCAAGCCGAGACCTCGTTCGGTTACTCTGTAACGTAAGCAGCCGTGCAGCCCCACACACATTGTTGCTGTCTGCTTTTACGTGACGTCTAGTCTCTCCTCCCAGTTTATTTGTACCACCTACAGATTAGACCATCAACAGGTGCTTTCAAGGAAACATGACTCATGATTGTTTTAGACTGTAACCTACACCAGACCTGGCGGCTGAACACAATAAATTTAGCTGTTAGAACAAATATCCAGCAACAGGTTTGTGCTTTGGTATCTCAAATAATATTTGTACATAATTCTTGGCTGAGTTCATTCATTCATCTTCTGAAACCGCCTGTCCTGTGAAGGGTTGTGGGAGGCCTGGAGCCATAGCTGTCATCAGACGAGAGGTGGGGTACACCTGTACAGGTCGCCAGTCCATCGCAGGGCTGTGAAAGTAGATGTTTTCATCATTTCTAAAGAAGAATTAGACTTTTAATTGAAATAACGAAATAACTGGTGGTCAGTATGATTGAACGGGTGATTAAGATACACACGTGTGTCACTCTGTTAAAGCCACATCCTAATGAACAGAACTATTACACTTTCAGTAACCATGTAAGGAAAAAGCCATTACGGCCCAGGCACAGAAAATCCTCTGTTGTCTAATAATGGCTGTCTTGCTCTCCTCTAATTGAACAGTCATGATTCGGAAAAACAAATATTGTTCTTGGTTTCCCTCTTGCCTCGAGTCGTCTTGGCGTTTCGGCACGCTGGGCTCTGAGCGCGAGCCTAGACTACTGTGGTTTTCTCGGCTGGAATTAACCATTGTAAGAACTCTCCCGTGACCGTGATTGCAGTTGACGTGGGGTTTGCTTTCTAATGGCAAGACTGCGGGCCCAGACTGTAAAGGGGATTATTTGGGGGCGAAGAAAAAAACAAAAAAGAACCCGGATGTGTTCATTAGAGCTGGGCCAGCCCACTTTGAAACTACAACATCTATTAATGTAAACACGATTTATAACAGCCCTAATTACAGTCATCATCATAGTTTAAATTGAGGTTAGACACTGCATTATAAAAGAGTGCATTTGAAACGGGGTCCAAAAAGTCTGTTCAGAATGGAAAAACTGAATTTTTCATTTGGTCATCCAGACCTCTCTCTCCTCATCTGTCTCCCTGCGTCATAGTAAACTGGGGATTGAAGATAATCTTTTTAAAGTTGTGATACAGATTATCATCTCATCTTTACATTTCACAATAAAACCGCAGTAAGTCTTTGTCGGTGAATACCTAACAGCAGGCCACTGCTTTAATCTCTATTTTTATTCGCTATATAAAATGATAAAATCCTATTTTTAAGTTATATTCACTGGTTTAATATATAAACTATTTGGAAGTTTCTAGGTTTCATTGTCGTACAGCATTGACTCAAAGGAGATATTGGTCATCCACTTCACTAAAAGAGACATTAGTTATGAATGTCTGGTGCACACATTGGTTTTAGAAATCACGTAACTGGTCAAATGGAACTGAGTGCAGTATCTTAAAGGTCTAAACTTAGATGAGTCAGTTTCTTATCTTATTCTTCTTTCATCGTTCGCCATCGTCATCTTTTCTGTTTGTCTGTGTCAGAAAACCCACATGATTTTGGTTCCTTGCTGTAAGACAACAGAATATAAACTTCCAAATCAGCTGAACGCTTTGTATGACTTCTGTACGTCTAATGGATAAAACACTGCAGATAGCAGGGATGGGACAATTCGTTTTTAGAGATAATGGCTCCTCGCAGTGCACACTAGTGTACGCAAACAAGGCCTACAGCTTTACTTTCATCTTCAAATAAACAGTACACGGCTTCAGACTTTTGTTCCTCTCCCTCAAGTGGTTTCTCCGCTTTTGAGACAAAGTTACTGTCCAGTCGTGGCCAACTTCAAAGCATCGCACTGTCGCAAACAGATGTGGGACTCCGTGCCAACTTTTTGAAGCTGAAGGCGAAGCGACCACAGAGTAATGGGTTAATAATCAAGTGGTCCTCTCTGTCATTTCACTGTCAGCTTTAACGCATTCTTTAGGCACCATGTGGGTCACCAGCTTCCTCCTCCTGTGGGGTTAAAGTGGCTGAGATCAACTGTCTGTGACCAGATGGTTAAAAAAAAAAGGAAACCCTGCACTTGGAAATATTTAGTTTGAATAGGAAACAGAAAAACGCTAGAAAACGGGAAGTGCACCGTGTTTTGAAGTTCGAGTGTCTGACGTCCTAATAGGTGCGTGGCTGCTTCCTCCGTCAACCATTAATCCACGGTGGCCGCATCCATCACGTTACTTGGTGGGCAGCAGACGCCTGAGCCTTTGGTGTGGGGTAATAATAAGTTCAAGAGGCCTTTGGGGAATGCCGGCTATCTGTGAGTGGAACCTTCCTGCTTTTGTACGGAGCTATTTTGGAACAGAGTCGCCCTTTTAGGTTTGTTTTGACAGGAACGTTCACCCTTAATGCCCGAGAACAACACAAACCGTGCGAAAACAACAATATTCCAGCAAGAGCGTTGGATTAAATTACTTTTTTATTCTAACGTATAGAAGGCTACCTTTTCATAATTTAAACATTACACATGTACAAAACACCGTCTAAAATATAGTAATACACAATCTAGTAACCATGACACATTATTTTTAACCAAGTTTCACATTCAGAATAACAAAAAAAACATTGTGGGTTTCATTCTAACATTCTTGAAGTGTTATGAGGAGGTTTGTGGTGCAAATGAATTCCAGATGCTCTGTGCAATTCAACGGATACTTCCTTTTTAAGATATAAAGAATCTACAATAGCATTCTTGACTTGCGAACAAATGAATGCTGCATATATGTACAATATGGCGTATGGTTTGCTTAAAAGTAAGAACAGCTGAACACAGTATGTAGAAATGCAGACGTGTGTCATAATCTCTCTCATATGCGGCTGTGTAAGCTGCCCGATGACACATTAATAAAGTCTTTTATTTATAGTCTTTGCATTCAAAGAAAACATGGACATGAGCTCACTGTGAGCTGCTTGAAAAGCAGCTGCATTCTGCAATAAAAGGGGAAACATCCCTTAAATGCTTGTGTTCATGAAATCCTTAATATTATTTCAAACACAGAATAAAAACTACTGGGCTTCAGACATGTGGAGCGCTGACTTTACATGTGTCTGCTCCTCTTGCTAATGCAGATGCCAGACAATGCGTCTCTTCAAGTCTGCTGCCGTAGGACAGAAGAGATGGAAGTGATTTCTCTGCTGCTTATGTTCCTTGAGGAATAACGACGGCCAGAGTGACTTTGTTCCTCAGTATCAGGAAACCACTTAACAGAGGTATGGTTCTGTCTCCATTAGTCCTGCTTTCTGTTTGTCTCCATGTCCACTTTGTTGTGTGTTCTGTACGCTCTCCTCCTCCTATCTGCAGGAGCAGGACTGGACAGACATGTTGGGGTAAACCTTGAGCACTGGGTTCCTGGACTCATCCAGGTACAGCACACCCAGAGGACTCATCTTTTCTGGGACACAGCAGGGCTCAGGAACCCCGGGGATGATCCCAACCGCTCTGACTATGCTCTGGATGGTGGCGTGGTTAGAAGGTCTCGCCACCTGGGAGAATTTGAGTGGAGACAGAACAAGCAAATGAGAAAATCAATAAAAGGAATGAGAACAAACAGCGTAATTATTCAGCGCAACTTTAGATGTTTGTGCTCCTACCTTGGACATGGGAAATCCACATGTGCCAGCGCAATAGTAGGCCTCAAAGGCCTTGGGTGCTATGACCCATTCACTCCAGCCAATGTCTGCAAAATCCACTCTGAGGTTCCTCCTGGAGCAGCCCCTGTGATGCATGTTGCCCCACTGCCGTCTCCTGGCCTTTCGCATTGTTTGCTCGTCAAAACTCAGAATTGGGGACTGAGTGTTAGCGCTCCCCTTTGCTTTCTTTGCATCCCTTTCATCATTTCTCCTCTCATGCTTTCGTCTGTCACTGGTAGTGACTGTGCGACTGTCTTTTTTCACAGTGGATGTGTCATCAGGTTTGATCCCTCGGGATGTTGTTTCTTCTTCTTTGAGAACCTGAGGGTCATGCACCTCTCCACCTTGCCCCTTTACTTCTTCCTCTTGACTTTTTCTTTTCTTTTCCTTCCTTTCCAGCTTAGGTTTGGGTTTGAGTGCCAGGTACCAAGTGCTCTCCCAAAGGTCGTCTTTCCTGTATCCATCAGGCTTGTAGTCAACCTCGGGCAGCTCATTGTTCTGGATAGGGTCAGAGAGCAGATTTGCTTCCCTTCTCACGCGTCCTTTCAACTCTGGTGAGGAGTCAGGTCTGTGGAGAAGCTGGGAGGAATGCGAGGGCTCTCCTGCCTCACTGAAAGGGTCATATCTTTGCAGGCTTGCAGCCACGCTGTTGGGCTCTGCCAAGGCTTGGTCATCAGCATACAGCAACATGTATGGCATGCTGCCAGCGTGGAGCATCTCCTCTGGTTTCTTCTGGTACTGCTGCCCCAAGTCCAATTCAACTGACACCAGCAGATGACCCTTATCCCGCGCCTTCTTTATGACCTGGGTCACATCTTTCATCTGCCACACCCCTCTCCTGTGAGGGTGGAAGGTCAGGTTGCCTAGAAATGACCCCATTGACCCAGATCTGACCTCTGACCCAGAGGAGACAGAGTGAAGAAGCAAGCTGATGGACGGAAAAGGGTGGATGGCCGATGATCGACAGGACGGGCTCTTGAAGCGTTTACAGAACCAGGGTTTTTGATGTGGGTGCCTGTCGAGCAGGAAGTGGAATGTGGCAGAAAGGATGACCTCTGATTCCTGGAGGGTTGTAAGGTTCAGTCGGTACATCACCCTGTGGTCGGCAGAATCTGCAAAGACAGTCAATCAACAAGTCAGCGTCAGTCAGGCAGGTGAACGACACCACAATGAACATGATGCCTTTCTAAGGTCCACATGGAAACAATTGGGCAGTTTAACGTCTCACAGGTGCCTCAGTGTTTTTTGGTAAAGGGATACGTTTACCAAAATTATTCCATGATTGTCTGCTTGTTCTTTGACTTTGGGGACAAAACATTTGGTGTGATTAGAAAACAGAAACATTTGCCAGTGGAGAAAACAGCAACCAGGAAATGAACCTACTTTGAACTGAGCCATTTGAACTTTCCGTAATAGGCCTCAGCAATTTAAAAAAAAAAAAAATCCCACTTTAAAGAATGACTGAAATGGAAATGAGCAATAATGGAGTCCCATATGAATAAGGAATAAGGAAGGGCTTTAGAAGAAGGGTTTGTGTTGCTTCAGAACTTCTCTTATGTGGTTTAAGTCTTTTTTTAAACAAAGAAGTGTTGACAATTAAACACCTTTCTTTGTGTTGTTACATGTGGCTGGTAGGATTTCAGAAGGTGCCCTTAAGAGGAACCAGATTTGAGGATCCGGGTGGGAGGAGTGGAGAGCCGAGAGCTACATATTCATGATGAACATTAACTTCAACAGCAGAGTTATTGTTCATTGTATGAGAGTTCAGCGGAAGTATAGACTGACTCAGGAGATATACATTACCCCGGATTCAGCCTGCATATGGAAATGCTTACCTCAGTTTCTCTTAAAGCTTCCCCTTAAGCTTAATACAGCCAGCACCGTCTGCCCAGACACCAAGACATAATCAACTGTTTTAACAGGTCTTACATTGTTGTGAAAACTCTCTTACATCTCTCCTTGGATTACACCAAGCCTCTGCAGTAAAAATACACGCGTGTTATGATATGCTATCCGAGAACTATGTGGGATATAAATGTCTGTGAGTTGTGTTTATAAAAACAGCGTCAGACGGAGAGGGACGACTGTGCTCTAAGCCCCCCGACTCCAGGACGGTGAAACACTCGCGTATTGCAGGAACAACAGGAGCACAGGAGCCAGGACTCTGACCCTCTTCGCGTAACTGCCACTCAGGTTTAACTGTAAAGCATTTTACTGAGCATAGCTCGCAGGGAATCACATGCATTCTTGCGCGTCTGTCTGGGGTAACTGATCAGAGTCAGCGCACAAGGGGCACAGCTGCTACCACAAACCCAGCGTGCCCACAGCGTCCCAAAATCATTTAAATGCATTCTCAGACTGTTCCAAAACAATCCTACCTATTTAGAGCGTCTGGCCGAGACACGCAACCCCACTGAGCGCTTGCACTTTTAATAACCATCCACAGAGAAAATCAAGGGGACCTCTCTGACTACACGTTTTGTCTATGCTTTTTTTTTTTTTTTTTTTTTTTGCACAAAAGGCAGGCAAAATAGATTTAATTTTGGCTCCATAATTCTAAGTTGATGCACTTGGTGCAATTTCTTTTAAAGGCGCCAGTCGATTACGCACTGCTGGCAGGTTTAATGCGTTCACACACCTTGGCTAGCTCTGAAACTCCTGATAGTGTTTCCTTCCTTGAGTCGGGCTTCCTTGTTGTATTTCTCGTACAGTCTAAACATGTGCTGAGAGACCATGTCCAGATCCAGGTCATCTGAGAACGGATCCGACGAGGAGTGGGGGGAACTGCTCTCCTCGGCTACTGTCCTAGCCGATGCAGCGCCCAGGAAACAGTTTAACAGCAGCAGGAACAGGTGCGAGGAACTCATACTTAGGAATGCAGTTTAAGTCCCGAATTGAATACAAAAATCCAAGAGGAAGTGGCAAACTGTGCGGTCCAAAACTGTCCGAAAATGCGTCTGCACAACCCAGATCAGAAAGACTGTGCGCAAATGTTCCAGCTCTCCTCTTACTTTACTTTCCCCCCTCCGCGCTCTTCGCGCCGTCTCTCTCCTCTCTGTCAAAGTGTGTGGGACCTGGATGCTGAATGCAGGGTTAGTCCGGGCAACAGTTGAAGCTGCTACTTTTACACTTGCGTCTGTGTGACCGCCAGAGGCTTGAGTGGGTTATACTGGAGCGGTGAGAGACGCTGACGTGCGCTCCTGTCAGCCAACGAGGTCTCAGCAGAGCGCGCAGCCAGAAGTGGAGGTCATGATGCTGACCCCCTCTGATCTCCCTGATTATGTTGTTGCTGTTGATATGTTCTCCTCCTGTTGTTTTGCATGGGTGTAGCAATAACAATGATGCAGTTTTTTTGGCGCAGACTTTCAGGACAGAAAACTTGCTCTCATTTGTTTAGCACCGCTCAGACAAAGCCTCTGTTGTAACTCAAAAAGCTGTGTTTTTTCTTTTTTTCAAAATAATTCCACCTCACAATTTCCAGCTCACTACATTATTTCCAGTAACGGCTTCTGACATATTCTCAGTCACACATAATTAGCATAGAAACACCTACAATAATAGTCCGAGCAACCACCCAAGGGCTATTGTCGCAACAGGGATCCACGTTTTGTACATTATGCCAGTTTCTCTATGTGTGTGTGAGGCAGTTGTGTAGAGAGAGACTGCGCTCTAGCTGTGAGATGGAGACTTACTGAGATTTTATACAGTTTTGTTTCTGGTGTTCGTATGTATTTCTGTATGAGTATGTGCATACAAGTTATTTCCAGTTCGTGTGTGTGTGTCTCTGGTGTCTGGAGCTCTGTACCAACAATGCTTGTTTTGTGGAAGTGGTGGTCTCCAGCAGAGAGGCTGTAACTAGCTGGGCCTCTCGGGTCACTCTCCGCCGCTACACACAGACACACACACATGCACGCACAATCACAGAAGGAGAGAGAGCTACTTAGTACCTTTCTGGCCCCCAAGGGCCCCGCAGGATACTCCTTTTCACTATGTTCCACACAAGCGACAGGTCTTAAATCTGGACTATTCTCAGGGCGTGTTTGAAAGTGTGTGTGTGTGCACGCATGTTTGCATGATAGCGGAGGAGCATTGTGGAGGAGCTGAAGTGGCATGCTTTACGGGTTTGTCATAGCACGCAAACGCATGAGTGCTATGCCTTTTTTTCCCCGTACCATGTTGACTTACGCTCAAAACAAAATGTGATTTACATGCTGCGGTTATTTATTTGAAGGCATGCAATCCTGCTCTCCACTTGGTTTAGTGTTATCTTCAAAAAAATGCGAGCAGTTCATTGAGGATTCAGAAGTACCACTCTGTAAATCATTACCCGTGAGATACTGAAGAGATACTGTGTTTTCTTTGGAAGTAGTACAATTTGAAAACCAAACAATAGTTGCCCAAGTATGAGCTGGTGTCCTCTGTTATTAACAAGCCATTAAATAGGCCTTGTCATTATGACAACAGGGAGTGTCTTGTTGCTGCTCTCTGAAGTAGCACAAGGAAATAAACAAGGAGACCTTTACGTCTTAGGCAGACGGAGCCATAAACAAAATGAAGGAGTTCGTGCTGAAATTCCTCAACATTTTGAACAGACCTGACATGTGAGCGAGCAGAGAGGGAGGGAGAGTTGAAGTGATATCCGAAACCGGGACATTAGGGTCAAAATAAATAGTCGCGAGGAGGAGACGGCCCAGTGCAAGTTCAAGCGTGAGGAAGGCCACATGAAATGGCTTTGACCTCCGACCTTCCAATATGTGGGGCAGTGTGAGATTAATGTCGGGCATTATCTACAATAATGCTCCTCTCTCCATCATGGCCCACGACGACAGCAGCATCTCTAGATTGTAATAAGATTAAAAAACAGCGGGGCGGAGAAGCCACTAGTGATGGAAGGCTACGGTTACACATCATTTGTCTTTAACGTCGCCGTCCGAAGTGCGGGTAAAGTAACAGGTCATAGGACGAGAACGTTTTGCATTTAGCTTAGGATACTGTTAGATCTCCAAAGCCACATGTGGAAGTAGTCAGAGTCAGACTGAGATCAGATTGTTTTTTCTTTTCTTTTTTTTTTCATAAATACAGCCACATCAGATGTATAATATCCACTTTCATGCCAAGTGTAGACATGCAGAAATGTGATCTTTAGAAGCAGAAGTTGCATTAAAGGGACAGCTGAAACTCCAGCCACCGTGACACACAGCATGCATCAGTGCACTGCGGCGCTAAGAGAGACGCGAAACAGAAATGACCAGATGAATGCAACGTGCATAGCTTAAATGTTAGCGCATGAACTGACTCAAGGCTTCTGGGACGCCGTATGATTTATCGTCGCGGGCCCTGAACGACTGTTTTATAATCTGGGCCCTGAGAGATATCAGTTGATCTCTCCGGCAGCACTGAACTGTGAAGCTTGTTGTATCTGACTACTCGGGCTGTGTTACAGGGCCACACTGTGTTATAGTTTGTTCAACATGGAGGTCCCCTTGCAGGGCTGTCCAAACCAAACAGCAGTTGTGTTCTACTCTCTGTGGGGGTACAGAGGAGTGTGAGGGATTAACATGCCACTGTGTGTGTGTGTGTGTGTGTGGTGCTAGGGCCGACGGATCTGGAAATGCTCCTAGTTTAACACCTTTGTATGGTATTGGGTGAGACTTTCTGCTTCCAGTACACAGCCGCGGGGGTCTGATAGATGTTTGTGTGGGGGCAAGAGGAATTTGGCACGCATCAACTATTGGCCAGTCATCCTTCAGTGACTGATGGTGATATGGTTGGTTCAAATAGAGCGGTGCTGTGCGCGTACGTGGGACGGACTAACTGGCAACGTCTTGTGCTCGTAAAAATAAAGCGGGGGGCAGTTTAAGCCAAGTGTTTGCACGCTGTAATCTTCTTATCTGAATCTTGGAAAGAAAGAAAATTAGCAGTTTCATAACAACTCAATGAGGTTCTTCACATTTCGTTGCATCTAGCCAAGTGCGTAAATTTGGCTTTTTAATGGCCAAGTTTTGATCTGAAGTTTTGAGACTTGGGAACCTCACAATCCTCTGCGTCCTACTCAGTGCAGTTGAGATTTTAGCAGCATCTGTTTCCATATATCTCTACGACGACGCTGGAAAAATAAGACAGAGATGCCTGTAGACTACCCAGAGAGGCCGTCATGACCAACAAAAAGCGAAGGTGGGAACCAAACTCTCTACGGTGCGTGAATTAAAAAAATATATGTTCTTCTGCGTAAAAAGGTTTAATACGTATTTGCGTCCAAAGACAGGTCCAAGCCTCCTAACGCAGACTGCCTGCTCCGGGGGATTCCTGACCAGAATCAGACAGCAGCGTGACCTAACAGGACACACAGGTAAGAGGGTCATGAAAGACCAGCAATCCCACCATGCGCATGTCATCCACACTGCTTTGTACATGTGTGAGAAAGCACAGGAGTGTGTTTATATGTGTGTGTGTGACTATGGAGACTGTAGTTATGCTAGGGGTGTGTGACTCTGTGACCCATTCACATGGTTAATAAAACATTCATAGAAGCGCAGGAATGTTATGGTTTTGTGTGTGTGTGTGTGCAGGCAATCATGTGTGTGTGTCTGTGTGTCCTTGTGTCTGTGATGTTGGGCCTCCTGCAGTGACCCCACGGAGTGCACCATTCTGTGCCCAAACAAAGGGCCGGCTGTTCCCCCCTACTTCAACTGTGGACTGCTCCAACGCCGCCGACCGCTCGCCGCCGAGCTAACCAAATATTTCCCTTTCTGCTCTGAATTTGTCTCAATAAACAGATTTGTGTTTGGGGGTTTTCTTTCTCCTCCGGCACCTTGCTTTTTGATAGAAGCCTCCTGAGCTCACAGGTGGCCGCACGAACTCAGAGGGACATCTTGTTTTACCCGGGGATAAAAATCTGGACGACAGCACTACTTGACATCCCGCGATTTCGCCTCTTGTGACATATTGACTTTTATGTGTGAAAAATGAACCTCCTGTACAGGCGCCCTCTGTGGGAATATTGTTTTATATTTAATTGGCATGTGACAGATTCAGATCCACTTTGGTTCACTTCTGTCTTCGCAGCCGGTGGCGAGGTATAGAGAGACGTATTGTGTTTGAGATCGCCCTGACTGACCGAGTATTTTCTCTGAAACCGGCTCAAACCACTTGACAGGAGGTTGATCGGTGATTAAGGAAAATAAATGGTTTAAACACTCGCAGGATTGATGTCCTCTCCCAGGTCTGACATACGGCCTTTGTTCTGTATGTCTCCATCTCTCAATGGCCACATTATTCACCAGCAGAGACATTAATGTCTTATTATATACCTCAACTATTATCTAATAGCTTGTTATCGTTTGCGGTCTGTGTTCATGCTGCTCGTGTGTGTTTGTGCGCGGTTATCAATTGCCGTGCCGCTAAGTAATTGGCTCCATGAATTCCTTTTTCTAATGCCATAAAACCGTTATCCATTCATACAACACAGCCTCTAGTTATTTTACAGACAGTGCTAAGCGAGCAGCTCTGTACTAACTGAGTGTGCAGTGTTAGCTGGGAATGCAGAATATTCTAGAGAGAGTGTGATCTGAGCCGTGACTGGTGGTGTTGTGTTTACTCTGACGCCCATGATATTCATTACAGGCTGCGCTGTGTGCTGCTACTTCCTGAACACGTCCCATAGGTCCGTGACCTTCACCCCCGCAGGCTGCCCTGAAACCCCATTGGGCTGCAGCCAGGATGGAGGAAATTGCACTGGGAGATTGATTGGCTAAATCCTTTAATTATTAGGATTTCACAATGGGGCCAGAGCGACTGCGCCTTCGGTAGGCGACTGTGTCAAACAAAGGTGGGAATGTTCGCCCTTCTTCACAGACCGCACTGTGTTTTTCTTACTTTGCTCCAAAATTCAGGAGAAATTTGAGGTTTAATTTGAGGTGTGGGAATTGCAGCAGGTTTCATAATATTGACAGAAAACAGAGACGTAACACTCGAACAAGTCTGAGTATTTTAACTGTAAAACGAATCAAAGGCCACTTATTTGTCACTTCCTCCTCACTTCAAATTTTATGCTTCAGTTCTGAGATGAGAAGAATAGAGGATGTGTATTTCTTCACCGGGATGTGATTGGTTTTTTACCAGATTGTGAAATGCCCACACGCATTCAGTACGATGTCCTGCTGTGATTTACATGTGGTTTGTTTGTGTTGGGCTGACTTTTGCCCGTCAGCTTCAAGGTTCCTTAAAAAAAGAAAAGCCACTGCTTCGGCTCTCTAAAGAAAGCAGATATGTATATATGTTGTGGGCATATGACGGCGGCGCCTTTTCCTTGATGGATCTGTCAGACTGACCCTTGCTCCAATTTGCTTCTGTCGGCGTCATTTAGCGATGCCGTGTGTGATATTTCCCAATAAATTCACCCTGCTGGCAGAGTAATAACGGCGATATCTATTTCCCATTAGTAGGGGTTCAGACCTCCCGTTGCGCTCTGGGCTCTAATTGGACGTGACCGTTGCTCCGGTGATGTCATGTTGGTGGGTTTCGGGAAGTAAAAAGCCCGGTAGTGGTCAGCGACTGATTACTCAAAGTCAAGAAAGTTGATATTGGAAAGAAAACAAATGTGTTTTTCTACTTCCAAGTTCTGTTGAATCAGTTTGATATTTCATGATTTTGGCAATCGCTGACACATTTCGTCCGCTGGGATCTATTGTCTCTGGTGGTGTTACAGGCAGGGCGGCCCACAGACTAAACATACGTCGCGAGGGAGCGAGACTCATGTACGTTGTCGGGCTTTGAAAGCCTGCTGTAAGGTCAAGGCCGGAGCAGTGGTGGCCAATCTCACAGGAACGCAGATTCAATTAATACCAAGGTCTTTTGTTGGTAACTTCCTCTTTTTAAACAAAGTGAACATTCAGGTTTCACTGCGTTATTGCTGACATCCTGGCATCAGATTAGAAAACAGAGGGAAGCATTTTTTAATTTAAAACGGGAAACTGGTGCCACGACGTATTAGGTGAAACATCAAGGCATGTTAAGGCAAACATTCATAGAGTTGAGGAGCTGCACAGATGCTGTAAATTAAGCCGAATCCATTAGTTATTTATGTATTTTTGTCATTTTCTTCTTTCCCTTGTCTGTCATCTTCCCTTCATTTTCATCTGCGTCTCCATCTTTCTTAATCTGATTGTCGGCCTTTTCTCTTCTCTTTATTTTTAGTTCACTTCCTGTTTCTTTGGCTCATATTCACTTTTTTTTTTTACATGTATGTTTTTACATCTCTTTTTAACAACACAGTCTGACTGTATGGTCTGTGTTTGTTCTCTGGATGAAGATCTACTTTTGGCCCGGGAACAGGAAATTCCAAAAGGGATGCGATAACTGACAAGTCTGCTGGTTATGTGATTGCCGAGTGGCCACAAGAAGGAATGCGTCACGTTGTACCGAATAAAACACTGGCTGCTAAAGTTTCAGACGCCGCATGGTTAAAATGATCAACGTCAAGTCTCACGTCACCTCAGTTTTATGGCCCGGCGCAGCCTACGTCGTCTCATGATCGATGGCCCCGTCCATTTTACCGTAGCCTTAAGATGTAAATATTATTTATGAATGGTTTCGGATGTGGCGGGACACAAGCTGTTAACGTTGAGTCTCTGTGTAAACTGAAACCTCAGTCCTGGTTCGGAGTCTTTCTGATTCACAAGGCATTTTTCTAAAATGAATGGACTTCCCCTCTTGACACGGAGGGAGCAGCAGGGAAGCGGTGTCAGATGTTACAGTGTATGCGTGTACCACTGAGTGTGTGCTTACGTTGCACTCGTGACCGCTTGCGAGGCCTTGGCCACGGACCGTGAGCGCTCAGCATCGTGTCTTGTGTTTAACTTCTCATACCGCCACAGACTGGCTCCGTAATCTTCCTTTTTAAACATCTAAACCAAGGGACTCTCCAGAAAAAAAAAAAAAATAATAGGTCTCGTGAACTGCAGGGTCTACTATGAAAATGTGTACGCCTGAATAAAACTCCCCTCTACCTCCTGTACCTCAGACATGAAATAGAGACAGATGACAGATTTGAACAGGGGATGTCTGATGTCATGTTTGGCTGCCAAATAACCCTGGAGCAGACCGAATTTTGTTAGTACAGTGATCCTAATGGAATGGGAAATAAGCTAATTTTTTCTGGATCTGAAACACTGTGAATCTGTATGCTTTACCTTCTGGATGCAACGAGTCTAAATGTATGCCCTCACCAGTTACAGGAGTTTTGCTGTGGAAAACTCATTAAATATCAATTAAATCATGCTTAAATGGCCGTGTGTTAGTGTCAGTGGTAGCTATGATCTCACCAACACATCCATTTCAACAGAGGTGTGGGGCCATGTTAGGGAGATAAAGCTGTTAGAGGAGTGCAGATTGGTTCATGACAGTGTCAGGGGTGAGACATGTGGCACACACCAGAGTATGTCTGCTAACACCCAGACGTCTGCTGTGCCACACAGAGCTGATTGTTCCGCGGCCATGGGTCCTTCCATTCAGCGCTTCTCCGCTCCATCCCGGGCCCAAAGAGGACTCCCCTGTCCCGGGGTGACTAATGCTGAATGACAGGCAAGACCCTGATCAAAGCTGCTCCTGGAAGCCCTCCTGTCACAGTTCGGAGGGGGCAGAGAGGAGACGATAAGTGAAGAGACAGGAGCAGTATGTCCGATCTGGAGCCGGGCCAAGGATCACGGATCAGACAGCATGGCTGGACTTTATTAGCTTCATCAGAGACAATACCCTCTCCACAGTGGACCTCCACCATTGCCAGATTATCTCATCTCTCTTTATAGCTCAGTGGCCTGGTGCCACGCCACACAGGAGTGCTGGAGCCATGAGGTGAAGAGATGCCTGATTAATGAATGTTGAGTCTTACCTTACACTTTTATCTGCTATCGTCTTATTTGTACTAATACACAAAACAAGCCGTGCTTCTTGTAGAGTATTTGTCATACCAAAGGTGACTCATTCAATACAGAATTCCTTTTTTTCTGCTCTATAAAATGGATATTTTATGGAGCATGAAGCCATGGAGTCAACTTGAAATGCAATTTTCCATGGAGGTGGTTATGTGAGTTTGACTTGGCTTGAAAAGCTTTCACGAAACACGTAACATGACTGAGTGAAAGCCTTTGGCAGTTGGAGGGAATTTATGTCCCTTTGCATTTGTGTCTGTAAGAGCATGAAATGTTTGCATCGTAGTAAACTAAATATCCCCCTGCACGTCTTTCAAATCAGAGTTAACCTCCGAGCAACAGTTTAAGTAAACTTGGCCTTTAAAACATTTTCATATTTGTATTATAGAGTGCAACATGTCACGGTATATGCTGGGACATTTCACCTATGGCAACCGTCCTGGCTGCAGCCAAGGAAAACACTCCGCTTGTTTCTCCGACCCGACCACCGCTGTATCCCTATCAGCACACGATGCGTATGGTCTTCTCTTCCCGGCCGGGGACGCACAATGCCAGCCTTTTACTAATCTGCAGGTCAAAATATTTTAGGTCAAATACCATTCTAAGATTGTCTGTTTAAAAAGATAAAGCAGGGATTTGCCATAAACTCAGAAAATCTGTGCTTGAACTTCTCCTCACCTCTGCTAAGTACCAAAACATTTCTACGCCATATGAAGGAAACCAGGGCTTTTATGTGCCATCACTGGTTGAATGCTACGAGGAGGAAATCGCTCCAGGGAGGTTTACAAACGTAATAAGCAAGTTTTATCTCGCGCTGACGTTACTTAAAAGGCTGTGCGTTGTTTCCACTACAAGGGTTAAGGTTAAGGTATAGGAAGTACTTTGTGACCTCTACGGTCTGAGCCTCCAGGCAGCTTTTACACTGAGCAGCACCCGGCGCTAGAGCCCGGTTGCATTGATTGCTTGTCGGAGCTCTGCGTTCAGAGAGCCCTTGATGTGATGGATGAATGAAGGGTACAGAGCAGCACTCTGGGCCCGATTGTGTTTCTCTTCAGTCACCACATTGCCAATACAAACCTGGACAGGCAAAGACAAACAGGAGAAAGGCCAATAAGTCACTCCTGCCGCTCGAAAGGAGGGACTGTAGTCACCAGCAGTTCCATGTAGCATGTTGGGCTGCATTCAACAAACTTATAAATATTCTTTAAGTATCAGCCAAGCACATCAGTATTTTTAATGTACTACTAAGGGTGACTATCACTCTTGTCAGTGGCAATGGATTGACCACATTTAGTGTTTAAACAGGAAATAAAAGCATCCTTTGTGCCCTTAACCTTCTGTGCAACCCAACATTCTGCTTCGCGTCTCTCATCATATCTCAGTATATCATTCGGATAGTTCGTGCAATTATTTTCTTGTTTTGTGGAGCAGGAATAATAGTCCTGTTTCATGGAATTGTTTTTGATGTGTAGATCTTCAAACATGCTCCCATAAATCCTGAAATGCAAATCACAGACCCGGAGGATTGCCGTGGTGCCTTGAGGTCTGCGTGCACTTTTGATGGGGTGAAATTCAAAAGAATAATCATGGTTTTTGGGGGGATGAAAGCTGAAACTGTAGCCAAGCAGAGGTCCTCTCTGAAGTGCTTCTGTATGGCTCCTGAGTCAAAGAAGGCCTATTAGATTGTTCATCCAGTCGGGTGTGTGCCTCCTGAATTCATATCGTTCCTGTTATCATCCATCCAAATCCATCCCAGTAAGTCAACCTCTGCTTGTTTCACCCAGCATTTTCTCAGTAAAACACTGTTATTGTGGGCCCCCCCTTGGCCTGCTCCTGAAATAGCACTCTAAGTGTCTGCTTTAATAGCGGGGATCAGCGGGACAGTCTTTGAAAACAGATCTGCGCAGTTTCGCCGACCACAACAACCAGCTAAAACAGAATGTGGGGGCCAGACCAGATGGGACCAAAATGTGTTCAGGAGATTTATGCAGCTTGACTCCAAATGTCCGTCTGGTTATGATATGTACATGCAAGGAATAAAATCTAAAATTCAGAGAACCATGCTGCTAAAAACAAAGAGCATGAAATATATATTCTCTCTTACTCTAATTTGATATTTTATATTTATTTTCACTTTAATAACATGATCTTTGAATGGATGGAAACCTTTTGGTGTATCAAACATCAAACTATACATGTACTGTGCATGAAAATGTGGAACGCAGGAACTGAAATCATCAAACAACGAGAAAATGTTCATTATATAGAAAAGATAGACTGTACTCAGAGAATGTATGACTATAGAAGAGAGTCTTAGAGGCTGTATGGAGGCTGTCACAACACTCATGAATTTAATCAACCATTTACACCACGTCCGGTGACACAGACATAACACAGACACAGATTTTATACAAAAAAAAAAAAGCAAATGATTTAGAGATCTGTCAGTTATCTGCGTCGACACTGTTGCAGCATTTGCTGAAAGGCCGGAGGACTTGCTTCCTTTAATGAGCCCTCATGGCACATGACCAGCTGTTCTGACGGCTCCAAAAGAAGCCTTTTGATTGTTTTTGGACGCTGTAGCCTCACTAAAATTTGTCTCTTGCTGTCAGTCTGGCCAACGCCACATCTCAAGCAGCTCTCGGCCTCTGCGGCATTCCTCTGCAATTGTAAATAATCAAAGGAGTGTGTGATGAGCACCACCATGTCATTCCTCTGGAACCTGGCTGCTGCACGAAGCCCGGGAGGAAGGAAGTGGACTCTTTTTTCTTTTCTCTTCCATCCCTAAGACTTTAAGGGCGATGACAGCTGACAGATGCATCGCTCTTGGTGGCTGCTGGTGCTGTTTGAGGACTTGGACTGGATCGGAGGTTGATGCTCATCAAACACTTGTCATTGTCTTCTTTGCAGAATACAGCTGAGCCAGGTCCTGAGGCCGGGCAGCATGTTGTTTGGCCTGAAGAGAATGAGAAACTGTGTCTTTCATTTTCACACTCCCACATCTTTTATCTTAATTCTGCTTGAGAACTTGCGTCTTTCTGCAAAGACTTTCATGGTGGGCGGTCTGTGCGAGTTCCCATGAGAATGGTTGATCTGCCCACTGCTCCAGAAAGGTGATGTAGTTCAGCCGTTTTGTTTTCTTGCTTTACTACAGCAAGGCTCCCGCATGACATGACCCACAGTTAATTTGGATTCCTGAAACCCCAAAGCCAGCACTTTATTCTTTCTTTGTGTTTTATGTTCTTTTTTTTTCTTCTGTGAAGCTGCTACTGAGTAGAGGACCTTTATCGGACTTACTTGCCTGCTGGGGAGATAAAAAAAAAAAACCTGCAGTGCTGGGTCTAATGAGTCCAGCTTGTTGATTTATTCCATCTCAAGATCCAAGTCCTGCATGTCTCTCTCCAAGTCTGTGTCTTTCATTCTCTTCCTCTTTGGTTAGGTCAGCAGCGCAGGGAGGAGTAGATAAAGTCGTTACTTATTTATTTATTTTTTCAGCCAGGAGATTTTCTATTTCCTTCAAAACACACACACACACACTTACTCTGTCCACTCTCACCAGCTGGCAGCTTCAGACTGTGGAAGAAGAGGGCTTTGTGATGGAGGGCGGCCTGCTGAGCACGCTCTAAACACACCCACGGTGCTTCAGGGGGAGAGGAGCTGGGAAAGGAGAGGCCTGAGAGGACACAGAGGCCTCAAAACAGCAGCCAGTGACCCAGCCCGCTGCTAACACTTTACATTATTGCCCCAACGCCATTGCAATACACAAGGGAGGGAACGATCCCAGTCGCCTGGCTTGGACGCTCCTGAGTAGAACCTAGTGTAAGAAATAAGAGTTATAAATGCACAAAGTCACCCAAAGAAAGTCCTGTGAAACATGCGGCATTGTCGAGGACGGAGTGAAAGAACGAAAGAAGGCAGCGATTTGACAGACCTTTGTAAAGTGTGGGGCCCTCTGACATCTTAAAGCAAAGCCAAATAAACTGAGCGCCGGTGCCAAACGTGCAACTGGATTTCAAAACGGCTGCGCGCATTATTCAAAGATAAAAGAGCACATAACATGTCATAGCAGAAAGAATAATAAACTCCCTGCAGGAAGAGGCCTGAGCTGAGAAAGGAGAAAGGACGTCAGTTGCCTTGAGTGTGTGTGTGTGTGTATTTGTTTATAGACAGCATAAGATTGATGACGCTATCGTCTTTGGTGGTATCATGGTCATGGTGCAATAGTGTAAAAGGGGGGTGGGAGGTAATGGCTGTCATATGTGGATGTGACAAAATCCAACAGGTGTGCCTTGACTATCATCACATATTCTATTCTATAAAAAACTTATTATGACAATGAAGGTCTGCATTGATAAAGTGTTTTTTTTACTAGCTGAAGTTCTCAAAATGCCACAGTTTACGCAGTTCAGTTCAGTTGAATCTGTTGTACTTGCTCAATGTTACAGGGAAAGTTTTATGGTAAAACTGTGAGCATTTCACGCAGAACTCTTTCCACAGTAAACAGCAGCCTGTTGCAGCTGAACTCAGGTTTGATGAGAGCGATGCGAGTGAACAAAAGCTGCAAAGTCAGCCAATCCAAACCACTAAAAGGAATACACAAAAACATAGTATGGTGATAGTTGTGTGTAAGTTCATTGCCATGCATAACCTTTCACATTGCGCAATCATTTCTCTAGGTGACTGAAAGCTTAAGGAGCTTGAAACTCATCTAAAATGTATTTGTTTTCCATAAATTGTCTTAATCTTACTTTACAATCTCAAATCCAAGCTGATGAGCCTCTTTATTAAGTGCATCCAAATCACAAATGAGTAAAAACATCGCCTTTTAGCCACGTCATCGGCTGCCAGATGATCCGTGATATTCCATGACACTGTTCATCCTGCCAGTCCAGATCATGCAGCGCACTCTCTGGATGTGTGACATTATGGAAAGAATTAGTGCACTTAAGATGTTGCGCTTCAGCTTCAATACATTTCTGTCCACTGTTCATCCTTTGCCAGTATTTCTGTGCTGTATCTAAAAAAAAAAAAAAAAAGCTCAGCTCATCATTGTCTCCGCTTCTGTGAGATCAGAAGCAGTTGTGTTCCAGCGCTTCTGGTGGTTTCCGTGCACACTTAAAGGCCAAATGTTTTATTTATTTATTTATTTATTTTTGCCGTGATGCGAAATCAAATTGCAAAGTTTTTTTCCCCCCTTCCTTTCACTCGTTAAACGGGCTTCCTCGTTTAAGTTTCCAGGCTGTGTTCTCTCTGGGGTCTTTACCTGGTAAACAGCAGAAAGATCTAAATCAGTGGAAAATGTGCCTCATGGTGTTGGGGAGCACTGCTCCCCTTTGCACAGTATTTCAACAAAAGGTATAAAATGTTACAGCCAGCCGGAGACCACGGACTGAACAACAACGCTGAAATAAGGAGAGTCAAAAAACGCAATAACAACTTCTCTTATGTGGATTTACTAGGCTTATAATGTCCACTGACAAGCTGAGGCAACCAGCCTTAGGTGTCTGATTTAGTCTTTCAGTGGCAGTGAAGGATGAATCATAGTGAAACCTAGTGCAGCCACAATCCTACGCTCCAGCTAGCTGATGTCTTAATAACATCAGTGAAAGCAAACAACCTGCCGACTTCCTGCACGGTTTTATCTTTGTCCAAGAGAAGCAGAAATTAGCATGCCTCACTCTCTCTGCATGTACGCATGTCACTGTGTATTAGCGCGTACGAGTGCTGTTGCCCGCGCGGGTGGAGGAAAAGGATGTCGAGGAAAGCCCTGGTGAGGTGTTTTCTCATGGAATCCCCCTCCGTACGCCGCTAGCTCGTTAGAGTTTCCAGCCACTTAAGAGAAACGCTGTTATTTTAATGCGTACACCTTCGCATGACATCCTAACGCAAACATGCCAAGCTAAACACAACCTTTTCTGATGGCAACAAGGTATTAATGATCTGAATTTTTTCTTGACTCGCGTTCGGACTGCAGCTGTTGCACGCTGTCAAGCTCTTTGCTCTCTAAAGCGAAGCAGCGTGATAGGAGAATCCTGTGAAACTGTTAAATGGGAATAAAAGCCTCCTTATGTGTTTTACAGCCCCTGTTATAAGGTCACGGGCTCAGGGTAGTCACAGCTCAGTAATAGCCGGCCACGGTTGATTTCAGGGGTCTGATTGATGCCCTGCAGTAATGATCCCCACGTCCCACGCTGCGACGTTCACTAATTGTTAAATAGACTGAAATATAGGTATGTGCTTTAGCAGCAGCATGACGGGCTTTTGACCCGGGAACATCTGTTAGTTGTTGGTACTGCAGGACCTAATTCATTTTTAAGTTTTAGGAAACATCGCATAAGTTGCAGCAATTATTTGATGTCTAATTTTATGTTTCCCGACACATTGGCCTGTAGTTATATACGGGCAGGCCGGTATCTAAATGCTCCCTCTTCCTCTTAACAACCAGAAAGTTGAGCCTCAAA
The DNA here is from genome assembly GCA_005024645.1 of Planiliza haematocheilus. Classification (NCBI taxonomy): domain Eukaryota; kingdom Metazoa; phylum Chordata; class Actinopteri; order Mugiliformes; family Mugilidae; genus Planiliza; species Planiliza haematocheilus. The sequence goes on along the minus strand of SRSE01001339.1, from coordinate 8,161,474 downwards.
CGGCCATAAAAGAAAATTTGATTGATCATGTATGTGGGCGGAAAGAGGAAGATGATGAATTTATCAAAGTGCCTGTCAGCTCGTCCATTTCTTGACATGTGTGGGAAAATGTCGGTGAGTTCGGGTAAGGTCACGCTTGCGCGCTCGCCCACCCCAGCCGCAAAAATAAAAATGAAATACACACTTTCGTACACAGTTTTTTATTTTTTATATGCTTGATTAATGGCCATTGATGCGGACTTTATTTAACTCTGATGAATGATGCTTTAAATGGGGATTAATGGCCGTCGTCTTTCTTGCACACATGCACCTAAATGGCATCCCTAATGCCTTTTGTGAGAATGATGATATTAAGCTGTCAAAAAAAAAAAAAAAATCCCTGTCTATTCAAGAGGAAGCCTTTGTCTTGTCTCCCTGCTTGTCGTCTCCTCTTACAGCATCAGGAATAAACAGCAAAATCAGACTCTCATGTACAGAACTGCATGCAAACATGTGTTTTACAGTTCTGCTAGAAAACAATATCCAAAATTGTCAGCGCTGTTCTGTTCTTACTGGACATTTACTCAACAGAACAGGTTGCATGGTTGCATGCGTTCACGGTCATGATACAAACTTGTGAAAAAACATTACAATGTCAAGCTCCACTTCTAGATACACATATCTCTATCTTCACCAGTCTCTGGCACGGCCCTCCCTGCCCTCTCTTTATGCTCTAAACAACATCTTCCCGTCCTTAAAGAATGCCTCTGATGGGCCTCTTTGACACGCATTGTTTGTGCAAGAAAATTTAGACCCACAGCCCCTGGCCTTGGCCCTCATCTGCTATCCAACCATAGGCAGGGCTGCCACTGTGACTAATGTATTATAGATCTCTCTCTCTCTCTCTCTCTCTCTCTCTGTGCATGTGTGTGTGTGTGTTTGCGTGAGCATACGTGTTCGTGTGTGAGTCAGAGAAACAGAGAAAGTGTGACTAATGCCTACAGAATGGTATTTATACATTAGGGGGCCATTAGTGGTTCAGGCTCCTGGGTGGAACAGCAGGGAGTGAGACAGGCATTGTCGTCGCCCCTGACGCCCTTCTCACAGCCAGCCACTGCCATTCCTGGAGCACACACAGGCATTTTTAGGATGTTGGGGAAACAAACAACAACTGCCTGTGTATTGGAACATGGTACTTAGCATCCAGATCAACAGCAAAGGGATTATTCTGATTGTTATTCAGGTTGTTTAATTGCACAGTTATTGCTACAGAGACACAGCCTCATTAATTACTTTAAAAGATATCAGTAGTGTCTTTTATTTATTTATTTTCCCACTCCATCCCGCTTCATAAAGTTTACTTTAACCATGAATTTAAAATAGTCCCTCAGATATCATCAGCAGGTCATGTTTGTTGGGTACCTCTGTGATGTTCAAGCGTTATTTTCCCTGCTGTATCATAGTCTAAATGAATCTAGTGTAAAAGGTCTTGGAGCTCAAATCGCAAACAACTGAAATACAGAGAGCCCAATGCACTACAACTTCAGAAAAAAAAAAAACACTGCACACAAATAGTCAAAAATCCATCTTTACCAATATGACAACACGGGCAGAACATTTGGAAAAAATAAACGCTGCAAATGCAGAAAACGCAGCCAAATACAGAACCTCTGAACATGACTCAGTCTACAGTAAACATCTCAGCGGACTCAGCTGGAACATGCTTGCGGTCAGGGCCGTAACCAGGATTTTTCAAATACCGAGGTCAAATATTTCTATGCATCTTATTTGACAAAACCTCCTAAGGTGGTGACTTTTCATTAATTTTGTAAAAGTAAATGAACTGACTTAAAATCACAAGACCAACGAGATGACCATGTAGTTGAACATGTTTATTTTAACAATTACAAAACTCTGACACATTTTGAAAGCAGAATATTTTCTGTGTGTGTGTGTGTGTGAGAGAGAGAGAGAGAGAGAGAGAGAGAGAGAGAGAGAGAGAGAGAGAGAGAGAGAGAGAGAGAGAGAGAGAGAGTAGTGCAGATCTTCATTCTCAATCCAGGCAGCCATCCTCTGAAGTAGGGTATTTACATTAACTGCAATGACACATTGGATAGACAAAACAACAGATAATCATCATTCATATCATTATTACAGCAGTGTAGTACAACTAGATAGTAGTAAAAGTGTGTCACGTACATTTAGTCTCACCTTTTGTCAAAACAGGTGACAATTCTTCTGTGGCCTGAGGCGTCCCATCTTTGGAGCACTCGTTGGGGATCAATTGTCATGTTTTGGTGGACATGCATCAGAGCAAGACCAGATAGCCTTTCATCACCCATGGTTGAGCGAAGCCATGTTTTAAGTCGCCGTAACGTAGAAAAAGACCGTTCACATGAGCATGTTGTTACTGGCAACGTCAGGTACAGGGACAGCATCCGCTGAATGTTTGGATAAAATTCCAAAAATCCACTTTGCAATGTGTCCTTTGCAGATGCAGGGAGGTTCCCAGTGTGGTTTTTGAGGTGATGCTTCCATTTGTTTAATTCCTGTTTTGCAGTGTCAGGATAAGGCAGGTCTTCCTCATACCATTGCAATAAACTGTCTTCTCTCTCATCGCTTAGCTGTGGCAACTCTGTTGGCACTAAGAGGGCTGCAAGCAGGGCAGGTTCAGTGGACTCTGCAAACCTGGTCCTCAGTTCTGTGGTGACATGATCAATGAAGGGAATGAATAAATTCACCCTGTAATGGGCTTCAGTTGACTCTGCAGGTGCATTTCCCCTGTGCTGCTGTTTCCCAGCTATTCTTTTTTGACAGGAGTAACACCAATGGTGTCTGCCAGGTGCACTGCTTTTTGGTAAATGTTGCTGAAGCCATCATTGCGGAGGCTCTCAATAACTTCAGCAACTTCTCTCCCTTCTTTGTAGGCCCTTAAGAGATCTACTTTGGGTGACTGCAGCTTTATTGTTAGTGGCCAGATGTACCCAAGAACACTTTGTATAACAACTGAAGTGACAAGGGTGTCAAAGGATTCCATGGTTTTCAGCAAGCTGCTGGCTTTTTCAGAGTTAGGGGTGCAGTCGCTTTCAATCTCTTGCAGTGCCCTGTGAGTTGGTCCAAGTTTTGCAATAAAAGCATTAACTGATTTTATCCTAGACCCCCATCTAGTGTCAGACATCAGTGGGATTCCTCTGGGTCCATCACCTCCCTCTTCCTGAAACACATCTTGCAACTTGTGTTTCCTGGTTCCTGCCGAGAAGAAAACAGCCACCTTCTCAATGAAGGCCATTGTATTTCTTATAATTGGGACATCTGAGCATCCATGAACCACAACAAGGTTTAGGGCATGGCTACGACAATGAGTGTACAGGGCGCGTGATTGAAGCTCCTGTATTCTCTTCTGCACCCCACTTAGCCTGCCACTCATATTACTTGCCCCATCATACCCCTGGCCCCGCAGAAAAGAGAAAGGAAGCCCCCATTTCTCCAGCTGCGCAATGATGGCTTGTGTGATGGTTGCAGAATCCTGCTTCAGAAGAGGACAAAATCCAAGGAAATCTTCATTAATGTCAGAATCAGAAGATAGATAACGTATACAGATTGTCAACTGCTCCATCCCGCTTATATCTGATGTTTCATCTGCCAGTACAGTGAAATATTTAGATTTCTGGATTTCAGCAACAATACGGTCACGAATTTCTTCTCCACAGCATGTGATCATTTCATTTTGTATTTTTGCTGACAGGTACTTTGCATTTCCAGGTGCAGTCTCCAGGTGCTGTTTAAGGATGTCATCGAACTGTGCTTTCCACTGGATAAAGTGCATGAAATTGCCATCTTCACTGCTGTTCTTCCAGGTCCCACGGAAAGCAATGTTTCTCCTTCCAAGATTTAAAATCACATCCAGGATAGATAGCAAAATCTTGCGATTTGTCTTGACCTTTTCTGAATACTGAGAACTGATCACTGACTGTATGTCTTTGTTTTCAGCTTTTGTCACAGACAGGAAATTCTGTGCAAATGCTGAAGCTGTTACATGCCCTGGAGTGCTTTCGTGGTTAGAGATGATCCCTCTTTTTTCCCCAACAGCATTCTTCCAGTCCCTGAATCCCTCTGTTTGGAAGGTCATGTTTGTCCCCTTCAGTTTACTGAACAATATGCATACGCAACAATATGCAGCATCCTCAGATGGAGAGTACCGTAGCCAGGGGTGTTTTTTTTCCCACTCTGCACTATATCGGAGTAGCCGTTTACCAAATTGGCGCTGGGGGTATTTATACTGGTCTCTGCTCCATCTACACTGAAGGATGTTCTTTTTCTCTTGATCATTGTAGGAAGCTTTGTTTTTATAGCTTGCCGGATCATGGATGGACAAACTTGGAGTTTCTTCACCTATTTCCCTCTCTTTGTCTCCTGACTCTGCTATTTTTCCAGGTTCTGTTCTTTCCTTTTCTTCCTCTGCTGGTCCTGTTCTTCCCCTGTCATCCTCTCCTGGATCTGTTCTTCCCCTGTCTTCCTCTCCTGACTCTGTTCTTCCCCTGTCTTCCTCCCCTGACTCTCTGTCCTCACCCTCTTCAATGTCCTCTGTTTGATTTTAAAACATCATCATCATCATCCTCATCATCATGCATGTGTACGACTGACCAAATGGTCAAATGAATTAGTTGGGTTACTGGTCTAACCAATATGTAATATTTAAGACACCATTTGCAATCAAATCCTAATGCTGCTACAAAGCAAGCTTTTTACCTAAGTGATGAAGCAAAATATACTCACCTCCTCCTTCCCTCTTTCTTTTCCCCTGGCCTGTTGGCTTTCCAAAACTTAGGGTGGTCTGTTTTAGAGTGGTCCTCTTCATTTTGTTTCATTTATGACTGACTCTCGAATTTCGATGCTGATTCGCAGTTTAAAGCTTAAAGTTCGCGGTTAGCACGTCTAACCGCGAACTTTAAATTGCCCTTCAAAATAAGGTCTAACTTAGACATTCTTTAAGGTTAATTACAAAATAAGGTCTAACTAAGCTCTTATTTTGAAGAGCAGTTTCAATGTTTATTATGTTCCGGGTTCATAGTGCGAACGCGCTCCGCGACACGGATTATTATCATTGATTATTATCAATAAACACCACAGAGCGAGGCAATGTCAATGTAAGTTAATTATTTAATTGTTTCTCGATGTAAACGTGTGCTCCAGTCCTTACATGAGAAATAATGAGTTTGTAGCTGAACGTGTTTTATTTGCACATTTCACATTTCTGCATTAAAAAAAATTAACGAGGAAAGAAATACCGAGGACATGACCTCGGTGTCCTCAATGGTAGTTACGGCCCTGCTTGCGGTTGCCATGGTGATTCGTGAAGTCGACTAGCTCTCAGTGGCGTTGGAAACTTTGTTAACATATACATTTGCTCGAGTGTTTCACGTGTTCAGATCACATCAAGACGACACGGCCCACGTAAATGAAGCGGACAGAGAAACCGTGATCTAAAATTGGCCTGATGATTGTGCTGATGCTAAAGGTTATCAACTCATATGTGTGTTGTGTCGTGACAGTATCAGGAATATTGAAATTTGCAAAACAGAATTGTGTAATGCAGTCGAACGTTGGCACCTAGGCTCTCCAAAGTCTGCGGGCAGCGGGAATCAGGAACAATATCCTAACTAACAACATCTGTCTGACTCAAGCACACAAACATTTATTTTTCTGTATATCCTTTTAGCGTACAGGCTGCAGTTGCTGCATGTGCGGAAAATGCTGGGAGTATATAAGAGGTCTGGTCTCAGCACATACTAGGCAGAATTGTATAATCTCTACAGCAAGATAAACAGATGCGGTGTGGTTTAGTCAGTCACCATTAAATCAAGACAAACTTTTACCCAGTGTAGTAGTAAAGAAGCGTTTACATGGCCGAGTATTCTTTTAAAGACCACAGAAGTTTAAGGATTGAAATGGATGAAGGGATGAAAGTGAAGGAATGAGAGAGGTCTTCATCATGAACACTCAACATACCAAGGCCTCTGTGTGCTACCGTGTGGTACCTGTTGTGCTCCTCCATGACTCTTGCAGGAAGTCAGCTCTACATTCGTTATCCGCTTTGTTGACAGAAAGAAAATGTTAGAAAAAGTCTTCTTTAGGTTTTGTCATAATGTTTTCTCGGTGTAGACGAATCCACGTCAGGAAAACATTGCCATTCAGAGGAAGGAAATGCCGTCAATTCAAAATACAGATAAGAGCATCCAGATAAGGTGTGCTAATAACACAGAGGAAGTCCCCAGTGGAGCTCACTGATGGTACAAACTGAGAAAATTTCTGCACACACGCTGATAACAGAAAAGAACACACAAAACGCAGGAGAACAATACAGAAGAAGAATAACCTCAAACAAAAACGGCACAAAATCAAATCAATTCATACACAGAGTAAATGTAAAAACAATGGAATGTCACACGATATCCTGCTCCTAAATGTTCAAAGAAACCTCGAGACAACTGTGTGATTCCTCAAAGTCTGACTGACAGTGTTTGATCCTGCCGCCTCTAGTGGTCAGGACATGAAAGACATCAAGACAGACTGTTTTTTCACCTGTATAGTTTAATTAGTCGCACAGTTTAATGTAAAACTTTGTGACAGTGGACGCAGGCTATCATCTTGGCATTTCCTTTGCAAGACACATCTCAGATTATAAAGTGTTTCCGTATTTCAGCGACGTTTGCCCTTCACTGGGTGGGCAGCGTCGGCACCGCCAGGGCTCAGTGTGTGCATGTGCGTTGTGTGTTTGTGACAGAGAGAGAGACAGAAAGAGGGAGTAACGAAAGGTGTAAAAATACCATACCGCTCCAAGATAAACCCTCTCTCCCACGGTCTGACATTTACAGAGTCCTGGAGCGTGGGAGTACGTGAGGGGGTTGCCCTGTGAGTGTGGACCCGTGCACGCTGTGTGTACGCGTGTGTGTATATGAGGTTTCCCTCCACCGAAGAGAAAAGCTCCATTGATGTGAGATGGCGCTCCTGTTCCCATGTCAAGTGCGGCCCAGGGTCAGAGGGAAACTCTGGGATTTTCCACAGGTACATAGTGTCTGTGTGTGTTTGCACGTTTCCCATGTTTGCACAGAAAGGTATGACGTTTTAAAGGTGTGTGTTTCATGCGTAATTGAGAGGGGAAATCTGTTTTCATAGAGCTTTAGAAGCGAGGAAAAATGTCCCTCTGGAAACCCTGCATTAGAGAAGGATGCATATATATATATACAGTGCTACATAGTCTAATCTGTGGCTGTTTTATTTTCTTGGCTGTAATCCTTTTGAAACCGTGACTGCTTCTAAAATATGTTTGGAAGAAACACATTTGTTCCCGTGTCTCTGCAAGTGAGCTGTCATCACAGAGCGTCAACTTACAAAGGCTATGGTCAGCAACAACTGCCAAAAACACATTAGTGGCCATTTATGTTGCTGCGTGAAGCTCAGTAAAAAGACACGTTTTGGTTCCTAGAAGACAAGTGTTCATACCAATGCAAGTAGTATATGTGGCGTAGGAAAAATGCTTTTGTCTGTTTCAATAGGTCAGAAAAAAATTATGGAATTTAATGAGAGAAAGGTCTCTTGTCTCCATATGGCTCCCCAACACCATTAAACATGTTCACTTATAGTATACATCTAAATACTTGAAGGGACAATATATACTTGGCATTTGTGTGGATGTTAGACATGTACCACCCACGTTGACCAGACCAGACACCCCCACCTCATAGCAATGACAGTCCTTAATGGCAGCAGCAATCCCCAGCAGAATGCAGCCTGACACAGACACACACAAAATGTATAGGAACAAAAAGGGCAGCACAGTGGCGACGTGGTTAGAATCCATGGGCCGACTGGACCTTTCTGTGTGGAGTTTGCATGTTCTCCATGTTCTGACATGCTGGTTAGGTTAACTGGTGATTCTAAATTGGCCGTAGGTGTGCATGTGAGTGTGAAAGGTTGTCTGTGTCTCTGTGTTAGCCCTGTGATAGACTGTCCAGACCCTGTGATCCTTCACAGGAACAAGCGGTTACAGAAGATGAATGAATGAATGAATGAATGAACAACTCAAAAAACATGAAGAACCAGCACAAGGTGTTGACCTGGCCTCCAAATTCACTAGATCCCAAACTTATCAGGCATCTGTGGGATGAAATGGAACAAGCCTTATCCACAGAGGCCCCTCCCCTCAACCCATAGGACCCAAAGACCCCACATTCTCACGAGTCATAAATGTTTCCTAGGCATTGGAAGACCTACACATTATTAGGTCATAATGTTATGCCTGATCAGTTTACGTATCGAATTTATACATATAGACATGTCAGTGATATCTGTGTATGTTGCAGAAATATGTTCTGACATTGGCATTTAAGCCGCCTTGCTGCAACTGCGTAGCATCATTTTGGACCACACAGTGGATTAGTGAGTTAGTCTGTTCGTTTACTTATCATACAGAGTATGATTACAGTCCCTTGTAAATCTTGTGTAAGACATGTAATCAATGAATAAAACAAACAAAACAACGACTGAAAGCCTTGTCCATGTTTGCAGAATAGGATAGAAGTTATTTTTTTTTTTCATGTCTGCATGAACCCACACCCTCTTCCGCTCACTTGCCTCCTCACACATGACATTTGGCCCCAGGCCTCCAGCATCAGGCAATGATAGACACAAACACTGGTTGTTGCGGTGTCCACGTGCCCTAGAAATTAAAGAACGTCTGGCTGAGAAGCAAATATAGCCCTGTTTAGGATCTGGAGTGGTGCCTGCTTCGTGACCAGAGGTATCTTATTATTTAGTAATTTTATATATATAATCATTCCTTAGTTTGATACACTGGTTTAAATGTGCTCCAGTCAGAGCTTTTTTTTATATCGCAGAACATCATGACTTCAGTATTTAACAGAAACAGCACTGACCATGATACAGCAGCAATATGGAGACGAAGCATTACTTATTGTTGCAGAATTTGAACACTTAACACAACGATGGGCAGTAAAATCATGCGTTTTGATAATAGCCATGGTAAGTAAAAGGCTTAAATCTCTCATGACTCTATACTGTATACTTACACCACCACTTCTACAGATGGCGACTAGGTCATAGCTAACATAACATGTACTTGAGTTTGGTAAAAAAATATAAAGAAGAAAGCGCTGAAATATCTAGAGTGTTCTTTGAAACTGCAGCGCTTGACATTTTCATGTCCAACACAAACAGCCTTTAACCATCAGCCTTTGCTTCAGCCCTGTCACCCTTTCCAGAAGGCCCCAGCCAGAGACCTGTCAGGTCAATAAAATATGACCTTTGGCAGTATACATCTGATAAAGTTCCTCACTTTACGTGGTGACAGCCCGTACTGGAGTAATTTACCGGGCTTCAATAAAGGAGCACTCAGCTCCGTTGCCTCCTCTGGCTCAGTGGTTTGTGACAGGCGGGCAAGTGGAGGAGCAGCCCAGTCAGTGACCCGCCATGGTTGATGTTCATCACAATGACACTGACCTACTTAACTGCCATCTCCTCTTGGATGTCAAAGAAATCAGTGCCTGACATTTAGGAAAAAAAAGCTTGGTCAATATTAGTCAGGAATGTCTGATAATAACCTACATAGCTCTTTGTAACAATGACTGCTGGCTAAATAGAAGAGAAAAGAATGTCTCGTTAGTCGCCAGTGTCTTCATGTGATTGGTGTTGTTTTTCAGAAGGTAGGTTAATCCATCTCCTAAGTGCGCTTGAAGCACAGCCACGCGCCTAAGCAGAGGCCATCAAAGCTAACGTCTCAACTTGAATCAGACACAGATTGATGGTGGTGAGGCGAAAAAGGCTCCTCCGCCTCGCATTTAGCAAGAGGCGAATGTGGGAGGCAGTGACCCGGAGCAAAGGTCTCATCAGCGCCTGTCCCCGTCTGAGGCCTCTCTGCCTGTCAAAGTCACATTTTAATCGCAAACATAATTTGAATTTACACTAATGAATACAAATGACTCCCAGGACTCCACAAGCTGAAAGTAATAAATTATTATCGCTGCTAACAATCGCATTTCTGGAGCCCTTTTTCAATTAGCCGCCCCTGTGGAGATGATCATGGAGGGCCCGCTCAAATGAAGATAAACGACGCCCCGCGCAACGCCGCGCGTCTGCTCCTCTGATTTAATAGCTTTCTAATTCGGTAACATCTTCGACGTGACGAGCCATGAGCCTTTTCTTTGATGAGAAAGTCACCTAATTGAAAGCAGGTGTTAATCAACCTTGCTCTGCGTGATTTAGGAGGGAGTTTGACAAAGAGAACATCGTCCTTGCCACTCACTGACACAGACCATTCAGTTCCCAAAGACGCCTTTTTTTTTTTTGCTGCACTTTGCAGTTTCCGTAGCACCGTGCACCCCGCTCTGCTAAGCCAAATGTCCAAACATCCTATGAATCTTACGACTATGAAACTCAAACTGTTCCAAAACACAACTTCAAGAGAGGACGGCCTCGTACACACATTTGTATCGAGAAGGAGAATTTAATGCATTTGTTTTCGGATACTAAATTAGTCTTCCAGAATAGCAATAAATCGTAATGTCGTTTTCATTTCTTGGGGCACATATGTAGAGCCGTTCCCTCTGCTAAAGGCCATCAACAGAACCAAGGTTTATGCCCATTGACAGGTGCTCATTTACTCTGGCTGCTCGGAGAGGTCACATGATAATTATAGCAAATTATGGTCATGGAAAAAGGCCTTTTCTGAGTTCTGTTCATGGGCCCGCGGTGCTCAGTGCTCCAGAGCACACAAACCAAATCCCTAAAACACAATAATGTTCAGCTCCTCTGGCCTATAAAGAGCATCGGGAAATAACTCAGATGCTATTTGGTTCTGCGTAGCCGTGTGATTAAAATGAATGATTGCTGGCCATGCCTTATTTTAGATAAAATGGAAGGCAAAATAACGATGCACCTTGCAGCACGGCCTTAGTTATGGCATTATATTGTATGTATTATGCTTATTGGATTGAACGGGCACACTTTATAGTATTGTCAACCCCTAATTTGTGTTTCCAACCCTATTTATGCTAAAATATGTTATTATATATTAACTGTTGTAACACAGAGTTTAGTTATTATTTTTCTCCTTAAAGTGAAGCTTTGTCTTGAAAGAGACAAAACATAAGACATATTTCTTAAACATAAGAATTACAAGACAAAGCTGTAAACTGAAGGGATGTGCCGAGTGGTTCGCCTTGTGTCGTCTGTGTTATGTCTTCCAGATTCAACAGGAACAATAGAACAGACCAGAGGAAACACAAAAAATATGAAACAAATTCACCGTGATGGGTATCATTTGCATAAAGCACCCAAGTGAGGTAACTCTGGACCCCACTCGCAGCTCAAAACGTTCCAGGGAACCCTTTACATAACCAACTTCGGATAATTGCAAGTGAACGTACAAGAGGAGGCCGTAATCATAATCGGCTTCCTCCGACAAGGCTGTGGTTTTTGAAAGACTGGAAAGCCACGAAAGTGACATTCTGCTTACAGAGCCGATGAATGGCTCTCTGTGTCTCTGTCAGTGGGCTGTCATCACAGAGGAGCCTATGGGGTCGACTTACAAAGGCTATGGTCAACAACAACTGCAAAAAAAAAGACATTAGCGGCCAGTTGTGTTGCTACGTGAAACTCAGTCAAAAACCACAATCTGGAAGGCAGAGACAGTTCAGGTCTTGGAGGACAAGTGTCCATACCAATATGGTTGGTATCTGCGGCGTAGGAAAAAAATCACTTCAGGCCCTTTCACTCCGTTGACAACAGTGAAGCGTTTGCTGACTTTGTGCGCAGGTGGTTCAACATCACGTTTCCTTCCATTGCTCAATCTCAACATGTGGTTAACTTCAGCAGAAACAAATCACAAACTGTAGAGGAAATGTTGGAGATGAGAGAAGCACTGACGTGTGCACGATCAGGTTAGACGGGACGTTCTAACATAGTTTTTGCTAGTTTGTCTTTTGATGTAATTGCGTTAATTCATTCTCACTGCTCTCGCTGTAACAGTTCTTGATCCACCTGGGAGTTTTTGCCAAAATAAAAAGCTCTAGAAACCGCAGTATATATAGTTAGAGGAGTCCGTAACTAAACTAAAGTGAGAGTGAATATTAGATTGCGTCACATTGCCAGGCACACAACTCCAAATGAATGTTCTTCTGTGTCTGCTGGACGTGTAAAGGAGATTTTCTTTTTTAGCTAAAATACACTAATGCTTTCAAAAGACCACAAACATTTTTCCGTAGTTTTAGCTGCGCAAATCACCACGGAAGCCAAAATGTGGTGATTCTGAATGTTTCAAAAAAGATGAATGCATTTTGTTGCTTTGTAGGTTTGAGAAAGTTCTCCCACTTTAAGTGAACCATTTAAATTACCCAAATGGATTTACTAAATAACGCAGAATAAATGACTTTTCCCTGTTGTGGTGTTAAATATTCATGTGGAAACAGTCAAAGCTGTCTGATATGTTAAATTATCACCTACAATTGCTTACTTGACTATTACAAAATACAGGTTTTCATAATTTGTTGTGCATTCATCACTGCCATTTATTTTTGCTTTAATGCTTTTTTGCAAATTATTATTTTAAACTTGAGATATCACCCACCTTATCTTCCAGCTTATATCAGTGATCTCAGCTCTCTGTTTGTTCTCTTTTATTGGCAGGAGTTCAATCTCACTGGTTGATGAAAAAACACATGCTGGAATTCACCCAAGTGTTTTTCTGAGAGTCCAAATCATCTATGACGGGGCCTATTTTGCAAGCATCCTGCAGGGTAATAATTCTCAGCCCTCTCGAGATCGGCCGAGGGGGGAGGGTCATTCATACTTAACCTCTTCAACCCAGAAAGACCTGTCAGGCGAATCGTTATGACTGAGGTTCGGTATGTACCTAAACCTTTATCTCAACCCACAGAACTTTCATCAGATCCCAAAGTGTTTGTGATGAAAGGCTGAAATACTGGAAAATAATAAGACATGCATGATATCTGCTTGGATTACATTTTTTCGTTCAGTGTCAGCAGATTTTAGCCTCCTAGAGACGCTGAAATAAGATGACTATGTGTGAAATTGCCGTGTTATGTAAAGCAAAACCCGTGTAATATCCTTCTCCTTTCCCCTGTAAATGGATGGTGGGGTAGGTGTGTGTGGATGTTGAGAGAGTTTGCAGCAGCACCTATTTTCTGAGCTATTTTTTTCAATTAGGACACAGAGAAAAAGAAAACAGCCTTGTGTCTGTGATACGCCGTGATCCCAGCAGAGAGCAAGATGATTTACTGAGCGCATATGATCTCATTTCTACACGTTTCTCAGGCCCCTAAATCACACCCTCTGACTGATCGGCCCTCTGCTAATGACTTTTCCATCAACTTTTTTTTCCCAGCTCTACACGTTCCTGACTAATATTGTTAGACGTATTTGAAGATATTCAGCTTTGATCCTGTGTCCTTTTTACTACCTCCAGTGTTGCTGCTATCAGCTGACGTTGGGGCAGATTTACAGTATCACCTCCTAGTGTGTGAGTCAGTCAGCGATTCTTCCTCTTTCCCATCCCTTGCGGTTTGGAATTGAAAGGACAGCTGTTTAATAAGATGATACATCTATAAATAGAAATGGCCCTTGAATAACTTGCGTTTATGCCGTTATTTTCCCATAACTCACAGCAATAACAAGTGAGTCGGGGTCCAAGGAGAAATAGGAGGAAGGAGGATGGGTGACTCCGGGATTGCGTGTGTGTGAGTGCGGCGGCTGTAGATACTGTGCACGAGGGCAGTGGGAGTAGAAAGTGAGCGAGTAAATCTGCTCTGCGGCTTCCACAGCATCGGGTTTATATGTGTGCCGAGCGTGCAGTGTGTTTTCAGGGGTTTCCATGCTGTCACAAAAGACCCCTGTGAGACCAGCTTATTTACCCTGCAGTAAAACCCGAGAGGGAGTATACCCTGCAGTAAAAGTTGAGAAGGGGCGCAGTGGAATTAGATTTAGGGCCGTCTCCGGCTCTCTGTTCTGTGTGTCCCGTCAGGGAAAACCCACTCTGCTGCTCTTGTTCCGTTGTTCAGGTTGAATTATGTTGTGTTCAGAGTCCAGGGGTGACATGTAGCGGTGTAGCACACAAACAAGTTTCAGAATAGGTTTTAATTAAAGAGAGAGGTATTACATTGTTCTCAGTTATTGGTTATATAGTGGCTGGTACAGTGACAAGATATTAATTCAGCATAAATAAGCAGTTGTGCAATTAAGGGTTATTACATTTCACAATGCTGTTGCATAAGCACTTGCTTGACTGTACAAGATGCATTTTCACAGATGAATGCAAAATGTGCTTTTGATTGTTCTGTCGTTTTTTCAAGATCTGACGAAGAAAAACATATCAACAGGATCTCAAAGAGAACGTGAACTTGCACATAACAGAGTGTTAGCTATCGCCGGAAACCAACCCGACCAGCGCTGAGTGAAAAGATGTTGCATACACAGTACAGAGGCTGATGGCTCTGCATAGCCATCCACATGGCAAAGGTACAGTACTGCATATGTCTTACCGACATGCTCCAAACTGTTTGGAAGATGTTGTTGGGTAAGAGATTGACATTCTGATCCCCTCTCCTCGCCGGAGAGTATTGCTTTGTTACATTCCACATTTTAATCAAGTCATTCAGTCAAACTCCAGGCTAAGACTTCTGTACTTTAAGAGTCTGCATGCAATACGGGAGCTGGTGTGTGTTTGTCTGTTAGCAGCTAAATGAACAAAGCTTACAAGCAGTGACATCCAAAGGTTGAGGTTCAGACCAGCAGCTATAAATCATCTTTGATCTGTGACTTGGAGATGTAGCTCTGTTGCTCTGCACAACGTCTAAAGTGGCAAAATGGAAAGTTTGTAAACCTTATAATATTTTTTGCATTTTTGACTGAGTTTATATTAAATATAAATTTAGCTATGGAATACAGATAGAGGATGTTGCCACAGAACAAATCAAAAGCCCAGAAAATAATTATTTAAATTACATTTAAATGCTAACCAGTTTTGCATTTTACGAAAATATTGGAATAACGCCATGTCCAAATTTTTTGTAAAATACTGAATTGAAAATTTATGAATTTATCCAAGCATTTGCCATGTGGAATCATTCTTTATCTGTATTTAGATGTGCTAGTTGTGGTTATGTGTAGTAAAACTTTCCTTGTGATAGTGTTTTGTATAAAATGAGCCCACAAACGAAAAAAGATTGACAGGCGGTGTGCAAACATCACACTATTTCCACATTACAGTTGATCTAACTAAAAGGTGAGATGTAATCCTCCTCTGGTTTGGCTCAACCAAACATTCACCTCAGACCACAGACAGACTGAAAGCGGCACATTCAATCTAACCACCGTCAGGTGCTCTCAAATCAGTTTCTTGATCTCCGGCCCCGACCGCCTGTGACAAGCGGCCTGGGGTCAGTATAGAGCAAGAGTGTCTTTCCAAGGCACTTGATTCTTTTCATTCCCTTAGATGTAGAACTGAAAAACTAATAATGTTCTTTTGCTAATGCCCCTTTCTCCGGGGTACAAATGCACTTAAATTAAACGATAACACAAAGCTTAATCCAAAGCTACTCATCAAGATTCAAACGGACACTAACTTTGGTATGATGTTCTTACACTTGTGCACTTCGATGATGTTATTACCAGAGAAGAAATATGAATAATACCAAATTTTGAATTCCATGCACTATGATTGTTAAAATAAATTCAACTTGCAAATTAAAAGACATGGAGAACAAGGAATATGAAAAGACCAAATAGTGACACAAAATTAAAAAAAAAAAAAAGACGATTGGAAGGCAAATCACTAAACCTGAAAAGGCAAAACAACCTCAGTGATCTAAGTAAAATTGATAATCATAATCACAGCACCAGGAACACATACACGGACAAATGAATAAAAGTTGAAGTCGTTGTAGCAAAACAGAGATGTACAGATTTCATATTATAGCTAACTAAACTAACAACAGCCAAAGGAAAAAGTATCACCAGTGTTGATAGACTGCACATGGTCAAAAATACACAGCCGGTGCTTTGCAGGTAGGTGAACTGGAGATGGAAACATTCAAACCACTTTGTGGTCTCTGGGACTTTCTGGCTGCCACTGGTTGCCGTGAAGCTGTAAAATCCCCTGTAAAACTTCCAACCAGACTTTGTAGCAGAAGAGGTACTGTTCCTGAAATGAGAAGGACAAAGGAGACGTCTAGCTTTTGGGAACTGTATTATATTAAAGCTTGAACTTTAACCCCAGTGTTGGCACTGACCTTGGTCTGAATCATCCCATGTCGCTGAAGTCTCATCTCTTTTACGATGTCGCTCACATTAATCTGAGGACAGAGACAGACGATTATAAGGCACAGCTACAGATAGAGGTCAGCTGTGGCTAGATTTTATGAGAATAAAATCAATAAACAGACAAAACCAGGAGTCTACTTCACTTAAATGCTAACCTGTGCTCATTGTATCACTTTAACGGGTTAGTTTAACATGCAAAATGTTTAAAATACACAGATTAGGCATAACATTATGACCACTTTCCTAATATTGTGTAGGTCTCCCTTGGGCCTTCAAAGCAGTTCTGACTAATCAGAGAATGGACATGGGCCTTCTGAGGCGTAATGTAGCTTCTGACAACTGAATGCTGTTAGGGGGCGCCTAGGGAATTTGGAGACCAGGCCAACACTTTGTGCTCTTTTTCACATTTGTTTGAGTTGTTCCTGAACCTTTTTTTGTGTGTATGTCTGTGTCAGGCTGCATCCTGCTGGGAAGGAGTGTCATTGCTATGAAGTGGGGGTTCCTGGTCTGGTCTAGGTTGGGGTGAGTCTATTGTCACAAGATGGTCAATGTCATTCACTTCACCTGTCAGTGGTTTTAATGTTGTGGCTGTTTGTAGGTCTAATACTGGCTGCCACTACACAAAATGTCAAGAGATCAGGTTATTACAGCAGCTCCTAAAGAGAACTCCATCCAATATCAGTGAGATATTTTGCTAAAAGTAAAAAATGTTTAAAGGAAAAGTCATTTAATCAGTTATCAGCATCTCTGGATATATGCCGGTGCCATTGCTAAAACTAGACAGCGGTGTGGCAAACTTGTTATTAAACCTCGAACACTTGCTTTCACTCACAGGCAAATCATTCTCGACAAGGTTAATGATAATATCAGTGCAGATGAGAACTCCCGTGCGTCCGATGCCGGCGCTGCAGTGAACGGTGACTGGACCCCTGTTGTGCACTGCCCTCAGATAGCGAATGAAGCGAACCAGCTGCTCGGAGCATTGTGGGACGCCGTGGTCTGGCCAGTGTGTGAACTTCAGGTGATGAACAAAGTGTGTCTCGCCAGTCTGAAACAACAATATTTGCATATTTAGATTTCACAGTAAATTATAATGTGGCACCTACGTAGTTAGACAGACAAGCAGGTACTCCCGTCTTACCTCTGTCTCCACCATGCGGATGATCTTGATGTGGAAGTATTCGAGGTACTGTTGGTTCTCCAGGTGAAGCTGGTACCTGCCAGTGTCCAAAGGCACGTCCAGCTTCCCTGGCCAATATTTGTGACATTTGATCCGCCCCCGTTCCACCTCCTGGGTCATCATGCAAATGACGTCTGATTTGTTTTCCCAGATCATTTGCCAGAAGGCCTGGACTGTGGAGGGCAGAGGGCCCTGGCAGGAGATGTAGAAGAACTCTTCAGCTCCAACTTGCATGCGGATGTAGCTGGCGTTGATGTAGTCCTGGTTCTCTCCAAGGGCAACACGGGTTTTGTCATCTATGGAGGGAAAGAGAAACAAAACACTCTAAACTCAGTGTACTTTGGAGTGTGAGCATACATCCCTTAAATTAATCACAGAAATCAAATGGTGTACCTCTATCAGCGTGCTTCCTTTATGAAATGTCAGTGTTAATGAACCCATTCATTTCTTGTTCACAAATTAGTTTTCCACAAGCATAGAAACTAACTGCACAGTAAATAAAGGTGGGTAAATAGCTCTGGGGCCTGGAGCTCAGCACACCAGTGCTGTGAAGATGTGTGTTGCTGATGAGTGGAGTGATAGACCAAAGCGAGGCAGGAATGTTTTCTGGGTTAGTCCAGCACACAGACTGGAAATCTGGCTTTCTAAATAAAACACTCAAAATCCACATGGAGGCGATCGGTAAATAATGCACCTTTTTTTCTGGACTACTCTGCACAAACAGCAGTAACAAGCAACAAGGCATGAGTAGAGGTGCTGTGATATTCCATTGGGGGTCACTGCTCCTTTCATCACGCTCGTTCGTTCGTCTCAGCAGTGACCCACGTTGCCCCAGGACACTCTGAAGGCTGGAGAAATAGACGCTTTTGCAAACGTTAAATGTGTGCACGTGTGTTTTCCAGACAGCGTTACATTAGCAACGTTCCTAATCTCGGAGAGATTAATGCGCGCTCACGTCTTCGTCCCGTCTCCCTGTCTTTACCCTCTGAAATTCATTATGATAGTGCATCTTGTGATTTTATTTGCTCCTGATGCTGCTTCATTTATTAAAAGCATAAATCCTGGATAATTACATGGATCTTTATCATCATAAAGTATTTGCCAGACTAAATTATGTGTGCGGTTCCAGTGAACCCACTTGGGAGATGATTTGCTGCGCAGAAATTACTTAAGGGTTGTAAACAAATATCTGGGTAGCAGTCTTCAGCCTAGACGTTGGAGTTAGGTGAAACCGGGCGCCAGCAAGCGTGCTCTCCAATAAATGCTGTGAGCTTCCAGCTTTTACAAGCTTTGGCCCACCAATAAATAAATAAATAAAAACTCCCAAAAGGGAACATAAAATAAAGTGCAGGGTTTGAGCAAATGGAGAAAGTGAAAGTTAACATGCTGTCATCTTACAGGGTAGGATATCTCTGTAGCGGTTCTTGTCTCTGTTCTCTGGGGCTTTTCCTACCAGACAGTTGTCAGAGGGCTTCAGATGCTCCAGAGCCTGAAAGGAATCACATGAATATAATAACTGTAACAGTGAATTACAAATTCTAATAACTTCCGAGTCATTTGTATATGAGGATCAGTGTTGGAGAAATAAATGCTGCTTTCCCTCTAACAGATACACACCATGAACTCTTTGACCAGTTCCTGCTGATCGAGTTGATGTTGCAGGATCTGGATGAGCGCTTTGACCCTGGACCCTGAATACTGGCTGGTCTTAGCAGGAGTGATGAGAGCTAGACTGGCCAGTTCCTCTTCTGATACTATAGGTGGGCCTGAGGAAAGCAGAGGGACACGAGCGTTACTTTCATGATGCTCAGGTAGAATTTACCTCTGCAGTAGCAATAAAAACAGAGAACTAGACACCTGTTTGGAGAGGGCTCATTTCCTGACTTGTGGCGTCAAACACGTCGTCATCTTCCTCGCTGCTCCAGCCGTCCGACTGAGTTTTCCGGCGGTCTTTGCAGGACTGGTCCAAAAGTTTGGTCACAATTTGTTTCCTGGGGGAGTCAGGGGGCAGGGATGAGACCAGACCATTTTTACTCTTCTGTAGGTGGGGATGAAATCATGCAAGGCTGAGCTTCCTTTCCCTGCGACTTTTCCACCTAAAATGCAGTATAGACAAGAGGCTAAAATATCCTCTACTTCTGCTGAACATTTTGCTTTGAACCTACACGGAGGAGAGCTACAGACGTCCTAACTGTTACTCTACGGTTTGTCTCATTAGGGTTCACAGCCTAACAGCGTTTATCCTAGGGTTGTTTTATTTGTTGCTCTCTGCTGCCTCCCTATGGTTAAGAGTGGACTAACTGCAGCAAACCAAAACAAAAGAAGATGCAGGAAGCAGAGGAGGAGGAGGAGGAGGAGGAGAGGAAAACATGTAGACAGTAAAAAGAGGAGAGAAGTTTATGATGTTACTACCTGTCAGAAGCTCCATGCAACATGTCAGTGACATTGAGGGATGGGCAGCAAGCTTGATGAGAAGGTGTGCTGTTACAACTCTCCTGTTCCACAGACAAGCAGCCACAGGAGGCAACGGACAGGAGGACCAAGATGTTAGTAGAAGATGTTAGTAGAAAGGTAAGGAGGGGTGTGACTTAAGTTAAACACATGTAATTATTTACACACACAAGTTCAAATGTGCCTACGCTCGTCAGTGTCCATATTACCTCTTTAACTGGAGTCTCAATCGTTACAACAGACAGGCGGTGAGGCGGGGAAGGTGGTGACGTTAGGACAATGTCTGGGTCATTGACCACGGGGTCTGATGTTGCCTCTGAAACAACAACAATTGTAGCACTCAGTAAAAGACAGAAAAGGTTCATGTTTCTTAATCCTGTCGATTACCATCAAACACCGATCAGTCACAACATTAAAACCACGGAGAAATAAATAACATTGACCATCTTGTGACAGTACAATGTTCTGCAGGGAAACTTTTCAACATGAAATCTGTGTGGACGTTGCTTAGGCACCCATCTAGACCAGACCAGGCACCATCACCCCATAGCAATGTCACTCCTTGATGGCAGCAGCCATCCCCAGACACACAAAAACAGTTTAACTAACAAAAAAAAAAACATGAAAAACGTCACAAGGTGTTGACCTGACCTCCAAATTCACTAGATCCAAAACTTATCTGTATCTATGGGATGCACTGGATAAAGCCTGATCCACAGAGGCCCCTACTAACAGGATTCTGTTGCCAGACACCACAGGACACCCTCAGAAGCACCTATCATAATGTCCATTCTATGATAATTGTTTTAGAGGCACAAGGAAGATCCTGGAAGGTGGTCATAATGTTATGCCTGATCGGTGTACACTCTACAAGTCTACAATCCTGAACTGAACATCCATCTTCGACAATTTGTTGATAATAGGAAACAGTTGTCAGAGATCATACCAGGAGGGCGCTCAACCGGCCTGTTCAGCATGACATCAGGTGATGAACAAGCATCGGGGCTGGACGCAGGAGCCGGCTGCTCGGCCAGAATAGCTTCTGTGTGAGCAGACATGTTTGGCGGTGTAGGTGACTCGGAGTAGGTCAGAGGCAGGATGTCCCTGCAGATGGTGAGCTGTACAGCGCCTTCGGCTTTACGCAGGATGTCCACCACCTTGCTGTGGCTCAGCCCAGACACAATCACTCCGTTCACCTGTCATATAAACAGTCGCAATCGAGGTCTTGCCTAACGACGGCGGCAATAAAACAGTCGAGATGCGTGATGAGTTAATTCGTTACCTCTAACAGAATATCTCCCACTCTCAAACGGCCGTCCTGTTCGGCCACTCCGCCGGAGCAGATTTCCCTCACTCGGAGCATGCTGCCGTTTGTTCCCCCGATCAGAGCGAAGCCGAGTCCTCCTCCGTCTGGTTTCGTGAACTCTACTTGCATGATGCAACTCTAAAGGGACAAGGAGGAGGAATCAGCAGCAGACATCCAGTAAGACTGATGATCTGCTGATTTTGTTATCATGTCTTTGTAAGAGGACAAAAATGCCATTACACTGTGAATACAAACATCAAGAACCCCTGACAGAGGCGCACATGAAGACAGCAACCCCCTATTAGAGAATGCATCCGCAGATTGACACAGAGCAGACTCATGTTACAACGCCTGTGCAGCCAAAGAATTACATGTGACAAAACCAGTGTTGGAGGAAGACAGATCTGCTAAAAAAAAACAATAAATATGTTCACGAACTTACATCCTGTTCTTGGGCAACAGAGAGACATCTGAATTTTGCAGCAGTCCTGCACACGGCTTCAGCTGAAAAACAACAGGAGTTATCAGTGAACAAACAGCCAGTGCAGAGAAAAGAAACGCTGTTACCGCGCTCAGGATTGTGTTCGAAAATATTGATCAAGCCGGTAACAGCTAAACAAACGAGGGGAAGCATCTGGAGTTCGGCCATCAGCTAACAGTGCCACTTTCCATCCGCGCGACCATTGCTCCAAAAAACAGGCACACGGAAATAAAACAACACACACCAACCTCCCACCTCTTCGGCCATTTTGAAAGAGAAGTGTTGATGGGTGCTCCTCTACAGCTGATCTTTTCAGACTGACCCTCGCCGCTGTCCCTTACTGCTCCGTGCACTGTCACCAGGTAACTGACCTACCTGCCCTATAGACTACCAGCTGTATGGCTCTGCTTGTGTGTGTGTGTGTGTGTGTGTGTGTGTGATGCCTTTGGAAACTTGCAGTCCAATACACCAGTGGAGGGCTAGAGGCTTGCTAATTATTAATCCTGCTGTGAGAGCCCAGGATCTGTCTGTCAGCGTTCAGATCACACACACACACACACACACACACAGACACACACACGTACAGCTGCAAAGAGAGCTATCTGTCAGCGCCGAGCTCCGGCTTCACACACACAATGGGACGACAAGCAAAGGGGTGAAAGGGAACCAGTCATAGAACAAGCAATGGAGACGTAAATGGGGGAATAAACGGGCTCACCATCTTCAGTAGGAGATTCTTTCTCTGGCGAAACGGGCTCTTCAAAACGAGTGAAGAACTTCCTGTCCTTTTTCCAGTCAAACAGGCCTGTTACGGAAGAAAAAGCGCCGTTATAGATTGAAAGAGGAGTGATCTATTAGAGGGGTACTTGTTAAAAATGTAGAGCAATTTCCTTCTTTCCCAGAACTCAAGAATTATCTGGTAATGATTGAACTCAACTTATCATTGTTTAGTTTAGCACAAGCATATCTCGTTTCTAGGCGATCCATCAGCGCATATGCTGCATAACAACCAAACTCCCCTGTTTATGGTTAACACAAGCAGGTGAAGACATGCCGTGCATCCTTACCATTCCACTTAGCCTTGGGGGTCACCGGCTGGTCTTCTCTGTGACGGACACAAGCAACAGAGACGTTTCAGAAAATAAAAAACGAATGTACAAACATCTGTTTAAGTGTCTGACGTCTTGCTTTTTTCTTTTTTTATATACCTGAGGATTTTCAGTTTCACTTTACGAGGGGCGATCTCGCAGGCTTTCACTGCATCCTCCAAAGTCATCCCAAGCGTGCACCTGCCACAGATGTAGAGGATCTTGTCATTGGGCTGGACGCTGCCCTCCTCGCTGGCTGGGGAGCCTGGCACCACCTCCAGACAATAGATGCCCTGCCATTTGCTGCCGATGCCACCTGTCAGCTTGATTCCTGGAGGTCACACACAGAGACACGTTCAAATAATACACACTGATGCACAAATGTATGAAATGAATAAATAAAAATATGTGCAGCGTCCCACCCAGTTGTCCAGAGGGTGTTTTGTAAAGGACGACATCAGGCAGGCTGTCACAGGAAGGCGGAGCCACCAGGTTGCTAACTGCCCTCCCCAGCGTCATACTCAGTCTTCGAGGAGATGACCTGAGAATCGTCATGGCAACATCATCTGCCACACTTGTGACATTATGCCCGTTTACCTGGAAGAAAATGACAACACGTCAGCAAGAGCACACTCCATACGTAGGAAGATGTGTGTTAGCGTGCGTACTGTGATGAGCCTGTCTCCAGCCCGGAGGCGTCCATCTGCCTTGGCTGGGTTGTCCAGTATTTCTTGTATGTAGAAGCAGTTGTCCAGTTTGCTACGAGTGATGGTAAACCCAAAGCTTCCGCTCCTGGACTTGGTCAGAATCACCGTGAGCTCAAACTCTTTAACCGTTCCCTGTCCGACAAGAAACAATTATTATTATTATTTGTTAACAGAACTGAATCCTGACAACCTGGCAAAGGAAATACATTGTTGTTTCTTCTTTTTTTATGTTTGCTAAAAAGAGATGTGCTGCTTTGGAAAAACAGTTCACATATAGATTAGGACATACACCAATCAGCCACAACATTAAAACCACTGACAGGATAAGTGAATAATGTTGACCATCTTGTGACAATTCAATGTTCTGCTGGGAAACTTTTGGACGTGGCATTCATGTGGATGTACCACCCATCTAGACCAGACCAGGCACCCCCACCCCATAGCAATGACACTCCTTGATGGCAGCAGCCATCCCCAGCAGGATGCAGCCTGACACAGACACACACAAAAACAGTTTAGGAACAACTCATGAAACGTGAAGAACAACACAATGTATTGACCTGGCCTTCACATTCACTAGATCCCAAACTGATCAAGTATCTGTGGGATTATTCGCAGAGGCCCCCTCCCCTCAACCCATAGGACCCAAAGACCCCCACTGACAACATTCTGTTTCCAGACACCACAGGACACCCTCAGAAGGACCATGTCCATTCATTGATGAGTCACAACTGTTTTGGAGGCGCAAGGACCTACACAATATAAGGAAAGTGGTCATAATGTTATGCCTAATTGGTGCATGTGGACAACAAGGTAAAAATACAGTTGAAAAAGACAAGCTTGAACAGAAAACGTCTCCAACTTGCCTTCCTTCGACTCTCTGCCTCCTCCTCATCCTCGTCTTCATCGTAATCATCGTCGTATTGTCTATCTCTCTTCTCTGGTTCTCCTCTCGGCTGCGTGTGGGTCTG
The DNA here is from genome assembly GCA_005024645.1 of Planiliza haematocheilus. NCBI lineage: Eukaryota > Metazoa > Chordata > Actinopteri > Mugiliformes > Mugilidae > Planiliza > Planiliza haematocheilus. Next base: position 8,136,958 of record SRSE01001339.1, on the reverse strand, counting down.
GGCAGGAGGCGGCATCACCGTGGTCGGCAGCGTCAGGGCAGGTGGAGGAGACACGGAGGATAGGATCTGGGCCATGATGGGGGTCGGCGGCGGAGGCCGAGGCGGCGGCACAGAGGGCCGGCTGTTCTTGGACATGGCTTTGTAGTGACTCGGAAGGAGCCCCTCCTGGATCAGGTGATGCTTGATCTTCGGCGGCTGCGTTGTGAGCGGCTGAGACGGGCGGGCAAGGGAGTGGGTGGTCGGGGTGTCAGTTGAGAGGCTGAGGGGCAAGGTGGTGGCAGTGGAGACGTGACAGCTGCTGGAGGTCTGAAGGCTGAAGGCTGTGAGGTTGGTCGCTGGAGTGCTGTCAGTGGGAAGGCTGTGCACTGGGTCGAGGGTGGAGCTGATGGTCAGGTACTCCTCGTCTGCTACGATCGTCAGTCCATTTCCCATGAGGCAGTAGGTCACGCTGCCGTCTGCCTCCTCTCTGACTCCGCTGCAGATAAACCAACACAACATCACTATGTTTTTTCAAATAATAATCCACCAAACTATTTACTCCAGAGCTGATTAACTAAGACAGCTACGATAGCTAAGTAGTAGTTTGAGTAGTTTTCATGTACATTATTATTCAAACATTTCCAAACCAGAGATGGCTACAGCATTTAGAGTCACTATTTTCTATTTTCTGTGAAATACATTTTGTAGTAATATGTAAAAGTTTTTATGTATATCTACATCTAATCCATTACCTGGCATACACAGAGTTTGTAGCAGTCTTTGGATATACATCCATTAGCATCACAGTTGAGCTTGATGTCGTCGCAGCCTCCACCGCCGCCTTCTCGCCTTTGCTTTTCCTTTTTGCCTCTCCTTCCTTGCGCTCCCCTGGCCCTTCAGCCGTCGCTTGTGGCTCTGATGCCGCCGGCGGAGAGGAAGGTACGGGTGAGGTGGGCGTTGCCGGCGAGGCCGGTGATGCCGGTGAGGCCGGTGAGGCCGGTGAGACCGGCGAAGGAGGAGATGTAGGTGATGTTGGGGGCGAGCGAGGAGGGGATGGGGGAGTCTGGTCGGCCTGCGGTTCACACTTCTGACTTTCCTGGCTCTCTGGGAGTGGTGGAGCTGCAGGAGGTTCTGGGATTTTCTCAGCTGTGTGGTTCAGATCTTCATCCTGGGAGGGCGGCGGCTGCTTCTCGTCAGATATGTTGGCGTCATACTCGTCCTTAAGGAACTTGGTGTAGTCCTCTCCGAGTCGGATGTCCAGAGACCGGGATCGAACCTCGCGAGAGGATGCAGGACTCTGCAAAGGCAGACAACATGTAAGAGTCTATCTGGAATACTGTCTATCTTGGAACCGACTGAACATACAGTGATTTGTTTGTGTATTATCTTACCAGTGTGTTATCATCTGCATCATACAGCACTCCAGCACCAGGTCTGCAGATCAACAGACGAACCTCAGATGGAGCACCACGCAGCAGGAACAAAACCCTCTGAGACGAAACAGAAAAGAGCGACCGCCCAAAACAGTTTGGGTCGAGTACATCTGGGGTCAGACTGAAAATGTGCACATCTTTCTATTGTCATATGTCTAAAAGTGCCCGTGTTAATACCATTGTAATTCCTTGGCAGTACAAAAAAGATTAAATGACACTAACACTATGACACAACCAGCTTTCTATTTTTGGAAGTCTAAGATTAAAGGATTAGTGAGCTGATGACGTGGCAGAGATCTTAAAGAAAGAGAAAGGCCGGTAGTGTTTTATCCAACCAGCTGTCATTCACAATTATATACCCACAAACAAAATGACACACTGAGCTGCCTCTTACGCATACAGCTTTAGTTTGCATTTATCAATTTTACCATTTCTAAGTGTATACACAGCCATAATAAAACTAAACTCCATAACAGGGAAACTACCTGGTAAGACAGATCCTTGACATGCTCTTTGTTGACAGACAAAATGATGTCTCCCTCTCGCAGCAAGCCGCTTTCCATCGCTGGCTGACCCGGGAACAGACGCTTGATGCGCACCACACTGCCACGGTCTGGCCCTGAGCGCAGCTTGGAGATGTAGAAGCTGAAGCCAAGGCCAGATAAGCTCTTCTTAAGTAACACTTCGTGTGTGTTTTCTACAAAAGAGAAGAAACGAAGGGGACTCATGGATCATTAACAATCTTAAATCTGTAACGTGGCTTTTAATGTTCAACATTTTGACCAAAACATGTTTATTACTCCCACCAACACGCATTACATCCTTGTTTTTGCAGAATATTTCCAGTGAGAAGCATTTTTTTCATCATTTCTCTCACACTTCTTTCTGCGATTTCCAGCAACGGAAGGAAGAGGAGGTGTGATTTTAACTCAGCCAGTGAACAGGCAGCTTGAAGGTTTCAGTGCATGCCGTCTCAGGGGACTGAGGCAGCATCAGCCCTGGATGACTCTGACAGCAACCACAATGTAGCTGTCAGATGACACACAGTCACCTCTGGGCCATGTGTGCATGAGTGTGTGTGTGTGTGTGTGTGTGTGTGTGTGTGTGTGCGCCTGACACTGTCTATCTTTTTTTTTTTTTTGAGAATACGCGCCCCTTCCTCTCCACTCTCACCATCCGTCACAAAGCTGTAGTCCTTGGCTCGACCACTCAAGGTTGTTTCCATGGAGACTTCGGTCCTGGGGGGCTGCGTGTGTGATGGACTGTAGACCAGGGGAGGGCAGGGTGAGTCAAACTTAGGCTCCAGTATTACTGTGGGCTCCCTTTCCAGCAGCAGGCTTACAACCTATGGGGTACAGATGGATACACATACACCCACATAATCTATATTTACAGTATATACAGAGAATTACAGTATGTGCAGTATCGACTATTTTTTAAGACAGTCCAATAAACCTTTCTACTGATACTAATGCAATTAAATCAGCAAATGAGAAATTTGGATTGTGTAATTGTGTTTTGCAGCATGTTCGGGTGTGTACGTATGTGTGCTGTATGTGTGTGTGTGTATATACACCTCCCCAGTCCTCTTCAGGCACTCAACAGCTTGCTGGTGAGTCACGCCCCTCAGGTTGGACCCGTCAACCTCCAGCAGTCTGTCACCTGTCATATGCACAAACACAAATCTCATCATCATTAGCAACATCGAAACATAAACGGTCTGTGTGTGTGTGTGTGAGTGTGTGGGTTGGTTGGTTGATGGGCATGTCAGCAGATCTAAAAAGTCGTTCCTGCTCACTGAAGCATGAAGCAAGGCGGCGGAGACATGGTGCAGCGGCTCCGGAGATGCAGTCTAATACAAATATCTGACAACATTTTATTATTTAACGCTGCTACTCTACTTTGCAGACTTTTTTTTTATCGCTAACAGTCTGGGCTGCATTCTTCAATCCACATGTTTTGAAAGTATGAAATGATATAATATCAGTGCAGCAAAATACGAAACTACAAGTCAATTCCAGTTGCTACTATTTCTGACATCCTGCACAAAATCAAACCTCTGCAGAATGTCTGATTTTTCTGCAGCCACCTGAAGACATTTCAAAGGACAAATAAAAATGATTACCGATTTGAATGCGCCCGTCCTGGTCGGCAGCACCTCCCAGTACCAGGCTCTTGATGTAAATTCCTCCATATCGCACGTTAGTGTTCATTCCTCCCTTTTGGCAAGAGAGATTGCAATTAAAAAAAAAGGAATTAGTAAATGCACTGGCCCCAAATAACCCAGACAAGTCACACTGACTCAGCACGCAGGCATCCAAGTGTGGCTTGTCACTTATTGACCTTTCTCATTAAGCATTGTAAATCGCTTTGGCTGTCGATACGGCCGTGACGTCAGATTTGGCATGGTTTACTTGGATGTAAATTTGTCAACAGAGGGTAAAAGCACAAGACTTTCTTTCAAAATATGTTCAGAGACGGTGCAGAGTGAAAATTCTCATTAAGTCTACTGTCCTCTACAGATGGAAGACACGAGCTAAATGTCCTTCGTTATGAGGGAAACACTCACAGCAACACTGATGCCGAGGCTGCCGTTGCTTTTCCTCAGCTCCAATGTGAACCGCTCCGCCGTTCTGAGGCTTAAGACAGAGGGTGACCTCGAACACATGTCCTGAAAAAGAGCCAGAAGAAGGGAAACTATTTAGATTACAACCTGAAACCAAGAATATTCTTACTCAGCACTTCTAAAAGTAAAGAAGTTAATGAAACGAAAAGCTAAAAACACACAATTACATGTATGGGCTTATATGGAAAATCTCTGTACATAGTGAATTATTACAAGGTATAATCAAGTTGCCAGAAGAACTATATCTCCTTTTACAGCATCTATGTCAATAAAATGTACGGAACAAAAACCTCATAATAAACCCTAAATTGCTCAGTGAAAATTAGCAATTTATCCTCTCCTTTTATAGCTCACTACTTTATCAACATTTTTAAAATGAAATTACTTTCTTTTACAGTTATAATCATGAAGGCACAATGTTTTCATTTATCAGGACAGAGGTAAAATAAAACCCAGTCTCCTTCCAGCAGGCAGTAATCTAAAGCAATGCCATGTAAGAAAGCAGAAAGGAGATTACATAGCGGAAAAGGAATGAAGGCGTAAACCTGTGTTTTCAGGACCTCTGTGACGACATCTGCGAGTCGGCACACATTAATGTGAGCACATAATCTGTTTAACAATTAGCTCTGGTCGACCTCTTTTATTAGCCGGGACAACTTTGCTTCCATGGAAACAAAGTCACTTATCTCTGACAGTTGTCCACTTGGCAGCGGCGGCGGCTCTAACCTGGGCGTCATGTATTCGCACGACAGGAATGTGAAGCCTCCTGCTCTGCTTTGGGGTTGCCATGCTGGACAGTGTGATGGCCTCCTCCAGCTCCTCCACGGCGGGACGGAACTCGGTGCCACACAGGGTGGTCTGCGACCCAAAGCTCCTCTCCAACGCCAGACCCAGAGTACTTTGACTCAAGGAGCTATTTCTGTCTTTTAAAGAATCTGACACAGTAAACATATTCTGTAAGTTGCACTGTTGTACATAGCAATGGTAAAATGGTGATTTATAAATATCTGCCGTCCCGTCAGACTGAATGCAGAGGAGAAAGCATTAAGCAGGTCTCACGTTTAGGCTGAGACACGATGAGCTCCACCTCATCGGGGCTGTTCTGTAAGATGGCAGCAGCGTCGCTGAACGTCACTCCTTCCAAACTTGTCTTGTTTAAAGAGATGAGACGTCCACCTGAAGAAAAATCATAGTCAAATCCCTGTGACAGGTTTTCGCGATCGATTTCTCGCTCTAGTGATGCATGCTAAGCTGTAAAGCCTCTGTTTCCAGTTTCCACTGTTGGTGCTTCGTACCGGGTTTGATTCGTCCATCTTTGTCCGCAGGCCCATCGGGGACAATGGAAGCAATGAAGATCCCAAGGTCAAGTTTACCTGTATTATCCTCTCCTACTATTACAAAGCCTGAAACAGGACCAGAGGATGTGAAGACAAAAGTCTCCCGCTATAGAATCAGCTAAGTGACACTCATTAATTTTAAATCAAGTTCACAGCTAAGCCCATGTTAATAAACTCACCGAAGCCCAGTTTGGGATCTTTCTTCAGGTTCACACAGACTATCTCTCTCTCAGGTGGGGTCCGGGTCGGCGTGTCAACTACAAGGCACATTGTAAATGTCAGGGTCACAGGAGCAGGTCAAAAGTCTAACACAGGCTGACGTGATCAGTATCCTAAACATAATCACCTCTTATGGAGGATGAGGTGTCAGAGTCCTGCTTCTGTAGTGACACACTGGACATCATTCTGGGAATCGTCTCTGGAGTGCTACAACACATGTGTATGGTTATTTAAACCTTGCAGTGTTTTTTTTGTAATAAGAACAGGAATCCTATCGTGATTAAACGCTACCTCCAACACTGCCGCTCTTTCCCATCCCTGAGGTCTCCGGTTTCGGGCAGCTCCTTGTTCAGCTCTCTGCTCATCTCCCTCCTCATCTCTCTCTGCTGGCGGAGCCGAGCCTCCAGCTTGGCCGTCAGGTCGTCACACGACTTGGACATGGAGTCCGGCTGACCAGGTGCAAGACCGACATGGTTCAACATGCCCTCTGAGCAGGACATACGCTTCAGGTTCAAGTTGCGAGCTCGGTAGGCTGACATGTACTTCTCCATGTTCTCATCTGGAGAAAAAGAGGAGAATCGGATTTTATTCAGTATTTGTTCTTCTTAGCTATAACTTTTGTGAACATCCAATATTAGAACTAAACAGCACATTTACATAATCAGTGACATTTCCCCACCTGGTATCATTGTGTGGTTGAGCTGTCTTGACGTCATCTCGCTATGAAACTTGTGCTGTGCTGAGCAGAGATTCAGGAGGTACTGTGCTATTTTGGAGCTCTCCGTTACAAAGCTGTGCTTCTTCCCGCTGGGCCCGCCGCACTCTATAATCAGTTTACGTCGCTGAAAGAAAATCATTTACTTTAAGCTTCATACTAAAATATGACATGTATAACGTAATCTCTTATACAACAGCTAAATCTGACTGTCACCCCGGTGGATATGGAGTCAGTTTCCCTCCACAGGAAGCGTCTGGTGACAGCCCGGAGGTGGTTCTTCATCTCATACACGATGATTCCTTTGGCACAGACTCCCAAAACCAGCTCTCCCACCACCGGCCTTTTCTCTCTCCCCACGCGGTGGAACATGACCCCATACTCTGGTAGCTGCTGGACAATCTAAGGTGTACACATTTAGACAATTGTGTGTACATGTTGGTGTAGCAATTCATTTTTACCACTCATTTAGACTTACTGGAAGGAAAATAGCAGATCATCAATCATCAGTTTAAAAGCAAAGCAGTAATTTAGCAGTTTTAGTAGTAATTTAGCAGTTTTAGCAGTAATTTAACATATTGCAAGGTGAACTTAATACATGACCATAGAACAATGTGAGGTACTGGGTAATGTAATGTGTATTTTGTGTAGGACTGAATGCATTAGCACTCTGGCTACCTTTAGATACTCTGTTTCTGCCTCCTCTGGCAGCATCTGGGAATGATTTGCATGTAGTCTTGGCAGCTCTTCCTTGACACTGGGCAGGGCTAGCTTCTCCAACATCCTCTTGGACACATAATGCTCCGGCTGGTAATAATTCTTACCATACAACTAAAAAGACACACATAAAAGAACCAAACACACCACTGTGAGACGCGCCGACAGATGGCGCTGGCGTTTAAAGACGTATCATGAACATTCTTCTTTCCGTCCCCAGTACCTCTGGCATGTAGTCACCGAACTCGGCCTGCAGCGCGAGAGCAGCCAGGAACAAGCCCGTCTCCTCGTTGCAATACAGCCTGTCCTCCAAGATGTCCCTACGCAGCTGTAAATAGTACTGGTGACGAGTCAGTTTGTGCCTTGTGAGCGGGGAGAGAATGATTTACAAAGAGGCGTCAGTGTTTCATATTGCTCCGTTTCTGCAAATGAACTTCCCAGATTTACAGGTAGGAGTGAATCAGCAGGCCAGTGCACTTACAGAATGAAGGAGATATCATCAACAAAAAATTTGACTCGAAGAAACACCAAAAAGGAAGATATCTGCCCCTTTTTCCAACTGTCGGGCGCAACTTTGGAGATTTTTGTTTCATGATCCAAAAAGAAATATTCATCATCTGTGGAATTCCAAAGAAAAGCCTCTTAAACCACCGAGGGAAGACTGAAACATCATCATCCATCAAGCCAACTGTGATGGAGCAATGTCACAAGTCAAACTACTGATATTCTCGCTGAAATGTTTTTGTGCAGTTAAGATATGTTACGTCCCATGTAATGTCCTCTTACCATCTAGAAAGGCAAGACCAAAGTAAAAGTGTTCCACCAAGTTTGCGTGAGCCACCACCATGTCAAACACATCTCTCGCTTTGGACTTAATGTCACAGCGGACCACCACGTACTGTCCGTTAGGCAGCACTACAGTCACTTCTCTCTGAGACGAACATGAACGGCCCTTTCTGGACTGCGGTGCACACACACAGACACACAGACGCACATGGACATAAAAGAAAAACCTACAGACACTCACATACATATAGAAAATACATACAAAAATACTGTGCATGCAAATTTTGGAAAAGTACAGCAGGCATAGAAATACGGGTTAAAATAACAGGGGGCGGGGGGATGAAATTGATCAGTGAAGCAATGATCTTGAATATACCACAATAGATCCTGGGAGCTCAAGAAGAATTTGTTGTTCATCTGGCATTCTGACGAACTCTGGACCCAATGCCTGAGAAAAAATAGAAATACATTATTAGGATAAGGTCTTTACACAGAACATATCTGACAAACATCTGTGCATCTCTAAATACTCTCTACGCCGTCTGCACTTAGAGATTATTTGACCTTTACCTGCACTAAAAAGCACACAGATCAATGTCGTTTTCATACAGCTTGTATACCAGTATCCCTATCACAACACAAAATCCCTGCTTCTAGGAATTCCCTGCATCTGTGCCACTTAAACGGCTCCTGGTCTTACCTTGGCTTTCCTCTGGCTCAGGCTGAGCGAGGACTCGCTGAATGTGATGGAAGGACTGTGAGATCTGCCCGTCTTGGGAGAGATGTCATGGTGGGGGCTCCTTACGAGACAACTGCAGGTGCTGTCCCTGTGACGAACCCCACGGGGGAGTCTGGGGGGGTGGGGGGGGAGTGGCGAAGGACAGATTGTGTAATAGTTGTGCGAGTTGGAAAAGTCAAACAAACAAGACAATGTCGTGTCCCCTCAAAGTGAGTGCAGACTGTGACGGCGCAGAGCACGATGAATGGATTGGTTAACTTGTACTGACGTGGTCGGACAGTCTCCACACTACTGGTGAGGGTGTGGTTGCATTTAATACATGCCTGTCTAAAGATGACTGGTACAACGTTGTGGGAGAGCTTCTCTGTCTTTGTCTCCAAGGTCTTTGAGGTAAACTCCCTACAAAACAGAAATTAAACTTTTGGAAAGCACATCAAACCAAATGAATGACAGATCTTTTTAACTTCTCTCTAGGCTCTGTTTCCTCCGTATCACAAGCCTACCTGACTTGGAATCAGAGTCCGTCGAGTATCTCCTCCCTTCGGCGCTTCCGTCGCTGAAGTCTGAAAACGGCCCTCGCTTTCCTGTCGGCCAGGTAAGAGATGAAAGATGACGGCGGTGTTTGATTCCTGCCCGTCTCCGGAGACACTGAGATGCTTGGACAGAGCTGAGGCGGGTCCAGGATTTAGCCTGGAGCGTCCACACTCGGTATCTGATTATTGGCTCTCTCTCTGCTTAATCCCAGACTTGCTTTAGGTTAAGATTTTAATCCTGTTTACCTGTATGCTGTCTCGAGTCAAAAGAATAGTGACTACAAGCACTCTTTGTGAATGTGCAGATGAGTAAAAGGTCAAAATTGATTTATGACATAAAAGTGACGGCAGAATAGAAGACTATAGGAATCTCTCAATCTCTTTATAGTTCAGGTTTATTTTAATGCTGAGTGAGTCACAAATGAGGCTGCGGAAATTATTTAGAAAGTGTTTACCCTTTTTCCAACAGTCTAATTCTATTTTTGCCCTTAACCATCCACTCCTACTGTCCTTCTGTTGCAAAGCATTGTGATCAGTATCAAGGATTTTGGCTGAGCTTTCTTTTTCTCATGCACAGTCGGAGGCTTCTGGATGTATTTACCGTGCAACTTGCATAACAAAATGTTTGCGAGGGCGTGCACGCTCACCGTGAAGTCTCTCTCTGATCATCTGGCTCCTGCCGCTCAGAGGGACGTTGCTGTCTGGCAGAGAGCCATGGTCCATCTGGAGGAAAACAAAACACCGATCTTTAGAACTATTTTTTATTTTTTTTGTATTTTTGTCTTCATGTTTATTTTATAGTGTGCCTTTAATTTCCAACAGAGAAGCTGATGTGCAGACACATAACAGACGTGAACATATTGTAGGAAGGAATCCAGACTCACTGATTCATGAAAAACCTCCTCCACCAGCTGTCTGATGACTTTGGCGGGGGGCAGCAGGATGGAGGCTTTGTGTTGATATTCGCAGGCTTCCAGGACGGAGTTGAGATTCACCCGGCGGTGCGCCAAGTCCTCGCACATGCTGAGGAGGAGGCTGTTTAGGTGGTCACTCAACTGGACCGGCTGAGAACGGGAGTGGAAGAGAATCACAGTGAGACTGGTGCGGGATGTGATGGCGCTGATAAAGAAGGGTGCAGCTTTTTTATCGGGAGCTCTCACCTGATTTTGAGGTAGGTGAAAATCAACTGACCAGTAGAGAGTCATACCCAGTGAATACACCAGCATCTGTGCAACAAAGGATACAACACATCAACAAACTTTAAAATAAAAGCAGATTTACTTTTACATACATGTATAAACTGTGCATAATAAGATGTTAGTTCCTTCTTAATTTATGTTAAAGGTGAGCTTTCTTATGTTTAAACAGAAATTAGAAAATTTAAAATGAGGGTTAAAATATTAGACTATGATGATGTTACTTAATAGTGAAGTAAACATCAGAGACGCTTTGCCATGAGCTGCAACCGCAGGAACTACAGATCTTCTTCTGATGTGTTATTCCTTGGAGCATCCACGTTGTTGGACACCCTTCGCCAGCAAGGGTCTAAGGTTCATACGTGTTTCGCCCCTTAACCTGTGCACCTAACCTGAGAGGGGCAGCGAAGCCTGATTAGGCTTCACCTACAGAAGTGTTCCAACTGTGGGCTGGACTCGGCTGCTGCGGCTATGTCCCTGGTGGCTTTCTTCAGCTGTTTGGGCTCCAGCTTTTGAGGAAGTGGCACATCGATTTTGCTGGCAGCCCACAGCAGCCGGCTTCAATGAGGAAGGTGGTTGCGTGCCACCCTTTTAAAACTGCTTTGTTGGTCAGATATTGGTATTTGGCTTTTTTTTTTTCAGCTGGGTGGGACGTGTCTAGCCTCTCCTCCCAGGGCACCGTCAGCTCAGCAACTGTGGTTTTCCCCACTCCTAGATAGCGGGACCATGTCTGGTTGGAGCGTGGTCACTGCCACGTCCTGTGGGAAGACAAGCTTCCTCTTCAGGCCCACATTCAGGCCCACAATCTATTTAGTTTGCACACTGTGCTTTGTAATATTTAGGGGAAAGATATTTCCACAGTTTGTTTTTTTAAAAATGGCTCATATAAATGTGTGGGCACACATTAAATATATTACTTTTTTCCAACTTAATGTTTTATATTAGGATTCTGAGCTGCAGATTTCAGGGCAGAAGTTACTTTAAACAGCCACTAGATGGCAGTTAATCGACCTTCATCTCTTGACAGATTTTGCACTCAGAGGAAAAACATACATCTGGTTGTGGTGGACTTACAGTCAGTTCTCTACAGAGTTTAATAAATGTGTGTTTAAAAAGGCTTTAAGAACTAATATTCTGCAATTTTTGAGGAGACAGCTTTCACGTGAGGTGTTGGGACAGGTACGAGGATACGTGCACTGACCCTCTCTGTGGCAGGTTTGGTTGAGCTGGCACGGCCCTGCAGCATCTCTGGAGCAGTGAAGGTGGAAACCTCATCTGATAGGCCACAGTTCTTAAACGCTAAGGTACCAGTGGCTGACAGCAGCAAGGAGGTGGGGCTTATGATACTGCACATATTGTTGTGACCTGGAAAAAAAACAACAAAAAAAAAAAACGTACATAAAATGCTGCTGCTACTGTTTTACAGCAAACCCAAACTGTGTGAAACTGTGACACTTGAAGAGATTTCAAATGTTCACGTAAGTCTCACTGCAGTAATGTAAAGGTACAATCACAGCATCAGGATGTATGTGAGCCTACAGTAAGGAGGGGTTGTCTATATAAGGCTTTACCTTTGTAAGAGACATCCACTAAAGACTCTGCAGTGCCCAGCAGCAGGGACCAGACCTCCTCCTCCAGCAGAGGTCCCCCTCGTGCCTCCAGTACTTCAGCTAATGTGACAAATGTGCTGCTCATTCTGCACACATTCCACACACGCACCTGAGGATGCAGAAAACACACACATCATACGAAATACACACAAACCTAAAATAACACCCGTTAAACGGTCGAGATGATCACCCAAAGAGAGGTTTATATTTACTTGCTCCACATGCAGACACGTACAGGAGTTGAATGGACGTCTTGCAAGCCTTTGACCACTCATGAAAACAGTGCACATCCTGTGCCGAGCTCTAACTCTAAACTCGCCGTCATCAGGAGCTGTGGCCCATTTAACATTTCCGCCTAATCTTTACTCCTCTCTGTGAAGATATCCGTGTTGTCGTCGAAGCCCGTCAGCAGTGCTGTGACTGCAGAGACAGTTATAAGAGACAATTCTGAGAAAAGACTCAGACTCTGATTAGATTATCTTCGTCCATTCGTCTCAACGCTTCTCGCCATCCCTGCTTTTGGCTAACAGGCTTCCCTCTGACCCGAGGGCATGTCTGAATAAGCTAAGATTCTGGCACCAAAGCAACTGTGTCATGATCCCATGCTAGTTTGTTGCCACATGCTGTGCAGGTATTAGCACAAATATACCACACGGCTTTACATAAGATGTCCAGTGTCCAACACATTATTTTCATTCTGTTTTTTTCTGTCTTATTTTTAATTTTTTTATTTTATTCTTTAGTGTCGAAGTATTTGACAAAGTAGAATGAGCGCATGGCTACGCCTTACACCGTTAGACAGATTACCAGCTTTGCCAGCTGTCTATTTGGATTCATACATTAACACTGATTCTGTAACACAGTAACATGTCTGACAGATGAAAGCATCATGGGGAAGACTGTGTTTTTTTGTTTCTTTAAATCTGTGCGGGACATTATTTTATTTACATGGATATCTGGTTAGACTGTATCACATACTGTTATCAACGATTACGCTAAAAAATGAGCATGAACATTTCCATTAACAGCTGTTTCAAAGAGTGACCGCGACACAGAGATGTTTAAAAAGTCTGAGAAACATTTTACCACATATCCAACTTTATATATTTAAAATATGAGACATCAGTGGGGATAATTCTGCAAAAGGGCTTGTACCCTCTGATACAAACCAGCCCTATTACTTTAGGCCCGAACAAATCCCCCTCTGAAACTGAGCTGATCCTTGGCTTACGAGATTAAAGGTGCTGCAAAAATACAAACAAAGCAATTAGACTTTAGGGTTATTAGGTTTAAATCGATGATTACATAGTGATATTGATGTGAAATATAAAATCACCCCGCCGTAGCCTATCGGTTTGTTGTTATGATGCAGAAGAGATCGAAGGAGAAAGAAAGTGGGAAAACCTGCCAGGGGCTCCCGAGCAAAAAACTTCAGCAGCTGTTCTCCCTCAAAGTGGTCTGTCTACAAGTGTAAAAGCCACTGGAGCAACTTTGCAAAGACACACAGAGCTACAGGGACCAAAAATAGAAACCTGGCAATTGGTTGCCAGGTATACTGAAAACAGACCGTCATGTGTGGCTAAAGTAAAGTCTGAAGGATCTGCACTGTACACACAACAACATTTTATTTCTACATTTTGATTTGTCAATTGGCTGGATTATGTCTGCATACTGATAGTTAAGATGAAATGAGAGAACGTGGAGGCATTTATTTGAATTCAACTTATCTAACCATAGGGTGAATTTTGCTGTCTAGAACCAACTCTTTGTGTATCTAATGATCCAATATCCTGTCCATTTCTCTGCATACACAATCTCTTCTCCTCAACTCACTGCACTGCTTATAAAATGCTCTCTTTCACTATGTTTGAACTGAAATGCAGAGCATGCCGTGATGTGGTGAACCAGTCAACAACAAGTCTTAATATGCTGTCAGACAAACCTCTTCACTGATCCATGAAGCCGGCAGCCACATGATGTGGAGGCAGGCAGAAAAGCTCTGAATGTATTTTGAGGAAATTTAGGACAATATGCTTCTTTAGGATCTAGGTCTCGTCTCGCCTTTATTTCTAACTATGTGACAATAAACCTCCTTCTTCCTGTAGCATGAAAAGAAAGTATGACAGTGTGGATGTTTAGCTACTATAATGAGTGTTAAGTTAAAGGTTTTTACAGCACAATAAAGCCTCTTCACTACATTTTCTGTCCCCCCAGGCCTGATCATGAAGGATAATACGGTGTACGTTTCTTAAAGGTAAATTGCCTTTACAGTTTACTGTGAATGTTTAGCCTCAAGTGAATCAGTTTCACGTTTGCAACCAGTTAACAGAACAAATGTACCAAGAATATGGAGGCACCCCTTTCAGTTCAGCAAACTGTCAAACAGCACTGTAGGATGGAGATGGTGAGAGTGTGTAACATTACCTGGTACCATATGTAACCTATGCCAGCGGTCTGATCCTTTGTATTATCTTCAGTGCTCCCACCACGGATCCAAAGTAATCCTTGTGATCATCGCATTGCTGTTTTGATGTCCTCGCAGTGAAGGCGGCTCGGTTCTGGCAGGTAATTCATCAATGACATTAACTATCCATGGTGCCCCATTCATTCGCTCTGTAGCCCCAAGCGCCACGCTGAAGATGTGAAACTTTTTGCTGTAATTGGCGCTATTCTTAGCTTCTCGCCTTTAAACACTTGATTGGATTAGCCTCGCGGTTTGACAGCGACAGGTCAGAGCCACCAATAGCGGGTGGCGTGAGATCAGCTACACCGATTTGACTAATCCGTCTGACGCCCAAGAGGTGCGGTGGATCCCCGGGTAGGTGCGCTACAGAGAAGCCTGGGAAGGACGAACGATCTCGGCCGAGCCAGTGGACAGTAGCCTGCTGCCGTAGGGCTGCTCCCCAACAATGATCATAACACTGCGGGCTCTCTTCGAACAAGGGGTAAGAAACCGTAGTAGCCTTGTCTTGCTGCGGGAGTCGGTGCTGGGACGTTTATCCATGCCCAGGTTTTTCCTTTTTTTTTGGTTGCGCGCAGCTTGTCTCTGCAGGCCCTGGGGTATCTGCGCAGGGACAAGGATAAATAACAACCATTCAGGGTTGTGAGGTGGGTGCAGGGAGAAATGAAACTACTCAGCGCTAAGTTAACGTAATTTTACCTAATGTCCTTTTTCAGTCACATGCCTTCGCAGAGCATGGCTCCGTGTACGCTCGTAGCGTATGGGAACTGATGGATGAACTCTAGATGGTACCCTTACCCTATCTACTATGCTATGGCTTTCTGCAGAGCCCGTGAATGCCATCGTCCACACATTACACCACAGCATAATGGCCAGGGCAGGAGATAAACTCTGTGGGATTATAGGAGATGCTAAATAGATCATGCAAATAACTACGCTCGGTTCATTTATAAGTAGGCTATTTATGATCACTGCTGCATCATTGTTTATTCTGGAAACAGTCCAAGCCACAACTTTGAAATAAAAGCTGTTAATGTAATGAATAATGAAAGAGCACTGCACTGTAAATCACAACTATACTATTCATTTATCCGGTAAAAATGACCCTTTGATTACAAAATGATCATAATTACTAATGTAAGACACTGCCCTGAGAAAATGTGAATAATATAATACAACCCTTTAATTTAGCCTTCTTAATAAGTCTAAATGAAACTGGAGTATTCACTAACTGACCTAATAATAAAATATAACTGTTACTGAGACGGAGAAAAAGAAACAAGACATTTAAATTAATAAATAAAATCCACATGAAATCCATTCTTTAATAAGTTGCCTGAAATCGTGCCTGCATGTGCCTCACTTTGTGTGTGGACGTTCACCTCTGCCATACCTCTGTGAAGGATTCTGCAACAAGGGCAGTTTTTTTGGGGGGAGGAAACATTGAGGATCAGTTTCCAGTGCATTTTGTTAAAGAGGAGGGAAAATATCACACGTGAATGCCTTTTTTATGACCCGTGTGCTTCCACACAGCCTGGAGCTATTTCTCCCATTATTTGTCTGAATTATGTGGAATATATTAAAATATTTGCACGGAATGAGACCAAAGCAGGAAAAATATGCAACCTCATTGTTCAGATTATAGGCTCTTTATTTCTAGAGAGGCACCGTAATGTCAGCCATCTATCAATTTACTGCAGAGATAAAGACAATCAAATATCTAAATGATGCTGTCTCACAGCGGGGTACCCAAAATAACTTTATGATAGATAGATAGATAGATAGATAGATAGATAGATAGATAGATAGATAGATAGATAGATAGATAGATGATAGGCGGAAGTAAGGATGGATGGAGGAGGTGGTGGGTGTGTCTGTGCACGAGTGACGCGCTGCTGGGACGCATGCCCCGTGCGCACTGCGCGTCCCGGCCTGTCAGTAGCAGGCAGATGGAAACGTAGGCAATGAATCTGGTGAGGTCATGTATTTTTAAGCCGCACAACGGAATAAATCATCAATTCAGCGGCGGCGTAAACAAATAGCGCGCTGCTCCGGAACGTTTCACCGCCGATCGGAACCGCCGGGGAATCGATAGTTTGATGATTTGATGACAGAGGTAAGATGAGGATTCGCACCTCTTGCTCCTCAGACGTGTTTATTGTTTGGCCGTGGGGGGAGGGTCGTATGCCGCTATGTGCATGCTGCTTCACCAGGGCGGTCGTGTTGTGTTCGTTTGCGGCCTCTCTTATCACCACACGCTTTTTTCCCCCATATGTCGTTATAATGTTATGCGTTTGCATACGGACGCTAACATAACCACCGACTGCGCACCGTGTATAACAAACAGGCCGTGTCACATCACGATATGCGTGTTAATATCGCTGCAATAATGCCTTGCCGTGCAGCGTGTCCGGCTTATTGAAGCTGCCACACTGCTACATGCACGGCTGTTCTCCTCCGATGCAGTCAAGACAGAGGGGTCGTGTGGCCAAGGTTAACACACTGACACGGAGAGAAGATGAATAGCGGCTCGATGGCAGTTCTTCAGTCAGCCTCTGTTGATACTCAGTGTCTTGGAGATGAGCGCTCCCCTGTTTCTCTGTCTCTGCCTTTGCCTTGCTGCCAGTTTGCAGATTTGGACCGGACATATGAGAGGATGTGAGAGAAAAGCATGTGTGCATGGGATTTTTTTTTTTTTCTTGGTGTGTTCTCATCTGCTCATGCACCTAAAGTGAGAAAACACAAGATGATAATCTTCCTGTGGGGTTAATACTGGTTTGTTTGTGGTCTGCAATGTAAAAGACAAGAAACCATATTCTGATATTTTGTGTTACTGACACAATTTCCAAAATGAGTGCATTTTTGGGTGAGTGTTTGTATGATACAAGTGAACCACTGTTGCTAGGATTGCTCTCTAATTGTGTGCTTTGGAAGCCGTTCATTAAATCATTAGGCCGAGGGTGCTTGTTTAGGGAAAACAAAGGTTAATCATTAGAAGGCAGTGCACTCTAGGAATCACGCTACTGTACTTCTGCCTTTGCAGAAAACGCACAGCACATGCCTTGACCTCTCGAGTGCTTTATGAGACTACTAATGTGTCCGCTGCATTCCTTGACAACGCTGCGGCTTACACGCAAGTGTAATCTGATAGTGTGTAATTGATTTCATAAGAATTTGTTGGTGCAGCATGTGGTTGTAGTCATCCGTACCGGTTATCTCACACCAGGGATGCTAATATTAACACTGTATCTGTCTGCATAAGAATTGAAAGCCTCAAAAGGTATCAAGTGACTATTAGTCTGTCATTCCCTCCCCTGCTCTTATCTGACAGCCATTAGAACAAAAATAATGGCCTACATCATCTGTTGTATGTGGAGCACATAACTGCACACACCGCCCGCAGCACTGCACGCTAACTGCGATGTCATTCAAGCCATCATTCCTCAAATGAGCCTGATTGTCTTCCTGTCTGAGGTATAAAAAGAAGCGGCACGTCTATTTTCATGTTGCGAGGGAGGTGGATGTTATGCACGTCTTTCTGACGTTGGAGGAGCAGAAGGAGAGCTGACTCACTTCATTCTGGCAATTATATCCCTCATATGGACTGTGTGTCGGCAGAGCGCAACAATGGGGCGGGCGATGAAGTTGTTTATGGAAGAATTCAAGAAACGGAACGGAAGTGGTTTGATTTTTTTCTGCCCTTTTTTAGATTTAAGGCGGTCCCGGTGAATGCGAAATGATGTTCGGAGACGTAATGCTCGCAAACTGGCATCTCTGTGTTGTGCCTTATCTGGGCGCACAGTCTCTTGGTGCAACTTGACCCAGTTAACATGTGCCTGTGGCAGACCTGCTTGTAGAACTGAGCTGGAGTCCTGGGCTGGGGTCCAAACTCACAGGAATTATCACCAGGCTTGGTTTTCCAGTGTGACAGAGTCACTCTGAGAGTTGTGTTTCATATGATGGATTGTGGACCTCCCCGCGGCTCGCTCCTCTGCCACCCCAACTGATGATATAAAATCTTCCATCCTAGTGTGTCTGCTGACTTGCTGCGATAAGGAACCGCAGTGCTCGCCTCAAGTGTGAAATTCAGCAGTGTCTCTTTTACTTCTAATCTGCTTTCTCGGGAGACGGGATTTTCATCAGACTTTTTTTTGTCGAGTCTGCTCAGCCGCTATTGTGTCGTCTGTGGTGTAGTTCTGGCACTGCAGAATATTTAAACGTGTGTCCGTCTCCACAGAGGACATTTTTGGATGCACAGAAGGCTTTAATTGAAGATTTCGCCATGAACAAAAACAAGAGAGAAAGGGAGTTCTACAGCCTAGATGTTGGGGATTCAACGTTCACAGTGCTGAAGCGCTACCAGAATCTGAGACCCATCGGTTCAGGAGCACAAGGAATCGTCTGGTGAGCCTTTCATCTGTATTCATTAAACAACTATTTGCTGATATATAGGTCACTGTTTCAAGTACGTATCTCATTTCACGTCTCCTACTCTGACTGATAATCCTTAGATAAAATCAGACATCAGGTGTAAATTTTGAACTTTTTCATTTATGATACAAGCGCAGACCATCCTAATGAATATCCAGTGACGCCTAATGCCTTCTAATGTTACCTTTGTGACCGTGTTTTCATCGTATATTTGCCACCTTTGTTCCTCAGCTCCGCTTACGACCAGATCCTTGAGCGAAACGTTGCCATCAAGAAGCTGAGTCGGCCGTTTCAAAATCAAACCCATGCCAAGAGGGCGTACAGAGAGCTAGTTCTAATGAAATGTGTCAATCACAAAAATGTAAGTGTGCAAATATTTTCCAATTACATTTCTCCGCCGGGAGACGTTTTAGACCAGGCATATAATTAATGTTTTTATGCTTAAATCCAATTGCGATTTTGTGTGTGAATTCCCTGATTACATCCTTTTTGATTCATGTAATTCTATACCCACAGATCATCGGCTTATTAAACGTATTCACACCTCAGAAATCATTAGAAGAATTCCAGGATGTGTAAGTAACCAGACAAACATATTACGTATTTTTGCGTTTGGTGAAAAACTCCTTCATCTAAAATTGTGTCTGTTCTGTCAGATACTTGGTGATGGAGCTGATGGACGCCAACCTGTGCCAGGTCATTCAGATGGAGCTGGACCACGAGAGGCTGTCCTATCTGCTCTATCAGATGCTGTGTGGCATCAAACACCTCCACACTGCCGGCATCATTCACAGGGTGAGCATCCGATCCCTGTGAATAACTAGTTTAAACCGGCGTTCTGAAGATGAGATTTTAAAACCGTGATACTTGACACTCAAGGGTAAGGGGCAAATGGTCAGCCGGGACACTTTGAGGTGATGAATATTGACTTTCAATTACCAACAAACCTCTACATAATGTATTTTTCTATGGGTTTCTGCAAAAAATGTGATCAATTCAAAATTCAAATATTTTTAATAAAATGTCCTTTTAATAAAATATGCGTCTTAGCAACTTTAGTGAAGCTGGTGCGAACACGCGCAATGTTCCATTTTCCCGTATGGATAAATCATGAGCTGGTGTAACATTATCATCATTGGCAGTAATGTGTGCAGCCACAAAATGAAATAAGTAAGATAAAAAACCTTGATTATAATAGATTAGTATTCGTTAGTTACTTTAAAAGGTTTAAGGGGATGTTGCATATTCACTGAGAAATTATTCCTAGTTCAGGGGAAAGGAGAAAATCAATACGGTAAATTGCCAATTGATTTATATGGAAATGAGGAAAATGCCACACGTAAGCAAATTTATACTGCAGAGAAACATGGAGATGGAGACTGTAGGTTATCAGGTGGGATTTACTCATGACTGACTTTCCTACTCTACCTACTGAATCACAACAGCCCTTGCTATCGAACAAGGCTATCCTTTCGACACTTGAGGGTCAAACAAATGCCTGACCCTTTGTTGGCATTCTGATTGGTGTGGTGAAAAACCAGAGGGCTCCTACACAACATAACATTATGACCACTGATGGTAGAAATGAATAACCATAATAAATAATGATTATTATTAAGGCCGTGTTGCCAGACACCACAGGACACCCTCAGAAGGCCCATGTCCATCCTCTGATCAGTCACAACTGTTTTAGAGGCACAAGGGAGACCTGCACAATATTAGGAAGATGGTCTTAATGTTATGCCTGACTGGTGTATGTTACTATTGTAAGGTTAGATAAAGAATAGTAATGTGGAGGTCCATAGCCATTAAAAACAAACAAAAAAAATCCCAATAAAAATCACTAATAATAGAGAAGCTAACATTAGCAACCGCGCTAACGTTAGCAGACATTGGAAACCACAGGACAAGCTTTGATGTTTGAAATAAAGAGGCTTCCTTCCTTTCTTTGTGTCAGTCGTCATATTTATACTTCTACTTTATTGTCAGTGTTACTGCTTCTTATCTTAAAAAAAATAATAAAAATCATTTTGCTTCCTCTATAGGACCTCAAGCCCAGTAATATAGTTGTCAAGTCAGACTGTACTTTGAAGATTTTGGACTTCGGCCTGGCTCGGACGGCTGCCACAGGCCTCCTGATGACGCCGTATGTGGTTACACGCTACTACAGAGCTCCAGAGGTCATCCTGGGAATGGGCTACCAGGCCAATGGTGAGTGTTTCTTTGCCATGTACCAGCCACTCGGTGAATTTCCAGTGTCGAGCGTGGTTGATTTCCTGAATAATAACCTACCAGAATGTGAAAACTGTTGTCTTTTAAGGTTTTTGCATCAGTCCTGTTATAACTACAGAAACAATACTTATACTATTAGCGCTCTTTGAGCTGCATGGTGCTTTTGTCCATAACATGACCTTGCTTTAAGGAAATGCTCGCTAACTAGCGTCGTACGTGAAACTAACCCGTTGTTACGCACTCCCCCTGACCTCTTATCGGCTTCGTTTTTCGTGTTCCACTTCACTAGTGGACATATGGTCTGTGGGCTGCATTCTGGCGGAAATGGTTCGCCATAAAATCCTCTTCCCTGGAAGGGACTGTATCCTCTTTCAAATACTTCACCACAGTTAATCTTAACATTCATTTCAAAGTTCTTGCTGTGCAGACTGTCACGTCTTTCCCTGGTTAGTTTGTTCCAGGCTATGGGTAATTCTTATTAAGGCGTAGTGTAACATGCCTCATTTTAGACCTCTTGGCGTTTATGGGCTGTACGTTTTCATCAGCATGTCAATTATTGCTCAGCGATGCTCTCTCACATGCGCGCGCTCTCTCATATCTAGCTGCTGCTGCTGCTGCTGCTGCTGCACGGTCTCCATTTTCATCATCACACCGCAGCCATTCTGTTCACACCCTTCTCACTTCATTTGTTGTTTCTTTTCCCTTGCATTTCTTCTCTCCACCATTTTGTTTTGCATGCCCACCTCCCTGTCATCTAAATGTCCACCTCCAGTGGATGTATGGTCAGTGGGCTGCATTGTGGCCGAGATGATCAGGGGAAGTGTGTTGTTCCCCGGCACTGATCGTATCCTTCCCCATCATTGGTTCATCTCACTGTGTCATCTCCATTCAGTGAACGATCTGCCGCCGTCCTGAGATGTTCCCCCTTTGTCACATGACCTCCATCGTTGCTCTGCTGCGGCCATCCATTGTGAGAACTTTAAGTGTAGACGGACAAGAAGCGAGAGCAGTAGATGAGAGTGCAGTAGTTATTTATTTATTTATTTATGTGTTTGCTAGAGTAGCTGCATCACCATAGATCATGCGACCTGGCTGAGTGTGTGCACACTTTGCAAGTAGGATTGTTTGTGTGCACACCTCAAAGAACGTTAAATGTCAGGCTGCCCTTATGGTGTGTTACAGTATTTGCGTGGGGGCGAATAGTGCGCCTGTGTGTGTGTGGCCTTTTTTTACCTTGACATTTGCACTCCAGACATTGACCAGTGGAACAAAGTAATTGAGCAGCTAGGCACTCCATCTCAGGATTTTCTAATGAAGCTGAACCAGTCGGTGAGAACGTACGTAGAAAACAGGCCGCGCTACGCCGGATACAGCTTCGAGAAACTCTTCCCAGATGTGCTCTTCCCCGCCGACTCGGATCACAACAAACTCAAAGGTAGACCATCATGAAATCATTTATCAAACCTCCTCCGCAGGCTGTGATTTATAGCACAGCGTCTTATCTGCTTGTTGTTTCCCCCCTCAGCGAGCCAAGCTAGAGATCTCTTATCCAAGATGCTGGTGATTGATGCCTCCAAGCGCATCTCTGTTGATGAGGCCCTTCGACACCCTTATATTAATGTTTGGTATGACCCAGCTGAAGTGGAAGCGGTAAGTGGATCGGCGGCATGGCCTGCGTGATCCTTAAATGTGTCACATGAGATTTCAATCACATCACATCACTGGAAGTGGAAAGTTGGCTGGGCTCTTCTAATACCAATTACGCCACTTTCTCCTTCTCAGCCCCCGCCGAAGTTCACAGACAAACAGCTGGATGAGAGGGAGCATACCGTGGAGGAGTGGAAAGGTTGGACAGCACACCGCACTTCTTAGCCGTCAACGCTTCACTTCTCGCTCTCAATTTGGATCGATGAATTTACGTATCAAGTTAACGATCAAACCTCAAGTATATTTAACAAAGCATCGAACATACATCAACATCAAGCACTTACATGAGTACGCTTTTGTTCAGGGAAATGTCAAAAATAAACCAAGTCTGTAGAAGTGCGGACATAAGATGACAAACATTGTTGCCCGAGGAGCTTTGTTTCTCCACTGCACTTGCCAGAATGGGCGTTGAAATACCCTTTCAAAGCCTCTCAGTTAGCGCTCCCCACTGCGGGGAACATGAGTCTGCGGGGGCGTGGGAGGGACTCAAGATTGTGAGTAAATATCACTTTCAGTCGTGCAGCACGATGAGCTCATCCCAACCCCCTGCCAGGTGATAATGACCCCCTCACTCATTTTTAGAAGGGTCACACCAGCACAGCCCGTTCAAATTAGAAACGCGATGCTGTTTGGACTGTACAGTATGCAGTGCACTCTGACGGGACAGAAAAGTATAACGCTGATTACTGTCCGTCTCCTTCACGTAACATTTCCTGTCTTTTGAATTAATTTTCCAGATTTAATTTACAAGGAAGTTAGCGACTGGGAGGAATGTACAAAGAATGGAGTGATCAGAGGGCAGCCGTCTCCTTTAGGTGAGTGACCATTATAACTTCGGGGGATAAGGAGGTGGGAAGGATGAATCAATACTATTTTTGCTTAGGGTGGATATATATATATATTTCAGAGACTTGATGTAATCTTGGAAGTTGCTTCACAAGGGTTTGCTCATGATTTCATTTTCTTTTATATTAAATCTGTGGAATGCATCATTTACACATTTAGATAACCCTGTAAGAAGGACATTATGTGATTTGGAGGTTTAAAGGTCACATCTGTGGTAAATCTGGGATAAATTGAGATGTTGTCGTCATACACACACTCAATGTATTATCTAAAGTTTACAGAATCCAAGTCTGCGTGGTATTACGTCCATTTCCTCCAACGTGAAATGAACAAGTCCCTCTTGTAGTTCGTCCGTTATGATGTCTATGAGTTGGGCTCTCCTGTGAAATCCATTTTTTCATTAGGGCCTTTTTGCTCGCCACTAACAAGATACTAACAGATACTAAAAAGTATTTGTCTCTATGGCCGTCCGTCGGGCATGAGTCCAGAAAACGATATTTAACTTTCCAAAGGCAGGTGACTTCCAGAAATGTTTTGTCCTGCATTATGTATTCCCTTCCAATACGTTTTAATAACATTACATCTCCCCAAAAAATGGTAATGATTTCATCCAGCAAGTCAGGGGGTTCCCTTCATAGTGAGATTTTTGCTAAGGTGTAGTAAAATATCTTATCAGGCTTTTCCAACCAAACTCCCTCCAGCTCTGCGATAGGTTCGTTGATATGTCCTTATAGTTATCCATTCTTCCTCGGTTATATCTATTCCTCCCTCCATTTCACAGCTTGTTTTAATATATAGGGTTGATTGTGTTTTCATATTTAGATAATGCCTAATAATCTTTGTTTGAACTATATGCCCCTTTAAAACAGGTCTAACAACCTGTGGCTCAGTAGGTAGAGCGGGTTGTCCACGAACCAGAGGGTTAGCGGTTCGATCCGCGGAATGTGCCACAAGTCGAAGTGTCCTTGAGCGAGACACTGAACCCCCAGTTGCTCCCAGTGCGTGGCACTGGTGTGTGAATGTGTGCGTGCTTGTGTGAGTGAATGGGTAGATGTGTCTCTGACTGTAAAAGCGCTTTGAGTACCAATAGGTAGAAAAGCGCTATATAAAAGGAAGGCCATTTACCATTTACAACTGTTTGATTCTGTTACACATTTTATCTTGTCACTGACGAAATGTAAATCCTGTGCTTCTAGTAAATGTTTCTCTTAAATCTTTTTAATCTAGTGTCTAATTTATTCAGAGCAAAATGTGTATCATATGCACACCACTGTCTGTTAGTCTTGCAGGCTACTATCAGCTATAATTGTTTGTAAGGGACTGGAGGTCGTTGCCACCTCTATACTCTTCCACTGAGCATCATATGAGGGATACACCAATATGTCATATGTCTTGTTTCAGCAGCATATTAATGTTTCAGTGTGAAGCCCAACAACGTATTATGGCCACGAATAAAGATATATATAACACTTCCAGAATAAATGGTCAAAGCATTTTTGAAGAAAGGTGTAGTATTTCGAGAGGTGCTATGCAACAAAGCATGGGGGAGAATTAAATGATGCAAATCCATTTTATCCAGTCCAGTCATAACATGTGAACATTTTGTTTTCAGATCAGCCTTTTTCTTGTAATTATATCACTTGATCTTCTCTATAAAATTCTCTAAAAACGATAATGGCACTCGAATTATTGATTCATGTCTTCCTAGCTTGATTCGTTCTAGATAAGCAATAAGCAAAAATCAAAAATATGTGGGTGTCTTTTGGCGCTACCATATCCATGTAAATCTGAAGTGGTACGCTTAAAACCCCCACCAGAAAACGGCTCTATTCTGCATATATCAATGAAACCTATCCGTTGACGTGTGTTTTTCGCAGCACAGGTGCAGCAGTGATCGACAGCCCTCCTCAGCCCACGTCCTCCTCCTCCTCGGCCAACGACGTCTCGTCCATGTCCACAGACCCCACTGACCCCGGCAGCGACCCCACCATGACCTCCGAAACCGACAGCAGCTTGGACAGCCACACCTCTCTGGGTGCGCTGGCCTGCTGCAGATAACGTACGCACACAGTACACGAGAACAAACCTTTTCCCCATCAGTAAATGTGATGGGAGGGTTTAGGCCGACGGTACTTATCATATGTTAGTTTGTAGAGCTGTGCTTTTAATGTACAGTTTGTTCTTACTTTTCCCCGATACTGCTGTAAAGGATTGTGATTTGAAATTGTATCATTATTACTGTATTTTTGCTGCAAAGAATCAAAATATGTTTTTGATGTGAAACTGTGACGTATGTGATGGAAGAGAGGGACTGGAGTGTACTTTTACACATTGCTGTTTTTTAGCTACAGCTACAAAAACAAAACACCATACTGTTAGCACTGTACTACTAGGTTGAGAATATTTTTTGAATTATTTTGTATAGTTTTTAGGAAATTTGAACGAATCTGCATTAACCCTGTCTAACTGTAGACTAGCGCACCTCATGTTGGATCCTGGATGATTTTGTTCCTCATCTTTCTTGTAGAAAGCGCCATTTGGTGTATCCAATGTATTTCTGTTAGTGTTATTTCAGCTCTGATGTGTGTGACTGGTCTGTTGCCCCTGACACGATATCCTTGGTTTTTTTGTTTTGTTTTTTTACTGTAAACTGACAGCTTTTTCTTTATTTAGTTGGATGTAATTTGTAGGTGACGGTCTGTTGAATGAGCAAAAACAGGGTGAATGTAAGTGAACAGAAATGTGGAAAGAGCCAATGATCACTGTTAGCGCTGTGACGAGACAACACGGGCCATCCAAATGGCTTGGGTGCTGAATATGGAGACTGTCACCAGAGACTAAGCCTAAATTAGTCACTTTATATTTTGCCAGGTTCTTTCAGACACCATTCACAGCTGTCTGACATTTAAGATATTTAATTTAAGTGCCCTTACTCGGTTAAGTGATTTTTCAGTACTCTCCGTGGCGGACGCTCCTCTCCTCTGTGGGCCGTCTTTCTGTGTTCTACCTCACACGTGCACACACTCAAAACACACATTTTTAACAATAACGGTATGTAAGAATGCGATCAAAGGTCTATTTTTCTTTTCTGTATTATTTATTTATTTATTTCAAGCTAGGAGGTGTCTGTATGTATTGTACATTTCATTCAGAAGTACTATTTATATGCATTTTGTTTCACTTCTTTTTTTTCTCTGAGCAGTATAAGTCATGGATTAGTATAGTCAGTGATAAATCTGTACATTTTACTGTAGATGTATGAGTGTTTTCTGAGAGTCAGGAAACACGCATTTGCTACCTACCATGGTAACCTTTGGATGTACTCTATAGCTCAAATTCCCAAACTGTCCTTTCGCCCTTTTCATGGTTGGGCACTCCGGACAGTAACCCCAAGCATCAGCTCCCAGAATGCACTTTGGGGATTGTGACGCATGTCCTGACCCTTTTCTTGGCCACGTTTCAACTGAGTAGTTGTGGCTCTCTTTTTATTTTTTGTGTTTTTTTTCCTTTTCCCCTTGTCCACCTCCAAAATAGAACCGATAGAATAGACTACGCATGAGTTTTCTCTGAGCAAATCTGATATTAGTGCAGGTACATTTAGAAGAAAGTAAAGGAAAACCATACAGCACCGTTGGGGTGATGTTGCAGTCTTCTAATGGTTTGGTCAAACACTGTCAGCAAAAGGTTAACCCTTGGATCTGAAAATGCCTCACTAACAGACCGATTATATACACAGAAATGGAAACTGTCTACCTTCAACTCCAGCAAATAAAAAAAGTTGAATTTTAATGTCTCACATTGTTCTTTCTTGTCGCTATTTTGTCAGTAATTGAATGACCATCTGACCTATGATGTGTTAGAGTAGGAATTTCGTGGAATGACAAAATGATTGGTCCAGAGGAGTCCTCGTTTGGCACCGGCACTGGTCAGTGTAGGCACAAGACAGCTTGTACTAAAGAGGGAAGGATGGCGATTAGTACTGCACTAGAGGTATTTGGTCTTCAAAGCTTTGGGGCTGGTTGGTCTTCCCAGTGACTTCGCTCCTCCTCCTCCTCCCCTGTTGAAGGACCAGATGAAGGCAGGGTGGTCTAGTTGGTCCGTGTTGCACCCGTGGTCAGATCTCCGAGCGTTTTGAAGAATTCCTCCATCTCCTGCTGGAGGAGAATGTTTCGATTTTCCGCATCTTGATGTGCCCGCTCTGAGTTCCTGAGTCGGATCTCCAGCATGTGAAACTTCTTCTTCTCCTGGTCGAGCTCCTCCTCCAAACAGTTAACCTGGGACTGGTACCTGGAACAGGACTCCTCCAACCTCAAACAAGAGAAGAACAGATTATAAATAACACCTGACGCTGATTTTAACTGCTTATTTGAATGTCAAGTGATTCATTCTTACTTGCGAATGCAGGTTTCATAACTAGTCCTCTGTTGCTTCAGCTCCTGCTTGAGTCGGGTCAGCGTGCTTGTTAAATCTTCACTTGTTCCTGTGATGTCGTCCTCGTTGCCGCTTGCACTGTGATCCAAAGTGTTTGTACTGTCCCTCACCTCTGTGGGTCTCTCTGGACCCTGTTCTAATTTCACTGCCTTATCACTTCCGTTTGGCTCAGATAACGGGATCTCAAAGGACGTCCAGATGGAGGGGGTGTCAGCAGGCAGGCTTAGACTGGAGGGGGCGACATTGTCATAGGCAGACAGTCTGTGGGATTGGTGGAGGACCCTGTGCGACAGTGGCGTTCGAGAGGAGTCTTCATCGGAGTCCCTCTGTGAGTCTTTTAGTGAAAGTGTGGTTTCTTTAAGGGACAGAGTTGAATCCTTTAGCGACAGAGAAGAGTCTTTGAGTCTTTCGCCAGATGAGGTGGTGCGCCTGTGTGCTCGGAGGGACGACAAGCCATTCATCAGCCAGTTGCTCCCACCAGCTGATGACACATCCCCTGCCGACCCCCCTATTTTCCCCCTTGGGCCCCCAGGGGCTGCACCGCCCTTGAAGGAACTCCTCCAAGAGGGCAGAGCCTTAGAGTGTTTACTGGGACTAACGGCTACTTCATCTCCACATTGACCTTCAGATTTGCTATCTGCTTTTCCGTCCACTTTGTCTTCTGCCTTGCCTCTGCCTTTCCCTTCACTGGAGCCATCCTCACCTTTCTCTGATGTAACAGGGCTTGAAGCATTTAGTGTACTATCGGTAGGAGGTGTGGTAGACTGGGGTTTTTCCGTAGGGGTCCTGGATCTTATGCCTGAGGACGGTGTGGATTCTGCGTCTTCTTGTGAAAGCCATTCCACTTTGAACCGTTGGATCGGGGGAATCTTATTCCCAGCTTCTGGCTCCTCACGTTGGTAGAGCCGGGAGTGTTCGCTGATAAGAACAGTCATCAGGTGCTGCACTTGTGAACTTCCTGTGTAGAAGCACAAACACACAAACTCATAAATATATAAAATACATGACAGAGGATGGAATTGTACATGTTTTGGATGTACATATTGTCAAAAATTTCCAACCCTCCATCATGGTAACTGGATCTTCCACTCTAGGCCGCAGGATGTTGGGTCCAAACACAGTGGCCAGGTTCTGAACACTCATCTTATTTTCATTCGACTCAGACTGAACCTCATCCAGAAACCTGAGCAGGCAGAAACAAAGCAAAATGCATTTATCTGCTGAAATGTTTCATTCAAAACCCTGAAAGGCAGAGCTGTGCCATGGTTGTCACTGGTGTGTGGGCACAGCTGGTGATATTTATATAGATGCAGAAGGCAGAGGAAGATATTCAATTATGCACAGTCACAGTTGCAGACGTCGCTTCCCGAGATGACGCGGGTGTGGGTGTAGCGAACGTTATTTCTCTGGTTTGACAGACTGACTGAGATCTTTTGTGATGAAGCCAAATGACTGAGAAAACAGCAACAATGAAACCAGGCACAGTCACATTGGGAACAAAAACAAGACACGGTTCACTTACTTGCAGATGTATTTAAGGAGGTTGTAGTTAACCTGAGGAAGGGATTTCACCTGTTTGCCTAGCTCTATGATACCCTTAAAACAAAAAAGAAGACATGTTTATTGTCATGACCTTAGTTTAAAATTTCTATATGCACTGATCAGCCACAACATTATGAACTGAATAACGCTGACCAACTTGTGACAATTCAGTGTTCTGCTGGGAAACCTTTGGACCTGGCTTTGGTGTGGATGTTACTTAGACATGTGTCACCCACCTAGACCAGACCAGGCACCCCCACCCCACAGCAATAACACTCCTTGATGCCAGCAGCCATCCGCAGCAGCTCAAGGTGTTGACGTGGCCTCCAAATTCACTAGACCCCAAACTGATCAAACCTGATCCACAGAGTACCCTCCCCTCAACCCATAGGACCCAAAGGCCGTCATTAACAACACAGGAAACCCTCAGAAGGCCCATGTCCATTCTCTGATGAGTCAAAACTGTTTTGGAGGCACAAGGGAGACCTACACAATATTAGTCATAATGTTATGCCTGATCAGTGTAAAGTATTGATCGTTTATTTACCACTTCTTTATCCTTGGTAAGAAGCTGGGCACAAGACAGAAACTGTGTGTATTTGGAGAACGGTATTATAGGCTCCGGCAGCTCTCGTATGTACAGCTTTAACAGTGATGCCACTGTGTGGACGTCTGTGGAACTGTAAGAGAAAGCAAGCGCACATTATAGAACGCCATCCCTCACATACCATGACTTGGCATGCAGCTGTAAATAAAACGCCCCCTAACGCTGCCTCACCTGTCAAACACTGGCTTCTCGCCACGGTCAAAGGCATCCTGCAGCTCTCGAACAAGATTGGTCTGGCCGGGGGCCCTGAAGAGGCCCTCCTCCTTGAGTCCATGCTCACGTATGAAGCACACACACTGTTCCACCAGCACAGGGACCAGTCGCTGAGGACCACACTGGGCCTCATACAACATTGTCTCCTCTAGGTGCTGCCCAAAGACACCTGCAGCCGTATAACACAGAAAACTTTATGACATTTCTTATGTGTAAGAGATGAATAAGTCTTCTCAATAAATAGGAATCTTACCTCCACCAAGTGGAGCCCATATAGCTCTACGTATGGCTCTGACCCACTCTTCCATGTCACTCTGAGAAGTGGCCATGAGCAGGACCGATTCATGGCTTGTACCAGTTCGATCCTTTTCTCCAGCACCCCCTGAAAGTACACTCATGTTTATTACTTTCTGATTACTTTGTGGATCAATACAGAAAAATGTCTCGCCTGTCTCAAAACCACTGTGTCTAAAATATATGCAATCACACACATCAAATACCACTTCTTCAAAGTACTTTGCAGAAGTATTATCAGAATAACTGTATCGTCCTTTAATGAGGAAGCTCTGCCCATTAGAAATATCAGTATCAGTATTTTCGATAACCTTATTAGCTCAAGCACCCCTGTGAAGTACAAAGACACAGCCATGCAGCTCTGCCTTTCCTTCCTCTAAGTACCCACAGCTTGATAACACCCGGTTTGACATTTTGGTCTGACATTTGGTTTATTTCAGCACGGCTTTGATAACACTGTGAAATTCACTCCCTTCATTTGACTTTGTAATCATTTGCTTTTGAAGAAGGTGGGAGAAGGGTTCAATTTTTTTTTTAAAGGACATGAATTCAGCAATAAAATGAATCAAATGCTATTCCATTTTCAACTTATGCAAATTTAAAAAATAAAATAAATTAATCGAAAAACATTTTTTTGAAATCAGATTCAGTAAGTGTGCCATTTTCCTTTGCAGTATGGGCTACTTATCTGTACCTGCATTCATCACTAAATCCTGCACTGTGGTGCATAGACTGGTGTGTAAGAGAGAAACGACCCAGAATGAGCACGGCTCCCTGGGGACACCAGCAACTGCACCATGCCTCTCACTCGGTCTTTTTTCTCTTTCTGTCCAGGACATTTTCCACCTTGCCTTTTCGCACAGTAGCAAACTTCATCTTCAAAGTGACTCTAGACTGAGAGACTCTGTCTCACATATAAAAAGAAAGCAGAATATTTGCATATCTCATTCCAGTCATATATGATTGCATTTCATGTGGAAATGGTTCAGGTGAAAAAACACACTGTATGCAGTATTATGTGAATGACTGAGGGCTTGTAAATGCTTGTAAATTTGTAAATGATGTCACAAAGGGGCCATCTGATAATGCCACAACATTACCACACATTCAACGTGGGCACCTACAAATCTATACAGTACAGAATCCAGAATAATCAGTTAAATTGTACATTATTAATAAATACATTTACGATTAAAGATGCAAATTTCCACAGAGGCCGCGCTAACTGTTAAATATGGGGACATGGATCTAATTCTAATTGTGTGGGTGATTTATTTTTTTCTCCAGAAAACCTAAAGCTAAGACAGTGCGGTAGACTGTTCTGTCTTTCTTTTTTTGCTGTTCATTCTCCCCACTGATCGTAATCATGTCAGCTTAATGCTACCAACAGCAGAAATAAAGGAAGTTGTAGATGACCTCTCAGATGCATGGTTCTGTTTTATATCTTTCTTTCATGTTTCATGGCCTGAAACATAGATCTAACCGCTGATTTCATTGCTTCTGAATCTGAGACAGTTTCCACAGAGGTCATGACCCGCTGCATTTAAATTGTGACCAGAATACGAAGCAACACTGAGAAAAACGAATAGTTCGACTTCCTTTTGCAAGTAAGCATGATCATTCATTTAAATCTGAAGTGAGTCGAGTCTTATTTTATTTTTTTGGCGCTTTGTACTGAACAGATGGTCCAGTGGCTTACCTACTTACTTACATGGCTTACTTACTTACTCGCATCCTTTCACGACAGAGCTGTCACCGTGCCAACTCACCTGGAACAATTTCAAAAAGGTGGCGACCAGGCTCGTCCTGATTGGCAGGCACCTCATTGACCTGGCAACCTTGGAGAGGAATACACCCCTGCAGGAGAAGGGAGAGGCGGCGTTAGACAGACTAACACACAGACAGGCAGCGAGTTCGGATTTGGACGTGTAATGCATGTAAAACATTGTAGAGTTCCGAGTACGCTGGGCATTTGTCCAAACAGTGGGAGGCAATGATGATGGAGGGAGGGATGACTCAGGGAAACTCTCTTCATCTACTTATTCCCCTGGTGCTCGCTTGTGTACTCGCATTTCCGATTCTCCCAGCACAGAGAGGGTGAAAGGTCAACTACTAAGTGCTTACAGTAGAACCACAGGGCAGCTAGTTACCACATTATCAGCGTGTGTGTCAGGGCAATAACAGCACACTGCAGCTTTAATGGCAAGTGTGGGTATGTCTTAATGGATGGTGATTTTTGTTATGAAGGAAAAGTAGATACACAGTACATCCAGCCATAGTCTGACACCAATAATAGGATTTTTTTTTTCTTTTTTCAAGAGAGACTGAAAGTTATTTTCAGAGCTGGAGAACATTTGACTAATTCATTCATGAAGCTTAATTATGTATAAGGCTTTGCACCAGAATTAACCCCCACACACGACAGTGAGACCTTGCAACAGGTGACATCAGCTAATCACCCCGTGCATGTGTGTTATTTTGAGACACCTGCGCCTTGCTCTCATCCTGGTCCTTGTAGAAATACAGAGCCTCGGTCCTCAGGACAAACCAGCGCAGCTGCCAGTTCTTCATGATGCTCCGCTGTCTCTTCAGCCAGCCGGCCTTCAGGGCTTTCTCCTGATCCAGAGGAGAACATGGCCTGGAGAGCCGCGACAGCTCCCCGAGCACCATGCTTTTGGACCGCGCTGCAAGGACAAACACATTGAGATCAAGTGAGAAAAAAAAGGGGTATCGGCGTGGTAAGGAGTTACACATGGACGGGAGGATACATGTCATTATGGGTTTCTCTTCCTTTGCTGTTTTGCTGTTAGTATACAAATTCACCAGAGGACGATCCACAGTCATTATTTGCAGAAGCCTCCCTCGGGTACAGCTAAGCTCACAGGCTTGACAGACCATGCATCCAGATTCCCTCTTAAATCAATCCACCAAGACAAGGCCTCCATTTTGCAGCAGTGACATCCTGCTTTTAGATGAAATCCATCTATCTCTCCCAGGGCATTTTCTTATATGTTTCAGATATTACCAGACCACATATTATTTCCAATTTTATGTCACTGTTCAGAGAGGTGCTTTGCTTATGATCAGGCTATGCTTTACCTGTGACAGGCTGATTACAACTATGGATTATACATTAGCATTTGTATGGCAAAGGTATAGAGCAAAAACAGCGACAGTGGTCCCTGGGGAATCAAGGAGAGAGAGAAATGGGAGGGAGGTAAACAGAGGGTGGAGAGAGGGAGAAGAGAGAAATCAATGGTGTCTTTTTTTCTGTTAATTGCGTCCTCCTTTCTGCTGAGGACAGCAGGGAAGGTATCTGTAAGAGGCTGGCTGGACTGAAATCTCTGTTTCAGTTTCTCTCTCCTGTTTCCTCTCCCTCGCACTCTCACTTATCAGCTTTGTGTCTGGACTCCTCATTTTATGTCTCCCCTTTTCTGGATGTCCTTCCTTTGCAGAGTCATGATTGCTGGGAAGGGAGAGGACTACTGTAGAATGAAGCAGCCATTAACGATACTGTACGCTGACGGCAGACGCAGGCCGAGCTGGATCCATAAATAAAAACTGACATCTTTGTACATCCTTACCAAAGAAACAGAAAACCTCAAGGAGGAACTGTTTCTTTTTTTTTTTTTTTTTTTTTTGGATCTACTGCCAGCGAAGAACTATTAGTGTACAAGGGTAAAATCTTATCAGTACATAATGTTGCTCAAAGTGCATGTCCATTAGGAACATGATGGACGAGAACATTTATGTTACTAATGAGCTGTCTTACGAGCTTACTGGTAATTATCAGTAAGGGGAAGAAATATTCATATCCTTCAAGTTAAAGTAGACAGATCACAATAGATAATATATTCAATTATGTAAAAGTTTTGCATTCATTTGAACTATGCTACATACTTTGGAGTACTTTTATATAACCATGCATGGTATTTTATGAACAAATCATATGCTTTTAATATAAGAAATCTTCATCTGTATATAAAAATATATATGATGGACTAACAGTATTACTTGTGTCTGAAATACAGTATGCACTTTACTGTTATTTGAGTAAATGCGCTCTGCTGGATCACTGAAAGTAAAACTTCACATTGTGTCTGAAAACACTGTTACATTATATCGTGATTGCATTAATTATGCATTACTGTTCCATTTTAGGTTTGGTTGCAGTCGAGCAGATTTAAATGATCTGGTTTTGGATAGTTTAGTCTATCAGGATGCATCACATTTTCAGCTAATGAACTTAACTTGTCAATACATAATCTAAAAAAGGGTTTCCCTCTGAAATGCAGTGATGCAAAACATGTTAACCAGCATAAAATGGAAACACTTCTGTTTTCTATTTGAATAAATGTACAAAGGAAATAACATTTAGTGTAATTTTAACACATAATTGATTCATTATCAACGTAAAAATGAGACCGAAGTAATATTTTTTATTGATTTTCATAACTGACAACCTGTCCAGGGTGTACCCCGCCTCTTGACAGCTGGGATAGGCTCCAGCTCCTTCGCAAGTCTTCACAGGACAAGCGGTTACAGAAGATGAATGAACGAATGAACTATAACTGACATAGAGTTATATAGTTTGCACAAGGTCTAGGTCTGAAACTAAATTAAGTCTTTCTAGTAATTTTGCAGCTATGCTATTCCATATGCTGTTGACTAATGTTGTCCCACTAACATCTCTCTGTACAACTCTGCACTCCTTCACTGCTTAGGATTCAGACATGATATCTTCAGAGCTCCATCTCCGTGATGCTGCTTGAATGATGTTGCATAAAAGGGTCAGAGGAGAGCAGGGCTGGGAATCTAATCAAAGGAGAATACCATTACAGCAAATGAGAGATGGCAAGCGGACAAGACGTGGCAAGCACACCGAAGTGGATACCGCACTCTCCAACTGTGTTCATGAAGGAGAAAGAAGAGGCACTTCTCCTTCCCATCATCTTTTATGATCTTATTTTTACGGCTCGTCTAGGATAAGTCGGCAACTGCCAGGGGAGAAATGAAGCAACATCCCTGCCTGAAGACATAAAAATGTAAGCCTTCTTGAAGAAGCGGTGAGCCAGTACTTTGGTCCATTACTGCCATTTTCACTCAGTGTGAAATTAAGCTCAGCTGTATTGGCTGTCAACTTGGACATACCACTGAAACACTAATTATCAGCTTCCCTTTAATAAAGTGGCAAAAACTCCCCATCCAGCCTTAAACAGCGGGAGTCAGTTACCGAGAAACCACCTGCTACAAAAGAGGACAACAAGTATTTATATTCTGCATCATAGTAACCTCAATGGAAAGTGCTATTCTCGTGATTTACAGCTTCCATATTCATCTTCACGCAGTCATGTGAGAGCCATGAAATACACGGTATCCCAACTTCAGCGGTCAGAAAAGGATTTTACCCTGCATTAGGGGAACTATGTTTGACAGTCAGCTGTTGCGATACGGGAGTAGGGAGTCAGGCGTTCCTCCCGGCTAGAGTCTGCCACCTGCTAGACCCACAACCAAATAGCTGGGGTTAAACCTTGAGCAAACACAGACGGAGTCATGTGTTCAGGTGTGAACATGTCAGGATGCAGAGTATCACTGGAGGGGGAATCATCTTCCCGGCAGCCATGTTTACTACAACCCACAGCATCAAACCAGTCTTCTAGGAATGAGGATGGTTGATCACTTCAGGGTAAAATGACGGATTACATCATCCTGTAGTAGGGACGTTTAACCGTCACCACACACAGGAGCTAAAGGCTCAGCACTTCAGATCATTCAGGATAACTCAGTGAATCACTGCAACCAATGGTCACTGGGACACAGAATGCTACTCTAGCATGGCACTGTCACACCTCTCTCAATGTCTTAGTGAAAGCACTGGCAACACTATTGATGACACACTATCACAAAGACGA
Organism: Planiliza haematocheilus; assembly: GCA_005024645.1. Classification (NCBI taxonomy): domain Eukaryota; kingdom Metazoa; phylum Chordata; class Actinopteri; order Mugiliformes; family Mugilidae; genus Planiliza; species Planiliza haematocheilus. The sequence continues at coordinate 8,100,392 of SRSE01001339.1, read as the reverse complement.
GCAGACAGATGGGAGCTCTGCAGAGACACTGAGGAAAAGACAGAGACTGCAAAGGAAGACAGAAAAGAGAAATGAAGCACAGAGGGGAAAGAAGGGGAGGAGGGACTGTGCTTACCCCGGCGTGCCTGTTTTATCTTGGGGCTCAGCATGGTTACCGTTGCTGTGCTGCTCCCTCTCACAGAGACATGACTGCATCCCTCTGTTTTAACACACTATCCCTCACACACACACACACACACACACTCTCTCATCGCCTGGTCGCTGTTGCCTCGCCCTGCTACTCCTCATCCTCTTCGTGCATCTCTCTCCCTTGCTCACACTCTTGCACTTGGAGTCGGTCTGCTTTCACACTCACACACACACGCACACACGCGCGCGCATACACACACTTACAGGCACTTAACCACACACTCTCCTCTTCCTGCCCCCTTTCCTTTCGTCTGACTCCCCCTCTCTGTCCCACTGGCCCGGCGTGCTGTTGTTCTCACATACCTAGAGCCCTGCCCACTCTCACTCTCTCTCTCTCTCTCTCTCTAGCTCTCTCTCTCTCTTTCTCTCTCTGTCCCTCTGCCTTCTGCTGCACACTCTCAGTATCAATTTCTCACTGTCTATAAATATGTCTGGCTGTGTGTCCTCTCGTTTATAGCCCATTTCTTTATACCACTGCCCCCACAGTCTTCACAATGCCTCTGGCCGCTCATGGAGATTTGATTATGGTCTCATCTGTACCTGAAGTACAACCTCAGATCAATACATTGGCTCTGACTGACACCATTCTCACCACTATTTAATATTTATTGGTGGAAAGTGGAAAAAAATAATAAAGTTAGTCTTTATTTATGTGCTAATCAATAACAAAATAATGTTTGGGCACACTTTTACGTGCGATTCGTCAGATATCACAAGGGAGTGTCAGCTGATGACGTTAACTCCCCAAAGAAACGAAAAGAGGATCTGAAAATGAAGCTAAGTGACACTCACGGACCAGGTGAAGGCTGTAAAAAGACATCAAAACACTTTCAGTTTTTAATTTACAACTCGTGGAATAACTGTTAAAGGGAAGTCAAGAACAGATCTGAAAGAACTTAAAAAACCTTTAGACAGAACTCTATGTTCGGCAGAAAAGCCAAACCGGCATTACCTGCCACAGGGGGAGTGGCAGGGAATTGTTCCAACAGTGCAGGCACATAATGCTTTGCTGTGTTTTATACTGTAGGAGCAGTAATAATTCATGAAATACACACCTTGGGCATGGCGTTGCAAATATTTTCTTCGGAGTATGCGGAAACAGGACATTAATCCAAAACAGGCCGTAAACCTCACAAGGAACTGCCTCAATCTTTTGGAATGACCCCCCACGATCACATGTGAACATGACTGACAAGATACGGCAGAGCCTGAACATGCTGTGACCGACAATAGGGTAAATATCTGAGAATTTAAACTGACTAGCCAGCAAGAGAGAGTGGAAATGATTAAATTAGGGACAGAAAGTTTTTTAGGTTGCTGCAGAAAACATTTGCAACATTTGTGATACTCACCACAGGGGTCTTACTGAAGTACTGAATGGGTCCATAATGTTTGCACGTGTAACAATTACAATATTTTTTGTCCCATTTCAAGTTCATGAATTCAAAATAAGCGCAACATGAACATTTAAAGAGACTCACTTTTAAAATCTTCCACAAGGTTGTTGTTTTGTTTGTTCGCAAAATATGTGATTTGCCCAGGGGTGCTTGAACGTTCGCTTCCAATTGTAAAATCCATTGCAGATGTATGTTTGGGAGGACAGTCCGACAAATCTTGAACGCCACTCATATTTGCTATCCTGGATCATTTCAGGCTAAAATTTATGGCCTGAGCGCGGATGCCACACTGCTCAGTCACCAGTAATGTGTCTGTTTAAAGCCACAACACTCAAGGGTGTGATGTTCTCGTTCCTAGTCAGTCTGGTAGTAGTGGATGTGATAAAGCAGACACATGCTGTAGCTCGAGAGGCTGGAGAGATGAGGGACACTATTGCAGGGAAGAGCTGACTGAGGTTTTTCAGCTCCCATAATACAGCTCATAATAATCACGTGATAACAAATGGTAGAAACTGCACACTTCCTGAAAAAGAAGCCATTTTGGAGCACCATATTTTTGTCAATGTGCTTATTATAGATACACAGAAACAGCTCATATGAAGAAATACTGAAGAATACACGTAGATGCATGATACTAGTACCAGATGGTCCAGTGCATTAGACATGTCATAGGCTCTTGTCACCGCGCCTCTTTAGTCTAGAAACACAGCATGTGTACTGCAGAGACAGCATCGGTGTAAACACCAACAGCAACACTCATCAAGCTATTTTCTGTGATGATGTGCTTCAGACGTGGGACAGTTGTGTTCACGTTGTGCTTTGGGACAACTTCAGACACACAATCAAGACACGATAAGCGATTCTGGACGCTTGCCGTGTGTCGCTCACGCCCTCCAGCTGGGTCTCTTGGCCCGGAGAAGCGGATCTGCAGATGTTGCAGATGTGGTGGCAGTCAGGCGCAAAATGATGAGACACTCCACCTCAGCACCTAGAAGACGCACTGCATGCTGCAGCTTTTCACTGAGCAGAAGTGTTGTTCTGAGAATATTTGGGTCAGAGCGATGACCGTCTATCTCTCTGCTCACCGGTGGACACTCCCTTTGAGGAGTTAACCAGTAGAGAGAGCTCTGGCATCAGATGGGATTGTTGCTGTGAAGGTGCTTCAACTGCAGCTAAAAATTCACTCCACTACACTGCAGCTGTACTCTACCAAAGGTATAGTGATTGAATACAGTCATCCACTCTGTCTCTTCTAATACTTTCTTCTTAGATTCCTTTTTTCCCCAAAATCATCACAGCTACAGAGGCCAAACAGATGGCGACACTGGAGTCACCGACAGCAGACAGGAGGATCTGGTGGAACCACCTTCCAAATGGCTATGCAATACCTCTGACAGCAGCACCGACAGTTTGGACACTGTGCTCGTTGAAATGGCAGATAAGCGTGCATCTGCTTTGCTGAGCAGCCACCAGTGAGTAATGCCAGACAACCAGAGACACGCCTCGAAAGACCACAGCTTCTCAAAGGAACAAACCTATGGACTACTCGGGGATTAACAAAGGGAAAATCCCCAATCTCACCCGAATGCCACGTGCAGATACCCCTCAGTATCATCACAGAGCAGAATGGAAAGTGAAAGAGTGTTTAGCTCAGCGGCGCCACAAGCAAAGCTGATCATGCAGGGAAGCTCCTTTTCATCAAAAACGACTTGTTCCCAATTCATCAGAAAAGGGCAGAAGAGTGTCCATTTCGGAACTGTTCTGCTTGTTTGTGTGTTATGTAGTCTTGAAATCTACAAAAAGATGGTTACATTTAAATAAGATGAAAAAAATACAACAGTATCATGTTGTGTTTCATTATGTTAAAATCAGAAAGCAAGAGAGACTCAATCTAAAGTTTAAAAACTGTTTTTAGATGCTCATGTCAGTACCCAGTATTGTCGATTATTCAGCTACTTGCACTGGCTCTGACACGCAGTGATTTCAGTGTGTCCCTACTGTAGACCCATAAGCCCAGCTCAATAATAAGCGACATAATAAATAATCACCTTAAATTACATATGGCTGATTTATACACAACCTCAACTAGAAAACAAATTAAATCTGAGCTTTACCTGTGAATTCCTTTGGATGGTCACTGATCTGAGAAGTCCTGGATGGTTTCATGATTCTGAACACTGTGTCCTTCTCCACTGGGGCCATCTCTAGAGCCACAACATACACACAGAGGCACATTCGGGGTCTAAACAATGACAATACTGAATAGACAATCAGCAAATAAACTAATCCAATGACATTCGCATACCCACAGAGAAGGGACTGCTATAGCTACCATCATAAACACAAATGACAAACGCCTGAGGAATTCAGATCTGAACAGACTCTCACACAAAGAAGGAAATGGAGACAGTCATGCGAGCATTACTTGCCATGTCATCTCGGATGGGCAGACCAGACGACTCTCGGGCTGGAGCCAGACTCCCTGCGCAGCTCAAGCAAGCATCGCACAGTCCGAAGCCACTTCTCTGATAGGTACTGATTCAGAGAGAAATAAAACCCAGCTGTGGGAAGCTTTCCTGCCCCTCTCCTTTTCTGAATTTTAAGTCTGTCTCTCACTCAGGAAGTGAGCTGTCTTGATGGAGAAGTGAAAACTGCTGACTTGAGCGTAAAAAAAAGATTATGAGTTTCTCCTTTAGAAGTTAATGCTGTACATTTATCCTGCTTACTAAAGTGCAAAAACCGGTCAGTTAGTGCTTTGCCTGTGTAAATCAAGAGGGAGGGTCACAAGCTTTTTTGCATCGACATAAAATGGAATAAATGTAATGTATTTCTTTATTAAACTTTTTTTTTCTACAGGTTAAAAACAATATGGCACAAACAAGGTATCATCTTCGAAATAAAAAGGAACTGTGTCACCATAGATAAAATACTGTACATTAATAAAATATATTGGGATATCGACAGGTGACAGCCAGTTAAATACAGTGATTCGAGGACAGAGAAATACAGTGAGAGCACTCAGTTCCACAGGCTTAGATGTGCTCAACTTAAACCACTTCATATGCACAACAAGCAGTACAGTGGGCGGTAACTGATATCACATGACGTAGGCGCTCACACAATCCAGGCCCACCAGCCTCTGAGGGGTGTGGGATACATCATCTATAATCTAGAAATATGGTCCCGAGGGACACGTAGGAAATGAGTGTGCGTAATTGAAGGCATGAAAAGAACATGTCCCATTAGCGAGAGCAGAGGAAGTGTCATGGCACAGATGACTGGGAGCAGGTTGGCGAGGTAACGACATTACGCTAGGAACTGAATTTTTCAGCGCCCGTCTTTGTTAACCATTAACACTAGCTAATCACAGGACGTGATCCTTGGTCTACTGTGGGATTTACACCATGACGTACATTTTATTTAAGGATAAGACTCACATTAAGAAAGTATATTGATGTGGAATATTTAAAAAAAAACAAACACAAGAAGTGGTACTTGAATATTATCAGAGGTGCTCCCTGCTAAGACAGTTTCAGATATATCTAGTATTTCACGTAAAAGTATGTAAACAAACAATTAAAGCAAAGTATTCTCTCTAAAAACTATGTGAACATTTAGACTCTTAGTGATAGTTATCCTGTAAACCACTTTGTGGACAAATCTGGCATTATAGACAACAGATAATCTACTCTAAAACTTATTTAATATTAAAATATATTATTAATATATAGCAGAATTTTACATTCAAGTGCAAGATGTCTTGTGGCATTTAAGATTAACTGAATCTTAAGAGGACATTATCACAAAATTCACTGAAGCACACCAAGGACTCCAAGGTAAACTGAGAATGTGAGTGACAGGACACGCTGACAGTTTTAAATGTCTATGGCAGTTTTATCCTCTCGTGTTTGTCCGCTGCCCACCCGCCTTCGGCCCTCCAGCAGAAACGACAGCACCGTAACCCATCGCTGTCCCAGTGACCTCTGTCGAGCCGCGTTTTCACACTGTCTGAAGTATGTGGTGGTTCCCGTGGCGACGGCATCGAACTGCTCAATCAGAAGCCACACCTCCCAAAAGAGCGTCATTGCATTCATGACCATCAGGGCCACAACCCAGAACTCCTCCCCGGCCAGCGCGAGCCACGACGACAAGCTGCGACTGCCGCCGGGCATCTTGCCGTACAGGTAAGTTGTTGCTATGGCAACGAAGAGAAGGTGGGCAATCGCCATGGAGAGGATGAAGAAGAGGAAAAGGCGGTGGTTACCTCGGCCAACGCACCGGTTGAGGAAAAGGCAGTGATGGTCGTAGTCTTCAATGCACACGTCGCACAGCTTGCAGTGTTTAGTGTAGTCAGGCTGAAACAACTATGAGGAAAACAAAGACAGTGTGGGACGGAGAGCAACACACTAGGACAAGGTAATCTCAGCAATTTGTGTAAAGCATACAATCAAATGGAAATTGTGCAACATTCTTTTAAATGTTGCTTTCATTACGGGTCTCACAATAAACATTTAATCTGTATAATCTGACATAGAGTACAAGGCCGCAGTGAGAACTTTGATCTAAACCGGGTTATATGTAGACATTTGTGGGTGTGTGTACAATTCTAGATCTAGACAGGAAGTCCGAAGTATATGGGCATATATATATATATAAATATATATATAAAAAGCACTGTGGCTCTCTTAACCATGACATCTGTGAAAGTCTTACCTCACAGTATGGACAGAACCTGTGAGGGCTCTGGTTGTTCTCCACCAGGTCAGCGATACAGCAGAATCGAGGATCTGCATCTGCTTTGTCCAGCGCCCCTGGGTCCTGAGTCAGAACCTTACAGAAAAGGCCGAACAGTATGGAGAAGTGGAACACGGCCACCTGGGCCAGAGCACTGGTTGGCCACACACGTTCACATGGTTAAGGACGTACACGAGTCATTTTAATATAAGAACACCTAGATTAAATCTGCCATATGGAGAATCCTTTGCATTTAATCTCGAAAAACAGATAACCGCATTTAATAGCAATTTATACTGAACTGATCCCTCACAGGGAGGTCATTTTCTTGCTTTTGACCCATCCAGCTCTCAACTTCCACTCCATTCTCAGCTCTTTAGTTACTGCTGGTTGGACAATGTCATCAGAGGATTGTGAATGAGTTCCCAGATGGCTTCCCGTTTAATCATAGACTAAAATCCTGGTTAACCTGAGGGTAGTACCATAATATTTGGTAATCAAACACCAGTTAAGGCAATGTAATATCTCAACCAAAGACTTGTATGTACTTACTGACCAATAGCAGGCTATGTCACCACTGCAGTAGGGCAAAATAAGGCCAAATAATCAGGACATATGTGCAGCCTAAAGGCTTATCCTGTGTTATTGCTCTATTAAGGATATTAGGCATTATTCTTCCATAGAAGCAGAGCAGGGAATGGAACATACCAGCCAGAAGAGTTCCCAGGTAGACCGGGTTAGGCAACCTAGAAATAATAAGACAGATGCCTTTTCAAGAGAAGTTTATAACAAACAGATAAATTACTGATAAAGATTTCACTTGCACTCCACTTGGTGTCAAACCTTTGGTATGTGGTCATGCGGTGGTACTGTGTGAAAATGCTTCTGGCCAGCCAGGGGAAGAGCAAACCACAGATTAGCCCCCCATAGCCTCCCAACATGGCTGCTATCAGCAGGATGGCCGCTCCACTCACAGTTGGAAAAAACAGTGTCCAGTAGTATAAAACTGATAAAAGGCAACAGAAATGCACCAACGCACATGAGAACATTTTATCAGTATCACTGGTCATTAATGTATATCACTATCTTTGCTTTTATTACTAAATGGATGGTGAAAACAACAGAGCAGTATTTACCATGAGACTCTCTGGGCTTGTGGTGTATTGGCTCATTAATGTACCGACTCAGTAGTTTGGTGAGTTGCTGATGTCTTGAAAAAAATACAGCAGAATATTAATCAGCATCATAATCGTAAGAGAAAAAAAATCTGGAGAAGCAAAGATACTAGATATTTTAAAGGCATGTTACTATCCCAAGCAGTCGCCTGACAATAAGTGCTTTTCCAAATATTCCTGGAGCACATTCAGCAGATTCACCTGAATGTTTTCCCCTGTTTGCTGAGATCCAGAGGAGTGAGGCCGCTGTGATTTTTCTGATGGAGCATCCTGCATCCTGCTCTCTGCAGCAGTGTCCAGCACACCTCCACTCCACCCCTTTCTGCTGCAACGTGAAGTGCTGTCGCTCCCTGCTGGTCAACTGCATCCACAGCACACCTCTGTAACACAAGCTGCAGGGTGAGGGGCACAGCAGCTGAAACATCTCACACATCCTGTAAAAGATGCGCCGGCCATTGTTTCACATAGCATCTTGAAATTAAGCTGACCTTGTTGCATGTGCATGGAAAGATCCAGACTTTACTTTGCAAATTCTTGGGTTTTTGATGTGTAGACTATATTGAACTATAGTTTTATGCGAATGATTACTGGGAATAAGACTGTTTGGCAGAAAGTGTTGAATCCCATTCGATGTTGCAACATTAGGTAGCCTTCCAAATATATTTACTGAGCTAAAGCCTGTGATTGAGTGAGCTAGCAAAGACATTACCATACCTGCTCTCTGAGCAAATATCGGACCACCTCTGTGTTGCCCGTGGATGCGGCCAGGTGAAGGGGTGTCACCTGGTACATGTCTGTGTCCGAGAACCGGAACATTCCTGTCTCCCACAGAGAGTGCACTGCAACACTGGGGAAGATAACCAAGAGTTAGTTCATGCACAAAGTGTGTGACTATTAAGTTTGTGGTGTGATGTTTCCTCTACTTACATGCTGCCCCCAGTAACTGCATGGTGCAGCGATGTCTTTCCTTGCAGATCTATGAGGCGCAAATCAGCTCCATACTGCATCATTTGATGTATGATGTAGATGTTACCTTGCCTGATATGAGTACAAACTGTTATTAGTCAGAATCAAGAAGAGAACAAAACTCATACCGTTGGCATCACGCTATCACTTCAAGAGTCCAGGCATGACCTAAATATGCAACTACCTGCAGGCAAAATGAAAGGCTGACTGTCCTGCATCACATGTCATGTTGGGATCAGCTCCAGAGCTAAGGAAAAGGTCGACCAGGGCGCGGTTACCGTGGAGGGCAGCGTAGTGGAGTGGGGTGAAACCACCCCAGCCTGGATGAAGGCAAACACATGCACATAACAGTCAGGCTGGAAGATGCTGACATCAAACTCATTTGCAGCTACACTAACAGTATAACCCTGACACAAATGCACAGTCTGTAAGCCTGTTGATCGTTAAAAGCTGCTGGAGTTGCAGGTTGGGCTTCGATCTGCACAATGTGACTTTGTGTCCGTGTTGTCACTGGATCTGTCCGCCTCACCATCACAGTATCTGAGCCAGAGCATCTCACACAGGAGCTGCAGCAGGGTCAGGTAACCCCCTTGGCATTGTGACAAAATCAGACATCACATAAGACTCTGGAGAAGATTCAGGTTCATAAAACACATGTTAAATTTAGCCTTATTATATCTTCTAAATACACTTATATGGCATGCGTATAAAAGGATCGTCCCCTTTAAAAAAAAAATCAACAGCAACAAAAAAACAAAAAAAAACAATCTTGCTTGCAGTTCTGTTATTGATTAAAAAAATCAGGAAATACCATCAGGAAGAGGCCAAACACTGCTGACAGAACGAAGAATGAAGCTGTGGCTTCTATAAATAAAATACTATATAGTTGCATCTTTAAAGTCTTACCTTTTTGCCTGAGGATCGATCGATCATTCTGAACAAAGTGTATGCACTGCTCAATATTTCCTCTCTGTATACAGTCAAATATGTCTCCACCGCTAACGGAGCACACAGGCATCGGATGCATTATGGTGTGTGTGTGCACAGAGGCGGCCTTCTACTATTTCCAGACGTGAGAAAAACTGCAACGGAAACAGAATCAGCTGCTCAGACGAGGAGCTACAACATCACAATGTAAATTGAGGAGGGAGATCATCTTTCGCCGCTAAGTAAAGGGGACCCTTCATTGTGCTAAACTGATTGAGGCAGGCCACGCCCGGAACGCCTCATTGGTTGGATGGGGTCAGGTGGAATGTGATGTCATCACGTCAACTAAACACGTGGTCAGTATAAACTCAACAACGTCACAGTTAGGCTAGTGAATGCAGTGAGGTAAACACGGTTTCATTCTAAAAGATATATTTGAAATGTAGACACCGAATAGATACGAAATGTTTGAAACTAACATATGTTGCCATTATTTGCATTCCCTATAGAACTGACAATGTATAATTTACCAGTGCGCTGTACTGTAATAATATAATATATTGAGACTTTGACCTGCAGTACATGACATGCTTTTGGGACACGACCTGAAATGAGAGTCCAGTTGTGGAAACTCGGAGGGGAACTGTCTCCATTTCGCATGTTGTCAACTCCAAAAGGTTAGTTTGCACCGGCTTAAAAGAGGTAACAGTGTGAGTCAAGGCTGTGTCGAAATAGTTAATGCGCCATATGCAGCTCCTGAATTAGGAAATAATGTCGCTATTTTCAGTAGCTGATGACTGTCAGAAGTGTAAACGTGATTTTTGTTAAGTTTTGTTGCTTTAACCTAACTCTGCGGACTCCATTCACTGTTTTTATATTAAGTTAATCGTAATTAATCATATAGCCTAAATTATTTTTAACGTCTAAACAAGCTATGCAACTGAGAAACACGACACTAATGGTGCCGGCGTCATTAAATCAGCTGGTTTCCAATTATTTTAAAATGAAAAATCTATGCTAATTACTACTCATCAATTCTCTGTAATATCTGGCTGCTATTTTTATATTTCCCACAAGATGGCGCCGTTTAGCTATTTACATCTGCTTGTATTTTAGTATTTATGACACCAACATGACACAATTTCTAAATGTATCTGCTAAACTGGTTGGTCCATTGTTATCACGTCTTACAGTAAATATGTTGGCATGTTTTCCGATGCCGGTAAAGTTTTAATGCCTTTATTTTCTCTCTTTGGTAAGATTGTGGGTTAGTCTCAGTCCTTGTGGGTTAGATTACAATTTACTCGCCTTTTTGTTTAGTTCTGATTGCTTGGGTTGTATATTATCCAGGCAAATCAATTGTTTAAACAAGTCTGTCATTCCAGTTCTTATCAGCAGACAGTTTAATGAGTTTGTAATTGTTCCACCACCGTGTCAAAGCCCTCTGTTTTGTCTGCTTCAACCTGTAGTTACATGTGTTTGTGGATTTATCTGGCAGGATCATGGGCTCCTGTCACTGTGATTCATGTCATCGCAGTCTGATGAGACGTGTCTAAAAAAAGAAAAGGGTTTCTTCTTTGAGCTGCTGTGGGAGGGCCATCCAACCGGCTAAACAACAGTGTTTCACTTCTGCTTCTCTAAGGAAGTTAGAAGGCACATGACCTGGACCAGCTGATGTGAGTTGCTGTGCTTGTTCAAAGTTCAGTCTGCTTGTTGCAGATTAGTCAGGGGGAGTTGTACAGGAGGGTCTGCACAGTACTCATGTCTTAGCAGGTCTCTGCTTGTCTTTTCCTCCTGGCATGGCCACAGAGGCAGGCCCCTCACTTAGCTGGAATAATACATCACAGATGACAGCATTTTGTTAGAGCCTGGAAACTCCCATATGGCTCTCACAGAAGTGCAGGTAAGAATACGAAGATTTGCCTTTCCTTTCATGAATGCTTTCCTTTTAAAATGTGGAAGAAGTGTAACAGTACCTGGGTTAATGTGGCCATTTTTCACTTTGACATACTTGACTGTATGACTCAAGTGAAAAACTCAAAAGTTGTATGTGTTGCTTTCACAAGTAGAGACCGACTCTCTGTACTTCTGCGCTTGCTGTGAGTTTTAAACATTCTCACATGGTACAACATCAAAGTATTGATCATTTTCAGTGGAATGCTGGTTTTGGTTTCCCTGTACTTACCACCATAATTTAATAACGGCTCTGGCTTATCAGTTACTGAGACTTTCTCTAAATATTTCCCCTGTAGTTCATCCCGAGCGTCTGTCTCTAACAATAATGTTAATGTAATGAGGGAAGAATTCGCTAATCAATCCTCAGTCATTCAATAACATCTGTTTGGCAGCAGGACTCCTCATCCACATCTCATTCTCACATGGCGTTATCAAGCATCAGCGTCACTTACATCCCGTTGTGACATATTATTAGGTCTTTATTAGGGTAATGTAGATTTGATTTTGCAAGTACAAACTGATTTGCCTTTCTGTTGCATATGTGCGCCTTACAAGTTGTCATTTTGGAGAAAAACAGCAATTTAATTCTCGGTTAAAACTCAATTTAAACTCAAACTGCTGCACAATTACTCTTTGACTGAAGAATTTGCTTGGAAATTGACACGTTATGGTCACTTATTATGGCGGGGGAAGAAAAAAAAATCGATGTTGCCAGTGGTGAATCTGAACCTTCAAAGGTGAATCATATGTTTCCCTCTTTTGAAGCTGGTCTCTTATGTAGCCTGTTAATGAGAATGGCACATGACCACCAGTGGTCTGTCCTCCTGCCTGGTGATTTCACAACTGCACGTAGTGTCTTCAGGGGAGGAGGGGCGAAGAGCAGATTTGGTCTGGGGCAAATTTATCTACAGAAGTGAGACAAATCAAAGAAATGTCATTTAAAAAAATACTGTGAAGATTATGTAACCTCGAGGCATCTGAAAAAAAAAAAAAAAAAAATCAGTGTCAAGATTTTATTTATTTTTTTACCCTCTCTAGAACCCCACTCTAAAAAATGAGAGGATCAATAAGGAAACTGGAGAGCTGAGTGCTTCAGGGGAGTTATCTGTCTCTGTGGAGTTGAAGACGGAGAAGGTGGAGGGCTCTTGTATGAATCCTCAACTCTCTAAAGTACTCAAAGAACAGCTACAGGAGCTGGGAATTCACACGGTCTCAAGCCCTGACCGCAGAACTGACCATGTTCCTTTGGAGCAGAAAAGGAAACATCTGGCCAAAGTCCTGCCGCTCTACATACAGGTATGAACCCCTGGGACAAGAATATCCCATTGTTAATCCACTCTTTATTTTAAGAACCATGCTGTGTCTTTGTAGTTCCTAACCCTTTAATCGGGAAAGTTATTTCATCATCTGAGGAATTATTATTGGACAATATAAAAATAATTTAAAGCAGAGCCACAATTCTAATTGATGCAAACTTTGTAAAGATAAAGGAGATGCAGAACTGCTCCAACACTGAAATGCAGAAGTGCTTTTGATATGCCATACCTTCAGACCTCACTTTGATGAATTATGATTCATTTATAATTCTCTGTGCCTGAAACATGTCATTTGTGCACACTTCCAGCTCCATCCCTAATCTGTGTGTGTGCGTGTATATAACGCCACTGACTGGACTTACAGCTGCAGACGTAATCACTCTTTGGCGTGCGCCTCTACAGTATGTGTGCATTTGTGTGGGGGCAGGTAAAAGCCGCATGACCAGAGATTTGATCAGAACGCAGGGCCTCACTTAAGAGCAGCAAACTCAGTGAAATGCGATATCCTCTTATGGAACTGTAAAGCGCATGTTGTATGCAGTGGCTTTTATTATTTATAGTGCAGTGCATTAGCAAAAGCGGACGTCCAGCTACAGAATGGTCCTGAAATTAAGCTCTTCACAATAATGCAACGACTAATACAACTCGGATAAAAGTGACATTTAATGGCATTAAGCTCATGTAACATTATCTTTACGTGCTTCCACTAAAAGTGAACAAAAATTTTCAATGCAGGTTATAATGTTCAGTTTCTGTTGAAACATTAGACACACAGGCCATCAGTATAAACATCTGTCTATATCTTGTCTTGTGTCATTTCTGCTGTCAGGCCTGTGAAGATGGTGGCAGATTGGAAAGTGTGGACATAAGGCGGCTTGCAGCTCTTACTGCTGACAGTGTCATTCATAATGTCCACAGCAGAGTGGAAGGAAGACCTGCAGGTACGAGCAAATGCACATATCAGCTTACAGCGTGGGCGGGGGGCCTTTCTACCTTCTTGGCCTGCTTCTGCTTTTTTCATGTGCAGGCTATTTAGTGGGCTGTTTACGTGAAACTTATTTTTTCTTTTGCTATGAAAGAGAAAGTTATTTAGGGAAGTAGGTACTTCTGGTTTTAGATGCAGTCTTGGTGTAGATTTTAGCAAGCACGCTGATACGGTGCATGTGGTCGATTTTTAGTACTCCATAAGAATTTTGCACGTTGAATGTGTAACTTTTTCTCTCAGTTGATCTTTTTACACACTGCTGTTACATGAAAATAACTTCACAGAAACTATCCAAGAAAGCCTTAAGATAGAGACGTGCTATTCAAATTCCGTCTCTAGAAACGGAAATGAAACCTCTATGTCAATGCACTAAATTTAGATTTTAATGCTTTCTGAGACAGTAATTGGTTGAGAGGTGTAGCGATAGAACGTAACAGCCTTGCTAAGTTTGACTTGATTTTAAATTGATTTATGACTGTTTTGGTCAGCGTTGTCCTTGGTTCACTAAATCTCTTCTGTGGTTCCAGAGGGTGCTCGTCAGGAAGTGGTGCGGTTCTTCCAAAGACCACATGAGGATGCAGACAGTGAAATAAAAGAAAATCCAGGATGGCTGCTGTTGAAGTCCCTCTTGCTGATAACAGCTGACAGCTCTGTGAGTGATAATTGACAGCTTTTATAGAGAAGTAAATTTCAGAAGCCCCTTCACTTACACTGCCTGGTCAAAAGAAAGTCCCCACCAAAAAAAAGGTCACACTCAGTTCACTCAGTGGGCTGCCTTTAGCTTTGATTTCAACACGCATTCTCTGTGGCATTGTTTCACTAAGCTTCTGCAATGTCACAAGATTTATTTCTATCCAGTGTTGCGTTTTTTTTTAACCAAGATCTTGTATTGATGATGGCAGAGTCTGGCCACTGAGCAAAACCTTCTCCAGCACATCCCAAAGATTCTCAGTGGGGCTAAGGTCTGGACTCTGTGGTGGCCAATCCATGTGTGAAAATGATGTTTCCCTGAACCACTGTTTTGCAATTTGATAATCCTGGTATTGTCATCTTGAAATATGCCCATGCTGTCAGGGAAGAAAAAATATGTTGATGTAACCTGGTCATTCAGTATATTCAGGTAGTCAGTTGACCTTATTCTTTGGGCACATAATGTTGCTGAACCTAAACCTGAGCAACTGCAGCAACCCCAGATCATCAGGCATGATGGGTGCATCACTTCATCTGCCTCTCTTCTTACTCTGATGCCCCCATCACACTGGAACAGGGTCTGGACTCATCAGACCACATGACCTTCTTCCATTGCTCCAGAGTTCAACCTTTATGCTCCCTAGCAAATTGAAGCCTTTTCTTCCAGTTATTCTCACTGATTAGTGGTATACTAAAGGCTACACAGCTGTTCAGTCCCAATCCTGTGAGTTCCCTTCACATTGTACGTGTGGAAATGCTCTTACTTTCACTATTAAACATAGCCCTGAGTTCTACTGTTGTTTTTCTTCTATTGATTTCACCAAATGTTTAAGTGATCGCTGATCACGATCAATCAGGATTTTTTTCCCCACTCTGCTTCCAGTTTTTAATAATGCGTTGTACAGTTTTTAACCCAATTTCTGCAGATGTTTTCTCTGCTTGATGCATGCTGATGAATTGACCCTTCTCAAAAAGACTAACATCTTGTCGACGACCACAGGATGTGTCTTTTGACATGGTTGTTTAAGAAATGAGAAGCTACTCATTGCATCAGTTGGCGTTAAATAACTTGTTGTCAGCTGACAAATAATCACCCATGCAGTAATTATCCAATAGGAGGGTTGTACCTATTTGCTGAGTTAAATCCAGGTGGCGACTTTTTTTTTGACCAGACAGTGTATTTATGGTTACAGTAATGGTTAAAATCATTGAGTACATTGAGAACTTAATATTGTTGTATTTTTGTGTGTCTGCAGGATATATTGTCCTCGATAAACCCAGGACTTCCTGCCGCTTTGGTGAAATGTTTGTACCTGCTCGTGTGCCTTCCAGCTAAAAAGGAGAACATTGCAATAGAAGAGACCTTTCAGGAGTCACTAACACAGGTTATTAATAATCTACTCCTTCCTTTAAAGTCATTTAAGGGGATCTGTTAGCAGAAATAGAATAAAGTAGTAATAATTATGTGTTCGTTGTTGTTTAATCATCTGTAACTGTGGATAGTTGTATTATTTGTTAACTTAGGAAGGGTCCACCACATCAACAAGTTTCTCTTCAGTGGAGTCAGACATGTTGCTCCGTCGTGTTTATACAGTACACGAAAACAGACAAATCAAACTATTTGCATGCTTGGAAAGAGAAGGCGTCTGAGGTATATTCAATTTGCATGCAATTTGCAATGTCTTGCTCTGATCTTTTTTGTTTACTCTTGTTTTGTATTCATACTTCCCTCTGCCTCCCTCCCCCTTTAGGTTCTCCTTCAGCTCTGTAGGCATCCAAGCAATGCGGAGGGACTGGTAGAGTCTCAGGAGTTGCAATGTCTCATCATTGGCCTCACATCACTGTGGGATCAGACCAGTGCCTCCTGGAGGCGCCAGGCCTCCCGTGTCCTCAAAGCAGTCTCTGCTGTAGCGACAAGCAACACTGTCCCAAGTTTGCTAGGTGAGTAAACTCAGAACTAACAGGGATAAGTAACATTTCCATTATGCTTCAAGCAGGTCACTTGTTTCCCTTCTTCACCGAGCAGACAAGGAACTCTTAAATACACCAGAAAACGGGCAGCATGGAATAATTAGATTTTATTCTGGAAAGTTATTCGTGCAGACAGATATTTTCAAGAAATTATCTAATTATACAGAGACACATGACCACACATCCGAGGAGAGAGACATACTTCATTTATCTTTCACATGATCAGAACAGATAATTCACTCAAATGTTATCACAAGTTTGCTTAGATTCGTTTTGGACATCAAGAGGTTATCGTCATTTTCCAGCATGGTGATTCGCTCGCTTCACAGTCCATCTGTTTGCTATGGTATACTTCTATAGGGGTCTGTTAAATCTCGTTGGACACATGCTCAGGCCGAAGGACATTAGTCCACCATGTCACTAAAAAAAAAACGTCTTTTAGAAGGTCAGGATTAGCGTGGCATCATGTGATAAAACTATTCTTGAGTTAGACACTTCCAGACTATTGCACCAAGGTACTGTGTGTGTCTGAGTAATTGCTACTTCCCTAACCATGGGCATTGCCTTTTCCTTATTAGGCAAGAACTGTGTGCGGCTCTGCATCCAGAACTTGTTGCACATCAGTGCTGATGTCTCAGGACCGCTGCTAGCTGAGGTGGCCGTGGCTGTGTTTAGCTTCATTAGAGACACGTACCACCTCAGTCCAACCCTCTTCACCGAATTTGACACCAACAATGGCTACAAGGCCCTTGAGAACATCCTCAGACGGTGAGATTAAAGATCACAAACAGAAAAACAGTAAAATGGGATCTGGAATAAATTAAAGTCAAAGTGTGTGCTTAAAGAGCTTTGTTTTCTTGGTGTTTTTTAAGCCAAGCGTAAATATGCATTCTGTGAAATTAAGTTGTATTTCTTGCTGTACAGCCTCTACAAAGGATACAATGATTCATATAAACGCAATTTGTCTGCCCTTTGTTCTGTGCGTGTCTGCTATTTATTTAACGTAACCTGTTTTGTTCCTTTGATCTTAAGCTGTGAAGAGGGTGTGTCCTTGGAAGAGTTTCAGCCTGTGGAGGAGTTGCTCGCCCTCATTGCATCTTTTACTCTGCTTGGAAAAACTGAGCTGAAAGTGGCTATTTGTGTCACTAACCCTCAGCCTCCAGGCTTCAGGTTCGACCCGCCACTCACAAAAGGTAGGTCAAGTCTTCACAGAAACTACTGCAGTATTATTTTCTGAAGCCTCGCCGTAATTATCTCTTAACAGTTGGCTGTATCATGAGAATTAACCCTGAACCATCCCTCACAAATGCACACCCCAAACTATCTAATTAGTACTACTTGCATGGATCAGCAGCCATAGACTGCTGAAGGGACCACACAGTTCATCTCTCTTTTGCACTTTTGCCCTCATATAACCCACTCAAACCACACCACCCCCTTTGCCTGATTTCCCACATACCCAGGCTCCCCTCTCCCCTACTGCTATCCCGCTGCAGCGCACAACACCCCTCAGGTTAACAGGAAGCTGAGGTGATTATGTCTGGGATGATGAAGTGGTGGCTCCCCCTCTAACTCTGTTAGGATGCCCCACATCCATTCACCACTGGCCTACAGCATCCAGTCATCTATCATAGATACGCACACACCTCTATCCAACACTCATAAATAGAGTGTCCATAATAAACGCACACAGTCACCCAAACATACACACAGACACACACACTTAACACCCATCTATCTGTTCCCAGCAGAGGGACGTGGCACTGTTTTGTATTGACCTTACTTGGTTCTGATGCGATTTTGTTTAAGCGTGAATATGAACCCTATTACTAACCAGCTTCATATTTATTCACAAGAAATGTGTATTGTGGCACCCAAATCTAAGACCTCCAATAAAGATTTTGACAATGCAGCAAACAAACTCCATCAAGGCAGATTACTCTTCTTTTCTTTTGCATTTATGCCTGTAATGTTGTTTGTTTTCAGTCTATTTCTGCACATGTAACTCAATTGGCGTGTGAGGTTCAGGTTGTGCTCTATATTAAAGGTTGTAATTTGTTTGTTATTCTATAAGATGACTGTTTGACCTTGCCAGAGCAAAATCTTATAAGTCAGGTTTTATATTCAAAACATTGTTTGGCTAAATTAACCCCAAGTTTACAGTGTTTTGTAGAGTAGCTTAACAACAAAGGTATTTGAGACCCATCTAGATTTATTTTATTTAACATGACTAGTTATAAAGTGCTGAAATCTTATTTGAAAAGTTAAGCCTATTGACATGTTTTTTTTCTCCAGGTTTAGCTGTAAAGAACCTGCCTGCATTTGACCTGCTGCAGGCCTCCTTGCTGCGTTCTCAGGATCCTCTGCTTTGCTGTCAGCTTCTTCGAACACTACAGACAATATGGGAGAGGGACACGGCCAATTTCTTCCTCTTGGAGTGGACCGTCCAGTCGACGGCCCAGCTAGCTGCCTGCATGTGGTGTAAACCGGTGCCTGCTCAAAAAATATTCTTTTCCCTGCTCGAGATGGTAAGTTTGGACAACAAAGTGTTTTGTGCAATGTTTTTTTCATTATTTTTGTTTAATTCAGCATGAAGTTTTGATTAAATGCTTGATTTCTTACAGGTGGTGTTTAAGTTGAACTACATTCCCCACGAGACCTTGCGGGCACTGCTGGGTGTGTTGAAGCAAATCTGGGCTGGGACACTGGCTGCTGGAGAGGCAGGGATAGAATTTGGGGTGGTGGCGCTTACATGTTTTCACAGGTTAGCAGTGATTCTTTGACTCACAATTCTTCAGGCTACTTCTTAAAACCGTAGACATGTCTTCTTTGTGAAGATAGTGTCTTTATGAAAAACTAAAAGCAACATGTGCCCATACTACAAGTTTGAGTAAGAGTGGAAAAACAATTAATACATTGGATAGTTTGGGTATCCTTTTATTGTAAGTTTCCTTGATGTAGCGTGAATAAAATCTGTGTCCTGTGCTCTATAGGATGACTGTGCACAGTGGTATGCTAGCTGACGTGCTAAGTGACTGGGGTCTGCTGGAGCTGCTGCTTGGGGAACTGCGCAGGAGAGCTAAGATCCTCAGGAAGGCAGGAGCTGTATCTTCCTCTAAAATAAGTATGAATGAACCTATTTGTAACTTCTTATGTAATCATGATTGCACAACCCTGTGCAGACAGAGTGTGCCTGTTTGATGTTGCACACACCATTATGGCAAATTTGGGATTGAGAAACGCGCTTGGTCAAGATTCCGTGCTTAAGGGGTTGAAGTGAGGGAAAATAAAATTCCTGTGACTCTTTGTACTTGCAAGTGTGTCTCAGCAGCTGACTTCAATGACCTTCTGAAGGTGTAATTCACAACTGAAGTAGTTGTTCTTTCTAGATTCTCAGCAGGTGTCAAGCGTGGAGGACAGTGACAGACTGCTCACTACCTGTATGCTTCAAGTTGTGGCAAATCTCACTTTGCGTTCAGTCAAAAACACAGGTATATAAAGACGCTTCTTTTGGTATTATTTCATTTATTTAATGTGTTTTTAATTTTACTATACATACCTTATTGTTTTTCACGTTGGTTCCAGTTTCAGTGCGAGATCTTGGTATGGTTCCTTACATAAAGATCTTCTTGGATGAGGATCAGTATCGAGGTCCCACTCTGAGCATTCTGGAGCAGCTAGCTGAAATTAACCCCGACGTATTCATGAGCACAGCCATTGGAGCCCTCTGCTCCTCCACACAACAAGAACTTGGGTTAAAGCTGGACCTTTTGCAGGTACTTGCCTTGCACGTGCACCCACAGGCGCAGGCAACAGCACACACACACATCCAGAAACACATGTAGCGATCTCAGCTGAGCTGTAAATGCAGTAACGCTCTACATCAAATCATAACAAATTGTAATGCACTTAAAACATAATAAGCTAGTGAATTTATTTTCTTAGCATGTGGGACTCTGATTAAATTAAATACAAATGCAGATTGATTTGCTAAAACTGGTTTAGCTGTTCGCGCTGGACTGATTTGATTAGGCCAGCAGCCTTGTGCTGTGGCACTCTGAAGATTACCACCTCTATCAGATCAGTGAATGGGACAGAGATCTGATTAAGCTTAAATAAGTTACACACCTACTGTATGTGTCCATTTTTATAGATGGCAGCAAGAAGAGCACTTACTTGCCGATATTGTGTGCACTCAATGTGTGTACATTTGTGCTTGTTTGTGCGCGCATCAAGGCGCGCGTGTGTGCCTGTGTGTTCTTTGTGCTAACATGGTTATAGCAGGTGGCAATCAGATTGGGTGCGACCTCGGTTGGCAAGTGTTGAGAGCCATTGTGATTACTCCAGTTTCAGTTAATCACATTTTCCTCTGCGTTCTGTCTCACACATTACCTACCTGATGGATTAGCTCTCTAAATTGAATAAAGCTAATGTGATTTAGTTCACCTCCAAAAACTAGTTACCAGAAATGATTTATGATTTATCTATATGTTTCATCTATTTTTCATGACATTCTTTTAATTGACTAGGAAGATTGTCTAAAAGCAGAGGCTTTGAGCAAAGCTTTGTGTCTAGTGTGGGCAGCAGAATCTGCCTTGTCACGCGTATTATTAGGCTTAAGTGTGTTTGAGCCCACATGCTCACTGTCCAAATTGTCTGCCTCTCTTTGGTATTGCAGTCTGTGCTGAGAGTGCTGGAGAGCCCCAACAGTTGGGACGCCTTCAGAAGGGCGGGAGGCTTCACAGGACTGCTGTCCCTGGTGATCGACATGGAAGGAGCTCTTTCTGACCATCCAACGGGAGAAGTGTGGACGTTCTTGGGCCATCAACCGCTGCTGGACCTCCTCCTCCTCACTCTGCACATCATGGCTTTGGCTGTGCATCTTCACACAGTGAATGCACATCATTTTGAGACTGGTGGCTTCTATGAAAGGCTGGCTGAGGCTCTACTCAGTCTGGGCTGCTTCCACACTGCAAGCCTCGAGAGAGAAGCCAGGAATGGAGATAAGTGCTCTGGTCCCAAGACTGCACACGACAACCCTTGTGGAAAGAGCTTCTACCAGTTTGTTGAGTTAACAGAAGCTCCTAAAACTCCCACTGCTCCCTCCACCACACAGCATCTTAAGTTGCCTGTCACACTTCGGACATGCTTAAGGCTGCTCTCCTATCTCGACCAGTTTTCTACAGGGACCTTTTCAACTCAGGAGTTAAATATGGGACTAGAGCCTGAGGAAGGGTGTGATGGAGATAAAGAGAATCTAAAAAGATCAGTAGGGTACGAAGGAGTGCATTCAGGATCTCCTCCTGTCCACCTGGGTTCGGGCCCACAGTCCCCGGAGGACAAATTAGGAAATTCCAGAAACAGAGGTCTCAGTAGCTCCACAGTCTGCACAGAGTCTCAGTACAGGTGAATATTTGTAAAGTAAATTTGTAAAGTAAAGCTGCATTCATGTAGTGATGAATGGACATAAAACTTTTTTTGTTTTTTTGCTTGGCTTATAGTAAGTTCACCCGCGATCCGATTATTCTTCATCCAGGAGCGATCCGAGTGATGATGACTCTTCTTCCATCGGTGTTTACTCCTGAGGACCCTCAGGTACCTTTCTAGACTAAATATTTCAAAATTGTCAATGTTGCGTACCGTAATACACAAAAAGGCCACAGTATTAGACAAACTTCTTTCCCTCTTTCCCAGCTGTCTATGGAAGTCCAGTTCTCATTGGCACACCACATCCAGGCTTTGGTGAAATCTGAGCGAAACCGCCAGATAATGTGCGAAGGGGGTTTGGTTGCCACACTGCTGACTCAGTGTCAGAGCATACTGCTGACACCAAATCACCCGTTACATCTACCGGTTACACGTATCTTGGAGAAGCTCTCTTCTCAGGCCATCACACATTTAGACTTCAGGTCAGACATATACAGTCTTTGAAGCTTAGACACAGGCATGTCTTTATTTTGCTAAAGATGAAGATGGTAAAATGTGCTATCAGTGTTTCAGTGATATTCTGTGGTTATAACATGTTTGTTACTGCTTCCTCTTCAGAAAGTTCCTTTGTTTAGGGGACCCTCTCATGTGCTTGTTAGGCAAAACAGCCAAGCAGATGCAGCTCAAATGTGACTCACAAGTCAAAGCGCCTGTTTCAAATGGTACGTTTTATTATAATCACTCTATCTCTGATTTTTACTGATACTCACTGAATTCAGCCCACAGACATGAAAACATGCCGCTCATTAAATTTTGGTTGTGTTTTCTAAACAAGGTCAGAGTGCAGAGGCAGATGCTGGATCTTCAGAGAAGACACTGAAACGCACCTTCAGCTTGTTACAGTCCACAGCCTCTCTCGGTTCTGCAATCCCTGTCCACCAGATCCTCAGTCTGGTGTCCATGACATCACCGCGCACCTTCAGACCACACAGGCTCTCTTCCTCACCTGCATTTGTAGAGTTTGATATGAGTGAGAGCGGATATGGGTGAGTCCTTGTTTCAGTTTCTACTTAAAGGGGAACTACTGTTTTTTTTTAAAAACCTGGACCTTATTTCTGGCTTAAACTTCACTCACCCATATAACTTTTGTGTAATCTGTATTCCTTCGGGAGATATTTAGATATGCATATATCCATGGGGGAGCGACTGGGACACTGGAACACAGCCTCTAAATAAAACTCTTTCATTTCTCCAATATTTTGTTATCGTATGCTAGTGCTATTCCCTGTTGAGTCCGGAGTTACCTGTTATCATCACCTGGGGTCTGTAGGTCAATCTACAGGCCCCGGGTGATGATAATATGATGTCGTCTCTGTGTGCACCCACGATGGTCAGCTTGTTTACATGTATTGGATTTTTTGCAACATGGCTGAATATTTTTTCGATTCTGAGGTTGTGGATGAACCATAGCAGATAATGCATTATTTAGAGGCCGCGTTTCGGTGCCCCAGTCACGCCTACTATATAGATATACGCTAATCTAAATACCTCCCAAAGGAATACGAATTACACAAAAGTTATATGGGTGAGTAAAGGACCATATTTTATGCCAGAAATAAGGTCCAGTTTGTAAAAAACAGTAGTTCCCCTTTAATATAAGATGCGCTACATGTACATTACTTCTTCTCCCTAAGGACATTTTGTGTTATACATAATATAATCACACTACAAATCTTCTGCAAATAGTACCTGTTTGATCTGAATTCCATACTTTGAGGAAATAATAACAAAACAAATAAAAAAACATTCATTTGCTGTTTTCATACCATGTGCTTTGCAGCTGTCTTTTCCTGCCCTCTCTGGCCACAGTCAAAGGAGTCGCTGCTGATTCCATCTCAACCGGTGGAATTGGAGGAGGTCAGTCACAAGTCTAAATATTTAATACTCACATATTTGTGAATAACTCTAACCATCTTCTGTTTTGTATTTCAGACTGCCGGGGTTTTCCACCTGCAGCTGGTCTCTCGTTTTCGTGCTGGTTCCAGATCAACAGGTTCAGCTCAGCCTGTGATTCCCACCCAATCCGTCTGCTGTCCGTGGTCCGCCACATGTCCCGGACTGAACAACAGTACATTTGTCTGTCAATCTCCTTCTCAGCCTATGACGGCTGTCTGGTTATCTCCACTGAGGAGGAAGCATTTACATATCTAGGTAAGAGTGATACGGTGATGGTGGGTATTTGCCCTTTGTGACATTTATTGACATTTCTTATTTCTTGCCTCATTGTTTCTTATCAGTTGTGTTTGAAGTCAGTGTTTATACAGAGATTGTCTTTCTCCATGTCTCTTTTACAGATATGATGGAGCCAGAAGTTTGCACTCCCACCTCTTTGCCTGCGTCACTGAGGTTCCGCTGCTCCAGCATCCTGGTCCCGGGCCAATGGCACCACCTGGTTGTGGTCATGACCAAAGACGTGAAGAAGAGCTGTCTGACCTCAGCCTACTTCAACGGCAAGGCAGTGGGGACAGGAAAGGTATGACGAGAGGAGAGAGACTGAAGACTTGGTGATTGATCTGATTCAAGCCCAATGTAGCGTTTATGTATTTATGTATCATAGCCTCTCCATTTTCTGTCAGATGAAGTATATTCAGCCATTCCCTGGTCAGTGTGTATCCATGGACCCCACTGCTGTGATTGATGTGTATGGGCTGATAGGGACACCTGCTCCCTGGAAGGAGCATGCTGCACTAGTGTGGCGAGTGGGTCCTTCTTACCTTTTTGAAGAGGCCTTGAGCCCTGAGGCCGTGGGTGTTATATACACACAGGGCACCACATACCTGGGCAACTTCCTGGCTCTGCGCAACACAGGTTAGTCACAAGATCTGACGTAACGTGCCATTACGCAACTTTCAGTATGTCATCCAGGAAATTAGTTTCGGATAAATTCTGACTGTATTTTGTAGCTGTTGTTAAACACTGTTGCTGTAATACATTGTAATACTTTAGCTTTGCATTTTTAATAGTTTTGCATAATATGAAAATAATACAATTAAACAATTAGGTTTTTGTTTTTTACTGTGACACATTCTTGTGACACATCAAATGGCACAACCGTTTCACAATTTAGATTTTTCTGAAGTAGTTCTACTTAACCTGTCTGTGTCTCACCTCCGTGCCTGTGTTCTGCCCCTGATACAGACACTGAGTCTGTCCCTCTCAGGCTGGTTCCTGAGGAGAGGATCTCATTCGGCATCAACCCCGCAATTTCTACATTAACAACTGTTGCACAAATCAGAGAAGATTACAATGAAGTTGATTGCAGACTGATTGCCAAAGAGGTCAGTGTACAGTTAGTCCAAACTGAAGCTATTTGTTTGTCATTTTGATGCACAGTACCAATTACGTTATCTAATTACAGATGGGGATAACGTCTCGGGATCAGTCCACCCCTGTATTCCTTGCGCGAAACATCAGCCAGCACCTGAGTGGCACTGCTCGCACCATAGGAGCAGCCCTGGTTGGACGTTTTGGTAAATGAGTCATGATTTAAAAAAGTTTCTTTGCTCTTTTGTTGCCATTTGGTATCCTCCTCATTACGGCCTCTTCCTTTTAGGTGTGCGTACTTTCACCCCCAGCACTGCATCCAATGGTTTTCTGTATGTCGGTGGGCCTGCAGTTGTTCTCAGTCTAGTCGCAATGGCGCCAGATGATGGCTCTATGTATGCGGCTGTGAAAGTTCTTCTCTCAGTGCTTGAGACCAACCCTGCCATGCAGCAAGAAATGCACCGCATCAATGGATACAAGGTCTGTCAGATGTTTTAAAATCATTTAAATACAGACAGACATCAAAATCTGCTTCCTTACAATTGTCGTCTGATCCTAAATATAATTTACTGTGCTTGTAGCTGCTAGCGTTCCTGCTCAAGATGAAGAGCAGCCTGGTCAGCCATCGGACCTTTCAGATGCTTCAGTGTCTGTGGAATTCAGCCGAGTTGAGCTCTGAATCTGGTTGCCTACAGAACACGTCTGCTTTCCAAGCTCTGCTCTGTGACCTGGATGTAAGAATCCATATTGCTGCGTAAAAGAGTGAAACCTTTTCACATCTACCCAGTGTTTATTTATAAATTATTATTAATTGTTGAAATCTTTTGCTTTCTCTTTCTTTTTTGCAGGTTTGGCAGAACACATCAGACCATCTGGACCTTTCAGTTCTCAACTACTTTGCAGAAATCCTGAAATCCTCAAAGTAATTTCCACTGTTATCAGCGTGAGGCCAGACCTCACCAAATATCTAGTAGCTCTAATCTAATTTATTATTAACTCACATGGCAACAAGTTGTGTAACACAACAAAGAGCCTCTTGTTCAGGTTTGACGACAGACTTCATCGGCTGTTCTGTCAACATCTGCAACAGCTTGTCATCAATATCATGGAATTGTACAACAGAAATAGTCAAGGGAACGTTCAGCAAAATCAGTCACACAGGCTCAAGAGAAGACTGATCGTGTGCATGGATTGTTAAATTAGATTTTCTGTCTGTTGGAACAGATTGTGATTGATATTATTGCTGTCTTGTTTTTTTTTCCTCACTTTACAACCTCCACAGTGACGGCAAGAATGCATCGGTCATGCACAGAATGGGCCTGCTTACGAAGCTGCTATTTGAAATTTCTGATCCCACTGTGACCTTTCAGAAAGTTAAGATTATTTCTTGTGTCGTCACATCCCTGCTAAATGCTTACTTCAGCCCTGCGGACGTAAGCAGGTAAAGTCAGAGAGAAGTTTTGTCAAACAGCGTCATAAAAGTGTCAGAACTGTTTCAAATAACATAGTTTTTATTTGATTAGACTTGGACTCTTCCTGGTCTACACACTTCCTCCGTCTAGCAACATAACTGAAGGCAGTGAGCCATACGACAGTGGTCATTCGCTGGATTTATTAGGTACACTGTGTAACACACAACCATATCTCATATATTACTTAAAATATCTAATGGATGACACAGGTTGTTACTAGTACTGACCCAGGCTCATCTTCTCCTCGCTACAGGTCCAGCCTGCCTCATCTGGATCCGCAACCAGATGCTAATTGTGCTTTGTGAACTCCTCAACTCAGACAAAGAGTGAGTGACCAAAACTGAAGCAACAACACAATTTCCAGTAATTTCCAGAGTTGTATTGTCATGACAGAAACAATAATTGAATTGCTATGTTATTTTGTTTCCCACGATAGTCAGCAAAATACGGCACTGGATTCCCTGGGCAGTGACTGGTTCCTGCTCTTCCTTCAGCCTCACCTTCACCCTTCCACCTTGAAACTGGGTCTCGTCCTACTCACACACTTTCTGTCAAGTCCCAGTCAGCAGAGCAACTTCAGAGATGGGGTGCTCCCGGGATCACTGATAGAGAGCATGGAGGAACCCGTTGCTGTCATGGGTGCAGAATAATTTCTTTAAAATCAAGTCTCATAGTTCAGTGTCATAGTTTTGCCTCTCTGTTCAAATCATTCTGATATGAAGTCATTATTTGGATCCATCTTTCTGATTAAACTAGAGAAAGGGGCTGTTGAACTGTGTTTAAATACTGATACAATAAATGACCCTAAATTAACCTTCATCATTGTATTGTTGTCTTGTTTTCAGACAACCTTCGAGCTCATTCTTGGTCGTACGAATGCCGCAGCACCACCTGTCCAGGCTTTGATGTCCTACGAGGGCTGCTGATCAGACACACTCACCTCCCACAGGTGTACGAAGCTCTGGCTGCTCTGCTGCTGGGAAAGAAGGCCAGTCACACAACAAAGGCAAAGGTGGGACAAGGTGTTTTCATTTAGTTTAGTTTTCCTTATAACCTCTCATGATGATCTAATTTTATGTCACCTCTATCAATAGGTGCATCTGGATGACATGCTTCAGTCATTCATTGACAGCCAAACAGATTCTCCTGCTCAGCAGTTATGCATAGAAGCTGCCACAATACTTCTAGACTTAGTCAAAGTTGTCATCATCCAGGTAACAATATCAAAATCTTAGAGCGTTTTTTTGTTTGTTTGTTTGTTTGTTTGTTTTCCTCAAACGAGGCATTGATAATGTATACTATACTTTATTTTATGTTTAAACAGCCTATTTCTCTGACTAAGCACATGTCAGACTCTGATGTACCATGGGAGCTGCAGCTCCCAGCAAGTGTGATGCAGTTCCTTTGTCTCCTCCATAACCTCCGGCCAAGAGACCCTCTGTGGGCATCACCCACGTTCCTGCATGCACTCGCTGGTGTCGTCTACCCTCCGGATGTTTCAAAGGTTTGTGTGTCACTCTAGTTTTATAAAAACTCTTCCTGGAGTTAATCTATCTGTTCTTATTTGCTTGTTTACTCGATTCTTTCAGGGCGTCGGTGAGCCTTGCATAAAAAGTGACTGTGTGGACAAGAGTCATCCAAGCAGGAAGCCGGTGTTGGACTTCATGCGTATTCTCCTAATGGACAGTCTTCTTAATGTTCCTGCTAACACCAACACACATCCTCTTGTTCTGCTGCTGGAGGTGAATTCACACAAATGAGTACACACTGTTATTTGCAGTATTTATTTAGGTCACAGCTCGTAGTATGATATCAAACATGCATACAACATATAAGCATTAGTGCCAAAATGCCTTTTCACTGAAAAAGACTTCAGTTTACTATAATAGTGCAAAACTCCCTGTTCTCCAGAAGGTGCCACTCTATGCTCAGTTACTAAACAAGGCAGTCTAAGGTACTGCTGATGAAATCATTCACCACTAGGAGGGACAAAACACAGAGAGGCCAAGTGTTTTCACCTACACAAGAAAAACTGACATGCACGAACACACCTCCACCAACATCTACAATTCAGGCAACATTAGGAAATGTGTTCCACTCACTATCAAGCATAAAACAAAAAGAGCCTGCACATTTATAATGATCTGTACATCAATTTGTTTAATATAATTATAATTTTTTTTTTTCAATTGCTAAACTTGTTACCTATTGCAGTTTTACCCTGATGGTGCATCGCTGGAACAAAAGCAGAGTTTCCACACTGAGCTGCTGGAGTTGGTCATGAACATCATCCGCATGCTCAGCTATGAAGAAGACAGCAGCACTCACCTCATTTCACAAGGTAACAATTACAAGCCATAGTTCAAACTGCACTAAACACATCTTTCCAAAGGAATCATCTGAATTCACTTTTTTTGTTTGTTTTAAATTTTCAGACTCAACGGATCAAACGAGCGAAGGACAGATGGTCACGTTGATGGACAATGTGTTGCTTTTCAGTGAAAATGTGCTGCAGAAACTTTACGGTGGAACGTTCTTGGCAGACTCTGAGAGTTTGCTCAATTTCTTTGCTGATCAGATTGTGGTGGTGAGACAAATGCATACACGCACCTGGAAAAGAAAAAAGTGTTTTTTTAACATTTGTAATAAAAAACCTGCAAATCATTTTTTTAAATCAAAAACAAAAATGTAAAACCTGTCAATTAATAATTTCGTTTGATGTCATTTTTATGCTGACTGTTATCAAATACCTTTCTGTATACTTCTAGGCTCTGGAGAAAGGCCAAAGTCAGAAAGAGAAGACGTTGTCTGCCCTGTACTCCTGCAGCAATAAAGTCCTGCTTTATTTCTTGTCTCAACCGCGACATTCCCAAGAAGAAAAGGAAGCGGTCATTAGGGCATTACAAACCTTCATGGAACGATGGGACGTTGCCATGGCAACTTACAATGCAAATGTGAAGTTCATTACTTGCCTCCTTCATTGTCTGTTACTGATACGGTCTGGCAGGTAATAGTGAAACCAAAACTCACACGCAGATGCACACAAATATGGATGTACTGGTGATTAACACACAATCACACTTTTTTTTTTTTTTTTTTTTTTTTAAATAGCTACCCTGAAGGTTTTGGATGTGTGACCAAGCAAATGTCGTCTGGACTGCTGCCTGCCAAAACCAGACATTCATCATTTCTCACCAATGGAGCAGACGTCACGGCAGGTAGGAGGCCTCGTGTGCGAGAGTTTATTTACATTTATCATGTCTGCAGGGGTTTACTGGGTCGTTACATGTCCCAACAAATGTGTGCATGTGCGTTCCAGAGGATAGTCAGCTAGTGTCCCTAGCGGAGGCCTGCTGGTCAAAGGTCCTTTTAGAGAGACAACACATGCTTGAAGAGAACTGTAAGATGGAGATCTCAGTGAGCCACAAAGCGGAGGCCGGGCCTGCCAGCATGTCTACCGTCAGTCCTCTGTGGGAGGAGATGGCCCACAAAGCCTGGCTGCTACACACAGGTAGCTATACTGATAACTGCGGAGGGAGAATATGTTTGAATGTCGGTGGTATTATTAATAATCTTCTCTTCAAAATGTCTCCTCAGATTGTCAGAAGAGGAAGGTGGCCAGCAGCTCTCAGAAGAAGTTTGACATGATCAGCAGCCTCCTTCGCTCAGCTTTGGGCAAACCAGGCCACGAGTCAGTAACAGTAGAGGTAAATGCAAAACATTCCCTCCGTTTTTTGTTCTTTTGCAGTAGACAGAACAAAAAAAAAAATGTTTGACAGTTGTCCCCTTTGAGAAGTGTGGTGTTACCTTTTCTCAGGTGTCCCTGCTTTCCAGAGCTCTGTGCCAAACACTCGTCCCAAAGTCACCACTGTGCTTGTGCTCTGGGCCGTCCAGCCCTGTGGGGGTGTTTGATTATTTCTTTAAATAGATTTGGATTATCACAGCTGATTGCCCCTGAGTGGGCATTGTAATTGATATCTGTTAGGCTTATCCATGGGAACACTCACTACAACACACTGTTTGCTGCTGAAGGTTAAAGACGCGTTTATTGTTGTTTTTCCCCCCGAAACACGTGGCCCACATCATTAGTTCCCCCACAACGCTTAAGACGTTGAGCCATCTGGAGCAGGGAGCAGGGACATATTACTCAGGCACACAGGCATGAAATTACCGCGTCTGTGTGTCTGTCTCACACCCGCAAAAAGTGTGTGTGTGTTCTTGTTTGTGCACATCCCTTGCCCACAGAAATCGGGTTGGCAATTATAGTGGTACCAATCTGATGAAAACATTATTCATTTGATGTTATTCTTTATCATATCAGTCTCTGACAGGCTATCAGAGAGGGTGATGAATTGTTTTTCCATTTGAGATGCGGAGAAGAATAGGGAGGGATATCTTTTTTTCTGCCTTGTGTTGCACCACAAGGCAGAAAAAAAATTCAAATCCTCAGTTATGGTCATTTTTGACTCACAAGTGAGTCATTAATTAATTAACGGATCACCAACTTATGACCTTTCTCATAATAAGTCATGAGCTTATTACTGTTTTAAGTCACTGGTACTATAGTAATACAATGCATAGTTTGCATTACTACGGATCCAGAAAAAAATAAAAAGAAAGAGTTTTAAAGCCTGCTGTAGGTAATGAATGAGAGTATAGAGAGTGAGAGGCAGACTGTGTCCTCAGTCAAGCTTCAGTGCAATCCTTTCAGAGATTTATTTCATCAGCGAATGCAGTTTTCATAATCATATCTGTGTCCTCATATTAGAAAGATAATTAACAGCACTAATGATCACGTTAAGTTCATTACACATTCACTGCCAGCTCAGAATGAAGTTGACATTATGTTGCCTTATCATCAAAGGTGGCGTATTGTTGGGAAGTCATTAAAATGGAAATGAGTGTGATGTTCTGATGTTAATTGCAGAGGGAAGAGATGAGTTATGTATTTAATGCAGCATTTAAAAAGCCAATGAGGTTCCTATCTGCTAAATAGGGTAATTAATGCTATATATTACTTATGTTTGTCCAAATGAAGGAATGAAATTAGAAAATGATGACGCCAACTCGCTGTTTATCTGTCTCAACACGGCTCTAGTTTGCAAACTTCATTATTACTCTCTTTTCTGTCTGTAATATTTCTATAATCTCCGCTCAGATTACCGCTTTATTTCTTTTTCTGCACAACTTCTCGTTTGGATGGGCAGTCAGTCACTCAGAAAAACTGTTTCCATTCCCTCGGAGGGCTTGTCAAAGTTTGACGTCAACTTTTACGCATGAATTTATTCTCATCTCAAATGTTTTTGCGTCTTTTGTAATGCGGAAGTAGTAGATTCCTTTTTACTGCCCTTGAAATCATTTACTCCAGGCGTGAGTTTATAGTGCAAAACGTAAAATTAGCATGTGTAAATAAGACTGGATATAAAGAGTTAGTGCATGTTCATTCATTCAGTTAAATGGCTTTCCTGGGTCAGCTGTGAAGATGGACACATGTTGTTTCACTAGTCTCTCAGCGAGCACTGCTGTGATGATGGGCTTAATGAAGCAGTTAACAGTCAGAATATGATCCCAGTGTGTCTGCTCAACACGAGCATCCTGCAGTCTCAACACAGCTCGGTTTTGGGTTTTTCAGTTTTTTAATTTCTTTCCTCTTTTAATCGACACATAAACACTGACTGACTACACAATAAAGGCGTAGGCACACACTTACCTTGCCCTTGACTGTGGTGTGGCTCAGTGATATTAATGTTTATGTTAATTTGATCACACCAACAAATGATTACATTTCCAGACAGGGTTATTGTAAGACTGTAGCCACTAGCTTATTTTGCCCAGTGAATGCAATTTAGAACAGATGTAATTGTATGAATGCATTGTAATTGCATGAGGAAACAACAATACCATTATGCATATACAATTTCTGGAACGTGATGTCTGTTGTGTGTACAATACGAGCTGGGGGAAGAGCGATGGCGCTGCCCCTCTTTTCATTTGCACCCATCAGGTTACTCTTGTCTGTTCGTAGGAGTTTCTGTCCTACATGGAGTCACATCGACAGAGGGGCCACAGCATGTTTGAGAATATGCAGACAAACCATTTGCAGGTGTGACAGACATTTTCACATAAATATACTAAAATAAATTACATTAAAAAGGCAAAATTCGATTTGTAACAATATGAATCTCCGTCTCGGTTTGTTTCTGCATCACAGTTACGAGCTAGTGAGTGGGAGAGTGTGAGCTCCAAGTGGCTGCGTGTGGAGGCCGAGCTGCTGAGGGAGAGAGCGGTGTTCGGCCCCGGCCCAGGGGTGCTGTTGAGCCGAGACTGGGAGCAAGACGCTGCAGAAGGACCCAATCGGACCAGATTACGCATCCGCAGAAAGGCTCTGAGACGATCCAAGCGGGTAAAGCTTTTTATATTAAAGCAGGCTCTGTTCATATCAGTCCTTCGGTTTACACACAATCTAACCTTCTGTGTATTTCAGGTGCTAGGAACAATGTGTCTTGGTATAAGGTCTGGTGTGTCTGAAGAAAACAAAAATAAAACAGAAGATTACACAGGTAAAGGTGAATTGTTGCACGTTTTTAAAAATGTTCTTTAATCCAAATTTGGTTGTTGGAATTTCAGTGGGAATTATTATTTTTTTCTTAACAACAGAGCCCAAGATCTTGTGTGAAGTTGGCGCAGAGGCTAAAGAGGACGAAGGCGATGAAGGGCAGTCTTGTGACCGTCTGACTTTCTTCCCGGTTCTGAATGAGACACCTGCCGTCACTGAGGGTGCACCCGAACCCTCCACCCCTGAACCCTGCTCCCACACACAAGACTGCCCCGACATACGCATCATCCTGCAGGAGCTGCACCCTGGAGAGGAGGTACTGTGGAACAGGAGGGTGTGTTGGTATGCTGCCCTGAATACAACATTCCCAAATACAAACACAGCTCCTTCCCAGCCCACTAATATTCACAATCATAATTATCTGATGTAGACTAAGGGATTCCAGTAGCCCAGCGCTGCTATCAGAATTTCATCTTTCCTCATTAGTTTAATGTTTTAATGTTGAGGCCCAGCACAGCTCTTCTCATTCTTACAGTGAGTTAAAAACCAGTGCACATGTTGACAGGGACTCTCATCGCTCTGGCAACCAGCCGCGGCTTTTAATGTTTCTGACAGAAGTATTAATAAAAACAGTAGGAGGTGATGCAAGCTGTCTTACATCCGCTTAGTAAGTGTGTGATGTGTGCAAGTGTGTCCTGTTGTCTTGCAGCAGTTCAGTGCACGAGTCCTGCTGAGCTTCCTGTCAAATGAACACAGTCATTAGCTCTGAAAAATGCACACACAGTCACGGGCCAGCACACACACTCATGCAGCAACACACAAAGGGAGACCCACTCATAATTAGCTTGCCAGCGCCAATAGTGTGATTATGACAATAATGTGTGTGGGGAGAAATCAATGGTCTGACATTAGGCTCTCAGTCAATAAAAGTCCTCCTTTTCTCTCCTTCATCCCATCATCAGCTAAATCGCCCTCAGACTGATAACGCTTATCTGTCCACAGCACAATAAGGAGATAAGGAAACAGCTGATTTTTGTGTATTTAATCTTTGATAACAATAAATGCAACTATTGTTTTAAAAGTCTAGTCACTGTTAGGGACTTTCGACCTGATGTCACTTTGTAATCACTGATGTAAACTGCCATAATATCTGACCATGATACGACTCTGTCACCTTGACTCCTCTTAAACATCTCCCCATCATATTATCCATCATAGCATGTCTGTGTGTGTGTGCATTCAGACAAGAGGGTTCTGATCACTTATCAGGTTTCCTATTGTGTGTGTGGCAGTGATTAATTCTCCTAATAATGGCCAGGCGGGGTCTTCACTTCCACCAAGTGTGTGACTCTGTGTCTGGCGGTGGGGAGCCTGATTTGATTAGTATAAATTGTGGGGGGCCTGCGGGTATGTTGGGGCCCCATATGGTTTTTGGGCGCTATGTCCCAGGGGGCCTGCAAGGGAGGCCAGCACAGAGAGACAGCCAGGTGCACACACTCGTTGTGAAATGAGGGGAGACAATGGAATTAGCCACGCATTATCACAATGCAGTTAGCATTAGCTACAGCCACCGCTGATAGCAGCATGTGGGTCCACTTTGCCGCTGCAAAAAAAAGGGGCCGGGCCTTCTTCTCCCCATCAATCAGCTCTGATAATGAAGTGTTCAACTGTGTCTTTTTAATAATGATTAAAATATGTGATTAAAATGATCAATCAAGTAAAGCTTGAAGTGCTTGTGTTGTTGCCATGTCATGTCCTGAGAGAGAAATGTGCGGATGTGTATGCGCCTCTTGCATGGGGCTTAACGCATCTCTTTTTCTCTCCTCTGTCTGTAGGTAAAGGCTAAGATGTGTGTAGTGATGGTGAGCAGCCTCAGAGTCACGGAGGGTTTGCTGCTGTTTGGGAAGGAGAGCCTGCTGCTGTGCGAAGGATTCACTCTCAGTCCTAACGGTGATGTTTGCTGCAGGAAACACCATCCCAGCAGGTTGTTTGCAGTTACAGTGAAGCATGTGAAGCTGCTCGGATATCGTTCAGTTTTTTCATTATCACCATGTCCCCTTTCTGCCAGTGTGAGAGATTCCTTTATTTCCACCATGCTGAGTAAAGAGATGCCACCCGCCAGGTGCAGACGCTCTCTCTATGAGGATATCAAGGAGGCTCGGTTCATGCGCTTCCTTTTAGAGGTCAGACATCCAAATGCTTGCCCAGATGCTTTGAGTTAACATGCTTCTTATATTTATATTGTGTCTATGCAGAAATTTGTTTGGATTTGGCAATATTTGATGTTAAAATTAGTTACTTTAATCGTAATGCAGAAGCAATCTGATTTGTTTGTGCTCAGAATCAAGATATTATTGCATCTGAGTTGCTAAAAAGCTTTTTTGCCTTTGTCTTGCTGTAAGGACAATGCTATCGAGATTTTCATGAAAAATGGACACTCAGCCTTCCTGGTATTTGTGAATAAAGATCATGTCTCTGCATATAAAAGGTAAAACATTTATACATTTATTTAAAAAGTTGTTGTTTGTTTTAGCATCCTGAGTCCGATCCATATTCTCCTCTTCTTCCTGCAGGTTGACCAACGTCGTGCCGGCATTAAAAGGCAGAGGGGTCGCTGAGGTTATTGCTAATGCAAAGTAAGTATCAACAGTCAGCCGACAATATTTGGAGACATTTTATTTTATCAGTGAATGTATGAATTACATAAAAATATCTGTGCAACATATCACTAGATATTAAGTACACTAGCATTACACTTTGTGTGGCTTCTTTAAAATGACATCCTTTCTAACTTTCTTATTTTCACATCAGCCACCGTCATTGGTCATTTGATTTTCTTGTAGTCGTCCTTTTCTCGTATCCTCCACACATCCTGATTGACTGTAGCCACTGAGTGTGGCGCCATTAGTCCAGGATAAGTTCTTATCCTTTTCTCTTCAAACATATCACCATCACCACCACCTCTTCCTCCTCCTCCTCCTTTTAAAACCCTCTCCTTCTGTGCTTTGCATCTCTTAAGGCATGTCTTACACAGGTTGCTCTCATAAACCAGGCGCACTTCTTCCTGTAGAACTGACTTTTCCTTCAGCGTCCCCTCACCGTTCCCTTGAGCATACCATACAGGATTTCGTTTCATATTCACCTTGGTATGGTTGCGCAGGACTTTCACAAACTCTGGTAACGTGCTGAAGAGGTTATCAAACAGACCTAACTCTTGGAGACTACGTAGGGTCACCATAGTGGGAGGCAGGGCGTCCAGCTGGTTCATCCCTAGATTCAGAGTCTTCAGGCTGGCGAGGGAACCCAGTGTGGAGGGTAAGCCCATAGAGGTCAGGTGGTTGTTGGAGAGGTTGAGGTAGGTCAGTCCCACCAGGTTGCCGATGGACTCGGGCACAGACTCTATCTTGTTACTATGGAGATCCAGCCATCTGAGTGACAGAAAGTTCCCAATGTTATCTGGGAGTTTCTGTATCAGGTTGCGGCTGAGGTCCAGCTCGTCTAAGTTGGTGAGTTTGAGGAGACACTTTGGGAAGATGGTTATGCCCATGTTGCTAAGGGTCAGTCTGTGTCGTCCATCTGGGGTCATCCGTATTGCCTTTTTGGCAGACTTGAGGGTCACCTTTGTCCCTTTGGCTCCCTTTCCCTTTCCTTTGGGCATGGCTCTATAACACACAGAGAATTAAGGAACAGTTCAGTTTAAGATTTCAGCTCAGCCTCCACTTTTGTGACAGTTGCCCCAAGAGGCTGATTCACAATAATTTATCTAATCTCCACCAGCACACAGTACCATAGCAAATAGATGTGTTGCGTGTATGTTTATGTGTAACTATGTGTGTGTAAGGCTGATGTGATTTATTCAGATACAAAGGCTTATGTATGGCCTGAGGCAGCGGGGAAAGCGTACTCTCTGAGGAATGAGTGCTTGAGCAGCGTGTGTATCTCCCTGTGTGTGTGTGTGCGTGTGTGTCGTGTTGTGTCTGCACTAGTGCGTGCTCACCCCGTGTTGCCCATGGGGGTATTTAAGAGCACGACTCTCTAATTAAGGCTAATGCTGAGGAACAAAAGGAGAGAGGCGACACTGGGTAATACAGCAACAACAAATGAGTCCTGATTCTCCCTCACCATTTAACTGATTGAGTTGTTTGGCTCTTTTCAGGCTAGAAATGTGTGTGTGTGTGTGTGTAGGATATTCACGGGCAAGTGTGTTGACAGACATGGATGTACTGTACTACAGTAGGTGTGTGTGCGCACAAAGAGTCAAATCAGGACTTTGATAAATGATAGTTGGGGAGTGTTGAGAGTGTAATGAGGGCTTCGCTCTTCTCCCCTCCCTGTCTAAAAGAGCAAGGTGTGTGTCTGTTTGTGTCTGTGTTACACCCCAAGGCCCTCTCTCGCCTCATTCATCATCCTCAGGATGAGAGAGGTTATCCACTGGTGCTTGTTCCCATTATAACCTCCTATAGAAAACTATTGCATGAAATTATTGCCTGCAATTAGATAACACATTCTGGGCCAAATGCAATGATTGATTTAGTGTAGTTTTACAAAATAATTTGGTCAGGAGTTATTGGTGTTAGAAATTGGATACACTTAATGTTGCCTCTCATCCTTTAAACCTATTTTCTATGTGCGTCCTTATTTCAGGTTATGTGTCTGGCTGTTTTCTTGTTAAAATAAGCCACATTTGTACCTTAAATTACGATGTGTACTCACCATATTTTATCGTCTTTATTCCTGGACTGATGTTAATGGAGTGATGAAGTTGTCTTCAGTTTTTAGAAAACCACCAACCGCTTTAGCTCCTGTGAACCTCTCATCTCGAATCCGCTCACCCCTGTCCAAAAACCAAAACAAAAATACAGTTTGGTCAGCATGTGGAAGTTGTACTAATAAAAGCTCGTGTTTCCTTCTCAAGTGTCAAGAGGAAAGATCAGGAATGCACCGTTTGTGTTTATATCAACCTTTGCCTTGGCTCCCGTCACCACGCAGGGAAAGTCAAGTTCCTCTTGTTTAACAGTGTTACTTAGCAACTGTGGTGCTTGGCGCCAGGACTTTTATTGTCATGTTACTGCTCTACAGAGGGAAAGGAGATTTCAGGAGCAGTTCGTCACTTTCCTAGTTTAATCGCGTTTAGAGAGGCGTTCCACGAGTAAAATGTTAATGAAATGTTCGCTAACATTGTCGTTTAGATGTTTTGTTTAATAATCGCACATTAAATGTAAACAAAGTGTTTTGATTGAGCAAACTTTGCACCCAGGAAGATTTGTTGTAGTCCATTTGATCATCACCACACAGCAGCCTTTGAACAAACTCCTAACCAAGTGAAACAAGCGTTAGTTAGATAATGAATTGTTGTTTGTCTTAGCTCTGCAGCAGGAAATCTTAGAGTCATTTAACAGAATGGTATTGTTCCTGTTTGACCAGTAATCATGAACCTCTGTTATGAGAATCGGAACCACATGTCAAAGCATTAAAAACATCTTTGGACAAGGAAGTATTGTTCGCTCTTTTAAATTCCCCAGTTTTCTGATGCATACACTTTACACTTACACTCCCTACTTAAACTATGTTTCCTCACAACCTACAGTTGGCACCGTGTGCTACATCCTCCACGTCTCTTCACATTTTTCATGCTACATGCCGTAGCTCACCTCAGTCCCTAACTGCTCCTACAGCTGTGTACACATAATTTCTGTTTCCTGAGTCACTCACTCACCTCCACTCTGCTGCTTCTTGAACTCTGCTGTGTTGCTTCAACTGCGGTTGCTAGGCAACAAACCAAGCAAAAAAGGAAAAAAAACAAACAACAACCTCTGCTCAGTGATCAGCCTCTGTTGCTAATTCAAGGTATTTGCTTTTATTGTGCCTTAGAAAGACTCCCGTGGTTGAGAAGACAGCCCTTGTTAAATGGCAGGTAATGCAATAAACACGACTCTTCATCCACTTCATTTTGTCAGAGGGGTTTGTGCTCACTGATTCAGTACTTCCTCATTTCAACAACACCAGACTATAGTGATGCTACTCCAGCTTCAGTGTTTGTTTATAACAGTATTTCTGCAATACTTTTTCTCCTCTAGAAAGGGGAGATAAGTAACTTTGAGTACCTGATGCATTTGAACACCATCGCTGGGAGGACGTACAATGACTTGATGCAGTATCCAGTTTTCCCCTGGGTCTTGGCTGACTATCAGTCAGAGGTAAAACAGCTCACCTATGACACCTTTGTCTCAACATGCATATTGTTTTAGTGTAAAATGCTTGATTTGATCTCTGTTCTCGACAGATGCTCGACCTGTCCAATCCTGCAACTTTCCGCGATCTGTCCAAGCCAATGGGAGCTCAGACGGAGAAGAGGAAACAGATGTTCATCCAGAGATATGAAGAAGTGGAGAGTGAGGGTGAAGGTATCTGCTCAGCTCGTTTTTAATTCTGTGCCATTTTCACTGTTATTTGTCCTTGTGACATGGTTCCCTCTCTAACAGAGTTGTCAGCACGATGCCACTACTGTACACACTACTCCTCGGCCATCATCGTGGCCTCCTTCCTCGTCAGGATGGAGCCGTTTTCGCACACCTTCCAGACGCTGCAGGTGAAGCCGTGAACAAAATATTTGCACGTCCTTGAAATCATGAAGTTGGTTTTAGATGAAATTCTTCATAAATAGGTCTGAATTGTTACTAATTGTAATATCTAATAGCTTGTGACTGCCAAGTTGCATGCTATAGACTGTGTGATGGGAAGACGTTTGCAGGACATCTTATAAAAATGGTGTAAGATATAGATATGTACTGCACATCATATTCTTCTAGTATTAGTCTGTTTTCACTCATCCACAAGCGCCTCTGCATTTTCACACACAGTCTTACTAGTAATATTGTTCTAATGTGAGCTATTTTCAGCTCTCCAGACCCTTTTCTGTTTTGGGTATAAAAGCAGATTATAGGGAGATTTTAATATATATGCAAATAATTACAGAAAGTGTCTAAAAGAGGCCGATGCAAACAGCCACAGATGTTACCAATTTACCATGCAGCACCCAGTTGATTATAATGAAAAGGCATGCATATTTGATAGTCGGAATAAAGCAATAAAGATGTTAGTCTGTTGAAGTAGGATGCCTTTTTTGTCTTCTGAAGCACATAACGGGTGTGTAGTAATAACCATAACTGGATTTACATCTATAACCAAGTTTGCTGCTATATATGCTATTTTCATTCATTGAGGTAATTGTTTTATTCTAAATTACATTCACTCTCATGAGATTTCCATCATAGATTATGGAATTTTGCGGAAAGATGAAAAGCTTCCTCCTAATAGTTGCAAATATTTCCTGCTTATGTAATACAATCAAGAATATAAAATATGATTTACTACACTGCATCAGGCAGACTACTTTATTAATATGCCTGTTGCAAAGTTTGTTTGACATTGCTGTGTCTGCTTCCCCCCACAGGGAGGGTTTGATATCCCAGAGAGGATGTTCTACAGTATAAAGAAAGAGTGGGAGTCTGCCTCGAAAGACAACATGGGAGACGTCAGAGAGCTGATCCCAGAGTTCTTCTATTTGCCTGACTTCCTGCTCAACTCCAACCACATCCAGCTGGGTCAGACACAAAAGAAATCTTTTAAATCTCCTAAATTAATGACTGAGAGTATGCATTTCCTGTTAAGATATTCCTCGTATATAAGCACCTTTCTTGTTTTATGTGCTCAAAGAACAAAGTGTCAGTCTCCATCTCTGTACTTTCAGACTGTCTGTTGCTCTCAGCTAAAAGCCTTCTTGTTTCTGCAAGCTTTAGTCTCAGATATACAGCATACTGTCATATATTTTTGTATCCCTCCGCTGCAGTACACGATATATCCTTCATTAACTCGTCATGCTGCCGTCTGATTAGACATTGGAGCACCTTTCCACATAAATTTGCTGTAATTCCTCAGTTCTTCTAGTTAATGAATTCAAACTGATACAACATACAGTGTGTGGCATATAAAGACGACCATGTTGTTTTAAATTCTTTGTTAATTAATTTGATCCTGGTTTAATTAATGAGCTAATTTGCTTAATTAAGAGGAACCACATTTTAATTCATGAACAGTGCTGTCTGATTGAAGTTGAGGATACCTTGCTGCATAAATGCGCCCATGTTCGTGGTAATTAGGGGGTATATCACACACAATGTGGTTTGTTTGTGTGTTTGTAATAGCAGCAGCAAGATAATTAACATACACATACCTCCATTAATGCCCAACAGTCAATACATATTGATCTTTCAGTAGAATTTGCAAATAAAAACATATACTTTTTTAAATAACAAATGCCCGTGTTTTATTTTTTAGGTGTAATGCATATTATTTATTTGTGACTTCCTGTTGTTTGTCCTCCTCTTCTTCAAACTTACATCGCTCTGCAATGCCTTCAGTGACAAAAAGACTCTCTGAACAACACAAAGTGATATGACACATCATGTGATTTATATTTGTGTCTCTGCAGGATGTATGGAGGATGGTACTGCTCTGGGAGATGTCGAGCTGCCTCCTTGGGCGAAAGGTGACCCCCAGGAGTTCATTAGAATCCATCGAGAGGTCAGTGACTCCTGAACCTGATCACGTCTGCTCCAGTAGACCGTGTTGGTTTGTTGCGTCCGCCGCCTTTTCCCATAAGGCTTAATAATGTTTGTCAATACTAGCAGATGTACGTATGTATACAGAAGATGCACTGTCTTTCGTAACTCAGAACAAATATCCACTGTACACATGCATTAGTTCATGTTCACTCTGTCTACCACAGTACACCAGTCACTGTCTCATTCATCAGATTCTCTGAAGGCCATTTTTGTCTCACAGTTTGGTTCAGTTACATTCATTTGGTACTAACTGTTTCTAAGTATAATGAACGTTTGTTTTCTTTTTCAATAAATGCATGAAAAGGCTTGTATCAGACGCCGAGATGACAGATACTGAAGCACAACAAGCCCATTTAACAGACTTTCTTTTTTCATAATGTCATTTTTTTCTCTTCCAGCTCT
The DNA here is from genome assembly GCA_005024645.1 of Planiliza haematocheilus. Lineage (NCBI taxonomy): Eukaryota > Metazoa > Chordata > Actinopteri > Mugiliformes > Mugilidae > Planiliza > Planiliza haematocheilus. The sequence goes on along the minus strand of SRSE01001339.1, from coordinate 8,058,281 downwards.
TTATGAGTTGAATATTCTCTCTATTCTCGGCTCTTTCTTCTCTTTTCCTCTGTGGGGTTATTGTATATTTCTCCCCTTTCTCACTGTTGGTCTGATTTCCTCAGTGTGACCCTCCCTTTTCCCATTCCTGGGGCATCTATGATGGTTATCACTCTGTAATCTACTGAACCACTCATATTGCCTACCATTCTCAAAATTAGTGACTTCAGAAGATTGTTTTTTTTTTCCTTCCACGGACAAATTAACTGAGGACAATATATCCTTGTTATGCTGTTTTTTTTCAGGTTTCTGTTCTTCTGGGATGGGTTTATTAAGATTTGGTACAAGGATATAGCTGGTCATAATGCCCACTTTTCCTTATTAACTCTTCAAAACCAATCTCTGGCTAATTCTACCCAAATCATTCTTTAATTCTTACATGAAGATATGCTCATAACACAGCTGTTCACCTTCCTGCTGTTCTAGACTTCTAAATTGACTTTTGGAAGAAATCCTGCACTACCTGAATAATTTGATAGGCCATGCAGTCCCAGAGAAGTTTTGTGTACTCTAAACTCTCATATTAACAGTGTGACTGATGGTTTGGGGCCGACTATAATAACAGCATGTGCTGCACATTCCGTGTTTAGGAATTTCGCAATATTACTTGACTTGGTGGGTTTAGTTTGTGGAACAACTTTCTGCTCTCTTTTGTGTTAGGCCCTGGAAAGTGAATACGTGAGTTCCCACATCCACCTGTGGATCGACCTTATTTTTGGATACCGGCAACAAGGTCCGGCTGCTGTGGAGAGCGTGAACACGTTCCACCCTTACTTCTACGCCCAGAGAGGCCGTCAGGATCCTAAGGACCCTGTCATCAAGAGCACCATCTTGGGATACGTCAGCAACTTTGGACAGGTTCCCAAGCAGGTAAAAAAGAAAGTGCAAATAGCTGCTTCTTGCATGTATGGGCATCATATAGTTTTTAAAAAAAAAAAATCATTCTTGTTGAATTTTCTGTGTCTTAAATATAGCTCTTCACCAAGCCCCATCCACCTCGGAGTGGCTCTAAGAAAGAAGGGTCATCGCCATCCCATCCCACTCCATTTTTTTTCAGACTGGATAAGCTGAAGTCTACTGCGCAGCCATTCAGAGGTACAGCTATAGCAACTGTGTTTAACATATCTTCACCATAAAGGATTTGCGCAGTGGTTAAATGATTATGGTTAAATTTTTCACACTTTACCTTTTGATCATTTAATAACATAAAACATTTTACATTTCATCAGTGGTATTAGACAGAGCTAGCTGATCGGCTGCAGGCCACAGCTTCACATGTGGCGTACTCACAGCCCGTAAATTATAAGCCTTTTCTGCTGAGTAAGGTAAATGTAATTAATTGTATTCATCTACTTTTTTTGCGTTGTTCCTCCTTTGTTTTATTTCATAGCATTTGATGTCAATTATTATACACATTTTGTACCCAGGTCTCAAGGGAATGGTTGAAGCGGAGTGAAAATGTCCATAGTTTAATTTACACTACAGAGGGGTAGAAGGAGCTATCTCTTAGAGCTACAATATGGAGATGACTCTTCCGCTGAGCCCTACTTAATAATCTGAATATCCCTACAGGCCCACTGAGGGAGAGGAGATGAATCTGTGAATGCTCAGGGAGAGATTCCTGCATATTACATTTCATATTAAATCTTAGAGTGTCTGATCTGATCAATAAGCAGATAGAGATGAATAGGAGGAAGAAGGCTAAGACTAATGCAGACAGAACTTCTTTCTGGGGATTTTAGAAGCAGAACTGGCAATAGGATGTAATGATTTTTGCCTGTTCCTGCATGAATAGGTCAATTACAAGTGCAATTACCGCCTCTCCCTCTCACTGCCTCGCCCTCGTATAAACTCGTATATTTAAACCTTTATACTGTCCAGGATGCAGGTATCCTCCTAGGACTAAGGCTCAGCTTACTTATTGTGACCTGGGAATAACCATTTTAATTGCCCAGTTTTCTGTAGTCAGTTTAATGAAATTCTTTATAAGTTTACTGAGCTGCCAAACTCTTTAATATGATGTTTTTTGAAGAGTCATTATCTTTATTTGTCCGGGCAGGTTTATTCGGGTACATAAATGCAGAATGAGGTCACCTCTTTTGTGTGCGTAAGGTTTGACTGACATTTTTTATTTTTTTTTATTTTAATAACTGCTCTTAACCTTACTGCAGAGCTGCAGAGAGGCCCGGTCGGTCAGATTCTGTGTCTGGAAAAAGAGGTCCTGGTCCTGGAGAGAAACCGGCTCCTCCTGTCGCCTCAGCAGGGCTGCTTCTTCGGCTGGGGATTCCCAGACAACAGCTGTGCCTTTGGGAATTGTGCCACAGAAAAGGTTTGTATGTGGGTATATAGAGTAAATGAGTTTATTGCATTATTATTTAACTTTCCAGTTGCATAAATCAAATTAAAATTAACATCTTTTCAGACACATTAATCGACGATATATAATTTTATTTTTTTTATTTGAGAGAAGAATTGGGACAATAATGACACTTCAATGATAATGTTATGAAGTTTCTTTAATTTAGGTTTAAAGTATTTAAATTCAATAGCACAATAGTTTAACATCATATGAGCTGATGAAAGACCATTAAACGGAGCATTTAGTTCAAGCAGTGCTAACTCATTGTTCTATAATTAGTCTGAATCCTTTTCTGATATTTTTACTAAAGAAATGAGACACAAGTCATTAAAAGGGGGGTTTATCACTGTGTAATTGTGACCAATGCATGTCCATCTGTAGACCTTTGCAGTGTGTGAGAGTCTGTGCGACTGGGGCGAGACGTTGTGCGCCGCCTGCCCCAACCCGACGACCATCATCACGGCGGGGACCAGCACTGTGGTTTGTGTGTGGGACGTCGCCGTCACCAAGGACAAAGTCACCCACATGAAACTCAGACAGGTTAGTGCGTCTGCGTGTTTGTTTGCTCTGCTCTCATCAGCACATACGCAGGTACGTGACCTTGACTCTGTCGTTCTCAGCCGTTGTACGGACACACAGATGCGGTGACGTGCCTGGCCGTGTCTGAGGTCCACAGCGTGATGGTGAGTGGCTCCCGTGACCTCACCTGCATCCTGTGGGACTTGGAGGAGTTGAGTTACATCACGCAGTTAGCAGGACACACGACGAGCATCTCTGCGCTGGCTATCAACGAACTCACTGTAAGTCCGTCTTGTTTACTCTTTCTTTGTTATTCTCCACCTGCTTCGTCTGTCTTTCCTCTGTCCTATAAATGTTTTGTCTCACTGTCATCATGTTGTTCCCCTTCACTCGGCTCACAGCACGAGGAAGGGAGGACTCTCACTGCTGACAGCCAGCATATCCTCTTAGTATGCTTTTTTTGTGCGCTACATACGAGCGTCAACCCTATGTGTCTGTGTCCTAGGGAGACATTGTGTCATGTTCGGGACCTCTGCTCTACCTGTGGACCATGAAAGGCCAGCTGGTGGCCTGCGCTGACTCTTCCTGCGGCCCTCAGGCAGACATCCTGTGTGTCGGCTTCACACAGCGGCACGAGTGGGAAAAGAGGAACGTCATAGTCACGGGCTGCGCAGACGGCGTCATACGGGTGAGTTTTTTGTGCATTAACGACAGAAATAACGATGCCTGTCTTAGATGGCAGATATCAGCGGAAGAGTTTTTGCTTTGTTTTTATACAGTTTGCACAGTATTCAGCTGTGGCAGTCATTACTTTGGTGTTAGCCTCACAGGTACCAGCTTGGATGTCCATCAAGCTATTAATATGAGCATATGGGTTTTGTGTGTGACTGTTTTTGCTTAGAATTAATATAAGCATATGTTGCCTCTTTGCAATCAAAGCCGCAAACTCTGAATTGTGCTTCACTTGGGAATGGGTGCCCATGCCCGACACACACACACACACACACAAATGGTATCATTACTTTATTATTACACCGGGTGTGTGGGGCGTGTGCGCGCGCCGGTGCGTATGTGAGTGTGTTTGTTATTATCTTGAATTATGTCTATGATTTTGCTACTCGTTATGTGTCTCTCATATAGATATGGAGGACAGAGTACACCAAAACACAATTACCTGGCCCTCCAGAAGAGCCTGTGTCCCCAGGGCAAGACCGAGCAGAGAGAGACGGTAATGTTACTCGCTGTAGGATGGGATATGCATGTAGATGTTGTATGTATAACAGCTAAGATGATGAGAGCGGCTGACAGTGACAAAACGGTGAAGGCAACCGCACAAAAACGCATGATGCCCTGTTTTTAGTGTTTAAAAAAAACCCAACACTGCTATCTAATTAGATAAGTCCTTAAGTGTGAGATGATTATTTTTAACCGCTCATCTCAGAGCTAGACAGCGGGCTTTCCAGATGAGAGCTTGTAATTCTTACCCTATCCCTCACTAGCATTAGGGCTAGCAGGAATTATGTTGTTATAAAGTTATTAAACATAGAGGCAGTAAACACTGATGAGTAATTCTGCTGACGTGTGTGTGCGTGTATAATTTAGAAAGCAATAATACCCAGATCCAATTTGGCATACGTTGGTTACAGCCTCGCGTCACCTCATAGGAGTATTATGCTTTCCAATTACATGGAGACAAGTCTTTACGTAACACGGAAGAATTTATATTTGAGGGATTTTTCGCCCTTTCTACAGCCTACTGACTGCAGATGGACGCTGTGTTAATGCATGATTTAATTTCTTTTTTGTGGTTGCCACTGAGGTCATGGTTTAGATGCCACCTATCAGTAGTAGGTGGATGTTAATGTTGTCTCGTGATGAATCCACAGAGAGCAGCTCATGTCGGGTTAAAAGCTGGGAGAGACGTCTGATGTTATGTCAAGAGCTGAACAGAAGCCAGTACGTGTCACAACGACGAACCAAAAATAATCCGGCCATCACAGCACTGGCAATGTCCAGGTACAGTAAATATCATGCACCCATGCCAGAGTTGAGGCTCATGATTAAAACTATATTTAACTCTGTTGAAGCTTCACTCTAAATCTACATTCCCACCAAGAGCTGAATATGAGATTAATCTGCACCTAGTCTGAGTTACGTGCATTGTTTTATACATTATGCATATTATTGCAGGCTTTACAACAAAATCTATTCCTCTTCTCTGTGTAGGAGTCATGCCACTCTTTTGGCAGGAGATGCCTGGGGCCGAGTTTTCACCTGGGTCTGTGAGTGAGAGGTGGCCGTGTTTGAGCACAAGTCATGCATCTAGACACTATTTCAGCACTTACTTTATCCTCTGAGAGACACTCAATCCTGAGACCAGCTGAACAGCGAGGGCTGCTTTATTTCAGATGCCTTGTCTGGACATTCACAGAAGAACAATGTTACAATAATTGATACGTTCAAGGTACAATATTTATCTCCTACATAAATATTTAATCCTGTACTTTTTGTGTAAATACTGAATTCGATTACGTTTGAATAAAAATGATTCACATTTGCCTAAATCCTGTGACTCTCCTTTGATTATAACTGGAATCTGGGTTGGTCAAGATTTAATCTGAACAGGACACTGGCTAAAAGTTTAATAAACTGCTGAATGACAGGAAAACACTCATCGGTACAGCCATTTAAATTAACTTTGACTGCTTTTGCAGAGCTTAGAAGTGACCACGGCCTTTAAAGTGAAAACAATAGTAAATTGCCTGAAGCTTGCGAGCTCGACCAACATTTCCTGAGAAATACAGCTTTTGATAGTATTACATTTCCCAGGATCTGCACGCCATCCATCCACTATTGTAAAGCGTACGGCATGTACACATGTCAGCATTTTATGCGGCGAGGGCTGTAATGTTTTGCTTTGGTGAATTTTTGCGGCACGGACAATCCAGGATGTTTAGTTAGATGTGAATAGTTTACAGGCCTTTGTTGTTTTTCACAATGTGTTTTCAATTTGCTTTGTAATGTGGCATTCATGAGTGTTTGACTGCTCTCTTGTACCATAACCCTCCCTCAGTTTAATGTCATCGTGCAAATTATGTGTGTTGTGGGTGATGTAAAATGTTCTTGGGTTTGTTGAGGTATCTCTTCTGCCTGTAACAGTTTTTTGCATGTATCACCCGATGGTTACCCGAGGAGAGATATGGCATTTTTGCCACAGAGTGTTCAGTCTCTGTAATCACTGCAGGTTCAGAAGCAAAATAAAACGCTGACACTCTTAAGATAGTTCACACACAGTATAATAAACAAGAAACTTTGCTAGATTGTTGAAATAGTGGAAGCGTGTTCGTTTTCTCTCCTGCTTGCTCTCTTATTCACATGCACCACTCCTCTCTATCATAAAGGAAGAGGTCTCTCTCTTTAACCTTTGTGTGTGCGGCTAATTGTGCTAAGTGGAGTAGCTTAATAGAGTGGAAAATAGTCCTCATAATTTTCCCAGAGAGCGAGCAATGACCTTCTCTAAAGACAACGGCCATCTCCATTCTCTCTACACCGCTGGTTTTATGATATGAAATGTCAAACCACTGGGTTCCTCAGAATAATTAAATCAAATAAATTATTGCACCTAGGCAGAACCATCTTGTAGCCTAACCCAATTATAATGCACTGTAAAGCTAATTATTAACCATGATTACAATTAGTCTAATTTGAATAAATGTAGTCATTAGCGGGTTCATCCCAGTCAGTGGGTATGAACTGTGGGGGAGGATGGTCTCCCGCTCTCGATCGCTCCCACTCACCAAAGGGAAAGGTGTGGATGTGCATCATTCTCCTCTCCACTCGCCTCCATCTTCGTCCCATTTTTCACACACTGACCTTCACAAAATGGCCCGCACCCTTCACCTTTTCCTAGGTGGGAAATCTGCAGCATCCAGGATTTATATTTGCTTTCTCTGCAACATTAATCAGAGTGTGAAATCAGAAGCACATTCTTTGTGCCAGTTCTGTAACTTCTGGTGTTTTATTAGAGAATTAAAATATCTTGAAAATGACTGCATTCACCTTCTTGCCAAGAGTTAGATGAGAAGATTGACTCCACTCCTATATCTGTCTGGTAAATATTTAGCTAGCAGCCAGTTAGCTTAGCTTAGCATAAGGAAGAGAAAACTGCTACTGTGTCTCTGAAGGTTGTCCGCAAACAAATGCTGCCGTCGCCTCACATGATCCATGTAATCTGTTTTATCTGAACATATTTTCTATTGATTCCCTCAAACCCTGCCTCAAGTTACTGCTCCCAGCAGGACAAGGGTGTAAAACTTATTTTAGTTCAGGGACCACATGCAGCCCAGTGTGAGCGCAAGTGGGCCGGACCAGTAACATAATAGCGTATTAACCTATAAATAACGACAACTCCCAAATGTTTCCCTTTGTTTTAGTGCAACGAAGTACAAGTGTGTTGTGAAAATACATTTAAAGAACTGCACTGTTACAAAACATGTAATAACAAAAGGACATTTCTTAAGAAAAAGAAGTGCAGTTTCTGTTTAGTTCTAGGTCTCGGTGTCGTGTTATGTCCACAGCTGTTATTAAACTGTGTGAACCCTAGGAATAGCAGTTACTTTGATCGGGAAAATTTGCAGTTCATGTCTTCAGCGTAATTTTTGCACTTTGCAAATTCATCCCATGGGCCAGATTAAACCTTCTGGTGTTCCGCTTCTGGCCCGCGGACCATATGTTTGAGAACGTGTGCAGCAGGGAAGCATAGCGCTCTAAATCTGGCACGTGTCCTACTTTATTTGTACTGGTGAAATAAAAATGATTAAATGTGTTAATTACTAATCTTAAGCGGTTTTGATATTGCCTGTTAGTTCCTGTCGTTGTTTTTGTTTCGATGCTAGGCTAAGCTAGCTGTATCCTAGTTTATTAGAGAGAAAGGCCTCGTTTTAGTGATTTTGATGAAACGCATCTACGTCACAGAAACAAAGAAGAACATTTCAAAATCTCATATTGTTCCTGTAACCCCTCCATTTTCTGTTTTGCATGCTTGTCAGCTGCTGAAGCAGTAAATCAGTTTGTAATATTACGTATTATTTTAGTCTTTTTTGTTGTGTAGAAGAGTCTACTTTAAATAGACACATTTATGTAAAATCAAAGGCTACACTCTTTGAATATCAGACCCCAGGATATTTATTATATGATGTATTAGTACTGTATAATGTACTGTTGTAAATGCATATGTAAAGCGCGAGTTACAGTGCCTTCTGACGCTGCAGTTAGAGAGCCTGGACGACAGTTTGCTTCCACACAATCTCCTGAGTTTATACTGAGTAGTTAATTGTAAGAGCATTCTACACACATCTGGCTCACAGGCCAGCGATGCCAGCAAACCAAATAACAGAATTATAAGACCCAAAAACTGCTGTGCTGGAATGAATCTGCACAGAGCAGACACAAACCCACACTTATCAACAGATGTGGCATAGTTAGATCCAGAAAACAATGCTAAATATGTATAGTTCATAAATATAGTCCCGTTTCAGTCTGAAGGGCTGAATCTCTGCCTTCATCAGGTTATAACAAGTTGCCATGTTTACAGCTGTTTCTCCTGGAAAAGGATCTGAGCATACACAGTGTCCGGGCTGGAGGGTGCGGGGTCAGGGCTGGAGGCGGCGGGGGGCTCCGGCCTCGGTCTGACCAGCTCCAGCTCTGCATATGTCAGGCTGTCGTCTTGTGATACTCGAGGCTAGAGAGGAGGGACAAGGACGGGAGACGAACTTTGAGGAATTTAGCTGGCAGATAAGGCAACAGAAATGCACACATGTATTGACAGAGACACTACAGATTTTAGCAAATAAAAAGGATTCATGGAAAGAGAGGGAGCTCTTTTATCGGCACTGAATCAGTTTTGTTTCACTCGTGCCGGTAAACGTCTCTTCACTGCTCCTCAGCTGCAGAAACTATGTGTTTACGGGACCTCTCGGAACATTCAGTTTACTCGAAAAACATGTGGTACAATAGCAGCCCTATCCAACGTCCTCAGATCCTCCTGGTTGCACTAATCCAATCAATATGTTCGTGCAAAAGAAGCGCTCCCATTACCAGAGCCTCGCTTCACCACGAAATCACAAGTACGGCACATGTAGAAATACTGATTATCCTCAGTTCGAGTAGTTTTCTTCTGTATGTACTTGTTTGACACTTTTATTGTAGATATAAAACCAATGAAGCACTCTAAATAAATAATTGTGTTTCACAGGCAATAAAGCTAAATAGAATTATCAAGCTCATAACTGAATGAAGAGACGGCAATAAACTCCTGTAGACAATCACACAGTCGTGAAACAAATTCCCCCTTGCATGTATCTCAATAACAAATCTGCTCATGGAAAAAAAAAAAAAAAAAACTGTTTTGAAAACATTAACAAATAAATTATGAAGGTATTAAGTTGCTATGTGTCATACATGACTTTTATAGTAGTAGTGTATGTATTGCAGGTCACGTGTTTGGCTGACGGGCGAGAACGAGACTTACAGGTGCGGATCTCCTTGGCTTCGACCTTCTGGGCTTCTGAGGTCTCTTTGCAGCAACGGGCACTGAGAAACAGAGACAAGCTTAATTGACTCAAAACAGCAGCCAGGAGAAATGAACTCGCAAACATGATTGTGTGGCTGAAGTCAAAATTCTCCTTCACGAGCGATTTATATTAAACCTAACTAATTACCTCCTAACAGGAGGAGGAGATGTATTCTGGCGTTTTCAGCGTCCGTGTTGACTTTATATCTGACAGCATCTTCCCAGGTTTTCAGGTTGGTCAAGTTTCAGATATGATTTTGAATTAAAGATTAAGATTAGATTTCAGGCCAGCTTGGTTTGTTGCAAAGATGTCTTACGACCTAGATGTGCGCGGTCGCCATTTGTAAATTTTATAAAATCCTGGACATCCTGCTCACAATAATAGTCCTTGAACCCATCACTCACATCCACAGTGAAGTCACGACCAGCCGTCAGGGGTTATGAGCCCAAAAAGTTTGCTATCTGCTAGCATGAGACTTTACCTTTGGGTGGTATGTGCAGTGGTGGCTCTTCAGGTAGTTTAGGCGGAGTCACTGGTGCACTTATGTCCGTTTTCGGTTTTGTGTTTCTCCTTTGTGCTCTCGGGGAGGAACTGGACGAACTTCCAGAGCTGGTTACCGTCTCTCCTGAGCTGTATGGAGTAAAAGATACTGCATTTTAATTAGGGCTTGAGCTATTCAGCTAACGGTTACGTTCAATACAAATTAATCCTAATGTTAAAGCGACTAAGACTACATATGGTGAAAATAGTATTAAATGCAAATAGAAATGCATCCTGATACCTGCTTTCTGGACACTTGACTAGAAGGTAACTGGCTGCGGGGAAAGTAGAAACAGAGAACATGTTGGCTTAACAAGAGGCAAAAAAAACAAAAACATAAATAAATGAATCTAATGAAAGAAGCTAACTGACAGCTTTTACCTTTGAGTCTATGTCTTCTGTAGAAATACTGGCACGTTAGGACAAGAGTGAACATGAAGATGGACAGCAAGCCCAGTGAGCAGATTAGCACAGCACACAGATACACATCTGAAGGCAGACCAGCAGAGAGCGTCAGCTGTTATGAAATTAAGACTGATGTGCTGTTAAGTGGCAGAATTAGAGCTAGAATTAAAAAGTGGTACCTGCGAATAAAAGCCACAGTCCGTCACCGCTGCTTTCCTCGGGGGCGAAGTGCACTGGAGAAACGATTGTTAATAGAAGAGAAAAACAGTCAGCACAAACGGCTCGTGAAGGATAGAGATCTGTGCCCAGACTAAGCATCTTCTTAAATTACTTGTGTCTGAGGGCACTGACCAAATACAGCAGACAGCATCAGTGGTTCCCAGAAATATCCAAACCACTGTCATGAAGGGAGAGTCTAATGTGGCATCAGCCAAACCTGCCACACACACGCACACACACCCGTACACACAGGCCTGGCTGTGTTGTTGTTCTTGGAAAGTGACTGGGGGGTTCCCGTCGCTCTGTGTATCAACCTACTTTTTTATTTTTTTTTTCTGGCAACTTCACGGCCGTCTTAATGCTACAGTTTACTTTGTGTTCTTACAAGCAAGGAAAGAAGAAAACAAACAAGGAAGTTGTTGTGGCTTGTGTGGGTCAGGGTTATTTAGAAAGGGGGTTGAGGACGCATTACTTTGCCTCGGCTCGCCATAATGAGATTTTAATATGTCATTTACTCATAGGTTGATGTATATTAATAAGAAATGATACCATATTAACTCTAGTTGACTTCTGACCCCTTTAAAGACCACTGCACTGCCTGCAAAACTGTCACATGTGTCTCTCAGCGCCTCATAATTAATGTGGAAGCAACAAATGACTTTAGTGTTGTGACCCAACGTGAAAAACTGGTTAAAAACAGATCAAACATGTGTATCAGTGATCTGCACAATTAGATGTTTTTACCCACGATTATAAAGCTTACATTTTGTTATTGTTTTGGTTCTGTTTGTGTTTTTGGCTTCTTTAAATTATTTGGCAATTAAATCGTCCACCCACCGCGGACCAGAAATGAACAAATAATGACAACCTAAGAAAAACACACAACAACTTGCAGATTAGACAGGCGGTGGCAGCCAAGGCGACAGGCTACATTTAGCACGGATCTCTTCATAATGTGAGCAGTTAACATTTAGGCTAATGGAAGTAAACCTCACTTTTGACTAGACCCACGCTGTGGTTAACCTCAGTCAAACCCCACATTTGATCACTGCAAGGAGCTCGAGGTCATCAGGTTGGCTTTTGAGGTGTTGCTGGACGTGCACATGCTCTACAGATGTCTCTAGAAAACGCTAAGAGTATACCAACACTGCTACATTTGCGCATCAAGCATTTGAGTTCATACACTGTGCTGCTTTTCGTGAGCTGAACGCCATCAGGTACAGATTTAGTCCCATCTGGTTTAAAGACTTGACCTGGAAAAAATGGCAACCCGCTGACACCGGCATGGTTGTGAACCTGAAGCCACAAATCATCTGTATCTAATCACTTTTCATTTGCAAGTACAGCTCATGTTACCAATTTCAGAAAAGCAGCAAAAGGCACTCAAAGCTTAGGTCTAAAGATCTGCACTCGGGATTTAGAGATACGTGCAGGTTTATGCAAAATCTTTTAAATAATAATAGTCTTTAAAATCTGCAGAGTGAGTGAGGGGTTCCCTGGATTACATTTTTTTTTTGTTTCCTCTTTGTTTATCCATACTGTATAATGTCAGCTCTTGTGTTTCTGGTTCTGTGGTCAATGCATGTCAGAGATGCCTGAGGTTGCGTGGCTTCCTTAGTGGGACCTTGCCCTGAGTGCAGGGCAGGGCGTTGTCAGATGGCTCTGTCTGACTTGAAGTTGTATTTCTGCAATAAAGCAAGTGAAAGGTAAACCGGGCAATGTGCAGCCACATTTAAGCATAGCATAGCTGCAGCCCCTTTATCCGTGCAGCAGCGCATCCCACTGATCATCGGTTAGCCGAAGAAGGCTTGTACTGATCTGAAGAAGTGTGTCATTCGCCCACGTTTATTCAGTTCGTTTACTGTTGATTTCTGCAGGAACCTTGGCACAGACTAAACAGTTTGCAGCTGAGTTCTCCAGTAAATTTTCTCCCGAGGCTTGCATAAAAGCGAACCCAGAATGCTGACGTCACGTATTTGAGAGTTTATGAACGTTGCCAGCTCAGCAACACTCTACCTTCTAGTCCTTACACAGAGGGTGATATTGTTGAGTGCGGTTTGGCTGCGTGAGCTCATTGTTTTGACATGGAAATGCCAGAAGATTGGGGTCACTCTCAAACACACGGGCGCTACCTAATGCGCGCGGTTCAGACAGAGTCCGAGAGTGCGTGCAGCGCGTTTCTATTTGATCTTCATTCTTTGGTAAAAACGTTTTGTGCCTCTTGTATTTTGAGGTTTGCGTTGCCAGATAACATCGACTCCGCGCCTCAGCTGGATGAATGTGGCTGCAAGGGAATTCCTCGGAAATGAGTATTCCATGGAAAACACTGGTGTTGTTAAGAAGTATGAAAGAGTGGAGAAGTTAAAGACTTCACCTCTTCTTGTTAAAAGCAAAGTTGTGCGTGTGTGTGCAGTTGTGTGTGATTTCTTTTGCCATGTAGTCGTGACAAATAGGCTCCTTACTTGCCTGCCTTAAGCAAGTGAAGGTTAAAACTGATGGTAATAAATTATGTTGTAATGATCTGACAAAAGGCTAAAATATTAATGCAGTCTGACTCCTGTTTCTGCTAGAAATCATCTTTTGACTTCCTCTCACCAGGGGACACTGGTGTTGTGTTGTTTAAGGAAAGACAGTCTCAAGAATATGTGCTGGTTGGGAAATTATAAAATAATCAGCCAAATAGACTCCTGGATCTTTCCATAGACAGCTGTGACATGGGGAGGAGAGGGATTTAGAGTACACCTTTAGTTACCTGCCAGCTGTGTGGTGCCAGTGCCATTGGAAGATGCTCTCCATGTGTTTCTGTGTCTGCGTATCTCCTGAACTTTACAGGTGTAAAAGCCCTGGTCCACCCCCATCACGCTGAAAATCCGCAAATGGTACACCTCTCCCTCGGTTTCCTCGTGCAGACGGAACTTCGGCTGGGGGAACCGGCGGGTGTAGTTCCCGTACATCTTAAGTTTTTTGATGCCAATCTTCGCAATCAGAAACTGAGGGGGCTCGGGCGCAGATGGGGAGGACGGTGGTGCGGATGGAGGCGGCGCAAGAGTGGGAGCAAGAAGGGGAGTGATGAACCAGCGAAGAATGAGGACGCTGTTGCCCCTCTTCCTTTGAGATACCAGACAGGACAACGTCAAGTTGTCTTTCTCTGTGACAACGACAACAGGCCCAGGGGTGACTGTCACATTCAGGGCATAGCATACCTCTGTTGACAAAAAGCACAAATGGCGCATGTTGTTAATGTAGTTTATTTTGCTTTACTTGATATATTGTTTGTCATGCACGTACTGCCTGTATATGTGTTCAATTACTTAACCAAACTACAAAACACAGCCTCTTCCAAACACAAGTCCAGTCACAGAAAGCTATGATCTGGTAACTTATGTGACTCCTCCCTGCTTTTTTAAATTAGTAATTAACTTAAGTTGGTAATGTGCCACACATGGAAAAGTCTGCGTTCATCTTTACAAGATGTTTGATTTCCTGCCAATTACACATAATTGTAGCATTTAGACAAAGTAAGTTTATATGCACACCCACAGAGGCTCCTCGGATGTGTCAGAGCTCAAACTATCACCAACTCTATGTGTCATTCCATCACGAGATGGGAATTCAGTCTATTTTAGCTTGGAAGAATAAAAGGATGCCAGCTGGGTCACGTCTTTCTAAAAGACACATGAAGTCTGGACACAATATGCGTGATTAGACAGGCAAAGAGAAGCTACAGGTGGGAAACATCCGTCCTCTGCACGGTACAGCCCGACACAGGCAAAGAGAAACACGACAAGATAACAGGGACCATCTGGTCTCCCATGCTGCCTTGCTGGTTCTTTTTTCTTTTCTTTTTTTTTTTTGTTTGTTGTTGTGTTAGTTGGGGAATCTCCCTCTGGGTCTCCAGGGTCTGTACTAGTCGATTTAATGTGACAACAAAAGGGACTCAAACGAACATAACCCACAGCTGAATATGACAAAAAGATTACAGGGCAGATCAGATGAGTTGTTAGTTTATTAGTAGCTGATAGAACGCAAATCACACTGAGGTTTTCCTCTGATCACAAAGAACAAACTTCACTTAACTTCAACTTAACTTAATAACTGGTCTGGTTTTGAACAAAGCTTGCCATAAATATTACAATTATTGCACTTGCAAATGTTGTTAGCAAACAATTATAATGACAAAGAGGCGTTGTTCTTGTATGTAACACTAATTAAATACTAAAGTTCGATAACAAACTAAAACCTAATAGCTTCACAGCGGTGTACATCTGGTTGACTGTGTTAATTCTCACCACGTTTTCTTTCTTTCTCCCCTGCGTGTCTGCTATTAGTTGGTACTGCTGTAAACAAGGTAAACTTACCTGTAACCAGAGCCTTAGTCAGGACAAGGACCACTACAGAGAAGTACATTTTCCACAGTCAGCGAATCCATAAACCCAGACAACTGCACAGCACTTACACAAGCGGCTGCATTCAAAACAGAGCCTGGCTGCACAACCCACCAGAGCCCTTGCCCACCATTAACTCTTCTCCTCTTTCTCCTCTTTTCTGTGTAATATGAAACAGTAAAAGCTCTGTTCTCACTTAGAAACTCCCACTCTCTCCCAGTACTCTCACTCTCCCTGCGACTGTCTCTCTCTCTCTCTTTCGCTCTCTCTTTTTCTCTCTCTCTCTCTCTTTTTCTCTGTGTGTCCTGCAAAACGTAGGAAATGTCATTTCCTGTGTTTCTGCGAGTGAGTCTTGGCCCATGGCCCAAAACCCCAGTGCTCTAAAAGAGATGATCAGGTCTCATGGTCTGTGTGTGTGTGTGTGTGTGTGTGTGTGTGTGTGTCCATGCATTAGTGACACTGAGCAGTTTTGAGAAGCAGTATAAGTGCTGAACATGCATTTCCATCACTTAAGTTACAGTGAGGGGATAACAGTCGTCTTGCGTCTCCCAGTAAAGCTCACAAAGCCAAACGCTGATGTTTGAGCCATGTATTTTTGTGTCTGTGTGCATTTCCGTGGATGTGCATGCATTCTGCGTGAGCTGGGACCTCTCCCTGTCTAGCTGCTGGACAGAGTGGCATGGGCTTGTCTCTGGCTGTGGTTGTCAGACTGTCCCAGTGGTATGAAGCCTGCTGCTTTATTGGGCAGGCTAAACTGCTGAGGCAGGGCTTCTGCTGGCGCTTTGAGCTCTGCCAAAGCCAAATGGAATTACACAACAGATTTAACCCCTTCAAGCTATGTTGAGGGTTCTCTTGAAAAGCATGAATTCAGTTTGGAAAAAATTTATTGGCTGGCTTTTAGGGGGTGGTTGTATCTTTTCTAACCGTGACAAAATCCTTTTCATATCATTGTTTGAATTGAAATTGCCAGGTAAATTTTTAGCCATGGAAAGTTTGAGCCATGAGCTGAGGATCATGTGTAGATGTGCT
Organism: Planiliza haematocheilus; assembly: GCA_005024645.1. Classification (NCBI taxonomy): domain Eukaryota; kingdom Metazoa; phylum Chordata; class Actinopteri; order Mugiliformes; family Mugilidae; genus Planiliza; species Planiliza haematocheilus. The sequence continues at coordinate 8,042,214 of SRSE01001339.1, read as the reverse complement.
AAAACACTGGTTCTGGTGTGGAGAAATATTATATCTTCTTAACTAAATCTCTCATTTGGGGTTTTCCTCAACTTTTCCTTTACCCAACTCTTAAGATCAAGTCTTTGCTCTAATGGAGGAATCGCTCTCCTCTGCCCCACAGTGGCCAAAGCAGGTCACTGCTTCCCAGGGTATCAACCATATACTCCAGGTTACTATGCAAGCATTCTCACCACAGTACATTTAATGTGTATGTGGATCAAGGGAAATCAAAGAAAATACATTTTCACACTGCATTATTTCTATTGTCAAAATCCCACAGGTACAGTAGCCAAAGATTATTTAGATTGTGTTTGCTGTAGTTTCAGCTAGAAACAGTACAAATGTACCAAATGAGACATTTTTCCTCACTCAGGCCGTCAGTACAAGATTAGATTTACAGTAATACTGAATTGTTCTTAAGTAGTTTCAAGGTAAAATGAAATCACGTGGTACAGTCATTTTTTTTTCCATTTTGTTTAATGTAATGTTTACATGGTAACATGAAAAACAAGCATTGTCATGAGAAATAGTTTGTTTGATTGAAGTGTTTGTATTGTCTGAATAGGCCCATGTCACAGCAACACAGAGAGGGTCTCTCAGTTAAAAAAAAACAACTAAAAACAAAAAAAACAACTAACCACCATATGAAATTAAACAATCACATCACCGTCTGTTCACTCTGATACAGTGGCTGAATACACAAACTATGCTTTACGCCATCTGAAAGCTTCGATCGGCGCTTTGGGTTTCAAAATATTTCATGCATCGGAAAATGGCAAAAAATAGGATTTCACAAGCAGAAGAAGAAGAAGAAGAAAAACAACTTAAGCAGGCCTGTCTGTGTTTATAGCAGAAACAAACATTTCTCCAAGCAACTAAACCCTTTTGTCGTACTGTTGTCGTCGTCTGATGTAGGATGACATTCGTCTAGGTTTTGGAGGCAACGGGGTACCGATCATACCATTCGCACATGAAATATAACTTAGCTTCTCACATTCAAAAGTCAAATGGAATGGTGAACTCTGTAAAACAATAAATGGATCAACAGCAGCAATTTAACAGCATGTCACAGGGATCTTTTTAAAACCAAAAGCCAAAAACACAGTGAGACGACTGTCACTTGAAAAAGTCACTTACAAACGTGCACGTTATGACCAATTCATAACGTGCCAGCATTTGTTATCACCAGTCAGACACCTCCATGAAGTCCTCCAGTTCGCTCATGCTTATTATATCACGGTGCTGATACCGTGAGTGGGCTGAGCTATCATTTTCACACACTGAGCTTCCTGCAAGCTGGCTGTTTGTGTCACACTCTGGGAACGGCTCATGTGAGCCATGTGTGCTGTAAACGGCGTTATATGTTTTGTCTTTATCATTAACCGTGTCCATGTATGGAGTCTTCTCCGGGCTGTAGCGATGCCCTTCAGAGATCTGTCCTGTTTCAGTAGCTGGATGTCCATAGCTGTTGCTCTCCCTGACAGGCAGTGGGTCCTGGGATTGGGTTGCAGGAACTGATGACCTCTGGGGCTGCATGGAGTTGATAGGTGCAGATTGGTAGCCCTGGGGATAGCTGTGATAGCCTTGGTAAAACCCAAATGGCTTGCCAGCTGGGGAGGCATGGAGAGGGGCTGCTGTTGGGGCTTCATCTGGGGTTGGGGTGGTGGCTGTGGAAATGCTTGTTGTGGGTTATGTTGTGGTTATGTTGTGGGACACTCTGACCGGACTCCCGCACATTCAGCTGAACGTACTTTCCTGTCTCTGGATCAAAGAATGTCTTTGTTTTCACTGGAACGGGCAGGTCCACTACAAAATACTGACCAGAGCCGAGGTCTTGCAGCACCTTGCGTTGGGTGAGTGGGTAGGACTGGGGATAGCTTGATTCTACATGGTACTGTGTCACTGGAGCTGGGTGGTTGACTTGATGGAAAGTGGGAGAAGAGGGAACATGGTCAACTATCTTAGGAGCAGCTGGGATGGAAGCAGCAGCAGCAGTAGCATTATGTGAGGAAGCTGGGAGTGAGATAGGACCAGTGGCATGAGGGGAAGCGTGGAAAGAGCGATAAGAAGATTGCTGCTCTGTATGTGAAGAAGGCAAGCTAGATTCCATTGCTGGAGTGTGAGCAAGGGAGACGGGTGGGGAAAAATGCGGGGAAGCCACAGCATGGCGGTTGGAGGAGCGTACCTCAGTGGAGGAGGAAGAAAAAGGGACACCGGATACTTCCTTCTCAACTCCAGCAGGGCTGTCTGCTGTAGTTTTGGACAACTCTTTCTTTATCCTCCGCGTGGCTAACCTTTTGGCTCTACGCAAGGCCTTCTCGCTCTTTGGGGGGACTGCAGGAGGCCTTCCTAAAGAACGGGACACGTCACTGCTGAAGCTGCATGCTGATTCCGGTCTGTCATAGTCATACAAGCCTCGTATGTCTGCCAGGTCTGCCGTGCTGGTGGCGAAACTCTCCACATCCTCTGACATATTGCTGACGATAGAGCGGGAGTCGTCTTCATCCAGAACAATGCTTCTCCTGGAGTAGGGCCTGTAATGATGGGTAGGGGCTGAGTAGTCTTGTGATGAAGATGCTGAATGGATGGTGGAGGATTCACTGATAGCAGAAAGCCTGTTTAATCCCGCGTCAGGATAGACAGGCGTTCCAGCACTGCGTCTCATAATATCCTGTTCTTCCTCCCCCCGGTCCGTGGGTGAACCCAGACAGAAATCCTCTCCATAGTTCTTATGGAAGCGTGGCTTGACTGACTTGGTCAAAGAGGAACCTTTGAGGGTGTTATCCTTTACTCTGAACATTAAGGGCTTGCCTCCTAGAGCAGGAGAGGAAGTGTTGGATCGGGACAAAGATGGAGCTGGAGATGCAGGGGCATGAGGCCTATAAGATCTAGGGTGGGATGCTGAGTCACTGGTCGACTCAAATCCAGACTGATGTCTTTGTTGGGAAGGTGAGGGGGAGCATAGTTGCCTTTCTCTGGGTTTCCTCTCTGATTCTGTTGAGGTGATGGCATAATACTGGAGAGAGTCCGTCTGTGCTGCTTTTTTTTGTGTCTCCATCTGAGCTCCTCTCTTTTTAGTCTGGATCTCATCCTCTCTTTGAGCGAGCAGTGGTTCTTGTGCTGCTCTCTTCTCCTCTTTCAGTGCTGCTTGACTCTCCTCAGGTATTTCAGCCCTCTCCTTTTTCTCTTGCCCTTCCTCTTTATGTTTTATGATTTTCTGTTTTTCCACTGCTCTTTTCTTCTCTTCCTCTTTTTGAATCCTCATCCAATCCTCCTTTTTATGCATTTCACTCCTCTCCTGCTCTGCTTTCATCTGCTCTTGTTCAAGGGTCTGTTTGATCCTTTCCTTTTCTAAAGCTTGAGCAGCTCTTTCTTCTCTCTCCTTTCTTTTATTTTCCTCCTCAATATCAGCAAGTATCTTCTCTTCAATTTGTTTAGCCCTTCTTTGCTCCTCAATCACGGCGGCCATCCTTTGCTGCTCTTCGTTTGCAGCTCTTTTTTGCTGTTCCTCTTTTACCGCTCTCCTCTGTTGCTCTTCTTGTGCAGTTCTCTTTTGCTGTTCATATTGTTCAGCTCTCCTTTGTTGCTCCTCCTGTGCAGCTCTCCTTTGCTGCACTTCTTTGGCAACTCTCATGTGCTGTTCTTTTGCAGCTCTCTGCTGTAGCTCTTCTTGTACAGCTCTCTCCTGCTTCTCTTGTGCAGCTCTCCTTTGCTGTTCCTCTTGTGCAGCTCTCCTTTGCTGCTCTTCTTTGACAGCTCTCTCCTGCTTCTCTTGTGCTGCTCTCCTTTGCTGCTCCTCCTGTGCTGCTCTCTTTTGCTGCTCTTCTTTGACAGCTCTCTCCTGCTTCTCTTGTGCAGCTCTCCTTTGCTGCTCCTCCTGTGCTGCTCTCCTTTGCTGCTCCTCCTGTGCTGCTCTCCTTTGCTGCTCTTCTTTGACAGCTCTCTCCTGCTTCTCTTGTGCAGCTCTCCTTCGCTGTTCTTCTTGTGCAGCTCTCCTTTGCTGCTCTTCTTTGGCAGCTTTCTGCTGTAGCTCTTCTTGTGCAGCTCTCCTTTGCTGCTCCTCCTGTGCTGCTCTCCTTTGCTGCTCCTCCTGTGCTGCTCTTCTTTGCTGCTCTTCTTTGGCAGCTTTCTGCTGTAGCTCTTCTTGTGCAGCTCTCCTTTGCTGCTCTTCTTTGGCAGCTTTCTGCTGTAGCTCTTCTTGTGCAGCTCTCCTTCGCTGTTCTTCTTGTGCAGCTCTCCTTTGCTGCTCTTCTTTGGCAGCTTTCTGCTGTAGCTCTTCTTGTGCAGCTCTCCTTTGCTGCTCTTCTTTGGCAGCTTTCTGCTGTAGCTCTTCTTGTGCAGCTCTCCTTTGCTGCTCTTCGTGTACAGCTCTCTCCTGCTTCTCTTGTGCAGCTCTCCTTCGCTGTTCTTCTTGTGCAGCTCTCCTTTGCTGCTCTTCGTGTACAGCTCTCTCCTGCTTCTCTTGTGCTGCTTTCCTTCGCTGTTCCTCTTGTGCAGTTCTTCTTTGCTGCTCTTCATGTGCAGCTCTCCTTTGCTGCTCCTCTTGTGCTGCTTTCCTTTGCTGTTCCTGTTGTGCAGAAGTTTCTTTTATTTTATTTTCTTCTTCCTTTTGCTTGGCTCTCATATCCTCTTCTATTTGAGCAGCTCTCTCTTCTTCTTTCTGTTTTGCCTGTCTTTCTTCCTCTGCTCTTCTCTCAGCTTCTTTTTGTTTTTCTCTTCTCTCCTTGATCTTAGTAGTTATGGCCTCACGCTCTTTTGCCCTCCTCTCCTCTTCTCTCCGAATGGCTCTCCTCTCTTCTTCAGCCAGAGAAGCTCTACTCTCCTCTAGCATCTGTTTTATTCTCATGTCTTCTCTTTTGTCCTCTGGACTCCTGGATGCTTTGTCTTTCTCCAGTTGTTTTAATCTACCCTGCTGCTTTGCTTTGGTTTCTTCATGCTGAGTTGCAAGCTTTTCTTTATTCAGTTTGTCTGTCTTCTCATCCCCGGTGTTTACATCTTGTTTCTCAGTCCTCTCATTTTCCCTTAGAGTTGACTTGTTTTCTTTCCAGTTGTGCATTTGCCCCATGGTTGGACGTAGAAGAGAATCTTTATCAAAATTTGTCGATCCTTCTGAGGTTGTTGCTTGCAAAGACAGATTGTTTGGCTGACAGATACTTTGATCAACTTGACCTTGTCCTTGGTTGCCACCTCCATCCATTAGTTCTGTCTGAACTGTTGGTGAATTATTTATCTCTCTATGATTTTTTCCCGTATTGTCTGAGACACCTTCATTCACCTTTGAATCCAGTTTGAACATGCCCGTCCTCTGGTGTTCTTTCTCTGTAATTGGAAATACTAGCGCTTTTGGCTCTTTGTTCACTTTGGCGCTGAACTCTGTCTTATTTGGCACACTTTTCTCTTTTACAGATGGCTCTTGTGGGTCAGTGGCGAACACAGGGCGTCTGCTATGACGAGTCTGTATTAGTGGAAAGAATCCTTCTCTTTTGTTGGGAGGGAATTCCTGGACTGAGTTCACATCTCTGTCCTCTGAAACAATTACTTTTAATCTGGCATAGTCTGCCAATGCTGATATCTCAGGTATTGCGGACACTCTTGTTTTTGATTTAACTTCAGGTTTTTCTTTAATCGTATCTGAGTGGGAATTTCTTGAACTTTGTCTTTCAGTTGCTACTAAACTGGCCCGATTCTCTGAGTGGTGTTTTCTGCTGGGATTAGCTTGACCTGCCTTAGTCTGTTCATTATTACTCGATCTCTCGGTGGAACCATCGACTCGTCTTGAAGCCAGCTTTTCTTCTGTTTCCCAATTTTTCCCTTTCAGGTTGTCATCCTGAATTCTTCCAGAATTTAATGCTGCTGTTCTCATTTTATCTTGATCCACACTGAACACAAAGGCTTCTATTTTTCCTCCCTTTTGAGATTCATTGTCAATAGTTGTTTTGTTTGATAGTTTCCCTGGAAGTTCCCTTCCCTTTGTTGTACCTCCTACAGCACCACTATTGCCATGTGGGTCACTGCTTGTTTCTGTTACTCCTTGTACTTGAAAGTAGTCTCCCAGCACTGGTTGTACATTTGATTCCTCCACCAATTTTACACTTTGTTTTACTTTTTCAGGTTTTCCATATTGAGATTGAATATTCTCATTGTTTGCATTTATGCTGCTCTGTGGATTGCTGCTTTTCAATGCATCAGACAGTTTCCTCACACTGGACAATACGTGTTGTACTCTTAATTTGTCTTCCAAAGTGTCTTTCTTTGTCTCACTGCTTGTTGGAGCAATGTCTTTGGTTTGAATTTTAGTATTTAAGATGTTCGTTTTTTCTGCCGGAATAGATGAAGCAACTGGTTTAGACTCATTTGATGGGACCCCATCTATAGGTAAAATGATGCTGGGACATTTTACCTCCATTTTTGTTTTGTCCTTCTGTATTCCAGCTGGCACAACTCTGATGGCAATGCTATCAATATGCACATCGTCATCTGCTTGATTATTTATGTTTCCAATGTCTGCCTCCTTATGTTGAAGTTTGGGAGATTCATGTGCGTTTTTATCCTCAGTTGAATTATTAGAAGGGCTGGCCTTGCTGAAGGTTTTTGGTGCTGTTGAGTCATGTCTCTTTTCTTCCACTAGAGGTGCACTCTTGCCATCTATGTCACTGCTTCTTGATTGATTTCTAACAGTTGACATATCTTCTTTGACTGACTGTTTGACACCATGAGCCAAAGCGTCGTTCTTATTCTTGATTCCAGTGTCCACAACTTTGACAATAAAATTTTCATTGTTTTGCACTTTTTGCGGATTTTCCTCATTGGATTGAGTCTTAAGTTCATCTGCCCTTCTGTTTTTGGCTAAGTTTTCTGCAAAGTTGTTTGTTTCTCTTGCTTTTATGTCCTCCCTGTGTCTTTCAGTTTCAGCTAACAGTTTATTTTTAGCAGGTACAGTGACCCTGAAGGGCACATCTTTCTCAGCCAGTGCTTCTGGCTGCGTTTTCCTTTGGGGTTTTGCATTTATAGCTGAACTCTCCTGCTGGAGATTTGTCTTTTTCACAGCGACATTCCCAGCAGCATTGTTCTTTCGAGTCTCTAAGCTTGACGCTACTGGCACATTATCAGGAGGACCTTTTATACCAATATCCGTGTGGCCTTCTGTAACCTTCTTTGTAGATCTATTTCCTTCTCCTACTTCTTGACCTGCATTGGGATCGCGCTTGTCAAGCTCTGAATTACTGCACTCTCTCTCTGTAGTGTTCATTTGTTTTAGAGCGGTATTAGTACCCTGATCAATGTCTGGTGATAGGTTTCTTTCTCGTACAGTTACCATTATTCCCATAATCTGCAAGCTGTCGTCAGCTGCAGGGCTCCCTTTCTGACCTAAGAAAAGATTTATTGAAGGTGCTGATGAGTCTTCATAAACTTCTTGTTTATTTTCAGCCTTTTCTGTCATCACAGGTTTGGCGATTGCAGATTCAACACTTGTAGCTTGTGATGGATTTTGTTTCTTTCTGTTCAGAAGGTCAGTATTAATGTCTGAATTGTCTTTCAGTCCCTCTTTTTGCTTTACAGAGATTTCTCCATGACTTGCTTGCTGTTTTCCTTGGTCGATCTTGGGTGTGTGCTCTTTATTTTGCTTGGTTGACTTGATCTCAGATTGATTCTCCTGCGTTTGATTTTTTATGATTCCCTCAGTTGTGTTTCCCGTCTGTTTTATGCTTGTGGTTGGCTCTGGTACATCACCACTGTTTTTCAGTGGGTTTTTTGGAACCTGTTTCTGTGACTGGTCTACTGACTGACTGGTGGTTGCAGCGGACTTAACTGGTGTTGTGGCAGAACTCAAATATGGAACAGACTTAACTGGTTCTACCTGCGCTCCTGAAGGCTCCGTCTGATGCTTTGGTGCACTAATGTTGGACATTTCATTCTTTTTCGTTGCTTCCTGCGCTGTTGGCCTCTGTCGAACACTACCCACTGATAGCTTGGATGAGCTCTTAGATATGAACCCATCTCGTAGAGCAAAACCCTTTTCTTTAATTGCTGAAATCTCCTTTTCAGCATGAGCTTTGATCTTGGAAGTCAGAATCTCCTGCTTGGTCTGAGCTTTCTCTTTTTGGGACAATGATCTGGGAGGGGTAAAATGCAGATCTTTGGCTGGGCCCACATTCAGCTCGGTCGACTTAGGTTTTCTTTCGATGGGGAGCGGTTTAGCCAAATCAGAATCTCTTTGCTGTGAACTGTCAGTGTTTCTCACAGGATCACGTTTGTCTGACTTCTCAGCAGTATTGTTCTTCACTTTATCACTAACAGTGTCAGCATTTTCTCTTTTATTTAGATTCGTAGATAAATCATTTGCACTGGATAATTTGAATTCTTTGGATGACTCACTGTAAACATATTGACTTTCTGTCACTTTAGAGCTGCCTACTTCCTCATTTTCCGTGTTAGCTGAACTAGATTTGCTCGTGAGGCTGCCCTCATCTTTTGACTTCTCTTTGTTTACTGAGTCAATTTTATCAAGAGCCACAGCCTGTGTTTCATTGGCGTCATTTGAAGACGCGTTCCCCGTAGCTGACACTTTGCTTCTGTTTGTTAAAAGAGCGTTGTTGAAACCATATTTCTCTCCGAGACTGTGGTAATCATCGGCTCCTCTGTCAGTCTGACTGATGCTGTTTCTGGCAACCGTGTCCAGTTTCTCTGGAGGCATTTGTGCCGCCGGATCCTGCTTTTTGTGTTCTTCCTTTTTATTGATATCTACCTTTAAAGGAGCACTGCTCTTTGCAGTGTCATCGTCTTTTCTGATGATGGTATGACTTACTTTCTCTTTTTGCTCGCCTCTCATTTTCTCTTTTATTTTGGCCAACTCTGCTTTAGCTTTAGCCAGCTCTGTCTTAACTTGCTTAACTCTGTCTGGCTCACTTTTAAACTGTTGTGTGGCTGTTATCTTTGCTGTGAGTTTAGCTGACCGTTCCTGCATATTTTCTCTTTTTATTAGGTCTGCTTTAGCTCCCTCCACTTTGATTTTTTCCAGCTTTGTCCATTCTGCTTTTCTCTCTTCAGGTTTTATCTCTTTGTGTGTTATTCTAGGTGTTTTGGGTTGCTCTGCACTTACTTTACCTACTTGAGTTGATCCTTCCTCAACTTTCACTTGTCCAATCTCCTCAACTTTATTGCTGTCTGTTTTTACATTTCCTACTTCAACAACCTTTGCCTTAACTTCAGCTTTGGCTTGTTGCTCTTTCATTTGCTCTGTTTTTCTCGGTTCTTCTTTTCTACATTCTGCATCGGCCTGTTTTGTGTTAACCTTTTTAGTTCCGATTTGTTCGGCCTCCATCTGCTCTCTTTCAACTTCCTCAGCGTGCTCTGCATGGATCCTTTTTCCTGTGACCGGTTCAGTTTTTGCTTGCTTTACTATTGCTTGTGCAGCCTGCTCGGCCTCAGCCAGTTCACTTTTTATGTGTTCTTCTTTTAGCCTCTCAGCTTCAGCTTGTTCTACTTTGACCTGCTTACGCTGCTCCTCTTGCGTGTGCTTGGCTCCTGCTTCCTCTGTAATATATCTTGGCTCATCTGTTACCTTCTGCACTGGGGTTTGCTCGGCCTTTGTCTGTCCCTCTCCGGCCCACACTGGCTTATTTTCTTTAAACCGTTCTGTAGGTTCTCCTTTCCTCTTCACCTCCTTTTTGGATTCTGATTTGGCTTCTTTTACTTTTGTTTGTTTTGTAAGTTCTGATTTGCCGTGTTCTGTTTTGACTTTTTCTGAACCAGTCTGCCCTGCTAAAATTAACCTAGCCGATTCCGCTTTGGGTTGCTCCACTTGAGCCCGCTGCTGAGCTTTTGCCAACTCTGCTTGGGCGTGTTGTGCTTTTATATGTTCAGCCATGACCTGTTCGGCCTTGACCTCAGCTAACTGTCTGTCCTTCATCTGGTTTTCCATCACGGTGGCAGATGTATTGTCTGGGTTAGATAATGATTTTTTCTGAGTATTTTGTTCAAACTGATTTTTAGTTTCTATTTGCTGCAGACTTTGCATTTCATGTGCCTTTGGAATTGATGTATATTGTTTCCTCTGATTTGTTTCTTGCATGGCAATAGGTTTGTCTGTAGTAGAATAAACTGCATGTTGGCTTCTGTATTCTTGATCAGTGTATCCAGTATAATTCTGTATTGGATATTTATCTTTAAGTTCATTTTTCTCATCGTGTCCAGAATACCTTTGAGCAACATTTTTGTCCTTAAATGCCAAAGGTGGCTGTAGTCCATAATATGCTAGATTTTCAACAACGTTGTTGCTAAATGAACGTTGGGGTGGCTGGTTTGAAATGTTACTGTTGACCAAGCCAGACATTTTATTAGAAGATGTTCCAACACCAAAACTCTCAGTCATCTGCATACCTGGCTGATTTTCTTGTCTTGTCTTTTCCGTTAAAGCATCTCTCTCTTGTTGCCATGGAGACACACCTGCTTTCAAGCTGAGCTTTTCTGTATCCTGTCTGTTTCTCCACTGATCCTGTGAGGACGCATTATTGTAATCGAGTCTGTTGTCTTTGAGCTGCTCATATCTCTCCACCTTTGTGAATACACTTCCCACTGTTTCATTAAAAGGTTGCTCAGTATTCGCTTTCCTTATTAAATATTCCCTGCTTTGATTGTTGCCGGCACTTAGCCTGGATGTTTCCGCAGCAGAATAAGACGGTTTAAGGCTGTATGCATCCCCTCCCATAGTTCCAACATTATCTATCACACCTTGCTTATAGGGAGCAAACGATGTTAAATCTTCATGGAGATTCTGTCCATTAGCCAGCTGATTGCTGGTGTAATTTTCAGGTATGAAGCCAGTGAACCCAGAGTGATGAACCATCTGACCTTGCATCTGAGCTGTTTGGTAATCACTTAAATTGTATTCTGGATATAGGCCTGCATGTGCTGCTGCAGGTTGAGAATTTACCATTGAATATCCAGAGCCATGATACTGGTTGACAGCAGCATTAGTCCTGCCGGATTCTTCCAGATGGGTAAACTGAACACCCTGATCTGGAAAGTCAGGGATGTCTATCACAGTCTCTCTAGGCGGCTCCTGCACAGAGTGCTGTTTGTTTTTCTCCAGTGTTTCCAAACCTTTGAATTTGGTGGGACTGTAGGTGCTTTTTACTCTTTTCCTGTTGTCTTTGAGATTGAACAGTAGGCTGGTGGCACGGGATTTGTAGCTGGACATCCTAACATCAGGAGTGGCTCCCCTGCTTTCGGCCCGTACTGGAGCGTGTTCCACCGGTTGAGGAGAAGCTGCATGCGGCTGGAAAATTGCCTCTGCTTCCTGATGTGCGTGGACCATTGCATTATGCCCAAAGGGAAATGAGTTATCATTGCTACAAAATGCTGCTTGTTGACTTGTTATCACCTCCGTTGTGATATTTTGCTCTGTCATCATTTTGATTTTTTGCTGGAGGGCTTTGACGGAGCTGATGGTGTCCCGGACACGTCGAGACATCTCGATTGTCGGTGATGCAGTTGATGGGCGCTGGGACGGAAGCCTGTTAGTTCCGAGACTCTGCGTCCTCTTCCTGTGAGGGAAGTGACCTGCGAACTCCGACTCACAGCGTTTCTCCACGGCTGATGCTTTCTGCAGCATTGTGGATGTTGAGGTGGAGCGTGGAGGAGTTGGAGCAACCACAGGTGCCATATTCCTGGGGTGTCTGATTCCCCTATGAGGAATATGTGTCTGGTCCTCCATCGAAAGCTCCTTGTACATTGGTGTCTCATACCATTTAGGGAACTCTGAGCGGTGCATAAAACCTGACACTTCTCCTCGCTGGAAGGGAAACCTGTTGTGGTCTCTCCATACCTTAAAGGGACTAAACTCACTGTGTATAAAGAAGTTAGAGTTGCAATTGACCTGTGCAGACATGCTGTGTTTACTGTGTGAAGCTGTCATAAAAGAAGATGCAGAATTGTGGGACATGTGAGCCACTGCAGCTACTTCAGACGAATAGAAGTTGGTGTCTCGGGATGAAAAAGGGCCAGCGGAGGGGAAATGACTACTGTTAAAATTTTGCTGGTATGATGTAGAGAATTCAGAGAGCTCCCTTTGGATACTCATCAGAGCGGATTTGTCCCAGCTTGTCTCATCATTCCACTCTCTGGGTTTATCATCCGTTCCCGCTCCGTCCCTGTATCCCTCAGAGTTGAAAGCTCTGATGAGAGAGGAAACTCTGGAGCGGCTTCTGCGTTGCTGTGAACTCAACTCTGTGGCTCCATTGCTGAGGAAGGACAGCTGCTCCTCTCTCAGGGATTTTTCCTGTTGAGAGGTTTCCACAAAGGAGTGCTGGAATGTGGCAGAAATCGTCCCATGTGTCCTATCCGCGTAAGCGTCCCACTGTGGATCTCTGTGCATCTGGGCCCCGTACATTCCTCCGTGGATCCAGTCCTGTCCATACTGCTGCACCCTGAAGCTGAAGTTCTCATGTGCAGCTCTCTTAAGTTCCTCCCGCTCCCTGTCCTCTCTGTCTCCGTCCTGGCCAGTGTGGCTGAAGGCCATCTGTCTGTCCCTCTGGGTGCATGGCGAAGGCAAAGAGAGGTCTGAGTCATTGTAAACGGCCTCATCTCCGATGCAGAGGCTCCTGAATGCTCTGTCTGTCAGACTGCTGACCTCGCGGTCGTTCTCGTCCAGGAAGGACCCACCGCTGGAGGTGTCGCTGTAGCCTCCGTCGCTGTGCTTTCGATGCCCGCCACTCTTACGGCCTGAGCGGCGCTTCTCAACAGAGGTCATGATGCAGACTTGCTAACAAAGAACTCTGGCTTCAGTAGTTCAGTCATTCATGCGAATATAGACCACAAAATTGTACAGTCTGATGGCTGCGTGCCCCAGAGTTTGGGGCCCTCAGACTGGATTTGTGAAGTCAGTAGTTCCTAAGGCATTGTGCCTTTTAGTTGGCGTCTGTCCAAACTATCCTGGAATTTGCTGGTTTCCTAAAGGAGAAAAACAGAAAGAATCAGCCTGGACCTCAACCCTCACAGTAACAAATCATGTCACTTAGTTAAAAATATATAGTCGTAAAACACAGCTTCATAATAGTGGCCTAAGATGTGAGACTTACTATAGAAACTGTTACTCATTTGTTGTGGTTTGTAATTTAGGATAGCTGTTCTTGGTAAGGAGGCATTTTCCTTAGCATTAAGCAACAATGTACTGTATGTGGTTCTGAAAACAGCCTTGTAAATCCTTCCACTCAATCACTGTGACCTTCAGACGCATGCTGTGAATAAAACCACACTGTTGCTAGGCACAGTAAAGGTGGCCTCACGTGAGTTATTTTTGGTAATCAAGACGCATCCGTTCAAATTTAGACAAGCTCATACGCAAAGCTGAAGCACTCTGACACACACACACGTTCAGGGGTTAAATGCTGGGTTTTGTTACTGATTCACCGATATTTAACAGCTGGTACTAACACATAATCTCTCATTTTCATTTTGTTAATGCTAATGAGAGATTTGGTTAGAGTTTGACCAGCAGTGCAGGCTTCCATCAAGCTGTTTCCCTTTGAGTCAAAGAGCAAGATCGGCTTGTTTGGGCCAGAGACAAGTGTGGCATATTGAAAACTAATCTCGTAGTTAAACCCATTTGGTTTTACTACGGTACAGAGAGAGCAGGTGGAAGGCAGACTAAAATATCCTTAAGCAGAAGTGCTGCTAATTTGAGATTTTGGAGGTAAATTTTAAGTTTCCTGCAGGTGAAGCTCATAATGTGAACATTTAAAATGTCAAAACCAGCTTGAGTTAGACCACGTTAAAGCATCAGCATTAAACATAAAGTCTTTTTATTTACACAATCCAGGGGAACACACAGTGGCTTTTCCTGGCCTTCTTGTATGCATACATCACCGCTGTGTATTGCTTGCTGTGGGCCTTTAAAGGTGAATCACACACTGTACAACATTATAGCAAAACATTAAAAATAAAATGTAGTTTCGTCTTCTTAAATAAAATGCTAGTAGATTAAGAGGCAGCCAAGCGGAGGTGATATCATGGGCATGTTCTGGTTCAATACACTGTAGCTGCCAGGCAGCCAGTCACCTTTCTCAGAATATCCAGTGGTTCATTAATATCTTCTGACCTATCCATGCTTTACATCTACAGATCAGCTGCTCACCAAGTCAGCATCAAACAAAACTACAACACTTGTCGCTGAGCAGAAAACGGCAGCCGCTTAGATAAGTAACTTCTTCAGTTTATTAAAAGAAGCATTCAACAAAACAGAATAGTTCAACTCTTTCTCAACCCAAACTACTCATTGTTCAGCTCAGCGCTGACAGAAGAATCTCAGAGATTGAAGCATTTTCTTGTGATAGCATTCCCTGATTTCATTCCCATTTTGCAATAATAATCTCTTGTCAGACTCTTGGTGTGATTTCAATCCATTCTTGCATGTGACAGGTTTATTTTTGACCAGTGACGGACCTCCAGCTCTAAAACCTGACACCGAGGAGGGGTCGTTTTCACAGGGGCTCTGGTGCAAAGGTAGACCGAACAGCAACATAGCTGTCACTTCTGAGTGCAGAGGTGTTTATAAATGTCAGCGGATTAAAATATAATTCTGACAGCAGAAGTTGTACGAAGACAATATTGTGGCGATCTCTTTTATTCATCTGCAAATAAAATCTCTATTACTCAAATTAAATCGATTGAACCTTTATGCTTGCATGTAAACATTTGCTGCTGTTGTAATTTATCTGGTGTTTTTCTTTAAGTGCTCCTCTTCAAACATGAACAAAACCAACACTGAGCTCTTGTCTTACCTTCCAGTTTTATAATCCATAATTTGGGCCTTTATGTAAACTCCTCAAAGGGATCTGTTGCCCCCAGAAGAGTCTTCCTGATCTGGTCCTGCTCTGTCACCTTACAGCTCCAGCTCTTTTCTACTGACAGCAGTCCGAAGCAGGAACCCCTACGTAGTTAGGTCTTTGAGCATCTGAGCAGAAGGCAGGCGGCAAAACTCGGGGCTGGACACCAGACAGAAATAGAGGAGCTGTCCCAGAGAGAGTCTCCACCATGGGGGACAGAATGAGCGCTCCAGCTAGCATGCGGGTCTGCGAGATCCTTCGGTGTCGAGTGTCAGGCGCATGAAACAAACAGCCTCTCAACTATTTATAAATCTGGACGGCCACCGTTGGCCATTAGCAGCTACAGCTAACTGTCAGTGAGCTGGTGAAACGCTGCAACTGCGTGGGGAGGTTGTGGGGTCTAAACCAGGAGAAAAGGCTCATTTCCCGACGATGTGTTATTGTTGTTGTGTGTGTTAGTTGTGTGTGAGGGTGGAGGAGGGGGTGCTGTAGTTTGGGTGCCCTTCTGGGAGACATAAATAACTCAACTGCCTCACACTGAAGTGCCATGCTCTTCGCTCAACAGGCCTGACAAGTATTATATGGAGTGTTAACAAGTGGCTCTTGGTCCCACATCACAACAGACTTGAGTGAAGCTTTCTATTTACAACAAAACGCAAATGATAGAAATTTTTAGCTGCATGGATTAAAGATATCTGAGATTAATTTAATTTCAGCATGAATTTTACATTAACTTTTTTTGCAGTTCTTAATACATGGATGTCTTGTGTCTTCTCTCACCTCCCCAGCAGAAAAGGCCATAAGGCGAAGGAAGGGGAGGAACTGCACCTCCCACCTCTCACCCCTATCTCCCTCCCCTCCGTACAGCCTGATGCTATAATAGGACATCACTGCAGCAGATAGTATCCCTGGATTCTTGGCGGGTGCAGCTGGGCAGGCCTGGCGAGATGATGGACACACACACATGGGTCTTAATGGTGGGACGCGCAGCACTCCACACATGCCCACACAGACGCACGCGTGTACCCGGGTGGTTTTACACGCAGCTCTGTAAACTTTTGGGAAAAGGCTGAGGTAATCCCTTTTCAACCAACCTCTTTCCTCCCGTCTCACCGACATCCACTTCCTGAATTTTTATTTTCATGATCAGTTTTACATATCTCGTCTTCTTTTGGCCTCGCGGTGCTGAGTACTTGCTGAAGAAAATACATTTACGAAAACTTCCCTCAGCAAAAAATTAATCAGCGTGTGTTTATCTAAAACCTTCAGTTTCCTCACTGAGGTTTGAAATGAAGCCTCTTGTGGGTAGCCTGGTTTCCTGCTCACTAAGTCCCTCTAGTGGACAAACTGAGAACAGCCACCCACTTCCAGCTGCCCTGTACTAAAATCCAGACTTTTAGGCCACTTGCTGTACTTCTCTGGTTTTTGCACAACCTCTCCTTCGACATGCTTTTATCTTGAAGCCACTGAGGGCCGTGAGCATTGATCCCAAACGCTGAGGATGCTGTTCCCTCTGCTGAGTAAGGTGGAGCAGAGCTGTGGTTATGTGGCAGACGGCAGACAGGCACATTACTTGCTGCATTAAGATATGCTTTGTTTGTATAATCTATACTCAGAGATGATCTCAACTGATTCTAATTGATTGGGTTATTGATCAGCTCTGTTGCAGGAATTAAAAGCAAGAGGGGATCCTGAATTGAGGGGGCTGTTTGGGTCCTAAATCCATTTTGGAATCTGGGTCTGGGGGCAGCAAACTTTGGGAGCTGCAGCAAATGTTAAGCAAAAGAACTGTATGTACGGTGTTTCTTGAGTTCACTGTCTCTGTGTGTATATTTCCCCACATCCCTGCAAAAAAAAAAGAAAAAAAAATATTTCATTACTGCAACAAAAGAAGCCCATTAACTGCACTGTAAGAACAGAGTTCAACTGCTGTCCCCCATATTCACCATGTTTGTCTGCTTTTCTGGCCGCTCTCCAGCTAATTTGATATAACAATGCTCCGCGAAACCGCCTCAGGACTTTTTTTAGGTGACAGAAAATTATCAATGATGCCACATGCACAGCTGAATGTCAACATCAACTTGACTTGTTTATGAAATATTAAAGCGGTGAATTATGGGAGCCGCGCAGAACTTAATGATGATCGGAGTCATTACAACTTCAGCATCCTTTGTTTTGGCGAATGATTAAATTCCACAAATGCTGTATTCAATTTTGGAGAGACTGAATGTGTTTTTTCCGCGTCTTTTGTGCGAGCTGGCTGGAGTCTGTCGTCCACCCTGGTGCATTTAGGGAGAGGAGCTGATTTGCGCGGGGATATTGTGTTATCATTAGCCGCCATGTCACTGGGCTTAACATCTTTTGCTCTGTAGCTCTCTTATGCACTTAAATCAGAATCATTATATTATAAAATGTTTTTTTTTATTATTTTTTAAAAAAAATTAAGAATGAATAGATCCAGCAGAGCACCTGTAAATTATAACGATACAAAATTCATATAATAAGCTACTAACTTTTAGATTTTTAAAACGCATTCTGGCTCAAAAAAAAAAACTGCAATGGTTTATAATTTTGATCAGTAAAATAAAAAATGCGGTCACAGGCTGTGTAAGCGTCACTTTATTGGTATAGTTGTAAGATATTTACAACATGCACACACAATGGTGTTAAAAAAAAAAAAAAGAGGATGTGAGTAGTCTGTGTACAACCTGGCACGACTTCTGACATTATCTCCCTCTTCCATGTCACCAGGGTGTCGCCTCATCAATTATTGAACCAGTACTTCATGGTAATACATAATTTCTTATCAATTATTCATGATAATGTGTGTGTAGTTTACTTAATTGTGTTATTGACTATCAAAAGTAATTTCCGGAAAATCCTCAAGGACGCAAATTGAATCAGCCCAACTACTGGTTGTGTGCTCTGCAGTTAAGTATTCTCAGCCCGATCAGCTGTTACTTTATTCAAGAGTCATTGCAGGGAGGAAGAGATATTTAGTAATAATGAATCAACATATATATTGCCCGTGATGAACTGCGGTGTGAAGAGCCCTGAGGTGATGAGAAATTATACTTTTTAAAATGCAAATTCAAGGTTAATAAATAGCATATATCACGTTTAATGGGGCTTATTTAAAAAAAAAATGCTCAGAGAGGAGTGGAGAGGAAGAGGGAGCGTTCCTAAAAGTAAATAAATAATAAGAGTCGCGATTGCTCTCCTCTCCCGGCTTTAAGGGAAGCTGATAAATAATGTATCAGAACAGATGGCTGGAGCGAGAGGCAACAGGAGAGGAACATGAGCGACTACATCTTTAATTGTTTTAAAGAACATGTCACAACAGGACTGGTGTGTTCCTTGTCTGCTGGCGCTACAGATGTGCTAACAGAGTGGAGGGGACAAGTGCCGCTCTGTCACTGCTGTAGCCTGCCTGGGGTTCACACATGAGCGTACTGCAATCTGGCACATGTACACATTGACACTGAAAATGGCTGATTAATATTAAAGTGCACTTTCACTTTAAAATAATTAAAAAATAAATAAAACAAAAAATGAGAGACGATTGTTTGAGGCCACTGCTGACCCTACGGCGGGAACGTCATGTTGCCACAACCTTGCAAAACCCTCACCGTCCTTCCATCAGCTCTACACTTACAGTTTACATGCATTAACATTCACATTGTAAGCATCTGTCCTCTCAGAGAAAACAAGAAGAACCGTATGAGGATTATTTAAATTCACATTATCAAGTACGCCTTTCCTGCACACACGTTGCGTCTGTGTTAGTCCATCGAATAGAGTCCACGAGTGCATGAAGACAAATATAGATCCAAAAACCACAGTTGTGCTTTTTAAGGGGGTCACAAGGCCCCGGTTTTTCAGCATGTCACACAATAATTTACCTTCAAATAAATATTTTAATGTTTGCATCCATACAACGTGAAATCAGAAAAAAAAGTCTGTCCCCAGCTGTTTCTGGAGTCAGTCAGTAGTTGTGCTTAGTGGCTCATGGGATCAGAGTAGAGTAGTAATAACAGGCACGATCACACAGATTTAAAGTATCAGTACATCCACATTTGTGTCCGGCGCTTCACTTTTTCTCCAGCGGGTCCTTGGAGCAGTGAGGGTGTTTGTCAGAACTGCTGCCCAGCGCTGGCATCTTGGTGGCCGGGACGGGGCTGGAGCTGTCCCCTCCTCTTCCTACAGAGACGGGCACCTCGATGGCGGGACCCAGTGTCGGCCTCACCACGCCGGCTGCGCTCATCCCGACTCCGGACAGGACTCCCACGCCGGCGCCGGGTCCGGTCGCTGCACCGAGGAGGTTGGCGGACTGCAGCACAGCCTCCGAGTGCTCGCGGGCCTTCATGCGCAGGGCGGCTACGCTGGCTGTGCGGTTGCCCTGACAACCATAGGGTGGCAGGAAGGACAAGCCCATGGGGTCAGAAACACAGCAGGAGCACAAACCATTACCTGGAAGATAACGAAGGAGCGACTCGTGAAAACAATCACAATGTTTATGGACATTATCACCACTTGACAATTAATAAAACTCATATTTACCTTTCAGTGTGGCGACCTGTGAGAGGGCCTGAGCGTAAGTGGCAGAGTTGAGGAGTGTGCCGGGTATACAGGACGGGAAGAAGGGACCACCG
Source organism: Planiliza haematocheilus (assembly GCA_005024645.1). Taxonomy (NCBI): domain Eukaryota; kingdom Metazoa; phylum Chordata; class Actinopteri; order Mugiliformes; family Mugilidae; genus Planiliza; species Planiliza haematocheilus. The sequence goes on along the minus strand of SRSE01001339.1, from coordinate 8,022,716 downwards.
GGACCCACTGTCCTGTTGATACTGGAGAGAACACACGTCTTATTATCAAGAGAAAACGCTTAATCTGAAAATGTATTTTACAAATAATGCTTGTTCATATTTTCAGAGTAAGTACACACAATATTTAAGACGTCATCTAGAAGTCTTGTTGTTTCTTATTCATCTCCACCAATGTGAAAATCTGGTCCAGCGTTCTCCCCCCTGCCACAAACGTCCCCTCTCTTCCGGGCACCGTTTCACTACAGTCACAGCCACAACAATCACCTCCTCCTTGTCCTCTCTCACCTTTGCTGCATCTCCAGCGGTTCTTTCTGTTTCCTGCCCTGGTCCACCGGAGACTGGGAGTTGATGCTGCGAGAGGGGGGAGTGCCCTCACTCATCTGCTCCTTCCCTCCTTCGGGGTCAGAGCTCCCTCGCTCCGTCTTCCTCCACTTTGCTCTGCGGTTCTGAAACCAAACCTGCATTACAAAAAAAAAGAAAGACAGAAACTGTTGAGTTAAATCATGTATCTGAACTGGAATGTCACTGGATTTCCTCATACACAAGCAATTAATGAAGCTTTCATATTCTTTTACATCTCAAACAAACACATGTAAACTTGATCTTGCTCGCAGGTCAAGTGAGGTTAAAACAAATGCTCTCTCTGCTTTGTTCCGCGTTTGAATCTGTCAAACCAGCGCTCTGATTTCCCACCGTCCCCCCCCGACTTATCTCCAAAACTTACCCCATCCACACAGCTGAGAACATATAGCCAAGTTGTGGTATCTTAATCGAATGAAGGTCACTGCCTATAACAACATTTAATTGAGCAATTTTTCATTATCATATTTTAATGACTTCCCACTGACAGTTGTGCTGCCCGAGAGAGAGGCAGCTATGATGAAGTCGTTTATTTCCCTATTTAGTGATTGTTTGACAACATCAGATTCGATTAGGACTCGGTTCTAGCAGGCATTAATCATGATGTGTGAATGGAGGTTAGTCGGTGTGCATGTGCTCTGCATCCCTCCCATTGTACCGGGGCTCTAAATGATGTCAACAGCCAAACAAAACGCATGCATTCATTCGGCATAAAGAAAGGGACAACATCTTGGTGGCAGGACAACAATACAACCAATGGACTTATCTCACCCCTGCACCTTCCAGCTAGAAGTCGCGCCCCCCCACACACACCCATCTCTGAATGGGCTATAATTGCTCCATTAATCTCAATTTGCTGCGTGCTCTTAATGCGGGGGAGGCCCATTGACACTTTACAAAAAGGGGGGCAACAACACTACAACAGAAAGGAAATTTATTTTCTAATAATAATGTAAGTTTAATATCCCTGCATACTGCGGTGGATTCATGTTCAGATTTAATAATAGGAATGTGGTAATCGGATTAGGAGGGGAATAATTTGTTTACAATCCCTAATTTACAGCGCTGGATTCCATTATCAACCCCGCCATTGGGTTTAAGCGATAGTAAGATGACCCTGGGGAACAAAAGGCAAACTATTATATTTCCCACAATTAGATCTGCGCGCACAACAAAACCCAAAAGCAAATCTGGAATGCAGGAAATTACATACAGGACACATAACTTAATTACATCTGGCCAAGTTTATAACAGCGCATATGTGCAGGGCGGGAGCGGAATATAAATTGCCAAATTTAAGGTACGTGTGTATTTGTGTTTTTAGGAGTGTGTGTGTGTGTGTGACTGAGTCAGAGAGAGAAAGAGAGGAAGAGGAAGAAGAGTTTTCGAGGCTGCATACTTTGCCATCTTTTTTTAAAAAAAAACAAGAGAAAGAGATCTGCGTGGATGATGTATCCCTACCTCTGAGACGCGGACAAATTAGTGAAGAACATTATCGCCGGTTAATTATGAATGACCGATTAATCAAGCTAATCTAATATTCACCATTATGTTGATGTTATTAAAGTGCATCGCCGGGATGACAGAGTGGCTTAATTTGCCCCCATCTCGCGTGGTCAAACGTGTCCAGGACACATTACGGTGCTGCGGCCATACCTGCACCCTGGCCTCGGTCAGGTTGATCTTCATGGCCAGCTCCTCCCGGGTGAACACGTCCGGGTAGTGGGTCTGCGCGAAGACAGCCTCCAAAGCCTCCAGCTGCATGGAAAGAAAATACCAGTTATACTTATACAGTTATGATTTGCTATTGGTAGTGATTGATTATTTTATTTTTTTTCTGTGAATGTTATCTTCTTCTTTATTTATATATTTCTTATATAGAAAAACCTTAAACCTCATTCATTAACATTTGGCAAGGTAACAAACTATTAGATGGCAATGCTGCATGCAGTATTTGCTTATTAAATTGTCTGCATGCATTTCAAAAAAGAGAAAGATACACTTGTGCATAGACTCCTCTCTAAAATGTCAAATATTAATTTATAGGTGTAACCCTATAATCTTCTATTTTTATTCAGTGTTACAGTTGATATGTTATCAGCCATTGAAAATACCATTTTGTTTGACTGCTTTGTAATTATAAAAGAAAATGCTCTGCTTATTTTTTTTAAAAACTTGGCCAACTTTTTAAATAATTCATCCTGATTTTAGCATAATTTCCCTGGCATGTTTTGTTTTAAGTGAAATTTCAGTTGGGCCTATTTCGTGTTGTCTATATATATGTTTATATCTGTATATCCTGGTAAATGAATTACCTGTTGCAAAGTAAATGTTGTTCTGTTTCTTCGCTGTTTCCTACGTAGGAATCCATCGTCAAAATCAGCCGGAGCGTGGTTCCCAAAACCTCCTGAATTCACTGAAAGAAAAAGAAAAAGTAGATAAAAGAGAATTAAATAATATAATCAAATGTTTAATGAGAGGTTTATTATTCCTTGTTAGTTCAATTAATAATTTAGTAAATGATAAAACAAAAGTTGGATTAAAAAAAAAAGTGAATGCAGTCAAATATAAATACAGGCCATAGCAGGTGTATTTTCTATTTCCATTAGTTGCATGAAACATTGATGTTGGGAGTATGAGGGGAACCGTGACGGACTAAGAGCCATGACACCCAACATCTGTGCCCGGGACAAAACGCCCCCTCTGCCCCGGGGCCAAACCACCAGCGCTTCTCACCAAAACAGCCAGCAGATTGACACAGCAGTGCAGAGGGGAAATCAGACTTAACCCTTTACTCCCACCTTTTGAATCCGTGAAAAAAAAAAAATAGATAAAATAGGATTCATCGCTTTAATCTGAAGAATTTACAGAGATGCGTAAAAAAGATGAGATTACGTTTTCAAGGATGCCTGCTTTAGTAGGTCTGAGTGATGATTAAACTTTTTAACACAAGATCACATTTCTTTTCCTTTATGGTTTAAAATATTAACAAAAAACAAATATATAAAATAGCTTAGAAAAAAAAATGAACTCTGGCCTGTGATCGTGTCTCCAGCAACACACACTCACACGCGCAAAAGTGCGATGCGTAAACATCACAAAACTCCACAGACTACAGCATTAAAAGACTGAAATAATTTGTTTCAAATTACCGAAAACGATGGAGAAAAAAATCCAAGACAGAAAACTTACATGTGTTGGAGCGACAGCACTCTCCATCTAGCTGAGGCGGACAGTGAAAGTAGAACATCCTGGCGCGTCTCCGTCTCACGAAACTGAACCTGGAACACAGACAAAAGTTTCAGCCCTGCGTTTAAGATCGGCTACAAAACCCTAAAGAGTGACTCGGATCTACGGTGGACGAATAAAGATGTTAAATAGTCCTAGGAAGAGTCGGTGAGACATTCAAAGTTGATGAGAGGGAGCCTCCTACCTGCAGTGAAGATGCTGATGTGAGTGAGTTCGCGCTCTGGAGAGAAGTGGCTGCTGCACTTCCACTGACTCTCTGACTCTCTGCCTGGGAGTGTCCAGATCTCCCTCTTCCTCTCGCCCCCCTCTCTTTCTCTCCCGCGCACACGCGCGCACACACACACACACACGCATTTACAGCACACTCACATCGCTCTCCCTCTGTTTCTCTCTGGGAGTGTCCAGATGTCTCTATAACTGTATAACTGTCTACAGAGTGTTAAGGCTTTCAGCTAGTGTCGCAGAATCTCACGCCTAATTGGTCCTAATCGGATTATCACGGCTTTGTCTCTCTCACCCCCAACCCCTGGTGTGTGCGTGTGTGTGTGTGTGTGTCAGAGAAAGACTGAAAGACGGAAAGAGGGGAAGAGGGAAAAGGGGAAACATGGCCAGGGTGGCAAACGGCAGCTCTGCTCTGGTGCCAAAAAAATTCATCACAAGTGATTGTTATTCCAGAGTCAAGCATATTCCCCAACCATAAACATGCACACATACCCGCTGCACTTTTTATTTGGTTCTTTCATATATTAAAAAAAGGAGGATGACTGCTTTTGGGTTTTAGATTGACTGTCGGGTGGGTTAATTGCTCGTCAGGGTGTGTTAGGGGGTCCACTTTACAAGGGGTTGCGCATGTAGAACACTCACAAGGCCAAATTTTTGATTTTGTTCACAGCAAGGGGTCCTGCGATTTATTTCGCTTCCTCAGATAAATGATCTGCTGCGGGACCCTTTCAATTAGTTTTAAAGCGCATCTGGGACGGCAGAGCGCAGACGCCATGCGTCTCTGAGGTGGAGGCAAAATGAGGCTTCGAGAAGCAGCTGAAATTTAGAAGAGGAGTGCGGGATTGGACTAAACCACATAAAGTGCAGAAAATCCCTTCTAATGGCGCGTAATTGGTTCTGTAATATCATTACAGGCGGATAATGGCCAGTTACAGGGCCCCGCGCTATTAAGGGTTTCCCTGGCGTGCAGCGTTTATGTTATTAAAGGGGGAATATAATGATATTTTAGTTATTAAATGCGCGTAATTAATTTATGCACCACTGAAAATAAAGTTGTTATTATGACCTCGGCGAGGTGCGTGGAGAAAATTGAAATCAAATAACGGTTGATAACTTTATCCCAATATTTGGTCTAGACAACTCTGACAAGAGTGCAGGCCTAAAGTGTGTCTCTCCTTCCTGTCAGCGCCTTTCCTCTCCATCCTCTGATGATTGCTTAAATGACTAAATGAAATTACTCTCTCATCTCTGCTGGTAGAGACAATTTTTTTTTTTTTTTTACAAATAAACTTTAACTAGGTTTGCAGATTATGCGTTCCCTGTTCAGGCCAACATAGTTAACAATCATCTACAGGGCAACATTTCAGGACCTTGGTCAGCACCATACTTCATTTACACTAAAGTACAACTCTAATGGCCTCTAATCTAAAATTGTATCAAATGTGGATATGTTATTTCAGACTCTTAAAATGTACCGCGTTTTTTTCAATATGGTACATTTTAAAAGCTTCAACATTTACCAGAAACCTGCAAAACAGGTTCCACATGGTCCATTGTTTACATATTTTTAAATCAGGTCAGTAGGTCTTCTGTGATACTTCAGTGTACGTTTGAGACAAGCAGTTCAGAAAAAAACAGTAACAATAAAATATGCAAGACAATTCAACATATTCATTTTTTTTTAATAAAACAAAACGAAAAAAAGTTGACTATTTTTCCCCCATTTTAGTTTCCTCATATCGCTACAGTACAGTGTACAGGAAAGTCCGTCATTACAAAATCTAGCAAATCCTATACGATGTTCTTACTGACAAAATGACATATTGATTCATCTTACAAAATGTGAGGTTGTGTTTGGGTATGTATTCACCGGAGTTAATTCCATGAAACCTTCTGTAAAGAAAAGCAAATAAATTCAAGTATGACCAGGAAAAAACAACATTGAACAGAGACGGAAGAAACCGTGATCATGCTTGAACAGGCAAGCACAAAACTCAGTGAGACACTGGAAGAGCTCATCCTTTCAAGTCAGAGTTAACTGATGACTGTATGGCTTCATCAGCTAACTCGCTGTTGTACCACAAAATGGTGTTGGTATTATTTGGCCCTTTAATTACAAACTGTAATATTTGATCTAATGCGTTTTGGAGATCTCAGTTTGACAGGCAACAAAAGTAACAAAACAAAACAAAGATAATTGACAGACTCAGCTGACACATTCAAATATGATTCACAGGTGACTGTCACTTAACGAAAGCTCTCCTTCAGTCTCCACATTCCCTCTTGACCAGGCGTCCTATGAAAGTCACAGATGCTCCTGAGTAGCTCTCTGAAGACGGGCGCCTGTTCCTTGGTCAGTCGTGGTTTGAAATACTCCAGCACCTCCTGGGTGGTGGCCTGTCCATCCACGTTCGCCTGGAATGCGACGAAGTTGCGCAGATCCACCAGCAGGTCGTCGTGCTCAGTGGGCGGAGCAGGAGGGAGGCTTGTCCCTGGAGCTCCAGAGCCGCCCTCCTCCTCCTCCTCCTCTTCTGCTTCCTCTCTTTGGCTGGAGGGCACGTTGAGGTGATTACGGGCTCTCATCTTAGCCAGCAGAGAGGAGGAGGAGAGGGGGGCGGAGTTTGAGTCACTTTCTGGCCCCTCCCCACTAAAAAGAGCTCCCGAACCAGGTTTCTTTGCCACAGACTTCTTTATAATAGCAGCATCCTAAACAGAGAAATCAATTAATATACGCAACACAGAAAGACAAATGAACAAATATACGCCATATCTATAGTGCGGTATGATTTCAAAATAACACTGGTGTTACCTTGCATTTGCTTGGAGTGGGGGCAGACTGAACTGTTGGCTCAACTAAGAGAGAATTCTTCTTTTGTCCAAAACGTTTCCTGAGACAAAAGTGAAAAAAAAAAGAGCTAGGTTTGTTATATATCAGACTAGCGAAGCTCCAAACAAACCCAGTGTCAGTGTGAGACTACGTACTTAGCAGGTGGAGGAGGAGGTCTGTTGTAGGGGAGTCTGCACTGCTGTCGAGAAACCTTAGAGCTTTAAGGGCATCTTTAGCCACCCTGTTGGCCTCTGCCTCCACAAGAACATAGTCAGGGTTGGAGGACTCCATGATGGTGTCATGCTGCATCACACTGTGGATACCTGAAGGAGACAACGAAAGACAAAACAAGCGTTTTACAACATTAACACAAAGGAAAAAATAAGTGTGATACTGGGAATTAAGCACCAAAAGCCTACCTGACTTCTTGAAGAGCTTTGCCAAGACGTAATCATCAGATTTTTGCCCATCCTCTGTTGCATTGTCGTTGTCCTCTGCCTTCTTATAAGTCCTTTTCTTTATCAAATGAGAAATACGGTGGCCTTCAAATCGCACATCCCGGGAGTGTTTGCGTTTCTTACGCTTGTCCGGGTCGGCTGAGTCACAGTGCTTTCTCTTCTCCCTGTGTTTCTGCGGGCTACTCAGAGTGGAGTCTTTATCTCGCTGCTGGCGATAGCTCGTTGAGTTTTGCACTGCTGCCATGGCTGGATCCCATTCTTTATTATTTTGTGTTGTATACTGTACATTGGCTGAAATATTTGGCACTACGTTTACATTATTTTGGTTGGTGCTTTCAATGTCCATAGGGACATTTGGTTTATCCTGAGAGATTTTACTGCATGGAGACGTGTTTCCATCTCCTACTAAAGGAATGTCTGTTGAGGAGTGTGTGTGGTCGGTACCCGTTTCATTACAGTTCATTGAGGAGCGTTTATGTGTATGTCTACTATTGTTTACTATGTGTGCTGACCTTGGCCGTTCGGGTTTCTTAGGTGCTTTGACATCAGAGCCTGTACCTGTTTGAGGATGATAACAAAACTTGTCAGGCGAATTATTTCCAAAGCCTTTAAATCATCTATTACTGGTAGGAATAAAAAAGAAGAAAATAAATCTACATACCTGCAAATATGGCACTGGTCTCTGTCCCCTGCTCTCCATCAGGATTAGACAAAGTAAAGAGCTCGTATATATCATTAGACTTGAAGAACCGTCTTTGTTTGGGATCCTTAAGAACACGATTGGTGAGAAACTGTTTGAAGATTTGCCTGAATTACAACAAAATATAAAACACAATTAGACACCCGTATGTAATTTGCTATTTTAAACCAGCAGGCAATCCCGATCCTCAATCACTGCAGAGTAGTTTGGCTGATGGATGAGAAAATTAGTTAACCTCACTACAGTATGTATCAAAATAGAATCCCTGCAGTTTTTCCACCTTGCTTTTTGAAAGCACTTTACAGAGACAAACCAAACAGAGCAACAGTTTCAAGTCCTCAATTGGCCATTTAATAATGCAGGAAAGCGTTTCAATTACTGAGAACTAGGATAGTGCAAGTAGTTATACAGAAGTGATGCAAGCCGTAACACTTGTCATTACCGATATCTATGAATGTGTGAAGCCAGTGGTAAGACAGCTAAAATGAAAGACTAAGCAAGAGGAAGGAGTAAAGCCAACAGATGCTTTTAATTTGATTCTGTAATCGTAAAGAAGTGCTTATGTAGAAACATAAAAAAAAGCTCCTGACCTGTGGTAGATTTTCTCTTCGATGGTCCCTGCAGTCAGAAGCCTATAGATAGTTACTTGCTGCTTCTGACCGATCCTCCACGCCCGTTCCCGAGCCTACGAACAACATAATACATTCAATTAAATGATTAAAGGCATTAAAGTAAGAAAGGAAGGAAGCGCTCCGTTTTTTAATAAGTAGTTTTGTCAAATAAAGCAGCTTTAAGTAAGACTCACACGAGGATGTGAATCATTAATGTTTTATTTGAATTATCCCACGTGTGTCTGTCTAACCTGAGTGTCAGTACTGGGGTTCCAGTCTGGATCATAAATGATGACTCGGTTGGCTCCAGTCAGATTGACTCCCAGTCCTCCGACTTTAGTGGTCAACAAGAAGATAAAAATGGATCGGTCCTGCAACAAAGAAAGGCAACGGCAAAAATGAAATGTGATTCACAAACGTCGACTCCGCCGTTATATACTCCTTTTGATAATCACTTTGGGATGTAGTTATACATGATCAGTAAACATTTAATAATATGCATGTAATGACATCTCCTATTCACTCTAATTGAATTAAATAGCTTTACATAAACAATTCTCATGATACATTTTTAAGATACAAGCTTTAATACTGACACATTCCACACACAGAAAATAGGGTAGGATCCACTTTGAACAACAGATTGTCACCAATTAGCGTTTCCACCTCAGGGTGACCGGGGTTCCACTGAAGCATTTTGTCCCTCAGGACGGGATTTTTCATGGGAAACACTCAGAGCCATTAGGGATGACTAATCCTTACCTCGTTGTAGCGAGCGATGAGTGGCTGCCGCGAGGCTATCGCGGTCGTGCCGTCCATTTTCAGGTACGAGTAGTTTTTCTCTCTCACAAACACCTCGAAGATGCCCAGCATCTGGAGAGGAGGGAGACGATGAAGTCATCAGAGAGACAGAGAAAAGGTACAGATATGGAGAGAAAGAGGGGCTGAGGTTTGGATTATCTCTAAAAGGATTAGGGCAGATTAATATTACATGGACAGAGATACCGACAGGGAGGGTCTCAGGTTCCCTCTGAGGTATAATCTCATTGGTATTGACTGCAACAGCTGGGGCCTCTATCACATATACACACACTCTCTCACTTGTGCACCGCTCTCTCTGTCACACACACACAGACACACACAGACACATGGCTCACAGGTAGACAGCAGGAAACACTATACATAGAAGTGGCATCACAATGGGGAGAAACGACATTAGCACAACACTAAGCACAATATATTGGTAACTTTTTTCAGGAAGTCTGAGCAGCGTCTTCCTAACCTGTCTAGACTGCGTGAAGAGCAGCACCCTGTGGCCCTGTTTGAACCACAGACGCAGCAGTGACTCCACCACTATCAGTTTCCCAGAGCGTTTCCAAAAGCCAAATTGTTCCTCTTCTGTTAGCTGGTCCTCTGGGATTCCTCTTAGCATCCGGGGCCCGCCGGAGAAAAGGTCCGGGTGGTTACAGATTTTACGCAGCGCTATCAAACCCGAGAAAACCTAAAACGGCACAAAAAGCAAAAGGAACAAAGGTTCTTAGGTTGTTTCCTTAATGAATACACTTGGTGACGAAACTGTAAAACAGTAAATTTAACCGTGTTCCACCTTTAAACAAATGAACACATTTACTTTAGTCCACAAGAATGAGTTACATAATTTATTTACGGACAATAAAGGCTGTTTCTTGACGAAAGGCCCAGCGGTCACTGCATTAGTAATGGTGGTTAATGGACGGAGACTGACCACTGAATACGTCTATGGAAGTGTGTGTGTGTGTGTCTGGTCAGTGGTCACCCCTGGCTCTCCAACCACCTCCATTTGGTCAGTGGTGATAAATGGTATTTCTCTCAAGGGTTTGGCTAATGTGAGAGGAACATAACCTTCTTAAAGTAGCGTCTTAAAGAAAGTCAAGCTATTAAGGGTTTAACAAAATGTACAGGAGTATGACAAGAGTTCCTAATTATACACACAAATAAACAGTGAGTGAGAGCGCCGGACATAAATTTATCAATTAAGCTGGTAAATAACAAATAGAGTCTTGTTCCTGGAAGGCTTCTCCTCAACCAAGAGCTCAACATAAAACCCTATGAGAGGGAAGCTTACCTGCATGTCCCCGTTTAGTATTTGGTAGACCTCTTTGGAATCTAAGAAGCTCTGATACACCTGCCGCTGATCTTCAGTTAATCTGCAAAACAGAACCTACACACAAACAGAGGGCAGAGTAAGAGCGTGTAATGAGCAATGAACATCCACTTTAAAGCCCCTTGATGAAGTGAAGTGCGTGAAAAGAGAAATTAGAGGGAAGCTATGTGTTTCTTGAAGCCAGCCCTGTCCTGAGGGACTGGCTTAATGAGCTGAAGTCGACCGAGGAGTCAACCAGCGTCAGCCGCGAGGACAGACCAGAGACCGGCCACCTTAATGAATACCTGCTCCTTTTACTTTACTAGGACTTTATTAGCTGGCTTCACCTGACAAGGGCAATGCACATTCATCAAATACTCCTTAGATGTGGCACATAGAGTCACATCCAATCAGATAAACATCTCCCCTGTTAAGAGATCTAGATGTTGGAGGCGGTTCAATACTCAGACAGAGCGGGGTCAAATGCCTCAGAGTATGATGAATACCTGTTCATTTTTGTCAGGCAGGGAGAGGTTGGCCTTGACGTCTGCCTTCATTCTTCTGAGCAGGTAAGGATTTATGGTGTCCCTCAGCACACATGCACACTTAAACGCTGTCTGGACCTGAAAATACACAACAGTTAAACCTTTTAGGATAGACAATCTGCTTTACAACAAAAACAGCCTTAATTCCATTGAATCAAACAAACACATCAACGCTTCAGTGTACATGAGACATGACTGTCGTTTAGCCCTTCCTCTGCTCTCTCATCACCTCCCTCATGTTGCTGTCCCTCTCAGCACTATGAGCCATTAAACATTGATCAGAGTGCTGTTGGTCTCGTGGGACAGAGCCCTCCTCTTTCATCAGCACTACTGGCCAGCACCATTGGAAATAGAGGGGGAGTTTGAGAAACACTCGGTCCCACCCCACACTAGAAGCCCCACTGCAAATGGCCTGCTACACCTTATCTTGAGTTGGTGTTAAAAGCCAGTTAGCCTTTTAAACATTAACTCACTAGGGGGTCCACAGAGGGATCAAAGACACCCTGGGCAAAGCTGGAGGGGACAATAACACGTTGGGATTTAGGAAAAGGAGGAGAAGAGGGCAGCAGATGATCCAGAGATCCCGGCACAAGCTGCTGAGTGGATTCACATGGGCGTGTAAAAGTATGCTTTAGTAATGGATCCCACATCCACATGCTCAGGAAGCCACACCCCAAACACATACATTTTTACATACTGTACATCCAGCTGTACACACACTTTATGAATCATTCGAGGGCATGGTTTGCAACTCTGAGAATTTCGAGAAGAGGATAAAGCAGCAGAGCTCTGCCCTCTCTGACCATTTAATAACATTAATAATTAGTAAAGGTTTTTATTATCGACAGCGGAAGAAGCATCAATAGCCAGCTTAAATAATTAAATCTATACAGTCAGTGGGTTATTAACGATTGCACACTAATGACAAAGGGCTACAATTTAGCCCACTAGCTCTCTACTTTAGCCTCTCCCTCTCTCACACACAAGGGATGGACTGAAGTTCCTTTGCATGGACCAACATTATCCTGCACTACACTTAATGGCTCTGGTGTTCCACTTTCGCTCCTTTTAAACCTGCTTCCATCTAGCTCTCAAACGTGTGCATACATGCATGTATGTGACCGTATGTGTTTTTCAAAAGCCCCTTGAGTACATCATGATCATCGCTGCCTCCATTTGTTACAGTTGCAGGTTTACTTTTACAGCTGATGGATAAAGCGACTACTTATTGGAATACAATTACCAGTTGCAGTTAAAAGTTCACAAACAGAATTTAAACTGATCTAACTGCACATTTGTGAGTGTTCATGCACCTGCACAGGCGAGGCATTGCTGTATCCTCCCATGGTAATTGGCACAGAGAACTGCTCCATGAAAACAGGCAATGTCCCCAGTTTTCCGGGGAAGACGAAGTCAAAAAGAGACCACAGCTCCTTCAAATTGTTCTGCATAGGAGAGCCTGACAGGATGAACCTGTGAGGAGTGCGAAACTAGAGAAGAGACAAGGCAAATGTTAGTCATGTTACAATACTTCACGTCTTGTCAGCTGTGTTGAGATTCTCTGTGAACTTCAAACAACTCAAACTCATGTTGGAGTTGGAGCTAATAAATGTTAAACAGCAGTTTTACTGAAATAGACTTCTGAGTAGACAGTTTGTAGAAGGCAGAGGGAGGGGGAGTATCCTGTGCTTGTCCTGCCACTGGGAAGTTACACTATATTACCAAAAGTATTCGCTCACCTGCCTTTACTCATTCTATGAACTGAAGTGCCATCCCATTCCTAACTCATAGAATTCAATATGATGTCGGTCCACCTTTTGCAGCTATTACAGCTTCAACTCTTCTGGGAAGACTGTCCACAAGGTTGAGGAGAGTGTTTATAGGAATTTTTGACCATTCTTCCAAAAGCGCATTGGTGAGGTCACACACTGATGTTGGTCGAGAAGGCCTGGCTCTCAGTCTCCGCTCTAATTCATCCCAAAGGTGTTCTATCGGGTTCAGGTCAGGACTCTGTGCAGGCCAGTCAAGTTCATCCACACCAGACTCTGTCATCCACGTCTTTATGGACCTTGCTTTGTGCACTGGTGCACAGTCATGTTGGAAGAGGAAGGGGCCCGCTCCAAACTGTTCCCACAAGGTTGGGAGCATGGAATTGTCCAAAATGTTTTGGTATCCTGAAGCATTCAATGTTCCTTTCACTGGAACTAAGGGGCCAAGCCCAGCTCCTGAAAAACAACCCCATACCATAATTCCTCCTCCACCAAATTTCACAGTTGGCACAATGCAATCTGAAATGTACCGTTCTCCTGGCAACCTCCAAACCCAGACTCGTCCATCAGATTGCCAGATGGAAAAGCGTGATTCATCACTCCAGAGAACGCGTCTCCACTGCTCTAGAGGCCAGTGGCGGCGTGCTTTACACCATTGCATCCGACGCCTTGCATTGCACTTGGTGATGTGTGGCTTGGCTGCAGCTGCTCGGCCATGGAAACCCATTCCATGAAGCTCTCTGCGTACTGTACTTGGGCTAATCTGAAGGTCACATGAAGTTTGTAGCTCTGTAGCAATTGACTGTGCAGAAAGTCGGCGACCTCTTTGCACTATGCGCTTCAGCATCCGCTGACCCCTCTCCGTCACTTTACGTGGCCTACCACTTCGTGGCTGAGTTGCTGTTGTTCCCAAACGCTTCCATTTTGTTATAATAGAGCTGACAGTTGACTGTGGAATATTTAGGAGCGAGTTGTGGAGTTACATTTTTGGAGAAGTTCATGTCAGGGTATGATGCAGAACCATGCTGGAGAAAGTGCATACAAGTGACATGCAACTATAAATGTGGCATCACATTACGTTCTTAACTCACCACTAATTTATGCTCATTAAAAAAAACTACCCACTATGCCATGAGCGTGCACAATACCTGTTTGCACGCAGTAGTTACTCCAGCATTCGGATTCCTAATCTTATGGCCCTCGTCCAGTATAATGTAGTGCCAGTCGTAGCGCTGTAGGGAGTCCTGCATTTGTCTCACAGCTGAGTATGAGGTGATCAGGATACCATGGCAGGCTGCTATTTCTGGAATCAGCTTTTCCTGCAACATAGAAAAACACACAGGTCTTAGTCTGTTTTTTTCATCAGTGCAATTATTTCAGACAGTTTCCAAATAGGGCAACTATTACAATGTGAAAGAGGGGTAAAGGTTGAGAGGTGCCAGTGAATTAACAGCTCTCTAGTGCCCCCCAGAGGCAAAGAAGAACTTCCTAGCCAATTAAAAATGTGAAGATTATACAAACACACACACAAATGCTCATTTACCTTTTTGCTGTTGAAGGAGCCAGTTTCATGCAGAACTGCCACTCTGAAAGGAGGCCACCAGGTGTGAAACTCCTTCACCCACTGGTGCATGACTGTGGCTGGACACACAATGACGGTCGGACCCAGACCGGCATACCTACAACCAAAACACACGCACAACAGAGACACGTTTAATCCCAAAGCCGTGATTAAGAAGCATAAACAAAGCAACTTGGTTTAATTAACTTTGGATAACCTCAGCAAATTTTATTACCAAATTAAAGTAATCATTTCTATAGAAAATAATAGAAAATAAAAGGCCGTTCCCAATGAAGAAACAAATAAAAATATGCTGCATGTGCAATGTGCTCAGTACAACAGCCCAACAGAATGATCCAATAACATAGTCTTCTTCTGCTTCTCAACTCAATCTCTGAGCCTAACAAATGTATCAAGGAGAGTGCACGGAGATATCCTCAGCTCCTCTGTGAAGATTTACAAGAACTTTGTCAAACAAACACACACACAGACACACACACACAAAGATACACTAATGGGCTAGTATGAACCTCTGCCTGGTGGAAGCTATTGATACTGGGCCATAATTGAGTTTGCAAGCAATCAATTTGTGGGCGTCTATAGTAGACAGAGTATTGACCATCAGGGAAGCTCCACCTACTAAATGCACGAGTTGTTCGTTCAGTAAAACCAGAATACCACCACCACTCCTTCATTTTTGTGTGTGGCTGATTATTTTGTCCCACACGTGCTCCACCCTCACTTCATGAGTCTGAAATTCATTTTAAGTGTTCATAAAGACAGTCGAGCACACCCTTCTCAAACACACACGCACACAGAGTGTCAGTGTTTTCTCTGATGTCTGCAGTAAGAAAGTGAAGAGTCTGATAATTGAAACATGTTTAATAATTCAGACGAACACTCTCAAGCAGAAATCCCCCTAATCAAATATTCATACCATACAGACACACAGTCTCTGGACACAGTTTGTGTGTATGTGTGTGTGTGTGTGTGTGTGTGTGTGTGTATATACCTGTAGTTGGACCCTCTTGTCCTCAGTTTGCTGTAGCTCAGTCCAGCCAGAAAGCAGATGACCTGGATGGTTTTACCCAATCCCATCTCGTCTCCCAGGATGCCACCTGCCTGCTGACAGTGGAGTTCCCACATCCAACGCACGCCAGTCTGCTGGTACCTGAAAATATTATACATTTTTAAGCAAAAATTTCAAGCATCTGAACGTGACAGCGACTACAGACATCCAAATATAAACACACAGTGGCCTGACCGTATTTCAACTAAAACCTGGTGCAGTTAGAATTCAAACTACTCAAGTGTCACAGTAAATTATATATTCAATAGGACCTAGATGAATGACGAATCGTGTGCAGTTATGAGGAATTATGACTGCACTCGCCAAGCACAAGTCAATATTAATACCATTAGTAAATCAACAGAAAGATAGCACACTGTAAGTGGTGACAAAGATGACATTTTGATAAAGACATGGCTAGGCAACAAGCATACAAGGTGTAATGAAGAGATAAAATCAGTTAAGCCTGATGTGCATCTCCTCAGAAATGTAACTACACTTCATGACAAGAAAGACTGAAATGCCTTTTCTCATTCATGTCTCTCAGTGGACAAGCACAGAAAACTCTCCCTCCTTCTGACTCCTACAAACCATCTGTGATTTCAGTAAAAGTAACTTTCGTTCAGCATTTATTTGCTCCAACTCCAACACAAGCCACTCTGTTCCAGTTGCATATCGTACACAACACACCAGAGGGTCTGCCAGCTAGCGTTTTAGCAGCATAATTACAAAGACATCCAAACAAAACAAGGCCTACACAAGCGCACACATATAAATGTTTAAAGTGGCAACTGCGTAGGGTCTGCATAGATTCATTGCAGGAGTGTAAACCAAGTTTGACAGAATGGCTCAACCAACCTTTATTCATGAATCAAGCAGAACTCAAAGCAACAGACTGACAAAATGTTTTTAACAATGACAACCAGTGACCTATGGCAGCACTGACCAGATTTATGGCTTACCGATCAAATAACCTTTGGTTTATTATTACAACCGAATAACCAGGACAAAAGTCTTTCAGAGCAGTGGGTGAAATGCAGAGCAAAGAACATAGTTTTTATACAATAATCCTTCACGGCCGTTTGTGCCTATCACATCCTCCGTAACTTAAAGACGCTTAAGAACATCTCTATCTCCATTAACGTCTAACATTAAACTTACTTGTAAAGTTTTTTCCAAATGAAACCGGGAACTTTGAAGCCTTCATCAAACTCTGCATCGCTGTCATCCGTAATCTCTTCACCCATTTCTCTCCTTTCCTCCCTTTCTCGAAGACGCTGCCGCTTCCATCTCCTAGTAAGAATACGAATAAATGCAGACAGAGAGTTAGCACACGTCGACAGTTATATGTTTTAGAGAAAAGAATTTGGGGGTATCGATTTATATATGTGAAAACGGAAACTGTTGTGCGAGAAGGCAAAGAAAAAGACAAGCTTTATCTTTCAATGAGACAGAAATAATACCTTATGTTGAAAGACATGTTAAATTAAGGTCATTTTTTGAGACAATAAGAGTGATATACATCAAGTGAATATTACTTTATGTTGTCTCCGTGTGTTAGACACCAATCTATACAGGGTGTAGCTGCCACCTTATGTTGCCGGAAAATGTCCAGCTACATTAATGCCTAAACAGGATAAGTGGACACAGAGAACAAATAGATGGATGTTCCATTTGAACCTCTTGCACTCAGTGATTTATTTCAAGACTTGTCTACACAGGTGTATGTAAAGCAAATGTTTTGAGTATTTCCCTGGAGCGGTGGAACATCTACAGCAAAAAGGGAAATGTAAAGGAGAACAGTTTTAATAGTGCAGGCGAGAGGGCAGTTAGAGGCACAGTCGTCGCACAGCAAATGAAGATTGATACAGACAATTAGTAGTGCGAGTTCCCCAGAAAGGTGTGAGGTGCAGAGGATAAGAATCCATCTTCATTTGGGCCTGGTCCTGTCACCCTGCCATGAAACTGGTCCTTTAGCTGGGCCTGGGAGACCACACTCTCTAATTAAGTCAAGACTAAGCATTGGTTCAGTTAATTACACTTTTCTGCCCCCGCTCCACCCCCCCACCATACTACAAATACCGCCCACTCTAATAATATCATTCCTCGTATAAGCTAGCCTCACCATCCATCCATGCCGTGTCTATGCTGTTGAATTGACATTCAGTCACTACAGTGCAGAAAAAGGACACATGCCAACACAATTTATTTGGCAGCTATAAATATGAAATCTCATTAGGGCTGCTCTTCCATTAATTTGAGCATTAGAGTGAGTGAATGTATAAAACCATGTGCAGGAGGATAATTAGGCCAGTGTGAGAGCAGAGAGAGAAGAAGAGCAGGGAGTGAATTTGCTTAGTCAAGAAACAGCTGCCAATCTCATCTGGGATTAACTCTGTTTCTGCACTATGTAGCCAGCAAAACCTAACTGCTTTTCTCCTTAAGTGAAAGGAATAACAATAGCGCATTTGCACCGCTGCCATTACAAATGTGATGCAAAGTAAAAAGCTCAGTCTGGTGTTTGTTGAGCACGTCATTTGCAGCCGTGGATTTCTGCACGGTCTTCAGAGGATGAAAACTTTTCACACCTTTACGTCCAAACATAGAGTTTACAGCAGCATTTATTTTTACAGTACATGGTCGTACCTTATTCGTTGCCGGTAGAACTCCAGATCTCCATCATCTTTATTTTTTCTATCTTTAGCCTTGACATCGTTCTCTTCCTCCGAACTCTCAGGGCAGTATTCATCCTCACTGTCATTTTTCTTGACTTTCTTCCTCCCCTTTCCTTCAGTTTTTCTCTTGTATGGTCTTAACTCATACTCTTCATCCTCCTCCTCCCCAAAGCCCTCTTCCAGGGCTTCTCTCTCCTCTTGGTCAGGATCTATTCCTTCATCACTGGGCAGGTATTCTGACCCATCGCTGTCTGTCTCCTCTCCTTCAGTGTGACGTTTTCTCTTTACCTTTAGGAGCTGTGGCTCAGTCTTGGGCCGAGCTTTAGGATGGGCCTTCAGAGCCGTGATCTGCAGCTTTCGCATACGCTTCTTCAGTTTTTTATCCTTGGAAGAGGAAGGAGTTCGTTTGATTTCCCCCTTGGACTTGTCATTAGGGCTGAGCCCTAAGCTCCTCTTCTTCTTTAGAAGAGGAGCTTTCTTCCTCTCAGTAGCCAACTTGGCCTGGTCTGCCAAGTACTCGTCAAAGGCAGAGTTCTCAGCAAGCATCAACTTCCGAGGCTCCTTCTTTACTTCCTGCTGGATTCGGGTTCCAAAGGGAGTCATGTGACCTGTCCTGATAAGCTCCTCCCATTCTGTTTCTTGGGCTGGCATGAGCATGCTGCCCAGCGTTGATGGTCCGGCCTCTGGCATATAAGACACAAATACAGGGTTAGACACAGATCTGTCTAGTATCAAATCTTGAAATCACACCCTGTAGAGTCTTCTCAGTACGAGTAACAATATGGAACAATGCTGGAAAAAGATGGGTTGTTGCAACTCTAGTCGCAGACGTGTAAACTTCTAGAATACATTCTTAGAAATGGAGCAAATGACGGTAGGTTTTATGTCCTTTTCTGTAACAAAACTACAGACAGATTTTTGGCTGTGGTTTTGTGCATCACAGTTATATTTTCACATTATTTCATGGTATTCACTTCTGGAATGAAAGTAAATTGGTCTCCAGGGCCATTCCAGGCCAGTGAAAAGACGATACAACACTAAATGTAACATAGCCGTCACAATGAAAAGACAGGAGGAGAGTTTTGTGTGTTTGCACATTTTTTACCCATCCAATTTGTATCCGATCATTTTAAATACAACATAACGCCACAGAAAATCCTTTTTGGTGACCATAACAGAAACTGGTATTATTGAGTTCAGTGGGTTTCAGTCTTGAACAAGAGCCTGGTCTCTGATTTCTATTCCTGTGCTGATTACACCTGCTTATAACTGCTAAGTATACACTGTTTTAAGTCAGTACATTGAAAAATAAGCACAACTTTAAAATGAATACACCTCACCTTCCTCGCCATCATCCTCTGCCAGAAGCTCAGCTTCCACCCTTAGAGCGTCCTCTCCTCCAAGAATAGCCTGAAGACGCCTCTGTTTGGCTCTAACTTTCTTTAACTGTTTCTCCTGAATTAAAAGATTCATCACTGTCACTACCAGCATTATGTAATTACAACATCATTATCTAAGCCATATTATTTTAATTTGAAGGCTCGTCGCATGTAGTATTTTACCTTATTTTCTTTCTGACGTTTGACAGATTCAATCTTCCTGCTGATGTCTTTGCTGGAGGCTGCATAAGGGGACAGCTGCTCAATAATCTTGTTGATATGTTTTAGAGATGCTGTAACGGACCTGAAACACAAACCATCAAAAGCATAGAGAGATTTATCAGCTACTATAATGTTTTTGGGTATCTTAAGGAAACTTTTGCTTGTGCGGTAACTTTGAACTCTAATCTAACGTAATGATCTTAGACTTTTACACAAGTACACAAGTGAATATGAATGCATTCTAACGTATACACTAAGTCTTAAGCTTCAAGAATGTTACGGTATTCATCACTTGTTTAAAATAACTTGAGACAACTCTTGATTCAACTGAGTAGTTTACACTGTGCTGTGATTTTTTATTTTATTTTGACAACATAATTTTAATCAGTGGGGTAGGCTAAGTAACCACTTTGCATTAAATTTAATTCAGTTTAACAGCACCACAAACTAAATGCTCAGAAGTGATCATACAGTTGAATTACCACCTTTATAATGTCGTTTAAACATAAACGGAGCACTAGAAGAGTCATAATTGAATTTAGCGCAGGAAATTAGAATGATTCTTTTTCTTAAGTGTACCTACTGGCAAGAGAGTGAACACCAACCAACTTTATAACACTGAAATGACTACAAACTATAAAGAAACTGGTTGAAATACTTTCCCATGAACACTTAAACTGAACACAGATATGTGTTTCCACAAAGACATCTCTTTACCTGAGATCATCCAGAACAGACTGATACTCCTTCTCAGCCTCAACTTTAGCAGCCGCCTGACTGGCCTCCTGGATAGCCTCATCCACTTGCTGCAAAACTCCTTGCTCGAGGACGTCCTGGTCGTACACGGCCACACCGAGGCCTTGGAGTTCATCAGCTCCAGAACTGGCGGATGCTGCTTGGATGCGCTGTCTGTTGATGTGCAGCAAGGCTCCAGACCTCTTGCCAGCTAAATACACAGCACATTTCAATAGAATAAGCGACTTGTGATTGTTATGATAAATTCTTAGGCAATTTAATTTCTCTCTCTCTGTGTTGCATAGCTCACCACTGTTGCTCTCCCCAGGTCCAGTGTTGGCCGGATAGGCTGCTGCAGCCTCAGAGCCCTGGCTGTTTTCAGGGAAAGTACAGACTGCTGAGCCCCACGAAGCTCCATCCTCCTCTGTCCCTCCCGGGGTAAGAGCAGCACTAGCCGGGCTCGAGAGAGAGGAGGACACCTGGTCCTCTGTACCTTCTACAGGCATAATGATGCAGCTGCCAACACAGTCAGTCAGTCAGTCAGTGGGTCATTCACATCATTAAAACTCACTTCAACCACTGTCTCATCTAAACTCTATAAATAAAAATGTCTAATGTTAATGTAAATATAGGTTTAGTGTCAGTCTTATCAAGTTAAAGGCATATTTACATCAGCAGCGTTATGTATAAACACTAGCTTACAACGTTCGCTCACTTCACATTAACGGTTGACTGATTTTTAAGCAAATTATCATGTGAAGGGTTAAATTGTGAAAGGAGGAAGTGAATGTATACGACGCCTGCGCTATCCACACAATTTACTACAAAACGTAATAAAATAAAAGGTTATGACAGCGACATAAAGTCGAAAGAAACGTCAAACTCTCTCACCGCCGTCCATTGTTTACGTGGCTAGGCTAACCCGCTAAGCTAACAGCGAGCCGAACATCATCAGCTGTTCAGCTCTGGGGACCAGCAGCACGTTGGCGTCTCTTACACTAAACAGTTCATTCATACGATGTTATCCCGTGTTATCCCGTGCCGTTTGAACGGAAATGTGTACATTAAAACCACATGTCAGAGCGACAACGACAGGAATTACTTACAAAGCGTGCCGTTACACAACATCACTGGCTTGGTTTATGTCATGTTGCATTCCAAGCCTCCTCTTGACTTCCGGCTTCTGTTCGTCGATTAAGTTGTTGAACAGCGCCCTCTGCTGGCTCACAGCTGCGGAAGGTATTAGTCTCTAGATGGCGCCACAACTCCACTTATCTTAGAAACTTCACCTTGGAGGAACTTCACTGAAATGTGCTGATCTGGACCACATTTTCACATGTAAGTCGTTGTATTTATTTTGAACCCGTATCAACACAGGTCCAGCCAGGGCTTGCACAAAAAGTTCTGGCTTAAACCTTTAACTTTTTGTTCCTCTGAGCACCATTAATCCCATTCAATGCAATTGTTTTTTTTATAAAGGTTTGGAAAGCCTCTACTTCATGGTTGTCATAGACGTGTATGCTGCCAAGTATTTGCATCTCAGAGGAAGTTTATTTCCAGTGCCTTGAAAAAATAAATGAAGGATTTAATTAAAATACCCTCTCTGCCTTGCACTGTGCCGTCTGAGCAAAAGCCAGCACATTTTCCAAGTTGTTATTTGTGTAAATAAACATATCTATATAAGGGTGGATTTTGCTGTCACCCTTGGCTCGTTGGAAAATGGAGACAGTGGTCTGTTTGGTTTGCTTAGATGTGGGTCACCTTTAGCGGAACCTCTCCAGAGACAGTTGGAGGGGATTTGAATTTAAAACACACTGGACCGAGAGGGAAGTATGTCACAGTAAGACCTTGTAGTTTAATTAGAAGAGGAGTAGCAGTGTACCGAGCTCTGATCAGGTAGCTCACAGACACAGAGTGTTCTTTGTTGGCTTTCCTCTGGGATTTAAAGACCCACAAATAGGAATAAGTAAAATAAACTATCAAGCTCCTGATGAATCTCCTCGATGGGAAATAACCTGACACATTCACACAATGTTGTGACTGCAAGGTTGAGCTACAGGGAGGAATGTAAACCTCCTTTCTGTCTTTCGCATCTGTATTTAACTTACACTTTATCTCAGTAGGAGATAATGGTTGCGAATATATTTTCTGCACATCATAATTTAGATGAAGTTCACCTGGTTAAAGTTGTAAGCTGAGAATTTAGTGGGTGGCAAATCTGTTCATCTTAACTTTATGCATCCATGTGCTGGTATATAAATCCTGCTTCTTTGTATGCAAGGCGTTTGTAGATTTATAGGTGTTAGGAGGGTAGGGCGCTGCTGTGCTGCTTTGCTTTGTGACAGTAGAATAACAAGCTGAGCGAGATGTAAAAACAGGGTGTTATAGGTTTAAGTTTACATGTGCAAAGCTTGGTGGATTTTCTTTCCAGAGCTTTTCTGTCCACTTATTTATGGTTCCACGGCATGCTGTTTGTCAAAGGTTTAGCGGGGTAACAAGACTGCACTTCCACAAGTGGTCCTTGCTCCATACTCTGTCGTCCCTGTATGCTGGTGGAGTATGATGTTGTCATTCATCAGTTATCTCCTCCACACTGTCCTCCTCTTTCTGATAATGGGTGTTTAAGCCTGTATGGCCTTCATCAGCTGTCTGGGAAATGATGAACGATTCGAGGATGAAATCATTTTGTGAGATAAGAGGGCAGAATTTCGTTAGAAGACTATTTTTTTTCTTTTTGCATTTAGCATCTTCTACAAGTTGGTTCAAAATGGCCCCCAGCATATTAGTAAATCCTAAATGTGTTGAAAACCTGAGTTGTCTTATTGCTACCTATGACTACAGTAAACAGTTGTGGAAGAGTCTGCAGCGAGCCCACAACAAATCTCTCCATTGTCAAAAAACAAACCATCCTGATATACCAGGACCTCGATGTTGATGTGATTATGTAGGTTAACTGCATCCCCCACTCATGTGTTTGTATCTTCACGAAGACTTATTTTTCTAAAATGCTTTTGTTTGTGGTTTGTGTTCCAGTTAAAAAAAAAGTGAAATGTGAGCATTTTATGTGGTCATTTCCCCGGTTGTAACTTGAATGTACAATTTCAGAGGATTCATACGGGTGGTGCTGCCTCTTTCTGACTTGAAACTTGAGAAATTCCACTGCTCAAGGGCACTTTGTTTCCCTCACATTCATTCTACTAGTAAATATCTGAAATTTGCAATGAGACCCTGCATTTACGCAAGGAGGAAAACATCATGAGCAGATAATTCAATGAAAAGCAGATGTGCAAAATAAGTAAGAACTAAACTTCTTAGTTAGAGATTTGATTATATGATTGACAAAAAATGAATGAGTGTCAAATTAAGCTAATTATCATTTATTGGAATGTATTTGCTTCTTGTATGTTCTCTGTAAATACTGTTTTACCCTTAAAGCGGGTTTGCACATCTTCTTTACATTTTATACATTAGGACAATAAAGAAAACTATTTGCAGTTTAAATGACAGGCAAACAATAACTGTCATGGCCCTAATACAAATGTTGTCTCACATTATTGTTTTATACACATCCAATTTCCTTGTCTTGGCCGAAACCTGATACAAAGTGTGGATGTACAAACATACATGTGTAGGCTACAGAGAGGCCACACACACGCGGAGTTAAATCCTTGCATATGTGCAGGTGGAGTCTAGAGTATTGTAGTTATGCAGTTAACACTTGGTTTTGGAGTCAATGCCTCGGGGCTTAACAAGGAAGGCACGAGGACCATGATGTTCTCTTAAGCCTCAAATTGGTCAATAAATCAACATCAGTAAAGCATCATAATGTCTATATTAATGTACATTCAAACCACATTGTACTTTACACATGCGTGGCCATATTGGCAGTGCTAATGTCTCCCATGTGTTCTCCTGTCCCAGTTAATACATGTCTGTTTGTGTGTCTGACAGTAATTACAGCGGTGGGCTTGGTTCTCATCCGGGTGCATCAGAGCATTGCCATGCTGCTGTAGATGCCTAATTCATCTGCTGGTGATTTCACTGAGCAGCAGGTGTGTGTTTATGTGCGCATATAGCCACAAGACAACAGTACACTACTGTGCTTGTAAATATCTTGACAAAATTGCTTTTGGAGGCAAACTGTTCAAAATGTTGAGCCCAAGGAAATGGGTTTAAATTTAACTTCCTCTATAAAAAGATTTTAAAGTGACCCCTCGAGTGAGCACACCTGCGTGCAAGCTGCTTCTGTTGCATTTTCGCATAACGTGTGTTCACCTCTTCCAGGTCAGGTTGTGTCAACACATTATCGGGGGTTCACAAAGACATGTGAATATAGTAGACCTCAAACACAGCTGGAACACCCCACTCCAGAAAGGATGAAACAGGATAAGGCCTTCGTGGTACACTGACTCATCATATGAAACCACCAGAACCGCAGTGTGCACTGGGTGTGTTGTATGTGAAAACGCATGCTTGAGTGTGTGTGTGTGTCTCGTGTTTGAGAGCTAGCTCGGGTACGGACTTTTCTCCAGAAATATCTACAGTCTTGTCTTTCATGTGGCTCCGGTGACTTCAGCCAGTGATAGCTGTGCACCACAACAATGGGATCGGGCTGTTTTGATGATATACAGTGGCAGCAGGGCCCTGGCAGAGCATGACCTGAAACGCAAGCTGACATAAGCAGAGGGAATATACAGCGCAGCAGATGTAGACATGGCTAGGAGTGAACCGAAACTGGGACTTATTTCACATTTTTCTGAGGCCTGTTTTCCAGTGTTAATATACGTTCACGGCCGTCAAACATTTGACCAATGCGTTCTGGACAGGCGCCCGCCGTAAAAACAGCAGTTTATCTGTCAAGTTAGGAAGAAAGTGGGCAGATAGGGAGGTTAATGTTTAATGTAAACATCTTACAACAGGAAATCAACCAGTCGACCAGGCTTTTCTTCATCTACCAATGGTCCAAATTGAGTTATGCCTTCCCTACCCCACCAGGAGAAGGAAAAAAGCCAGTATTTAAATTGTTTTGTACCCAGTGATCCAAATATGCCCCAAACACTTCCCTAATGCAGTGTGTCTAAACGTTAAACTTCTCACCAGACCTCCTTCTGTCATTTAACCATCTGACATCTTTATTCAAATTACACTTTGTGCGTTGCTAAAGAGGTCTTGCATACACGACACCAACATCGAGACTGAAAGTAAATCGACACTGACAGCTTCCATCACCCAGACATATAATATTCTCCTATAATATTCACGTATTCACTGACACAACTAGACTGCTTCCAAAACACCAAAAGCAATTGTCCTAAGTTTTCTCTGACTTATTTGTCTCTGAGCTGTGATTTTCCATGCCTTTCAGCACAGGCTGTCAGCGTCGGATTCCTAACATTTCTTTGCGCCGCTACCCATTTGTGCTCGATAGGTCTGATGCTGCTGTGCCCACATGGGACACATCTATAGAGAACATTTGAACAGCTCTATTGTTTGTTGTGTGTTTGTTCTCTCAGTCTAATCAGAAACATGTGTACCGTCATCGACAATGTGTGCTGAACACACAGAGCTTCGACTGTGGGACCTCTGCACACCAGAGACATCACCCGCTGGGAAATAAGCTTCTTGGGAATAATAACAGATCTGCAGTATGACTCAAGTGATGGAGTGGAATCAGTGGCAATAATGTGCTGAACAACTGCTGAACTGCTGAAATAATTACCATCAGGTTCAAAAGGGCACAAGGAATAATGCAAGGAGGCACACTTTTCAATTTGATATCTGGTGTTTATATGCTTGTTTTGGGAAAAAAAGAATGAAATGATTGCAATTTCACAATGCTGGATCAAAGTTTGGATAAGAAGGTCAAAAATGCACTGACCAGCATTAAACTGGGTGATAAAGGTCAGGTCAAAGTCCAAGCTGAAACCTCTCTCTTCCTGTCACTGTATTGAGACATATTTTCGATGTTCTGGGAAAAAGAAACAACACATCTTGCCAACGCTGCGCTTGCATTATGTACAGTAGATTGAACCTCCTGAGCTTTTGGTCACGTGTAAAGCAGACTAGTTGAGAAAAAGTATTTTCTCTGTGTAATAAATAATGTTTTAGTTGTCTCGTAGGAATTTGTTGTTTTGCGGATAATGTATTTTGAGGTCACTGCAAAGGCATTTGTTTTATGCTGCGGTTAGGGAATTCTTATACAGTCCATGTCCAATCTGAGTTCACCGTTGCCCTTGGCTTATGCTCAGATGGGAACATTTCAGGTGCCGCAGTATTTGACATGGCCTTGGCAAGTGTATAATCGGGCCTAAAGTCAGCACATGTTGTAATTCTTGCGGAGAACATGAAATCCTGTAATAGGACAAGCCAGAGCAATATATTATAGGACATTCATTTGGCAAATTCAGTGTGAGCTGACGACACACACCTATGATCTTCACTTTAAAATATGTCCAGAAAGCTTGCAAAAAAAACCCCAAAAAACATGGATGACTCTTAACATCCACCGAACACATTTTTGTTTAAATAGAAATTTATATTTTATTCATACTATCTAGTTGCATGATGTTCTGTAGGGCAGCAGTAAGTATCTGTGTCTGATTGGATGTCTACCCAAGAGTACTCAACTAAAACTATGTATTGATAAGAGACAGACCGCTTCAAGTCTCTGAGGACCCTAGTCTGAAGAGAGCCCTTTGTCCATACTTCCTCTGTCGGCCTGTCCCTTTCTATGATGCTCAGCTGATTTACAACATACGTATGAAGTGTAGTTTGGGGACTACAGGCCGCTCAGTGTGACATGATTTAGAGTGGTTGATTTACTCCAGGGTACGCTCACAGGGTGCAGAGTAAAGAGCTCCTCGTGGCCTAGGAGTTAGGACCAGGCCCCCATCTGCCCTGGGAGCCATAAATTGTCCAAAAGCTTTGTTAGTCTCTCGTTCTTCTGCTCCTGCCCTTCTGCCACGCTTACCCTTTATCCCCATTGACTTGGCCCTTGTCCTCACTCAGCATGATTAGAAGCATGCCCCACATCAAGCAGCCAGGAGCACACAGAGCCGCGGGGTGTGTAACGGTGGCTGCGCTTAGGACGATAACAGAAAAGCCTAACTGGCTTGATAGCTGTCCCCAGTGGACTGAAAGGCATGGAAACTACACCGCTCCTCACATGTGCAGCATGCTGCCTGTAGCTGTTGTACTCTCTTGTAGATTTATTCTGAGTAATATATTTTAATTACCCTCTATGATCTGACGTTACAGCGATCTGATGAGAAAAACTGACCAGGGAAACAAAATGCATGCATGAGATTATCTGATCTCTTTAGTGGACTAAACCAAACATGCTGACGTCTTCTGAGACACTGGTTTAATCGCAGACTCAGAAGTATTTCCAGCTGCACAAAGATATCAAGTGTGGGAGGCAATGACCAATCTTGTAAAACAACGGAGTGTGTTACAGGAATATACGAATAAAGTATTACACCGAACCCCCTTTACTCAATACTAGGTCAGCAGTGTCTCATTTGGCTTAATTACAAGTATTCTTTGTCACCTTCTTATGAAGTTCTGGTTTCTAGACTTTCAACAGATACTTGGATGTTCTTCAGAACATCAGACTCTGATTATAAATGTATCATGTGCCCCATCGTTGCATAAAAAGTACATTAAATTAGCTCAGTAAGCATAAAGCCAGACTGTGTGAAGACTGACAGACACTGAGGTTGTGGCCAATATGTGAACCTTTATTGTAGAATTTGATGCAAAGGAACACCTCTTGCCAAGAGTGCACAAGACTGAGGAACAGCAGATTTATGGATCTACACCAAAGACGCATCCAGATAAATGAGGAATGTTGGTGGGAAAGTGAAAGGTGGCCTCTGGAACAGATAAAGCTCCAAGCCGGAGAGCCAAGAGACTATTAGCTGCTGTGCAACTCAATCTGATACGAGCTCCGGGCCAAAAAATCAGCAAAGGAATCATGTCAGTGCGGACAAATAAAAGCTTATTACAGGCCAAGGGGGAACATTCAGGGGAAAAGAGAACGAACAAATATAGAAACCCTGACAGGAATTCTTTTCCTCATCATTTTATTGTGTTTCTGTATCCTTTGCCCCCAACCCCCCACATCCTCTGCACCTCCTTTTCACTCTTTAATACAATAATAAGTGGTCTAACCATGGAAAATGTTGTTCCCTGCTGCTGCCAACCATGTCCCCTTCCTCTCCTTACCCGTGACTGTCCTTCCTTCCTGGCTCTCATCACTCGTTTGTCATCGCTGTCTTCCTGTAGCATGGGTTGTTAATTGACGCAGCGTTGTTCATTCCCTTCCAGATCATCTCATTCTCTAAGCTCTAAATAATCAATTAACCAGATTATTGAAGAGATTTAAAATGTATAACTCTGAGTAAACATGAGGCCCACCGCGACAGCTACAGGTCAGTGTGCTGCAAGTGTAGTGATGAATGATGCAGTTTTTCTTCTTTTCAGTCCAGTGGGGACAGCTCGAAGGCCAGTAAAGCTTTCCTGTAATTGTCCCAAGGACAGCATGTAAAATAATCAGTGCCGAGCATTTACAGGTACTTAAAAGTGATCGCTTTTTAAGTACCTGTAAATACATGGCACTGGTTCTGACTTACTTTAGACCTTAGTTTAGATTTTTGCTGCTGTTTTCAGTTCAACAAATACAAAAAAAGTATTTATTTTCTTTTGTAAGTTTAAGCACACCTGCTCAATAAACAAATTCAATAATATTCTTGTTTAAATCACTGTTTAAATCACAGCAAATAAACAAATTTCTATGGAAATGTTGACAAGAGCCTTTCTGTCCCATGAAAGATGTTTCCTGTGAGAAAAGTCCCAGGCCTGCATTTTTATAATTGTGTAGGGATTATTATTATTATTTCTCCTTAGTTTAGATTAATGATGCTTTTTTGGTTGTTTTTGTCGTCGGCTATCTTTAATGTCAGAGTTTTGCGAGCACTGAACTTTCTCATATCAGACCTCTTGACTCCAGTACCCATTCACTGTCTGTCTATAGTCTGTGTTTGGGAGCAAGTGCTTAAGGTCATGCCATTATTGTTGTCTCTTTTCAGCACAAGCTATTGCATTTCCCGCATTGGGGCATTGTATTAGTGTCCAGAACAAGTTTTCCCTCGCTCTGTTATATCCTGAGCAGACCCATGATCCTAGTTAATGGGGGTCTTGCTATCTAGCCCCATGTTTGTGATGACCTGGAGTCTGTTCAGAATGGACGTGCGGGGGAACTCCTACTTGAGGACAGTGATACATGGCGCAAGGCAAAACAGGAAAACTGGGAGCAACAGAATGAAATATAACATAAACAAAGTAATTCTCGGAAAAAGCTGGCCACTTCTCTCCTGTATGTAAACATGGATCTATATTACTTTGACTACGTTGACCACATTTCAGCTCACATACAGTACATCTATCAAACTAAGGACCTAACAATTTTGTCATCGTTACATTTTCTATCATACTTTTTTCATTGCTTATATAGCT
Source organism: Planiliza haematocheilus (assembly GCA_005024645.1). NCBI lineage: Eukaryota > Metazoa > Chordata > Actinopteri > Mugiliformes > Mugilidae > Planiliza > Planiliza haematocheilus. The sequence continues at coordinate 7,992,696 of SRSE01001339.1, read as the reverse complement.
GACAGGGATTTACTGTACACTAAGCTTACTGTTGCTTCTGTAACGGGCTAATGTGGTTGAAAAAAATGTAAACTTGAGCTTGACATTGAGAAGAGGAAATGTTCTGGCCGTTTTCATTTGGCAAGTCAGCTTTTTTTTTTATCAAATGAAACTGTCTGACATCACTTAACTGATCCATTGGCATCACAGCATTATCAGGTGGTTGAAAATGAGAGTGAAAATGCTTCCAAAGGGAAAAAGAGAAAAAGCTTAGATAGTCCTTAATTACTATTAGCTGAGTCCTCATCCCGAAATATGCAAAAACTAGTTAGGTAAGCTAGTCAAGACAAAGTCTCTGCAAATTGTGATCCTTGTTTGTGTCAATGTTTGTAGTTTAATCTAAATTACATTTAATACTCTGTTACAGGGGGCTAAACTGAAATCATTCATTCAAACTGACATAACCGCAAAGCCTACAAACTCAAATCCATCAAGATAATTCTGAGCTGTTAACATGTCTTACCATTGTTTGGGTTAAAGATCTAAAATATCTGTGTTCAAACAGCCAGAGTAAAAGGAGTTGCCAAGAAAAATGTAGCGTAAGGGGGGAAAGTTGTGTAGAAAAGCCCGGTTGCTTTCTATAAAAACATAGCTCCATTTGTTTTTCTTCATCCTCTGGACTGTCTGTTGATCTCATCAAGATCTGAAACCAGGGAGTCTACATCTTTCTTGGATATTCAGAGACAATTAATGCATCTGCAGTTCATGCATATTAAAGATTTCAAACAATTTTGGAAAGAGAAACATATCAAGTGTGTCTTTCTTTGTCGTCCCTTTGTCGTTTCTCTGCTCTGAGCGGTCACATTGCAGAAAGCCTGTGCTTGCAGACAAAATAAAACTCTATTATTTATTATTCCTACTTTATCAGTTTTACTCACAGTTGCGCTGTATCAACACAACTGTGTGAGGTCTCACCTGCTCATCGGCTCTGATGCTTTGCTACACATGGAAATACGGCTGGCTAACAATTACCAGCAAAAAAACAACCCCCAAAACAGCTGATTTAACGTTACTGACATTTGCTGTTTGGATGCAAGTATTTTTAGTAAAATGGATAACATTTTGGCTCCCAGAGAAATGAAATGCAGATGTTTCTTTTGCTCTCTGTCCACTATGATCTTCAGGCAGTTCTTGTTCTATTAGCAGACACAGAAAGCTGAAGTGGTTTTCTATAAATGTTGGCACAGGCGCGTTCTCATTGCTTCAGCTTAGCTGGCACACAATGTTCATGATGTGAAGCAATTGTTTATCACCTCCCTTCCTCCAGGGAAGCCGCTCTTCGTGCTTGAGGCCCATTGAAAGCATTCAGACTCATTCGGTGACACCTCAAATAAACTTTGCCACTTGGGATGGGCTGTGTAGATTAAACATTTTATCTGTACCACATATATATATATTTTTATTATTTATTAAAAAGTAGTGTGAATGAAAACATATAGTTATAATATTTATATACAGTAGTTTGTGTGATGACAGTGATACCATTTTTACATCTGTCTGTTGAATACAGTATAAGCATACTTTGAACAAAGACTCAAGTGTAAATATGGTTGTGTCAAAGAAACACGTTATTGCTCTGAACCTAAAAATAGTCTTACACATAATCCCCGGTGCAGTATAAATGAAAACTGTAGGTTCGTTTTAGCACTGGGCGCAGTCAGGCTGTATGCTTCCCACCATTTCCCATCTTTGTGCTGAGCAAAAACTAACTGACCGTAGCCAGAAGCCTATATAACGGACAGATGGTATCAATCTCCTTATCCAGCTCTCTGCCAGACAGTGAATAATGTTGAAGGTTGTGAATTATCATAACCTTGACACTGGATAGACATGTACTTCCTAAAGTGCCTTTTTCACCGCATTGCGCCACAAATTGTATTCCCTCTTGATTTGTTTAAATGGTATCTCAAAATCTCTGAAGAAAAATCCAAAATATCCAAACAGAAAAAACATCCCTGGGCTTTTGTTTTGCATGACTGTGCGAATCGGCCTTTTTAATCACACCTAAAAACAAAAAAAACATCTGCAACACTTAGAAATGTCCCATTGTCTGGAGTGTGATAACCTATACAACAACCAAAACATCTGCCCTGACTTTTATGTTTGACCCGAACTCACAGATAAGAATAGTACATGAATCTACATCTGTGTCTCCAGCATCCCTTTAATACCTCTTTCTCATGCACAAATCATTTTTAATGGGACATAAAACACCCAATGATTCACCGCTATCTGTGATGAGACACATTTTTCTCACTAGTGAGAAGGCACAGCCTGCTCTTGCTCTCCTCCCCTGCAGGTAAATTCAAATTTCTCGTGGCTCGTTGTTGACTCAGCTGGGGTCAGTCAAGTGCCTCTGGTAGACGGAACCACTCATTTGTCCTGCTGTTATCCACCAACAGCCCCTAAAACCTCTTAAGCCCTTCTTTATTATCCTTAACACTTACCGAAGGCCACACTTTGCCTTCCTGTGCCGCTCTCTCTTCCCCTCCACTGCCCTCTCCCTCCTGCTGCCTCTCCGTCTCATCTCTTCCTCTCGTCGCACATTAGTGTGTAGGTTTTTTGTCAAAATGCGCGAGTGCATGCCATGTTTTCAGAGCCCCTCTGAGGGGTTAGAGGTCAGCAGGGTTTCATGGTTCTGCGTTGCCAGTACTCCCTGAAGGATTTGGGGTTCCTGAGACTAAACATCTAAACATCCTCTCTGTTGCAAGAATCCGCCTCAAGGTGCAAGCGTTTGTATGCATTTCTAACAAGTCTCCTCAGGCAAAATGCTGCTAAGGGTGCGATGCTGGACCATGATTCAACACTTTTTGAATAGCCTTCATTATACCGATTCTGCGATTTATGCAGCTAAACTGAAACTTATTTTTAATAAAATAAAACAAAAACAAAAAACACTTCAGTTGGTGCCAATGTGTCTGGGCCTCAGTTGACAGTAACATGCCCTGTAACCCAGTTTCACCTCCCCTGAATTGGTGCAGCATACTATTCTGCCTGCATGAGCTGTCAACACATTAAACAAATCGGATTTAGTCTAATTTGACGTTGACACCCTTCACCAGCGAGCTTAATGTTTCCCCTTTAACAGATAATAAATGATGACTTACTGTGAAAACATGAAGATCTGCACAATTCAAAAGCTGATCTGCACAAAACCTTCAAACCCAGTGTGACCCACAGCGGTTGCTAGTTAGCACTTGACATGAGTGTTTGTTTGCCTCAGCGTGTATTTGTTGTACCAGCATCAGCCAGTGGCATCAACCACCATCTGCAGGTGATGTTTTATTGGATTATAATCAGTGGCAGAGGACCCGCTGGTAATTTCTTCAGACTTAAACTGTAGTGACAGATAACAGCCTCTGTCAATGAGAAAGACAAATAAACATCCACACAGCACCCCCGCAGTTACATCTGTAAACAGATCCTTTCTCCCTCCTGGAGCTAAAATAACAAACTCAATATCTGTTTTAACAGATACCATGCCTCCCCAGAGAGCTCATTCTTCTGGAGCAACGGCGAGTCCCGTTCCTGTGTTTCCCCGCTGTCTTGACTGAAAATGCCATTGACTACATGAGGAGCTGGGACAACAGGACACATATGGACATGCAGCTTTGTAATGTGGATTTAATAGGCAGCGGCATGCGACACTTTGAAGTTGTGCAGGTCATTTCCAGAGCAGTAAAATGTATACTTACCCAATCTGTCAGTGTTAATTTCAGCACCTGATTTTGATTTAGTCTGAGTCGCACTGCCCAGGCAAACATATCTACTGCTGACAGCGCAGCACTCATTCATGCTGGTATCCCATCCCCACAAATACTAACATTACTATATTAGCTTACTATATTAACATTAGTCTCCTATTCTGCGTCTATTCATAGTTTGTTCCTGCATTTCGTCCAAGAATCAGACAATTTGATTAAGTTAGTTCAAAAATCTGTAACTTTAATACTCCAAAAATAAGCATTGTAATATTCTGATAATGAAATAAAAGCTGGTAAGTGTTGTACAGTACATCAGATCTTCTTGTTTTACATGGAAACGTCAGGAATATTGAGCCATTTTACACTGAAAGATTTCACTAGATTGAAGGTTTTCAGTCATCCAGGTCAACTTGTTAACAAGCAAGTTTCAGGAGGAGTTCCTATTTAAACCTCAGACTTCCCACCAGTCCCCTAGAACTGAAGAAGCTATTCGGATGAGTGGTGAAACTCTAAGCTGCCTTTTTTGAACCTTTTTTTTTGATTTCCCAGCCCTAGAATGAGTCCTTGGTTAGTATGTGTATTGTTTATCTGTGTTACTTACAAACTAATCTCAACTCCGCTCATGGGCTTTTCAGGACCAGCTGGATCTCATGATCTTTCTCTGTGAATCCAGACACCATTCACATGATGCACTCATCTAATATACTGTAAATATACAAATATCTTTTGTAATCATAATTCACAATTGCTATTGTCCTGAAGATCCAGATCACCACCTCAATCTAATTTATTGTTTCTTTAATATTTAGTTCAGTTGGCAAAACAACAGAACAACAGTATCTGGTTGACTAAACATGATACAAATCTTGTTAGGTTTGTGCAATATCGTTGTGATTGTCCATTCAGACAAAATTATGAAGTAAGACAAAAACACAGCCTTTGTTTTGAAGGTGAAAATATTTTCCCAGAACATGAGGAACCTAAACAAAAGCTCTCCATCCACTGGAGGTCAGTCTCCGAAGGGCAATCCTTCACTGGCGCTTTCCTCCAAGTTTGACCTCTTCTTCTGTTTCATGCTGTGAGTTGCTACTTCTAATCAAAGTAAAATACCTCACTTTGCTTCGTTGTGGCTTAATCCTCGCTGCCTGTGGTGGCAAGTTTGAATGGTGGCAAGCAAGTGAATCCTTGTGAAGCATCGCTGCAAAAAAGACACGGTGAACGGTTTCCACGTCTCAGTGTCTGTGGCTGTCCGTGAAGACAGAAGCTGCTGCTATGTGGGCGCTGGGGATTTTCTGCCTAAAAAAGAAAAACAAAACAGGATGGTTTTTATTTTTTTAAACGTCTGCAAGAGTTTCATCTCAAAACACTGGATTCAAGTTCTAAAAACACTGTCCTATTTTTATTCACTGTGACACATCATGCACACCGTACTGTCATTCTGTAGACAGAAGCCAAGGTGCTTTGCCAACTAATCATCTTGAGCAGAAAACCAAACAGAGATTTGCTGGAATTAGGTTTGGGAATCATCACCGATAAAAGGGAAACTGAGAGTCAATTACGGCTTGTGCATTTCTTTAAACATTTACCCGAACTGTGCAGTAGTGTTCTGTGATGAAAGTATCATGAGTCACACTTTAAGTCCTCATTTCCTTTGCTTGGCTTATGCGCGCGTGTTCATTTTGTTAGACGAAATCCTAATATTTAAACTTGCACAATAAGATAAGATTGCTGTGTGTTTTCAGCCATGGAGTTCGACTCTAGTTGTCCACCTCTTCGGCCAAAACAGAAAGATTAATCTTGGCTTCGGCCATCCTTTGACTTCTGTAAGTGTAACGTGACAGTAGTAGTAGTATTTGGTACAAACACTCATGTCCTCATCAGAATTGTACTCATTTTGGGTTAAACTTTCAGTTGGTCTAGTACTTGCGTAGTGTAGAACATTTTATTACTGAAATCAATATAAATTAAGAACACGGAAAAGACTCTGCAGCCTCTTGCTGTTTTCCACTTAGTTCAAGCATTAACATATATTTATTGTGCAAGCTTTTTAAAACGTAGTCTGAGAACTCTGTAAAAGCTATGTGGGAAATGCCATGCTTTATTGGACTCAAAGGGCTGGGAAAAACAGTCTTAGTCTGAGTAGGAATTGGCTTCCACATTTGTTTTTTGAAGTTTCTTCCTCCAGAACTAAACAGATTTAAGAGCAAAAAGTCATCCAGGGTAGTCTGTCTTTTGGGAGGAACTCGACATTACCTAACAAGAATCTTATGAAATATCAGATTTTAGTGAAACCGCTGTGTATTTCCTCTGTTTACTGTTTATTCGGCGCAATTTGGATTCAGTTTGTCACTCATGAATGCTGTACATAAACACACTGTGCACACTGAGGGCCAACGTAATGTGTTTGCAGGAGCCAGCTCTGAGAGTAATTTTCATGTCCGTCCCAGGGGCTGGACGGGCAGGATAGCATGGATGTAACCTTAAGCATTTTCTGGACTGCAGAGTAATTACTGAATGGAACTGCAATAACAGCTTCGTTCTCTGGAGTGAAATTAAAAGGCCAGAGAAGCTGCGAGATGCTCTTTCACCTCACAGGAAATTACACACAATGCAGCCACTCGTGTCTCACACACACACACACAAAGACACATTTAGTTATATTGCATTTTGCATGTACTGTATTTCCTCTATCTACAACTGTCTTCTTTTGTCACTGTGATTTTTATTTATTCTATTGTACTTGTACTTTCTAATTCTGTCTTACTAAGAAGAACAGACTCTCTCCTTGCCCTCCTCCTCACATCTATGTATCTGTCCTACATCTGTAATTTATTACCTACACTCCACGTTTTTTTATTACCGTTACTGAGATCTTGTCATGTCTTTTCAAGTTCAAGTAGGTGCTTTCATTCAATAATTCAGTCTTCTTATATCCATTAAAGAATGATGTATGTTATTTCTGTGTGAAGGACAAGCATGTGAATTGTGCTATGAAGTGCCCTGTCCAGATCTGTCTGCAATATGTGGACAAACCGTAATGTCCAGTAATGTCAAAAACAAAGACAAAGACTAAAATCTGCCAGCTGGTGATAAAACACATAAGGGACATTTTTGTCGCCGATTCTTTTGTTTTAGGTTTTATTTTGACAAATATCAACCGCGGCTTTCACTTTTGTGTCAGCGTAATTGTATTTGAAATTTCATTCCCTAACACACTGACAACAGTCGCTTTCTTATTCAGTCTCTGTGGTTGGATGCAAGCAATAAAAACCCGGCAGGGGGTCCGGGGCCAAAATTAGTTGTGTATTGAGCTAACCATCAAAAGCGAGTGCGGAATTCAATGTCACAGCAGCTCTTTTCCAAGGGATGAATTAAACTCCTAGAGCTAAGAGAGAACAGAGAGATTTGTCCACGACTGTGAAAATTACAGCCCTGTATGAAGGGGGGAGGGACGCTGTCAGAATGCATGTGGGCGTGTATTCCTGTCAGGAAAAGTGCTCGATGGTGTTGATATGATTATTTCTGTAAGAGGTCCTGAAAAGCTGGCGGTGAGTTTGTGAAAGAAAGACATGGCTGGGTGCTTTTTTGTAGTTTCACAGATACAATCAATTAACTGCAAGTATTTCTTCAGACAATATTCTGCAGATTTGCTCTGCTAAACTGTGTTTGCACAATTCATTTAACGTAATGTCCCGCATTAGATAATAATATAATCTGTTCAATTAATAGCTTTACTGCTTTCTTGCATGGTGGGTGCGTTTAGTTGAATGTGGACATGACCAGACTAGCTGTTACAACATGTTTCCAGTTTATGCTGATGTAATTGGCTGCTGGATTTAGCGATAAATTTACTGTACCCACATAAATAGTATTAATCCTCTCATCTTAAACTCTCAGCAAGAAGCTGATAAGGTCCTTTACCACAATTCTGAACTATTCTTTTGAGGGACTATGGAAACTGAGAGTAATGTGAGCGTATCCGTAGATGAGCTCTTAGAATTAAGATCTTTTGTGCCAAAGGTGTCATTAATTCTTGCTGAAGAGGATCTTCCAATGTCAGGTCCCAAGACAAGCATTCTACTTTTACTTCACCGCGCTATTCTCGCTATCGAGTCTCCAAATTAGGCCAACGCTGCAGGCTCTCAGCACTTGGATAAAAAAATCCACTTGACACCATGGCTTCTCCAGCTGTGGTTTGTAAAGAGAAGTGCACGACAGCAAGACTCGCTTAAATGCATGTGGCACTTAGAGTTTGAGAAGAAACAGCTCACAGTTCAGACTCTTGTTGTATAGGTGGAGAGACGTCTTCAGTTACTGCAACGGAAGACTCGCACTTTGGCTGCTTTGCCGGCTTTGTTCTAGTGTTCAACTGGGGATAAAGTCAAGGATCATTGTGTGAATTTTATGGTGTATCATCAATAAAATCTGCACAGTTTTCATGGCTTTATCCGGTGCGTGCATGCAAAACATGTTTTCCCATGATTTCTTCCTGATTTCTGTGTACTGAGCTATTGAAAAATATGTTGTTGCTGTCGACTCATTTTTGATGACAGAGGGTTTTGTCAGAAATGATCGAAATACGTCCGGCAAAACCTTTTGTTGCTTTTTGAGAAAGTTTATTGTTTGGAGCACTGACATGAATCCAAACCAAACAGAACTCCTAATTTGGTCCTTATTAGGACACACAGTCCGAGCTCTTTCAAACATATGGATCCAATATAGAGCAACCATTAATATCTGTATTTACAATTTGTTTGTTATATTACTGATAATTAGTCTCTTAACTAAGCACCAATCTTCCAGAGTAGAGCTCTCCAGCTGTGTCATGTTATCAAAGCTCCAATTGCAGTTGTTAGATGTTACTGATTTCTTACGATCTATCATCCCTTAGCTCGGGAAATCATTTAAATCAATGCATTTGTGGTTTTTGTTTGGTTTCATTGCCAGTGTATACAGACCTTGTACATAGAACAATAAATGGAAATATTTATTTCCGAGGAAGAGTTATACTGCATATTTGAGGTCAGTCATGTAGAAACCAACTGCATCGTGATTTGTGAGCTTTCATACAGAGGCCAAAGGAAAGAAAAGCACTCCTAAAACACTCCTCTGCAGACTCTTTAAGGCAAAAGCCATGCCAAACCCAACTTCTGTCAGCTGGCATCCACTGTAGCGCTGAAACACCCAAGTTCATTGCTCATTCTCACAATTCAGCTTGGACACAGCTTTGCGGAGGTGTACACACTCGACCTGTAAGAAGAAAACCCAGTGAAATACACATGCAGCATCCCATTTTTGGACTAAAATGTTTTTTTGACAGTTGTGAGGAACTTATTTTAGTCTTTAAAATAGTTCCTTCTATTAACAGGTATTACTTTTTTACTAAGACCAGCAATAAAAATCTGACTTTATCCTTCAAGTATATTATACAATTCATACCAGATTGATAGAGAATTCCTTTCAGTCTGGGTATTAGAAAGCCTTTGTTCTAGTTTCTTTGATGTGTTTTATGGAAACTGCTAAAGACAACTGGTTTGTCTATGGCATTACATTCTCAAATAACAATAGATGTGATTCCAGAAAGGCCAGATGGATGGAAACACATGCAGTGTAAGGTATATGGTCTTTAATATTCTTCTGCACCCGTGGCTGCAGCTTCAGAGCTTTATTCCGCTTCCTTGGTGTGCTTCCTCTGGCTTCCTGTGTATCGAGATGGAGGCACTCCAGGGCAGGTTGGGAACGACTAGAGGGAAGTGGGAACTGTGATCTGTGTGACTGTAGATGACGTTTGGTTTGGATGCTGAACTTCTGTTCGCTCAGCCAGAGTGAGTGAGAGTTTCTCAGAAATGGGAGGGCCAGAAATAAGAATGAGTGGAAATAGTTAGTAGTACCCGTTTCTCTGTGTTGCTACGCCTTAGCTATACTGTAAAGGCTGACTTAAGACTGACTATCTGACAACAAATAATATTCTCTCTTGTAATAATGCAAGGTTGGATGAGTTGCCTTAACAGTCAAATATCATTAGATGCTCGAATAATCACTCTTTTTGGTGACACATTGGTGCTTTGAGCTAAATGCTAATCTTAGCATGCTAACATGTGCGCGGTGACAATGTTGACCATAGACATGTATACATAGACGCCTCATTGAGCACTGGACCGTACGTCAACGTTGCTGCCATTTCAGAGGAGGCAGCTCCGTCCCATGAACCAATACGAGTCAACAGAATGAACTTTATTATGCGTCTTCTACAAAGAACTATTAAGTATTTACACATTCACACATGAATGTACATATTCAGGAAACCCATAGGAACCAAAAACAACATCTGATTACACATCTGATTACATTCTTGAGTAGTTAATGTTACAGACGTTGTTTTTGATTCATATCGGTTTCCTGAATATGTGTGTGAATGTGTAAATGAGAGGCATTAATTTACAGCACTTTGTAGAAGGCGCTCAGTAAAGTTCACTCCATTGACTCGTATTGGTTCGCGGGGGGCTAGTTTAGCATTTTCAACTAAAAATACTTTTCCTTTAAACTGAGATGGCGCTGAATCTAAAGTCATGTGACTTACAGAGTAATCTGAAATCTTCCCAAAACAAACCAGCTTTACTTAGAGCAATCTAGATATAAAACACAGAGCCCTTTCACAGCAGCTGTTTTGACATATCAATCCAGAGTAAGTACAGATTTAATGGATAACATTAATTACGCCCCGTTCTGTTTAGGTGGACCAAGGCATGCTGGCTCCATGGAATGGTTGTGGCCCACTGAAAAGAAAGTGACCATTATTTATTTATTTTTGCAACTTGTGTTAACTTGTGATAGCTACGGGGGAGCTGCGTACACAAAGTTCTTGGGAATCGAGTGTTAACATCAGCTGTGAGAGGAACAATAACCGGGTAGCATAATGCAAGAAATGCAAAGTCATGATGAAAGGAAGAGGCCACTAGAAATATAAACCTTTTCCTCACACACGTTTATCACAAATGGGGAAAACTCGGTACATCTAAATTACAATATGCAGAGTGAGCATCCACCTTCACATGTTACAAATTGAGAACGTGGACCTCATCGAAAATTTCCAGTTGTGGCCTCGTGGATATCAAAAAAGCAGTCGATTCTCATGGAACTTTCTCCATTTTCAACCCCATTTGAAGGCAACCACGGTGGCCACTGAGTCATGTCTTTGGGAGAATATGCTTTTCACAGGATTAGGTTCTTTTAAACAAACCTTGTAAATCGGGTCAAAACAACACAGCTAACTACCTAATGAAATAAAGACCGTCCCAAATATCGGTTACATGGAAATGCTATTCAGATGTATTGTGGGCAAAATGGATTTTTCTTCACTTTGTTTTTAGTAAATTCAATTGTTTGATGATGAATAATGTTAGTGGATGGCATTATGCATCAGACCTCCCTGCCTGTCGCATGTGGACGGCATGCCCAGGCACTGAGTCACACTGGAGACCAGCACAAAGGTCTCTATAGTGGCTGATCTCATGGTGAAAAAAAAAGAAAAAACACTCATGAAGCAAGTATTGTATATCATCTTCATCTCCAGAAAATAGACGGATTGTTCTTTTTTATGGTTAGTCACATCCTTTATGGCCCCCCTTTGGATATTGCATTGCTACACATGGGAAGACATTCAACACACCAATAATGGAGGCATCACGGATAGATCCACCGATTAGGATGAGGGTGATAATCCTGAAGGGAATGGAGATAAAGGGAAACACAGTGTGTGATATGCGGGTGAGATTTAAAGTTGGTAGTGTTTGCAGCTTCTCTGGGCCCCACGGACGGAGGCCTCCTACTGTCCCCTGAGTGTGTGACTCCTTTGTGTCTCTGCCATACCTAACACCCAGAGTTCACTGTGCGTCTTCTGGGTTTGCAAAACAGATTCACTCTGTAGGAATTTAGTGCATAACTGGTGGAGGAAGGCCCCAGGTCCAGGCAAACATCTGCGTGGAGATGGATGGTGCTGAGACTCATAACCTTGGCTATATTAGCACATGAAAGGTGGAGAGACTGCAGGAGGGCTATTTTGACCGCTCTCAGGGGCCCATCTATTAGCCTCCCATTCGTCCACCAACAGACACACACATGACGCTGTTGTTACACACTGCATGTTGGTCACTTTCAACATCCGCCGCAGCGACTAATTCCTCTAAGACGTTCGGCTGAGTAATTTTGTCATAATTATGATAAATGTTCTATTGGGTCACTGGCAGTGTTAAAGCAATTAACAACAGTCAGTGCCCCCCTCCCCTTCTCGCAATCAACAAGTCATTTCCAAATCATTGCTTGATTCGTGGAAATGCGCTACGGGTCATCTGATACAAGAACAACTATGACTCTGCTAATGTTTCCCTTGAGGAGCATAAGCTTTGTGCACACAATGCCCCAGGACAGCGGCCTGGTCTGGGGCAGGGGGGTAAATAACAACAGAAGGAGGGAACAAGACGGGTGCTCTGGTTGATAGAGAGCAGAAACTGCTGCTACGCACACACACAAACCCTCTCAGAAAAAAAAAACTCTGGTTATTTCCTGTAGTGGTGGAGGATGAGCGACATGTCTGGTCCTCAAAAATGAGAAAGAATCAGCAAAAAAGAGACACCACAGTACATCACATCTGCTATGCAAGTCATTTTTCTTTTCCATGGTGTTATAGGAGTTTGTTGACTGGTAAATAAAACAAAAAAGGAATGATTTTAGTGATTACAGGCCCAGTATGTTTATACAGAGTAAATGCACTGCAGATAGCCTAAATATTAGACACAGTCCTATTATTTCGGCCTCTCTCAAGCTAAGGCTTTCTCAGACTATTTAACCTCTAATCCGAGGCATTTCAATAGACAACATTCGAAGAGGAAAAACTGAAGATCAGTCCCACATGACAGCCAGGTGTCCGCCCTGCAGTAGCTGACCCTGTGCTCTGGGCTAATTGGAAAAGGGGTGAAACACAGAGTTTCCCTTGGGAGCTCAAAAGTGAATCAAACTGCTCCCTGTCTCTTAATGGGTGGGGGAAAAAAAACAACATAAATATAATGTCAAAGAGGCTGGCAGCGAAACACAGTTTTATAATTCCTTTGTCATGCTTGAATTTAAGAGGCAAATTAGTGTCATTCAAAAGTCGTGCAAACCAGAGAACATTTCCATGGAGAGCATAACAAAGTACCAGAGGACTCCAGCTCTGTGCACATTCACGTCACCATTGTGCCAGTTTAAACAATTTGCAAGCAATGACCCGATTCCTCACTTCCCTCCAAGAGATTATCACTGTCACTTTACTTGTCCTTTGTCAAACCACAGTGATGAAGTGGTGTCTGGGTTCTGACCACCTAAAAGGCTCCACACAACAATTTTCCATCATCCCTTGACATTTTGGGTGGTTTAAATAGCTGTGTGTGACTGACAGCTTGACTCAGAGTACAGAGCTAAAGTAAAGTTTATGTCTTGGAGTAAACTTCAGAAGTTACACATCACACATGTCGACACGCATGAAAATTAAAACTGACCTCGGTTAACTTTACCACCTTGTAGTTTTTTATTAAAACCTGGTTGGACCTCACTCACAGAGCAGTCAAACGAGTGGGTGAGGTCTTGAAGGGGCTTTTCTGTGACCCTTGTTACCCTCGCACACACACACATACACTCTGATATTTCATATTTTTGTGCTTTTCATGATGAACAACCGCTAAGTGGAGTTTCACTGGCGGCACATCTGGGAGCTCTTACGGCTAAAGATGGAGGGAAAAAGCACGTTGAGTTAAATGAGCGCATACATTCACGTGGTCTCTCCTTTCTGTGTCATTCCCTGCACTTCATGTTACAAACCTTCTGTCCAGGTGTCAACTGTTCGTCTGACATTGTCATTGAACTGAGAGTTTTGGAGGCAATGCTGAATATGAATTTCATATGTCTTCTCCTGTCTTGTACATTACTCAGTCCTTGAGCAAACCAGTCCACATACTAAGGTGGTGAGTATGAAATATTTTTAGAATATTTCACCATTTCTTAAAACACAGGATTGCAACACTTGGGCTTTTGCTGCACATTATTCTGCACAGTTGTGGATTAACCTGCTCCCCGGGGACAAATACAGTTTTCTGAATCAGAATCTGAATCTTTTCACTCTTCTTTATTTGAGTTTTTATTTTTTTTATGAGCGACGGTAGTGACTCATGGCTGATTATGTATTTGTTCTTGTCTCTCAGGTTGGGAACTGAATATGTGAGACACTTTGGCTGTACAGATTTGCTGTGTGTTTATTTAGGCTCTGAGCCCAGCTCGCCTCAAGCACCAACATGGCACCGAATAAGATCAGCGATGTAAGTCTCCCTATTAATCATATAATCGCGTTGTTCTGTTCCACCTCAGTAAGCCTGACGTGCGAACACATTAGTCCCTTAACACATCTCCTTTGCCTTCCACGTCCTCCTGTTTGGCGAAGACTTCTCTTCATATGTTTACATTAGCTGTTCGTAGACACAACACATTTTACGTGAATGACATAGCTTCGCAAGCGATGTGAGAAATTCTTCAACATGTTTTTTTTTCTTCCCATTTGTAAATGTACATGCATTACATTTTACATGTAATGCATGTAAAATGTAAAGTGAAGCCTTTTTACGTTCCTGTTTTACAACGCCCCAGCCTTCACGGCACCAGTGCACAGCACCTGCATACTTTAACTGGTGGGTGTTGGCAGCGGTCCCAAGAACACAATGAATTATTAACTATTACAAACAACTGCTTTTCATTACAGTACATTTCATGTTTGTGTATGTTCTTAAGCGACCTACGTGGATCTGCCATTGATAACATGGCCACAAAAGATAAGCAGCTAGCATACCGATGACAGAAGAGCTATTTGTCTTCAAACATTTCAAAGAGTCTCAGTCAGCGGTTTTTTTTTTTGTTTTTTTTTTTAAATGGACCACTTTGGAAAGGAAATGGTGCGCACAGTGAGATATTATAATCTGCCCCCGCTGATTTTGTTTCCTAATCTTCGCATTACTTTAGAGGAAAATACTTGTTTCTACCTGCAGTGGAATCAGTTTAACACAGTCAATTTATGCAGCGATTGTATCTGATTCATTTCTATTCTAAATGAGCTACTGACATTGCTTTATTTTCTCCCACTTTAAACTGGATTTCAAAGCTAATCAGAGGTTGTGGACTCCCGCTCACATCTCTTTATCTCCCCTTGATGTTCCAATCAGCACACCACTCACATCATCATCATACACTGTACTACTATGCACCACCCTTAGAGGGAAGTTAAAAGTTCATCCTTTTTAGCTCTAATGATTTCCTAATGGTCGCTTGTTGAGCTAATAGTTAAATAGCAGGCAGGATCATTGTCCTTGCCTTTCATTCGCCCCTGTGAGTAAAGCTAAACACATGTTCTCACATCAAAGCCGTAAACCGACCCGCTGACCCACTGCTACAGTAACATCACAGCAGCTGTGTGTGCTGAGCCCTGGCAAGGATTGCTCCACACTCAATATAAAGATGTAAAGGGTCACTTGAATGAGCAGTGTGTATGCATGTGAGGGTAAAATTGAGATTATTTATGCCTGAAAGGCTCCGTAACATGCACAGGAAAGCATAGATTAAAAACAGTAACCCCAAGATTTTAAAGATTTCTTTCTTTCTCTTTTTTTACTGGACCAGCTTTATACAAGTTTTACAAGAAAACGCTGGATGGCTCAGTTGTGGGAGTACAGTTCCTTCATTTAAATGTTTGGATCTAATACATAAATGCGTAAAAGAGTACAAAAATAAAACATTTGTATAGTATTAATTTTACATACATGTATGACAAGAGAGATCCAAATAGATGAAAGGATCTCCCAAACCTCAAACAGTTAAATGCAGTTACACATTCAGTGATCGAAAGGAAAGGAAACATAAAAAAAAGACAAATGAATTTAATGATCAGAGTTAGTGAGTAATATTAAATTTGGTTGTTAAAACGTGAATACATCAGATATAAAGTGCTATCTGCTTGACAGTTGTAGGTAGTCACATCTATGTACAGCTATTAATTGTGAGCAATGCTGATGCAGCGGTATTGGAATTGTTTTATCTACTGATGTGGTTATGCAGATTGTTGTGCGCCCTTTTAAATTTGAAGCGAGAAAGCATATCAAACAGAGTCCTAATAAAAAAAGGCTTCACATTGCTATCGTTAGGCAGCTGACTGTGATTGCTGAGCGTCCTGTTTTGCTCTTCCCATATCTCATTAACTGACATAACTCTTGTGATTCCAGTAAATTTTCTACTGCTTATTGGTTGCTCAATTAAAACAGTTTGAGGACCAGATGTTCAGCTTTTCCAAAGAATGAACGAGCACACAAGCGGAACGGCTCAGGAAATGCCCGAGCTCTTTTGGAATCCTAATTTCCATCACAAAAACATTGTAATTGGTATTTTTATTAGGATCAAGAACATCTTGTATTGAGTCTTGGGGGTAGCTGGCAAACACTGAAATTCCTCTGTGTTAATTAACTTGTTTTTTTTTTAGAAGAGAGACTATACATTGTTCCTTTTTCAATTTAAATCAAACACGATCAAAATAAGAAGATCCCATGTTCTCATGATCTCTTGGCTCAGAAGAACAAGAACCCTGCACTCACAGGTGGGACGTTGACTCATTTTTGTCATGACCTACATCTTTCCCCTTTAAACACTTTGACCCCAGGGTTTATGCCTTTTCCTAAATTACAGAGAGGCCAGAGGGACGACGAAACCTCCAAAAATAGCTCTTCACTTTTAAAGTCGATTAACAAAAAAGTATATACATTGTGGTTAGAGAAACATACCCTCACAGATATAATTGCACTTTGCACTAATAATATTTGCTATAAGTGGTGAGAGTGGTGACGGTGAAGGCGGCGGCAGGACAGGCGGGCCGGTGTTGGCAGTGAATAGTCGCTGGGTCACTCCATGCAAAAGGCCGCAGCATGGCAGCTGGGATAAGTGCTGTACAACACACCAGATGATCCCGTGTCACGTTACATATCTGTGATGATGGTCCAAACCCTCGGTGGCGGCTTCAGGCGGATCTCTGCCATTGTTTTTATATGGCCTGTTTGGATTTCTTCATCCTGGAAAGGAAAAGCAAATTTGACATAAGAACAGGCCTTTCTGTCCATTTTTGGGTGGAAAAGAATAACTGATTAAAGAGCAGCTTTGGCAACGTGACAGTATCTTGATTTATTTAATCCATCTGGACAATAAATTGGATGTTAATTTGTCAATGATTAACACCACATTGAAGAAACGATTTGTCCAAGTTGCAAAATTCTGAAAACTTTCAGTTGCAGGTTATCAAACAGAAACAGCTGCTTCAGGTTTATACGTCCAAAACGTTTGCCTTGTAATCAAGAGCTCAACATTGTAATTTCACATTCACTACTTTTAGCTGGCCTGTTTGCAGTAACACAGTTGCATCACAACTTTAGATTCAAACAAAAAACCTAACTTTGATAAACTGTCTAAAGATGCAATTGTGCAGAGCTTTAATTTGCAGCAGTCGCAGAGACATGCACCCGTACCACAGCATAAACTATATGTTAACCGTATAAACTCTTGAATGTGGGTGGGCTTTTTAATTATTGACGTTGGAAAAATGCCCTGCCACATTTGCGACTGATAAAACAAGGTAATCATGGTTTTGTTTACCGGCCTAAAGAGTAGCATAATGCATGAGTTACGGCCGCGTGCATTTCTACACTTTGTAAAGAAGTTTATCCCTCCTCCCCTTTCACTCGATGTGTAATTGCAAACACATTAGGTCTGATCCATTGTAAATGAGCACCATCTACTCTCTACATGGGCTTTTTTTTGTTATGCAGAGGACTGATCACACCTCGACAAAAGTCAAGGGCTCCACATTCATTCTTGAGACAGACAGTCTGACTGCGGGACTGAGGGCGGATCACTCAGTGGGTATTGAATGTTCATGGAAGTCGGAAGCTGGATTGATTGCATGAATGCATTAATGATCCTGAAGACATTTTTTTTTTTTTTTTTACATTGAAAATCTTTTATCTGCCTCTTCTAGACAGTTTACTTTAGTTCCTTAAAGAGATGTTACTGCTCAGAGATGGCAACTTGATCCCTTCTGTAAACTTTATGGTGGCAATGTTTTTTCAGATCTGTCTCCTTCCTCGGGACAGGAAGAAGACAGTTGATGTTGGCAGTGACTTTTAGGCCCTTCAGCCTCAGAATTACTTTAACACGTAAACATAATACGAAGCTGTTGCATTGATGTCGCATTAAGTGGCCAAGAAAAGAAACGTTGTTCTATCAAGTCACTCAGTTATGACCAACAATGAACCCGTAGCAGCCGTTTAGCAAGAGAAGATTACATGTGGTTTCAAAGTCTTTGCATCAACCCACATCAAGTCAACAGTTTGTGTGTGAACAAGGAATTAGTCTCTGCTCCCACTTGGTCGTGTACGGACATGTTTTAAGTTTGGGCTCCAATATAAATTGGGCAATTGAGAGCTGTCACACTCACAATGGTCTGTTGGTAAATGGCCAAATGCGCATTTTCGGCTTTTGCATACATGCATTCTTTACCGTTAAATTTCTATGGAGTGGAAGTGTTTTTTTAGGCCTCCCAACAAGCTGTCTGTTAAAGGGTGACGACAGACAACAGGATTGTGTATTGCAGCAAAGACCTAACCCGTAACTAAAACCAACTTGATATCTTAGATACTTACTTGTTGATGGCATTCTTCATGTACTGCTGCAGCCACCGGATCTCTGGGTTCACACACACCTCTTTGTTGCTCTTCAGCTTGGCACTGATCAGAACAAGGAAAAGATATCACTATATGTCAATGAAAGTGTGAATTATGCAAAGTCAGCGACACTGTGCATCTTGACACTCATCAAACCGACCGAATTAACACTATGTTGTCAGTTTGACACACACACAGGGAACCTTTTCACTTTGGTGTCAATCAAACTTTTACCTCAAATTGTGATGCTGCTCTAAATATTCATTTATGCAACTGGGAAGACGATGTTCACTCCTTGATTGACTTCCCAAATTTATGTGCAGAGAACATATGAGTGCATTGGGGTAGTCGCCCCCTCGACATGTAGCTCTGGGTTACTTTCTAAATCCAGCGCAGCCCTGCGGTTATTTCAAGAATGGGCCATAACTGGATCATATGTCTCTACGTGGGCGATACCTCCTTTGCCGCACATGTCCTGTTTCTGAACTAAAAATGTTTTTTTATTTTGTCTTTCTGCATGTTTATTTGTAAAACCTGCCAATTTTATTTTTCCACTGTCTGTTGTTCCCCACCACATTGTGCTTGTGTTGTTACAAGCTGTAACAGTGAGTGAGATCAGAACCAAGGCTCGTAAGCACAGTTCGAGCAAGAAACCCTGCGAGCGTGACAAACAAATTAGAAGCAAACCCAATTACAAAACCCTCAGATGTGGCTTTCCTGCTCTCCACCTCCTTTTGAACATTCACTCATACTCAAATGGACTACTTCCTGCGGACACGCCAGCGAGCCAGTTGTAAAAACGCCTTGCTTTCTGTGAATGTGTGAGCGAGTGACAGAGGGGCGTGTGCGAATACGCGCACGCGCAACTCTTTTCTCTGGCCTGTCGCCTCCCTGAGATTGATGGTGAGAAATGTCCAACAAGGGGCGAAACATGTCTGAATTTTTAGGGCCACGATGGAAATCATGCCGCCACTGAAGTCAACATAAAAATCCCACAATACTCACATCACTTGGAAGGGGCAGTTAGGCGTGTGGATGAACCTGAGCTCTCGGATGTATCCTCGTGGGAGGTTGTTGACGGTTGAACGGCAGTAGCACCTCTCCACCAGACTGATGGGTTTTGCTGAGAAAGTACAGATAAGTATCAGATAAACAAAATAGTATTCCCAGGAATGCAGGTTTACACAAAGCAACGACATAGACTAGATGAAACTAATGATTTTATATAGTGTGACTGCAAAACATGTTGTAACAAGATGTGTTGTATCTCTGTACGATGACTGGTGAGAAACAGTGTAGGAAAAAAATAATGAGTCTAAATCTAAATTAGATAGGAATTTAATATCAACATGAGTAAAAATACGAATATAAACATAAATCTAACTGTGGAGTGAGGAAAATCACTATTGAATATACAAATATCATGTACAATGTTGTGCAAATTGTCATCTACTATAGGTAGGTTATTTACAAAGTATTTTGAGGGATAGAAATACAGTTGATTGCTAATTCAACCATAGAGATTTTTTTTAAAAAAACATTAACAAACTAACTAATCTATACACAATATCCTCTTTGGATCAACACCTTGAAGCACATCGTGACCTCTACAAACCAATGGCAAACAAAAATCAACAGCCTACACATTGAAACTGAGCAGATCTTCTGGTCATGGAGATATTTTTCATATATCCATTATCCAAACGTGTGTCTCTAGCAGGGTCACGACGCCTGGAGTCAACACTGACCAGCATTATATCAAAATGTCACATTCAAGACTGACTCACGTTCAGAGGCATGGAACATTTATGTCCTCAACACTAAACTCTTTCAGCCATATACAACTGTATACTGTGTGGTCCTTGAACCAATTCACGATGAATGTGCATACTTTCCATTACAACCTCCACCTTCAGGTTTGTACGCAGAGATGCTCACGGTTGATTAATGTGGAAAAACAAAACCATGTTTCCTTTGCTTTTTTTTTTTTTTTTTTGACAAAACACATTTATCTAACCAGACACTGTCGAAAAAAACTGAAATCGTTTCAGTTTGATCTTAAATGATGGACTTTTAAAACGAGCACACAAACATATGGTGAAAGCTACCGCTGTGGATAAACTCTATGCTAATTGTTTTTTACACCTGATCCAGCGGTATTACCATGATAAAGAGCGCAACACCTTCAAGTTGGGTGACTGATGTCGCCACGTAGGCTAGCTTACAGATGCCTCATTTGCGCGTGATTAAATGAAAACAAAAGGCACGGCAAATCCACGCGTTGATCAGTGATCCAGCAAGGAATTTCTTCAGCGCAAAGAGCCACATGTGCAGCGTGTTGGTGCTTTACGCACGGCAGAGAACGGGGCAAGCTCATACAAAACCACAATGAAATAACATTTGTGGAGATAAATACAAATTTAATCAAAATCTAGAGGCTTTGCATTCACATTTACAGTATACAGCACTTGCAATTTGATTGTTCACAATCACCTCATCATCTGTCATCTGATTTAAGTCGCCAGTTTTCATCAGTAAATGAGGTCTAACATCTACTTGAACACTGTTTCTCGTGATGAACTAATAAGAATCAGTCCACATTACTATATTATTTCATTGAAGCTCTAAAAGGCAACAGGTGTGAAATGGGAAGACTTATCTGTTGGACTTCTGATGCATTTTCTTTTTTATTATTTTATTTACTTAACTCCGCATCTCGTGTCAATTAATGGTAGAATAAGCCGTACTTTGCTAAAGCTCGTCCCCTTATTTTACACCGACAGCTGCAGAGGGGTCTAAACAAAAACCTTCACCAACATAATACAGCAAACCAATAATAATAATAATAATAATAATCGCATATCTACCTTGTGATGGAGGCGCATACATCACCACGGTGAGTGCAGCCACGAGTGTCAGAAGCTTCACATCCATTGTGCGTAATATCACAGAGATTTGATCCTGCTCAGAGTAAAGTCCAGAGGAGATGTGACAGACTGGGGACTTCGCCGGAGTGTTAAATTCTCTGTACCACTGTCAAGCCACACAGAGTAAGGACTCGACTTCCGGTCATGGATTGCATAATAAAGCTCTAACTACGGAGACTTCATGTCGTGCATTATTAGGGAAGCACGACATGGTCATTCATGATCATCTGCCAGTATATAATCAAAGAAGGAAGTATGCTTATATTTAGAAAAGTATAATTTCGCAATCAATAACAGAGGAGTTTGTCATGATTCATTTTTTGCTTTTATTTTGTAAGAACATTCCCTGTTTCCGGTTACATTTGAACACTCTCTGCCATCCAAATTACGCACAGTAGAACATTAAAGCCAATACCCGCATCCCACATGCACCTATTGGTTGTGCGTCAAACACATTCTTTGCTCTAATGTGCTATGTTTTTTTTATTTATTTGGATGTCATGCAGCCTTCACAAATAGCTAATTTGGGTTTATTTGCGTTTCAATAAAAACGTAACAGCAACACATTCAACTAGCAAGGGATGCATTTTAATCTGCTCAGCGTGGTCCTTCAGACAGTTGTTGAGGCTATGAAAAGAAACAAGAGACATTTTTGGTCATGTGTTTGTTTTTAGTCATGGTTTTTCTTCTCGGGGACTTCATTGGCCCAAATTAATTTAAAGCTAAAGGTGTAACTGGAGAGGACTGACATGCGTTAAGTGTTCTGTTACACCTACCGAACACACACCTCCCAGCCTGTGTTTGGACGTGAAAAAGAAAATATAAAATCTTAGTTTAAGTGAATTCTCCAGTCATATCTTTGATTCAACCCAAGCTTTCCAATCTCTTCTGTGCATGTGTGTGCGCGCGCATGCATCCTCGCTGCTTGGGGCATTATTGGTGTGTTTAATTAGATGCAGATGTGAAGTCGGTTTCCAGACGTTTCATCTTCCTGAACAAACAGTCCAGTGTACATGCTGCGTATGTGTGAATATTGTTGAATAAATGTAGTCCTCAATACTAGGTTACTCCTATGTATTAACATGCAGGAATATTTTTGCATACCATTTAAGCCTTGAAGAATACAGCCAAACTAAATGCGATTCCATAGTATAAATCCAATCTGGAAGAAAAGCTTATATTTGCACAGACTGGGGATGCGTTATGCTACGCTTCTTTCTGAATCTCAGAGCGACAAGAATGAAGTGAATACGATTTTCTATTCTTTCTTTTGTCAGTTATTGCAAACACATACTGTCATCAAACAAGTGTGGGAAAGCAAACCACCTGCTGACAGCACACTTTATCATGAAAATGAGTGTGGAATGGAAAAGGGTAGTTCAAGGAGAATAACAGGGTTTTACGCTTGTGATTTACTGCGCCTTGGTATTAAAAGAAAAGTACAAATCATCTTTTATTCAAGGTACGTGGACAATGTCTGTCTCATTGATTAAGTGTCTCTATGCAAAAAGTTCTTGATGACGAAGTGACCCCCACAATTAATAGACGTTTGTCAATAATTTTGTGTCTGTCTGAGAAATGTAGTTCCATATGTTGCAGACCGTCTCGGTTTTGGATCTCAAACAATAGTTATAGATGAAGCCATGGAGACCAGACAGACGGGAGGAGACGCAAAGAGGGTAAAATCAGTTGACAGCTGAAAGGACATATTGACTTCTCTCACAGGCCACAAAGGCTGACTCCAACCGTGTGTGTGTGTTTGTGTGTGAGCTGGAAAGAGAGAGAGAGCAAAGAGCAAAAGAGTGCAGTGCGATAGCTCAAGTATTTGAGCAAGGTTCTCTCAGCTCGGGGTGAATGACTTCAGAGCGTTTCAGATCAAAGTGCTCCAATCACAACGGCTCATCATGGACCAGCTCGCTCTCACACGGGCCCGACATGTTCCACTTTACTTTTACTTCTCAGCTCTCACCCCAGCAGAGGGCTGTGAGCCTGCACAAACGTGTGCGTCGGGGTTTGCGCAAGCCCACGTGCAAATGGAAGTCATTTGTCTCTGAACTCGCAGACACATGAAAGTTGTAAATGAGGGCCAACCTGTGACATGTCATGGGGGAGAAGTCAGAGCACATCCAAGTATTTCAACATTTCTGCCACAATCAGCAAGATTTACTCGCGTCTGCTGAGGTGAAAGGACTGTAGATGTGTGCTTACATAAGCGAATTTGGCAGCACATCTTGTTGCGCTATTGTTATGTTCTTTCTTGCATTAACAAGTTTGCGGTTTTCATTTTGCTGAAATGAAACAGTTCTTTTCTCAGCATAGAGAAGCCTTTCTATAAACAGTTTAAAACCGAAAGTGAGAGAAAGTCCCAAATTTTGGGGTTATAGTGAATATTTTGATTGATCTTGGTGGTGGTATTTGGGTACGTGCCGCACACATGCACTGCACTGACAATATACAGTATGCTACCTGGTAAGTTTTACTCACACCTGTCCAGCGTTCAGTTTATTTGAGTTGCGTGTGTAGTGATCTGCAGCCCATCTGTCCTCATCTGTGTTTCGGGAGGTCTCACTCCAGGGGTCCATCTCCTGCCCTCTGCATGAGTCATTTCTTACTGTACTCTCTCAGAGCACAGTAAGTGCTGCTTTTAACTGCAAGTGTAAATCAGATGTCGGGTTTTGCTCTGAAGTTCCGAAAGTGTAGCAGGTGTTCCTCGGTGGTTTAAAAAAACATCCTGATAAGGTTTGATCAACCATCTTTCTGCTGTTGTTCAATTTGCCTTTCCTTTAAGGCTGAGGGCATTCTGGCTCAAATGCATTTCCAGAGTAAAGAGAAGAAAGGAGAAAGAGAAACTAGTTATAGTGAAACAGAAATCAGACATATAGTAGAATCGTTGTATATCATCTCCTAGATGCACAAGTCTTCTCAGATCAATTTGCATTATGATGCATTTTTCTTTTTGCAGGATCTTTAGTTTATGTGTATATACAAACAGTTTATTCTTCAACACAACATCTGAATGTCAAACCTGCACACATCAAACAGTCTCACTATTATTAACACTTCTACAAAGCGGCTTTTGATTGGTTTCCCATCTAAATATTTAAAAAGCTCACTGTTCCACGGGGTATTCGTAGACAAATCTGCACAGTGTTGACGACGAGGTGGAAAAACACGAATCCGTCACATGCCAATTGCTTGTTAAACATTCCATAACTACTATTCATCTTTAAAAGGAGAGCATGTGTCCCAGGGGGGGCTGCAGTATGGATGGCTGAACGTATTATGGTGGAGTTGCCAGTTTCCATAGATCAGACTTTGGTTTGAGAACGTACAGGCAACTGGCCCCAGTAGGGGATCTGCCACCGCTCCATTGAGGCTCTGTGAGGCTGAGGGCCTTCTGGCTCGGCCTTTTGTCTGGTTTCCTCTACATCCTCCAGAGAGTCACGAGCCCTGTGCCTTTATACCGGCATATGGACCACCTCAATGGCCTGTCAACAAAGTCTTTAGCCATAGATGTTGAATCAAAGGAGAAACAATGTGCTGGACAATGGCTTTATAACCACTTGGAAGTAAAATCCTCAAAATCCCCCCAAAAAAGAAAATTTCTACCTCATGATAAAACAAACTTCTAGTCATAGAGCATGGCAGCGTACTTCTATTTTTATGTCTGGGCATAGTCCCCACGTTTGTTGTCTCCAGATTTCCCTCGCCGCCCTTGCAAATTAGTTCTCTCTGTTTTCTTGTTTTAAGCAAGATACTGTATAATCAGTGTCAAGTTTTATCGTCCAAGTCATCCTTCAGAGAGGTTTATGAAGCACTCAGTGTACTTTTTACGTCACAGCGCTGTCATCGCGTAAATAACCTCATTTAAAATGTTTGCAACAAACTAAACATGACTCAAGATTTTGTTTCTTGCAGAACAGAAAATAACGTTATGACCAGGCAAGACGGTAAAGAGGGCTGTCACATTTATAACTAACAGAAGAGTTTGATAAGATTCATTACATAAAACATGAGCTTTTCTTATAATAAAAACAACTCTTCATGTTGCATTAAACCATAAAGTCAGATTTAAAGCAAGTGTCAGTTGCAATTTTTATAGTTTCAGCTGTGAGGTTATGCCAGAGCAGGCCTCACGAGCCACAGCTGGTGTGTGGAGATGGCTGGTTAGATGGTTGATGGTGGATCCATGGAGTTTGACACCTGGTGCTGTCCGGGCCACGGGAACAGAAACCCCTCAGCTGCTCCTGTGATGTTGCTCAGGAGGAGCCGAGAATGAGCTCAGAGACACATTAGTGTTCGGGGTAACGCTGCTGAAGCGGCTTTTTGAAGTCAGGGGTGATGATATACTGTTGTCATGCTGTTACTGTATGTGTTTTGTTAATTGAAAGGAATGCGGCTGCAGTATTTCATCTTGATTCCTTTTTTGAAAAAATATCTGGAGTAGGTGTTTCAGAGGGCGTATAGGTCATTTAAGATTTAAAAAAGACAAGTCATAAAACTGAGGGTTAGAGCTGGTTTGCAGAAAATGTTCTGAATTTTGTTTGATGCGTATCACGGGCCGGTTTCCTTCTGTTACTCGACGCCGCGTAAGTCAGAGTCAGCGAGTTGTGAAGATGTATATATAGGCACATTTTGTCCACATCGCTGTTACTGTGTTGCAACTGTACGTAAACACACATTACACACAAGGACAGATACACATACGCAAACACACTTTTTCTCACAAGCAAAAACTCCTGCAGTTTATTTTGTCACTGAAACTGAAAACCACAACACAAACAATATGCTCCATGATTTAGACCCAGCCACATGTTTAATGCCTGACAAAGGCACTGACACACAATCCCTTTCTACATTTAGCCCTCTTTTCTTTTTCTTATTCCTTTTAGACCCTTTGGCTCTCACATTTGTAAAAGCATCCCCACACAGTTGAAGTTTTTGGCTGGTCGTTAAAGCTGATCCATTTGTGTGATAAAAAAAAAAAAAAAAAAAAAGCCTGAAAGACACATGGAGTCTGTTAATATTTCATTATTCATTCATTCCTTTGTGTCACACAGCCCAAGTGTGATCCTCTACACTGATTCTATCTGTCATCAAGTTGGTATGTGGCCACGTTTCTGCGCTGTGAATGATGCAGAAACAGGTGAGTGTCAGAGACAGCTGTAAGTCGCCTGTTAACCCTGCGAAAAAAAACAAAAAAAACATCTTGGCTGTGATTACTGGCCTAAAAGGATGATTACTAAACATTGAATAATGTGACCTATAAAACCATTCAGCTTGTTAAATTTTACAGCGTTTTTATTCAGGTCCGATGTTTTATTCCTGCTCTCCCAGAGAGATGTTTTTACATTTTGGAATTCATGTCAGAAATTCATCAAACCCTAATGAGAACGTGAAGAAAACTGATATTGGCTGGAAAAAGGAAAACACAATTTAGTCCGTGTGCCAGACGAACCTCCAGACTGTCGACATTAAGAATAATTATAGGTGGAGCAATCAATACGACCTCACTCATGGATGAATTTAATTAGTAGTTAAGTGCACTGGACATATCACGTTTCCTGTTCTCATCTGTGGTAGAACCATGAAATAATTTGAAAGAAACTGCTTTTATTCCTATTCTGCCACATCTTTCCCCCTCTCCCTTTGTCACCTCTTTTCTGGTACAACCCCTCCTCCCCAGGTCCTTCTATTCTCAGTCGTCCCCTGAGCTGTGACGCGACAGCTGCCGTCTCTTTACTGCTCTTTCATGCCCAGGTCACTACATAAAACACTTAAAGAGTATTTAAAGAGAGAGTTAAAGCTACAGCTGTCAATCAGATGGCTTAATGTGGCTGTCACTTTTACAGGTCCTCTTTGTAACTTAGCAGGCTCTGATAGTGGGCAGCCACGCAGCTCTGTGTGGATGGACACAGGTCTGTAGCTACAATCAAAGGCCTATTAATCAGAATGAGGAAACGGGCCATGCAGAGGAGCGAAGACAGAGTATCTTGTCCTCTTTCACATGGACAAATACGAGATATTGTTACATGCTATTCATCCTGCGTGGCGCCTTTGAAGTAATTCCCCAGCAGGGAAATAGAGGGTGATTTTTCATGAAGGCATAAATGAACATGAAGGGGTCTGTGTGCACAGATCTGCTTACGTGTGCCTGCACACACAGTATGACATGTATGTGCAACACGTGAACGCGAATGCATATCGAGATATTAAAAATGGACTTCAAGTATTTGTAGACGGAGTTTTGGGTTTGTAAACGTTCCTTGATAATTTTGACCGTGTGTGTGACAAATGACGACATGGTGGTTGGCCCGGAGCTATTTGCCTCCGCTCCTCTGCTATTGTTAATAAGCCATGTGTTCCCAGAGGCCTCCTGTAGGCTCACTAAAAGCAACATAACAGAGGACTAATGTTACCGGGGGTGGGTGACAAATGCATGACATGTAAAGGAAAACACTGACAGAAAACGGAGAAAACAGGAAGCAGAGTCAACGACAGGTAAAGAGAGAGGAGAGGAGAGGTACAGATGATGTAGAGGAAAGACAAAGTAACGAGAGGTGAAGAAGAAAAATGAGCAGCCAGCTAAAGGCCTGTTTCCAGGGCTGGCTTTGGTTAGTGACTGTAACCATGTTCTGTTCCTCATTAACTCAGCACAGCGTGGAGGTGAAGCAGAGAGGGAACGCTGCCTCCTTCTGAGGGATCTGACATTGCAGAGTGCCGATATTCATCCTCTGCATGTCACCCCTCAAAACTAATGTTACCCATAATTCAAAGACAGCTTCTGATGTGATTGGCGGTTCCACTCTGGGATTCACACTCTTAACTGGTGTATAATAAGTGTGTGAGAATAAAGTGACCTTAAGCGCAATAAAATGCACTGGTGTCTTCATCAAAGAGGCAAAACTGACGGGACGACGAGTTCACAAATTTTTATTTTGTCCGCTCACAACTCAATTCTGAGCCTTTTCTTTCGCGTGAAAGCGATAAAATGTGCACAGCCTGTTGCTGCTTCACTTTGGTGCTGACTGAAATATTTTAACAGGTATGTCATGAAATTTGAAACAAGACCGCTTCGTTCCCAGAAGATGAACTGAAATAACTTGAATGGAGTTTTATTTTATCTATATTCGAGCATCCAGGAAGAAAAAAAGGAGTCAGACAAGGTTGTTTTGCAGAAACTAACAAATTTAAGTGCCAAGAATCAAGAGTCACTTAATGTCATAAGTTGAAGTTATGGCTAGAGGCGAGGCAAATGCAAGATTTATACTGTAATATGCTTCAGGTGATGTATTTCCTTTATGCTTCACCTCTACAAGAAATGGACTAATACGAAATAGACTTCTACATCGTACTTTTGCTTAGTCTGAAAGTATTACATATCCGTGAAAAGTGTTCCAATCAAAAAGCCACAGTTAGAAGGGAGTCTCCCCCAAAGCTGTACGTACATGTAGTCCAATTACGGGTGGTCTCTGAAGCTGCCACATGAACCACTACAAGTGGTCTTTTCAACTTTCTCCACATGTGGCCTGAACACTTGAGCAAACCTGACCTGCGCTTTTATGCTTCGAAAGTCATAAACTGGGAGCGCAGTCACACACGCGCACCAAGAAATCCGTGTTCTGCTTGTACAGGAAGATGTCACCAGACACTGCGGTGATTACAACAGAAACCGTTAAACTTTCATTGGAAGTTAATTCCTTTCTGTTGCACCAGGGATAGCTGTGGGATTAGATGCGCACTTTGAAGATCCGACACCGCGCTTGAGTGAAAACAGAAAGGCAGTGCTCTGGAGTGGCGGTGAAACGAGATGCCAGTGCTGTACAAAAAGAGAGAGAGAGAAAAGAAATAATGGATGAAAAATAGTCAGATTTCCATTTGTGACTCTCCAAACCCGCAGTGGGACCATTTCAAAAGCCGTAATTCTTTGGTGTTGTGCTCTAGGATATTTTTCACAGGGAGGGAAAACAAGACCAATACAGGGAGATTTACAGGGTTTCGCAGCTCGTTCACAAATTTAAATACTCTCTTCTTCCTCTCTGCACCTCTCGTCTCCTCATTCATCTCCTCATTCATCTCCTCTAAACGTTTTTCCAACGACAGGGACTTCACACTGCATTTTGACCACACAGACTTGACTGAGGGATGTTTGTGCTTGCCGCAACTGGATTCACCAAAAATTCCCATCGGCCCAAAGATACGTACATTGAGTGCGGTCACATGTGACGACCATGTGAGCAGGAACAGATCTAGATTAAAAAAAAAATCTAATTCAATTCAGATTTATGATCTAAGTTTGCGATTAAGTTTGAAATTAGTATGTAAATAAACCGTCAGTGTTAATCTTTATGGTTGTTTTGGCTTTCTATCAGCCAAACACAGAGTAGCCGCCATGCGAAGAGTTATTTCTCATTTCTGTTGCACAAAAAAACGACACAAAATTGTTTCATCAATGTGGCATTTAGTTGTAGTAGCATTTGTCCTTGTGCAGACTGAAAGACAGACAACATCTGTTTGACTAAAGACGGGCCACTTCTCACATTAAATTTACTTCGATGAAAATAATACCTCTAATTATAATTACCAATGTTAATTTATTCAATATAAACTAGTTCTTTGTAAGTATTTGTATCAGTGTGTGTGTGTGTGTGGGAGAAACCAAGCAGGTTCCCAGTGTCCTTGTCTCTGTTAACCCCAGACTCTCCAGACAAAAGCAGCTTTGTGTCCAAGAGCTCTAAGTGCGGTGAAAAGGTTTCGGGAGGTGAATGTGAAATAAGGTTCCCTCTTTTCTTCTTTTTTCAACTATGTCTTTCACTTCCTCGCTTTACAAATGTATGGCTGCCATTAACGGGGGAATCAAGACCATTCAAGGGGTGTATAATGGTCAAGAAGCTGTGATAATCTGCTGTTCAGATGCTGGCTGGCCGTTGCAATCTGAGCTGTCTTTGACTGGAAGTGTATGTCTAACTTACTGTGGGTTGGCGTGGCGGCCATTCAGCTACTGTGGCTTTCACTTGGGTCCCATTAAAGAGGACACAGAGAAGTAAAGTACAGAGACCAATCAGCGAAGCAATCTCCTGCTTTTGCTCCTCCTCACACACTTTCAGAAAGCTCGTACTCTTTGTTTTTCGGTCATAACACTCAATAACAGTCACAGGCAACAAAAGAAACGTCTGTATTTATTACGTGGTAGAAAGCTGGAGAACAGCACAACGTACATGGCTCACATGCACCCGTGTACAGAAAATGAGGTGTGGAGCTACACTGAGCGTAACTGTGGGGTTTATTGTGAATCTTAACTGGGCTTTAATAGCGGGTTACCATTGAGGATTTTGAAGGTTTACTATGAGAAACCCTGTGGAGAACATGCACACGTTTAAACTTCTACCTTCCAGGCATCTTTAACAATCACAGCAGGCCGGCATATTTAAGTTAAAGGCCACTGACGAATAAGAGCAGCATTTGATTTGTTTCACTAGACAAGCTGTGGTGACACGAGCTCTCTAGACCGCAGAGAGCCTCTCATCATTAACACCTTAGAATTCAGTTCCCAGATAAAACCCTCAGTGTTAATGTCCTTCTTTGATGCGTCCCTTCCTTTCCACATTTTACAGATCTTTGCAACCTCCGTATTTTCCTCCAGCTAGTTTTGAATCACTGTTATCAGGTGAGGTTTGTTAGCAGGTCTGTGTCGCGCCGTGATTTTGATAAGAGGCGTCTTTTTCCCAGGCAGGTACCAAGTGACACACCGATTGGATGCCTGCTGTCCCGTGGCCTGACCAGACTTCGGGACCCACGGGGGGGCTCCTGGGAATCATCTCAGTTCTAAGGTGCTATCTCAAACCTTATAAAACCCTGATAACCTGGAGAGAAACATCAGAAGAAGAGGGGGTAGAAACTGCTTTCTTTGTATCTGTCACATTTTAACACATGTAGTAGCTGTCTGTAAAAGGGCTAACAGGAAATATAACCAGCAGGATTGTGACAAACAACAGAGGAAGAGGAGAGGATGATGGCTGAAATCTACAATTTACAGTGTGAATATGCATATTTGGGAAATTTTTACATTCTTGCAAAAGATTTAAATCAGAAGATTAATATCCCATCCGTACATGCTCACTGAATACGCCACACAACAGCCAGACACCAATTTAGGCGCCGCTACAAAACATACAAAAGAAAGAAAGAAAGAAAGACTAAAAACAGCAATTTCGCTGTTTTATAAGAGGCACTTTATGCAGTAAATTCCTGGATGACTGTTTCCAGTCTGGATGAGGTAAGCAACCCAGCTGGCCGCAGCTTCATGTTGACAGACATGCACACAAGGACCCTTGGCAATAAGCATATTTTGCAAAATGCAGATTTACTCTTTCATGGTTTTTCAAAGCAACGTGATAAAAATGCCGTTATCTTTCAGTCCTCTGGAGTTGCAGCCATAAACTTATCGCCCAGTTCCAAATCTTGAGCCTATAAAAGCACCATTACCCTATCCGTCTCTTTCATCAAAATACGCAAAACGCTGTATTCTGATAAAAGCATGACAGCTACTTCTGGAAAAGATTAGAAAAGTTCCCTTCTATTGCTTCCATGTCTGAAGTTTTGGAAGTTTCTATTGTCCTGAAATATGAGGTGTCCCCTCCATGTATTTCAGTTCTTTGGTTTGAACTCTATATGCATTAGCTTGTCTGTCATTGTCTGCCACAGGACTGAAGTATGAAATGAAAACTATACTCCCTGTGGGTGAATCGTATATATTTGCGCAGCTGGTCCAGGCTGCGTGGAAAGACTTCGAAGTATTTGGACAACCAAACAATGTTAATTTGAAACCTATTAACATTCTACTTCAGTTCGGGTCGAGGAAGATATTTTCAACGCTTAACAAGCACAGAGAGCAGCATTTGTTTCCTGTTGGGGTGAGTCGCCTCGCGTTTTCACCCATGAAATCACTGTCACCTTGTCAGACCCCACGGTACGTTTTTTTAGGCTGAAATCCAGGATGAAAAACAATGGATCAAACTTCGGTTTGTTCTTTGATGCTTGAATATTTGCCCACGTGTCAGGCTGTTCACGGTTAAATGCATGACACAGTATTGTTCTTTTGCTGTGTTATGTTATCATGCCAGGGGTAGTTATTTTCTCCTTTAATCGAATCTGTCTGGGTCTTAATCGACTGATCCTGCTGGATTAAGCTGGTTTCCTGTCAATCCACTCCCACTCCCACCAAAAACACCGTGGTAAGATCGCCACTCAGGTAGTTCTACGACTTGCACGGTAAAGACAGCGCCATCAAAATTAAGCTTCCACCCACATGCTGCAGAAGTAAATCAGCTTTCAGTGAGGGCTCAACTTCAGTCTGATAAATGATTTATGGTGAGGATCTAGGAGGAACGTGTTTCCTCATGTAACTATGTACTGCCAGTGTTAACTTACATAACAACACTTGTGTGTGTCATTGTGTCTCAAATGAATTAATTCAGGAAATGGGATTTAGTTAGGATAAATCATTGTAAATCATTTGTATATATGGAAGAATTTTATTTTAATGATATTGTTATTATAATCCCTAGTATTTATTAAATCCACTGTAAACACATTTTCTAAATAAAATCTAATTCAAGAGGAACACTGTGCAGGATTTAATAGATTTGTTTAATTTAATAGAATTGATTTGTATCCCTCCCTTTCCAAGTGAACGGGAGAAGTGGAGGCTTCTTCATAGGTATAATGGGCTCATTCTAATAACATAGCTAATGAAAAACAAGTATTATATTCTTGCTAATAAATCTGTCTAAGTTCGACTCACCAGACCTTTAAAAACTGCAGTATTGTAAGTACAGCTTAAATTTAATGATTTCATTTGATTTA
The DNA here is from genome assembly GCA_005024645.1 of Planiliza haematocheilus. NCBI lineage: Eukaryota > Metazoa > Chordata > Actinopteri > Mugiliformes > Mugilidae > Planiliza > Planiliza haematocheilus. Next base: position 7,959,387 of record SRSE01001339.1, on the reverse strand, counting down.
ATTTACTGTAAAATGGATGACGCCTCCGTTAAACAAAGCATACTCTGTTATAGTGTTTTATATAACCAGCAGAGATACGTAACAAAGAATAATAATGTTGGTTTATAGTCTTCATCTTGCTTGAAGGTGTATGTCTTTGTATTTGATTATAGTGATTGTTATTATATAACAGTGTGTGTTTGTGCTTCTGTAAGAGATGTTCACTGTGGGTTTATCTGTCTGGCACTTGTTTAGATTGCGGTCAGGCTGATTGCATGGAGTCCTGTGGGAAACATCCCCCAAACAGACTCAATTTGTGAAACAAATCTGCTCCTTTTCACCTAAAGAGAACTGTTTTCCTCTCAGAGTATTGGTTCTTTGTTGAGCGTGGGCGACGGTCTACATCAAGTGGGCCGGCTGTGTGCTCGGCGCAAGAGTAAACCATGCCCAGATTTGAGACTAAGTAGGTGTTTGAAGCAAGCCCTCATGCATCTGATTACTCGTCTCTGACTTGTCGCTTTTCCAAAAAGACCAGCAGCAGTTGGGACTGTGACGTATATTGAAGAGAAAGCGTTGCCAAAAACCCATTACGGCTATTATGCACATTCATTCAACAGAAAATGTAAACACTCATTAACAAAGTCAACCACTGTTCAAGGAGGTGACGTAAAGAAATGAGTTTGTGCAGGTTTTTTTTTTTTTTAAATGAAGTTTGCATCATTTGTTTGTGTTAACATTCTGATATCGTGACTCATTTTTTACTTGTACTTAAAGCATCAGAAACATTAGCGAAGCAAAAACCTTAGTGTATTGTAATCATTGCTTTTTTTTGCACATGTGATAAATGGCATGATGCATACACCAATTAGCACACATGTTTTTGTAAGAGAAGCCGTGACCCTGTGCAGCAATACGCACACGTCTGGCACGTAATGTGGATAAGGGCAGCCCTGTGCATGTATGTACTTGGCTGAATGCGAATGCAGATGTTGGAACTAATGTATGTTAGTAAGATAAAATAACTGAGAAGTCTCTGTTAGCTTCATTCCCCCTCCATGTCTACTTGTGATTAAATGCAATGTCTGCATTATTGAGAATGTGACTGCACGTGTGTGTGGACTGTGAGGTATCTAACTTACAATAAGGCCTCGTGTGTGACAGTGACAGAGGTTTACAACTGTCGACAGCTACCCTCCTGCTGCAATCCGACATCATGTTTGGATCGCTCATTCGCGGATCCAGCGCCACAGCCAGAGGCCACAGGGTCAAAGGTCAGGACTGTAAGGATATATCACGGTGCGACCTCCATCAAACGAAGTGACCGTGAAATTTGGACAAGGTGCAGTGTCAGGCATCACTGACCAGCTAATGGACAAATTGCTTTCTTAGGTTGGTATGTGCAGATTGAATGAAGATTGCTGGTTTTCCTTCAGGTCACGGGAAGCCTCCCCCCCTGCATGTCAAGGCTACATAGACTCAAACTATCTTTATTATATAATTATGCTAAACTCAGTTTCATTTGATTATGGTCATGTAGTTTTGCAGAATGAAATACAGCAGGCAAACTTTTGTCACATCCTGAGGAGTAACTAGATGCTGTACTTTGCTGTGGTAAGCACCGTCACAACATGAAGTATCCGGGTTTGAACCCACAAACCGGATTGTGGAGCTTGCATGTTCTCTCTTTGCCCAGTGGGTTTCCTTCATGTAGTCTGACCTCCTCCCCCTGTCCCAAAGCATGCGTGATTCTGAAGCGGCCTTAGGTGTGCATGTGACAGTGAATGGTTGTTCGTCTCTTTGTGTACCTGACCTCTCACTCAATGGCAGCTTGGATAGGGTCCACCACTTTTCAACCTTCAGCAGGATAAGTTAGAAATGACTGTTAACTTACATTAATTAATCAAAAGTATAATCCTCTATAAAATGCAGAATGTCACTGTAAATTTTAGTTTAGTGGTTTAACAGTGTCCAGATATGTTCAAGTGCTGATTATTCATCCACCTCCATCTTCCATTTTCCCTTTTTATTTTGCTTATTAACACAAGATTTTTATTTTTTTCTTCACCTGGATTGTTGTCAGACTTATTCGAGTTGGATTTATATTAACAGATTTAATATTAGACTCCTGACTACGTATATTCATCTAATGTGAACTTGCCTACTTTAAAATACAGATTCATGTTTTTGTACTGTTGAGTCAATGTTAGTGAAAGGATATTGAGAAAGCATAATTATCCAGGGTTCTTTTCCACACTAATAATGAACACACATTTATTTTCCACCGGTTAATGAGAATAAATCTTGGATAAAAACATGACGCCTGTCAACCAACATGTCTCCAGTCTAATTAAAAAAAACACACACACACAAGAAAAAATGGACTTTGAGTGGGGAGTTTCTGAACCCGCACACACACATGCACAAATGGACATATATCATCTCCCAGCATGTTTTTCTGTTAGCCACCTTCTCAGTAATTCACTGAACTGAAGAGAAAGGAGGGAAAAAAAGAGAAAAGAAAAAGAAAAAAGGGTCAGTACGCACTACTGCATGTGCATTATGGCTGGCTAACACTGATGTTAGTCTTTGTTTTGCACTGAATTAACGTATATTTTAATCTTGGCTTAAAAATTTTAAGACATTTTCTTTCCTAAATGGCTGATAGTTTCATTAAGCCCTAACTATTCAGGATCTAATTTCTTCTGTGAGAAAAAAAAAACATTTGAAAAGCTTGTATTTTATTAATAAAGAGGCTCATGGTCACTTTGTACTATGCAGTGTGGTTCTAGACGGATGGACGCACTATTGCAAGTAAAAGCCTTGAACAGACGTATTAAATGTGAAATTATTTAATTTTTTTTTGGATAAAATTGGAGCAAACTTTACATTAAATATGCAGTTACTTTACTTGGCTCCTTTTCCCTACTTTCACAACTGCTGCAAATCTTCACAAAGGATTTAACTGATTCATTTTTCATCCTCTGTACTTTTGGAGGGAGCTGAATCAAAGAATTTCAGGCTTCATATACCCATTGGACTTCATGCATGTTTATTGCCCTCAGCTTTTTATCAGGCTGACATGTAATGCAGCAGATGCAAAGGTTAACAGCTCTGCCAAATCACCCGCTACCCTCTGACCGCAGCCCCATGAATAGCAGGTTGGGAAGAGGACAAACTATAAAATCATCAGGTGTTCGTAGAAGGAAAAAAATGCTTTTAGATTTCTGACAATGAGCGGATTTGTTTTTATCAGTTTTTTGGAAGGATTTCAGCTTTTCATGCTTTATGCGGGGAAACATAACTCTTTGTCTAGATGAAAACCAGAGCTGCTTTAATCAGAAACTGGCACTGAAGGGGTTTGATTCATGCCACAGGTTCACATTCTTGCAAAACCAGTGCGTATAATTCTATTTTTCTTTCCATCTAAAAATCACCTCCAGTGAATAACACCTACCTGTGGGATAAACTGAAACAATTACAGTCATTACTACTGCTGTTGTTACTGTAACAGAATCATGCTCCCTCGTATTTATTTAACCGTTTACGTGCAGGACATGTTAAACTCTTGAGTGTTGTTGCTCCATCTTGTTAAGTATCAACACACATTTCACACATGACTTATTACTGTGCTGAGTTTCTCCATTTAGACAAATGGCCCCAGCGGAAAAGGGACTCTGGGGATCTCTCACCACATCCAATAAACTTAGAAAATGAAGCATTTGCATTTTCACACCATGCAAGCACTCGGCTGACCTCACTGTTAACCTTCCACCAGCCATCCTTTAAATTGATCCTTTACTCTCCCACATTCTCCCTCACGCCCCGCCCTCTCACCTTGTGCTTTTACATTAAAGCCTAGAGTCTAATATTTGAGTGATCTGGCTGTTTAAACCATCACCCCTTTCCATGAAGTCATCTTGCATAGGAATCGGTCTAAGCATGACTGACCCATGACGTCAGGGTCGCAAGGAGATTGCTGAGCGGGCGTCCTTGCACTTCCACCTATGTCCTGCACAGGACATGCGTGGAAGCAGCAAAGAGGGTTAAAGCGCGGCCGTGACCCTGCTGATGGAGTGCTTCTGTGTGGTCGAACAGGGTCACAAGTTCAGCAGGGAGCAGCGAAAGGTTAGGCAGGACTGACAGGACACCTACATCCATCCAGTGCCCGAGGGAAACTCGTCACACTGACAGCAGTTTTGTGATTCTTTCTGCCCGCTGTGGGTCAGTAGGCAGAGCGGGTTGTCCACGAATCAGACGGTTGGTGGTTCGATCCCTGGAATGGGCCACATGCCGAAGTGTCCTTGAGCAAGACACTGAACCCCAGGTGCTCCCAGTGCATATTGCTTATCTGAGTGAATGGGTAGATGCATCTGTGACTGTAAAGCGTTTTGAATACCAAGAGCGCAATATGAAAACTACCATTTACATCAATGGTCTGCTCAATCCCTTGTCTTCCTTTACTTGTTACTTGTCCATCTTGTTTTTCTTTCTTCTCATATATTCTCTCATGAGTTTGATGTGATTTATGCATGTGACAGGTGCTGAACAGATATACACACTCTCAGGAGTTGCAGCCGTTATTCCCATAAAGTCAAAGTCATATTCTCACAGCTCCTCTCTCCATAGTCCAACAATTATGCGAAGGCCAGAATAAACAATTTCGAAATTTCTGTAATCAAATGTGTCCTTTCTCATAACGCTAAAGAGAAATACTTTTTCTGTGAAGTCATTTAAATTCATGAATTGGGAATTGAGAGGAATCAGTTGAACCACATCGTGTTTATTCAGTGTTTTTTTTTTTAACCTGATCTAATAATAACAGCATTTAAAAATCGGCCTCATTATGATGCTTGACTCGACTCCTGCTGCCTCATAAAATGAGCAAAACATTCAAGTCCCTGGACTGCAATTACATCGCTCAGAAACTCAACCTGTTTCCCCGACATGTGTGCATAAATGCATCCATTCCCACAAACACTGGAAGCAGGCGAGCGAGCAGCCGGATCGGTCTTCCTCGCAGGCTGTCCTTGATTGAGGCCTCTTCTCATTGGTACAATTGGGCAACCGGTTGTGGTTAGAAAAACGCAGCAGCATGGAAACATTTAACCAGGCTGAAGGATGGCCCTCACCCTGACCACCGCAAACACTCATAAAACACAGCCACATGTAAAGGATTGAAAGGATGATTGCCTCTCTTTTATCCGGCGATACCCAGTACCAGGTCAGTAGGCCTGACTAACGACATGCTGTTTATAATGTGGCATGTAATAAGACATGATTCCACTCTCTTAACCCGGATCCTTGAACTTTATCATCCAATTTATTAGCTGTCTTTAGACAGAGCCAACAACTGTAAAAGTCAACGACAAGACTGGGGATTGTGCTGTTGGAAGGGGCTGTACACAAGGCCTCAGAGTGTTTTATTTGAAGGGCAGACTACACCTAGACACAGTCCAATTTCCTCCAGCCAAAGGCTTTTCATCTTCTGGAATCCCGTAGTCTCTCAAACTCGTCAATCCACGATGACAGGTCAAACAGAAGCTAAACTTTCTCTTGGTTTGATTCCAGCTGCCCAGAAATACTGAAACACAAAAGTAATTGCCGTCTGTTTGTGGCTCTGTGATTATTAAAAACAATTCTGTCTTGTTCCTTTGTCATACACACCTGGGACGGACAGTTTAAAATAATATTGCACTTCATTATAAAGTAGCAGTCTCTGAGTTGCAAGCCAGTTGGCTGGATTTGTAATGCATGGGATATAAAGTGTTGCTATTAGTTTCTATTTTGTGGAAAAGTGTATGAGTTCAGGGGCGGCTCAGTGGAGAGGTGGATATTACTGATGCCTCACAGCGAGCTAGCCCAGGTTCGAATCAGACATTCTGTGTGGAGTTTGCATGTTCTCCCTGTGTCTGCGTGGGTTCTCTCCGGCTACTCCAGCTTCCTCCCACCGTCCAAAGACATGCTCATTAGGTTAACTGGTGATTTTAAATTGGCCGTAGGTGTGAGTGTGAATGGCTGTCTGTCTCTCTGTGTTAGCCCTGCGATAGACTGGCGACCTGTCCACGGTGTACCCCACCTCTCGCCTGTCAGGCTCCAGCAGACCCCGTGACCCTTAATAGGAATAAGCAATTACAGAAAATGAATGAATGCATGAGTTTAATTCACTTAAGTTTTAAACAGTTTTCACGGTACCTTCAGTCCAAAACTCCAAGACTGAGCACCATGGGAACAGTGGCAAGTAAAAACTCCCTTTCAACAGTAAAAAAAAAACCTTGAACAGACCAGAATATGGGGGGACCCTTCAGACCAAAGCCCACCGGGTAGATTAAACACAAGAAAAGAGAACAGAGGAAGAACCAAAAGACGTAAAAGCGAGCAGATAAATTAATCTCATGGGCCGTATAATACAAACATGATGACCTGAAATCTATGACTGATGCTTGATACGTTTCAGGCCAACTTTGAACAATATAAACAAACTGTTCAATAACAGTTTGTATTCTGGAAAAAAATAAAAAGGAAAATTAATTTTGTTTTTGATTTACTGGAAAGGAGTAGTTGGACCGTACCTATAATTTTTTTCGGGACTAAATGAAGCAAGTTAATCTTAACTCTACATTTGAAAGACAGAAAGGGAAAGGCTGAAACAATACGTGATTTCTTTCTTTGATGTAACACATCCATGCACAAAAACCTCAAACAGACGGACACACGGCTAAACTCCATCCACGTAAGCTCAAGCTGTGGCCTGTGACTGGCCTCTATAAGCATCAGTGATATTATATATATTTATATAGGTGTAATATACGAATGCTACTTTCTTCAAAACTGGTCGGGGGACAAATAATGGTGCACACAGTGCGATGGGTAAAAACTGGAAGAGGAAGCACAGCAGGAAACTCTATGTGGAAACCTTGCCCGTATTATTTCACTAAATTTATCTCATTTGGAAGCGATGTATGTGACCTATGGCTGTATCTTATAGCTCCCAGATGGACAATACAGTAAGAGGATTTTCCACTTTAATTCTAAACAGGCCTTTTCTGTGTTCTTTGACACAAACGTGCAGGTTAGCTCTGTCACCTTACATACACACACACTGCGTTATGAAATACAACAGGATTTCCCCAGGAAGGAAAACAAACTCCCACATCTACTGTCATATTCTTATAGTCTATTGCACTCTGTAGTGCAGTCAATATTGTGGAGTTCGGGTTGTTCTCCCTCCTTCTCGTCTCTTCTTTCTCTTTTGAAAGCACATTGGTTTTTAAACTAGACCTTCTGTCTCTGAGGATTTAAGATTGAGAAAATCTGTACAGCTAGGCCAGATTACCGTGAAGGTTTTATCCTCCACTCCTGAGTGAAATAAGGAAGAAATAAAGAGCAGATTTTTTTGACTAAGGTTTGGTTAACATTAAAGAAATGCCAAACTATGTTATGTTAGGCTTTTTTTTCTCCTCTTTGTAATAAAACGCTGCACCGCCTCAGATGTTATCGTTTTTTGAAGTGGGGATTTTGTTGAATCTTTTATTCATATTTTAAAATCATTTTATATCAAATTCCTTCTGTTGGATTAGAACGGTTGAAGAAGGCATCTAGCAAAGCTCGCATGTGTCTAAGTCAGAGGTATGGGAGGCTGCCATCAGTCTGAATGGAACACTGGGCCCCGGATTTGGGCTGCAGCCTCTTGGTTACAGAAAAATACTACATCTTAAAAATTCTGACCACAGAAAAACTGCTCATAGGACAGAAATATTATTTCATACAGAAATAAAAAAAAATTTAGAAGACATATCAGAACTCCTCAGAACCAGGTCCAAACTCTGAATTGGTTGCAGTTCTCTTCTCTGGTTATTTTCACTGTGGAAATCTGATTCTATGTGCACATGTGTGCCTGTTTTTACACTTGACAGGAATTGCCCTCTCATACTACAGTCCTTAACCTTGCTTCTGCAAGACAATGTAAAAAGACACTCCAGCTCTGTGACTGCTCACGATGATGGCTGACAGGGTGCCCTTTGTCATCCTCTCATTGGCCACAAAGAAATTGTTCTCCTATCTAGACAGCTCATCTGATGGCATTCGTCAGATTCAAAAGGGTTGTGTTGCTTCTGTTAACTAGGCCTGTCTGTGGCGATGATGCAAGACAGACAGACCAAATGTCCTCACACTAAGTAGGAGACACGTTATGAGCAGGATGATGGGAAAATGAGAAAACGCTGCTTTCGCTCACCGTAATATGCTGCCGCGTGAAGGGAAAGGGACAGGGATCTGCAAATACAATCACCACAAAAGCAGTTCTGCATAAACTGTGCATGCTGAATAAACACAACAGATCAAAGTTGGAGGATGGAAGCCTCCAGAGAGAGGGCTGCTCAAATTAAAACCTGAAACTGAAAAGATGTGTCTCTGTGTTTTTGGAAGCGAGAGCAGGGATAAGATTTTATTTGGATATGCATTAAAGAAGCTGGCCTTAAATTCACAGTTGAGAAGCCAGGGATTACCAGCCACAACAGCGCACGCACACATACACCGGAACCTCTACTACGTTGTCTTCAGCCAGCTCATTTGCATGTGGGAGTCAGGACCTCTCAGCCATCCAGCAAAGTCACGCTCTGCCAATCAAAATTAAGTTCATGTGAGCAGATGGCAGTACTGTGCTGCAGTTCACCTTCTCATCACTGGGTCTGCACTAGTGTTTTACCATCTTTCAGCTCACTGTTTTGATTTTGCGAGTCTGTTTTTGCTGGAACGCAAGGTTGTTTTTTAGCCAAAGGTCCTCAGGAGCTGGTGGAGAACAAAAACAGAGCTATAAGGAGAGCAAATATTGGACATATACTCCTTACACGGAGACTGACGCCGATGATTCACATCTGCTAAATGTGTAAAGACCAGGCTACGCTCAGTGAAATAGTTAGCTAGCACTTTTTATCTAATTTAGTATATTTTAGTAGTTTAATTTGAGTAGTATTTAGTTAAACACACATTCTGCTGCAAGTAGACAAACAAAAATCAGTGGCTGCGATTTTAAAGTGTTCAGAAATCTTAGACTACACACTTAACTCTTTTCACCAGGTTCCCGCTGCGGGGATTTAAAGGCATACCTGAAACGTGATCTGATCATGTGTACCTAATTTTATGCCTTGCTAACACTGTAAGTCATCCTTTTAAACTGTGGAGGGGTCCCAAAATGAAATACACGTTGCCACCTTGTAATGATGAATATAATCTGTGTCGACCGTAAGACACTAAACAGGGGAGGATTAGTCTCTGTCTTCCCGAAACGTTCTCCACGATCCGTATCTGTTTCACAACCACATACTTTTCTTGCTCCTTCCCCGTGTCTGTGCTTCATCTCTCTGGGTGATGCAGTTGACCTTTTGGTATCATTATAAATGGTTATGTGAAAAAAGGATAGCTTAGAAACAGAACACTTTCTCTTTCTCGGTGACAGTGTGTGCACACAGGGCCGTGTATGAGTTCATGAATCAGCGGACGATGACCAACCAGTCATGTCGGGGCTGCAGTGTATAACCTTCAACCACTAGATGACTCCCTTGCATTTGTAGATGTTGTGATTAGGCTCCATCAAGGTGGGATACCTGGTGTTCCTGCATGTGTGGTGCAATACCCCCATAGTGTTCAGCAATGAGAATATCTTCATGTTAAAAAAACAATCATTAATGTACAGTATTGTGCTGCATTAATTCTGTCTTTTTGTGATCCTTGGAGCTCTCTCTTAGTCTGCAAATAAAACAGCCTGTATGAAGCAATATTGGTGAGATTGCATGAGTAAAGCAATGGAGCTTAGTAATAAAGCTGCTGTTGTAATTAAAATCAGAGCCGTTCTTCATTGGTTCTGGCACCAGACACCCACGCCGGAGAGAAATCTGCCGGACTCGGAGGAAACGAGGGAGGAGGCTGAGAGAGTGAGCCTTAGTTAATATAGTCTCATGCCCATAGGCACAGAGGAGTTAGGCTGAGGACGGTGTGAGGCCGAGTTGATGAGGAGGGTGAGGAGGAATAATGTGGGGGGGAGATGATTGCGGGGTGAGAACAGGCAAGGGAAAGTTTGAGAAGAGGGCGCGAGGTCGGGCTGAGGAGTGATGCCGAGAAGAGAAGAGTAGAGTCTGTAGCTTTCACAGACCAAATGAAAACATAGGACTGTATTTATATTGTCACAACAGATTTAAAGTTTAGATGGCAATCACTCACAGCTACTTAAACATTTCTACCCTGTGGCGTATCTTGTTGGTTTCCATAAGACTCGTGGCGTCCAGTAAACGTCAGAAGAACTCTAAATCTAAATCTGAACTCAGTACAGATTGATTTATGACCATAAATGGTGTTTTTACAAGGTTGTTTTATTTGTCATCATGAGGGCAGAGCATGTCAAATAAATCTGCACACACACAGCCTGATGTGGCCACGGTGGCATGGCTGAGTCAGCTATACGCATTCCTTGTGTATTAGTAATAAAACAAAGCACTGCAGTCTTAACATGCATCAAAATTTCTTTTATTAAATCACACAGTTGCTGTTGTTGAGCAAAACATTAAACCCCAGTCGACTGCTGATTATTAGACGAGGTTTGAATGTCACCTCTGCCACCAAGTGCTAACATGTCGGTTAATAGCTCCTGCAACTGTACATTTGGATCTGTACGGTGTGTGCTGTACTTATTCTCTTTCACCAACCTCAGAGTTATGCATGAAGGGATGAATGAAAAGTGAAGTGATGACAGAAACCCTGGCAGTTATTGTAGTTTCACATTTTTCAGTAGTGACTTCTTCTTTTTTTTAAATTATTATTACTCTTTCTAACTTTGGTTTTCATTTCTGTTTAGTTTCAGTTTAGTTATTAATGTTTGCGTATGTTTAGTTCTGGTTTAGTTTTCATTAGTTTCTGTTATTACTGTTATACGGGGGGTGGGGGCGGCATTTGTAGAGTCCAAGATTTCAGAAGTTAGAATTACAATGCAAACACTTTCAGAAGGAAATGGAGTCACGGTTGTTAAGACATCCCTTCTTGGCAATGCTTTCTCTTTTATTCCAGTAAACCAAATTTATTTTTCACGCTTAGTTTTGATTTATGATTTAAATTAGTTATAATATCCTTGGGCCAAGGAATCGTGTCAACATGAATGAATCATTAAATAAGTCAAATAAGTCAAATTAAACTTTTTTTAATGAAGAATTTACAGTTTAAATTAACAAGACTAAGAGTCTACAGCTGTTATCACTCTGTGAAGCTGCATTAATGTCGCCCTGGGCTTCTGTAAATCCTCATAATGACTATGCTAACGTGCAGATGCTGAGCATGTCCACCATCATAGTTTGTCTGATTAGTGTGCTAACACTTACAGGTATTGGGCAACAAACCAATGTAGTGGACAAATATATATTTTGGCCTGATAGTGTTACCATGTGAAAGGTGCTTTCATCATCCAAAAGTTCTCCAAGACATTTCAACATAGACAAATGTTAACTTCATGGTGGTGCATGTCAGTCGTCAGGGGATCACTTAAATGTTGATAGGAATGAATCCAATACCTTTAGATATTTGAGTCCACAGAGGACTATAGAGGACAGGATAATCAATATTACCTTGCCTGCAAAAGTTGTATTAACATCACTAGTTTTCAGTCAAGGTTATTCCACACTTACTTACTCTGTGCACCGTAAATGCCACAAATAACTTGGACACTAAGCCGGAAACAAGTGAAAGTGGTACAAAAACACAAAAGTGTCTTTGTTAGAGATTTAAGGAGATTTATGTAGCTTACTTTGGCCCCTACCAGGAGTCAGTGTGTGTGTTTGTGTATGTGAACTTTGTGACTCCGACTGCTCGTTCCACTAGGCCTCTGCTGTGCCTGAACAAGCTTACCCCTCAGCCAGACCTGCGTCAACCGCTCATGTGGGCTTGCATTCATGCATGTCTAAGTGTGTCAAAGGGTGTCTGTTTGTTCTCTGTTTTATCCCATATCGAAGGCATTGTTGTGCTGCTCTTAAAGTGACATTTGTTTATAATATTTGCAGAGCTGTAGAAATTACTTTTTGTTTACTGACGCAGGCTGTAGTCCATTTCGTCAGTGCTCAGTCTTGCTGAAACAAACTTCCAGAGGATGCCAAACTGGAAGATGTGAGAATTACTCTGGGCGTGTGTGAAGTGTATCAGATGGTTTGGTTTTAGAGAATCACCCCAAATTTTTACAATGAGGCGAAATTAGGAGATTCATTGGTTGGAAAGGAAGGTCAGGGATCTTCTCTGCAGTTCAGGGCTGCACACAAATTACACCTAATAATTCTGAATATGTGTGCGAGTTAGTTTCCTATTAATGCTTCATAGATAATTTTTAACCAGCCTTAATGACTAATGTGACGGGCAGAGCAAATGACCCTGAGCTGAACGGTTTCACCTTGGCATACAAGGTAGAAAACTAAACCAGCTGAAGGTGGTATTGTATGAGTGGATGTGTGTGTGTGTGTGTGTGTGTGTGTATGATTAACAGTTACTGGAGCAACAGTGGCATTTTGTCACAAACCTTTCTGAAGTAAACTCGTCCAGTCTAAGAGGCTCCGCATCATGGCGCTGATGGATTACGCCGCTTTAGCCTTATTACCGTACACGAATCAAGTTAACCGTCTACTATGCATCTAGAATGCTACTTTAGTTACTAACAGGTGACCAGCTATCTCAACTAGCGTGTATTTTTATACAGGGAATAGGGTATTTGAAGAGATGGGGAACCTAGAGAGCATTTGCTGGATTGTAGTGGAGTGCATCTGCAGGATCCTTGGTGTTTCTACAGCAACAGGTGAGAAACAAGTATGAAAACAAACAGACAAAATTACAAAATCAAACTCATGTGTAGGGCTTATTGTTTCAGCATGAGCCTGATTTTATTCACTGGCTACGCTCACAGACTCGCAACAGACCGTCTCTGTGAAATTCTGAGGTCAGAGGTTACTCCTGTAAAAACATAAACAAGCCAAAATTCAACAGAAAACAGAAATAGTGTTGGTAGAAGTTTCTGTAAAGCGCATCCTGTTGTTTAGAGACGAGATATCTGATCCTGCCAGCTCTGAAGTAACTCTCTTGTGAGGAAGAGGCATCCAGCTGGGCTTTTTATGAATGTTACACACAAAATATTAAAAACCGCGATGTTTGCCAACCATAGTCTTGACCTCTAAGAACACCAAGCCGTCTTTCTATATGCAGGAAATAAAACCGCAGTCTATCGCACACATCCTTGCTGTTATTGTCCCACCTCCTCTGTGTTCCTCAGGCATATTGGGACAGATTGCGCGCAGCTCTCGTAGCCACATTAAATCATCATGGGGAAAATGGCTCTCTGGTTGCAGCCGCCTTCAAAAAATATGGGACCCCCTATACTTAAATTCAAACAGCTGCAAACGCTGAACATTTACCGAGAGACATGCGCCTCACATAACGCCAGCACCAAGCCTGTGCATCCAGCTGGGTTATTGGGCTTCTGGGATCACAAGCTGTTATACATTCACACCTACGTGGGCTTTTTTCCGTGCACGATTTTTATATGTGTGCGCATGTATGCATTTTTTTACGCATGTGTTTGTGTCTGTCATGGGTCGGCTCTGTGTTCACATGTGTACATGTCTGGGTTGGCCTCTGTGTGTGTTCTCCATGCAGACACACTGTTCTTGCAGGGCGGACATACATGTTAATATCCATCTGGTCTATATGCAGTGTTAATTCCTCTCACACTCTCTAAACTACCAGAAAGCATTAAGCTGCATTCCCTCGATTTTTCCCCTCTGGTGCAGATTGTATCTCTGGATTTCTGGTAAGCAGGCTTGAGAAATTGCTTCCATGTGTTTAGCAGCCATCCCCGCTTAATCATGCTTACCTCACAGGGAAAAATAGGTCTTTCTTCACAGTTTTAAAGACTTTGTTGTCGCAGCATTTCTCATGTTCTCTCACAACGACACAGGAGGATCCTCTTCGTGTACTATCATAGAAGTTTCACCATCCGCACCCACACAACAGTAAGAGGTGGGTGGATGTAATTAGCTTCGGATGGAGTCAGGCCAGGTGTTTCCCCGGGTTCCTAGGCTTTGTGCCCGCACACCGACTGCTGCTGGTTATGTTTACGATAAGAAGTCATAAGAAGTTATTTTACCAAAAATAATTGTTGTTGATGTGTTCAACCAAACCATGTCATGCCGTCATTAACCCTTTTCAAATACACAGAATAGAATAGAACAGAATAGAATAGAATAGAATAGAATATGGTGCCTCATCATACTATAACATTCGTTTTTTTCAGGATTCATTGGCAGATGTTCTTTGATGGGTTAAATGTCAGTTCAAATGAAATTACGTAGCTTTCTGGCAGTGATATGATTAGTGTAAGCACGAGTAAGCTATTATACGTTTTGTGACCTTCATGGAAACAACAAAACAACAGCAATAACTTCCTAAACTGGGTGCCCTCAAATATCTTCATATAACATACATCCTCAGGCAAAGTGTGACTACAATGGGACCACTTTTGGAAAGTGTGTTGTTTTTCCATCATGGCGCATAAAATGTATTTCTGCCAAGATTTAGACTAGTTCGTCACAGGCGTCGCAAACTACACGGCTGCAAGAATACAGTAAATGCTTCCTTAATAATCACTGTGACAAGGATATGAAGTGCAGTCCAAAACAAAGTTGCATTAGCGTGGAAAAATAGCAGCACAATAATAACAGTGTTTACATAACTTGGAGAGGTTTACTCTCCACTGCATCCCTGCCTGCAGCAAATGTGAAAATCGTGAGCTAAGTCTGACATCTGGTGGACAGACTCTGTTCGCCATTAATAATAATAATAATGTCAACTGTCTCTTTTTCAGTGCTGTGCGCTGTTGGAGTGGAGACCGTTCACCAAGGAGAATTCACCAGCCTCGGCATCTACCTGATGTAAGTTTTGAGCGAACTCTGCAACGTATTCTAGGACCCTAAACCTACTGAAGCACTCCTGACTTACATGTTGGCATTCCTAAGTTACAAACAGGCCGCCAGGATTGGTTAATGTGGTAAGGAATGTGAGGCCTAAAAGCTCTTAGAAAACAGTTCAAATACTGGGCCTGATTTTATAATCTCTCATGTAGAGAGCTCACACTTTCAAAGAGATGCTGGGAAGGAGTCAGAAGGATGATGTGTGAGTGCAGAGGGCACAGAAGAGATCAATCCTCCTCTGCCACTTCTTATTATCTCTGCGTCCCTCAGCAAAAACTCCCACAGAGCCACAGGAAAACATCTCTCCAAGGACGCCAGAAATGCTGTTTATTCAGCCAGTACACAGGAAAAAAAGCAGATGATTACTGTACACTCACATAAAAAGAAATACACAACTCTGTGATAAAACTTGAGAGTATATGGCTGGAGGCATTCTCCAATAATGATATGATTATCAGACTGTTTAAACACAAACCAGAGATCAAAAAAATCATCTGACATGCCAAGTCTTTTGCATCATATCTTGGTAACTTGCCGTCCACATTTTTCCTTTTTGTCAAACAAAAACCGTCTTCATCCACAAGTCTAAATGCTCAGAAACTGAACTTAAGCGAAGCAGCTTACTGATTACACCTGAGAGACGCTGTCAGTTTCATCCTACTCATAATTTGTCCCCCCCAGAGCGTCTTCTGTTGGCATAATGATATTTGAGCTGGCATATTTCCTGGATACCCTCCTGTCCATGTGTTTGCCGTGAGTACACAACATCCGACATCTATGCTCGGCGAGAATGCTGCAGCATGAGCATCGTATTTAACATATTTTACCTTATTAGCATATTTAGCATGTTACTGTCAAAGGGAGTGCAAGAAAGTGACAGCTTTAAAGACACGGAGCTGCCTGTGTTCCTCATCTGTTTACCCTCTCCCTCTAAAGCTGTCCTCCAGACTGGCAGCTGTTTGTGTTGTGGAGGAAGATGGGTCACATTGGAGGCTTCCACAAATTCCTGTATTACTCCATCATGTCAGTGGTGTGCTTCTTGCACCCTGTGTTGGTTTGGCATGCAGTCATCCCAGGTAAAATGACACCAGCATGATCAGCACACTTTGCAGATGAGTTTTAAAGAAAGACATTTTCAAGTTACTGTATATGATGCAGGTGTAGCTAACAAAATACACAATGACTCTGTCCTGTTCAAATGTTCCTGAAAGCTTTGATCAAGGACCAGGATGCTCAATACAGGACAGTGAAATTGTTTGTTTATCCGTTTTTATCTCACTGAAATTTTAATATTATAGAAATGTAATATGATTTCTGATTGCAGGTACAATGCTTCTGGTGACCGCCTTTTTTAACTTCATACTGAGCAAGAAAACAAAGACCAAGTCCTCAAAAAGCCACCAGGAGAGCTACGGCGACCAAGGCCCGACAAGCGTCTGCGTGACAGAAAGCTCGCACAACACATTCTCATTCTTCCACATGGCAACAGGAAGGAGAGGACAGGGGCCGGCACTAATGAGCAGAGACCACTGCCTCGGACAGGGAGAGAGAGGCGAGAGCGTCCAGGCCATGCTGGAGCTGGATCAGACAGCAGCACCTAAAGATAACGACAGAGAGAGGAGGAGGTGGAAAGACAGGAGGCTGATTTGCTTCAGAGGGAAGGAGGAGCCTGTGGAGAGAGAGATGGAGGAGATGGACGGATACTGCGAGCCTGAGCCAGACACCACATCAGACACAGCGCCTATGATTACCAACTGAACTGCTGTGCACACAAACAGACAGACTGAGCTTCGTACTGATAACACAAAGCATTTATAATGTATTCACACTCGTTGGGTTAAACTAGCTGGTACTGCACATCAGCAAACATTTAGTTTTGTATTGTAAGTATAGTTTATTTTATGCAATTATACATTTGAAATGTAAAGATTATTAGCTCTTTTTTTTTCAAAAATATTGGACTGATTTGTATATTTTATTTCGAAAATGATACCCATAACAAAATGCACCTGAAATCTGTTTTAGATTTGCTTCAAGTGGATGCATTCAAAGAAATTAATTCTTTTGTACCTTCTTGCGAATGTGGGTGGCCCTGATTGAAGGGCTGACATCAATGCAGAGCAATCCAATCCAGTTAGGGAATCATGCATTATTCATACCGCAATAAATTAGATCAACTGTTTCATTCATTCAGAGAAAACACGCGTGAGTAAGGGCGGCAGGCAGTGAAGCATATGCAGGTGCATGTGTTAGTCACATGCAAGCCTCCTCATTGTGCGTTTGTCATGTGTGCGCGGTGGCCATGGAGACAGAGCTCTGGGAGGAGGACTCACGTTATTATGGTGATGAGAGAAACATCAGATCGCCCACCAAAGCTCCACCGCAGGCCTGTTTCACCAAACCGTATCCAACCAATGCACCATATCATGTATGTATGTGACACACAGAACAGTGATAATATTAATAATGTGTGTGAATCAGACCTGATCTCTATAAATCACTACCACATTTGCATATTTGTAATACAAAGATGATATGGGCAGCCTGTATCAACATTACATTTGTTTTTCTTTTGTATTTTTTACGCTCCAAAGGACGCGATTCTCTACACGGGCATTCCTCTTTGTTCTAGTCATAAATCAATACTGTTTTGTTCTGTCATAACACACATGCACACACACTATACACAAACTGTACTCCCCAGTCCTTTGTTCACTGAACTGTAGGTGTATAACTGTTCACATAGCCTTAAGAAGCAATCTCTCTGCAGCATCAAAGCTAAAGAGAGAATCAATAAAAGCAAAGAGCCTCATTTATCAGACAGCACCACGCTGAGAACCGGGGCCAGACAGCAGACACGTGAAAACGCACATGCGCATAAATAGCTTGAAGGTTAAACAACTGGGTTATTCTCCATATCTGACACAGATTACACTCGCAGCCGCTGCACGGTGTCATACGTCCTATTAACAAATTTAACATGTGAGTTCAGTCAGGAGGGATGAGACATTTTGGTGTCTCACGGCGAGAACAAGACGGTCTTTGTCCACGGTTTGCTGAGATCGTCCCACTGTGTTTCTAATCTGAGCTGCGTTATTATCTTCACAATGATCTCTGGTCAATTAGCAGCTGAGTGACCCAGTAATGAACAGAGGAGAAGGAAAATGGTGTCACTATTTCCAGACAGCTTCCATAAATGCTCCACCAGATTTGTCACACATCCTCTAGAATGAGCTGTTCTCCGGCAGGGAAGTTGTTCAGCTGTTGGAACAACTTACTTCCTCTTTGCATGTTAAAACATAAATCCTATTCAGGCAGGGAGAGAGAGAGACTTCCTACAGTTTGTGTTTCCACCCTACAATGGTTTCCTAGACGGCAGATCCAGGCTTAAAAACAGGATGGGTGTAATAAATCTTAACAGGTAACAGGAACTACTTCCTCCTTCTTCTTTCCTTTGCTTAGCTGTGGATAAAAAACAAAGATGTCTGAAGCAAAAGATGTCAGCAAAGAAGTTCGATTTTCTCACTGCTGCGTATGCAACAGCAGACAAGACAGACACCTACTGCTGATTGTGCAACTAGAAGTATTTTAAATGGCACTTAACACTTAACACACTCACACAAGAGGGGAAATGGGAAAACACAATAGATGATATTTACGAAATAAAATTACACAGAAATTAGCACATTCTGCATTCTTTGTATGCATGTTAAACATAATTTCACCTTCTTTGAAAGACCAAACAAATATTTAAATGAATAAAAACTTAATCTAGATGTATTCTGAGCTGAGGTTTAAACATTAAAACCACAATTTAAAACACTGACTGATGGGAGGGAGGCAAAGCCCCAAGAGGCACCGTGACCAAGAGGAGGGAGAAGGCGCGACTCGCCCCGCCCACACTCAACTCTGATTGGCTGAGACGTCTTCGCGCGGCCTTTTATTGGATCACCCCGGTGTCAGTTTTATCTTCCTTCTCTGAATGCCGCACGGCCAAGGAGGCATGAAAACTGATAACGATAAGCGGGATACATCGCCGGTGGATATACGGAAGAAGACGGAGGACGCGCTGTGTTATGGTAAGGTTTAAACTAATCAAATTCACCCCGTGGGAGGTGTACGCGAAAATATGAGGAGGGGAGAAACTTTACAGGCGCAAACAGAGCTTTAAAATATGATATAAAAGCTCTGTAGAGAGTAGAGATGTTATGAAGTTCAGAATTAAACGTTGGTTGTATTAGGATGCACCACTGCAGTGATGATTGGTATAAAAACTTTTCATCTGCTCATAAAATGTCACATTTGTCACAATTGCAACAGATTTGCTGGTAGATGTATCCATTGAGTCAGCGTCTGTCTCAGACTGTAGACATGTGTGGGAAAGGTTCTACTAAAAATGGCACTGTGCGCGTTATTTGGAGCTCCCCGGGACATTTTACGCATGGGAATGGATTGCCTTTGGGCGCAGCTGCCGGTGTAGGTGCGATAATTGGATACGAATCTCGCGATGATGATCAGACCAATTAGCAGACCTGCAGTGAAGGTTCTTTGTCCACCCAGGACGCTCTCACGGAGAAGAGATTTTGCACATTCGTCTGAATCTGAGCACCACCCCTATTTTCTTTGCGCACCTCCAATCTTTTGGCCCATCTCCTGTTCAGTCATGTGTAGCAGCTGCATAATTCATAATGATGATGACAGAGTGGAATCCTTTAAGTTATGGAAAATTTATACAGCCATTATTGTGTATTAATATGTATGCGAGATGGACTGACCATCCCATTATACGCATACTTTATCAGCACTTTGCTTGGATGAAAGGGGGCAAAGGTCATTAAAGACAGGGAGTAGAGCTGACAGGTGCTGCTTTTTCCCCACTACTCAACATAACCATTTCTGGATTTTAAATAATTAAAAAAAAAAAAAAAAAACTTTATCAGCATTTATACAGCTATAGCAATTTAGCAGACAAGCAGCAATGTGACTAAAAAAAAATCCACTCTCCATCTTTCATCATTGTTCAGCTGAATTAGCGCCTCGCCTCCCAAAGATCACTTCCCAGTCAGACAGTAGTGAGCTGTCTGTTTCCTGGTTTTTGTGGTGGCTACCGCTGCTCATGCAAGCATTTTTTCTTCTGTTTTTTTTTTTCTCTTTTTGAGTTTCAGCTGCAAGAAGTGCGAAAGGATCACTTCCTATGTACAAGAAAGCTTTCTTTAGAACAATCAGTTCCTTTTGCTTTAAAGAAATCTGTAAAATGTTTAACATTTCAGGTTCAAATGAAAGCGTAAAATGGAGTGTATGAAATTGGGAGTTAGCTTTAGTTGTGATAAATAAGTCACACTGGTTTCACGACCTTCTGTTTTAAATACTGCCACTAAATGGATTCAGAAAGTCCCAACCAATGACCCCAGTCATCTGTACTTCAGAGTAAATATTACCATGCCGGCTCTATCCCTAGAGTGTTAACAGTGTGAAAAGAGACTACAGTCATAGTAAACAATAACACACACTGTCTCGTCAAGCTGTGTAATGGGCCATCACTGCAAAGAGGGAACTGTGCCGTTACACTGGATATTTTAATGGAGTTCAGTACTATATTGTAGACACTAGGTGGCACCATTGTATCATCAACTTATTAGTTTTGTGAATAAAGTGGTAATGAAGGTGTAAAGCAAGTGTTGAAGTATAAACCTCCAGTGTTTGTGTGTTATAGTAAAATTACATAAATAAATGATATATTCTTACTTTAAATAATGCATTTCTGTTTTATTCTTAGTCCTGTAATCTTATATAACTCTAAAATCCTATTACTTTAAATTGAGTACACTTAACATTTACTTCAGATAAGATAAATACCATTAACTGGAAGTTAATTAAAACACATGACAAGGTAAATTCTTGTAAAAAATCTTCTTAAAAACACAATCTGTCAGTGGCAGCACAGTGGTGAGATGGTTAGCACTGATGCCTCACAGCAAGAAGGTCCGGGGTTCCCGTGGGCCGACTGGGCCTTTCTGTGCGGAGTTTGCATGTTCCCCCTGTGTTTGCATGGGTTCTCTCCGCATTCTCCGGCTTCCGCTCCGGCTTCCTCCCACTGCCCAGAGACATGCTGGTTAGAACTGATAGTGATTCAGGATTGGCCGTAGGTGTGAATGGTTGTCTGTGTCTCTGTGTTGGCCCTGCGACAGACTGGTGACCTATGCCCCCCCACCCCGCCCCTCGCGACCTTTCATAGAAACAATCTGTTGGTTGAACGATTGTGAGTCAGTCAGTTTCCGGAATCTTTTCCAGCTGTTAGTTAATGTTTCGTGCACATAATTACTTCCATGTAAATCGTGAATTTTAAGCGGGCCTGGGTTTGATTGTGGTTTACTTAACTACGAGTCAAGTATTCATAAGGCACCAAGCTTCTCTCAGTTGGAGTGTTTTTTTGTTGGTCAAGTACGCAGACACACAACGAATTTCACTCTGATTACACATTGCTGTTAGTATACTTAAATAGTATGCCTTGGAGGGCATTACTGCTTCTGTAGTCCACACAGTCTGTTACATCCTGTTCCTGTCCTGGTTGGTGGCTGATCCTAACTAGACGGTAATGAATGTGCAGATTCTGGATTATTGTTGTGTAGTAGTACAAGTAGTAGTAGTGTTGTATGTAAGTAGAGCAGGTTGTCATGAACCAGAGGGTTAGCGGTTTGATCCCCGGAATATGGTTTCTGTAGAGGGTGAGCGGTGAGGTGATCATGCATCCATGTGGAGTGCCACACTTATTGTCTGGGTGCTGGGTGTGATTTTTCCCAGCCTGTACACCCACACACAGGTCTCTCCACTCAGTAGCTTTGTGTCATTTGTCAGTCTGTTTGACTGTTAGGAATACTGGGACATTTTGGCTGTGGCCACATCTCCTCTTTTGAGGTCACTGGCAGGGAAGGGGGGCGTTTACATCAAACCCAAGCTTTCACCAAGGTTTAATATTTGACTTGAAATGCAAGTAATAACTCACTATCTAAGAAAGGACCAATTCATTCTTCATTCCCACGCCTTTAACAAAGCTGACACTGTTGAACAGTTTACTTTCACTTTCGATTTGACTAACATGTGCTCTTAGGATTGGAATGGAAATGGAATCACAAGGCAGTGTGGCAAGAGCCTGAAAGAATCCCAGCAGGTTTTTCCTAAAGAAAACAAGACAGGTTAGCACCTGTTTTAGCCATTCACCTAACATTAAACGGATCTAGGTGTGTTCAAGACTAAAGTAAAGTGTTTGTGTCCCTCACTGCTCTTAGTGGGATCTGTTTTGTCTCAGATGATTGCGATGCATTTACAAGCTATCGTAAAACACTTGCTTTCAGACATCAAAGCCTTGATCAAGAGGATGTTTCCGCGTCTCTTGTGCAATGCCAAATGATAAACCATGAATTTGTGTAACACCATAATCTCTCTCTTACTCTTTTCCAAAATGCAGCAAGTGAATGTTCTCCCATTAAGAGACCAGCTCTGATTTAACAGCATTAAGAAAACACAACAACACAAAGTTTGCTCTTGTTATCTGTGCAGATATTTTTGAATGAGACTTGTTTACAACGTGCTGACTCACATCCTGTAGTTCATTAACTAAAGCTGAGCCTGTGGGTCAAGAGACCTCTTATATCCTGCCAACCAGGTAGTCATACTTTCCCTTCCTTTGTTTAAAGATTAAGAAACCGACACAGTATTGTTCTGACATATTTATTTAGAATTAAAAAAATCCACATTTTCATTAAAAAATAAATAACCAACAAAGTCATTTGGATTTGCTAGCTACATAGACAGAACTACACATAAAATAGATATTGACCATTTAACTATAAAGCCTCCAGGGCTTAGTGTTCCAATATTACATCAGTCATTCGTACAAAAAAATATTGAGCCTCCAGCAGCTGGCCTGGAAGCAGCTTGAATTTACATCTCAGACAACAATGAAAGGGAGCTTAATGTTGTCAAATATTTACAGAAAGAAAGGTGGTCGCATGCTGGTGACTTTTAGTGACATTAACCTTCTGCTCATACAGTTTGATGAATGCAGAGTGGCTTTAAGAGTTCACAAAGTGGCAACAATCAGCCTGTTCACACCACACACATGCATAGACCTCTCCACTCAGTAGCTTTTGTGTAATTAGTCAGTCTGTTTGACTACTGGGAACCTGAGGATTCAACATTTTGTCTCCTCTTTTGAAGCCTCTGACGGCGACCCCCTCTCACTCTCCTCCTCTTCAGACACAAGTTCACATCACGACCCTCGCGATTAGCTCTGGAAAACACATGAAGGAGCACAAGACTTGGTTTAGATGAAGGCAGAAGATGGAAACACAAACAGTTATATTACCTCCTGGGTAAAGGTTTCAATACGATGCATGTGGCAAAATATAATTTTATCGAATAATCAGGTTTACAAATTTGTTAACTGGCACCATCTAACCATATAACATGAACTGTATGTAAGCTGCAGTAAAGATAAAGCAATTATACAGCCAGGTGCTTTGCCAGAACAAGAACGGGCTTGGCAAACAAAGATATCGTTGGCATGTCGTCATTTATGGGAAATATGAAGACGGGTGGATCCTCTTAGCCAGTTTAGATAGCTAAACATCATGTGTTGTTTTGTATAAAGAATATATTGCTGTTGTGATGTGCAAAGGTCATTGCAGAGTATAGTTTTCAACATGATCTTAGCTTTTCAGATTTAAGGTTTTCAGGACACATCACACTGTGCATGCCGTTAATTAGTGTGCCGCCATGAATTCACTAACTGGTAAATAATAAAGGGTCTCACCTGTTCCAGCAGCGAATCAGCTGTTTGCCCATCGGTTCCTCTGGATTCAGACACACTTGTCTGTTGTTGCTCAGTGTCACTCTGAAAAACATGTTGCACATTTAGTCAAACTCTTCTGCGAGCGGGAATTGTTCACCGCGTATCCGCAGCATCTTGTACTCACATCACTGTGATCTTTTCGCAGTGGGGGCTTTTTGGGTGAACTGTGAGCTCTTTCAGTCGTCCTCTTACACCTTGTTGCGTCTGCGGACACATACATCTCCCCGGGACAAATGTGCTGTCTGATTCTCTGACTGCACACAGACACAGTAACAAGATTACAGGTTAATTCAATACAATGCAACAAACAGCATGCCTTACTTTTACCGGATTTAGGCATAGATTTATATCCAAAGATTCTTACCTGTCATAAGTACACAGCAGAGGCTCAGGAGGGCGAGCTGGCAGACGGATTGGGGATTCATACTGGCGGCTAGCTGAATGCTGAGAGCGCTGGACCCACCGTCAATGTTATATACTCATGCTCCTCCCCCGCTCAGTCACTGCTGGGCTTTCCGAATCAGGAAATCCCCACTGCTGCCTCCCTCTCTCTCTAACATATCAGGGCACAGGAATCAGGATGCAAGGATCAGGGACAAAATTCTTGTGTTTGTCAGAGAAAACACCACAGAACATAGTGATTAATAACTTTCCATTTCCTTTCTTCAGTTTTTCCTTGTTTTTCGTTTTCTTTTTTGCTATGCACTTGACAACACATCCACCGTAAGCACTCTTGAGTTTTTTCTTAATATAAATTGATTGAAGGGATTCCCCAGCTGTGTTTCCTTTCTATCATTATTCAGTACACAGTATGTGGAGATATCCTTGAATAAGAGAAGTCAGTGCCTCTGGGCTTTGCCACAACACGACACCATTATCAGTCCTTTGGCTCTGTGTCAATAAAGCCATGTGATTTCTTGTAATTCCCTTTCTCAGGCGAGGCTGGCTGGTAAACCTCAAGTCCTCTCTTACTGGACTAAAGAAAATATATGAATGGAGTACGACAGCATATTACACTAATGTTCTCACCTCGTAATATGCTGTAATTGTTCGTAATATACATGCACTGATAAGCCATAACATTATGACCATGCTGGTTAAATATCAATGATTAGCTCCTTATCGTGACACCTGTCAGTGGGTTGTAAACATTAGGCAGCAGTTCAAACATTTAACCCTCAAAGCTGATATGTTAGAGGTGGGGAAAAACAAAAAAGAAAGTGGAGGGATTTGAGCAACTTTAACAAGGACCAAATGGTGATGACTGCACAACTGTGTCAGAGCATCTGCAGAACTGCAGCTCTTGTTGGGTGGTCTCGGTCTGCAGTGGCCAGTACCTATCAAAAGTGGTCCAAGAAAGAAAAGGAGGTGAACCACTGCGTTTTGCTTAGCTGGAGTTTTAATATGGGCGTCATTCATTTTGTAGACGCAGTCATATATGCACACGGCTAATGCAAACCTTGTGAGGTTTTCTCATGTTTTTCTGCTGCAGCTGGGCTCTAGACAGAATGGGTGAGCGCCAGACCTATGTGAAGCTCAGTGAAGAGAAACTCATACCAAAGTAAGCCCTTCTTAAGTCCCTATGAACAATAAAGTAAAACAGCACAGTGATTATGTGTATCACATTTCATCAGCACATGCATTGTCCAAGAGTTGTTTGCGCTAACTCACCCTTTGTGGTGGTGTGTTCATATTCAGGTCTGACATCCTGTCACTGCTGAGGACCTACAACTGTTACCATGAAGGGAAAAACTTTCAGCTGAGGACTCGAGAGGTAAGAAAAGCTGACGGATCACGTGGGAAGAGGCAGGGTTCTCGGAAATGAACAGTTGGACAAGTGGGGTCGTTGACAAGCGGCGTGCAGGATCGCTGGATGCTCGTCAATGTAAAGCAGCTCACACTCATAACAAAACTGGAAGCAGTTACTGAAAAGCAGCGCTTTAATTTAAAGATAATTGGACACAAAAACCTGAGGCCACACTGATTTTATTGTGGAAGCAGCTCTTAGCACAGACCTGAGATTCCTGGTTTGTTTTCCTACATTGCAAATGGCTGGTAAACCACAAAAAGCCCCTGTTTCCCTCAGAATGAAGACGGATAGAAAAGGAGAGGCTCAAATTTCAGTCATAAAATCCTGCTTGCATTTCTTGAGTAAGCGTTTTTTTCTGTTGTGTCTGTGAAGCTGTTTGCGAGGGTTTGGTTATTTGTTTGGTAATCATTCTATGGGTTTTTACGGTCTGGACTTCCCCTTTGCATTCACCAGCAGATTCTTGAGGGGCAGGCATTGTGTGTGTACGAGCAGGGAAGGGTGGTCCCTCTCTTTGGTCCCCCCTGAGTGAGAGTCACTGTACTCCAAGTCTCTGCATCATCACTTTCTGGGAAAATCCCAGTGCAGCTATGCACTTAATGAAGATACAGAGTGACCAGTGATATCATAACATAGAGCCAATATTTACCAAATATTACCTGTTGAAACTTTTAAAAGTCTAAGCCTTCCTATTTGTTTGAAAGATTATAAAGCAGACTCATTCATTTCCATGTAGAGAGAATGACTCAACACACTGGTGCATTACACCAGTTTGCAGGAAGCCTCTGGAAGTGTTGAAGTGAGATTTTAGATGTGTGTCATCATTTTTCCACTCTTCTGGAAATGAGAAATGAAACTAAAAGTGGGCTTACTCAGTTCATCCAAATATTTGCCAAACTGTAGATGGAGGCAGCGGGAGTGAAACCGTACAAGCCTCTACTCTGTGCATGTGCGTTCTGTGTTTGGCAAAAATAAATAAATAATAAATAAATAAATAAATGGGAAAGACAGACAAGAAAAGCAGTTTGAGCTAGAACAGGACACTTTTTATATGATGGATTGCCTGCAGTTACTTGTATTTTGCCATAGAAAAAGACATTTGTAATAGACATTACATAGAAATGTAAAAGTAATTTTCACCAGTAATGTTAATAGCACACAAAAAGCAAGCACCACTATATTCAGTGCCACAGGAACACTTGATAAGGATGCTGGGTGGAGATTATTTCCTCAGTCCTACCATGCCAACCTCCGTGGTAATGGGCACTTACAGCACAGGCCGCTCAGGCTAGTGTGATTGAAATGTACCCTTTGCTGCCAAAAGAAAAATAAAAGCTGGTTTTATATGTCAATACAAACTGAGCTTCTGACAGATGGAATTGGATGTATAAACGCCCAGCAGAAGCAAGTTTATTCTTGTTGCTCCGTTCGGATCGCAGCAGTGAAAGTAAACAAATATGCAGGAATGTAATCAGAACTAGAAAATCACAAGCTTGTAGAAGCCTGAATGTGGTTCTGCACCGCTGAAGTTAAGTCCCCCATTATTAAACAGTATTTGTTTCTCGCTCCAGGGTCATGATAATGGCTCAGATCTTTAGAGAGGCCTATAACTAGCCTCAAATTTTACTGAAGACGACTACTAGCTGTGATGGACTCAACCTCAAGGCTGGATTGTAACAAACTGTTTTAGTGTCAAACTGTGAGTGTGTGTGTGACTAAAGTGTCACTTGCCATTAGATGAAGTGACTGCTGTTAATGTGTGCACCTTTCACTTTGAGGACTCTTACATGCTTCCTGCTGCTTTATGAAGGTGCTATGGTATGAAATAAACTCTGGTGAAAAAACAGCAAAAAACTAAACTAATTAGTTAAAGGTGCAGTAGGCGAGATTCCGAAGATCCAGGACTTTTGAACCCCCTTTCCGCTAAAGCCCAAAACGGTCTCTCAATTATTCCACAGTTTAGATTTATCACTTTGCTATGTGGTAGATATATGACCATGCACGACGGTCGGGGGAAGGGAGAGGGGAGGGCGCTATGAAATGCGTGTCCATGAGCAGTGATTGACACTCTGTTAGATACACTCCTTGTCTTGATTGGTGCATCTGAGCGTGGAGTGCTGGATGTCTTGCAAATCGTGCTACAGGCTCTAGGAGGGGCCAGAGGGGC
This sequence comes from Planiliza haematocheilus, assembly GCA_005024645.1. NCBI lineage: Eukaryota > Metazoa > Chordata > Actinopteri > Mugiliformes > Mugilidae > Planiliza > Planiliza haematocheilus. Next base: position 7,931,599 of record SRSE01001339.1, on the reverse strand, counting down.
AGATTTTTTTTTTTTTAAATGACCTGCTTCATGCAATTATACTTGAACACGGGGTCAGTTTCAGGTAATATGACTGAAAGTTAGTTTTGTAAAACTTGCCTACTGCACCTTTAAGCTAGCTTTCTCAAAACCCAGATTCTTGACTGGTTCATGCCTCAACCGTTACAAAATCTGCATTGACAGTAATTCGGTTGTATTTTATCTGCGTTTATCTGGTGTCAGCATGGTCTGTTTGCGCGCCTCCAACGCTCTCACAAATTCCTGCTTTTTATTCATTCTTGCAAATCACTTCATCTCGTTCCCACACACAGCCTTTGTGCTCTCTGTGAGGTTTACAGACTAAAGTTGAAGTGGAATCTAGAAGAGCCTGATGTTCTGTCTGTTGTCCCGTGTGTCTTTTTAAAGCTACATGTTTTCATAAGGGGGAAGCTGTGAGGCCTCTTTTTATTTTGTTGAATATTTGTTTGGACAGTGTCAGAACCTCAGACGGTGACAGTGCGTGACTCACTCTAAAAGAATTAGGCCAACTTTATGTCTGGTAGCTTTGTGTGTATGTGGCCACAGTGTCATGCTATTTGTAGCCAGAAAACAACATCTCTCATGATGGCTTGTATGATTAAACTGCGGTGCATTTGCGACAAACGCGAGACTGAACTGATTATCTCTGCTTGTGGCCGCATTCACATTAAAATCTCTGCCTGCATCCCTGCTTACTAAACCTTATGAGAATGGGAACCATTTCTGAGAATGAAAGTTTCTTGATAGTAGTTGACGCAACAATCTTACCACAAAGTCCTGAATGTCATCCACTCCTGACCCTGACTCATTAGACATTTGACGGATGTGAGGGAGAAGACATTACTCAGCAGTGACATTCTTCACTTGCTAGCTGGCTGACATCTGGATATGTCTAGAGAATACTGTGACAGTGTGAATGAGAACTAGCCAAGCCATAGAATAGCACCATTATTCCCGGGCTGATCATATATGTAATGTAAACAAGCTCCGTGTGAAAAATAGGTGTGACGAGGTCACTGAGTGGTTCAAAGATAGTTGTGTGTTGTTTTAAGATCATGGCCACACTGCACAGGTGTAGTCAGGTGATGTGTGGGAGGACATGTCAGGTGGTTCCACTCACCTTGCTCATTGCAAAACTACTCACTTAGAAAACAAGCACTGGCATGCACGCCCGCAGCAGTGTAACTGTATTAGATCTGAAAAAGAAGATTATACTGGAGGTACTTTCTTCTTTCTCTGGTCACAGTGGAAAGTCATGTGTTGGCACTGATTCACTGTCACGCTCAAGAGCACTTCAGCTCTTCAGGTTTATAGATTTACGTAAACAGTGATGTAAACTGTGGTAATTTGATCATTTTTACCTCAGAACCCCAGGTGACATTAAAACTAAGTATTTGTTCAGATTATATAGTCAAAAGACATTAGTCTGATCCGTGTCTAACACTTGACTCCGTAAAACACTGGGCTGGCGGAATGTACAGTATATGATGTTTTTGGTCCCAATATTAATCCATGTGCCTGTAGCGCACTCTAGTGGTGATGACAAATACTGCAAGTTAAGCGGTCTTCGTTGTTGTACCCACATCTACCACTAGATGGTAGTGTAAAGCTGCACAAAGCGCTGGTGGTGTTGCTGCGATGGAAGATGTATGTAGATGTAGATTCAGTTGAGTAAAAGCAGAATTAATTACTGAACTTTGCAAGTCCTGCACTTATCGCCTAAATTTGCTAATGTGAAAAAATGAATAAAAAATGTTATGTAATTACTACTGATAGTTGACATGTAAGTAGTATTATTCTGCAGCATTGCATTGTAGCAGGTCAAAGGAAGTCGTTTTTACAACCCTTTCCTGATATTGCTGCTTCAGTTGCATAGCTAATAGTTGCAATTCCTTCCCAAAGAAGAAGTCTAAAAAAACAAACTTTTCTTTACTTTACTTTAAATATTTTATTTTATTTTTATTTTATTTTATTTTATTTTAGGCGTAACAACACCAAGGCAAATTCCTTGTATGTACGATCATGCTTGGCAATAAGGTATTTTCTGATTCTGATTCTGATTCTGAAATAAAAGTACAATGTATTGGAATCAAACCATATTTGAATTGCCAAGGGAAATAATGCTTATCGTGAAAATGCTGCTATAATTAGAAATCTAAATTTAATGGGTAAATATGATGTTTTAAAAAAAAAAAGCCTCTAAAATGAATTTGAAATGTAGGAAGTGGATTATCAGCGAATAATAAACTAGACTAGAGAACTAATGCATTCTAATGTAATATATAACATGGGTCTGTACACCATGATACAGTTCAACAGTGCTACAAACCAAAGCCTCCATAATGAAAACACAGCTGAATTAACAGCTTCCTCAGTTGTTTGTAACAAGATAAGGACTGTTACTACTACTGACACTATAGTCTACGTAGTGAACTGCCAAGTGAAGCTATGTAGTTGATTAAAGTGTAAAATCTGTATGTCTGAAATGTAGTACAGTTCAAGAATGTAGTTGCATGAATTTCCCTGTAGACGACCATTCACACTAACAGATGCAATCCTGGCACTTCAGCTACAGTACATCTGAAGTTTAAAACATTATCTCTTAGTCTGTTTAATTCATTATTCAGTCTCAAACATAACTGAAAATGATCAAGTTCCTAGATTACATTAAAACTTTAGTTTTGTCTGACCAGCTGTGCAAAACCCAGAGGTTTAACAATAAAACTGATTTGGTTGCTTCACTTAAACTGGTTTTAGTTGTAATGACCTTCAACAATAATGAATAAGAGTAACTTCAGCTTTTTTCATATTATTTTAGCATTTTATTAAAAACTATATCAGTTACATCCTTACAAAATAATAAACTATGTAAACATGAAGACGTGAGTCCTTAGTGCATGGAAATAAATAGATCTTCACTCTTCTCTTGAGCCATATGGTGAGTTTGTCTTTGTTCAGTCAATGGAAACAGTGCATTTCCTCCTGAGAGTCCTCAAACCTTGTTCGGTTACTCCACCAAGTACCTACAGGGCTTCAATGACAATAACAACAAAGTCTCTTTAAGTCCTTATCTGTCCAAACAGCCAGTCCATAGGGTCTTTCCCCCTGCAGTCTCGTTCTCTGCTCATTTTCAGAGAAAAATCATCTGAGCTGTTTAGATTCAGACTGGAAGGTCTGGAAGTCCTTAGTGCGCGGGGAGACCCGCGAGGAGCTGAGGCTGAGGCAGAGAGCTTCATCTGAGCCTTTGAGAACTGTCGCATCCTGGGGGACCTCTGGAGCCTGACGGGGCCGTAGCTCGGCGTCTCGACTGGGCGAGCGAGAGCCTGGATGCTGGTCATGTAGTCCTCTAGAGACTGGGAGCCCTGGGTGGACTGGGAGGGTGAGGAGTAGCCAGGCAAGTCCTCCAGCGTCTCAGTAATGGTTGGTAGGAGAGGCAAAGACAGTAGCAACCGGCTCTGTTTCATTCTACAGCAGGAGAGGAAAATAAAATAATTAGTTCACTCTATGATAACCTCCTTTATTAAAAAAAACAAATGTAGATGGTGACACTTTTAGTTTTACTTGTGGCTTTGTTGTTATTATATGTGCTTGTATTTTATCGTTTAGTCTTTTGTTGTTTTAATTCTATTGTTACTATATTTTTTTATAAAACTTGTTTAAATGGCTGAAGTTACAAAGCTCATAAAGAGTAAGATAAAAAAAAAAAAAAAGCACACTCTTACCTTTGTAGCTTTAGTTGTAGGTCTGGAGCGCTGAGAAAGTCAGAGTGATGTCTTGTCCGTGCAGCTGAGTATGAGTGGACTGGAGCTTGTGTCCAGGCTTTATAGGCTCACTGAGGCTGAGCGATTAACCACTGCTTCTAAAAATAGCTCTGCTGACCTTACTTGCATCTGTGTGAATTTTGTGTGTGTGTGTGTGTGTGTGTGCATGCGAGGGTGTGTTCATGCCTGTTCAGGAAACTCAGGAGCGGCGGGTTGGTGAGGTTCAGTTGTGCAGCTGTGGCGAATGTTTATATTCCAGAAACAATGAAGCACTGTGAGCACATTTGGGATTGTTATTAGTCTAAAAAAATAAAAAAATAGAACAACCTCCAGTACTATTTTTTCAGTAACTTGCACATTTATCACTGTCAAGCATCTTCTCGTAAAATATTCCGTCCCCAGTTGTCCGTGCAAATTGAAAAATCTGCCGTGTAAAAACACTACAGGCTTGATGGCCCAGAGGGCGTGAAAAATGTGTTAAATTCCATAAGCCGTTTGAGTGTAAACACCAAACAAATCATCAAATCATGTGGCTCCTTGAGAAAGCTTGCGACCCACATGTCAGCTGCTTTCATGCAGAGTTAATGAGTGGCCACATGCTGCAGGAGGTCAGGGATTCTTCACAGCAGTTTTGCCTCAAATAAAAACTTTTAACCTGCCAACTATTTTCCAGATCAGTATTCATTTCTCCTTTCTGATTGTTCCAGATACGTATAATATGTTTCTCTGGCCAAATTCCTTGGTGTTTCTATGGTCTTTTTCCTTGGTTGTTCTTTTCTTTTTAAGTCACATTAATAGTGTTTGTATCCAGGAACTTCTTAACTTGCATCCTATCATGATTCCTCATCAGTTTATCACTTACAGTACAAGCAGACATGGTATTAAGTGATTGAATGTTTTCATCTACAGTATATTTCCAGTATTAGATTCAACAGCAAACCATATAATCACGCGGGTTTAACCAGAACAGGATAACTACAAACTTTCAAGTGTTGGCGTATCAGATGATCGGACATGTGAGAATTGAATCATTATATTTATTTGTTTTTCTTCAGAATCTCTGTGATGAATAGATTCATAGATTATTTTTTCCATCCACAGGACCCGTTTTGAAAGATGCGGTTTGCATTACTGGATATGGAATCAGTTATAGTGATGATATAACAAGATGTTTCAGATGAGGCAAACAAAAACACCTACTCATAAATCGACATGTTCAATTACAGTCACAGTTTTGGTGTAATATCTGTTTTACTGGTTTAGTCATAACAGAGACACATAATGTGACATAATATAATAACATAAATGTCTTTATCTTATCTCACTGGCTTAAGTTTTTGTTTTGTTTTAGCTTTGGAAAAACTGTACAGCACAGTGACCATTTTATTCTAAACTTAGAGTTTCATTTATTTGAAATCAAAAGCCTCCCCCCGCGTGTACGTGACCTGTGGCATACGTGGCTCAGTTCTCACTATTGCTGCCTTTTCAGACGTGACTTCACTCTTGTCCTGTGGAAAAAAAAAAAAAAGAAAAGCTTGGGTCAGACCTAGAAAACTTTCTCCAGGAGGAGAGTTTCCAACCCTGCATCTGTGAGCGCCTGCTCCTGCACGTACACCTGATACTGAAACGCCGTGGCGGCCGGCCAGCAGGATATCCCCTCTCCGACCAGGACTGCTGATAATGACCGTTATTGTGCATTTCTTTGTGTGGTGTTGTGTGTGCGCAGGAGGACGGTGAGTTCATTCTCGAAGGGCTGCTGAACATCTACTGGGGTCTGCGCCGACCAATAAGACTTCAGATGCACGATGACAATGAGCGATTCCGTCTCAATAGGTATGACAACCTGATTCTGACGTAAGGCCTTACAAGGGTGAACAAAGATGTGGTCCTTGTATTGTAATGCACCTAGGATCACCACTGTCTGCAAGAAAGGAAATAAACCAACAACATTTTGAACCACTTCTTCTAGCTCAGCGTGCATCTATTGGCTACATCACAATGCGGTTGCAATCTCAAGAAGTCGACCTGGAGTTATGATATAATTGCGTTAAAAATGTTGAGGTACATCAAACAAATCTTCCCTCTTCATCTCTGCACACAACAGATCGTCTGCGGCAAAGCAGTTACCAGCGGAGTCTAACAATAATTCACTCGTCCGAGAAACTGGACCAGCAGGTGAGCACAGACACGTGCAGTCTTTCTCACACACGTACGCACACTCACACGCTGGATTAATGAAGATTACACACACACGTTTTCAAACAGATTACAGCTCTGCCTGAGCTTTATTCAGCGCTTGGAATGGAAAGGATAGCTCACGTGTCCAGCACATATTATCCGGAGATGCCAACCAGATCAGATCAAATCACGTACACTATAAATAAGCACGGTTAGGCGATTTAGTGATGGCTCTGGCTTCTCTAAACGGGTTTGTCAGTTGCTGATATCAACACAAGGGTCCCTTTTCATTACAGATAATCCCTCTGTTAACCCAGGTCCTTAATTCTGTGTGTGTGTACATAGTGATAGGACTGTCTAAAACATGTTAACAGTATTGAATGTCAGCATTAAAATACTCTTCTACAAAACTGGTCTCAAATATTGGTTAATTCTACAAATGAAGGCCAAACAAGGCTTTAGCTTAGAGAGCACAGAGAGGCTTTACTTCAACACATGGGGAGCTGGCACTATCTGGTGCATGTGATGCGAGAGGTGATTTTGTTTACGTGCGTCCCTAAGGTGGTGACATGGGTGGCCAGGAGGAAGAGGACTCCCCTCAGCTGCTGAGGACCAGGAGTGACGCTTCCTTCATGCGAGTTCAGAGGCGGACAAACACACACACGGCCGGAGACCTGCAGCGCTTGCGCACACACAGGTTCTCCATCAACGGTCACTTCTACAACCACAAGGTACAATAAACAAAGCCCAGGGACAAGAACACGCATTAATATGTCTTGCTGTTGACACATCTGCAGGTGCAGAGGGGCAGTGGTTTCCTGTGCGGGTGTGCCTGTACTTGCTGAGTTTCACAATCGCCTGCTGATTTCATTAATGTGCCACAGAGCACAAGGTTACACTGAGTTCCTGCATCTTCTGGATGTGTTGTTGTTGAACGGAGTCCAGCTCCAGATGGAGGGATTTCCTTTATGTTTCGCATGTACTGTCCAAAATGTCCCAAGTTGTTCAGGTCCAGGAATCCCTCCTCAGACCTGGAAGTGTTGACAAAGCAGACTTTACTACATCAGGTCATGTCCTAAGATATTCTCGCTTTGTTTGTTTTCTGTCCTCCAGACGTCTGTATTCACCCCGGCCTATGGTTCAGTCACTAACGTACGAGTGAACAGCTCCATGACGACTGGACAAGTCCTCAACCTGCTGCTGCACAAGTTTAGGGTGAGCAGCAATGAATGAAGTGGTGTTTGAGCAAAACCCAAAACCAAAAATAATCTGTGTATGCGTCTTTTAAGGTGGAGAATAAATCGGAAGAGTTCTTCCTTTATATGGTGCACGAGTCTGGTGGTAAGCCCTAACTTTTGCCATGGTTTTGTTTCTACAAATGTGTGTGTGTGTGTGTGTGTTTTGAACAGTTTATCTCTTTATCTATGACCTTGTAGAAAAGACCCGTCTGAGGGATGGTGAATACCCGCTGGTGACTCGTGTGCTTTACGGACCTTGTGAGAAAATCTCCAAGATCTTCATCACGGAGGCCGACCTGGGAGAGGAAGTCACATACGATGTGAGCCTGGGCCTCGAGCCACTACTCTCTCGCTCTCCCTCCTTTTATCTTGTATAGTCCCCAACATGGACACACAATGACACAATAGGCCAATGATAGTCGGGTTAAATTTAGAAAGCTGAGGGAAAATATCCTGTTTGGGGACTGATGTAACAATAGGCTAACATGACAGACTGCATGTTGTGACCACGCTGAGTAACAAAAATAAAACAGGATTGTTGCTGGACAGATTTTCTACATGCTCTCTGATTGGAATGGTGGATATCACTCAATGTCTGCCTCAACCAAGCGGAGATGAATGGACCTTTGTTGATGTTGCCCGAAGCATTTAAGAGATAACGTTTGAAGTAACGTTTCTTGTTTCTTGTTTCTCTCGGTGAACCACAGAAGTGGCTTTAGACACACACTTTAATGGAGCTACTTTGTACTGAAAACAGTTCATTGTGTATTTTATAGTCAGTGGTGTAGCTGTTTGCAAGTTGTTCTGGGCTGAGAAAAGAGGTTTGAAAGCTGTTTGGATACCTGTGTATCTGTAATATGAGTCTGGGAAGTGTCTCATAATGTTCATATTATGTTTTTTTCTTCCCAGGTTGCCCAGTACATAAAATTTGAGATCCCTGTTTTAGACAGCTTCGTGGAGAAGCTTAAAGAGGAAGAGGAACGCGAGATAAACAAGCTGACCAAAAAGTAAGAGTCTCCTTAACTCATCAGACCTAGCTGCAACGCTTTCTCTGATCTGTTTCATTATGTGAAGCCAATGTGTGTGTCTCCTCTCGGCGTTACAAAATCAAAACAAGCAGTGGATCGTCAATGAGGACAGTGTTTGTATGAAAAGTTCACAAGCTTGTGTAATCATTTACCTCATATGACTGAGATTTCAGCCTCTTAACCCGAGCATAGCGTGTGTGTAGACTTTTGTTGCTCACGCTGCAGGGGATGAATTTGTTTACACAGTCGCATTAAGGGGTCATTATGTAAGTCGTTAATGCGAGGACCTGGTTTATGGTTAGGGAGAGGTTAGGTTAGGGCTAAACTTTGGTTAAGTTATTAGGTTAAGTCAACATGTGTTTTTAAGACTTGGGACATTCTTGGTTTGATCTCAGTGAGGTTTTTAATTAAATTAAATTCAATTCAAGTCGATGGCGTCATGGAAAAACTCCCTTTCTCTAATGTATGTCAATAATAAAATCAACAAAAAAGTCGTAAATACCTTAAAATGTGTTTGAATTTGTATTTGACTTACTAACCGTGTGTTTTTTCTCGCCTCTGCAGGTACAGCGCTCTGAGGTCAATGATTGTAAATCAGCTCGAAGGCAAAGCTCACACCAGCGACAGAGTATGAGTGGTTCTGTACGAATGTGTGTGTGTGGGAAGAAGGGGCGTGTGCGACACTAACGGTTGTTGATTTACCGTGGGAACATTTCCAAATGCTGTAGTAAATGTGGCATGAAGGTGAAGGGTGCTTTTAATGCAATGTGCTTCTGCTTTTAGAACCACTGTACATATTTCTCCACTTTGTATGATCTGTTTAGATTCTAGCTACGTGTTTTGATATCTGCTTTTAATATATTCACATTTTGTATAAAGAACTCTGACTGCATATATGGATATTTATACAGACTGTTTTTTGGTAATGTTTTCTCTGACTTGAACCTTCTTATGTAATAAATAATCTGCAGTTTTGCCCTCATAAATAAATTCTTACGGATCTCTCACACCAAACATAATACCCAGCGCGGGCTTCCCATGAAGAAAACTGCCATTTTTATTATTTCCTGTACCTCGACCAACTGAGCAGAGATTAGCATTGTTCATGTGAGCAACCCGTTTTGCCAGCTCGTTCCCATGAGCGTGTGTGTGTGTGTGTGTGGACTTATCAACATTACACAATGGGGGTATCCTGAGAGAGGAGGGCTGTTCCTTTTTCCCACAGTTTTACACACAGACAGGCTGCTGTAATGTTTGGTGGAGCAACCTCTGCCTTTAAACACTGACCTACAATCAGTTGACCATTGTTGTTATTCGATTTATCAGATCATTTTTAATAATAATAGTGTCCCCTGCCACCACCACCCCCTAGACACACATACTGTATATACACACCTCTTGTTTTTACAACAGCAAATGTAATTTTATAAATTTTGTTCCGGCCTTTGTAATTATGATTAACAGTAGTTGCCTCTTTCTATGACATCAGTCACAGCGTGGGAAAAATCATGTTAAAAGTCATCATCATTGATCAAGGAGTATTGGTCAGTCACAGGAATATTGTCAATGGTTAAATCTAATTCCTCCAAGCCGTCATTCACGCCAATTTTAGTGTAGTACTCCAATGTGTGCGCACTGGTGTCGCTCATTCATTTCTCAGGAGTGGACGAAGAGTGGGTTTCCAAACAGTGCTCAATTTTGAGTCTGGTTTAGTCTGGAAAACTACCAATAATATGCTTCATGTGAGTCATATGCTTCTGATTGTGTGTCTCTCTGGTAAATTAAATTTCAGAGGTTTCCATTCACATAGTTACATTTAAATAACCAGCAGCACCTGAGAACAGTTTTAGAGAGTGAATGAGTTTCAGTAAACTGTGTTATTTTTATAACACGGTTTATTAAAAATAATTTAAGGACTACACTACAATAAGTCCTTGAATTGTTCCATATAAATATATCTAGTTTTAGTTTAACTATCAAATGTATGAGGCATAACATTATGACCACTGACAGGAGAAGTAAATAACATTGACATCGACATTCTGCTGGGAAACTTTTGGACCTGGCATCCATGTAGATGTTATTTAGACCCACCTAGACCAGACCGGGCAATGATAAATGATTCTTGATGTCAACAACCATCCACAGCAGGATGCAGCCTGACACACACACACAAAAACGGTTTAGGAACAAAACATGAAAACCAGCACAAATTTCCTATTAGTCCGGTTCATTATTATCAAATTTTGACTTTAGTGGGAATTTTTGGGGGATTATGTAAACTATACATTTTTGGAAAGGTTATTGTATAAGGAGTCAGAAAATCAATGTTTGCATTTTTTCAGATGTCTCTGTGGCGGCCATATTGAACTTTAAAAAATGGCCGCCGTAAAACTTAAATTTGCGATATCTCAGCTTCTGAGAAAGCTAGAATGTTGATTTTAACTGCTAAGACCACATTTTCAGGGTCATGGAATCAAATGATGCAAGTTACACTTCACCATATTAACCCTTTAATGCAGGAATAGGTAAAAAAAGACACTGCATGGTTGTTTTTTTGCAATATCTTTGTGATGAAAAGTTAATATTTCATATTCTAGTTTTCCTTCAAAAAATAAAGATTTTTAAAATCACCCTTTTAATATTTATTGTGGGAATGACTTTAAAGTCATGCATGTGACCACAGATGTAAATTAGCTGCCTATAGCTAACTCTGGAATTCTCCTGTGCAAGGCTGAATGCTGAGAGTAATCCACACATAAAGTAGTTCCTGTTGAAAGATTTTTTTTACAGTGATGGTTTGAGCCTCTGTCCTCCTTTAAGAGCATTGTTTTACAGAAGAACACATGCACAGTAAGTATTATGTTAATTATACCTTTGAAAATATGGTATTTCAACAACATATTTATACATATAGGCTATGGCTACAGCTAACTAAGCTAGCTAATATTACTGTAGTGTGTGTCATTTGCGCCTCAGACTTCTGATATCCTAATGTAGTTGTTGTGAAACTCAGAGTGTTATATTTAACATGTACATTTATGACTGCTGCTAAAAGGTTACAAAGTACAACTGTACAGTAGATTATGTGTCATTGTCATACAGTTTATTTTCTCCTGTACAAATTGGCCTACTTTATAGTTAGCTAAAACTAGGCTAGTGAATGTAGCCGACATTCATAATTGTTATGTTGAGAGCATGTGTTATCATATATCATCAAATGATCCTTTTGTAGTTAGATAACAAGGCTAGCTTGATAATATTTTATGTTTTTGCAGGTGCCAAGCATGAGTGACAAGTCGCAAGATGCGGTATGTCAAGATGAGACCATTAACTGGATGCAATGCATTTTCTGTCAGTCTGATGATAAAAAGAAAGGAGTCCTGGTTCAACACCCTAGATTAGCATCCTATGGGCTCATTCTTCAGGTAGTTCAAGAGAGGGCCAGTTTGAATGATGGGGTCTATGTCCAAGTACAAAGGCGACTGCAGAACTGCACACTGGAAACATTGAGCACAGAGAGGGTAGTCTGGCATCGCTCCTGTTACTCAAGTGCAACTAACAAGGCTGAAATACAACGTGCAAGAGACCGAAACGCACATGCTTTAGCTACAGGACACCACAATGCCATGAAGCTTGGACGGCGCAGAAGCACAGAAACAGCTGAGCCAGACCCCTCAACATCTGGATCTCCATTGCCATTCACGCGATCCCATACAAATCCACTGGATAAGGCACAGTGTATCTTCTGCCAAAAGGACAATGGCCAGCCACTGTACCAGGTCAGGACTGAAAATGCTGGTGAAGATCTTAAAGATGCTGTAGAAAGGTCCCATAATGATGCACTGAAAACAAGGCTGAACACCTGCATTTCACCTGGTGATGCACATGCAATTGATGTGAAATATCATAAATCTTGCTGGAGACAAAATGTGTTCCATTTTCTTTGAGAAACTAAAAACAGATGTGACGGAAGGAATGGTGTCAACCCTGGAACACTTTACATGTGCAGCTTACTCACCCAAGGAGATCAACATCAAGACAATCCCTCAACTGCGATGGCATCTCTTCTGCAAACATAGGGCAGAGAGTGACAAGCTCCCTCCAACACTTGGAGCTCTGAAGCAGCACATCTTTAGAGTCCATGTCCAAACAAGAGTATGGGCACAGGCAGCCATTGCTCTGCAGGATCCACAGCTGGATCCTCTGCAAAATGGATACTTAAAAGACTCGGATGGCATGCTCAAGCCAGTGACCACAGAGGTCCTCCCAGCCCCAAAGGCCATCTTGGAGTTGGTTCTATGCAAGTGCAAATCAGATTGCTCTTCTGGGAGGTGCTCCTGCAGAGCTAAGGACTTAGCCTGTACTGACATGTGTTAATGCAGCAGCCAGTGCCAGAACGATGACGATTCCCAAGCCATGACGTATGAAAGCGATGATGATGATGATGAGATATAGAAACTGTTCAATTAAAAAGGATGGATATACCGTGGTCTAAATGTGCATGTCAACATCCAGCGTTCAAGTTTTGTGTTAGTTCATTTTAATCTCTTCAATAAAAGGTTCTCTGAGTTATCTGACCATTTGCTTGCAATGTGTATAGTTTGTTTACCCATATTGTGGATGTATTGCAATGGGATGATGAAAAAAAACATGGTTTTGTAGTAAAATGGAAGGTAAACAACTTCCACACAGTGTCATTTTTTACCTATTCGTGCATTAAAGGGTTAATATAGTGAAGTGTAACTTGCACCATTAGATTCCCTGACCCTGAAAATGTGGGTTTAGCAGTTAAAATCACCATTCCTGCTTTTTCAGAAGCTGAGATACCACAAATTTAAGTTTTATGGCGGCCATTTTTTAAAAGTTCAATATGGCCGCCACAGAGCCATCTGAAAAAATGCAAACATTGATTTTCTGACTCCTTATACAATAACCTTTCCAAAAATGTATAGTTTACATAATCCCCAAAAAATTCCCACTGAAACATATATTGAACCGGACTATATCCCAAAGTGATCAGGAGTGTGTGGGATACACTAGTCCACAGAGGCCCCTCCCCTCAACCCATAGGACCCAAATGCCCCCACTAACAACACTCTGTTCCCAAACATCACAGGACGCCCTCACGAGGCCAAATGTTGGAGGCACAAGGGATACCTACACAATATTAGGAAGGTGGTCATAATGCTGTGCCTGATCAGTGTATGTATGACAGGTTAGTGTGGATTGGATAAGAATTAGAGAATTAGCCACTGTGGCAGGGATAACCACTTCTGGTTTGGATATTAGTTTGATTTGTGTTGTGGTGCCACCTTGTGGTTTGTCATTTTCTTTTAAGACACTAACAAAGAAATCAGAAGAAAGGAACAAGCACAAATTGGGCCTGTGGGATGTTTTTAAGTTAATCAGAATATCATTATTGCTATTTCTCAGTTATCTTGATGTTAAGATGTTGTGCATGAGAAAAGTTTTCATGTCATTTATGTAATCTGTTGTGAATAAATTTAGTGCTTAGAAAACTGATTAGTACTTTCTAACTGATTATAATCCTAATGTGGGAGCCAGAATCGTGATGTCATGTGTAGACTAAACAAATTAGCCACTTTACTTTACTTCACTTTACTAATTTACTATCCAGAAAGTCTCAGGACACTTTTTCAGTCGGTGCTTCTTGTTCGAAGCGACGAAGCAAGTTTTATTGTCACATAATTAAAAATATATATTTTCTGTCTTTTTTACCACTACTTTTTTTCTGTGTGTGCTTTTATTCTTGTTATTGCAAGGTTTACTGGTTTCATGACCCCTGGTCTCCGTGCGGATCCTGCGCTCACTGAGCTGTCTTTCACTTCAGGTCTCCAAGGGGAGACCCTACACCCAGGCCCCTATAGGTGTACTGCATAAACCAAACAAAACAATGTCACAGTTTAGTAAAACAAGTAGGCTGTGGCAAAGACAACAACATTTAAGCAGGGCACACGTGAATACAGCAGAAAAGGCAATCAGGGAGGGGCTGTGTGGAACTGGTTCAGTGCAATGAGTTCAAGGTGAGTAAGCAAGTGTGTGAATCAGGGGACAGGGAACAGTCGCTGGCAGGATCTAACAGAAGAGGTAATAAAAGAGGGAAACAGCAGACATGACATAAAGTAGATGATAAGAAGGAACTTTGGCAAACAAACACAGATCCCAGGATATGCTGTAAAGATACACAGTATAATGAGTACAGTTTAAAGAGTTGGTCACATAAACTGTATAATGAGCCAGTCAACTGATAGTGATATTGAAAATCAGTTGTTCAACCTATGTGAATAGCTATGTGATTATTTACTAGTGTATTTGTGATGTGGCTTACTATTATGGTGCTTTAAATAGCGATTAAAGGTTACTAAATATATGTTTCCCTTCACGCTGATCTTGTTCTTTTTCTAAATTAATCTGACAGCATGACCATGTGTTCCCGTTCACCAGCATGTAAAAAAAAAGCTATCGGGTTTTAATTTGAAAGTACCTACCGGAAGTCATGTTAATCGCGGCTCTTGTTTTCAGAGCAGAGGAAGCGGTAGTCAGTCATGTCCAGATGAAGCACCATGAAGCCAGCCATGTCTAGGGGAGTTAACGCAAAAATAGTTATAATAGGAAGCGGGATCGCAGGAGTATCAGCGGCACACAGGCTCGTCAAAGCCGGATTTCATCATGTGCGGATACTTGAGGCGACTGCAAGAAGCGGAGGACGGATAAAAACAGGAAGACTGGGTGAGCTAGAGACAGCCACGACTCACAACTGACCCGTCCAGTTGTAAACAGCAGGTCATGCTCCTCTGTGTCTTTCAGCAAATGTCACCAGTGTATTTACTTGCAAGAAAGTTTGCCTACAGTGTTACGATCACTTTAAAGGCTTGCAGAAACTGAGACGTTGTGCAAAAGTCCACCAAGGTTTATAATGTATAACGGTCAACAGCTGCCTCAGTACAAAGTGCACACAATACTAATGAACGACCGATACGTCTGCCGGCCGATGTATCGGGACGATATTTACTTTTTTTTTATTTCACAGCGCGAAGCTCGCCTCAAGAAGAGATTTTATGATGAGAGAAATGTTTCTTACATAGTTCAATATTATTCGTGTTAACGTTTATCATGTACCAGACATAAAGTGCACATAATCAATCCAGTTCAGTGGAGGGTTTTTCTGTCAGCTTCCTACCAAGCAGTTTGTGTGTGTGTGTGCCCCATTCAGTGAGCAGCCATCAAACCGGTATGACACCGCTGCTCCACCTGAATAAGAACTTCTAAAACTTTTGTACGTGTGTAAAAAGTAGACGCCTTTTTAGCTGCTGCCACGTTCCGTTTATCAGACCTTTGGCACACTCACGTACACTGACTTCCCGTCATACACTGCCCACATACACCTGTATACTAATTACAGGCATTCCTGCCTGAACCGGCACACGACGCGCGTCTGCTGTGTGAGTTTAAATTAACATTCACAAACAACCACAATACCCAGTACTTCACTGTTTTTGTTAAATTGACACTGATAACATTTACCGCTGTGTCAATTTTATGATGTAAATTGAGGGAGCAAAAGCAATATCGGCTCCAAATATCTGCTCAAGAAAATCGACAGCCAGTATCGGCCCTCAAAAAGTCCATATCGGTCTTTCCCTACACAATACTGAACATACAGAACTGTATACATGAAATGCAACATAAACTTAAATAGCTTAATATAAGGTTTAAATCAAGAGTGTTAAAGTCTGTCTTGCCAATCGTTCTCATTTTCAAAATTTTACATAATAATAATGAGAACAATTGGTGAATCATTGTACCTCTAATCCAGCAGGAGCCAGGAGTAAACAAACATTTTTAAATGTACTTTTTGTTCATAGTTTTTTTTTTTAACTAAAGGCATAATGCACATTTTAATAAAATTAAACAAATTAAATATTTTTCGTCTGTAGGTGATAACATTGTTGAGATCGGTGCAAACTGGATCCATGGCCCCTGCGAGGAGAACCCAGTGTTTTGTCTGGCCCGTCAGTATGGACTGCTGGATCCAGAAGCCCTCACCCCAGAGAACCAGGCCATTGACATTGGAGGACATCCCCCCTGGGTTCCCAATGTCTTCAGCAGTTCAGGTTGCCAGATGTTTTTGGAATCATAGTCTAAGGCGGTGTCCCATAGAGGAGAATCACCCTGTCTGACTCTATAATACATTTTACTGGTTCAAATTTAGAAAATAATACATCAGTTTGGTATGGGTGCTGTGAAATTTCATAGCAAGACATTAAATCTCTTAAATGCACATTTTATAAATGCATATTGTCCCAGTCCCTGCAATGTCAAGGTATGTCAGCATAAACAATGTGAAACTGGCATTTAGATTTTGGGTAGATGATTAGGTTGGTAAACCATGGGTGTTTGTTGTTCAATGTGTGCAGGTCGGAAGCTGGATGCTGAGGATGTCTATCCGGCTCAGGAGATGTTTGCTGAGCTGCTGAATGAATGTTCTGAGTTTCAGAGTGAAAGAGGAGAACCCTGGGCCTGTGTGGGAGATTTCATACGGTCAGAGGTGCATTTCCTTTAGTGACTAAAAAAAGAAACTACTGGCATTGCATTTGTCTGTTCTTGTCTGGCATCCTTGGCTGAATGCTATATCTCACATGGTCTTGCACCTCACATAAATTAACTGTTCGTTTTGCTGCTTGTTGTGCGGTGGAGGTGCTACAACGAGCAGCTGAGAAGTGGAAGGATGTTGATCCCACCACCAGATCCCTGCGACTGTGTGTGATCAGCAACTTGTTGAAGGTGGAGTGCTGTGTTAATGGGACACACAGCATGAATGAGGTAGGCCTGGGGGCCTTTGGTCTTTACAAGACTCTGCCTGGATTGGACTGTACATTCCCACGGTTCGTAACATACATGTATATAGTTTGCATTTATGTTGTAACCTGCAAGTGTTGCTTGTTTTATATGCTACAGAACTGATTACTGAGTTAATTAACTGATTTATGTCAACATACAGTTGCAGTATATGTAGAACTGACTACTTATTTTTCTTGTCTTGTGCAGTGGATATGAAGGTCTGATCGAGAACTTAATGTCGGAGCTTCCCAGCGGTTTAGTAACCTACAACCAACCTGTGTGCTGTGTTCACTGGAACAACACAGAGAAGAGAGATAACCCTGTGACTGTCGAGTGCGATGATGGTGAAAGGATTGTCGCCGACCATGTTATTGTCACAGTACCTCTAGGTAAAATCGGAAGCATACTACATGTACAGTTCCTTTTTGGTTTGTGCTACTCATATTTTAATTATGAGAACAAAAGCCAGCTAGTATTGTACTGCTTTACTAACTAAAGTCTTAGGGCATTATATCCTGCATGTTAACCACTGTGAATCATCTGTTTTCTTACTCATTGCTTAGCAAGCTTAATATGTGTTTTGTCAGGATACCTAAAGAAGCACCATTCAACCCTGTTCCACCCTCCTCTCCCTCTACACAAGCTGCATTCCATCCAGAGGCTCGGCTTTGGAACAAACAATAAAATATTTGTGGAGTTTGACACACCGTGGTGGGATGCTGACTGTGAGGTGATCCATCTGGTGTGGGAAGATGAGGTGAGACATGTTGTAGGTGCATGAAAGTGTATATACGCCTTAAATAAAAATGCTTTATGATGCAGTGTAAAGCTGGTATCAATTAATTCAACTCTTGTCTGTTTTATATTTCTTTGTGAAATAGGATGTGATGCTGGACGAGGTGCCAGATGTACAGAGATCCTGGATAAGGAAGCTGTTTGGCTTCTCCGTACTCAAACCTACTGAAAGGTCAGCAGCCACTAATGCTTACCCAGCTCCTTTATGCTAAACTAGATGGTAAATACTGATAAGTGCTCATACGTTGTCTAAGAGTGTAGTCGTGCTTTTGGTTTTAATTTTCAGGTATGGCCATGTTCTCTGTGGCTGGATTGCCGGGCATGAGTCAGAATACATGGAGACACTGTCTGAACAAGAGGTCACGCATGCCGTCACACAAGTTATTCGCCGGTTTACAGGTGAGTCTAAATGAGTCACAAAGACAAAAGTAAAACTCCTCAGCTCAGACCTTATCAAGATCGTTTTTCAAAGCAGTCTTTGATATTTTGTGTGACCTATGTCCGCACTAATCATGCATGTTTAGGGAACCCCATCATCACCCCGAGGAGAATTCTGTGCTCTCAGTGGTTTCATGATCCCTGGACTTGTGGATCCTACAGTTACCTTGGGAAAGGCTGTTCAGACCAGGACACTGAGAACATGATGGAGCCGCTGCCACCGAAGAGATCACAGTCACAAGTACCTACATGTTCATGCAGAAACACAAATATGTGCCATGCGCACACAGAAAAAACCTATTTCAAGGTTGGACCCTACTTTCTAACTGTTTGGTTGTTTGTCTTTTAGCCCCTGCAGGTGCTGTTCGCTGGAGAGGCGACTCATCCCTGCTACTTCTCGACCGTCCATGGAGCACTTCTGTCCGGGTGGAGAGAAGCTGATAGGCTTATCTCGCATTACTCCTCCGTCAATCCATCTGAGCATCCCAAGTCAAAGCTTTAAAGGATGATGCTGCCTTGCACTAAACAAATTTACTAGATTTGTTGTAATATGAACCTACCCATTACATTTCACATGGGATAAACAAATTACAATGATGTCTCAGTTGATCTGGAGGATTGTGTGGAAGCTGATGCTTATTTAAATCACTAATTTGAAATGTGCCACAAATAAACAAACAACGTGTGATACCGACGATTTTAAGCTGTTCAATTCACTAAAATACAATTGGACAACAGTGACTAAGAATGCACACACAGACGACACATTAAAGATACAGCTTTAAGCATTCACTAATAAATTGGTTGTCTGTATGCTTTAAAGTAAAGTTACCAATAAGCATGTAATCCTGTTTATACATGTAAGATTTAGTACTCAGTTTGTTTATTGTTTATGGACTGATTGTAATTAACTAAGAATAAATTTTTATTATTTCTGACAATTCTGTTTTTGTGCATTTGTGTACTTGGCAGACATAAGAACAACTCTAAATGTTTCCCTTTGTGCAAAAAATACAAGTACACTATGTAACTGTTTACATTTAAAGGATTATAATTTTACATTTTGTGAATAACCTGTTTAGTTCTGGGTCTCAGTGTTGTGTTATGTCCGCAACTCTTAGTGGACAATTTAGATGAACCACCAACGTCCAGTTCATCGTTGATGAATCAACATTAAGTATTATTTTATATTCCACAGGGGGCAGTAGTAATATACCGTTTTAAAGTCCGCGCCACTGACAAAACAAAAACATAGAAGAAGAGATTATCGCACTTGAACTATACGGAACGATGTTTCCCGAGGCCATATTCGAGTCGGTATGTAAACAGTGTAGCACACCGAGTGCATCAGTTTTCGTAGCTAGTTGGGTCAAAAATATTTTTATTAAGACAAATGAAAACCAGACGTCGTCTTGTGTAGATTACCAGCAGCCATGAAACTGTACCAGGCACTCCGTAATGTCGGTAAATTCAGAACCGTTTTCGACTTTGGTGAACGGGAAGTGGCTCATTGGTTCCCCGGACACATGGCTAAAGGTGACAGCTTTGTTATCCCCAGAATATGTCAAGAGAATATATGTGGTGGATTTGGAATATAAACATTTAACAACTTTCTGGTCAATTCATGTTGGATATTTGCAGGGCTG
Source organism: Planiliza haematocheilus (assembly GCA_005024645.1). Lineage (NCBI taxonomy): Eukaryota > Metazoa > Chordata > Actinopteri > Mugiliformes > Mugilidae > Planiliza > Planiliza haematocheilus. The sequence continues at coordinate 7,911,632 of SRSE01001339.1, read as the reverse complement.
AAGCAGATGAGAGCCAGCCTTAAGGGTGTGGACTGCATCATAGAAATCCATGATGCCAGAATATCCTTTTCAGCTGCATTAAACTTAAGCAGAAGTCCAGAGTTTTGTTTTAATATGTTTTCTGACATGTACAGTATTTTAAAAAGAAAAGAACCAGAGATCATTACTGTTAAGAAATAAATTATTTAGCTTATGCATGTATGAAAATACGATACTTACACCGGGAATTGTGGTTTGATTGGATTGATTACCAACTGAGCAACAAAGCAATTCCAATACTCTGAGATATCAAAAAACAACAACAGCTGCAAGTTATCCATACCAGACTGATCTGATCATTGCTGCTTTTTCTTTAACATTAAGCAAATTCCCTTCTCCGGAAGAAACCCTGTGTTTCAGGACACGCTGAATGTCAAACCACATCTGCTAGTTCTCAACAAGATGGACCTCGCCGATCTGTCCGCCAAGCAGGTCCAAGAGTCTCTATGCTACTACAGCTGGGTCACGTGCCACCAGCATTTTGAAATACTACCAACGTTTGGTCTTTGTTTTTACTCTGCAGAGAGTTCTGAAGAAGCTCGAGAAAAGCGGCGTGAGCAATGTTCTCTTCACAGACAGTTTGAAGCAGAGAGACGACAACATCAAAAAGGTAACTGCCATCGTTTTTGGATGTTAAATATTACAACCTGAGAAGAACTTGGTGTTTGCCTGAAATACATTTTTTTAAGAAGGTGACCTTGAACATTATTCCTTCTTTTTTTCTGTAGTTGGTGCCAAAGGTGTTGGAAATTATTGAGAACCAGCCACGCTTTAACAGAGAGGAGGTACTCCAAGCAATCTGAACATATTTTAGTTATATATTTAAATTCTGAATTATCCGTTAGCTCTATATACATTATACAACTGTCACTTGATTATAAATAATAGACAGAAATGTTGAAGCAAGGTGCTCATCGACATGCTGTTTCAGTGTGGCTCTTAACTTATTGAGCTACATCTACACTTTAAAACACTAGGTGTGCTCTAACTTTGTCATGGTAAACTTTCAGAGCACAAGTTACTGCCTGATGGTGATTGGAGTGCCCAATGTGGGGAAGTCGTCGCTGATAAACTCACTGAGAAGAACGAACTTGAAAAAAGGTATGCATTAGCATTAGTAGTTAATTGATTGATAACATTACACTCTGTGATAAATGTGGTGACTGTGCATCATTTTCAGGTCGTGCATCTCGAGTAGGAGGGGAGCCAGGTATAACTAAAGCGGTACTGACTAAAATTCAGGTTGGTTTCTATGTATGTGTATACACGGGTTAATTGTGTGCGGCTGTACGGTATTTTTAGCTGTCATTTTTATTCTCAGGTGTGTGAGCGACCTTTTATGTACCTGCTGGACACACCAGGAGTCTTGCCTCCTAAGATTGAGAGTGTTGAGACAGGCATGAAGCTGGCCTTATGTGGTGAGCAGAACAGTTATTTCTCTGATATAAAATAAAATGAAACACTGTCAATCTTATAACATTATGTGGAAATTTTTAATCGTTTCTGATGTTTTATCTTTTTCTCCAGGAACTATACTGGACCATTTAGTGGGTGAAGATATTATCGCTGACTACTTACTCTATTCTCTGAATAGGCTAGGGAGGTTCAGGTGTGTGCTTTTAATAATATTAATGCAAACTATATACTCTGTGTATTATATTTGCTTCACAGTACTGTGACTTGTACGTGTGTGTGTGTTCATGTGCAGTTATGTGGAGCGATACGACCTCCAAGAGCCTAGTGATGACATCCAGCATGTCCTCAAACGCATTGCTGTAAAGCTCAAAAAGACTCAACGGGTCAAAGCCATCACTGGAGTTGGTAAGAAATAAGATAATTGTACACTTAACACTTGACACAAACAGTGTTATTGATTCATTATTGTAAGGTTAATTAATTGCTGAGAGTATGAGGTTAATATTGATACCATCCCTCTTATCATTTTTACCATTTCTGTACGGACTGAACAGAGGTGCTGGTATTTTAAGCCCTTTATTTAAAGACAGAGTCAGGCTCAGTGTTTCCATGTTTTCCAGATATTATAATAAGCTAAAATCAAACTTTTTAGCAGTATACGGCTTCTCATCAGCTGTTTCCACTATTATCTCAAGTACTGAGTGTTTGTTGCTCGTCTCCCTCAGGAAACATTACCGTCACCGTCCCAAACTACACAGCAGCAGCTTATGATTTCATAAGAGCCTTCAGGAGAGGAGAGCTGGGACTAGTAATGCTGGACTGACCTCCATTTTTGGAAGACTGTTTCTGGGTTTTTACCCGTTTGCCCTTAACCTGGAAAGACTTATATTTAGTATCACAAAGACACAAAGACAAAGTGTAGTGCGCCTGCCCTCATATCATACAGTGTGTCTGGATTATTGATGGCACAGGAAGTTACCAAAACCTTTTGTAAATCCTCTGTAACTAAAAGAATTAAACTTTATTTAGCTACAACTTTTGTTTCACACTCTTCAGAATACACGAGGCAGATATCTGACATGGTGTAAACAGGATATTTATTAGCATAAAGACAGTAACAATAACAAACTCTTTATATATTATGCACGTAAGTGTTGTAGCATATAATAGAGTGCACTTATAAATATGGAACAGTCTGTTGCTCCTGAGTGTCTTCTGCGGGTAAAGAGGTCTTCTGGGATGGTGGACGCACCGAAACAACCTTCAGAGACGTAAGCAACCGTGAGAGCAGCAGTCGGTTTGCAAACCATGTCATGGTTTGTGCACAGGTTTTAGAAATGAGTTGCTAGATTTCCGTCATAAAAAGAAATGAATTGCACAGAAATGGAAGATGATTTCGGGAAAAGGCTGTTTCACGTTCCCAAAACACAGCACTCTTATTTGCCTCGTCTTACTGCAGAGAATTTTAAATCCTATCTTAAAATTAAGTTTTGCAGAAAAATAGCACATGAGGCTTATTTTACTTCTAAGCAAGAAGTCCAATTTAAATGAAACTTACAAGAAGCAAGTTTAATTTTTTGGGTGGAATAATGCTGGTGCCGACGTTTTACTCTCAACCTTTAAGGAACGACTACAAATTCCAGAAAGATCAGGCTTTATATAAAGTCTCAGGTTCTGCAGATACATAACACGCTTTCCTCAGAGCTGCAGCATACGTCACTTTGCATATTATTCAAATAGAGCCTGTTCTGATTTGGCAGTAGATTTAAAGTTGGCAATCAGCAGTTTGTATAGACAGTGAAAATATTTGTAATTAAACATGTTCTTCCACTATAAAGAAACTACAGTTATTAAGTTTGGCACTAGTTTCTGTCACGTAGGCTGAAGTGTATTTGACAAATGTGAAACATCACAATGAATACTCTGCTGGTAATGTACATTTGTCCATTGGTAAAGATGATATGTGTAAAAACATACAGTACAGTGATGTTTCTGTGATTGATTGTATCCTTTCACCACTTGTTTGCAACTGTCACTGGTCTTTCCTGTGCGGTTTCCTGCACATTTCCAGATCCTAGACAGAAGCTCACTCAATCACGAGTTTATCTCAAAAAATAACCTGAACATTTACAGTATACTGTCCAGTAAGAGTCCATATTTGGGGGAAAATGTTGCAATAATTATAGAAACCACTTGAGAGAGAGAGGATCCATTTTGAGTTGAGTCTGACATTAATGCATCAAAGTAGTTTGTCCTGTTGTAGTAATCCAGTTCTTCATCCGAGCTGTCGGCCTTGCTTTGGCGGTAGGCGGACGCGTACCATTTATCCGCCGTTAACGCCACGGCTGCTCCTGCTGCTGCTGCAGCTGCCACCCTCACCGGGGATGTGCGCCCTGCCGACCTGAAGCGGGAGCGGGTTCCACCATAGGCGCCTCCTCCCCGGTAGGTCCCCGCTGTGGAGCTGCGGGAGGGAGATCCTCGAGAGGAGCCCCGGGACCCTCCACGACCACCTTTTCCCAGCACAGGCTCATACAAGAAAGCTGAGAGCAGGATGCAAGTCCAGCATGTTGCAACCACCTGGTTCATCCCTGACATCTGTGCAGGAAGACTGGAACAAAGAGGAATATTATGGTCATTATAACAGTTTTGGCCAAACTCCACATATAATGTATAATACTGAGAATGTGTCCATTTATTCTGAGTATAACTGTAAAACACAGAAGTGTTTTAAATGAAAGGGAAGGAGGACATTTATGTAAAACTGGAGAACCCTTCTCTGAACAATGAGGTATGCTGAGATATAATATGCGACACAGTCTTGATATCTGTCCCCAAAAGGTGTCACCCCATTCACACCTTGAGATTGGATTCATTGCACTGAGGAATGAAAAGAGGATCAAAACAATTTCCTCCAATTACAGGTAAGCATCTGATCATGACAGACCATGTGAGATTCAGGCAGGCACCACCCACAGATTGTCCTAACAACAACCTAAACTCCCCACCAATCATTCTGAACTGAAGAGAACTGAGTTTCTGAAGGAAATCAACAAGTCCAGTTGCCTTATTTTGGATAGGCTATACCATGACCTGTTTATCTGAGAACCAGCAAACAGCTGTAGATAAAAGCCTTCTGTTGATTATTCACTGATCAGTTTTGCATAAAATCAGAATATCATCTAATACATGTTACATAATGTGCAGCGAGCAAGCCAGCTTGTATCCTACCGATTAACAAATGAGATGCCCTTTGTCAGAGCTGCTGAATATGGTCTGTGCTACTTATTGCTCTCTTCCAATAAAGTAGGCCAGTTTAAAAATAAATATGCTTAGCAATAAATACGCTGTGGGCTTTCAGCCTTCAAATAGGCTACAGGCCTATATTGAAATAAAATTCCCCCCATGGATGATGATGATGAATTTATGATTAAAAGGCAAAAGGAAGCGCCTTTGTTTAAGTACATATCTTAAAATTAGTTTTAGCTGAATACGTCCCGTATTATTAACATGTTTTACAAATAAAAGAGCAAAAGAAATGCATATATGCATTATGGTAATTATGTTATTCTCATAAATTAGCCTGGACGCTGGTATACATTGGCCTGAATTACTATAATCACTATGCATTCCAGGGCCGTGTTAATCTCCACATCCTAAAGGCTGATGCTTACCTTTATTCCTTGTGTTGTTGTCCTTGCCTATGTTTTGGCACTCGGTTAAAGACGAAGAAAATCGTCGCGGACGATGCAAGCTCGTTCATGCAGACGATTTCGAGAACGCGCAGCGCGTTCACACGGCCCCGTCTGAGTGTTATACAGCAGAGCAGAATAAAACACTGTGATGCTATCAGCTTGGTACGGTGGGTCGAGTCAGTAGCATTTTATAATTGTATTTTGGGTTAAGTTCTTGTGAATTTACTTTTTTATTCTGCTTTTCGACAGAATAATTATATTGTCATTCATATTACCTTATGAACTTAACGAATGGTGTTGTGTTTGGTTTCTTACAGATACTGTAAATAACGGTCCCCTGTTGTTGAACATATAATCTCAGTATGTGTACACGATATATTGTTGAAATTTTGTTGTTATACCAACAACATTTTAACCTGTTTGTTTATCCTTCCCAATTGGGAAGGATAAAGACTTTAGTCCCATTTTAATATTTTACACTTTACAAGACACTGTTGATATACCCTTATAATAATATACATATAATCATATATATTTTGTCGATTTTACCGAGACGTTTAGGCTACTGTACAATTTTCCAATTTCCAATTATAACACCCGAGTTAAAACTGTACACCAAATAAATCCACAGCCTGGAAGAAAGAAGATAAACAGTAACATAAGATAATATAACACAGCAGTGGGTCGTAGTAATTCAGTGTGATATAAGGGAAAAATATGACCTGTGTATACGGGTCATTGCTTTACTATTCCCAGACAGCAGGTGGCGGTAAGTGTCCAGAAAAGACATCGATAAATGAGGACACCGTTAAAGATATACTGGATATATAACAGACGTTTTACGTTATGACTGGTTTGGAAACTCTACTTTAAAATGAAATAATACTAAAGAAAAATAAAACTAAAGGTCGCAGTAATTCAGTATCATGTTGTAAAACTTCCAAGCAGAAGAAGAAACACCAACGAAGAAGAAGCCGCAGGAGGAAGGAGGCGTTGATAGCAGACCAGCAGCAAGTTCACTGACAATAGTCTGTCGTCATGGCTTTCCTCTGCAGAAGTGCAGCTTCGCTCCTGAAGCCCTCCAGGGCCGCTCCGGCTGTCCTGTCCGCGGCTCGTCTCTACAGCTCAGGTGCGTGTTTTAGAAAAGAGGCCCGGGGTCAGTTCATTAACAGCTGGTCCCATCACAATGTCATGAAATCTGCGTCATTGAATGTGCGACCAGTGTGGGGCACACGCAGACAGACGCTAAGTTTGCAGCAACATTTCATTTGCATTATTTGCACTGTGTAAAAGGAAACTACAGTTGTCCCTTGATAATTGTACTTCTCAGGTATAAACAAGAAAAACAACTCTTCGGACGTTGTGAATGCAGTTTACAGCTCGTATAATAAATATGTGATTGTGTAGTTTTAGTCTTTAATTCCTTGTTTATTATTTTATCTTTTATAAAAATGTAACTGTATAGTATTTTATTTATGTAGTCTTGTAAATAACATACTTACGCTAAATATGTTTTATTCTTATTGCACTGTTCATTGTCAAGTGTCAATAAATAAACTCAGAAGCTGTTAAGGTGTGTGCAAAAGCTCTGTCTCAAGGCTATTTGTGTTGGGCCTTCAGCTTTTGTAAATAATTGACCAGAACATGACTTCGCATTGTTACATCAGTGTTTTTCCAATGGGTATAAATCAGATTACCAGTGTGGTGACTCCTCACCTGGATTAAATACTATACTGTAGGGTAGTTTATGAGTCGGCAGAAGCTTAATAGTGCAGTCATTGGAAAACTAATGAAAAGAGTAATTTTAAAAATGGTTTTAAAATTGATTTAACATGCTAGTCTTACCTGAATCTCAGATTTGGTTTCCTCTTCTTGCAGGTGGTCAATATGAGTATATTTTGGTGGAGAAGCGGGGCGAGAAGAAGAACGTTGGTTTCATTCAGTTGAACCGGCCGAAGGCTCTCAACGCTCTGTGTGACGGGCTGATGAGGGAGGTGGGACAGGCGCTGGATGCCTTTGAAACCGATGGAGGCGTCGGGGCCATTGTCATTACTGGCAGTGACAAAGCCTTCGCTGGTGGGGGAATTTTTTTTTCTCTCTCTGAAGTTTGATTCAATATTACTGAGTAGAAATGAACTCGACTGTGGTACTTTTCAGCTGGAGCCGATATTAAAGAAATGCAGAATCGAACCTTCCAAGAGTGTTATGGCGGAAACTTCCTGGCTCACTGGAACAGAGTGTCCACTGTGAAGAAACCTGTGATCGCTGCTGTCAATGGATTTGCTGTGGGTATCATATATTTGATATTGCCGACACATGAAATGAAACATTACAAAAAAAATTAATATGGTAATGAGAAAAAAAAGGACACCATTATGTTCCAGACCCTAAGCAAAAATATTAAGGAAAGCTGATCTCTGCTGTTTTCAGCTGGGTGGAGGCTGTGAGCTGGCAATGATGTGTGATATCATCTACGCTGGAGAAAAGGCACAGTTCGGCCAACCAGAGATCCTGCTGGGGACCATTCCTGGTAACGGCTCTTGTCATATCCACTTTCCTTCCTGTTAAACATGTACTTGATCACACTGAAGTAAACAGATTCTGTTTTTTTGGATCATGACATGACATCTCTCCACCCACAGGGGCTGGTGGAACCCAGCGGCTGACTCGTGCAGTGGGCAAATCTCTGGCAATGGAAATGGTTCTAACAGGAGACCGAATCACTGCTCAAGATGCCAGGCAGTCAGGTAACAACTAAAGTGGAAACTTCATTTACTGAAGTACATGAACTTCTCAGAGGGTTTCTTTTAAAAGGTTAACCCCAATGTAGTATTTATATGTGTATTCAACTGATGTCTAGTCAGTGAAGCACTGCATTTGTCATTCATGCTATATAGTGACTGAGAACGAAGAGTTTTCTTAGTTGCGGCTTTTATTGCGCTGCCTACATGTACCAGGATGCATTGCATGTATCAACATGCCCAAGCTCATGGAGATGATCAAACCTGGTATTCTTGATTAATCTCTGTCTAAAGAGTAAAAACATCTGAAATAACATTTACTTCACACATGTAACTGCAAGGATTGAGTAACATTAAATCTGGGTAATGCAGGCAGAGACAACAGTGAAACCATCTTGCTGTTATTACTTTGTAGTGTAAAGTGTTTTCAAATTCATTATAGTGACCACCACACATCTGTCAAAGTAAGGATTGTATAATACTGTAAAACACACACACACACATTTTTACATTTGCACCATCCAACAAGAACAACCCACGCTGAAATTCATGGTAGAAGAATAATTTAATTTCTGTTGGCATCTGACAGCAACTTGAACAAAGGCACCACCAGTCGCTGTTTTTCTCAATAGCTCAGTTTCTGGACGTGTTTCATAAGACGTGACATAATAAACTGACACGTTTATATATTGATTATTCTTGACTCAGTGGCCTTTTGTGTTTCCCAGGTTTGGTGAGTAAAATCTTTCCTGCAGACCAGCTGGTGTCTGAAGCTGTTAAATGTGGCGAGAAAATTGCCGCCAACTCCAAACTGGTCTCTGCTATGGCTAAAGAGGCCGTGAACGCAGGTGTGTAAAAGTGTGCTTCTACCTATTTTAACAATATGAATTGAATATGTCTCAGTTTTATCTGACTAGTTCCTTTGTGTGACTGAAGCTTTCGAGTTGACTTTGGCTGAGGGGAATCGTTTGGAGAAGCGTTTATTCCACGCTACCTTCGCAACGGTGAGTAGAAGAACCGCTTTAGAGAGTGAGTGAGAAGGGTTGGCTCTTATTTTGACAGTCAATCTAATATGTTCGTTGTTTCCTAACAGGATGATCGAAAAGAAGGCATGACTGCCTTTGTGGAGAAGCGAAAGGCCTCTTTCCAGGACAATTAGGAAAGAGCAGATCAAGATCTCGGCCATGAACACACACTTCCTGATATCTGTGGTTCACTTTCTTATCTGCAATAGAGTGAAAATTCATTCTGATGGTAGTGGAGTATACAAGCTGTTAGGATTACAATTTGGCATTGAGTGAATGCACAAAAGTGTCTTATTACAGTGAGGCCCTACCTGCTGAGGCACATTTTAAAATCAAACGGGTGCCGGAGGTTTGACTGATTTGTTGACTGCGTTATAACCAGTGTGTAACAAGAGGAATCAGCCTTGTTGACTTGTACTGCCTTTTCCTTTTCATTTGTCAAATGTTTGTCTACATTTTGTAGGCAACTTGCTCTGTGTACATTTTACAAATAAAGCTCTAGGGTGTTTTCCGGTATTGTAAGTAAAGTGTGAAGAGGCATCTGTAGTGCAGTGGTTATCACGTTCGCCTAACACATGAAAGGCCCCTGGCTTGAAACCGGGCGGAAACATGCTCCTTATTTATTGGGAGCTGTGAAGTAGCGGTTGATGGTGCATGATTTCCCCTTGGGGATCAAAACAATATAAATAATTAAAGAAAGATACATTATGTTGTTGTATAAAGACATGAGCATTCCTTTTGACACATTTGTAATATCAAGCAATAACTTCATATTGTTCATATCTATTTGTTGTTAAACTGAGGTGTTTTAGAGGCTGATTTCTAACATGCATTTGAAATATACACACCATCCAGTAAATAGTGTTGCCTGCAACTCTGAATCAGATTTAGCATTTAGTTCACCCAGATTTCAAACAGTTTGTGCTTCCTGCCAGTAGATGGGGCTGTTGCGCCTTTACACAAACAACAGACAGCGGGTTCATGCAGATAAGTGCTTAGAGAGGACATTAGGTTATAAAGTCAATAAAAAACAACAGCAAAATAAACATGGTGCTAACTTTATGGCTTTGATGTTACTGGAGCATCTCACTAGCCAACCAAATAAAATATTTCACATTTTTACTCAAAATTAGGGGTTAAACACTTTTATAGCTGCTGAGTTTTGAACAAATGTCAGTGAGTAGGATTTCACTTTTATTACTTTTATCCAGAATTTTAAAGGAAATAATTCTATAATCTCAGCTGCAAATGTGCTCCTAAATGCCCTTTGAAGCACGTTTCACCACATCGGTTGAAAATATTAGGGAACTAAAACCATAATTTTGACTTCAAAGAAAACACCAGAACAAATTTGGTTAGTGTGCACTTTCTTTCGGTGCTCCAATCATCAGGAGGAACCGTTTTTTTCTCTGATCTTCACACGGCGGCGCCCCATATCTTCACAAGGCCGTGGCCTAATTGATTTTTTCTTTTTTTCATTCAATATTCCCCTGGAGCTTGCTTTCTTGTCAGCCCCCTGGAACAAAACATTAAAAAGGAGGAGGAAAAAAAAACTCGTCTCCTCACTCAGTGGGGAAGCACAAAAGTCTGCAGAGAGGGCCCGAAAAGAAACTCTTCTTTGAGGCTACCGAAAGGTCAAAATAATAAATGTAGACTCAATTGAGGCTCTCAGCTCAGACAAAGGGGGCAAAACGTTACATTTTGGCAGCGCAGACCCTCATAGCGTGATAAACTCATTTAAAGAAGCTGAAATAAAGAGCGAGCAGCATGGGTCCAGAGAGGGAGAAGGGGCTTTCAGTCTGGCAGGCAGGCCTGGCTCCTGGAAGGGCCTTTTCTCTTGCCCCAGCAGCCTCCCGTCTCTCCCCCAAAAACCACTTTCATATCCCTAAACAACATTGCATCTGTGCCACCCAGTCATATTGGTGACTTTATCTACGCTTGTATAGCCAATTTAATTCAATGCTGTTCACACAAATTAGTTTTTTATGCAATGAACCAATTCTATCAAAAGCAAAGAAAGCTCAGATTTGATTTACAGGAAAAATATGCAGTTACTTAATCGTTTACTATAAGAAGCAATAGTTAATATAAAGTTAATAATAAACTTGAGACGATTTTGGGCTGATGTTCCTGCAAGATACAAAATCTAATCTACAGTGTATGTTGGGAATGCAGAAACAGATTAAAAACATGTAATGAAGTAACTTATTTCTCATTTTCATTATTAACAGCAGCTATTTGTAAAGTCAGTGTATAAGCCAACAATCCTGCAACTGTGACTTGAATTTTATGAAAGCCTTTTTATATGCAGATCAGTCTTTTGGGGGATTTTTTGTTTTGTTTTGTTTTGTTTTTTAACCAACCTCTGTGGTCATGGAAAGGATTCCTCAGCATTTTTCCTGCCATCCAGCTGAGAGTTTTTCTGGCTCACATGAAACAGGCTGGGTGGAGTGGTTTTCATCTGACAAATATTTTCATTATCTCACATTCTTGGCATCAGAGGCCGCGTCGGAATAACACATTCGCCGGTGTCTGCTTTGAATTATGCCCACCCAAGGGTGTCAGAAACAACACAGAGCGAAGATTAACTACGTAGTCTGTCGAGCTAATGACACTACCTTATTTTATAGCTTCAGATTAACTGCCGCAGTGTCATTAGACATTGTTTAGTCAGTGAATGTGCAAAATACAAAACATTATCTTTAGCCTCATATAAAATCATTTAAGATGTTTATCAGCTAGTCTCAGTTGAGAGTTTGTAGTTTCTGTACTGGAGTATAGCGCAAAATTAACACATATCACAGCAGTGTCCCTATGCGTACGGTTGTCTGTACTCATGAAACCTTTGGGAAACATTGGCTTTAACATTAGTCTGCAATGTGTCTTTCAGTGTAATAATCTTAACACTGTTTCATTTTTCTCTACTACTCCCTGTTTTTCCAGCAGTAACTCAACACAAGACCCTGTTTCTACTTGGGCTTATGTTATGGCCTGACTGCTCCTTACAGTGGAACACCCCCATATAAATAAGCATTTGACTACAATGCAATAGCTAATTTGAACCTTAGAGTGCCTTTCAAGAGATGTAATTTCAGTTAACAAGATCAGAAAACAAAAACATTAGGATGCAAGTAATTATTACCAGGAAAATTACCAGAAAAACATGAATATAAACATACTCTATCTATCTATCTATCTATCTATCTATCTATCTATCTATCTATCTATCTATCTATCTATCTATCTATCTATCTATCTATCTATCTATCTATCACAGGCTGCGCAGTGCTAAAAGTCTTAGTTTTACAACTCTGTAAGATGCTTAGTATAAAAACAGTAATGAAAAATATGTGTAACTGTAATTGAAATATGAATATAAATAGAAATGTGACATGATCATGATTAAATATGATTATTTTCGAATAGAATTAAATCCAATCGAGCTAACCAATTAAATGTAGGCAGCCTGGTCACATGACCCAAATCTTTTCCTTGACGGTCAAGATAGTTGCGGACCGAAATATAAAACACTTTAAACGTTTCACTTCACGGACAAGAGGGGGCACTAATATAATTAATATTAGAAAGCAAAAGCTACTACTACTCGGGGGTTGTTTTGTGTAATGTACTGTTTAAATTGTTACCGCGTCCTGGTGTTGACGGAAATAAAAAGAAGGCGGAAGTTGATGGAGTGACTCCTCTCACTTCCTTATATCTCGTGTGTCCGTCTGACGACTGGTCGCTGTGTCTGTAAAGGATGGTCGTACTGAAAGGAATCCCCTCAATTTTATCACCTGAGCTGCTGTATGCTCTGGCTAAAATGGGCCATGGAGATGAACTGGGTAGGACACATAACATAGCCACAGCCTACAACCTTTGTACAGTGTATGACAGTAGGCTAATCTAAGTTTATGACAACACCATGTAAACAGCACGGACTGTAGAACAGCAGTCTGTGGCACCTGTTACTACACTGACACTTAAAGATTTAAAACCAGCTGTTCATTCATTCAGTCAGTGTTATTCTTTATATTTATCACAGTACTCGCTGATGCAAATTTCCCAACATCTTCCACTTGTGCTTGTGGTCCTAAAGAAATAAGAGCTGACGGTATGTGAATGTATCCACACTACATAAACACAAAGCTGGGTGTGTCTTATTAAATCAGTGCTCTCAGCTCTGTATCTGATCTGCAGGTTTGGGAATCCCGCAGCTTTTGGAGGCTATTTTAAAGCTGTTTCCCCTGGATAGCTATGTCCCCTACCTGGTAACACATCTATACCAAAACTAAATAGTGGTGTAGTCTGTCAGTTTTTATTTTCCTGCTACTATTTGTTAAGTCTTTGTCATGTCTCCACAGGGTGTAGTGATGGATCTAGTAGACAGTGACAAAAAGAAAGGATTGGCTGTATCAGTGTGGAATAAGTACGAAGTGCACCTGAGCCAGGCTGTACCACCCCGTGATGGATCTCATGTAAGGCATCCTGTTCACCCAGTGGTTAAAACAAAATTTCATTTTTGTTCTCCTCGTCTCCGACTCTGACATCTCTCTCTGCTATTTCTGTTTACGCATAGGCTGTTCTTGAGAAGGTGGAAAGGTTTGCTTTCTATGAACGTGCCAAGAAGGCGTTCGCTGTTGTGGCCACAGGGTGCGTACTCTCTGCTTGTTATGACGTGGGTCAGTTTGTGAAAACTCTAACTACTTCATTTGTTGGCTGTTCTTTTCACAAATCAGGAAACTTACCAACTCAGGTATTCAGATCCTTTTCAGTTTGGTATGTGTTTCAGGAACCCAGTAAGTAGTTTAAATTGTGGAACTGGGCTCATTTTTAGCTAACATCTTAATTATCAGCGGTTATAATCTGCACAGCGGAATAGTTGGAAAGTCTGCACAAAAGTTATCCAAAAATGTGAATCTTAAATTTAATACTTTCTTCCTTTTCTTGTTTTACTCAGAGAAACAGCTTTGTATGGCAACCTGATATTGAAGAAGGGCGTCATTCCTCCTGAGGAGCCGCAGTGACATATGCCTTATGTAGCAAGACTTATCAGAATATGAAAAAGGTTTGTTTTACGGCCAAAAAAATAATTATTTTATTCTTTTGTTATCAACTTTTTGTTATCTTTCAATTAGTCATAAACATTTTGTTTAAATCAATATTCAAGTATTAAACTGACTTTCAGTATTATTCAGTGTCCAAAAAAAAGCTGTGAATTCAGAACTTATTTTCTTTATTGAAACAGTATAGAGCTGACATGATTTTTTATTTTTGTTAATGACTTCTGAATTGTACGATTGTTTCAATAAAAAATACACCCAAAATCTTTGACAAGTGTGTTAAGTCATCTCCATCATCAAGATACACATTAGTGACACAGATTTGGATGTCTTTATTTTTACAGCGGCACAACAGAATCAAATGATATTTACCTTGTGTATTCACCTGCTGCAGTTACAGTGCCTAAGTCTAATTTGAAACAATGAGGTTGTGCATGGGTAGAGTTGAGTTGATCACTGATGGTGGAGATCATCCAGATCTTCCTCTGGCTCGCTGTGTTTCTCCCAAGAAGGCAAATCAGCAGGAGCCACAGCCCTGACGACCTCTTGGTAAATGACGGGGTCTTTGTGGTAGAGGTCATCCATGTCCTCCTCTGGCTGAAGGTGAAGTCTGACCTCACTTTCACTCCTCATCTCACGTCCCAGCGGCTCCATCTGCACAGGTGAACCCAGGTCATCGTCATCATTCTCAGGGAATGCACCTTGGACCCCCATATCAGCTCTTTCTTTAGCCACAAGTGGGTCCAGATATTCGCTCAGTGCCTCTCTTGCTTTGTCTTCATCCCATTCCTCTTCAGGTTCCTCTTGAGTCACTTCACTGAAGTCGATGTCATCTCTATCCTCATCTTCAGCCGCACTGTACATCATGTCGGCCTCTGTCTCTAAGCTCTCTTCATCGAGGTCGTCTTCAGGGAAGTTTTGGAGTAGATCGGCTGTTGATGTAAGGTGCAGCTCATCAGAGTCTTCTTCGGCCATCCAGGGCTGTTGATCCTGTTTACTTTCAGCCATACTCTCCCAAATCCTCATTCTGGGGTCGATGTTATATTGAATCTCATCCATATCCTCTGGAGGCTCCACTTCCACTCCCAAGGACATCTTTCCATTGTCATCCATGGACCTGGAAGAAAAATTACAATATCAGATTACATTTCCAGTCCAAGCAAAGATTAGTCTCCCATTTTAGATTACAGCATCAAAGGGCAATAGTCTTAATGGTAGACTGACTCATGTTAGCAAAAAGTTCATATTATAATCATGTGTTTGTGGCTGTGATTCAGAATCTTAAAGTTAAGATGATCTTGAAGTTGGGACAGTGAGAACTAATGTTTTCAGCTGAAGAACAAAGAGACGACACTAAGTTGTCTGTTACAGAGAACACTAAAATTGCTGGTTTGTACTGATTGTTGCATGAGGAACTAATAAACCATATCCCCGTGCCTTTCACCACTAAAATTTAGAGCCTAGCTTAATTTGCACACTCCCGCAAGAGCTGGTTTCTGATCCAAACGTAAAATAATGCTGCCAAAGCTATATTGAATACATTCTCTGTTTCTTTTTTTCTTTTTCTGATTAACGCTATTTCCCACAAATTTTATTTCATCCTTATCAAAACCAGACACTGCTAATATGGCATTTACGTTTGCCACACGGTGTTAAAAATGTAAGATAAAGCCATAGCTATGGGCAATTTTCATTTTCAGTACAGATTGTAGTCTGTAAACCTTGTATTAGGGCGTCTTTTAGAAAACCACAACTTACAGAACAGCTTTCTGGATCACTTCATCTGTAAGTTTATTCTGAAAAGGAGCACAGGTGTTCAAATACAGATGAGTGACCATACAAATACTTTTATTTTCAAGTAATCAGGAAATTTGTGGACAGTGTATATATAGAGGTATATATGGAGGCATATATACATACCAAAGGCTTTGCTGTGATGCCAAATATAAGCGAAACGCAGACTATCACTGAAATCCTAAAAGTGAAAAGACTCTGGATTAATACACACAAGTTGGTATTCAATCACAAATCACTCCATGCAATCCACACACAGTCAATCATTAAAAAGTGTTGTAGACACTTTGAATAGGTGTAGTTTTGTAGTGGTTACTGTGGTTTGTTGTTTTCCTACCTGAACATGGTGCCTCTTTCTGTCAGCTCGACGGTCTGAACTAGAAAGCTGCCTTCAGTACACCTGCCGTGGAAACAAAAGACCAAAGTTCCACCAATAAACTTGGTCCTATTTTCTTGACCTTTGTATCTTCTGAAGTAAATCATTGTTCCTTATCTGGTCCTTGCATAATAAAATGGCTCATGATCAAAAAAAATTAAACTACCTTTGGCAACATTATGTCAATGTAAAAACGTGTTCCCTTCAGTTACTGGCTACAGTCAAAGTCCTGAATTTCCGCTATCAAGTCTAAAATCTGAATATACTCTGTGTATTTCTCACAGTGTTATGATTCAAATGTTATTCTTGTGTTTATAATTCATAGTAATTTAATACAATTATCAGTATTATAACTACAAATCTTATGGTTAATCATCTTTTTGTAAGCAGTCCCTCTCCAGGCTAGAGGGCGTGACAGGTTAAGACATTTTATCATGAGCTTTATTACACAGTAATATGTTTTCTAATCTCCTTAAAGGGATACTGCCTTTATTACGCGCATGTATAATAATAATATTTTCAATGTAATAATTTTAAAGGAGCTTTGAGACCCCTAAATGATCCCCTTAATGTATCCTCTAACGCCACCATGAAGTTGACATTTGTGGTTTGGAGAAAAATGTCCAGAAATGTGCTGGATGGATTGCCAGAGTTTGTATTATAATAATATTACTCATAGCCTGACCATAGCCTGACTTTTGATATTACCCTGTCAGGACAAAATTGTATTATATTAAAACCAAAATACAAAATTAAAATAATGATATCAGCTTCAGGCTTACCTCCTGTGCAGATTATTATAATGCTAGCAAGATAAACACAGCAAGAGAGATCATATTACTCCAGTTTTAGCTTCTCTTCACTGGCTCCCCTTAAGGTCTAGAATAGAATTTAAAATCCTCCTCCTTACATACAAGGCCCTTAAAGGCCTAGCTCCATCATATCTTAAAGACCTCATTGTACCATATTATCCCAACAGATCACTTCGGTCTGAAAGTGCAGGCCTACTTGTGGTTCCTAGAATTTTAAAAAGTAGAATGGGAGGTAGAGCTTTCAGCTATCAGGCTCCTCTCCTGTGGAACCAGCTCCCAGTTTGGGTTCGGGAAGCAGACACTCTCTCTATTTTTAAAGTCAGGCTTAAGACTTTCCTTTTTGATCAAGCTTATAGTTAGGGCTGGACTAAACCATCCCTTAGTTATGCTGCTATAGGCTTAGGCTGCTGGGGGACAATGCACCAAACACATGTTCTCCTTCTTTCTTCTCTCTCCTCTCTCGTGTCCTCCACTTTCTTTTCTCTGGCACAGAGCTCCTCCCTCTAAATTCCTATCTGTTACTAGTCATGACATTCTGTGCTATTACTATGTAGAATGTTTACTGCTGCTCTCCCTTTTTCCGAGTATCTCTGGCCTGGAGTTGAGAGTTTCCTGTGGAGCTCCATACTACATCTGTTGTCGTGGTCTCATCATTCTGCCCAGTCTCCACGGAATCCTGCTGTTATCCACTCCTACCAGAATGAACGATTCTCCAACCTGCTGATGATTCCCCTTACATTTTCTAACCGTCATTAACATCATTAGTTTGTACCATAGCATCCCACCTGTATGCTTTAGTCAGATGTGTGTATCTATGACAGATGTATGTTTATCTTGCTGTTCTCTTTCTCTGTCTGTACCTGGCTGGCCTTAGGCAGAAGGGTCCCTCCATATGAGCTGGGTTCTGCTCAAGGTTTCTTCCTGTTAAAAGGGAGTTTTTCCTTGCCACCGTCGCCTGCGGGCTTGCTCTGGGGGTTTTAGGCCGGGTCTTGTAAAGCGTCTTGAGACGATTTGTATTGACAGCGAACTCTACTGTATATTCCAGCATGTAATACTTACTGCTAGTACGGCTGTACGCTTAGCTTTGTTTCCATGTACTCACATACTCCTTGAAAATTTAGATCTTAATCTAAATTGAACTAACTTAATGAAATAAAGGTTATTATAATAACTATATTAAATACTGAAATAACATTTTAAAGTTCCTGTTTTCCTTCAAGATGACTCCTACTTTAAAGGCTCAGCGTGGGAAACTGTGGCTCTAATTTTAAGTTAAGCGATTTTGGATTGTTAGTATTTTAGTCTTCTGGTCAATAATTTGTTCAGAAGAAGAGACATTGTGCACAAAAATTAAAATAAAGTCTATGTATCATGAAGCAACAATGTACTCACTCCCCATAATTGTCACTATTTCATGGGAACCTCCCCAGACACAGACAGAGTCCTACTGTGTACAGCTTCAGTCATTTAAAACGACTAATTACCCTTCACATACACATACACTGTAGGAGGACAGATTGGTGGCAGATGATGGGTCTGTGATCTTAGTGCCAGGCACCGCACTCACTGAATCAACTGTGAGTGTCAGCTCTGATTTATGTTCATGCCGGGATCCTATCACAGTGTGAAACTGCTTCAGAATAAAACTGCTTGGTGTGTGATATACACTAAGTCGTTTAAATTACAACTCAATTATGAATCACTTTTTGCTGATATGTGAACTCTAAGAATATGTTAAACATCTGTAAGATGAAATGCACGGACGCCCATAAACCCATTTAACTCAGCTAGCATAACATGTGGACCCCTCAGGAGTATGATTTCATTCCATCTCAGTGTTTCAGCATCTGGCAGACCCTCCATCAAACCGCTGTTGGCACCACAGCCCGTGAGAACTCTTCACCACACCTCCTTCACTGCTCAGACAACAGTAGGAGAGTCATTAAGCTAACACGTGAGTTAGTGATGTCTCACGACAGCAGGATTCAGCACTCTGTACAACAAAATAGGAACAATAAGACATGCCATACACTTCCTGCCTTGTTCAAGGATGGCTCCAGCGCGTCTGCTGCTTATCTTCCCCTCTATCAGATCCATATGTACAAATCCAATGTTTCCTCTTGACTAGCCCTGTTCCCAGGTCACCGAGTGGTCTGCCGCCTTCTACCAAAGACAAGCTCTCCATAACCGGACAACGCCAAACATCTTTAAAATGGCCAGTTAAATGCTGAACTACAATGCAATATAACGTAAAAAACTAATATTTCATTTATCCATTTTTTCTTTGACGTTTATAGTATTTAGTTAGCAGGGAGACTGACACCATTTTAATGTTTGTGTGATTAATACGAAGCTACAAAGTGCCTGGTTAGTTTAGCATAAAGACTGACAGTAGGGGAGGACAGTTAGACTGGAAGGTTTTGAGCAGATTTGTCAAATACAACCCTAAGCCCTAACCCTAACCGGCCAAGCTTGTGATTATAACATGAAAAGTCCCATACACTAAATACTTGATGTTGAACTAGTATTATTGGCCATATGTCATGAGAACAGTGGTGCTAGGCAACTGTTTGCATCTAAGCCACTGAAGCTAACTATTTAGCAAGCTAACAAGTGGCTAAGCAATGGTAATTGTAATACCACATAATGTTAGGAAAGCCATTATCAAGATAAGACTCCAAACCTTATACACTATAAAACTGTATAGAAAAATGCAAAAGAATACTTTCTGAAAACTTTTGCACTACACGTCACAAGTTGGGGTTGTTCATATATGAACCCTTTTCATGAACACAACCCCATTTTAAAGTTAGAACAAGTTAGTTTTTACACATGCACACGAATTCTGTTTGCACAGTACTATGTACCGAACATTGCATTAGTTTGTTAACATTAGGTAACTACTGCTTGTTGTTTAGGCAGTGCTTAATTACTGACTTTATCTGTATTGGTATTGCCTAATTCATCAGTCAGGTTAGAGTCGTCTACAACTCACATTTAACCACAAATCCATCTGTATATGTTTATGGTACCTCATTCAATCATTGTGTATATCTTGCTCATTCACCTGTACATATGGTCTCACCTGTACATAGGCTTTGATCTGTAAACATTGTCTATATGCTGCAAAAACAACCTATACCATACTGCTGTACGCCACACTATTTATACCACGTGCACGTAATGCCTATTGCACCTCTGGTTAGATGCCAAACCGCATTTCATTGCTCTGTACCTGTGCATGTGTAATGACAATAAAGTCAAATCTAATCTAATCTAATCTACTTTTTAGGGTAGCTAGGTAAGATAGTAAGCTGCACATTGTAGCTGTAAGATTTAAACAGGGACTCTTCATGAAGATAATGTAAAAACATTGCTGCCAGAATCCTAATGAAGAATATATGCAGTTGCTGACATTAAGGTCTGGAGATGTGATCACCCAGAAACCAAAAACCTGAGAGATGACATCCCACAAAGTCTTGAAAGTGAGGTTTGATGGATAAAGTGTGCCAAAGCCTCAACCAAACCCCACCTGTGTCCTGCACACATCTGCAAATATCTTTCAAGTGAAGCCCTGAGGACCTGCAGCTCCAGTGTATTAACTTCTGACTGACCCACAGGTTTACAAGAAGATGTTTGATCGACACGACTCAGCTGCGTATCAGACTACTGGTGTTTTGAAATGTATGCAGAAACTTCATGAGCATTTGTTCGAATAGCAGAAAAGTTAGCACAGGTAGTTTTACACAGCAGTAGCAATAAGTGTGTGTGGCACAGAAGGCGTTTTGAAAGATCCCAATTGCAGAAATTACTCCCATAAAACACAAAATTGTTGTTTTTACACGCTGGTAAATGCATTCATAAAATGGGTGATATGTGACATGTTAATTTAAGCTAATCGTGTTACGTTTGGACAGAACCAGACCAGCTGTTTCCCACAGTTTTCAGCCCTATTGCTAAATTAAAATTAACAGCGTATCATGATTTTGACCACAGACAAGAAGCTAGCTTTTGGCAGCCACAGTTGGCAAGGCAGGTAATACGTAGGTGTAATAGGCGTTTCCCAAAGATTAAATTTGAAACCACTTAACATTAGTCTCCAGGCTCCAATAAAAGCAATTACAGTTACAGTATAAACATAATTTTCAACATATACTATAAATAAAACTCTAACATAACATGAAGATTTATCACTGTGATGTATTTTTGCTTTCAAGACAATATTAATGATTACTTGTCTGTGGTGGTGAAAATGTTGCTGTAATGTCATTATGAAGATAACCACAAAAGATGGTGAAATACCTCTTAATGAGCGTCTAACCCTCACACACGATGTCTTGTATCAAAATGGCTGCAGGTGATGTGAGGATAGTCTAATCTAATAGGTTTTTATTAGCGGTGTGTAGAGATTGTGCCTTGATACCTTTAGAAGCTAGAGGTTTGGTTTGGTCTGCCAAGTGTATTAATTGCAAATATGTTTTTCCTTTCCCCGTCAGACTGCGTCACTGCGCTTACATCCTGCTGTTGGCCAGAGGAACGCGTCGCTGCGATGTATGAATGTGCACGTGTCATGTGAATGACAAGCCTTTTAGAAAATGCAAGGGCGACAGAACAGAATGAATGTGAGGTGTCAGCAAGTAATGACCGCTGCCAACAAGCTGTTAAACGCACACACACACACACACACACACAGGAACACAAAGTTATTGCACAAAATGCAAGAATCAAGCCAAGAATAAATTGCTTGTCTGTAACTGTTTAAATGCAGCATTAAGTCGTGATTTATGCTCGTAATTCTAGGATAGAAAACATGCTCCAAATGTGGCAGCTTGCAGCAATTTATTGGGGAAACCACCAAAATGAATATTTGACTAAAGTCCCATTTTTAAATGAAGGCTCCTGGATTCATCTTGCTTTACGTCTCTGTCACACACTTGTTGCATGTGTGTATGAGCATGGATGCATGTGTGTACAGTGATCAGTACAGTATACAGCTGATTAACATGTCATTGTACAGATGACAAATGAACCCTCTTCAAATTGTTACTTGAGTGTTTTATTTTCAAATCTGGCTCTGCTTGTCACTGCTCTGACTTTCAGGAATGCAGCTGTCATGTCTCAGCTTGACTTAAAGTGGCATCTTTATCCAGATGTTTCTCCCGACAGAGAAACAAATGGAGAACATAACATTTAGCAGGTGACAATCAGACGGAGACATCAGACTCCAGGCTAAACCTCAACGCACAATGTGCTGCTGTTTGAAATTAAATGTAAACAGAAGAGTTACACTAAAACAATCATCAGCGCCGATGCCTCATCATCACCGTCACCGCTATCAGTAAATCCCACAGAGGTCGTCCCGGAGCTCAGGGCTGTTTTTTGAGGCTAACCACGTCTCTGTCTTTACACACAGTTTTCCGTCATATGCCCCGCACTCATAACATTTAGGAAAGCTGTGGTTTTCTAAATAACTAAAATTAACTAAATGATCTACAATTAAGTTAATTGATGCTTTACCGACATCCATTAAACACACATTAGACATCTAACGGTGGAGTTTACTTGCATGAATTACAGGGCTGAGGGAAGGACCTCCATGGAAGAGTGGAGGCGAACATGAAATGTAGTGACGACGGCTTGGTGACCGAGAGAGCTGTCAGACTTACGGAGTAGCCACAGAAAGAATTAGTGAGCCATCTGCTCAACAGTCGCATGCAGCCACTTTGGATTCAGCGTTTGA
Source organism: Planiliza haematocheilus (assembly GCA_005024645.1). Taxonomy (NCBI): domain Eukaryota; kingdom Metazoa; phylum Chordata; class Actinopteri; order Mugiliformes; family Mugilidae; genus Planiliza; species Planiliza haematocheilus. Next base: position 7,888,937 of record SRSE01001339.1, on the reverse strand, counting down.
CATTACGATTGCTTAACGAACAGGTATAGCGAGTTAAGTAAAGGGAGGGATGAGCCAGTCAGTCTGGGGCCCCTGACTATCAGGCTCCTTAGGTAATGCCTGAGACAGCTTTCAAGCAACAATAGTGCTGACGACAGCCGCCGCAGACGAGGAGAGATGGATCAGGAGCAGCGCAGCTCCACATGAGAAGCACAGAGCAGCCTGTTATGTAACCGACGACAGAAGAGTAGGAAGGTCTTTGTTTAAGAATACGGTTGACCTTTTTGTCCAGAGCAGCTAATCTGAAAATCTGATCTGAGTATCTGCGTGAAAGATGCCCATTAGCTATGCTAGCTGCTAGAATCTGACAGAGTCGTTACACAGCTCTGACAATGTGTCACCCATGGAAATAACAATAATGAGAGGGAAAGTTAAGGTGGTCTCTCTCTCTCTCTCTCAAACACACACACACATCCTTCTCTTCCCTCAATCACACCCCTCATAAACTCAGTCAACATGTGGGAGCTGTTAAAGTACATTTAATAGCTATTTACTCTGTTTAGTATTCTCCTCATTAAACAGAGTTTCCACTGCAGGAGAACTAATGTTTTGGAAAACTCTGTTAAAATTAAACACGCATCATGCCAACCCTTGGCACACATGGCTCGTATATGTAATTAAGACACGTGCCCTCTATTGGAGAAACCAGAGAACTGCAGAGAGCTGAATACTCTCTCACAACTTTAAACCTTGCAGCAACATATTCATTTAGTCTCTTGCCATAAGCTGATATGGCAAATATTCCCTAACCTCTCAGCTCAACTACTTAGCAAAACATATTTAGATTAATGACCCACTTTATAAAACATTAGTTGTTAACTGTATTGTTTGGAACTATTAATAAAACTATTAGAAAGCTCTGCAGAGCTGGGGTGAACTTATTACGGCCAGTGACCATGTCGACAAAGAAGAAGTCATGTGATTTATTAAAAATCTTGATTATTGCTGGTTCAACTTCCAAAGGTCTCCAACATGGTTTGCATTATAACCTACACACGATGCAGACAATATAATGATGTGTGCCAGAGTAGCGATGGTTCATGCCAGAGAAGAAAAAGGCCTTGAGGGTGGAGTACATCAAACGCGAAGCACAAAACACAATGACACAGAGAGACAACTTTAACCCCCCTCCTGTCCCAGTGCTTGAATGCCTCCTCGCTGGAGTCCGCTGCAGGCCTAGCTGCCAGCTGGAGTACCCCTAACCTTTAACCTCTGACCCCCAGCCCCACAGAATTCATTACAGAGCCGTCAGCTGAATGAACGTAGAGGGGAGCGCATCTTATCAAATACTGCCATGCGAGCATCCAGCACAGGTGTTACAGATGTTCTTCGCACTGTTCTCCGGTACCTTCATGTGCAAAACTCACTGCATCCAGAAATCCTCTGGCTGACCGTCACGCTCTGAGTTTGTGTATGTCTCTGCTTGCGTGTCGCAGCCCCATCTGTCCTGATGCTCCTGGGTTAAAGAGGGGATCCTGCTGCTCCTTGATGGAGAGCCGCCTGCTACAGAAAGATCCGGTTACAAGAGCGCCATGCTTTCATCCTTATTAAAGAAGCATGTGCCCGCTCTGAGCAGCTACGTCGGTGCAGCTCTCTGGTTTTAGTTGTTTTCTCAGTAGAGGTAAGATTTTACACAGATAAGGCCGGCTCAGACGCTCTCCTTGAAAAGAAATAACAAGCTCAGGTCTTTGTAATGGTTCATAAAAGACTTTTATCAAGGAAAATGATTAATTCCTCCTTTTTGTGCATCATCATATTTCACATACAGATGGTTTCTACAGTCACAGGATAATTAGACTCCCTAGAGATGGAGGACGTCAAACTCAGATGATTCAGTTAAATGATTACTGTATCTGTGGTCACTTCATCACTTATCACTGCTTCTAGGGCTGTTTCCTGTGGACCTCACTGCTGTTGACAATGCTGTCCTCCATTTGAAAATCTTTTACTCTGCACAGAAACCTCCTGGCATCACAGAACTATCCCAAACTTTTCTAACCCATACTTATCAAGTTATAGGAGAGCAGGGGGAGTAAGACGCTGTGAGACATTTTTAGATTTTAGTCTAAATGTTTGGGCCCTTTGTGATGTGTTTGTGATGCTGGCCACCAGAGAAGAAGAGGGTTTATATTTTTTTTAGTCAAGATGACAGTTGTTTTTTCTCAAAGCAGTTGTCTAAAAATAAATAAATAAATAAAAACACTTGTAGGAATTTGTATTTAATGTAGTAATATGAAATTTGGAAATCAATTATGTTTCATTCTCTTTGTATGTTTTACACGATAGAGCCCATGATGATAGTAAATGTAAGATGCATAATTGGAGACATTAGACAACTACAAGATGCATAAATTATTTCCAATATTAATTTGCCCCTTCATATAATTTGGAGAGTTTGTGTTTTCATGCTCTGTTGCTGATGTGTGTCATGTGCTGACAAATTCTAATCGGATTTGAGGAATCCTGTTACATGTAGTGCATCGTTCATCAGCTGCAGCTTTTCTAACAGCCTCCATTCATGCCAGAGATCGCAAAGTCTGCTCATTACACATCATTCAGTGCCACGTAAACCATCCTCAGTGCAGTCAGAGGATGTGAGTCAGACCTCCACAAGCAGACCCTCATTTGAAGAAGATGACTGTCCCTCGACGTCTGTCTCTGGTCGTTTGTAGCCACTGTGCTCCCTGACCTCGGCTCCCAGACCCCGCTTTGTTCCCACGCTGCGCCCTGTGGAAAGTCTGGCTCCAACCTTTTCAAACCATAATTACATACCTGCAGTACGCAGACGACAGCGGAGTAAAGAGAAACGCAGCATGAAAAGGAAAGGGGTCACCATCAGTGATATGTGATAGCTTACTGCCACTTATTCGCTGCTGTATCTAATTTATGTTGAAGGACATCACACTAAATTAGTCTTTTGACTATGATGGTTATTGGTATTCAACAAGCTTCAAACTAAAGTATATGTCCTCATATCGTTCAGTATCTCATTGATAATATTATAACAGAAACTTTACAGTCTAAAGATAAATGTTTCTCTATGTGCCACACAGTTTAAAGTCAGGTCGTGCTAAATTAAAATCACACATTTGTAGAAAATGATTTGTGTAACTGCTGCACATTATGTTGTGGTTTAAAATTCCACATTAAACTCAATTGTGTCGTTGCTTTAATTAAGTATTTAGACGTCTATTTACAAGTTCTTCTATAGTTCAAAGTGACAACAAAGCATAACATTATCCTGTTTCAATTACACGCATTTTATTCAGCTGTAGCTCTGGTGGGTGAGATTTCTTTTTTGTTTGTTGAGGTTCGATTCAAAGCTGTGTGTCACCGCTTGTCTTAATCTCTTCCTCCTGTTCTCTTTGTCACAACTAATTGAAGTATGTGATGTAGGAAAAAGTCTGAGGAGGTGCACACGGCGAAGCTAATAATTACAGACATGATGTGTCTACTGACTAACAGGCACTCAGCAGGCATTTATAGGCATATTTCTTGATTTAAATGTTATGAATGCTGTTCAGTAATCTACACTCGACCTTGACGCTGACAACACTGTTATCACCACAGACATAAACTCTCCTTTGTTAAGCAAGTCACCAAATAGAAGCTGCTTGGCAATGAAGGCAACTCACTGCAGACTGTATGTACTTTACGTATTTCAGCAACTTTTGGGGCACAAAGGGGTTAAATGATGTACAAGGAAAGGTTAAACTCAAAAGTCACAGCGAATTAAACTAACATAACAATGATGCCCAATGTGTCCTCTCCAAATAAGCCACCACAAGATGAATCTCACTAAAGAGGGTTACTGTTACATTGTTGGTTTACATAGCCCTATGAACTTATCCCTGAGGAAAGAGGCTTGCCAGAATGGGATTTTAACTAATGTCACTAAATCACTCCCAGCTGGTCTGATTGCAGGAAGTGCGTCTTTTCTTCTCACAACGTCGCAGAAAATAGTACACGAAGCGTGGTGGTGCATTCACGTCAGTCCTCGGAACTTATGTTGAGCTTATGTCGAACCTCAGAGCGGTAACATCCTCCAGGGCTGCGGTCACAGTCTGCCTCTGTCTGTCAGACCTCTGCGCTGCCATGAGAACCTCCCATTCATCACTTAACCTTTCAAAAGTGGTCGAGTCACTTCAGAAGGAAAAAACAAAAAAAAAGGTTCCTGGCTGGCTTAGGAAGGTGTGAAGCGCGCCAGATCAGTGAGAATTGATTCCATAATGACGGCAACGCGTAAGGTCAGCCACACAGTGACTGTGGGCCTGAGTGGGTATTTAAAGGGTCTAATAGACATTTGAGCAGGCTTTGGTCTCATGCTTGTGAAAGCAGTTAAGCAAAGAGGCAAACAGCCCGGGGCCAGCAATAACAGAGTGGAACTGATTAGAGGAGGAGAAGGAAGGAGGGAGCAAGAAAGTAAAGAGGGGAAAAATGAGACAGGGACTGATAGCATCTTCTTACCCAGCATAATTATATTAGACAGCTAAAGGCTCCATAATCTCTCAAATAATGGCGTGTTTAAAATTGCATGAGAAATGTAAAGAATAACAAAAGAGTATGCCGTAGAAATATTTCTGTAATTTGGAGTCATGGCCATAATTAAAATAACAACGAGCAGCATTAATTTTGATGGGAATTCTCCTTAAGTACTCATTATCCCACAGTTAAAACTGACGATTAAGTCTGTGGTTTTTAGTGGAAGAATCAAATCCTATAAGAATAAATACCTACATTTAAGTATTTTATGCTGGAGAGTCATATATTCAGCATTTTTCCCCATCGTCCTAAAGAATGTGTAAGAAATGTATTTTGTCTGGCATGAATTCATTAAACATTACACTAGTGAAATGCTTTTAAAGGTATTTTCTTAATCTCTCTGCTTGAGATCCTGAAACATTTGTCAGGAGCGAAACCTTTCATTTAATTCAATACTCCGCAGCCAAAGCAGTACAGCAGCGATGCACAGCCTGTGGAAATGCTGAATGCAAACATTGGTTTCTCTTTGGGCAAACACTTAATCATTCCAGGCAAAAGGGAGACATCTGCGAGATCAAGAAAATACCTTTGAAAATATAGCTTGCTGCTGATATGTTTGATTTTCCCCCCTGAAGGCTTACATAAGAAGAAGTATAAAAAGCCAACATGTCAAATTAAACGCTGAAATGATATTGAAAATATTAATGTACTCATAATATTATTAGCAACATGATAGACAATAGTCAATTATCATCTCTCATCATTTGCTAAAAGATATTCAAAGATCCTGGTTTCAGGTTGGATTTATTTTTCATTCTACTTTGACAGCACGTGGCCGTGTTGAACCTACATCCGAGAAAAGAGATACCCACTTTTCCCTTCCTTCATCGCGCCGTTCTGTCCTCTCACTTTAACACCCTCTTGCCACCCCCTCACCCCTAACCTCACCCCATCTCTCTACTGCCAACTCTTCATATGTCAGTGAAAGCTGTTGCTAATAAAAGTTAAAAAGCAAACTATGAAAAGGAGGTGAGAGGGAGCAGAGGGAGGCGCATTCTTTCCTGTCTGCATGAGAAGAGCTTTGCCGGGCTAAAAGAGAGTCTCAGTGTCCTGGGACAGGCCTGGAGGGGAGGGGGAGTGGAAAGAGGTTGGTGATAGGAGTGTCACCTCCGTCACCCCAGGACATGGAAAAAAAACATTTTGTTTCATCAGGTTTCAAAAGCACACCACTTACACTGGAGACGCAGGGCGACAGGACATCCCTGCACAGCAGTGGCAGAGCTAGAAAAACGCAGAGGGGAAAGAACCACGCCTTCAGAAACTTTAAAAGGGGGGACTCATCCTCTCCTCTCTTCTCTCATCACCTCTCCTCGACATGGCTATAAGCAACACTAAAGCAGCACCCCAATAGCTCATCTCCATCTTCTCTATGTCCAGAGAAGGCGGCCATTGTGTGCCCGTTCCTCTTTCCCCAAGTCAGTTTCCTATTGAGGCTTTGAAAAGGCCTTTGAGGGGCCCTGTTTTGGCTGTGCAGCTCACCTGCAGAGGGGAAACTATGGGTCTATTCTAAAGCCCAGCAGCTGCCAGGGCAGAGAGGCTGGCACCCAGTGGGAGAGAGAATAGCGGCTGCAGAGCCTTTCAATATGAAGCCACTTAGTAACAGAAGGCATGTGCCAAGCCTGCAAAGGCAGAATGAAGAGTCACCCTTTGGAGTTCACCAAATATCAGAGAAGAATTAGACCCATCTCCTCTTTGCTCCATTATCCACTCTGTCCTATTTTTGTCTGCGTGCTCTTGGTGTGCCAAGGCTGTTTCCAGAATAATAATCCACAGGTAGCAGGACACAGAGAGAAGAGCAGAATTATTTGGAAAATGCAGTTCAACAGGTAGGATGGTAGGAAAAAAAAAAACGTTTCACAACTGGATGAACAAAATTCTGCGAAACAGTTCCCTCATCCATATTTAAAAGTGACTGCCGAATGCCTTGACGTGTGACAGATCGAGCCATGATACTGCTGTGAAGATCTCAGTGACTGCAGGCCTGTGAAGAAGCCTTTACTGCACAAAGCCCCTTTTCTGTCAGCAGGCTAGCTCCCACACTGGCGCTAATTTACGATGCCCTCACAGCAATTTCCACAGTCAGAGAAGTTCAATTGTGTTTTCCAGCTCATTAAGCATCAGCACAACAAAGCTTTCATCTTCTCCTTCATCTACTTCATCCCCCTCTTCTCTCCCTCCCTTTATCCCGCTGTCCACTAATCTGCCTCTTTTACACAGCATCCAATCTAAAAAGATGAAGCAGAAAAGGTAAAATGGGCTTCCTTATTCAAACTATTTTCCCGCTCACTGCAATTAATTCTGTTTGTGTCCGGCTTTGTGTTTTGGTTGGTTTAAAGCACAGCCACGACTCTGTAGATTTCCCTCATACAGACGTAGGGAGAATTTAATGGTTGTTTATTCAGGGGCCTCTGCTGTGCCCTCCCATCCCTTTCAGAGCTTCATGAGACGACGTGGACTCTATTGTAATCTCAGAAGAATCAACTCTGCGTATTTGTTCAAGCTGTCACTGAGCTAAGATCAGAGACATGCTCTCAAATTTAGGTTAGTGCCTCAAATATCGTGTAATTTAACAATATTTTACAGCGAATCCGTATCGGCGTTTGAGAAGTACAAGGCTGCTGAAGTACAGCGCTTTCCTAATGTTGAAGCGGTAGACGTGTGACGGATGGAAGTGAATGCAAAGGGCATTTCCCACCATCTAAAGCTTGCGCAAAAATGCCCCTGAGCAAGGCATGAAACTCCAATTTGTTCCAGTTTCAGATCTTCTGTGGGCAACATTATCAGAGCCTCTGAGAGATGTTGACGCCATAATTTACTGGCAAAATCAAGAACATCTTTTGAAGTCAATGTGAGTCACAAGCTATTAGAAAATACATAAAGGAGGAAATAGGGCCAGTCTACTCTGAGCTCCACGCTGCCATATATCAAAACAAGTTGCTCCAGAGTCATTTCCATTGTCACGCGAGCGGTCACATTTATGCATTCATACATGTTGATGTGATGGAAAAGACCATTAGTTCTGTTAAATGTCAAATAAAATCCTGTTTATTGTACACAGTTTAGCTGGAGCCCGTACTTTAGGAAAAATCTAGGAAACTTTTTTTTTCATCTTCTCAAACAGAAACTTACAAAGAAGGAGTAATAAGCAGCATTAAATACTGAAAGATGGCCCTTATTGCCGTCTTCTGCTCAAGTCATAGTTGCACTGTTACACCAATACCACTCTCATAGGTTTTTAAGTTTAAGTGAACAGCAAATCAGTGTGATCTGACCACCAATTCAACAGTTTCAACTAGACGAAAAGTCATCTATAACAATCCGACATCAACATCAACTTGGCGGCCCTAACAGAAAAACATGACTCCAAACTATATATTTTTTTCTTTTTTGTCTTTCGATAATGAATAGTAGAATAAGCAGTCAGTTAAGTTTGATGCAATACATATATACAGCGTATATAACAAACTTTTATCTTCGTCCAGTGCTGTGTTGCAATTTCATCTCCAGGAATCAAAGTGTCACATTTTAGCATTGCAGTATGCTCGTCCAGATTACACAGTTTCACCTCTGATTATTAAGATAAGAGCTCAGGTTTTATTTGTCACATGCACAGTTATACATAGTGCAATGCACAGTGGAATGTATTTTTGTACCGCAAGTGTAAATGTAAGCTAGGAAAAATAAAATAAAATCTATTTATTAGTTATTAGTTCCTGTCTGAACTCAAAGAGATACAAGGGAGACTTTTTATTTAACTGAATGCCTCAGTGGGCAAGTCATCCCTCAACAGGTGCTGCTGTGTGATTTGTCACAGTTTAAAGGGTCACAGCATGTTGCAGTGCAGCTGCCATCACTCCAGTGGGCTAGAAGGAGGTTGTTGGGAAATGTTTAACCTGAGTTGCAAATAGTCAATTGTCAACAGCCGTTTGAGTCAAATCTGTGCGCCATCTTCCACTGAGCCCACACCAAATGTGTTCACTGCCTTCCCCTATTGTGCTGTGGTCTGACCACGCTCTGCTGTTCCCTGAGAGGAAACAGAGACACTGATGCTGTGGTAGACACATATGTGAGATTTAATTCAGTGTAAAACTAGAGACTGCAGGGGATTAGCCCAATGGGATTCCCTGAAATGCTTCTCTCATTATACCTGAGACATCTTCAGTAGTTTATATTCGAGCTTCTCTGTATTTTAAGACTCTGCATGGGTAGAAGCGTACCTCCGAGTGTGTGTTTTTGTAGTGTGTGTCAGGTTTCTCTTGTTTCCATTTGTCCAGCGATGTCCCCCTGCTCCTCTGCTGTCATCACCCTCATACTAATGTCGCCAACATCTGCTATCATGCCCAGACAATAAAGACGCCTGCAGTATGATAATTTGACATGCCGAGCCTCTGTTAGTGGGTCATTCTCAAACATCATCATCCTCGTCATTATCATCAGTGAGTGCAGGCTGCCATCCGAGTTCCCCCCTGCTGTCAGCGCCGTTACTGAGCTCACCCTAACCCCTGGCTCGCTCCAGGTCCAGAGAGGGTGTCCGGTTCCCTTAGTACCCCTCCATTTCTCCCAAACTGCAACAATACAGCAACAATATCTCTGTGTTCACCTGTTAGCACCTGGCACTACGGGCAAGACTCGGTGCTGAGTCCCCGTCAGCCAAACACTCTGCTCATCTCTGTCAGACGCCATGTGGGACGCGCCTTCCTGTCACCAAACCCAATATACTACATACAAAACACACACAGGCATAATAACCCGCTCGCTGCTCGCCTGTCAACACTTTCCCCAGTCAGCCGAGGCATGCTAACATATAGAGAATAAATGAAAAGCACTTAACCAATCAGCAACCCATCAGGTAATTACAAAGGTTTCAAGCCTCATCTGCCATGTGAGTCCAGACTATGTCCTGCTTAAGACGGAAATTACTGAGATATCTTCCTCAAAAAGTAACAAACAAACAAAAGTTAATAATAATCAAAGTCAGGGCTTTAGCATGTTTTGATTTTGAATTGCATCACTATGCGCAACCCTAGGATCCCACCTCCTTGCGACTCCTGTGTGAACGATAAATATAGAGCTTTGTTCATCCATTAAAATAATAGCCTCCTGTGGACATAATTCCGCAAGTGATTGCGTTCACGGTCGCAAGAGAATTGGATAAACAATTCAGCTCAATATATGTGTCAGCACACTTTTTTGTGGACTTCCTTGAAGTCCTACAGCACGTAGTCCTTCATTTGTTACACATACAAAGAGAAGTCGTGTGAATAATGAAGAAGAAATCTTGAGAGAGAAGTTCAATCTCTGGCCTCTCTTCAGGCACAGATGTAACCATTAAAATGTCAGCAAGTTGTGGAGAGAGGCTGAGGTTCACCTAAAGCCTATTTGTGGTTCAGATGACCTACAGCCTGAATCAGAGAAACCTCATGTCATGTTTTACTCTCTGACATCCTGACAAATGTTCTCAGATGATAACGCAGGTCGACATTATCCAAAGCATGTGGGAAGGAGAAGACGAGGTAACTGGAGTTATAATGGCCGTATCGCAGTTTGGATTGACAGGTTAGACTTGACATTGAGAGAAAACAGAGTGAGCAGCAGCTCACATGTCACAATGTGCTGACAGTGGCAAAGATGAAACAGTTAACTGATACTGACATGTTGTTGCAGTTCCCTTAAATCTCAGATCAGATAAGGAGACGCATCACTGGGAGGACCTCGGGCCCTCCATATCCTCTGTGGTTGGTTGGCATGATTGGGCCTGAGTGAAAGTGAGCAGGAGCCAAGTAAGCCTGTATGCTTCACTTTTTTATTTGAGTAATTGATGTAGCACCCATATCAATCATGACCATTTACACATGGCCGTGCACACAGCATACATGTGTGCTGCAAGTGTCAAGCCTAGTTTATTTAATAGAAGCAAATCATGGCAGTGTGAGTTACTGTAAATGTCAGCATGGAAAGGAAAGTTTGTGATCTTACATGCACTGACATTTTGACATACCAATGTCGGCAGGTCCACTCAGACACACAATAATGTTCTGTTATTCCTCACCGGGCCGGCCTCCCGTGTCCTTTAAAGACGATACACTTTCACCACCACAAGTTCCCTGCTGTGAGTTTCATAAATGTTTATTCCACATGACTCCGGCCTCCTTTCCCTAAAGTTTGCTTAGGTTAGCTGTAAGCCCTGCCAGCCCAGATGAAAGAGAAGAATTTAAAAAAGATGACATTTATAAAGCCTGCTTCAACACGTTCGCGTTAAAAGAAAAACTCTTTGGAAAACCACAATTAACTCTTTACACAATTCTAGACCGGGGCAAGTCAGCAGGAAGGAAAGGTGAAGAAAGAAAGAAAGAAAGAAAGAAAGAAAGAAAGAAAGAAAGAAAGAAAGAAAGAAAGAAAGACTATTAGTCCAAATGTATTTGGGTAAATAAATATAAAAGAAACTGTAGTGCAGATACTGTACTACAGTTAGGTTTTCAAATTGGGTGAAGCAGGAAATATTTTTATTTAAATATTTACTCATTCATTATAAAACAATGGAGGGGAAACAAAACATTACACAGAGCCCTGCGTCCCCTTTCAAGCTAACGGAGAGCGAGAGTGGTAATATTCACAGTAGGCAGAGGAGAATGTAATGTTGCACTAAATTACAGTCATTGAAAGCTTGTATGGTTACCCAGCGATCTATCACTGTCACACAGAGAGGGAGAGGGGGAGAGGGAGCAGACAGGCGCCAGGCGCTGCAGGATCAAAGCAGGAACATACCTCGGGCAGAGAAACAGTTAACTCCATTTAACCAATTGTCCCACAGACAATCAGACAGTCAGTATGCTTCTGCAGGCCCAACAGCAGTTCCCATAAGAGAAAGAAACTCTCACATATTGGGTTGCACTGAAAATGATTTCATTTGAAGAGCTGCAGAACAAGGCCAATTTGGACGGGCCTCTTCAATGGCCCCTTTATTGTCTCTCAAAGGGATTACAGACAATGAACACAACAGGCTGAAATATGGCCATAGACAATTTGATTACAGGCCACAAGATAGAAATTTACAGTGATAATAACTCTTAGGAACATAAAGAGTGCTGTAAATCGCAGCCTGGATTGCCTTGCTACTTTAATGAAACATGGTGATGAGCCACTGTCAACGCATTCTCAGGCACAACTTTCAAGACGGGCTCCTGCAGCAAGTAATGTCTCTATTAATTTTGTTTTTCAACAAAACGTTTGAGCGAAATTGCTGTGACACCTATTTGGTGACGTTTTGGGCTTCAGTCCAGGAGACACAGAGCAGCATTAGCAGTCTCTGAGAGTCGTGTTTGTGCCCACCTGATGGGTTTAATTGCCATATTTACTCACCTTCTGGCTGTTTTCTTTACCAACTCCTAAGACGAATATCTGTCTGTTTAACCATTTAACTGCTAAATTCTACTCCATGTTTACCAACCTGGTGGTTTTGACTGTACATCAGCAGTGTAATGCCACTGAAAAGGAGGTTGATGATAGCAGCGACAATGCAGAAAAAAAAAAAATAATAATAATAATAATAAAGATGGGGCTATGAAACCAGAACATAAGACAGAAAAATGCTCCACAGACCCAAAGGGAACTGTTAAGTGCTTAAATGAGCCACTTGTAATATAAAAATATTGCGGTTTTAAACTTAAACTTAGGTCGTTTATAGATGGTAAGTGACGCACATTCTAGCTACTTTGCACGACATGATTCCGCGCTGTGTCACTGACGAGAGGTTTACTATCTGTCAGGAACCAAGACGCATGAAATGGACCAAAACACGTTCATTACAAGCCTGACCTATCAGAAAACGCTCTAGCTGAGTCACGTGAAAACATCTAAAGACTGATAGGCAGGCAGCAAGATGAGAGGGAGACGTATGGCACTTCTCAGAAGGAGAGTCAAGCCGGTGCGTAAAAACTGAAGTTTAAACACGCAGCTGCGCAACTTCGTAGGAACCTCGGCAACAACACCGATCTCTTCAAGTGAAGACACGAAAATATAAACAGTAAGGGAGAGAGCGGACGGAAAATAGTTTGTATGGCACCTCAGTCGTGCGTAATGAATCCTGCGCAGGGATCACCGCCCTCGGCTTCTCCTGGGGAGACCTCGCAAGAGGATAGACCCGCTGGCAGCATGGGAACGGACGAGCTGGAGCTGTCACCTGTCAGAAGATGTAAAACCAAAAGTTTAGATCTGCCTTTCAGCGTGGAATCCCTCATATCAGACAGGACTCCGTGCAGAAGTCTCCACTCCCCGGAGCCTGGCTCAGGCTGCGTCCGGGTGGAGGAGACCGAGTGTGCGTCACCGAGGGGACTTTATCGGTCCAAAGCGGAGGCGGTGGATCTCAGTGACAAGGAGACGAGCACCTGGGTCCAGGCGTCTTACGCATCCCCTACAAGTGAGTGTGGATATCATTTCCTTATTAATTCCAAGGAACCTAAGCTAAGCTATTTTCAGCTGCTCAGAAGGTCTCCAGAGACTCTTGCACAATGGTGCAGCTGCAGTAATTGTATAACATATTTAATACCCAAGGTCTTTCGGGTAGCCTATACTACGAATAAGGAAACAGGGATTTTAAAAATGTGTAATGATCTCATCACTTAAGAAGAGATAATGGAGTGTAATTTTAAAATTTAAAAACTGCAAATAACGGCACCTAACACCAAGAATCAACTGTGACAATCTGTCTGTATGTGTCTGGTATTTCTCTGATGTGGCTTTGTTTTATTTTGATGTTTATGCCAAAATCTAATTCAATGTTGTATTCAAATGATGTGACTTTCTGAATCTACTTCCAGGACTTCCCAGCCCGACCCCATGCAATCTACGGAAACACAAGAACAACAGGAAACCCAGAACTCCTTTCACAACCTCTCAGCTGCTTTCTCTGGAGAGGAAGTTCCGTCAGAAACAGTACCTCTCCATCGCGGAGAGAGCCGAGTTCTCCAGCTCCCTCAGCCTCACAGAGACACAGGTCAAGATCTGGTTTCAGAACCGCAGGGCCAAGGCCAAGAGACTGCAGGAGGCCGAGCTGGAGAAACTAAAGCTGGCCGCGAAGCCGCTGCTCCCGGCCTTCGCCTTCCCTTTCCCCCTGAGTGCACCAATGGGCGCACCGGCCCTGTACGGTACCCTGAACGGACCGCGGCCTGCCTTACCTGTCCCAGGACTATTCAGCGGACCGTATGGGATGTACTACTTGTCTTAACTCTCACTAACTTTAAGCTGCTTCGCTGGGAAAGCTGCCTTTAAAATGCTTTCAAATAACATTGCAAAAATGTCCATCTGTCTCATATTTAATCTGATGTCAAATATATATATTTTTTCGTTATAACGAAAGATCTAATGGTGCGAGAAAAATATTCTACGCAAATAATAATATTTTTATACAAATATGCTGATGGAACAATCTGGCAGTAGTCTAAAATGATTTCACTCGCTTGTCATTTTCAGAAATGTCCTTTGACTTTCAGCGATCATTTAAATTTACAGTAAATTATTTGTTAACCTTCTACAGTGCATTCTGTAAAACCTTTTCTTTCATAGCGAAGTTCCGCTGCGCTCATTATAGGATTAAACGCTCAGATTTCATTTGTACGTTTCTGTAGCTAAAATATTTTAGTCCAAATAATTTTATTGTCCAGACAGAAGATGATTATTTAAAGGCCTGTAGCTCTGGGCTGAAAGCAATAACTCAAGAGGAGCCACTGAAGGACCCATGTGGATTTTTTTATTTCCATTCCAGAGGCCTTGGAGATTTTCTCACCTTTAAAGAACAGTTTCAAGTTTGGGGTTGTAAAACACCAAATTGCTTCAATATTTAAGGGTTTACATTGATGATTTTCCATATTTTTGCGCCAGTGTTGTCCAGCTATTGAAAACACATCACTCTGCCTCACAGTTACACTTGGTGACATTTTAATTCAAAAATATGTGATTTTTTTTTCTCTCAGTAGTTTATTGAGAAAGGGATACAGAAATAACAGCGATCAATTTCAGATTTTGGTATTACACAGGTTGTAAAAACAGCAGGTAATAATGTGTGTATCAGTTAATGTTGGAGGATTTGTGGACTATAGTAAAATGAAATAAAAGTTATGCACTGAGGTATAATCCCCAAGCAAAGTAAAACTCTGAAAACACACTTTTTGGATTATCTTAAAAACTTAACTGTTTAATCATAGACTAATAGCAGAGTCAGACTTTTTTAAATAAGATGAAGTAAGTTACCAATCAAGCCTGCTTGGTACAAAATTTGTAATTTCAACCAATTGTAATTTCAAGTTAATGTAACAAATACAGACATTATCTGTTCATATTCATTAACACATCCAACCGTCACCATACTAACATCATGAAACAGACTATGAAATGCTCATTGGTGCCTTTTAGCTTTTGTAATAAAGTCTGTAAATTCTAATTTTGAACTTTCATTTTAAAAATGTTTACTGAACAGCAATGAACCATTGGACCTTTCAAGGTAAAATAACAATATCTCGAGCACATAATTTCCTAATCTTAACAAATCAGCTATAAATCGGCTTTACCGTTGTCATTACCTCAAAGGAGAATGTTTTTGCACAGAAGTTTAAAGAGCTCTCGTCAATCCATTCCTAAATGTAAATAAAAGTCCTGGTTTATTTTTGCAAACACTCAAAGTGCTAAAAATCTGTCATTAATGTACAGTGCATTTTATATTTCATGGGTGAAATCTTGTTTTGTACAATTATTAAAGTCTATAATGTGAATTCTGGGATTCCTTTCATTTGTTTTGCACAAACCGTCTTCCTCTTGTGTCAAATAACTTCTACATCTGCATACTGTCTTGGAATTGAGATGCACTACATCCAGCAAAAGTCAACAGCATCACTCACTGTGTTCTTTGCATGTCATAAAAGTAAAGTTGTTATTCGTCAGAACACATGGTCCTATCTGCTGATAGGCATATCCACTCAAAGAATAGAAGTGAGAAGGGAGCCATATAGTACACATAAAAGACATAACTGTTCACTCTGTTTTTGCAAAAATCACTTTATTTTAGTTGCACATGGGACAGTAAATATATTAAAGGCGTATAAAGTTGTAGATCAGTAGATAAGTTTCATTTCCTTCTCCCCCGCCGTCCTCTGAAGCCTCGGACGGAGCCGTGACCAAAGCACACATTTGTAGGGATTCTGACAAAGGAAATACAACTGTTATATATTTTCTCTCTGTTATACATTATATTAAATACTAATAACTGTAGGATTATAAACATATCAACTTCGATATAACTGTATTATATAACAGCTCACATAAGAGAATAAACCATCTCCTATAGTGTACTTCACACAGACTTAACTAAATAAATGCAAATGTTTGAAATTTTAGAAGACAGACTCTCACTGTTTGGGTAAAGACTATCCTAATTTGTCCGAGTTTAACGGAGAGAGGAAAAACATCTTGAAAATGGAGGATTTAGTCTATCTTAGCATAGTGCTTTCCATAATTTTTTTAGATACTAACCTGTAGGTGTATTGTGGTCTTGGTGGTGCATTTCTCGTAGAATCTGGGTCCTGAGCAGGAGTGGAAAGGTCCTCCGTAGAGGCAGACTTTGACATTTTAGCAGCTTCTTCCTCAGTCTCATGCATCTCCATGGATTCCCCTTGCTCAGGTTGATCAGACAGCACATTACACATAACCTCACACACACCCTCTGACTCACAAACATCGTCCACTACCTCCATGGCTGTGTCCTTCTGCTGCTGTCTCTTCGTCTCTTTGATTCTATTAGCAGAAATAGGACATGTAACTTATATATACAAAGCTATTTCAGAAATGCATCAATTTTTAATCAGAAAATGCTACAGTAATATACATTTTACACACTATTATCAACAAAGAGCCAAAGCAAAACTCACTCTACAACATGCCTGATGTTATCACGTTAACAAGAGAATATGAATAAGTCTATATGGCTACACCTCTACAGTTGTGATCAAATGTATAAATCTTCGTGACTACAACAAACATGGGCTCACTCAGACTGAGACCACACAGTCATTTTCTCACTGACATTTTGCTGCCATCTAGTGGACAAAACGTAGCGAGCAAATTCTTACCCTCGATCCTTTTTGGTTTTGTCAAATCTGAAGTCTGGAGGGTACTTGTGAACTCTTATTAGATGGTCTTTCCTTTCTTTAATGGTCCTGAACTTCTGTCCACAGCCCTCCACCAAACACTGGTACTGAAGAACGTGAATGAAATGACAAGAGGAATTTATTTTCAAAGACTTAGTAGGTAATTTTTACAGGACAGCCTTAGAAACATCATGGGAGATGTCTAGTTTATCATTGACTTACCATGTCTTGCCTCTGGGCAAGGATCGCAAAGAGAGAATCATGCCACTCCTGGATGTGGATGTCTAAGAGCCGTGCGCTTGGCAGGGAGCGGCGGCAGGTGCAGCACACATTTCTGTGCAGGGAGTTGTAGTGGTGTTCATAATCCTCCAACGTACTGAAGATGGCACTGCAGCCTGAGATGTGACAGGCAAACTCTGACACACTAAGAAAAGACAAGAGGCGGGGGAGAAAGGTGACAGTCTGACCATCAACACTGACATTGCAGTGGCTACAGTTTAAAAAAGGAAAATCCACAGCTGTCACTAAACAACTGTCAAGTCTAGGGCAAGATTTAAAGAAGGATTTAGAACAGAAATATCAATTTGTCAATAATCAGTAGCCCCAACAAATCAGTAATAGATAGTTACAGTTAATAGATAATGCGTTATGTTCTATAAAACTTTAGTCGTATGCAGAAAGTGTATGAATGGCACAGAATAATCAACTTAATAGGGACAAATGAATGCTAACTTATCTAATAGGCCTATATCCTACAAGTTAGGATAGGTAGAAACTACAAGTTCGAGTTCATATAAATTCTATTTAATGTGCTTTAGGTCTTTAGGTCTGTTGATGTTGATTCACATTTGTGTTATACTTTTATGGGTCGTTGCTTTACTGTGAATGATGGGCTGTATAAATAAAGTTATGTTTGTAGCCAGCACACAAGCTAAAAGGTCAACGAAAACACGGACATAATGCCAGTTTCTTACCAGAGTGTTGGCTTGTCTTCTGCCTCCTCCGAGATGTAGAGGTCTTGCAGATACATGTGTCTCTGAATGTCCCCATCCTGTGAACAGCATTTGTCTGCATTTAAACAAGCTAGCTAATACCAGAAGAAATGTCGGTTAGTGGAGTTCCACTTGTGGTTGCTAGGTTACCTCAAATAGCTCGTGGTCCTTGTGCAGGTGGATGAGCCTCGGGGTGAAGCTGAAAGGGTTTCCCGGCTCGGACTCACTTTGCCTCTGCTCTTCTGTGGCTTCTGGCGGACAGTCTTCGCCGCAGTTTCTTGTTAAAACATCTCCCGACGATAGCACTTGGGCACACTCTGGCTCCAGCATAATTTCACACGTTTACATTCACTCTTGAAAGTAACGTTGACCAACTCCTGCCGCCGGTAGCTAGGTTCTGGTCTGTTTTGTTTGTAATTGGCGCGGGATGATGACGTCTGTGTTTTTTGTTTTGTTTTTTGTGCGGGGTGGTTGTCAGAAAGAAAACGGTGAATTACTGCCATCAACTGGCTTGGAGCTTCATTCAACACGGAATAATCATAAACTGTAAACAGTCTATGGGAAGAATACACTGGTGAAGTTAAAATTGAATCTAAGTTCATTACTTTATATTTTATTAAGATATTATGTGAATCAAAATCTTTCATTACGTACACTTTGAACACTCAAATAAATTGAACTTAATTTCAAGGTGTATGGGCAACTGAATATAACCTACAGTGTTTTTATGATTTATTCTGCTTCGATGGGTTGAAATAACATTTTAAATAGGAGAAACGGCTTTATGCCCCGTACAACAAGCCTTATGATAACATTTGATATGTATATTTCCTCACTGACACGTGGTGCAGCAAACACATCTTGCCTTTATTGCCCAACCTAAAATCCTCGTGTTCTGATATCTAATGTATTGTTTTTATTAGGCTAGTCTTATCCATATATAGCCTGGGTTTATCAAGGGTAAAAATGAAGGTGCAACTCTGCCATATTATCAGTAGATGGCGACAAATCATACACTTGGATGTTGCTTTTTGAGTTTTTGATAGTGTGGATATTTTCACGTAGGTAATTGAATAAAGAAATGGTAATTGCGTCTCAAATAGTCATAAAGCCTAAACATAGTTTGAAAGATACATTTTGATGTGTGCAACATGCACACTAGTGCCCACTGATTCTCAGTAAAGTCCAAAAATAACTTTTACACATTTTCCAAGCGAGTGTTTTAGTTATTTGTGTAACTTCTTTTGTTTCACTCAGGGGACGTTGGTTAACTTGTTGCAGTTTCTGGTTGTGACTCATGTGGTTTCTCGGCTTCAATTGGTAGGCTGGGGTAAATTTCAGGATATTACACAGCGAGATGGGCGGAGAGCTAATGGTCTTCTGTGTCTCCCTCAGACTGCCAAGCGCACAATGACAGAGTCCGTCCAGTAGAGCAACATGTCACATTCTGGATATTTTATATGGATTTTCATCTCCTCATGGGGTATGTTCTTTCTTTCAATCTTACTTTTTTCTTTTTTTTCTTTCTTTCTGTCTGTCTCACAAATCATCTGTAATACTTGCAGGAATAATTGCTGGCAATGTGAGGACTCTACCTCATGTGACAAAGTACCAAACAGTGATACCTCAGAAGCTGAAGGATTCGCCTGATATTAACGACGCTGCTGCACCGAAGGTAACACAAACTCTGCTTTACTTTCATCAGATTGCTAAAAAAAAAAAAAAAAAAAAAAAACTTGCAGAATGCATTCTCAGTTACTTATGCTCTTTGTGTGTGAATAGAAATACCCTGATGTACTCCAGTACTCTGTGATGATTGCAGGGACAAACTACACTCTGCACTTGGAAAAGAACAAGTGAGAAAATGTCATTTTAGTGTAGCCATTTACATTTTTTATTGACATACATTATATTACTAACAACTAACATACGATTCTTCTTTCTTTTTTTCAGAGATCTTTTGGGGAAAAACTTTTCTGTGACATACTATTCTGATCAGGGCACACAAGTCTCCAATACATCTGATCGTGCAGTATGTAGTTTTAATTTTTTTCATTTATTAGTTGCCTATATAAGTAATGTATTCTTTATTTATCAAAATGGAATATTAAATTAAAATGTTTGTACGTGGGATACTTGGCTTGATAATCGTGCTGAGTTACCACTGTTGTTCAGTGGATAATTATTTCACATGCTTAAATGGATTAAGGGCAGGATATCCTGTGCCACCTACCTTAAGTGTCAGTGGTCTTGTTGCATTTAATCTCTTTTTAGTATGTGATTATTTGTTGTTTCTTGGTCAGAACAATGTTTTGTAAAATACAGATCCTCCACTGAGAAGTTTGGTCTTGAAATTTGACCTATATACACTGTTAATAGTATTTCTAAAATAGGTGATTTCATGCATATTTTACCATGAATTCCTAAGAATCGTCATATACAAAAGTCATGGCAGGGACATCGGGAAAAGTGTTATTTCAAAATACGACAAAAATTGTTTCTCAATTCTAAAGTTCCTGGTAATGAGATCTGACATCATGCACAGTGTTAAGTGGAAGCGGAACTGACCTATAAGGTCAATTGTGTCTTCCGCTCTGACCAAGACGTGTATACTTTATGTACAATACATTTTCCTCATGTTAGAAAATAATTTCCATTTGAGATTTTTGCAAGTTTAGGCCTTTGATTCTGTTATTAATGATGGATGTCTGTTCAGGTTCACTGCTACTACCATGGACACATTGTGGGAGTGGAAGACTCCTCTGCCAGCATTGGACTGTGCTCAGGCATAAAGTGAGTATTGCTGTCTGCAGTTGTTCTTTCATGTTTTAGCTCTTATGGCAAAAAAGATTAAAAAGCTTCCCTTAAAGGAACAACAGATTCAATTAAGCCCACAATGATATGGTACTCAAAGTCTGCTGCTGTGACTCATGACCATGTGCGTCCAAACCAGAGAGAAGCATTTGTGTCCTCATTCAGAAAGGCTTCATGCAGCTCTGCAAACCTGTAACGAAGTCATGCAGACCTCTGTTCTCATGTTAAAACCGGCTTTTGTCCGCATGTTAGTGTCAGTAATGTGAACAGGGAGGCGTAAACAAAGGTAGTCATCTGTTTGAGAATTAGATATGCTGTCCCCTTTAAAGTTTTTGTTTCGCTCCGCAGGGGGTTTATAAGTCTCCAGGACCAGATGTACCTCATCGAACCTCTGGCCAGTGCTGAAGCGGGAGAGCAGGGTGACGGAGAGACCTCTGAAGTTCACAGCAGCGAGGGTCTCCATGCCGTTTACAACTACAAGCACCTGAGAAGGAAGAGGAGCTCCTGTTCCCATGGAAACACGACCACTTTCTACGACCACGGAGCTCGTCCGTCTGGACTGTTCCAGCTCAGCAGTCTGGTAAAGACACTCAACATGGTCACACACAGTGTTTGAAGACTACAGCTGATGTATTTGGACTGCTGACAGTTCTGTGCCAGTGATGCTGTGCCTGCATCAGATTTGTGATATAAGAACACATTTTCTGTTATAGCTTGTAAATGTATAAAACTTTATTTGACAATGTCATTTTTGGAGAATTTCACATCAAATTTACATTCAATATAATGATTTGAGATGAAAGGACATGTGTGAATTATGGACATGGTTTTTTTAATATCCTCCACTTTTATGTGTTACTCAGAAAAGCAGAGCCCAGATTAGAAGCCGTCCAGGAAAACCCAGGACTGTGGAGCTGGTTGTGGTGGTCGACAACACAGAGGTGCGATTTCCTGTATTTGTATATCAAACTGAGACTTTTACACTGGAATCACTGTTGATTACATTACTTTTTTATATTATTATTATTTCATTTAGTATAAGAAGTTTGGCAGAAGAAAGACAATGGAGGACAGAGCACTTGAAATAGCAAACCACGTGGACAAGGTACGTTTCTTCATAGTCCATCAGCTAAAGTGCTCAAGCCGGTTTGATTTTTCCTCTGCAGGCTTCATTACTCTGGATTGAATGCAAGAAATGTGTCCTGATATTTTGTTCTTTACTGACTGGAATCTGACCAATAGAATGAAGGGAGAATTCTATCGCTGTGAAAATCTAACTTAAGCTGTGAATCTTCACACCTACGACGAACATTTTCACACATATCCCACAATCCTCCTCACGTACTCTGAGAGTAGGACAAGCATGAATGCATCACTGGACAAGCAAGACTCAACAGTGGTTTCCTGTATCTGAATATAGGTTCTGTGGCAGCGTTATGTGTTTGACACACATTCAGAAATACCGATTATAGATATATTTCTTGTTTCTTTTTCCGGTGGTTTGTAGATTATGCTAACTTGCTGTTCTGTTTCAGTTGTATCGTCCTGTGGGTGTACGTGTGATGCTGGTCAGTCTGGAAATCTGGTCAGACAAAGATAAAATAGTGGTCAGCACTAATCCTGAGACCACCCTCGGACGCTTCTTAGAGTGGCGTCAGCGGAGCCTGCTGCCGAGGATCAAACACGACAACGCGCAGTTTATAACGTAAGATGCCGCTGTTTTAATTCTCCAGTAAAAAGACAGCGTCAGTTTGTTTAAGCTGTCAGAGCGGGTGTTTAAATGTTCAAACATCAAACAAGTCTCTTCTTTATACAGTGGTGTGGATTTTGATGGCTCCACTGTTGGCTTAGCAAACACCAATGCAATGTGCACATCTAACTCCGGGGCTGTCAATGAGGTAATCATACTTTAATATTTACATACTTTAAAAACATTCAGTGCAGAACAGGTAGAAATTAAAAATAAATGAAAGAGAACTGTTTGATCTCAGATCTCAGTTTTACCCGCTTTTGTCCACCATGCACACAGGACCACAACACTAACTCAATAGGAGTGGCCTCCACTATTGCACATGAGATGGGTCACAACCTGGGCTTGTCTCATGATACTGATAACTGTGTCTGTGGATCCTTGACATCTAAAAAAGGCTGCATCATGGCTGAGAGTGTTGGGTAAGCTCAGTTTGTCACCTGCGCGTAAACCAAATTGACAGCTATGACATTCAGAGTAAACATCTTCCTTCTCTTATCTTGTTGTTGCTGTCTCTTCTTCTAGTTTTGTGTATCCAGAGCGATTCAGCAGCTGCAGTCAGCAGCAGCTCAGCAGGTTCTTGGAGGAGATCAATCCTGCCTGTCTGCTGGATACTCCCTCCACTGATCGCATCTTTGGGGGGCCAGTGTGTGGAAATGCCTTCCTAGAGCCTGGAGAGGAGTGTGACTGTGGCACCGTACAGGTTTGTGCATGCCATGTTAAAAGAAAACATATGCATGCACCATATTATATAAGCAAAGCACGCAAAGCACACATAGCAGTTGTAATATCGTACTGTACTGTCTGCCACGTAGGAATGCAAGAATCCCTGCTGCAATGCCACCACCTGCAAACTGAATGCAGGAGCTCAGTGTGCAGAGGGAGAGTGCTGCCACAAATGCCAAGTAAGTACTACTCACTGTGTCCTTTCTAGAGTGAGTGGAGTCACACTGATGCTAATAATGTGACCACCTAACTAGATGCAGTCTGACTACACCGTCTGGCTGGTTATGTGTGAGTGTATGTATTTCAGTAGCCGGTACATCACCATCTGTGTTTCTCTCCGCTCTTCAGCTGAAGCCGACAGGCAGCGTCTGCCGACCAAAGGAAGGAGACTGCGACCTGGCAGAGTACTGCACTGGTTTCTCTGCCGCCTGTCCCACTGACGCCTACACCCAAAATGGCTTGTCCTGCAACCGTGGAAAAGGATATTGCTACAATGGACAGTGTCCTTCACGACAGGAACACTGCAAGAGACTTTGGGGACCAGGTATAACAAGTGTAAATTTGTTTTCTATGTGCTACAACCCTGATATATCAAGACTCATCAGGAAATCATCTGTATAATTCTTGTCAGATGCTGATGTAGCTGCAGATTCTTGTTTCTACCTGCACGGAAACTGCAAAAGGACACTGTTTAGTCAGAAATGTTCTAGCCGGTATGTAGAAAAGCCAAAACTGTACAATAATAGCACATATTTATTGTTGTTTATTTTTTGTTTTACATTTTTGCTTGTGGTATTTGGGTCACAGGGATCAAGCCTGTGGGACTCTTTTCTGCTCTGGAGGATGGGAATTCCCAGTCACATCCAGAAAGTCTTTTTACAAAGTAGGAAATGGAGAAATATGCAATGAGGCTACTATGAACCCTGAAGACAATTACCCAGCGGATCTGGGAATGGTACCCACTGGCACCAAGTGTGGCAACAACATGGTAAGAGATCTGAAGTTGAGAGTTGACATGTACAAAACCTCTGTGAATTGCATCAGTGTCCAACACAAAGTCTGTGTTTGTCTTTTAGGTATGCTACAATCAACGATGTCAAGAGATCAAGAACATAAAAGTATATGGAACGAATGACTGCGCCGCCAAATGCAACAACCGCGGGGTGAGAACTTTGTTAAAATGTCAACACTTTAAAGTGCCACGGAGCCGGGAAAGCTTAACTGACTGTGATTTCTGACAGGTCTGCAACCATGAGGGCAAGTGTCACTGCAACCCAGGATGGGCTCCGCCTTTCTGTAACATGCCGCATTCAGAACTGCCCGAAGGTATCGTACTTGTTTTGTCAGTCTTCATATGCACATGTACGTACCAACAGTCAAGCGCATGTTTATCTGCATTCATTATATGCTTGACCTTTAACAACCGCAATGTACACATGACTGTTTTGCGCAGTCTCTCTCCAAGATTTAATACTAGGATTAGATTTCTCATGGACCCTAAAACAATCACGCTCTGTTCTGATGAGCACAAACAGACAATGATGTAATGGAATTTCCCTATTAGTTTGTACAAATGTAGTTACGATGTTACAGTGAATTTTGTTTCCTGAGCAGGTGACGTGTGTTCTTACATGTCCATCCTTGAGAAAAAACGGTATTTCAACATAATTTGTTGAAATTAAATGAATTTGTGCATCTGTTTTTGTAGAGTCAAGTCTGGTTGTGCTGATAGTGTCACTGGTGGTTGGCTTCCTTCTGCTTTTGTCGCTGGTCATTGCGAGTTTGATGTGTTGCCTCAAGAAAAAGAGACCTGCAAAGAGGTACAGAAATAAGTACAGACGTCTTTTATCTCTTGTTATACTATTACGTACATCAGGACATAAAGAACATCCTCATCTTGTCCATTATCTACAGCTCCTGATTCCTTTTTTTCTTTCCAGATGCCTCCCATCCACCTCAGGACAATTCAACCCTCTGTTTCGGTCAAGCAGCACACGAGGCAGCCCTCGTCTTGGGTCCACACACATCAGCCAGCCTACATTTTTGGAGTCTTCCGCCACTCAAGTCTGTAAACCCCTCTTCTCTGCCCCTGTCAGACCACAAACTGCAGGACTGAAGCCTAGCAGAGCGGCTCCGGAAGTAAGTTTACACTTCGGTCCAGCAGCTTCAGCACCAAAGTCTGCTTTAGTTATGACACTGCTTGAGTTAGTTATTTTTATCCATGACTACAAATAGTGTGGTTTGTATTTAAAACCAATTTATTGAGGGTATTTTGGATGAAACCACATTTAAAGCTACAAAACATCTGCTGAAGTGTCTCTGAGCCACGCACTGACAACCAGTGCAAATATTAAAGCTTTTGCTTTCGCTTATATCTCTTTTCTGTCTTTACAGCCACCCAAGAAAGAGCCAGCGGTACCTCAGCCATCAGGGATCCAACAGGTAACCTGCTCTAATGTTTTGTCTTTCTTTAAAAGTAAAAGTACATTTGTATTGTAGCAGTCCTGACTGCATTTCATTAAGCAAATGTATGTTATTATTTAGGTTTTAAGGCCGTTCACGCAGCCACCAAATGTCTCAAGGAAGCCAGTCTATACTGAGGTAATATCTTGTTTTCTTTTTCAGGACATTTGTTATAAGTTAGTTATTAAGATAATGTACTAAATCTTGTCATAACTGTTTTTGTCAGACTAAGCCTCTACCTCCATCTAGACCTCTGCCACCACTTATAACCAAACCTGTAAGTAACACTATAAGCCATCTAACCCCTGCATTTGCATTCAAAAACCTGATTGTTCTTGCCTTTGCTGCTTGTTTGAATTATGATCATCCTCTCTCTAAGATCATGAAGCCAAAGCCACCAATGCCTCCAATGAAACCAAAACCGTCTACAGTACAGTCTTCACTGCCACACACTCAGCTGGTATGTATTCAGAAAGCAGCCTGAGTCAGCCGGACTAACCTAAATCTATTAAATCTCAGCAGCCGACATCCAGACATTCTTAAGGCATTCACGTTTATAAAGACGTCTGTGGTTTTGGGCATTGTCCCAACATAGCCATGTAATGAGTAACCAGTGGCTCAGTGTTAGGGAGTTGGTGCACACAAAAGTCTCCCAACTATCTGTGCATAGTTAAAGAGACTGAAATAAACATATAAGACAGAGTTTGGAAAATACATTGTGGTTAGGGAAGCTAATTTGAATGTGCTGATGGTGTTGTGTTTCTTCGTTTTTCTAGCTTGGAGGGAGAGCTGCCCTGATCCCCCCCAGCAGGCCCAGATGACAGAGAGACTCATTTGTCATGGCGTAAACATTGAGATCCTCTCACAGAGGACATTGTCTTTGTCCCACCTAGACGGACCGAGAAGATCTTCTCAGGAGACGCTTGTCTGTTTCAAAAGTGGAAACCAGATCCACTGAAGGATCAGCAACATTAAGTGACAGAGCTTTTCTGTCAACTGTGGTCTCCCTGGGGATTACCGCTGTCTGTGTCTTGCTTATATAGGCCTTCAGTATGCTGATGAAAACCTGAAGCCATGATCGACACACTTCTGTGCTTTATGAATGACGAATGGCTAAGCAGCCATGATGATTTTTTAAGGGAAATGTCTCACTGCCTTGATCCTGAGATATGTGAAGACTACAAGGCAACTGCACTATCCATGCTGTGTTTTACTAACTATTTACCAACTTCCCTCAGATGGTTTTGGTACTGCCTTTATGAGAAATAATGTTGTTAAGGGACTTTTAATTGTGGCACTTTATGTTATTGTTTTCTTTTCTCCTTTTTTGTACTAACCTACTGTATGTATGCTTGACTTGTCGGGACTGAATTGTTACATGCTGTTTTGTATTGACCTGATACATGTTGATTGTAATTCTTCAAGGGATTTTATATTGCTTATTCTATGCAGCAGACATGATTGCAGGGTCCTTCATTTATTGATTTGTCCTACAAACTCTGAAATCAGAATGTTTTTATTTATTGAGATTTACTTTTTTGCGTGTAAAATTGAAGCTTACAATAAAAAAAAAAAATAAAAAAAATACTTCAATCGATGTTTGTGGACATGTTTCTCCGTTTTTCCATCCGGACGCCATATAATCTGCGTTGCCGTGGTCAACCAGTGGTTGCCTAGCAACGCTTCAAACACCCCGTATTCTAGGGAAGCTAACAAGCTAGCTGGGTAAAAGTGTTTTTAAAAGTGTTTAGAAACAGATGTTACTTTAGGAATAATGGACAGAGAACTGAACGAAGAGGAGCTGCAGGATCTGTTCGCATGGATAGACAAAATACCTCTGTCTCGGCCCAAAAGAAACATCACAAGAGACTTCAGCGACGGAGGTAAGTAAACTTAGCCTTTGATTATGCTAGCAGCCTTCCGGGAGGAGCTAAACAAACCAACAGCAGCAGTAATAAGATCTCATTTTAATTAGTCACGTAGCTCTCCAGCTACAATACGCTTAGCTGTTTTCGTATTTAAATGTGCGTGTTTGTTTATTTACCTGTGAACTGACTGTCTCTCTGCAGTGATGGCTGCTGAGGTTGTAAAATATTTCTTCCCAAAGCTTGTTGATCTGCACAACTATATCCCTGCAAACTCCACACAGCAGAAGCTCAGTAACTGGAGCCTCCTCAACAGGCAAGACACCAGTCATTATTTCATATATTTATTTCTTTATTCAGTTCGCACATGGATCTGATTGGTTCTCATGGACTGAAAGTTAGTGGATTTGGATTTGAGAGTATATGCAACAGCTCCCAAATGAAAGTGTTGTCAGGATTTGGCTTCCTCACACATACTCCAGAATGACCTACAACATAAGTTAATACTGCTTAGCAGAAATAACATTGCTTAAGTTTGTGCTATTCAGTGCAACTTTATAAACACAAACTTTTGCTGGGCCTCTGCATCTGGTCGTGTGAACTAGTCCAACATACTCCCACTCACCCTCTCTCCCTAGACTCTGATATGGCACCAAGCCAGCTACAGATTTATGAGACGTCGCTAACACATTGGACCCTATTGTGTTTAACATCACCATCGGTTAAATCACATGCAATCTGCTGGTCCTATTGGGGATATGTTTTTGTCATTTAGAAAAATGTGCTTTTCTCCTCTTCTTAGGAAGGTCTTTTCCAAGCTGGACTTTCATGTTCCCGAGGAGACATTGAAGAAGATTGTACTGAGCACCTCAGGAGCGATAGTGCCTGTATTGAATACCCTCAGGGAGAAGATAGACAAGAAACTGGAGCACAGCTCAGAAAACATACTGGTGTGTGCTGAGGCATATTATTAGAAGCCACTGTTAGTCAATGTGAATGCTAGTTATCTACAGGATATTACTGTGTTCTTCCCTCCATGAGCATTTTGAATATATTTTAACCTGTTTTTCTTTTTAACCTAGGATCTGGAATATTATGACACCAGGCACCAGGAGAAGCCTCATGCAGGTAGAGTCTGTTCTTGTATTAGCGTAAACCTCAAATTAATAATTAGAGGACACTGCAAGTGTATTTGACACAGTCCTTAAATCACATCACAAGACAGTGATTAAAAACTAGTTGGAAGTTACAAAACTATCATTACACCAGTGAAACCAAGGGGACCGTGAAACTGCTGAATTAAGATGAATGTGATGACTGTGTTCTGACCTTACATCTTGCGCAGAATGTATCCCTATGGAGAATATTAGCTGAC
This sequence comes from Planiliza haematocheilus, assembly GCA_005024645.1. Taxonomy (NCBI): domain Eukaryota; kingdom Metazoa; phylum Chordata; class Actinopteri; order Mugiliformes; family Mugilidae; genus Planiliza; species Planiliza haematocheilus. The sequence goes on along the minus strand of SRSE01001339.1, from coordinate 7,860,237 downwards.
ACAGTCTGTCTGTAACCCCGACAGAAGCTGCACAGACTGAAATTTGCCTTTTTTTAGCACAAGGAGGGAAGTGAGTGTAATTTTAGACTTTTTCTAATGGTCCTGGATTTGCTGGTCAGGAGACTAAATCAGCATAACAAACAGACCCTGAGGTGGTTTTTGTGTTTTAAGGGGAAACAATGCAGGATACAGGATGCACTGATACATTTAAAAATTTCGCTTCAATATCATGTTTTCTTTCAGACTGATGGAAGGCACATATACACATTACAAATACACATTTAGGTATATATTTGAAAATGTGTACAAATTAGCGTTTGTTATATGTTGTCTTATTTAAAGATACAGTTTGAAAAAATGTATTGTTATAGTTATATTTTTAACTGTGAATATGTGTGTAAAAAATACATAGGGTTTTATTATACATATGATTTCTTAAAACTTATTTTCTCTCATATCAGATCACCAAACTTTCCAGCTGCTTTCCAGTGCACAGTATGATGTGTAGGTGTTTACTGAGGGGTTTGATCATTGCCTGAATAATATAATATTTTATTCCTAAGACCATGGAAAAACATGCTTAATGATTTATGAAATAGAAATATAATTGTCTTAATGAAAGTAATCAGCTGGGGGCATTTTATAGAGATGTCTTGACATTTTAAGAGAACTGTTTAGTGACTCCTGTCAGTGCTGATTCTACCACTGAAGTGAGGTTTTCCCAAGACCTTTTCTGTGTCTTCTCTTGCCTGCTTTGATATCATCAGTGTGTGTGTGTCCTGCTTACAGACCCACAGATAGGAATGACCACACAGAGACACATATACACCTCCAACAGGCAACAGGCAGAACTGATTAGAAAAATGCCACAACCTTAAGGGAGTTAATCGGTGATAAGCGTCTCTTCCGTTTCCCACACCTAATCCGTCCCTGAAACTACCCTGCAAAGCTGACCTCAAGCCAGTGCCTCCTCCCTCTGGTCTTTCCTCTTCCATCTACACCCCATTCACTATCAGACATAGTGCTCAGGTCCTCATATCAGTTCCCAGCATCGCCAGATGGCCTTTATCGCTGGTCTGAGCTCAGACCTGCTGACTTAAAGCCTGATTTTTCTCTTTCTCTATCTTCTAATCTCACTTTCTTGTTTTCTCTCTTTCCGATTGTGGTCATTGCCCATTTGCCTCCAGCCCTAATCTCTTTACCTTAGCTGTGTCGAGATGATTTACCAGATGAATCCCTGCTGGGTTTTTTTTTTTTTTTTTAACAGCCAGTATGCTGTGTTCACAGTTGAGTTGGAGAAATGGTATATTTTTGTTTTGTTCAGAAATCCATCAGACGGAAGCAAGACTTCTGGCACAGATGGCAGAGGTGACAAACGATGAAAAAAACAAACAGAAAAACAGGTATCACCAAAATGTTGCCTTTAATTTGAAACTAAACTAATCTCACTATTTTTAATAATAATAATGTGTCTTTTTGTTTTTATTGTACAGTAAACTTCAGCATGCGGTAAAGATTTACTCAGACATGGACCCTACTTTCAGAATAATCCTGCAGGAAAAGGAACAAGCTGTCATGGCTTTGCAGGAGACGGTGGAGGTGCGCGCACACACACACACACACACACACACACACACACACACACACACACACACACACTAGCATGCGGGTAACATTTTGCTGACTCGTACAACATCTGCAAACAAAAGCGTCTTCCATTTCCACGTCCTGTAGGGTAAGAGCCTTGTCATACAGGCACACCACCTGAAATGTTGTTGCAGATGAGTGTGCGAGTGAGTCTGGGTCAGACAAAGAAAGAGGGAGTGAGATTTTAAAATGGTGCGATGCATGTGAGTCATTCCCTGTGTCAGCAGCGGTCAGTGAGTCAGGATCTGCTCAGCGGATACAGCAACCTTTTTTTCCACATCTGGATGTGAAGAAAAAAAGGAAAATAATGACACAAACGTGCAACTTCTCCTTTCACCAGATTAGGAAGAACTCAGCAGTAAAACAATTCACAGTTTTAAAAAGAAGCCTCCTGTAGCTTAACCTTTTGCATCTTTGTGTGTAGATCCTACAGATGAAAGTGAACAGGCTGGAGCATCTGGTTCACTTGAAGGACATGCGCATTGAAGATCTGACGAGGCATCTGGAGACGTACAAAGCAAAAGGCAGTGCACGCTGATACAAACTTGTACACAGCTAGATGTAACACACACACAGAAGTTATGGGGTATAACCTTACAACATCAATAAACCCTCACTTTGTCAGGGAAAATGATGAGCTCATATAAAGATCTAAGGATTTTTCTACAAGCTACAATGAATTACACATGTTGAAATGCAGCAGTGGGCTGTTATGCTTTCTTAGTGTGGTTTACTTTAGTCGCTGTTGAAATCAGTTACGTCATTCATAAAAGAGAGGCATAGCATCCTTTTAAGTCTTATCTATGGATAACATGTTGAATATGAATAGTTGCTTCTTTGTGAGGAGTGTAAAGCATGTGTTTTTCATGTGTTTATGTATCTACAGTTTTCTTTACTGACTGTCAAGCGCTCAATAAAGCAGCTGACCGCTTTGATGTTCTAAACTGTCTCAATGCAAAAGAACAGCGTCTAGCACATAAGCGGAGATCTGAAGCTTCGCCATAAAGCATTACGCAAACAGAATTATGCAGCGTTAGGTTTACTCACTGTAGCTGTCATTTCCTACCATGTCTAAAACTACATCAGTCATTTATATAGAAATTCTGCAGTAAGTGAAAATGCAAAAATGGGTCAAATATAGAACGTGGTTATCACTGACATCACTTCCCACTCTTTCAAGCACCGGAGCAAATGCGACGACAAAAGCTGACAGATGACCAAATATAGCCAAGCACTTCTCAAAAAACTGACTGCACCCAGTTGTGTTTCAGCGTGTCAGTCTTCGTCCCTACTGTATGTTGTCTTTGCTGGTGTAGAATAACTGGAGAGAGGCGACATGCTGAGCTGCATCAGGAGCGGCTGATCTCTTCCAGCTGCCTGTTGCTGTGTTCTGTTGTGGTCACTTTCGCGTCCCACAGTTAAGCCCTACTATCCATAAAGTAAAACTGTGAAAAGTTCATGTTCTATAGAAATTTAAATCCCACACTGATCAGCCATAACATTATGACCTAATGTTGTGTTGGTTCCCCTTTTGCCAATAAACCCTTGACTCAACCTGGATTCTACTAGACCTCTGAAGATGTGCAGCACATCCTCTAAGTCCTGCAAGCTGCACAGTGAGGTTTCTCAATAGATAAATGTCCAGCACATCCCACATGTGCTCAATTTGACTGAGACCTGGGGAATTTTGAGGCAGTAAGTAACCTTGTACTTATTGTTGTGATTCCTGAACCATTATTATTGTGTTTTTGTGACAGGGAGCATGATCCTGCCGACAGAGGCCACAGCCATCAGGGTATAGCTTTTTCATGAATGGGTGTACATAGTCTGCAGCAATGCTTAGATAGGTGATACTTGTAAGTAATATCCACATGAGTGGTGGGACCCAAGGTCTCCCTACAGAACATTTATTGCTTGTGGGAGACTTTAAACAGGAATGCAGCTGTAATTGAAGCAGCAGAAGCAGACATACTTTTAGTCTTAGTATGAGTTAAGCTCCACAAACAGTGAATCCCGTTATTCCCTCAATGCAACATAAAGCATACTGTATCTCACTGCCCATGATTTTTTCCCCTGAGGTTATAATACAGGCTTTATATATGCTTCCACATGTTTGGGTTAGGGTTAGGGTGCCATTACTCTACAGGGCTAGTGACTGTAGGGCTGCAGGGACATTTATTTCTTACTGGCATTTTGATGTCGGGATGATTTCATTCAATACTTTTTTTTTGCTGAAGATGAAGAACCTTTGTACCAAACAAAACAATAAGTTAATGTTGCTTTTTCAAAAGAAACATTTTTACCTCTGACTCCCTGTTTCACGGCCGTCTGAAAGGGCTTTCGTGATGCAGTATGTGTCCAGATAAGAGTATAAACTACAGCTTCCTCTGCTTTAAACTCTCCAGTTCCTTTCCCTCAAAGGGGACAGATTTGAAAGCAAACTAATCGAGTGGATTTACTTTTTACAGTTTTACATGCTGAGGGTCAAAGCTTGGCCTTAACTCGCAGCAACCCCGGTGATTTAATCAGGGGTATTCTCCCAAAAGAAAGCTCTGTTCAGATCCACAGAGGACAAAAAACAAAGGATTACACAGGCTCAGTAGGACTCCTCATGATGAGTAATATGACCTTTATGTACCCCTTTAAAACTGATTTACCTTAAAACTCATCATTTCGAAGAACGGGAGAAGGACAGAGTACTAATATGTTAAGCAAAATGAGTAATGATGGTCATTACATACAGTACTGTACATGCTGAATGTAATATCAAGGGTTCAACAATAAAGATTTGAAAAAGCAAAGCTAAAATTTCTTGTAAGATACGTACGCAAGATAAAAATGTGAGAGAAAACAGCAGGACAGAGCTGCCATTGATGAAGACAATGATGAATCATATTCACTTGATTTACTCAGAGACAAGGGACCACACCCTCTTCACGGAAGGGGCAGATCCACAAAGGAGTCGAGGCAAGATGGATCCTGCAGGACGTGATGATCGGGGACAAAAGGAAGGAAAAAGAAATGGTGGTTCATCCAGGAAGCAGCAAAATCCTGACCTTGACCTCACTTCCTGAGAGGGAGGGCATTCAACTTCCGGACGACCAAATAATAAGACCACTCGTTCAAATGAGCACAGGCCAACAAACACACAAAAACCTCTTCAGTTAAGTACACAAAAGATTATGAGAGAAGTTTATTTACATCCTGCTTTGTGATAGCACTTCTCTCAAAGTCTGTCATTAGGAAAAAACTGATCAGGGGTCAGACAAAAGCTAAACACCCTCCCTCTGAAAGACTGATGGTTTAGCTGTGAAAGGATACCAGAGATCTCCACGTGGACTGGTCGTAAAGAGGAAGCCATCCCTCATCTGGTCATTCAGGGAGTGGTCACATGCCCTCGCACACACACCCTTTGAATGCTTCCTGGAAAGCCCTTATGAACAGCTGACTGGCCGTGCTGGGAGCAGGGCTTGAGGTTTGGAGTCACGCTCTTGGGATGACCATTTCACAGCGGACACACACACACACACACTCAGAGCCCTGTTTTTGTAATGTTTACAACACATTATGTGGGTTAGAACAACAGGGACTGTGTGATAGATTGTGTTTATATATTCAGCAAGCGCACCCTGAGTCGTCCTCACACTGCAGCAATCAACCATCCGTTAAAATAAATAACTACCCCAAACATCCACTCTTGTATAAAGCATCTTAGACAAAAGTATTCGGTGGAGGTTAATTCATCACCTCTTGTTAATGTAAAGAGTAAAAGTTAGTGTGTCGCAAATGTCCAAAGCTCCTGAAAGCACATTTTATTAGCAGCGAATGAGAAGTGTGTGACCCTGTCAGGCAAAATCTGGGTCAAAATCTCATCATATTTGAGTGTGTAGTTAAAAGTGTCCCACAGAGTATGGGAACTTTTAGTTTCACACAGTTTTCTTATTTAAATTTGCGCTCCTGCCAGTATGTTTATCAATTTTCCAGTCTTTGTGTAAACTTGCAGGTAATTTAATTTGTGGAGGAATGTTATTACGCATTCATACACTTGCTTGTCTCACGCACTTTTCTCTAAACACAATCTAGCAAATAATTTGATCTTCCATTGCTCTGATAAACTGTTCTTATCTTTCAATTACAACTCCTCTATTGATTATTTTTAGTAAAAATCTGTTCCGGCTCTGAGAAATTAAACCATAGTTCATTTAACGCAGTGTTAGCGCTCCCCCTGTTGGCACCCAAGCGTACTACACAAACGCCCACCGACACATCTCCAGAGATAGAAGAGAGGTACCAAAATAGGTTTTATTTTACATAAGAACATTGTCAAAACTTGAAAACATTTTTTGCATATAAACCTTTTAAAACAAGGAGACAATATTTGAATTTCACAGATTGTACAAAATATTGACAAAAAAAAAAAGAAAGAAAAAAAATCTGTTTCATGAGTGATTCATACCCCTCTTTTGCATCTTTATTTGAACCCACCACCGAAGCGAAAGCAGAGTGCAGCCTTTAACTGCGGTCACGTAAAACAGCACGAGTAGTGTCCACTGTTAGTTGCGTCTTTCTCAGATAGAATCGAAGATGAGGCCGTACAGTACAGTATGTTCATCCAAGCTCTTAAGAAGTCCAAACTGAGCATTTTACTCTGCAAGAATCACTGAATATTTAACTCAGGGTTAAACCATTATTACAATAATTACTATTTAAGGCTTGAATTCTGAATAGTGGAAGCATTTCTGCAACAAAGAGCTGAACAAAATCCAAAAGCTGAAACAAGTAAAAACTAGCACCAACATCTTTTTAAAGCCGAAGCGACAATCACATTCGTCTCCATCACGTCATTACAAAACCGATCGGAGGTTAAACAATTTCTCCTTAAAGTTGCTATTGTAATTAAGAGCTGTGTGTGCCTGAAAAAGCCTGTCCACTGATTCTTGAAAGGACATTTCGTTTATTTCATTTCTGTTTTATTAAATCAACATCATTTTTTTTGTAACCTCTCATTATTGTCGCAGACGCCTACTGTAAACAGAAGGTGTGCTTAAAAAAAAATATGTTGATTTTAGATAAAACCGTAGCTTTGCTCATCTTTAAATCGTTTTTATTTGTGGATTTTGGCTTGTGGAGGGTGTACGCTCTGCTTAACACTGAGCAGCTGTCTCATTAAAATGCCCTTCCTGAGAATTTACATTTAACCACGTCTGAACAAGCTCTATTAGCCATCGGGGCCAAACTGCAAATTTCTGCACGCATGACCCTGACAATCAAAGCAAGACGGAGGAAAGAATGATGCGCTGACTTGTCGACAGGGAATAGAAATCACAACTTCCTACAACCCACAGTTACTGTTACTCAACTGCTTTATTGTTGCACATGAATTAACTGTGATGATTTTTGAGTTTTTAGAAGACAAATTTGACTTTCATTCAACAGCATTTTCATTTGCTTCACAGTAAATGTCACAGGAAGCCAGCAGATCTCAACCACAATGACAGAAAACTAACACCAGAAAGTAAACCATAGCACTGCCACTCTGACAGCATTCGCCCCAAACCTGCACTATTACTAAAACTAAAAAGACTTTCACAGCTCTTATCTGTAATGATTTCAGCCAACTGGAAATGAATGTGGACTCTATGCAGTGACATCACTACATTAGTAACGACCAGACTTCTGTTGAAGTGTTATAAGTTCCTCGACCAGCAGCATTTGACACAAGGTGAGATTAAACGGCCATGACACCGACTTGTGTGGAGAGAGAACAGCCAACGAGTGACTCAGTGCAAGAGAAGCTGGTACAGAGATGACTTGACCTCCAAACACTCTTAGACCATCCATTCAGTTTTTAATTAGTGTCACCTGTCAAGATTCCAGTGCTGCTAAAAACAAGAAGCCATTCATTTTCAAAAAAATAAAAATAAAAATTAATAATAATTAATAACCATTTTCTTCAGATATCATTCATCTTGCATACAACAAAATTAATTAATGCAGCTCCAAAAGCAAAGTTAAACACTGCACTGATTGCAAGCACGTGTAAATTAGGGCGACTACTTGCTGTCGCCTTCCCAGGCATAAGCATTTTTTTATGCTTTTGATTTTTAACTATGGCACTGTTCTCATTCTTTAAACTCATCTTGAGTGGAAGATTTAAAAAAAAAAAAAAAAATCCTGTTCATCACACCCTTCCTACTTCTCACTTCCACTCGTCTGTGTCTGTCACCTTAAACGTTTCCCACTCTTTTTTTTTTTTTTGTTGCCATTTAGATTTAAGACTGAAGTGTGTTGTTCACCAAACTAGCTGCAAAGCTATCATCTTCAGTTCTGTGTTCTCCACCGCACTGACAAGACAATTCCTCCCCAGGCTCCCCAGTCCTGTGCAGAGGCAGAGCCGTGTACTCACTGCCCATCCGATTTCACTTTAAACGAGTCTTGATCAGAATTGGGTAAAGAGGGGGAGCGTGGAGACTTGGGTGGATTATTGTTGCCCTCCACAAACATGTTTGGGATGTCCTGACCGAAGTAGATCTTACTGTTAGCTGCTATGGCCTGGTATTTCATCAGCTCCAGGTATTCTGGGGTTAACTTCAGCTGTAAGGATTCAAGAGAAAGACAACAGGATGTGAGGATTAGATCAGAGCTGGGGTGCATCTTCTGTTCTCACTGATATTAATGACACAACTATACACAGCAGCTGTATGGCTGAAAATAAATGATAACTGTGCTACTGGAGCAACTTCAGTGGTGTGGAAGTGGTTAAACTCTCAGTTGCAATGTTTACCTAACATTAGCATAGCCCTTATAATGCAAATAAGCGCCCAACCAGAATTAAAATGCTTCATGGTCCAATCAGTTTGCAGGGGTGGTGTAACCCTCTGATAATCCATTGTAAGAAAATATGACTGTTACATCCCATCCTCTTGTACTTTATTTTATTTTCTATGCTTAGATTAAGTTCATTCATTTATTTTTGGGCTGCGTTTACAACTATAAATGTTCTGAATCTCATAACCTAAGCCTGATTGGATTGTTTCTCTCCAGTTGTAATACATGAATCCTTTCTGTGCGTGTTTGCTCCACCATCCTGGTCCTCTCCGTGCATTGAATGGATTCAGTCTTGTCACTGGGAACAACTGGGAACATTTTTTCCTTCATCCGTTATATTTCTGACAGATTTTTTATGAGCAGTCATAAACGTTCTGATTGATGTTTTGGGGCATGTAAACACATACATCTCTTTGGATCATTTTATTTAGCGTCTGTGTAAACAGTTACGTTGGAATCTCTAATCAAAATTTCAATCGGGCAGAAAAAATATATCGTGGCTTGAGACACGTCAGGGTCTGTTTCAGCTCAGGGTGATCATGACAAATCTCTGGAAATAAATCAGAGCAGCACATTGTTGAAAAGGTTTGGAAAGGTCTGTCACAGCGTGGAGGGAATGTGGAGGAAAGACTACTGGACATTTGAAGTTAGTTTGATATAAACCATCTGGACAGCTTTACCCAATAATGGCCTGTGTCTATTTTAAGACAGTTCCGTATTGATCAAGTGGACTGAGCTCTCATTACAGGTCTGTCAGCATTAATGGCTCAGATCATAGAGATACAGCTCTGCCCTATAAATAAACAAGTCCTCCACAGACAGGATACATGCTCTGACTGCATTCATCTACAACATAAGATGAAACGATTACTATGATTATATTAATATTAAATTAAATCCCAATATTTATGTTGTAGATATCACAGCCCTCATCGTACATCATTAATTTAAGAACATGTGATTAGATGCACTATGTGTGTTCATGTGCTGAATTAACTTCTTTTTGTTTTACTTTACCCTGTTTGATTCAGCAAACTTGGCCGCCGTGTAATATTCTGCATCAGCCTTAGCCCTCTCCCTGGCCAGGAAGGCAGAATCTGAAACAAAGAATCAGTGTTGAATGAGAGACACATGACAAAGCAGAACCAGACACCACCGCACGCAGGGACAGGCAAATCCATCTAACAGAAAATGAAAACAGCAGGCTAACCCTCTATTTCAGAGATCCTCTTCTCCGTCTCTTTCTCCATCACCTTCTGCTGGAAGTGGATCTCCGCTACCTGGGCCAATTTCTGAGCCTCTGTAGGACAGAAAAAAACAAAAAAAAACATGAGCTTTGCAGTAGGTGTGGGTGTGCAGTGGGGGTTACACATGAATGACTGAAGGAGACAAACTGCTAAAATTGTACTAGTGGTCATGCAAATAACAAGGAAAAAGAAATGCTGTGGGCTGATTTACAGTAAAACACAACATTTACCAATAATAGCCTTCTTCCTTTCAGTCTCTGCTTCCTTTTCCACCACTTTCTGAGTCTGTACTGTTATGAGCAGACGCGTCTTCTCTGCTTCCCTGAAAAAAATAAGAAGCACTTGTAAATGTTTTGCTTTCTGTTTGGTGGCACTTGACAGAGTGGGCAAGTGACGCATGCAAGTCAACTCACATGAGTTCAAAGTTCCTCCTGATGGACTCTGGGATCTTTGGCTTGGTGACACGTACTGCCTTCATTGGGATGGTTGAAACGGCGCCAAGAAATAAAGAGAGAGGGGGAAAAAATAAAAAAATAAATCACCCTTTGCTCACAACCACGAAACTGAACAGAGAAAATGAGGGGTCATTTTTTGGTCATCTTGTTTTTATTTCACTAACAACCGAGGAGGAGTTATTCAGTGACCAGATAAATTTTTGAGGACTAGACTTTACAGCTGTCAGAGACCTTAATAGTCCAGCATCAGATCGGACCATCTGACTGCACTGGACAAAAAACTAAATGTTAGATCTAGGTCACTCATTGCATCTGGTCTCATTAAAATATTAATGCAAATACAACTACTGCTTGATTCTGTGTCCATCAGGTTTATGAGCCATGCGTGAATGCTATCTTCACATGAATGTATGTACAGTAAAAATGTGCAAATACTGCCTTTAAACTAATTTTCCTTTAGGCTTTGTAATTTATTCGTCGCATGGGGCATGGAGATATAAAGGACGGAAAAGAAGGAGGGAGGAAGGAGAAATCTCAGCTGAGGCTTCTACTGCAGAGAAGTTATTCCCAGAATTTTATCACGACAAAAATGCAACCACAAACAAATACAAGTTGTGTGTGTGTGTCTGTGTCTGAGTGTGTGTGTGTGTGCGCACACGTGTAGAAATACCTGTATTGTTAGTCCAGGTGCCATCGCATTAAGATCTTTTTGCAAAGCAGTCTTTAGGTTTTCATCTATGATGTCTACAAAACAAAAACAGGAACAGTTTAAAGGAACATCGTGCTGTGCGTCATATCTTAGGAATCTCCGGAATGACCACACACACTATGTGCTGCGACAAACTGAAACAAAAATGTACTAACCAAACAACTCAATGTAAACCTCCTGCAGCGTGTGTACACTGCAGAACTGGTTGAGTTCGTGGTGAATCTTGTTGAAAATGAGAGTCTTGTCATAATCAGCAGTGTAGTTCCTCACAATATCCACCACTGCAAACAAAGGAACAAAAGCAACGGTTAACGGAAAGCCACGCCGGCCAGAGTTGATAAAATCAATCAAATAGACTTCTGCAGTGGGAGAAACTGGACCGTGTACCTGCTGTAGGGACCAGCATGTTAACAACTTCTATCCTGTCAAAATAGATCATCACACCGCCACTGTGAAGAAGGAAAAACAACAACTAATAAATAAATAGTGTCACAAGCAGATACATTTCACAACTGCTACATCCGTACGCTCAGTCATACCTTGTTCCACAAGGCACATTCTTGATCTCATCTGTCTGGAGCGTAGTCTGAAACAAAAACCCAAAGCATTCTCTGACACTGGTACTCAAGTCAACATATGTAAGACGACATTAAGTAGTGAATGCTTACGAGACATATTCATTTACACATTTATACATCATATATTTCACTACGACTAGTCCAAAGACATGCATCTCCATGAACCTGGAGGTTCAGGTACTATTTTAAGTGTTATGTAGTGACACAAAACCATTGCAATAACTTGGTCTAACATAGACCCACCGCAGCCATGGCTGAATGACAACCGTTTGCGTGCTGTTTTATTTATAGAAGACACCCCCCGTCCCTCCTCGGGTCTCATGAGCAGCGCCTCATGGCTGACACCTACATTAGACACGCTTTTGCTGAAACGACAAGTTTCAGTGACGAAATATAAGTTTACCTGTACTGATCGGTAGGTGGTAATGAAAGGCAGCATAATGTGATAGCCAGGACCGTTGGGAGACGTCAGCAATGCCCCACCTCTGAAACAAATACAAGCAAATTTCTTGGTCCGCGTTATTTCCCCTCTGATTATCTACTGAGTGTATCACATCGTCAAACGAGTTTTATACTTCCCAGAGATCTCTGTCTAGGAGTTAAATGCTTCATTGTGAGGGAAAAACATAGGCTAGAAATCATGTGACTCTATTTGACGTCTTGCTCTTTTACTTCTGCCAGAACATATATTCAGGTTTACCTGTAGTACACAGCAAGGTGTCCTTCCTCTATCTTGTGAATAGAGGAGTGCAACAGGATGGCCGTCACTCCTGCTATTGCAGCAAATACTGCCCCTACATGCGGCATCGTCATCCTTACTATCACACACCTGGAGGCAGAGACACAGGTATAAACAAACTAACATATTTATGCAACATTAAGTACTCAGGGTGCTGTGGTTGGACTAATGCAGCGTTGATGTCAGCAGCAGGACATGAGGTTAACAGTGTTGAACCTAATGGTTTCGGCGGCTGCAGGAGTTTGCAGTGCTGTTGGCCAGCATTGCATCATACTGAGCTTCTCTAATATTCAAATATAACTTCAAATGGAGGGGATAATACATTCTCAGAGGTAAACCAACGAGCAAGAAAGAGACAGACACACATCTGCACTGAGCTTTGTTTGTTATTGTAATACATGTGTGCTACAGAAGAGAGATAAATAAAAAACATGTTGTCTAAGAGGAAGACAAAACATTTGTGTCTTCATGGTTACTTTGTTATCAAGGTTTAGCAAAGGTCCTCTGAATGTTTTCTCTTGCTCTGGCTGCTTCTCTGCTCTTTCATTTGAACCAGATTACAAAAGTTTGGTTTTGCTAAGTTTAAATTAAACATTATGCCGTTTCACAGCCTGACACATAAACAGCTTGGCATGTTCGTATAACTATCAGTTACTGTCAGTTAGTAATGTAGCTTTTACTTTTAACATGTGCATTTCATGTGTTGTTAACGTTTGCGTTTGTTATAGCTAACGCTAATATACACCATTAGCCTGCAGACACACAACGAGGAGTTCCTTTGTCAGCACACGAAGCAATGTGTTGTACCAACGCTACGTCTCAATGTAACAGTCACACTGAATTAATCTTACTCAACAATAGCAAAGGCTGACCCACTATTCGTTCATTTACGTTAACCTAGCATGCTGGGCTAGCTAGCTAGACAGCTTTCATTATAGGGTGGATTCGGGAAGTCAACCACTCCGCCAGTTGCTTGTAGCTTAATGCTAACTTTAGCTAGCTGGGTAGCTAGGGTAAAGCAAATGGGTTAACTCACCGTGCACTACGCGCAGACTAAATTATCAACATGTAGCAGTTAAACGACTGACTTAAGAGAAATAAAACTACCACTGTTATCGAACCGCCTCCTCTTCTGCCCTTATTATTCAACGACCCATCCCCCTCACCCCGCCTCCCACAGGTTTGTGTCTTGTTATATTACGCTGCCTTCAGGGACTGCCGGAAATATTATGACATTAAATATTATTAAAACGGTTTACTTTTTAAAATAATAAAATATATATATTATATTATTTATTTATGTATTATTAATAAGTATTATTAAATAATACATCCATCAAATGTCTTCACAAGAACAACCCTTCAATACTTTCTTAAAGCGCAGAAATAAAACAGTCTTCACGTCAGTTTATTAGGTGTTGATAACGTCCTGACAGCCAGTTAACTCAGCGGGACACAAAAGGAGAAGTTTCTCTCCAAACTGCTATTTTATTTGTATATTTAAAAAAATACAATGTTCTTATTATTTATTTCATTACATAAAATACATGTATTATATTAACTTGATGTTTTATGTTAAACTGAACCTGTATTTCCACAGTAGTTTGCATTTTGCATATTTATTTTTCATACGTTGTTCTTTTTTCCGTAGTTTCAGTATGGATTTCGGCTGCTCCAGCAGCTTCACACAAGAAACAAATCCAAAGTCCAAAGACAACACCTGGTACATGTGCATTTATAAAAATTTATTCACATTCCATCATGCATAGTTTATCAGCAGCAACGTTGTACTCTAATCAATATTACCTCTAAAATAAATACATTGTGGTTACAGCCGGAAATACCTTTTAACATTCAGTGATATATTTTTAAGTTAAAACACGAATAGCTTGGCACATCGTGCCGTTTCATACATTATTGTCAGCATCACATACATATAAATGGAATTACAAAGCTTTCAGATAGTGTAACTCTGATAAGGCACCTTTTACGATACTTGTCTTTGGACAGCTTCTACATCTTCGGAGATTCAGACGTCCCTGCTTCATACTGAGTCCAGCTCCAGTCCTGATCCTGCAAAGATAAGAAACAGTTTATACTTCCCTACTAAACATGCCAATCTGTATCTACCATTCATTTGGTATATTAATATTATGTTAAATATATAAACTACAAATCTGAATGGTGACTTATAATATTTACAGTAATGCATTATTAGAACAAGATGGGTGGTTAGACTATATTAGGTGGTAAGAGAACAATTTGTCTGTTAATGCCAAATGTAAGGATTTGAACGACTCTGACAAGGGACATATTTTGATGGCTAAATGACAAGTTCAGAGCATCTCCAAAACTGCAACTCTTGTGGTCTGTATCTATCAATAGTGGTGCTATGAAGGAAAAGCAGTGAACCGGCAACAGGGTCATGGAAAGCCAAGCCTCAAGGATGCACGTGAGGAGTGAAGGTTGGCTGATGTGGTCCAGTCCAAAAGACAAACAACTGTAGCTCAACCGGCTAAAGAAGTTAATTCTAAAAATTAACTTCAATTGACACAATTATTGTGTCACAACACAAAAGGCAACACAGTTTGTATTGTATGGAGCTGTGTAGCCACAGACTCCTCGCAGTGCCCATGCTGACCCGTCCACTGCTTAACGAGCCTACAAAATGCACATAAGCATCAGACCTAAACCACAGAGAAACTGAAGAAGGCGGCCTAGTCTATTGTATCACGTTTTTTTTGTTGCATCATGTGGATGGCTGGGAGCGTGTGGGTGTATGTATGGATCCAGGATGCGCTGCCATGGCGCTGTGCTTGGTCTGCAACAATGTTCAGGCAGTGGTACGTGTCAGAGTAAAATCCACATAAACCAGGACCCAGATCTCCCAGAAGGACATTACACCGTAATGAGATCATCAGCGTTAGTCACTTCAGCAGTTGGAGGTTTTAATGTTGTGGCTGATTAGTGTATATCTAATTAGTTACTTCAATGATCTGCTTATTTGCAGTGGCAGGTTCCTTCATTCCTCTACACCATACGTACCATAATACTGTGCTCCATCTCCTGTGTGGCGTCTTGCAGCAGAGAAGTGAGCTGACTCAGATAACGTTGATTTTCATCCAGTAACTGATGAACAGTTTCACTGAAAGAGAAAAGAGGCTCTGTGTCATTTGATATTCAGGAGTCCAGAGACCTCTTGTGGCAGTTTTATTGAACAGAACCCAGCAGATTATAGACGTGAGCTTCTAAAAAGGCAAATAAGCTCATGAAACAAAAAAACACCGCATTATGCTTTAGTGTGCAATTCTTTTAAATTGTTTTCAAGACAATAGTCACATATACTGTTAGCAGTTGTGAAGAAATCTTACCTGTCAGTGGGGTGAATAAGTGACTGTAATGGAGAATTGCTCTGGGCCTAAATACACAACCACACACTGTATTAGCTACAGTATTTATTGATATTATAGATATTACATATAATACATTCAACTGATCGTTTTCTGTAGCGACATTAATAACATACTCACACAGGCAATTTTTAGGAGATACCAGAACTCCTTCTGTCTCTTCATTTGCATCTGCATCACTGCTGCCTCTGCAGTTTTTATGTTCTCTACCGCCCTCTCCAACTTAGGAAATAAATCCACGATGCGTCGCTTACACACCAGAATTGTACTGTAAAAAAGGAGAAAAACTACAAATGAAACACAGTGAACCATAAAATGTTTGTGAGTTCATCAAGTAAAGCTGTGGATACATCACCTCAGATGAGTGTACAGGTCTTTTAGCACTCTGTCCTGGTTCTGAACTGTCTGCAGTATCGTCTTCACCATGTCTGAGCTGTCACTGTAGCCATGAGGAGGGTCAGGACCTGTAGGAAATGCATTTCTGTTATCATCTATATACAGTATTCTGACACAGAAATGTATGCACACGCTAAACAACACCAATCACGAATCCTGCTTTTTAAATTCTCAGCCATGCAGAAAAATTAATTAAACAGCCAGGATCTGAAAAAGCATTCGATGCGTATTCCAGCTCATTTATTGAACACAAAAACAAATTAGTGTCTTAAGTGTTATCTGTATTAGTGTTTGGACTCACTTTTGCATTTAGCTTTCAGTTGCTTGTAGAGTTCGATAGCTTTTCCTTCACTGGAAAAGAAATAGACAAAACAACAGTGTCCAGTGAAAACACACTACACTTACATTACAAAGTTTATCTGAAGTTAAAGTGAGGCTAATTTGAAAAATCAGCAGTAACTTTCTGGCTTGCACCCGATTCCCTCTTTTGAGTCTACTTGACTTCCATTCACTTCCACCGAAACAAATTCAGATATAAGGTACAGAAAATGACAATAATGTAAGTACGGTATCCCAGAGATACTGACAGCTGTTCCATCACGTCTCCCTGTTTCTTTGCAAACGGACTCCTCTGCAACTCCACAATCTCAGAATGTAGAGCCACTATCTCTTCATCCAGATACCCCACATCTGCAACCTAGAGCAGAAAAAGAAGTCTTAGCATTGCTCTGTCTATAAATAACTGTGGGCAAGTTCGTGCTGAATCACTATAACTCTAACCTACCTTTGCAAACTCATCAGCCTTTTCTTCATTTTCTTGCCATGTCTTCAGCATTTTTTCTGAAGCTTTACATAAACACAAAACAACAGAAGACAGTCCACTTAAAGTTTCAGCAAAGATGCAAAACCGCAGCATGTGTTACAACGGGATCCTGACGTCCACTCACAGATGCCATTGTGCCTCTGACTGATGTACTGATCGAGGTCGTGCTGGATGCTGGCCTTAAAGAAAGCCAGTTTGGCTCTGAGCTGCTGCGACTGCGAGAACAACAGGTTCTTGTAGCGAGTTAAGTTGGTGTTGTATCGCAGCAGACTCAGCCTATACAGGCACAAACACAGGTTAGGACTTTTTCATTTTAGAAGTGTATGAGATATATTCATGGGTGTGTTTATACACTTACATGGCAGCCCTCTGGCCCTGGTACAGGCGAATGTAGTCCTCTTTCAGTCCACCTATATAACTGACTGCTTCACCCCACACCTTTCTAAGAGCAGACAGTGGTAGCTGTGTCTTAGTCTCCCTGACTGAGACAAAACATGATAAAAGATACATTATTCAAACATTCATTTAGATATCACATTACAATAATGTTGATATAATGTTATCACATTCTTTAACAACAGATTATATCACAATAAACTGAGAAGGAAACATAAATCTTTGACAATGTAAGTTTTTTTTATTCACGGTGTAATAAACACTTTTGTCAGCAGACCTTCTTCTAACAGGAATATGTTAAAGATCTTCTTAACTGGTTTTATTTATCAAGCCAGGTCACAAATGTTAAAGTATGACAGTGTTAAGAAAAATACATGAATTTGAGTTATCATATCAGTCATTTTACTATTACCTCCTGCCAATAACATTAAGGAAAAGGGAAAGGCAGTAATATACAGTTCCATACTGTATCTCACCTATAAAGTTGACACTGTCTGGCAGAGGTCTGGCAGTCAGTGGTCCAGAGTACTTGGTTAGGCTCTTATCGAACAGGAAGACTATGGAGGTGTCCCAGCCACGCTAACATAGAAAATAAATATCAGTGCAGCCATGATGACCTGACATGACATGTGTTTCTTTACTGATAAAAACTAAAACTCAAGTGGAAATCACTGCTGGGTTGATAATTGAGCAAGCAAACCTATAAAATAGTTATTACAGTCTAACTGAAGTGCCTTATTTATTGTTGCGTCATGAGAAAATCTGCAGAAAGGTACAATTTACCACACTGTTGAAATAAGACCTATTACCAGAAATAACATCGTAACAACACCACCAGGACTACCCGATATTTCATAATAAACCAATATGTTTCAATTATGCAGATTAAAAAAAAACGGTAGATCTTGCGTATACTTGTGTCTGCATCTGTTTTACATTGGATATTTTTGTGTTTGTCACATACCAAGCCATCTGGCAGACAGTGTACAGGCAGCCTGCGTGGGTCGGGGGAGATTCCCGTCTCGAGCAGCAGCTCCTGACTCAACGGGGAGATGTGTGTCTGAGTGTGCGTTTCCAGACGAAGCTGCAGGGAGTGTAAGCTCTCCTCAGCACCCAAAACCAGGGAGTGCAGCTGGGCTGACGTCATATCCAAAATATGGATGACCTATAAATGTGCAGAGTAAGAGGTTTGTTTTGTTTAATTTAGTGGCACAAAACCATCAAAGCATCCCATAAACGGTTTAAGTGAAAATAAATAAAAGCAAGGGCGTAGTATCAACCTTCATGTTGAGAATAGTTTGCAAAATGGTGTAGTAGTGAGGCTTGTTTGTGTCAGGATCCAGCCCTCCACCGCGCATGGCAGGGTCCCAGAGTAACAACATCTGCAAAAGAGACTCTACTGGTTCCAGCAGGGGCCTATGAATGCACAAACACACACACACAGGTTAGACACTAATAAGAATGATGGACATTTGACTGGTAAGCCCTAAGTCTTTTTGTCTCTACCTGCTGAGATTGTTGGGATATGGAAGATGTGTGGAGAATCGGACTTCTCCATTCATGTCCTCTACCGCCATTATGTCTTTGGGACCTTTGTTCTTGACTTTGCTCGTCCTTCAAAAGCAGGAAAACATGTGACCAACAAAAAAAACGAAAAAAGCACACTTGGGGCATGATAAGAGTCTGTGGTCTGTGACAGTCTGTCAAGTTTTGCCTTGTACTGGTCAAATTCTATCTGTTTAAAGTGAACAGTAAACTCTGGAAATTAGCGCTGGCGCCATTCATTTATCCTCAGAATTTTCCTGCCGATAGGGCAGTATCAACAAAAAAATGTCACGTGACACCCCGGTAGCTCTATAGAAATTATATCATTGATACATGAATATTTACTGTGATTTATGCTTAATTAGTGTTTATTTATATGAACATCAGTGTGTATACTGTATATATCTCTTGTATAACTCACCACTGTACAGGCTGCATGTGGTGTAGGAAGGGGCGAAAACCACAAGTGCATTCAAAGATCACTGTCCCAAAGCTCCAGTAGTCCACAGTTACAGTGTAGGGTTTACTCTCAAACAGCTCTGGAGCCTGGCACACATACAAAGCAGATGTATGATAACAGGCCATGATAGTGTTTAAACAAATGTAACATTTTAATGAATTCATCATTGAGAAAACATTTACCAGATACTGGAGAGTTCCAACAAAGGATGTGCAGAGACTGCCCTGATCAAGGTCTTTTGCATAACCCAGATCTATGATTTTATGGACAAGCTGGAGGACAGAAGGTATAATGTAATGTATAATGCATACATGTGAGTGCAGATTACACAAACTGCACACATGCACAAAGGAAAATTACTTCACCTTCCCATCTATCTCTTGTAGAACGATGTTTTCTGGCTTTAGGTCTCGATGAATGACCTTATTTTCATGGAGATACTGGATGCCAGAACCTGTGTGTGCAAATAAAATAAAAATGAAACCCTATATTCATTATGCATAAGCACTGAATTACAGTGACTTGTCAACGAAGTAAAAGTTAAAGAAAACAATACCAATGTCACTGAGGAGCGAGAGGATCTCACTCTCCTTTAGCCCACAGCAATTTTCAGGTTTATTCAGCACCTAAGTAAAGAGGTGAATCAATTAAGTATAATGTTTTAAAAGATAACATATTGTTCTTAATGAAGTACCCTTGTGTTACCTTGCGTAGGTCTCCTTTTGAACAATACTCCATGGCCAGCAGCGGTAAGTCATTTATAGCAATGGAGCTTAATTCTTCAGGAACTTCTCTCGCCTGAACAACGTTTACATGATTCAGCCTGTAACAGAAAGAGCACAAAATATGGTCCAAATGTTTGACAAGAAAAAAAAAAAGTAAAACGTGTGCTGCTGATTTACACTCACTTCTTCATGATCTGAATCTCTCTGCTCCAGCGGTCTTTGTTCGTGGAGTTGAGCTCCAGGCGGCACAGTTTCACAGCGATCTTCGTTCCCAGCTCCTGCACCAAACACAGACAGGAAGTTAAGCAAAGCAAAGAAACACCCGGGTCTGGAGTTTATGTTCTCCTAGATGTACCATCTGTACTCAAAAGAACTCACGAGGTGCTGGTACAGGTAGACGTGACCAAAGCCTCCCATCCCCAGTCTCTCCTTCATCTCCCAGGAGCCACACAGCTGGCTCTGTCTGAATGCAGCCCGGTCCATAGTGTTAGGTCTGCTGCAGCCACTGGGCACCACAGGTAGTCTGCAAGGGACCTCAGCTAGAAAGAACAAAATGTTACAGAGCCTTTACTGCAGATATTCATCAAGGCTTACACTATCTGTAGCAATGCTCTGTGCCAACAAACGTGTTATTATGACATATTAAGCGGTGTGCACGGCAGGTATTATGCATGCTTTATTCTTCACTAGACATAACATGCTTGTTAATAAACCTTTACAACTCTATGTCTTTAATGTATAATACATATTTCTGTGTTTTATAGTTTTTTTTAAATGATTGATTCTTGCGTGTGCACGTGCACTTTTTAAGAGGACATTTACTGCCCTTAGTAGTTTAGCATTTTTATCTTACTGTAGCAAAATAGCAGTAAAGTGGTCCAGTGGTGGGTTGTTGTTGAAGGATTAACAATGTTAGGTTCAGGAAAGTCAGTAAACTCAAAGACAGCTTGACTATTCTGACGATTTTGTCCACATAAAGCAACATCTTTCCACAAATATGATGAACTCACCTGTTCAGGAGGCCAGAGTCAGCAGATGACAGTTAGCTTACTTTGTATGTCAGAACATTGTTACGCCTGAGTTAGCTAACCGCGTTGTTTACGGTTCGTTTTCCTATATAGGGTTTGGGTAAGAAGACTGAACCGGCGAAAATATACCTTTACCCGTGCGGATCCATCAAATGCGTCTTTAAAGTCAAGGTTTACGCTCTGTTTTTGTTGTAGATCAGGGTGTAAAGCGACACCGAGTGATACACTGCTCAGTAAAGTGAAAGTACAAACTGACAGACAGACTTTGGATCTGCGCATGCGCGCCCGGTTCCATAGAAAGAGGCAAGACACATGAGGCTTTCTGAGCCTGATGGGGGATTTCCCATCAAACCCCACCCAAACCAGAAACTATGCCTTAGTTTGCGGATTTAATGTCGACCATACTGTACAATTCTTCCAACCATTCTTTAACCATAAAAACCGTGCACACCCCAC
This sequence comes from Planiliza haematocheilus, assembly GCA_005024645.1. NCBI lineage: Eukaryota > Metazoa > Chordata > Actinopteri > Mugiliformes > Mugilidae > Planiliza > Planiliza haematocheilus. Next base: position 7,838,795 of record SRSE01001339.1, on the reverse strand, counting down.
TGAGCTATTTCCAAAACTTTGACATGTCTTAATTTGTCACTAGGTGGCGCCATATGCACATTTTCATGTCATTCAGATTCAGATTCAGAAAACTTTATTTGTTCCGTTTAAAGCACAAGTGAGCAGCTTAACGTGCAAGCACAGACATTTTAATGAGCAAAAAAAGGAAAGAAAGAAATAGAACGAGATACAAAATACAAAGTATATACAAGTTACCATGCCATAAATGTTATAGCTGAGGGGTTGAGGAGGAGGATGGATTTGGGGACGTATGCCTTTCTCCTCTGAGTTCTGCAGGCGGGGCAGCGGAGCCGTTGTCCAGAGGGGAGCCACTGGGATGCTGAGTGGAGGACGTGTGGGACCCCTCACACGTCCTCCACATGATCCCACAGTCACACAACACACATTGGCCGTAGATGTGAATGTGAGTGTGAATAACTATCTGTCTCTCTGTGGTTGCCCTGTGATAGACTGGCGACCTGTCTAGGGTGCACCCCTGCCCTTGCACGATGACAGCTGGGATAGGCTCCAGCAGACCCCATGACGCTTCATGAATTCAAAGTTTTGCTGAAAGCAAGTGAGGTACTTATGCTTCTTGTGAACCCACTACCGTAGATCCTTCTTCAATAGGATTTTGAAACCAGTCATCCAGCATCACAAGCACTACTTCTAGCCACTATTTTTTGATTCTTCTTTACCTATAGCTTCTGCACGATGTCATCGGTTCCTTTATTTAAGTAGAGGACTTGTTCCAACATCATTAGATTTGTTTGTGTCACAAATTGAAGAAATCAGAATCGGAATTAGAAATCTTGTTTTACATTGAAGAAAATCAACTTCCCTCGCAACAGATGGGAAGCAATAGGAATTCCGTAATAGGAAACAGGAATTGCTCAAAGTTAAACAGAAGATGAGATCACAGTAGTCCACCAGAAATATGCAACTAATCAGGAAATGTAATGACACAGTGATTAAGAGCTGATGCAATGAGGACCAGAGCCGAAGTCCGTCACAACAAAACGTAATTCTCTGCAATTGTCTGTCTGTCTGTGAAGCTTTCAGGGTTTCAGGGTTTATGCAAGTCATTTTTCCGGCAGATAGGTTATTTCCCTTGGAATTGATTGACTGCACCTTTAAACAGATTGGATCATTTGATATGATCCAAATGATCAAATTATTTTATGGATTTAAGAAGCTTCTGATGGCCATTATGTAAGTTAATTGGTGGCGTACCTATGGAAAAAATAAATAAAAATTAGCCAAGATTTCAGAAAAAAACAAAACAAAAACAACTACTGTTGACCTCCGTAAGTGTTCTTCACAATGGGAGTAATTTCAGAATGCCTGAACGTACCCCATTCATCTCTACAAACAATGCTAGTATATAAACACCTTGGGACCATGCAGCCATCATACGGCTCAGGAAACTCATTCTCTCTCCTACATACTTTGGTAGGAAAAGACACGAATCTGTCCCAGATGACAGCAAACAGCAGGAACTTGTAAAAACACTGAAGGAAACTGATAAAGTACATTACTGACATAACCAGAAAGGCTCCACAGAAGAAGCCACTGCTCCAAAACCACAACAAAATGCCAGACTGTGGTTTGAAGATGCACATGGGGTCAAAGATTTTAGAGGGGTGGTTGGATAAATCAAAAACTAAACTGTCTGGCCAGAATAACCATCAGTATGTGGAGAACTTGTAAGTCGAAGACACCAGGTTGGCTGGGAAGCACAGGGGTGGCAGAATCATGTTGTGGGCATGCGGCTTTGGTACAGGAGGGATTGGTGCACACCAGAAGGAAAAAAAAGTTGATATCATGAGGAAGAAAGATTGTGTGGATATTCTGAAGAAACCTCTCACGACATCTCAGCCAAAAAATGAAAGCTTGGTTGCAAATGTATGTTGTTGTTTTTTTAAAAAAACAAATGGGCAATAACCTCAAGTTTACTCCAAAATTAAGGCAGAATGGCTTAAGGCTAACAAAGTCAAGGTCCAGCAGAAGGTTTGAAGGCAGAACTGAAAGAGCAACGAGGCCTACAAACCTGATTCGGTTACACCAGAGAAGAGAAGTGAGCTGAAAGTTATTGTAAGAAGCCTGTGGTGTTAAACAGTTGCCACCAAATACTAGCTAAGTGTGACGTGAGAAAAGAGTAAAAACAAAAGCTGAAATAAATCTTTCTCTCTACTACTACTCTCTCTACATTTTTGTACATTCTGGATCAAAGGTCAGGAATTATAAATATATAATATATATAATATATTTTTAACCAGTGGATCACTTCCTGTTATCTGTATTTATTTGATCAGATATCTTCTTTTTTTCTTCACACTTTGCAAACTCTCATGATGTCAGAGTGATAAACCTGTTGTTTTTTACTGACAAAATCTGACCAGTGAAAGGAAGGAAAAGCCCTATCACTGTGAAAATCAAACTTTGAATGCTGAAGGGAAATTAGCTGACTTGAGAATGACTTTTATATTTGCATTCAGGCGGAAATGAGTTAGGGTTTAGTATAAACGTGTGAAAATTAAACAAATGGATATATGTGTGAACAATGGCCCTGATGCGTGCTACTCAAGGTCATCTGCCATTATAAATTTCCGGTTTTATTTAAAGAAATTCTCCTTTTTGTAAATAAGCTCAAAAGGAGAAGTGGACCACCGTATCTTATGATGAAAAGAGAAGCTGGGAGCATGTGAAAGCCATAGCTCTGCGGTTCTTTGAGCAAAGTAAGATACAGACTTGATGTGTGAAAACAAATGTTCTCAGGGTTTGTCAGCATGTTTCTCCTCAGAGATAAGGGTTTTATTGATTATAAAACCCTTATCTCTTATAAGAAAAAATTCAAAATGCTACGGCAGCACAGAGAGATAACGCTAAACTAAAAGATCATAGAATGAGTATACGACATAAACTAAAATAACAGAAACAGATAAGAAACAATAGTCACAGAGGAAATGACCAAAATCTGTGTATATGGTTTCAACGTAATTGTTCACAGTACACATTTATATGCATCTCCACATATGTACAAGTGTAACATCTGTGGCATTTATTCAGTATACATACAAATTTTCAGGATTCAGAAAGAGAAAGCACTGACAACACTTTAAAACCAGACAGAGTTTATTTTAGCTTCTAATGTCAGTTGGACAAAAATATATATGAATCACAGTTGTCTATGTCTTTGTCATTTTCTCCTTCCTCATTTGGCTAAACAGATGTCACTGTGTTTCCTGCGCTTATAGAAATATATAGACGCTCCTACACTCATGATATGGCCTGGATGCCATAGAGTAAGAATACAGCGGCAAGACACTCAAATTGTGCATCCATGTCTTTTATTAACTCAAATAGTTTCTCAAAAAATAAAAATAAATGATGTGTCCATCTTTGATCGGATCTATTGTGTTTTTCTTTGGACTCCAGTGGCGCACTGAACGGTCACAGTTTGGGAGTAAAATGTTGTTCTGGACAATTATGCTGGCTCTACTTCCACTGTCTGAAACACGATGTTTCAGGACCACCTCATAAAACCTGGTTTTCATCTAAAAGCCAACTTTCAGAAGTCTTCCACGAGCAGCGACCACTGGCCCAACCCCAGTCTCCATCCTAAAGCCTGATCACTAAACCCTCGACCTGTACCACTGAAAGTTTTGAACTTATTTTTAAATGATTTCTTCCCCGATGCCTCTTTTGCACATACACCGATCAGTCATACCATTATGACCACATGACTAATATTGTGCCTCTAGAAATGTTGTGACTCATCAGAGAATGGACACGGGCCTTCTGAAGGTATCCTGTGGGGTCTGGCTACAGGATGTTGTTCCACTGCATCCCACAGGTTGGGATTCGTGAATTTAGAAGATGGCTGTTGCCATCAAGGAGTGGGGTGGGGGTGCCTGGTCTGGTCTAGGTGGGTGGTACATGTTGAAGTAACATCCACACGAATGTTAGGTCATAAAGCTTCCCAGCCGAACATTGTATTGTTACTCATGTTATTCACTTCACCTGTCAGTGGTCATACTGTTGCAACTGTTGGTATATATTTCATACTGTTGGTTCATAGATTTAGAGGTAACGTGCCTCAAAGAGCGGGGACACTGGGATTAGGCCTGTCTATACTTGTGTGCTGTGATGCTGTTTAAGGAACTCAGTGACAAGCCAATGTCTGCTCATTGTGATATTAGACAATACATGTGGAAATCTAATGCTTGGCTCACAGGGATTACTTCTACTTCTGCTACTTTGGCCACGTTTCATATGAACATCTAACACTGTGACATTATATGCACCGTAAATATGAAAGTAATAATGGAACAGTAAAAAGCTGATAAAGCTTTGTGTAAGTGGGACCTGTTACATGAACATTATTGTCAACAACATGCTACGACAAAAATAAAACACATAATACTGCCTGTCAATACCTTTTCCTGTAAAGGACTGGAAACATCATTCGATCACAGGATTTTCCCCACCTCTCACTGCTGCAGGGCATCTGTGGAAATCTATGAGTGATGGGCAAAGTGATTAAGATATTAGGGTCTAAAAGGGGGTGGATGTTAAGCCTTTAGGACAGTGTAAATGGTGTTCAGACTTGACTGTGGGAATTAGATGTCTCATGTTAAAATGACAAAATCAGACACTCCAGCTTGCAGCTGGCTTCAACCACATATATCCTGGGTTTCCCTGAGTTGGGTAATTTTACCAAGCTTAGTTCTTCTTTCGGTAATACACCTGTGAGGGATTTAAAGTAAGCTCATATATCAGATAGGCGCTACTGGAGTGAGTAAATAACCTATTTTACATATGTTGTGTAGTAGTTTCAAGGTTATGGTCTTGGAAGCATGCCTGTTCACACTACATGTCCGCAGAACCCTGCACAGAGGTGTCACATCTGGCTACTGTCACCATCAAAGAGCAGGAAATGTGAGTAACACGGCCGTCAGTGTGATGGATGAGGTAACTTATTTAGAAGATTTCAGAAATTCCCTTGCAAAATGAATAACAATGGCCATTGTTTTAAGGGAAGTTGTGTTACATGGTGATTAAAGACTTTACTGTCGGCACGTAGCAGGAAAATTTAATCGGATGCACGATATAAATCAGTATAGATGGATGGTGCATGGACTTCTTGGTGAAAAAGTGAGATATTTATAAATAAACCCATCCAGTAGTGCGTTATATGTTCTTACGCACAAGTAAAATCACACAAAAACCTCTGGATCTCTAAATGAATACAGTGTAAGAACGAGCAAGACTATGAATGTGTATGCAATAATATTTGTAAAGCAAATGATTGACAAAGGACGGTGACTGATAAGATTGTGTGCTAGTTCAATCAAAACATAATGCAAGGATTTAAACCATTGTGATGTGGAACACTGTGACTGCTTGTGGAATATTTTTACATACGTGTAATAACCAACATGTTGACTGTATTTAACGTTGCAGAGAGATAGATGTACTACTGTAAACATCAGTGTAATATACAGTGATATATGATAACATCTTACACCAACATACACAGTCTTCTTATTATAGTTAATGGCATACACACTGTCAACAAAACATTTCTCATTTATTTCATTTGTAACTTCCATACCCGTCAATCTATTTTTTGAATCGCACATTTTGAGCACATATCCAATTTTGGATATACTTTCGAGCAATAACTGCGCCTGGAGGGGGAAGGGGAGTTGCATGTGTCACAGGACATGACCAATTCTCTGATTTCGTATCGCCTCCTAAACACCTCCCACTGTTTTTAAATAGGAGGTAGCGTGGACTTGATCAGCACTGCATCTGCACAGCAACTAACAGTGTGAGCCCAGTCCTCCCACTGCACAGGTGCACAAGCAGAGAGAAGAGGAGTCACCTCAGCTGGAAGAAACAAAGACTCAGATCAGCATCGCAAGTTCAAACGGAAAGGTAAGCAGATCTCTAACAAAGCTTTTAGTCAACTTCTTGGATGAATAAATGAGTCTGAGTAAGCTGTTTGTTTTCAGAATGAATGCTTTAACCAATCAGACATTATTTTTCAACACTATCAGGTTGACCCTGTATTCAAGGCATATCTAGAAATCCAGTGTCTGAACTGTACGCACTGCAAAACTAATGTGATACAATTTAGTGCGCAGGCTGTGTCGTAATCAGCTAAACTAGACTGATATTGTACTGGGTGAGCAGATGTTTACAGTACAGAGCTCACACATCGAACACCCTCTGTCTGTACTCTATCTATGTGCACAGTGCAATCAACAGAAATGTATGTGTGCGACGCTTGATGAACTGGACGCACAACAAAGAAGCTCAAATGCCTCTGCAATTCAAAAGACCATTTGAAGATAATTACGGGAACTGGTCCTGTGCTTCACACTTAAAGCCAAAAGAACCACGCAGCTTCTCTAACCACATCTTTCACCAGCAGTCACACTTGTCTCTCCTCTCATGTGCTTCATAGTAAAGTCCATATAAGGACTTCAGGAAGAGTCATCCAGAGTTTTAATGTTTCATTTCTGTAATTTGGTTTTATTTTTTTTGTCCCTCCTCAGACAAAAATATCCCCAGAAAGCAGAACCAAAACCAGAAGATGAACCTGTTTGTCATCATCGCGGTCCTTGCAGCGTGCACTGTCCATGTGGTGAGTGATGAGAGGAAGTGGCTTTATGTTTAATAGCTATAGGAGACTCAAAGGGTTTTATAGAACTGTGTGACTGAGTTGTTCTCTGCTCTTCTCAGGCTTTTTCCCGAAAAAGCTATCAAACAAATAAAAACACACTGGGTAAGTCAACCGTTCTGACAGTATTGTCAATATTGATCATTTCTAACTAGATGTATTAAATGTTCTAACCTTTTTTTTTTTTTTGCATTGTGATCTCTAGATTGTCGGTCTGGTGATGGGAGCAGTTACAGGGGAACTGTTTCCGTGTCATCAAATGGCCATCGGTGTCTCAGCTGGAGCAGAGCTAGACAGTATTGGACAGCTTCAAATGGACTTGACAACCATAGATACTGCAGGTATACTTCAAGTCATATGGATGTGATAACTAGAAGTACTGCAGTGAGATATCCTGTGTTTAAATTTGTTGCACTTGAACTGTAGGAATCCAAACCAGAGCTTGATGCCATGGTGCTTAGTCCGGAGAGGAGGGAAGGCTGTGAAGGAATTCTGCGATATTCCCAGATGTAAGACTTTTATTTTTACATTTCATCTATTTATGACATCTCATAAGAATTTTTCTAATACTGTTTGTTCTTTGTTCAAACACAGGTGATGCATCACCAGTAAAACCTTCACCCCCTCCTGTGGATACAGGTAGTTTTGTCATTTTAATCCACTTATTCTCACAGGCAACGTTTGCTTTGTCTTCCATCAGCACTCACTTCCTAATCTCATGTGTCCCTCCAGAGCTGACATGCGGCGAGAGGATCGAGCGCAGACGGAACAAAATTGTGGGTGGCTCTTTCATACCCATAGAGTCACACCCATGGGTGGCTGCAATCTTTCACAAAAAATATGGTTTCCTCTGTGGAGGCTCGCTCATCTCGCCGAGCTGGGTTGTCTCGGCTGCGCACTGCTTCGATGATAGGTGAGAAACCATACGCATGCAGGCACAGAAAACATTACACCATATCATTTTTTTCTTCCACTGCAATTTTAATGTAATGGCAATGTGACTCATATGTCTGTGTAGTATGTTTTTCACACTTGCGTATTCTGTGTTTGTTCAGGGAGTTGGGCAATACCAGACACCTGTCCATATTCTTGGGGAAGAATGCCATCAATGACACGGATGCCGACAGAGAGCAGCGCTTCATTGTGGAAAAACTCATTGTCCACAAAGAATACAACAACTCAGACTACAACAATGACATAGGTGTGAACACATATACTATATATGTATATAAATATATATGAGTGGGGGGTGTTCTCTGTGCAGGACTCACACATGTGTTTGTCTTTACATGTCAGCCCTGCTGAAGATCAGAAGCATAAGAGGAGGGAGAGCAGTGATTACAACCTCCGTTCGGACAGTTTGTCTTCCTCCACCTCACACTCGGCTTCCTACAGGTTTCCCATGCAGCATCGCAGGATTTGGGAAGGAAACGCAGGGTAAGTACTGCAAACTCACTAACCTTTAGACTCATGTCTGATCTCTCAGCCGTTTCAGTGACTTTCAACACCTGACACTGTGTTGTGTTTGCAGAGTCGTGGCGGTTCTCTCAGCTCCTGAAACAGGCCGAGGTGAGGCTGATCTCCCGTGATGAATGTAGCTCTAAGTCGAGTTATGAAAAGCGCATCACTGACAACATGCTCTGTGCCGCGAGTCCTACCTGGAGCGCTGATGCCTGCAAGGTGAGCACACCGTCCATCGTGTGAAAATGTATGGATGTGAGTAACAGAGGTGAGCAGGGAACAGAAACTAAAAGAGGATGTAGATCCAGACATTTGTCAATTGTGTGTCAAGAAGTGTGGAAACAGTGATTTTGAAAAGTGAAGCAAAAGCACATTTATGTTAATTTATTACTCTTAATATATATTCTCTCTTTATATACATTTTCATCTTTCAAACGTGTACTAAAATCATTACTAATGCTAAGAAGAAACTGTATCACAGATGGTATTATACTGGAAGAAGTTAGCATCTAATACCGAGTTGGTTTCTCTAAATCTTGTTAGTAATTCTTAGAAAAATTCTAGCTACGTGAAATATCTGAATCCAAAACAACAAAAGACAGATAGCCAGTATTCTCCTTTAAAACTCTATGTCTGAATCCATTTTTCATGTCCTCTCCTCACAGGGTGACTCTGGTGGTCCGCTGGTGTGTGAAGTGTCCGGCCGAATGTTTCTGTTCGGGGTGGTGAGCTGGGGCGAGGGCTGCGCAGCCAAGAACAAACCAGGGGTTTACACACAGGTCACCAACTACAACGAGTGGATCGCCTCTGAGACAGGGCTTGCAGAATACACACAAGGAGCGATGTATCCCATAAAATGAAACCATCACAGAAGGTGATCTGTTGGGCATTGCGTGTATCCTAAAGGAAAAGCTGAGCTTTTTTTATCATTGCTAATGCAAGCATTTGCTGATGTGTGCACATTTGGTTTCAAGAGCAGCTGACAGTCTTCACTGGTTATATTCAGTGAAACTAGTATTGCACAGTTCAAAATGAATGTTTTAAAATGTCGTTTCTTGTATCTAGTGCATTAGATGTTTTTTGTACTTCTGCATAAGCTTTTTATAATAAGAATGTGGATTATTTTTTTTAAAAAAACTAAACAAGCTGTTATTTATCTAAGTTAATAAGTATTTTCTCTTTAAGAAGGCTGGCCTACTGTTGAGCATTTTTATATAATTAATAAATATAATATTTTGCATTACATGATTATGCTGCCTCGTTTATCAAGCCTCACATTTGTCGATCTCTCCTTCACATACGTCCATGACACCACATTAAAATACATAAACGTCCTGAACTAAACCTCATTTACATTGAAAGGGAGTAAGAAAGGTAGTGACTCAACTGTACGATCATTTTGGAGGATGTAATTGGTGCCGTTGAATTGTATTGACACAGAAGTGTTTCCCATATTTAGCCAAGCCAAAACATGTGTCGGTACAATACAATACAATTCAATAATACCACAAACTGCAGCTTATACAATGAAAAAGCCCGACAAACATGGAAACAAGAACCTGTGGACTGATCTTATTACTGACGTCGCCGTTCATTTGTCCCTGAGTTAAACACTAGAGGGCACTGTTGTGTCAAAATCACACATGAGCACTTGCATAGTAAAAACATGATGAGTATCTCTCTCACACACACACAAAAAAAATGTCGAGTATAAACAGAGGTGATATACAAACGCTTCATAAGTGAGGTCAGTCAAAGCAGGATTTTTAAACTGAAAGAATGAAACTGGCATGAAACTCGGTAGCTCTCTAAAGGTGCTGTGAACTGGTCCACTGAGCAACAATCATATCAACTCAACTGCAGGAGATTTATCTTCATATGCAGCAGGCAGCTCAGCTGAGAGGGCTGATGATTCTTGCTGCTAATGACACAGAAGAAAGCAGCCTGGTTATGCCTCTTCCAGACTATTTGCATTTTATGGGCACAATATGCTCTGCAAATAATTCTCACCGTGGTTTAAAACCTGCACAGTGAGACAGAGAGGTTCCCCTGCAGCCAAAAAACAAAATGCTTGTAGTAAATCTCAGGAATCTTGTCTTTTTTTTAATCTACTATTCCTTTTTAAAGGGAGCAGACTAGATAAACTGCTTTACATCTTTTCATTAATCACTCATTCAGTCCTTTTTGCCGTATCGACTCTCCAGTTGCATGACAATCAGCCACTCCCATCTGCCCTGCAGGAACCGCCATTCCTGCATGACCTGTTCACTTGATTGCCCCACTCCCACCTGCTCACCTGCTCCCTATCCCCTCATTAGCCACATATTTTATTTACACTTACCCTCTACCAGAATAATGCCTATTGCGCCAGTCCATCTGAAACTCAATCTTTTAACCCTTATCTCTGCCAGACACCGGCCTAAATTCCATATTTGCTGTTTCCTGGATTACTTGCAATGAAGCTGATCTACCAAAAACCAACTATCAATGCAGCCAAAAGCATTTATCGAAAAATATTTCATATTCAAGACATGTGTATAATTCTATCTTTTAAAGAACCTCTCACTTTTAGACAACAGGAAAACATTTTTAGCATGTTTACTTCTTTTTACCGTAATCTACACAAACGTAATACGAACAGGAGAGCAAAGTTTCTAGTCTCACAGACCAGAATATTGTAAAGGGTGTAAGTAGTAAGCGTCTGCAGCTGAGTCTATGAAAATATTTCATCCTCTGATTGTAAGGAGACACAGGCTGAGAGAAACTAGCATTGCACAGTAGTGGTGTTGTTTAAACAAAAGCTATATCAGTGTAAGAAACATTACTAAAGACTAAAAGCACGTCCATCCATTCATTCATTCATCCTCTGTAACCGCTTGTTCCTGTTAAGAGTCGCAGGGTCTGCTGGAGCCTATCCCAGCTGTCATCGGGCGAGAGGCGGGATACACTCTGGACAGGTCCCCGGTCTAACGCAGGGCTAACACTGACACTCACACTCACACCTACGGCCAATTTAGAATCACCAATTAACCTAAAAAGCACGTCTTTGGATGGTGGGAGGAAGCCGAAGGTAAAAGAACGTGCACTGAAACAAAAAAAGGAGAGAAAAGAAAAAAGACGGATTAACGGTTCATAAGGAAACAAGGGAAACGGTCTCTGTGAGCTAAACACTGACGTATTAATGTTGTTTTTATTCACTTAATTTGGCCACAAGCCAAAGTGTATTTACTTTATTTGACAGTCAGGGAGTCTCCAAAGATTAAATGTCAATAAAATACAGTCCCATGTTTTAATTTGGAATTCTATAGTATGCTATAACTGAATTAACCATTTTTAAAAAGCGACTTATATTTCAGTGCAATTAAGAAACTGGTTTATATCCATGTGCAGCAGCCTTGTGTAGCTGAAAGTAGTTCTACTAAACATGGTTCTGTTGAGAGTAGAAGGCCAAGCCTCACATCCTTTGAGACATCTTATGACTCACACTTTTCTGTCTAATACCCCGCACTCCCAACAGAACACCGAACAGAGACACAAGAATTCCTCAAGAACTGTAAGCATCACTGCTCCAACTACGGCAAACAGATTAATTGTCGTGTAAGCATCTAAGTACACTTTATTGCTGTATAACAACCTGCAATCCAGCTGCTCGTCGCGTCAGTACTCAGAGCAATACTTTAAAACCTCTCTAAGCAACCTGCTGCGATGTCTTCTGTCAAAGTCTGTTTGGACAAGTCCACATATACAGATTGTCCACAACAGGGCTACTGGAGCCAATCAGGGGCTGTCCTACCCCCACTCGATTCCTCAGAGACGCCAGTTTACTTTACTGCTTCTCCTACTCTGCCTCAATCCATATATGGGGTTGAGATGCAGCGAGTACAAATCTTACTCCTCTTTAAGGACAATTCTTCAGGAGAGGAGAGGAGAGAGAGAGAGGAGAGAGGAGAGGAGAAGACCACACCAGGGAGGACCAGAGTGTCTAGTCTGTCTGGTTTGGATAGCAGCCTCTTGTCCACACACACCCACACACAGAGGGCCAACACGGGGTCTCATGCAAGGGTATGAATACTGCCGTTTTTGCCAGTGGGGTCTCTGGTTTCCCCAACACATTCAGCTCTAAAGAGCAGGTACAATCCATTAACTCGGTTAGTTTTACTGAGTGAAAGTAAATGATCTCACCTTAATGCACGCATAATTTTAAATGCAAAGTCTGAGGTGAACGTTGAAACAGTGGGACAGCTGATCATCTAGTTGTCATCTGTTGTGTCAAGTTAGAGAAACAGCGTGCGGGTGTTGTGCAGTGATCGTTGAGACTCCTCCAGCTTCTGCCAGCAGCAAACTGAATCCTTGGTCTTTATTTAGACCTGGACATTGAGGCCTGGAGACATGAACTCCTGACCCACCTTTTAATGAACGCACCAGATCATGTGTCAGATGATCAGGTTTGAAGCTTCATTTGAATGAGAAGGGAGAAAAAAACAACCATTTCCTTCAGCAGTGGTGCAGATGGTGCTCTCCTAACTAATGCTGTCTACAATTTCATGGATGTGAAGCTGACCTTTATGAGGCTGCAGGGAGCAGAGCCACAACACAGTATGTTTACAACCTTTCATCCTCGTAATTGTTGCACCTCCTCTCCAAAGACCTCCTATATGTTGGAATCCCAGTCTCTTCCCATTAATTTACCCGGACACTTTCCTTTTTGGGGCCACTGGCATGCATGACGTAATTTGGGAAGAGCTCCCATTCGTGTGTGTGTGTTGTGTGTGTTTATGTGTGTATGATTTGTGTGTGCGCGTACAGGGAGAGCGTCAGTGCGCACCAACACCAACCAGCTTGGCAGCTGTATTCCTTGGCTGTGATTGGGTGGAGGGCGGTGATTCCTTCTGTCACGATTTGGGTCGCTCCCACCGGAGGACACCGACCGTCTGAGTCCAGCCTTTTCCGAGGTGCTCTGCACAGGAGACGGTGCACACCGGGAGGAGAGGGGTTCTTCTCAGGGGCCGGACGCACAACTCTGTATTTGTCGGCGTCGGTGGGGAAGGAGAGGAGAGAAGGAGAGGAGAGAAGGAGGATCATCAGTGCAGGAGCGACCAGCCGCCTTTCTTCTGTCGGGGCTGCGGTAAAAGTCGTTCACGATGCCGGTGTTTCACACCAAGACCATCGAGAGTATCCTGGAGCCGGTGGCCCAGCAGATCGCCCACCTGGTCATCATGCACGAGGAGGGGGAGGTGGACGGTAAAGCCATCCCGGATCTGACGGTGCCGGTTGCCGCGGTGCAGGCGGCAGTCAGCAACCTTGTGCGGGTGAGTCCCGAGTTTGAACCTGGGCGTCAATCCACAGTGAGCTCAGTGTCAAAGTGCCTGCATCCAGTGACATTTATCACCCAAACTTCCAAACCCGCAGGGCATTTCTGGAGACCGACTGGTGCAATAAGTGGTCTGACAGTAGCCTTTATCTAATGTGTCATAAACCATTAGAATAGCAGGTCATCAAACTGTCCTCAGAGCAGTTCATTTTTTTTTATATATACGACTTTTAGACGAATGGTGCTGTAAGTGCCATCATGGGCCTCACTCGCCATTTAAATGTGATATAAAGCTGCCACACAGCCGGCTGACGTTCATGCGTGTTTAACAGGCTCCTGCGGTTATTCATGTCAAACTTTGGCCAGATTGATAATCAGACAGCAGCTCAATGAAGTTTGTAGGGCGGAAGAAACGAGTGCTGATTGAATCACACATCTCTCCCTCTCTCTCTCTCTTACACACACACACCCACCCACACTCTCCCTCTCTCCTCTATGTGGGATCAGTAAAATGCTAAATGTCACTTGTGCCGTAGAAAGAGCTGTATTGTATTTCTCTCGGCCTCATCAGACTGAGATTATTGCAGGCTTTGCAGTTTATCAAGAAACTCAGCCACAAGAGCCTCCACAGAGACTAGACTTGCTCACCGGTCATTTATCAGGACTCCCACCTCTGCCCTTCTCCCCCTATTATTCATCTTTCCTTCCCAACTTCTTTGACCCTTCTTCGCTTCTCTGTCGTTTCTTCCACTCTGCTCCCGTTGGGTTTATTTGGTAGTTTCACGCACATGAGACTCCGATGTCTCCCCTGCGTGCACTGCCCAGAGAAAAATCAATAGGGGCCACATCATTAATGCTGATCCAGGGTCGTTGTAATAGACGCAGGGGCGACCAGGCTTCACTCACTCAGGAGAAATCAGCAGCCGACAGAAGGAAAGGCACACTCACACTGACGTTATGAGTCTGGCGTTGCGAGGAAAGAGCTGGTTTCATGTAAATTTTATGCTGGGATGTGATTGGCTTGGTCTGCTTCTTTGATTTTGCTTATGCGGACTGTGATTTTCCTTTCTAGGAAGGCTACTGTTTGTTGAATCTAAAAGCATTTGCTTGCTTTTGTGAAATTCCTCTGCATCTGTAAGGATGAGTCAGAAATATTTGGACATGTGGCAGATATACCTGGATTATGCAAAGGTTAATATTTTGTGTGCAAAGTATCACATCTTAACTTTTGCACACAACGCTGATTGGAATATATTTCAGTGCTAAGAAAAGAGAAAATCCAGCCATTCAACAACAGATCATGAGCTGCAGTGTTATTGTAAAAAACCCTGGAGTACAAACTGCACAATCTTGTGATCTGTACATTCAGAAAGTATTGCTGTGGTTTATAGAGATTTGTAGGTGTAACATGGACTCAATAACGTGATGTAAGAAGAAAAATAAGTGTTACAAATAGTCCCTTTAAGTAACTTAGAAGTGAATATGGCATCGTTCGTTGTTGTGTCATTGCTGCTGCCTCCCTGCGCAAGGACACACAAGATCCTTTTTGATAAATATCTCATTAACTGATAATGAAAGCGGGGTGCTCCGTTTGAACTCAATCACCGTGCCGTGTATTAATGAAACATCCCCTCCTATGCGTTACCATCCAGCCAGACCGAGTCCCTGACGCCCCACTGCTACCAGGCACGCTTTTCTTTCTCGGGCTCGTCGATCTGCTCAGTTGATCCATTCAGACAGTGAGCAGAAGGAGGCTAATGGCAGCCTCGGGCTTGGCGCTGGGTCTCGGGTGACGGAGATGCAAGGCTACAGTTAGAGATCAGGGATGAGCGTGGGCCGGCACAGGAAGGTGTCAGACAGAGGAAATGCTGTTAGGGCGGAAGTAAGGGATAGTTCACCCAAACACCTAATACAATAATGGCTAACTTTTTTGGGGGGTGCAAGCTTTCAGACTCGTTCTGAAGAGATGATGTCTTCGCTGATAGAGAAGTTAAGAAGTGGGTGACAAGATGGTGTTGACAGAAAGCACAAAAGGTGCTTGAGAACAGAGCTTGTAAAATCAGCAGTGCTTGGTTGCTGGGTAGATAAGCATGATTGAGTGTAAAAGATCCCCAAAGCTCGAAGAGACGCACTTCTGAGCACTATTTTAGACAGCTGATTCATGTCTACACTAATTTAGTGCTAGGATATAACATAGTATACGACAAGATGCTGGCTTCACCACAAGAGTCCCACTGCACACTGATACAATTACATAGTTAACCACGTCCAGGGTGGGCTGGCTGTGGGGGGGGGGCACTTAAATCTAGGTCACTGAGACACTTAGACACACACACAAACGCTCACAAGATGGGTGTCAGTCTCAATCTGTCAGAGGTTGTGCGTGGGTTGATGCAGATCGGGCTAACCACGCAAAAGATGCTGCTGCTGCTGCTGCTGCTGCTGCTGCTGGTGTTAAAACTTGCTGATGTTCACCTGATGACAGAGCAGTGGTGTTTGAGAAGTGGCGGCTCCTGAAGGAGTCAACATAGATCCTGAGTATGTCTGGGGGGAGGGGGCGGAAGGAATAAATAGATTTACCGTTGAGTGAAGTAACCACACACTCGGCCTAAAGAGAGCGAGCGGAGGCATGCGAGGAGTGGTGAGACCGTCGGCTTGGAACCGTCGAGCCGCGAGGTGCGGAACGAGTCAAGAAGAAGAGGCGGGATGGGGAGAGGAAGAGAAAACGACACTTTCAGCTGGACGCCGGCACCCTGCGAGGGAGGGAAAGTGTCTCTGGCGTCTTCAAACGAGACTCTGCCAGGCCTCGGTCCGCCCTTCCACACACACACACACACACACACACACATAGTCTGCTCTTCCATGTAAATATGAGCCATCTCTTCTCGTTCTTTGGCAGACGCGGGATGAGTCTGTCTGGCTGAGCGTCCACACGCCCCCCTCTGCTTCTCGGTCTGCTTTACACAAATCTACTCCCTGCTTATATTAATAAACAGCAGAATTGTAAAAGGTTTTACGAGCAGTGATAAAATCCACCCATTGACTGGCTGAGGATTACATCCATTTTGCAAAGCGTTTATGTCCTTAAGCTTGACTGCTTCACGGTTTTTGGTTTAGGTACACGCACGCACACACCATTGCACTAAACATGGACATATTTGGCATCACAGGGTTCAGGAAGTCCTCGTCTTAGTTTTTCTTTCTTTCTTTCTTGTTTAGATTTTCTTCGTTTCAGGTCTTGATGCCGTACTGCTCTATTTCTGTACTGCTCAGTTTCAAAAGATAGATAGATAGATAGATAGATAGATAGATAGATAGATAGATAGATAGATAGATAGATAGATAGATAGATAGATAGATAGATACTTTATTAATATTCATCATATTCGTTATTTAATAATCAGTGGTTCAGTTTTTGTATGTACACCAGGCCCAGCTTCGCACAATGTTTTGGCACATTTCAGTGCTTTAATTTTACTGCCCGTAACTTTCTCTCACTTCTCACTCTCCAGCAGTAGTAGCTGTTTTTAGAAAAAAAAGTACCTGCTCAGCACCGAACAGCAGAAAACTCTGTCAGTGATCTAGTGAACAAATTGAAGCATTTAGCAACAGAGATTCAGATATTTCCCTCGGGGATTGGTGGAAACCAAAATCAGAGCTAAAAGGAAAAAGTGTGAGTTGGTGCCTGACTTGTTTGTGAAAACCAGGATGACATGACGGTCTACAATATGTAATATACAATCCGAAACAAATGGTCCTCAGAATCAAAGTACAAAAACTAACACCTCTATCAGAGCTGATCGTGTGAGTCTCGGGTGAGTCCGAGTCAGTTGTGATTAACTTCCTTGTGAAGCAGTCGCAGCTTTCAGGACGTCCAACCGCACACACAAAGCGCTGCCAGCGTGTCCAGCAAACCACTTAACTGTGCATTAATAATGTATTGAACAGTCGATACGGAGCGTTGCCGCTTACAGGAAACTCTGGAGCTCACACGGCTCTTTGATCAGTCACCTGATGGGAGTCGTAGTGCCCGTCTGGGGGAGGGTTCGCTCCACTTGCAGGGCTGCATTCCTTGCAATTTAAAGTCGGAAATATCCGTGCATTTTTCATACAAGACACATCCCAATGTTTGTGACTTCTCACAGTAACAGAAGTAAAACACTGGCTAATATACAGCTGATACACAAGGCAAATGGCCATGGCAGGCTGCTGAAGTATACACTGTGTTAGCACACTTAAGCCACTGTTATATTATTATATTACTTTTATCGCATTAAACATCAAAATGTCCAGTTAAATTACATCTATTTCAAAACACATGAGAAATACTCCATTAAACTGGTTAGTTATGCTTTAAATTATGAAACTATAGACAAACAGTTGGAGATGACAGACAGACAGTACTCTGATATCCAATCATGGCTTCCCTTAAGATCCCAGATGTTTTATTGTTTAGTTGAACTGCTTGACAACATCTGCTTGGAACCAAATTGTTTCTGTGTGAGTTTCCTTCGCGCTTCAGCCAGCAAAGCTTTTAGCGTATCCACACTAGAGCATCAACAAGCTGATATTTCTTTCCTCCGTGGCATCCCACAGGTGCTCCATGAGGATTTAGGTCAGGGCTGTGGGAGAGCTGCTCCAACACTCGGAATTTGTTCTTTCAACAGGGGCTGGTGCTTTACATCATTATCCTGCTGAAACATACGCTTCAATAACATTAGTTTTTTGGTTGATTTCTTTAAGTCTCCACCCCAAATTCCAGTTAACAAAGCGTATCTTTTGGATAACTTACCTAGATTTGGATGTTTGCACCTCAGTGATTGACTGTAACTTTAGTGGTTTGTGGTAAGAATCGTGGACTCGCACATCCCCAAAAGATGCAGTGTTTCTGGACATGTTCGTTAGCAGATTTTATCCCAGCGGTAGTATTCTTCTGGCTCATGAATAATTTCCGCCAAATCAGTTCCCCTATGTACCCATACTTGCTGATCCTGTGAACTGAGTTGTATCTGGTAATTTTTCCTGATTTTACTCACAGCTATGTGCTCTAGTGTTGTGCCTGGTCTTTGTTAGGTCTCTGTTTAAAGTAGCACGTAATCTATTTGAGAATGTTTTGACAGTACTGCGGAGGATGCTTTGCTCTTCTTTCTGAGCTCACTTCACTTGCCTTTAACATCTTTTCGTTGGCATTTCACTAAGCAGTTTCAAACTAATTTCTGCTGGATGTAAAAGGACAGTTAGAATTGCATGCGAGTAACCACCAGTGTAGTTCATCACTTCAGTTATTATGTTTGACAGTCTCAGTTTAAAACATTTAGTTCTCATGGGTGGTTGCTGGTCGCCTAGTTGATCACCCATGGAAACACTAAATATACTCACATACTAGCACACGGCCTGAAACTGCATCTGTCCAGGAAAAGAAAAACCCCAAAGCACGAATTAATGTCCGCAATATTGTCCATAAAATAAAAAATAAAACCCACGCATAGAGGAGACTGCTTGGACCTCAGATACGGTCTGTGTGACGGCTGTTTCCTGAGTCTCTGGAGCCAGAAACTCTATTAACCAAATTTCACTGATGCAGCAGCGAGAGATTGATGTCATCATCTCGCTGTAATTGCATCTCGAGTTTGTGTGTGTCTGCGAGTGGGTGCACACTCGTGTGTGTTATAGGTTGCATCACGTACGAGAGAGCCGTATGGCTTCTTTCAGCCAGCTGTGTCACTTATTTGAACATCTGCAGGAGAAAAGAGCAACGTCACCCTGCTGCCGCTGTTTAGTTGGATGTGATTGATATTCTACTCAGCGCTGCTTTGTATATGTTTGTGCGTGATTTATGCGGTCTGTAGTCTGTAGCCTGTAGTCTGTAGTCTCCGGGTGGGATTCAGAGCTCCTGTGTTTCTTGTTTTTGACAGAGCTAATGTGTCATACTCGTATCTCACCTCAAACATTTGCAGACAATGTTAAGATTTGAAATGAAAATATTACTACGTCCATATTTTTGACCTGTGCTGTCAAACAGCATTTAAATTAAGCTGCACACTTTGCTGTATGGAGCTAGTTTCCGTGTTTCCACAGTGTTTCATTACAAAGTAGATTTACAGATTTACAAGCCAGTACCAAATTATAGTTACTTATATTTAAATCACCCAAATGGTGCCAGCATTAGAGCGACAGTGTTTCTTTGCACGGAAAGAAAATTGGTTGAACAACCGCTGCGCATACAGTAAATACAATATGTCCTTAATGTACAGAAATGAGTCTGAAGGTGTGGAAACATTCAGAGGGGTCACAGATGGAGGGAAATATCCAGCGACTCTTAATCAATACTCACTGTTATGTCTGCCACGTTCCATTTGTTCAGTAAAAGTGGTACGTACTACGTTTATTGTCACCGTGTCGAGTAGCATTTGTGCCTGATTTAATGTTGAAAATCACTACAGTGCTTCCTTGTTGACTCTATGCTGTCAGTGAAGTCAGGTGTGCTACAGATCTTCACTTCATGGAGGACAACGTGTATGTCTCTCTTCCAAATTGTCCTCGTGTCAAATAATAGACAGCAGAATCAACCGGGGGTGCGAGCTGCTTCCCCAGATATGACATGCATGCGTGGTTGAAATAGGTGTGAATTGATACGCACCCATCATGCTATTAATAGGCCTGGCTTGAATACCATTTCCTGGGCAGCTAATGATAATGAAATATCCATCTGTTGCAGGTGGGGAAGGAAACCGTTCAAACAACAGAAGACCAGCTGATGAAGAGAGACATGCCTCCTGCTTTCATTAAGTAAGTCCGCGTCTGCCGCGCCGTGCCTGCTTTGCAAGAAAGAAAACTTCAGTTGTGTCTTTGTGTTCCTCCCACCGTCTCTCACCCACAGTCTCTCAGAGTCAAAATTATGGAAACGATCCACTTTATCTCAGCAGACAGAGAACTTGTTAAAAAGAGGATTCCAGGCGATTCAGTGTTAGGAAACATGGCGGCGTTCCCAGCTTCAACAAAGAGCCACTTCTGAGGCTGAGGCCGGGTGACCGTCCGGCTCCTGCATCCAGACCGCTGAGAGGCTGTTTGTTGTTTTCCAGCTTGCCTCCAAAGAGCTGACATGAACTCTGGTTGCTGGCTGTGAGCTCCTACTCAGCAGTTCTGGGACATAAAGCTGTGCTTGCCTGCTTGAATATGTTTTATGTACATTCATCTGTTTACTGCTTGTTCTCTCAGTCATTTTGTTTGTTCATTCATTTTGTCAGTTTCCAATTAGATTTTCAGCTTCACAAAAATGGGTCCAGACCTCATGAGATCCACATGCCGCTCTCCCGCTGCTCAATCACACATACATGGGGCACTGCACCATAAATCTCACTCACAGGGCTTTGGATGGGGCATGTGGGAATGTGAACCTGCCTAAATATAGATGAACCAGCAGCCATTGATACCCTGACCAATGGGGGTCAGAAAGAGGAGGGACCTGGATTTTTTTTTAATGCTCTTAAACTCCGTCGCCTTCTACGTGCTAAGCTTGTCGCAGATCTCTAAGGCGACGGCGATCCAAGTTTGAAAATGAGAGCACAAGATTTTTTTGAGCTTAAATTGTTTGTGTCAAATTTAATCATAGACTTCTCTATTAATTGAATCCCAGATTTTATTGTGAGACATTCACAGATTTAGCTCTTTCATTCAGGGGAGACAATCTTTAAAGCGCAAAACCTAGAAAATAATTAAAAGAAGTCTCTTCAGATATGTCCCAAACTGCACAACACACTTCCCCCTTCTGTGCAGAAGAGCAGCCTTTCCTGACACCTTGTAAGCTATGCAGTGATTTGCTTCTTCTTGATGTATGTGGGGTCTCATCTGTGATTTACAAGGCGATTGATTGATGTTATTGGTATGCATTGGCTACTATGTCCTAATCCGGCTGTATGTTTTCAGGGTGGAGAACTCCTGCTCTAAGCTCGTGCAGGCAGCTCAGATGCTGAAGGCGGATCCATACTCTGTCCCTGCACGAGATTACCTGATCGATGGATCCAGAGGGATACTGTCTGGAACGTCCGACCTGCTCCTCACCTTCGATGAGGCAGAGGTGTGTTTGTGTGTGTTTGCCTGCTCTTATATCCACACATTTATTTATTTATTAACCTTTATTTTACCAGGCAAATTGCTTGAGATAAAAAAATCTCTTTTACGAGCAAGGCCTGGCCTGACACATGTGTTCTGGTAATCACTCTTGCTTCAGACGACTGGCATGTTTCAGAGAAATAAAGCCTTATATAGCCGCACAGAGGAAGGAGGAACTCTTGCTTAGAGCTGTGATAGAGTCTCAAATGCAGCCAGATCTAATCACTGAGATCAAATGACTTCCCTCTGTCATAACTCAGGATGTGTGTTTGTGCGTGCGTGTGCGTGTGGCTGCCTGCCCCGGTGTGTGTTTGCGTGTATGTGTGTGTTCCAAGCGTTTAATGGCAGCTCCATAAGTAGAATCACATTGGCCACGTGATTATGCTCACCATGTCTCATCACTAGCCTCATTTTTGAAAGAGCAGCTCCTCGCAGTCACAAGATGTACATCACAAGACTACACACACACACACACACACACACACACACAAAAAGACACCTCACAAGCAACAGATTAACTTAATCTGTGTCTAAAAACAGTTCACTAACAGAATGAATTCTGTTGTTATTATTTTAAAAATGTGGCTCTCAACATAGCCATCAGTTGGGTTTTTGTTTTATGCCTTTATAAGTCATCTAAGGTGCTTAATGGTTGTGTCCTTTGTGCCCCAGGTGCGGAAGATTATCCGTGTGTGTAAAGGCATCTTAGAGTATCTGACAGTAGCCGAAGTGGTGGAGACCATGGAGGACCTCATCACTTACACCAAGAACCTCGGACCAGGTCAGCAGGAGCTTTTCTAAACATTCTCTTTTATAACTCATGCTCAGTGAAGACAACTCTGTGTTCCTCCTCAAAAAAAAGTCCCTTTAAGGGCAGAGTGTCACACGGTTTGACTAAAACTGAAAATCACAGAAGCCCCCGTTCAAACTCGCCAGCGAGGGCGGAGCTGCTGATCCACATAAGAAAATAAAAGATGATGTTTCACTGTTGCTGTTACTAATCCAAGTGAGCAATAAATGCATGCAGTAATGATCTATAGCCCAGAGTCTGCAGCAGCAGTGTTTCAGGAGAGGCACTGTGTTTCATCTCAGAACATTTTTCCAATTCATCAGGGAGTTGCTGAACAATTATTAGTTAAACTTCCAGTTTCTAAGTTTTATTTTGGGTTTAGTCCACTGGTCAGACATGACAACTTCTTTTAAGATATCAACGAGAAATTTCTTTTTTGAATTTTCTAATCAAGACATTAGCAGACTGATAGACAATGAAATAGTGAAGCTGAATGAAATTAGTTTTAACAGTAGCATCCTAAAGTACCCTGATACACTGCATCACAAAACTGCAGAAAATGGTAAAATCGACCTTTGTTTGAGACGACTCTTTGGGTTAACGGCCCGTATGTCACGATGATAAAACTAAATTAACCACACTGACCGCTCCTTTGACACTAAGACGCTGTAATTAAGGAGTCCTTTCATCGACATGAACAGGCTATTTATCATCAGCGGCAACAGGTCAGCAGTGTTGTCGGTGCTCTGTAGCATAATGAGCTGGAGGTAATCCGATGCCAAGGATTCCTCACACTTGACCGACGCTGCCATTGTGCGAGAGCAGCCGTTCACCAACTAACAATGTCAGAATGTGTTGGAGCCACTCACTGGAGGATCTGATTGTTCTAGTCAGATAGTTACAAACCAATAACAGCTTCCGCATTCTGTCTCCATCTCCTTCGCTCTCCCATTTTTCCCTTCTGCAGGGATGACCAAAATGTCAAAGATGATTGAGGAGAGGCAGCAGGAGCTGACGCACCAAGAACACAGACAGATGCTGGTCAACTCCATGAACACTGTCAAGGAGCTGCTGCCCGTTCTCATCTCAGGTGTGTGTGGAGCTGTGGGACTGTGACTGAACGACAGCGCGGGTCGTCAAGCATCCAACAGTTGTTATAGCAACGCCGATAATTACAGTCATTAGGCTGGCTACACACATACATCGCCCACTGGCAGCTCTGCTAGCGCCGTTCATACCGCACCAACAAAGAAGAGCTGGTTTATTAAAAACAGACCACATTATTCTGCTGTTATTACTAAAAGCATATCGATAAACGTACAGATAATATGCAGTTTTCATCACCCTTTTAGCATCTTTCAGCTCCTTGTTTTGGTACAATACCAGTCTAATTACGCTGGTTCACACCTTTTGTTTTTTGTGCTGTTTTATAAGATAAAACAGTTTTGTTCATGTTCATACCCAGCTTCAGACTGTGGTGACTAGGTAACGATCAAAGTAAAACACTTTACACTCTGAAAGTGGGTGGAGGCCAAAAACAGTCTTTTTTATCTTTAATCTGTGTGCTCCTTCATGACTTCAACATTTCTGACCTCAGCTATAAAGATCTTTGTCGCAACCAAGAGCAGCCGAGGCGCTGGGGTTGAGGAGGCAGAGCGGAACAGGAAGTTCACGTTTGAAAAGATGAGCGCTGAAATCCACGAGATCATAAGAGTCTTACAGCTCACCACGTGGGATGAAGACGCCTGGGCCAACAAGGTACGACCCACGCTGCGCGCTGCGGGTTTCCTTCATTTTATACCCCCAACTCCCCTCCAAAAAAAAGCTGCTTCAAACGGCCCCCACATGTCTACAGATTCTGTTTTGCAGCGAGTGTTCACACACATACTCTAACAACGCACTCTGCCAACATGTCCCACTGAGATGCATCTCCAGAAAAAAGTCACTCTTCACTTTCTGACTCCACTTTTAGTTCTGCTCGGTAGTATAACTCCTGGTTTTTTCTTTTTTCTTTTCTTTCTTTACCTTCCTCCTCCATTCTTTTCCTCCCTGTAGAAGGTAAGCCTGTTTCTCTCCCCCCTCTGCAGTTTCCAGCATGCAAGTGTGTATGTGTGTGAGAGACAGAAAGGAAACTATGTCCACCTGCTTACATATATATGTACCGTATATCTGTCTCGCTGGTATTTAACAGTAAGTGTGCCATGTGTTTTTACTGACTGTTACCTGGTGTGATGACGCTCAGTGCTTCATCACAGTGTCGTTACATGTGCATCTGTTTGTCTCTACATGTCCATTTGAGTCAAATGGCTTGAAACAGATGACAGTTGCTCAGCTTACTTTCTTATTTTTAACAATAACTGCAGAAATTCAGCCTGTCTTCAGTCGTGTTATGTTTATTTTATTGTGCTCTTAGTGTTTACTGTTCACTGATAAAGCTGTCAGTAGGATAGTAAGAGTCTTGGACACTTTTGGAAACTATTTAGGGAACGAGCAATGAGATCACTTATGGTAAAAAGATCTGTTTCACTAGTCGAACCTGTAACCCTGCATGTTTCTCTGCACACAACTTCCTCAGACAATGATCTATCTGTTTGTGTGCTTGTATGTGCGTGCTCTTGCTGTGGAAAAAAAAATAAAAAATAAAAATGCATACTCCGTGTATGAGCTGTGATAAGCACTTACTGTCACTGGGCGAGGGAAACCACTGGCACACGATGACTGCCGTCTTCCTGGGTCATGAATTATAGAAATAAGATGGTTGGTGTCCAGACAGATCCATAATAGATGGGCTGTATTGAACGGTTCCACTTAAGCGGTTCATTCTCCTCTGAGCTGGAAAACACTTCTTTCTGCTTCCCATCTGGTATGAGGCAGTGGAAGAGTTGGTGACATTTAAAAAAAGAATTGGTACAAATGCCTCTTTTTTCCCTTTATAATCAGTACTTATTTTTAATTTAATATCAGTTAATCACTGTAGGTCCTATATTAAAATAGCAATATGACGGCTTCTTCTTTTTTCATGGTAAATTAATTAAATACTTTCATTGTCCCTCGTTACCATGAACACAGGTAATGTAGTTTATTTTATATACATGCCACACAGGAGCCATAAATACTGACTTTTGGAAATAGACCCCAACATATCCAAGATATACTCAGTTTTTAAGTTGCAGGTTACCGTTCTACATTATTGATAAAGCAAAAATCAGTGACTCATACCATAATGTACTATCATATCTTTTTAATTAATGCCCCCTGCTGTTCAAATAAAGCTAAACAACAGCTCTGTTTCCTCTGCACCTCAGGATATGGAGGCTTTGAAGAGGTCTCTGGCTTTGATTGAGTCGAAGATGGCGCAGGCTAAAAGCTGGCTCCGAGACCCTCACGGACAGCCAGGTAGCTGTTTATCCGTTTGTTTATTTTCTCGTTTGTCTCCACCTCAAACCCCTAATCAGAGCTTTATCAATGTCATTCACACTAGGGGACCCCGGCGAGGTGGCACTGCGAGTGATACTGGACGAAGCTGGTAAGGTGGGAGAGCTGTGTGCCGGGAAGGAGAGGAAAGACATTCTGGCAACCTCTAAGGCTTTGGGACAAATGACGGACCAGATTGCGGATCTACGAGCCAGGTATTGTTTCTGCACTCTTTACTTTGTGTAATGTGTTTCGTTGTCACGCTTCAGCGGTGTCCGTTTGTCTTTTCTGACAGAGGCCAAGGCCCGACCCCGGGGTGTATGCAGCGAGCAGCCCAGTGCTCACAGGGCTTAGACTTGTTATTTGGCAAAGTAGACAGTGCCGCGCGCAGGCTGGAGGCTCTAATCAATGCCAAGCAGGCCATAGCCAGGAGGCTGGATGCTGCACAGGTCAGAGAGAAAAACAACAGGAGAATGATGCCTCCTCTCTGTACTATATTTGTCCCATTTGTGTCCCCCTTGCTCTACTTATTTTCCAACTTGAGGTTTTATTTTTCACTTGTACATGTCCTTCAGGTAACAAACACAATTCAACTGAGTGCTCGTCTAGTTGTTCAGATATTCTAGGGAGTCAAATTTACAGTATTTAGCCACCTTCCTCGTCCTTGTGGCGTTTTGTGAAGATCTTTATTTCTTATTTCATCAGATATAAATTGCATCATGCAGCATATGTGCATTTCTAGGCATGGCTGGCTGATCCTAACGGAGGTCCTGAGGGGGAGGAGCACATCAGAGCGCTGCTGGCAGAGGCCAAACGCATCGCCGACCTATGTGAAGACCCCAAAGAGAGGGATGACATCCTGCGCTCCATAAGTGAGATTGCAGGGCTCACCGCCAGGCTCAAGGAGCTACGCAGACAGTATGCTCCTCCCTCCTCTCACACATGCACGATCAAGGATGTATTGTGAACACATTGTGTAATCATTAGAACCTCTTTTTTTTAGGCAAAGGCTGCAGCATCATAGCACCAATGTTTTATCTGCCTGGAAATTATGTTGTTGCCTGTCAGCTTTGGGCATCAGTCCACCAATAAGGTTTCTAACCATTTGAATACGGTGCATTGGGGTCAAGGTGCTTGTTTAAAGGGAAATACCACTTATTTTAACAACAGGCTTTAATATTTGAAATAAATTTCTGATTCATCAGATTTTTCTTCTAAATTCTGCCACAGTTCTGTGAAGGACGGTGAGAATGTGCATACCTCATGATCCTTGTGCCGAGCAGATCCACACAAGAGCTAGCAATCTTTAAAAGGAGGAAATGTGGCTGCTTTAGTACACGGGAGGATTTGGAGGTGTTATCAGACACTTTCTAATCTGGAACAGATTGTACTTTTATAATACAGCATGTGGCTCAGTAGATATATCATCCCTGCGTGATCCTCGAAGAACTGACTGTACAAGATTTTCACACATCTTTATTTTTCCTGCACAAAAAGTGGCATCAGCCTTCATGTGGTATTTCCCTTTGAAGTGGTGTAATTGTGGGTGTAATGAGACTTTAAACATTTGATAGGTTCAGAACCTTTTTTTTGTCTGACCCTCCAATCATGTGTTTGTTTCTGGCTCAGGGGTAAAGGTGACAGCCCGGAGGCCCGTGCATTGGCAAAGCAGATCGGGGCGGCACTGTTAAACCTGCAGTCCAAAACCAACCGAGCAGTGGCCAACATGAGACCAGCCAAGCCGGCCGTCACCCTGGAGGGGAAGATGGAGCAGGCCCTCCGCTGGGTGAACAACCCCGGGGTGGACGACAGAGGAGTAGGTGAGCAGGTCTTGGCGACGGCGGTACGAACGGAGGATGTCGTAGTTTGTCTCAAAAAATAAACAGTCTGACTTCCTGTTCACCTACGTGGACGAAGAACACTTTGCATTTAGCCTCCAAATACGTGATCGTGAAAGATGTGAGGTGTTTGCGGTGTGTGTGACGTGACGTGCAAAGAGTCAGTTTACTCAAGCAGGAATTTTTAAGTGTGGTAGAGAAATGACTGTGCCATTTCCTTAAATACCCAGAGTGAAGTATCTCATGCATGAATCACTAAATGACTAACCGGACTTAGGAGAGTGTTGTATTGTTTACAAGCTTTATTAGGCTGTTTCCTGTTTAAATCGATTGTTTCCTATTTTCTCGCATGCTTCCCTATGGGAGCAGAGTGTGAGATGCTTCAGTGGAACACAGGTACCTGCCCATTATTCCTCAGAAGATAAAACCACTATAGTTATTTATGACTATGTGAAACCTTGACTGTGATTACCTAGAAACATAATGAGATCAGCATACAACCTATTTTGTAACTTGCTGGAAATAATGAAACCATTTCTCTGCGTTAGATCACATTTTCCTGCAAATGCAAAAATGTAATTCAAGAGTCTAAATACAGACCTGTAGTAGCCGCTTCTGGGTTTTATTTAACACCCACAGGGTTGCCAGTATATAAGTGTTGTGTGACCCCTGCCCTCTGTCACCCCTCAGGTCAGGCAGCGATCAGAGGAATGGTTGGGGAAGGGAGGAGGCTGGCGGGAGGCCTGTTAGGGCCGTATCGACAGGATATGGTCGGGCGCTGCGACCGAACAGAGGCTCTAATGACATCCTTGGCAGACATGGCAGGCAGGGGTGAGGCCGAGACTCCTCACGCACGGGCCATAGCTGCACAGCTGCAGGACACCCTTAAGGTATCTCATCATCTTAAAGATTCGCACATTCTGAAACTCAGCCTCCACTCTCATTATACACTTGTATAAACTATACTCACAAGTCCAGGTACACAAAAATATATCTTCTTGAAAATGTGAGTAAAAGAAAGCATGAAATCTGGAGAATATTTGTGCAAATGCTGCAGCACTAAACACACATGGAGTCTTGAGTATGAATGGTAAATGGTGCAGGCTGTGTTAGTGATGAGTATTGGTGCATAGCTCCACCTAGTGGACTGATGCAGCACTCTCTTCTCCTACTAGGACCTGAGACGGCACATGCAGGACGTGATAACCCAGGAGGTGTCTGATGTCTTCAGTGACACCACCACCCCTATCAAACTGCTGGCTGTGGCTGCAACTGCTCCTCCTGATGCCCCAAACAGACAGGAGGTCGGAAATTTAGCACTAGTGCTACACGATACAGATGTTTTGTTTGTATGGTATATGAGGACAATGTTAATACTTTTGTTTGCCAAAGGTGTTTGAAGAGCGCGCAGGGAACTTTGAGACCCACGCAGGACGTCTGGGGGCGACTGCAGAAAAAGCTGCTGCCGTGGGAACAGGCAATAAGAGCACAGTAAAGGGCATACATGCAGCTGTGAAACATGCCAGAGAGCTCACGCCACAGGTGCCTCTGTTTGCTTTGGCGTGCCTGATTTGCATGATACATACGAGTACCTTGGTGAAATATCTGGCTGTCATACACAATCTGACCGTGACATGTTTGTTAATGTCCAGGTGACATCTGCTGCTCGGATCTTGTTGAAGAATCCTGGAAACAAAGCGGCATCTGAGCACTTTGACACCATGAAGAACCGGTGGATCGCCAATGTGGAGAGACTCACCGGTGAGGATTTTATTTATATATAAATACATTTTAAATAGGTGCAAAGCTATATCAGCCTGTGACAACTTCCTAAACCACATTATGATCAAAAGGGTTAACATGTATCTGTGTGTGTGTGTCTCCAGGTCTGGTTGATGAGGCCATCGACACCAAATCTCTGTTAGACGCTTCCGAAGAGGCGATAAAGAAAGACATCGACAAGTGCCGAGTTGCCATGGCAAATGTTCAGCCCCAAATGCTTGTTGCCGGGGCAACGAGCATAGCAAGACGAGCTAATCGGGTCCTGCTTGTGGCTAAGAGGGAAGTGGAGAACTCTGAAGATCCGCGGTTCAGGGACGCTGTGAAACATGCCTCGGACGTCCTCTCACACACCATCTCACCCATGGTGATGGATGCCAAGGCGGTGGCTGGGAACATACAGGATAAAGGTAAAGGACGAACACGAGAGGAGGTGGCGACGAAGAATGACACAGGTTTTGTTACTTTTCTTTGTGCTTCACCCTCTTCATCTCAGGTCTGCAGAAAGTCTATTTGGACTCGTGCATGAGGATCTTGGCTGCAGTTGGAAAAGTTAGAGAAGCCTTCCAGCCTCAGGAGCTGGACTTCCCTCCTCCACCCCCTGACCTGGACCAGCTCCGTGTAAGTAACTCACGTATTCAAGATTATGAAGTAAACCTTTGGTTGACCGTTTCCTTACCAAGAATCACTGAAAATGAGTGCAGCGATAGAGACGGGAATAGTGAAAAGTCATAATTACTCTTAAGTTTTGCTTTAGTCACCATGAACTATTAACTTCTACAGTGGAAATAAAGTGAAAAAACAGTCGGAAGTGTCCTTCACACAACCACACTAACATATATATTTATGCCAATATGTATTTTTTCCAGGTTAGTGATGAGCATGCACCACCCAAGCCCCCCTTGCCCGAGGGTGAAGTGCCTCCACCTAGGCCTCCACCTCCAGAGGAAAAGGATGAGGAGTTCCCGGAGCAGAAGGTCGGAGAGGTGCTCAGCGAGCCCATGATGGTGGCAGCCAGGCAGCTGCACGACGAGGCACGCAAGTGGTCAAGCAAGGTCAGTTCACACAAACGATCAGCTTCAAAAAGTCCACACAGGTTAATGTTTTACTGTCCTGCAGTTATGGTTGCAGGATATTACTTTATATGACTTTTGTGAGATCATCCTGAAATATGGAGATCAGTGACTCGATTCAGAGGAAAACTGGAAACTGTCATCTGTTCAAGGTGTGGGCGATTCAGCCCCCCCCATCTATAGGAGTAGGCTTTGTGTTACCTCCAATCCCCGTGTGCCAATGTTTTGTATGCGTGCATCCAAATATTTCTGTGTGCATATAGGGACAGTTAGTCCGTATAAATATTCCTATCCAGGAATTCCTCTTGTCATCTTTCTGCAGCTGTTTTATGGTCTGCACATTTACCGTGTCTTTGGAAACCAGGTGGTAAAAGTCTTTCATAAAAGCCTCGGGTCACACTCCCATCATACTCTTAAATAAACTAGAACGGGCGCCGACCACTGGTTTTGGTTACCTTATTTGATTGTGCAAATACGTCATAAACTGTCAGCTGCTGCCTCAGGGACATCATCCACCTGCTTCCTTCCCAAACCAGCTCCTCTTTCTTCTTTTTTTCCCTCTTTCCAAAACCGTCTATGCCTGTGCGTCCCAGTCTCCCCTCCCATGTTCCTGCTCCTTCTCTGTGCTTGTATCCTCCTCCTTCCTGTGAATCTCCTGTCCTTTGATCTACCACCCAGTGCCTCTCATACTGTACTAAATGCCTACTTTTCCCATGCTTCCTTCCCTCCTGCCATCCCCGGCTTTCTCCTTCCCCTTCCCCTTGTTCTCCACATTCCTCCTTTTTTTCCTCCTCCTCCTTCTTCCCACCCCCCTTTTGCCCCCCTCCCTTTCCTTCCCATCCCAATTGATCCTACTCCTGCAACCACCAACACTCCCCCCCTCCCTGCCTTGGCCCAGCCTGAGGATGAGGAGGCAGTAGAGGAGAGGGAGGTAGATGATGAAGATGAGTTTACTGATGGTGAGGATGACTATGAGCCAGAACTGCTGATGATGCCCTCCAACCAGCCTGTCAATCAACCCATTCTGGCAGCTGCCCAGTCTCTCCACCAGGAGGCGCGCAAGTGGTCCAGCAAGGTCTGCGCACATACATGCTCATGAGCGCACACATACAACCAGATGTGGGTCAGACAGTAACAAAGGGAGGGTTGTGATGTACTGTTTGACCTCACACACTCACACATACGTCCACGCATGCAAACAGATGAATGCATCACTCAGTGGAAAGCCCCGCAGGACAAGAAAACACCCTCCGGAGCACTAGCTGACAGTGACCGGGGCTGTGCGAACAATGAGCTCTGCATCTGCCACTACCATGGAAACCTCCAACCAGCTGCAGCTGCTGTTTTACTGTCCTTGCATTGTACTCAGACATGGTTGACACGCGGCTGAGGCCATGCTAAGGTTGCACTAAAAGGTCAAGGACCGTGGGAATGGCTTGTTGCACCACGGGGATAAAATGGCTTCACGAGCAGGTAAAGTGGTTCAAAGGTGGAGCCAAGTGCTTCGTCTCGTTGTCAGTCGCTCGTTGTCTGGGTAACCTGTGAAGTCAAGGATGACAGTTTCCTAAAGACTCCCGGGTGATGTAGCTTTCACGTTAGACCGCCTGCTTACCCAGTACAACCACCTGCCTCTGCTTCTTAGTCTCAGGGTATGTACTAATCACTACAGCACTGTGAACATGGACACTAACCTCAAGTTGACTGCAATCTGAGGAAGACGGTGAGAAGATGAGTTATGAATAGATTACATATCGTCTTCCATTAGGGTTGAAGGATATGTGGTAACCTGCTCTGACACTGCATGCAGCTGAACACGCTTACATTGGATGTCTGCCTTGCTTTTATAATTCATTAATACAAAACACTTGTGTTAAGTGTTTGATACCGCTACTTTCATTGTTCTACATTTAAATCCTTTGACAAATGTGCAGAGACATAAAATACTTCCATTCAGACCTCTTGTCCAAAGGAATGCTCGCCTGATCGCAGCTCTCACGTCTTCCTCCTCCACCTCCGCCCCATTCTTCGCAGGGTAACGACATCATCGCGGCGGCCAAGCGGATGGCTCTGCTGATGGCAGAAATGTCTCGGCTGGTGCGTGGCGGAAGCGGGAACAAGCGGGCGCTGATTCAGTGCGCCAAGGACATCGCCAAGGCCTCGGACGAAGTGACGAGACTGGCTAAGGAAGTGGCCAAGCAGTGCACCGACAGACGCATCAGAACGAACCTGCTGCAGGTGAGGACACACTCATTCACGCACAAACACGTGCTGAAAAGATAATCCTCAGCGTCAGAAACTATTTACACATCTCCCTCCTTCCAAAGGTGTGTGAACGAATCCCTACCATCAGCACTCAGCTGAAGATCCTCTCAACGGTCAAAGCCACCATGCTGGGACGCACAAACATTAGTGAAGAGGAGTCAGAGCAGGTAAACACACAAAACCGTCAGAGCATTTAACCAAGCAGAGTAGCACCAAAACAATCTCTGCAAACATATACAATGATCAGGTATTACATTATGACCGCTGTCAGGAGAAGCAAATGACACTGACCATCTTGTGGCATTATAATGTTCTGCTGGGAATCTTTAGGACCTGGGATTCATTCGTGGATGTTACTTAGATATGTACCACCCACCTAACCTGGACCAAGCACCATGACACTCCTTGATGGCAGCAGCCATCCCCAGCAGGATGCAGCCTGACACAAACACACACACAAAAACGCAAACTGATCAAATATCTGTTGATGATGCACAGAGGCCCCTCCCCTCAACCCATATACGACGCAAAGCCCCCCCCCCAACAACATCCTGTTGCCAGACATCACAGGACACCCTCAGAAGGCCCATGTCCATTCTCTGATGAGTCAGAACTGTTTTGGAGCCACAAGGGAGACTAATATTAGGAAGGTGGTCATAATGTAATGCCTGATCGGTGTACCTCACAGCAATCTTATTGCACTAAAAGCCGAGTTGGCGGCCTGCCCTGACTGCATTAATGGGATTAAATGAAACCTGACCCATTTAATGTCTGTATGGATACTGACTCTACATATTGGTTCAGTGTTGCACAGTAGTAGAAAAGCAGTATTATTCATAAATACACTAATGTGGTTCTAAAAATCAAGGTACAATCAAGGTTAATTAATTACTCACACTTTCACGAAAGAGAGGAGACATTTCCCCTCTAAATGTATCAAATAAGTCAAGAAGCAGAACATTTAGGTTTCTCTAAATTATTAATCATATTACAGGACCTCAGATTTATATTATAACCCCACAACCACAAGCTATACTTCATTCATAATAATTCATCAATGACATCTTTTGCTCTCATTGGTACAGCTGAATAATGAATTTATTTCATTTCGTCCCACCTCTGTTATCACCCATTAACTGCTCCACCTCTGCATGTTTCCCTGCCCAGGCCACAGAGATGTTGGTCCATAACGCCCAGAACCTGATGCAGTCAGTGAAGGAGACGGTCAGAGAAGCAGAAGCAGCCTCCATCAAGATCCGCACAGATGCAGGATTCACCCTCCGCTGGGTGCGCAAGACCCCCTGGTACCAATAAACATAACCCCGGCCACCCGAAGCTAGCAACACTCTAAACTCTGCATCGATAGCACAAACCTCGAGTAACAAGTAGCAGCGTGCAGACTCGTCCCGAGTAAGCATGTTGTGTAACTTCAAGAGGATACTGTAGGATTTTGAGCCATTTCTCCACTGTAGTTCAGTTGTGTGTGCGCCCCGGAAGCTTTAGATTTTAGACAGGTTTCATTTATCGGAGTGAGTTCGGCTTTGCTCTCCAGTTCCCTTTATCTGTAACTGTGGAATCACGCAGGCTTATTGGAGACAGTTTTTTAATATATATTTTTGGTATGTTGTGTTACAAGACTTTATCCAAATCCCAGGTATATATATTTTTTGCATGGAGATTTTTTTCTATTTTCTAAAGGCGAATTATGGCACTAAGATGCTTATCTCCTAGATGAAGTTTACTTTGCATTCAGTGAAAGTTTCTTATTGTCTATTGTACATACAATACTTGTTTTATGGAGACACTCAGCCGTGAGCTTCATTCACTGCGTCCGACACTAGTCTTGTATGAGTCGATGAGCTCTCCGCTCTTCATGTTTACTTTGAGTACTAACGCTGTTCTTAACTAAAGATCTGGTGATGCATCGCTGCTGCTGTCCAGTGATGTTTATACTTGAAGAACTAAAAGGTCTTCTGGTTTAAAAGTGTAGTGGGTACAAATGATAGTTTTAAAAGTTATTGTATAATCCAAAAAAAAAAAAAATGTATGAATGCCGATCATACGTCGATGTCGATTTTCTTTTCTTTTTTTTGACTGCAGGAAGGTAGACATAGAGCTATGTTTTCATTTTATTTAACTTTCACAGTGACTGATGCCAAAGGATTTGTTTCTTTGCTTCATAAAAAAATCTTAAAGCTCAAAATCCAGGTTACTACAAACAATACAGACCGTTTTTCTTTACTTACTAGTGAGGTCTGTTATTTTTTAGCAAAAGAAATTATGAATGTTTTTTACTCTGCTTTGAGTTTTTCTTCTTTTTTTTTAATCTACTTGTAGCGTTTTGCGTCTGCACTCTGTAACAGTTGAGCTGTTGGGATTTTTTCTAAAATGGTCAAAACCAATGAACTTAGACAAGCCTTCTAACATCCTGGTTTTACATTTTTCTCCACCCCCTCTAAATTTTAAAACAATTATTTATTTTTTTAGACAGCCCCGGTGGTTTAAAAACAACAGAAAAAGACAAGATGTCTTTTTTTAGAATATTTTTTTTATTATTAAACTAGCATCTCTGTCTGGGATTAACGATAACTCAATATTACATGCAACTAGATCAGTGAATGCATGTTTCATTCCCTAAACAATAGGTTTTTACAATGACTGGGTAAATTTAAATGTTAAATGGAGAATCTGTATGTGTGTGTGTGTGTGTGTGTCCGTGTGAAGTCCTTTCACCTAAACAGTATTAGCGAGCCGTCCCTGTGGTGGTCAGGGTCAGAGCTCTGAATAGCAGCACAGAATGTTAACTGCATTATTGTTATTTTTATTTGGGCCTACTGAGCACGTAGCAGTCACTACTGACCCCTCACTGAGAGCGACAGGGTGTAGATGTGTGTGTGTACTTGATGTGTTCATCCACG
Organism: Planiliza haematocheilus; assembly: GCA_005024645.1. Classification (NCBI taxonomy): domain Eukaryota; kingdom Metazoa; phylum Chordata; class Actinopteri; order Mugiliformes; family Mugilidae; genus Planiliza; species Planiliza haematocheilus. The sequence continues at coordinate 7,803,146 of SRSE01001339.1, read as the reverse complement.
CCCTGAATGTATTCTGATAGCTTCGAGCCCTGCCAACACATCTGCTGTGCCTTGGAAGAATAAAAGTCTTTAATGATGACTGGGGTCGGCCTCTTATTGTAACTCGAGTTTTATAAATATGGCTATATATATATATATATATGAAAAAAAAGCAAGGTTCTTAGCATGCTAAGATAAGTTAGCATGCCAAGTAGGTGGCATGCACCTATGTTAGCATACGTTAGCATGAACAGGCTAAAATGAGTAATCCATGAAGCAGTTAATTTAGTTAAACAAAATAAATTCTAACCTAATTGTGGCACTAGATTTAAAGTAAGGGCTCGCTGTTCTTTCTTACAATTCAGTATGAGGGAGAGACAAACGTTTGTACCAAATTTTGCCAAGAAATCTCCACAAAGCCAAAACCACAAAGATCATGACGCCAGAGATAAAACATCAAGGATACCGTTTTAAAAAGAAAACACACACACACACACACACATATAAACACCTAATTGAAAGCTTTTATAAGACATCATATAAACAGAAATACAGATTCGGCTTCATACAAGAGCTATAAGTAGTATTTTCCACGCGGACAACTGATTGTGCAAATGCTGTGCTGAGTAAAGACGTTGCAATCAGGATTACGTGAGGATTTTAAGGTGATTTTTACACGGGCTACAAGGTTCACCAGCTGGTAACTACACTCTGCAGACAGCCGTAGGTATATTTTTAATACACCTCCTTAAGGTCTCTAAAGCATGTTTGTGCTGTAGTGTGTGTGCCGCACAAGGCACTTTCCCCTACTCTTGCAAGGCCACATTAAAGTGAGTGAACGTGTGCAAAAATAGCTGCACTGAAGTCAGCACCTCGAGACACTGGATTTTTTCAAAAATAAACATATCTGTGTTTATAAAAAACTGGCTACATTATATAATGTAAAACGCGCGTTTTCAAAGGCACGTCTCTTTACTCACAGGCATCGTGCAGGCAAGATTATTCAGGTGCGGTGGTGAGGTGAAGAGCAAGGCGGTGAGCTGTCTTTTTTATCAAACTAAAATATTCCCCTTTGACAACACTCAGAAAGTGTTAAGACACAAGTAAAAAAAAAAGAAAATCCAAAAAGAAAGGAATGATTCAAACTATGCAGCACATTAAAACTGGATAGAAACAAACAGCACTTCAACACGTTCACACTGATTATTAAGGCTTCCCTTTGCAGGACACAAAATCATCCAGTTATACATCTGCAACGCCAAACATGTAATAAATATCTGTTAGACTGCAGTATTCTTCATTTATAACAAGGAGTCAGGGGTTTTATAATCATTATTTGAGAGCTGACTCAGCGGTGTGGTACCCGTGCCCCCTGTTTGGCACACTGGATCGCCCACCTTTGGCCTCCCGACGGTCGATACTCAGGTCCGCACTTGGAATTTCCCGGCTTTAGTCAAATACTTGACCCCTTTAAACGGCTTGTATTTCTCGCCATACATGTCGAGGCGGCTCACTTTCAAACCTGTGCAGACGGGAAAGAAGCCATGTAAAGGAAGTGACATCAAATCAGCCAACATCAAACCGAACACCATCACCAAAAGGTGGAGATAAATAATGTTGATGAACGGACTGATGAGTTAGGTTGTTGGATTTTAAACTTGGCCGAATTAAAAGATCTGATGGAGTGAGGATTACCTGATATGGCAAGCTGTTGTATCTTCAGGTCAACGTTGAGCGAGGGGTTGTCCTCGGGTTTGGGGACTCCTGCCTGCATACTCAGGCTGCCTCGCAAGTTCGGAAGCTTCTGAGGGTTAAGTTTCCCAATGTCCCAGACTAGCACCTAACAAAACAGAGAAATTAATTTTAGTTTTAACTGTCTCCAAGACCACCATCTGCTTCACATAGGTCTTGGTAGATTAAGTAAAAAAAGTAGGACAGTAGTTACTATCTTGCTGGTCTGTGACAAGGCATAAGCGGAAACTTAACTATCCTTTATTTATCCCTCATGCAGAAATTCATTCTCTGCATTTAAACCTTCGTCTTCGTCTTCTCCCACTTATCTGGGTCCGGGTCATGTCAGGGAAGTCCAGACAGCCCTCCCCCCAGTCACTTCGGCCAGCTCCTCCAGAGGAACCCCCAGGCGTTCCCAGGGCAGATGAGAGACATAATCCCTCCACTGTGTCCTGGGTCGGCCCCGAGGTCCCCTTTGCATTTAAACCACCCAACTCATTCATGTGCACAGTAGGGAGCACACTCAGCCCAGGGGGCTGCCATGGACGCAATGGCTGGGTAGCAGTTTAGGTCCTTACTAAAGGCACCCCAGCCACAGACATAGAGAGAGATTTGAATCAGTAACATTACAGTCTCAAGTCTGCTATTCTAACCTGTAGTGAAGTCGCCGGTTATGTGACTGGTATGTGATCCCTCTTAGTGGTAGTGCTAACCTTGGTGGTGAGGTCGTAGGTGTAGTTTCCCTGTGTGGCTGTGAGGTTGGCACTGAGCACGGTTTTGGGCATGTGGATCGTGACCATCAGTCCCTCCACTGTCTTCCCCATGGTCTGCTTGGGTCCGATGGTGATGTCCAAGCGACCACCAGAGCCCGTCTCAAAGAAACTGATGTTCTGCTTCACATACACTGGAATGGCTACGAGACTGAGGAGGGGAAACAGACGGAGCCGACCACAGTGTTTACAAGTAAAAAAAATCTACTCATCTACGCTGAAACACAATGAAAATATCAAAGAATATCTGTATAAGAAGATGATGTTCACAAAGTCCATCAATACATAGGCCACAGCTGCTGATTGATCTAATTATGAGGACGTATACTGACGCCTGTGCTTACTTTTGAGAGCTGACATGATACGTCATGAGAGTGAAGTTTCCATCTGGTGGGACAAAAGAAAGGACGCGCTCGGCCTCCCAGCGCTTGAACCGCACACACGGGTGGAAACTCACGTCATCGAGGAGACGGGGATTCTGTCAGCGAAAAAGTGGGAGTGAACTTTTGGAGCAGGCCACTAAAGCACACACAGAAGAACTGAGGTGAGAGGAAATGAACCCACCATGAAGGACAGAGTCAGATCAGGCATCCCGGTGAGCCTCACACAGGCTTCAATCACACCCTGGATCTCTGCAAATACTGTCGTACCTAAATAAGAAATGTTGGAAGAATTTAACGAGGGGCAAATTATAAATTATATGACCTTACAAGAGGCGGGAAAAAACTCCTGTCGCCAATACACTCGTGCTCTACGGCGATCAATAAGTGCTAGTTTGTACCTGATTTGTCCACAATGGCATCTATTTCCTCGATCACATCAAAATACGCCTCATTGTTGGCATATTTAACACCAGCACGCCTCCAAGGGATATTGGACAGTTGACCTGTTGGCAACTTTTCTCCAACATTACTACTCCCTGGAAAACCCGCAAAACAAAGGCAAGAGCGTAAATACTTAAGTTTGTTTAGATTGACCTTTAACGCCGGACAGAGGCCGACTTTGTTTTTTACCCGTGAGCGTATTGACGACTGATCGCAGCATGGTGGGAGGCCTAATCAGCTCCTTGAGGACGTTGGACTCGGTTGCGAGCGGAAAGCCGTTGTCCAGCATCTCCTCCAACAGCTCGTAAACTGTCACCACATTGTCATTGATCACGGCCTCCGAGCACTCTCCAAAATAGTCCTGTTGGCCGAAATATCTGCGGTCAGTGATAACACTTAAACGCTGACACATGCAAAAGAAAAAAAGCTTGTTGCAGAAATGTTTTATCAGTTTTCTTAAAAAGCACTCTTAGTATTTTATATTTCTGTATATTTGCAATATACAAAACTATTTTGCACCCGTGAATAAATCAAACTGCAACTCTGGACTGCCACTGAATTTTTTTTTATTATGCTGCATTACCGTTGTGTACAGATTTACTGATCACAACTCAGGCATTTTAGTTTGTGTATCACCGTTTTCAGGTTTGGTCATAATCTTTCTCTTAAATTATGTCTGTTGCACTGAAGATATGTCTCACTCTAGCTAAAAGTTGGTATGCACTTTCTTTCCTGTCTTTCTCTCAAAGTTTGCACAGATGGCACTGAAGGAAACAGAAAAATAAGGGGCATTTTATTTGTCGAGCTTCCTCAGAATTGGTGCAGTGTTACCCAGCTTGTTTTGTATTTGGAGGAGGAACTATCTTAAATGCTGAAGTCAGGAAACAAAGGTCTTAGTGAACAGCAACAGCAAATTCCACAGGTTAAATCAACAACTATTACTACTGTGTGTGGTGCACTGACGAATATGTGTGACCACTTACAGGTAAGTAAATCCCTCCCCCCGGAGCTGCATACATGCAATATATCTGCAACACGACACTTCTGATTTAGGGTGGTTGTAAAACTTGTCAGTAGCAAAAATGAACACCTGAAATGTGTCTGCCACTTTGTGCAGGAACTCGATGACGAAGAGCGGAGGGACTTCGGTCTGGACGACAGAGAGGAAGAAGAGCTTTCCCCTGTATATGGTGATGAGATAGTGGTGTGGGGTCTGCAGGACAGGGGGCACATTCTCCGGGTCAACTGCCTTCTCCTTGGCCTCGAAAAAGTAATCACACACACTCCGGCCGATCACACTCTTCCAGTGTTTCTCCAGGAAGATGTCCCCCGTGTGATTAATCAGGAACAGGCTGTGAATCATCTCAGCTGCAACAATGAGGTGGTTGTTGTTATTGTTGGAGCTTTGTGATACTGAGTAAGAGGCACAGATTAGATCTGCAGCTTTAAAATAAATATATATCTAAAAATCCTTATCAGTTATTTTATAGTCCCCAAATCAAATCAACACATTGCAATAAATGTACTTGTTGTTACTTGTTGTTAACATTAATCTGTCAATCTGTCAAACTAACTTTAAACTCAGGTAACTTCACCGGCTGGCTAGCAATCTGACTTTAGCAGCTTCATACATTTTTACAGTCTGGATCACAATGCCGATTGCGAAATAAAACTCATAGGAAGAAGCGTAACGACCGCACAACATATAGGACGAAAATGTGCAAAGTTTTACAGTTTATTTAAAGTTTTACCTGCTAACTCTAGATGACTCTTCCAAGAGTATCAGTTGGTGCCAATATGGCAGAGCTGCCTGAGTTACTAAAGACACGCCTGCAGTTCTATGCACACGTAAACACAACAAAGTCACGAGTAAAAGTCGACAAATCACAAAAATTAAATCAAAATAATATTATTTACGTGCTAAAATATATTCAACACGATTCAGACCTTAATCGACAGCAGATATAACCCAAATAATACTTTCATATAAAAGTTTATGAATTTGTAATCAGGCAAACGTTTTGGGCAGCTACACCCCGGCGGATGTATTTGGTAGTTTTACCCTGCGCAAAGCCTTGCAGGTACACCCGCTATTATTGCTTCCTTGACAAAAAATACACACTATATTAGGTTTCATGGTGGGTGTACGATTAATTTAAAGATATTTTAGTGGAGAAAGTGGGTAGACTGTTGCACAGACAATCTTAAACTGAGGCTCATCAGCTCATGTACAAACAGGACTGGAGAAAAGTTGACAGTCTCCACCAGCTCCTGAGGAAATTGTTTGTCCGGTAAAAAATATTAACTTTGTTGGATGGTTTCACAGTTCCCCTAAACAGAAACAAACTGTCTGCTGTGGCGGATGTTGCAAGCTGCGGTGGTAAGTGTGATGCAGAAGTTGCAGCTGTAAAACCAAACAGAGCCGAAATGCTCCACAGATAAGAGTAGTTTACATGTACCGGCAAACTTATTTATCAGGAAATGTAGGCTACTTTATTATATTTATAATAAAATATATATATATATTAGCGTTATATTGTTACTTACTCAGTTTGTATATGTTTTATTTGTTAACTAATGAGTGCAGCTGTAAAATCTTAACTCAAGAGGTTGCATGCATTAACATAACGTGGTGTAAGCGTCTTAATGTCTGCACCTTTGAGGAGTCTCCACAGCCTCAGGGGGAGGCAACTCTTGCCTGCCAGCCACTCCTCAGGGAGACAAACCCCTCAGACACTGATAGCCTGACCGCATTTTCGTCTTGCACCTTCACCGGCAAAGGTGATTGCAACGTGCTTTTCTTAATCAGCCATGGCGTCTGAAGAACCCAGAGCAAAGAAACCCAAACTCTCAGAGGAGGAGGAGAAGACGGAGTCTCCCACCAAAGAGACTCCTGCTAAACTAAGGTGACCGACGACTAAATAAAGAAATAATACTTAGAGCGAGGAGAAGCAACCCTCTCCTCTGTGTTGCGCGCTAAAGTGCGCGAGTCTAATACTGATTTATAACTTAAACTTGATCACATGTGCGTGCATGAAAGGGTGACATTGAAAATCAGTTAAAAGCGTTGACTGAGCCAGCATGGTCGGTGGTGGTGGAGGAGGAGGAGAGGTCGTAGCTCGTTCCGGTGTAAAGTCCTTTGATCTCGTTATCTTTCCACTTCCAGATGCTTAGCTTAACAGCTAGCTCTTGAGGTCTGCTTCGCTTACACGCTGCTCTTGTCAAACGAGGGGTGCCAGTTGTCTGATCTCAAGTTCAACGTGACCACCACCTGCCCTGCATGTTTAAAAGCTGCAGGAAGAAATGCCTGGGCGGCCCTTTTCACTCAGTGCCAAAGATTTCTTTGCTGCTTGGTATTACTGGAGGGAAAGCTTGCCTGAGCCATCCGGTACCAGCTCCCCCAAAACAATGAATTGTAAAGCAGTCACGTGGTCGGCAGCGTGTAATGTTGTGATCACATTTATTCGACTGAGTGGCCGCCTGTTGTTTTCATGTTGTGCCGTCTCAGCGGCGCCTGTCATCTGCACTCTCCTCAGGCTGTAATTTAGCTTTATATGAGTGAGGATCTGTGGCTAGACGGGCTAGACCGGGTACGATAAGCCAATCACCAGACAGAGGCAGACCCTTCCTCCTTCAGATGCCTCCAATCATTCAGGCCTTAGTAGGAGGGGCTGGTGGTTGCAGAGGAAAATCGACCTGCCTGCACGCTGAGCAGCTTGAAATTGTTAAGTTTTTTGGATGCTTAGCTTTTTCTGATCCGGGTTTAGGCTGCTCAACAGGTCTGCCAGTGTCTAGCACAGAGAGGGACACAATGTCTGCTGCAAGGTAAGAGCACGCTGACATTAGAGAACTGATCTTATGCCAGGAATTAGTTCTGGGTTGGTGTAATGGCCCACACAAGCCCAGTAATCATCAGGCTGCACATTTTGAGATGTATGGCCTTTAGGAGATAATAGTACGGGTGTGGCATCTTTTGGCGTCATGCATTTTCTAATTTCCAGCAACACAAACGCACATGTGTTAGTGTTGTTGCTGTGTTGTGCAATGGCGTCTCCACGCTTCTTTGCTCTCTTCCCTTCTTTCCTTGTTAATTCATCACGCTTCATTAAATCTTCACCTCAGGCGAGTGTGGAAATGAAAGCTTTGTGGGAAATATAGTAGCACATGTTCACGTGGCATCAGACAGGCGCTGTGTTCAGAGACCATCTGGGGTTTTCCCAAAAAAGGCAGACGAGATTGCATTGCCACGAAGGGTGAGAAATGACACAAATCTGCACAGAAGGTGTTACTAACCCCCCCCCATTGTGCACCTATAGCTCTGCATTTGCTTACAGAAGAACAAAAGTCACAGGCTAACCCGGCAGGCTGTAATTGGTTGCTGAAGCAAGTGTGTTATGCGTTGACACAAAGCATAGAGTTGTCTCAGGCGTCGTCTTATTGGTAGCGGGAATGTTGCTGTGCTGCTTTAAAATGCTAGTTACTGGCATCACAAGACCCGCTGTGTTACTCAAACATTCGGTGTTTTGGCCCGAGGAAAAAAAACAGACTGCACGCACACAGAGTACACCACTGTCCTGATGTTAATGACACAACCAGATTACATACAAAATAGACTGGGCTAATTACATTCATCTTGGATTCATGGTTTAGTTGATGAGTCATGCTTATTTGCAGCTTCAGTCTTTCTGTTCTGTACCATTTCTGCTTTTCTCTCTCTATATACCACTCGGAAGATTTTAAGCCATGTGATCGAAGGCACGTGGAAACAAAATAACTGGTTCTGAAAAGTGAATGCTCAGCGCTTGAAGCCAAATGTGCCAACACGCGTTTTGCACAACATTTGTTTTCCTGCACCGTTTGTTGAATCAGTAAACAGTTTAAAGCTGTAGTGGATTTCCAGTCGGGTTGAACCATGAAGGAAAACTCAAATAAGAATAGAGAGCGAGACTGCTATGTTAAAACCAACTGTTTATGCTGTTTGTTTTTTTGTTTTTTTGTTCATGTTTCAGCCCGAACTCACTCTTTGGGATGGGAAACCCCTTACTGGACATCATAGCTGTAGTGGACAAAGACTTCTTGGACAAGTAAGAACTGAAACAAAAAGTGGTTATGATCCTAACTTCTCGATTGATTGTGCAATAAGTCGGGAAAAAAAGCTGACCCGCACAGTGATAAACCCAAAAATATGAATGCACTCGCTGAATACGATAATTTTTAAGCAAAAGAATAATAAAGACTACATGTGGCGTCACATCAGAGTCAGGCTGACTATAAGAGGAGGAGATTCCTCCATGTAATTTGATCAATGGACAAACAAGATAATGGTGATAAGGGTGAGCAGAGCAGATGTATTGCTTTAATATATCCTGAAATGAGGCTGCTGGGAGGTTCTGGCCGAGTGAAACAAACAGTCATAGCTTTGTTTTATCATCGTGTCCGCGTTACCAACGCTCATTTATTCAAGTGTTGTCAGCCAAGCCTCAAATGCAGCTGGAAAAAAAATCATTGTGCGACTCTAAGATCTGGTATACGATTATGAAATCCCTGTATAATTGTGTATTTATAGTATTTATACACAATGCTAGATAATCTTCAGTACACGTCATACTGCCGAGCAGCAAACATGTTATCTATTCTTCGCAAGGAGGGAGTATCTTCTTTGAGATGGCAACACTCTCCTTGAAAAAACAGGTTTTCTGCAAAACAAGGCACGAATATAACCTAGTTACTAAATCTAGTAACTAAACCTAATACTTTCTCTGTCAGAAACAAACAGTCATAGCCTTGTTTTATCATCATGTCCGCGTTATCAACAGTCATTTATTAATGCGTTGTCAGCCAAGCCTTAAATGCAACTGGAAAAAAATTACTGTGCGACTCAAAGATCTGATATATGGTTATGAAATACCTGTATAATCCAGTTATTTTTATTATTATTATTATTATTATTATTATTTAATTTATATTTCTTTGATGCTGGAAGCCATCGGCAGAAACCTACAGAGTAGCAGTGAACTGTGCCTTTGAGTCTCAGCTCTGTCTACTCAGAAACCCCTTGCATAAACTCCTGGATTAGAGCTACTAAAGCACAGCTCTACTTCAGCCTCATGTAGAGTAAAGTAGGACTTAAACTGCACTTTAATCCCCAACCTAGTGTAGCCATGCCTCTGTTTAAGATTAATGGCTACATATTGATTTGGACTGAACATTGGGATATAATAGCTGAACAATTTCCAAAGACATTAACAGCACATTTGGTGGTACCGCTGCTCTGTTTTCAACTTTTATCTGTATAAATATGATCCAAATTCTTATTGTGTGTGTTTGAATGGATTTTGTATCTGATGACTCGGTGAAACTAATCCCTCTCTTCTTTCTTCTCCTTCAATTATTTGCAGGTACTCTCTGAAACCCAACGATCAGATCCTGGCTGAAGACAAACACAAAGAACTGTTCGTACCTCCTACAGTATTTTGCAACATTATCTGTAGAAACCAGACCGTGGTAGCGCTCTTACACACGGGTTTACCTAATCTTCTCACAGTGTTTGCATTCGGCACACAGAGATGCATCTGAAATCTGAGTTTGTGCCTCTTCGTTCTGGAGCAGGGCAGTCAAAACAGGCGCACGCCAGAAATCACCACGATTGACCTCTGCTCCTTCATGGACGGCCAATAGCAGAGCAGCAGACCCAGTGCACTGAGACGGTCTCGTCCAATAGCAAACTAGGACGTTTCACCTCCCTGTCCCTCTGAGACGAGAGCCAGAACACAAACATTTAACAGCAGGAGATAAGAAATACACATGTGGCCATGTGTGTTTCTACTCATATACGTTGACCCTCCATGGCTGTGTATGTAACCACAGGTTGTCCTTTAGTAATATCAGCCTGTTCATGTATTTTTAGGATAAATGATATATGTTTAAATTATTAAGAGAGAAGCCCTCCCACCCCCCCCAAAAAAAAACAAATGGGTATATGTACCATATACCATAAATCAAGAATGAGAGTGTTAATGATGATTCCCTGCTTAGAGGGGGGAGGTGGTTTAGCAGAGGAATCCTTTTCTGTTGGTATGTAGGAAGGTTTTAGTCCATACATGTTTAGTTTCTCAGCCTGGCCTCTCTGGTTGTTCTTGTTTTAAGTCCTCAGGGAAATGAATATTCTGGAGATTCCCTCCCGGTGAAAACACTTCACTTCTACAATAGACAGTCGCCCCTATTCCATTTTTCTTCCAATCTCCCAGATGACTCTCCCCCCTCTGCAACCTCTGGCTCAGTCTCAGGACCTTTAGCAGCAGTGGGCCTGTCACAGCATATTCGAACACGCCGTCTGCAACGCTCGCAGAAACCACACAAATGCGTATCTGTTGCGTAGCGTAGGTTGAAATGGGAGCTATATTTAGGCCGCATAACGCGGCAAATCAGAGATGCCTCAGCCGGGAAGCGAAAAATCAAAGCGGCAGCATCGGTTATGTAACGGGCGTAAATGGTTCCGATAGTGGAGTCTGTGGTCAGTCATGCATGCACTTAATGTGGAGAGGATATGAGGCTGGTATCTGCAGAGAGTGATAGCAGATGAGGCCGCAGGCCATCGAGCCGCATCCATCCACAAGAAAACTGTGTGTGCAGTGGCATAAACGATACATTAGCAATGTGATAAGCAAGAGTAAAAGTTGTTTAAATGCAGTTTGTCCAATTCATTTGGGGAAAATGGCATGTTCACTTTGTTGCAGAGAATGTGCAGCCAGCAGATGAATAGTTATTCTGCATAAAAAGCATGGATGGCTCTGTCAAGAATTTTAAAATGTCCTAATTGAACTGTTATATCTCTTGGCTGTAGCTTTGAGTCAGACTAAACTTTCTGTTCCTTACTAGTCCCTATTTAACAATTTGAGAGAACTGAGTTCATTTTTAAACTTTTCATTAATGTTTACTCTTGCATTTAGCCATGTAAATAACATCAATTGCATGTCTGTGTGTGTAGGTTTGCAGAGATGGTGAAGAAGTTCAAAGTTGAGTACCACGCTGGAGGAGCCACACAGAACTCTATAAAGATTGCTCAGGTCAGTCATGCACGGATAAACGCAAATATTTTACTATGCATGTTGCCCTCTGTGAAGGAGTGAGCCCATGTTGACCTGAGCTGTGTTCGCTGTCTGCAGTGGATGATCCAAGAACCTCATAACGTAGGCACCTTCTTTGGCTGCATTGGCAAAGACAAGTTTGGAGAGATCCTGAAGGAGAAGGCTGTTGAGGCTCACATCGACGCCCACTATTATGAGCAAGATGAGGAGCCCACAGGGTCATGTGCTGCTTGCATCACGGGTGACAACCGGTGGGTAAAATTAAAGAAAGAGAGATATATGTTAAGTCATTATAATATTATCTGAATGCATCACCTTATTCCTGTTGTTTCCTCCTCTCAGGTCACTTGTTGCTAACCTAGCCGCTGCTAACTGCTACAAGAAGGATAAACATCTAGACCTGGAGGAGAACTGGAAGCTGGTGGAAAAAGCTAAAGTTTACTACATAGCTGTGAGTATTGCCAAACCACCACTGAGCAGCTTGTTCCATTAACATCTGAAATTCAGGTCAAGCACTGTCCCTTCAGATCATAGACTGTATAAACTATGAACAACCTCCTCGTTTAATTAATACTAGGTTCTGCACGGATTAGACACTCTTACAGTCCCACGGGACCACTTTACAGAGTGGTTGGCATGGCAACTGGTAGTCGACTTCATGTACACCATGTTTCTATAGCGTCAAATAACTAAATATTTGAAATACGAAAAAAAAATTGACACCTGAACATGCATCAACGTTACATTAACAGAAATAATAAACCAATAACATGGAGGGGGTGGAGCTTATGACCTATACTGCAGCCAGCCACCAGGGGGAGCTCTGCTTGCTTTAGCTTCACTTTTGAGGAGCAGATCCACTGTCTATGCTATAGATACACCAATCAGGCATAACATTATGACCACCTTCCTAATATTGTGTAGGTCTCCCTTGTGGCAGTCAACAGTTGTGACTCGTCAGAGGATGTACATGGGCCTTCTGTGTCCTGTGGTGTCTGGGAACAGAGTGGTGTTAGTGGGGGACTTTGGGTCCTGTGGGTTGAGGGGAGGGGCCTCTGTGGTTGAGGCTTATTCCTGTGTATTCCACAGATACTTGCTCAATTGTTCATAAAGCGTTTTTGTGTGTGTGCCTGTGTCGGGCTGCATCCTGCTGGGGATGGCTGCTGCCATCAAGAAGTGTCATTGCTATGGGGTGGGGGTGCCTGGTCTGGTCTAGGTGGGTGGTACATGTCTAAGTAACATCCACATGAATGCCAGGGCCAAAGGTTTCCCAGCAGAACATTGAATTGTCACAAGATGGTCAAAGTTATTTAATTCTGGTCATAATGTTGTGGCTGATCAGTGTATAAGAGGACCCACAGGGGACTTTCAAGATATACTGGTGCATTTTCAGTTCCTGGCCTGACATTCAGTGACTAATCAGAGCCATCAGATATAAAAAGCAGATTAGTTTTGACCCGGTGTCACTCCCTCCTTCCAGGGTTTCTTCCTGACCGTCTCTCTCGAGTCCATCCTAAAAGTGGCAAAGCACGCTTCTGAAAATAACAAGCTGTTTTGCCTGAACCTCTCCGCGCCCTTCATCTGCCAGTTCTTCAAGGACAACCTCATGCAGGTTATGCCCTACGTTGACGTGCTGTTTGGCAACGAGACGGTAAGCCACACTTTTCGCCGTGCTCGCTGCGTACGTGCTTGTTCTGCACTCCAGCGTCCCCTGTCTTTGACTAAAACCTAAATATTTTGTTTTCTCAGGAGGCAGCTGCTTTTGCTAAAGAGCAAGACTTTGAGGTGAGTTGTTTGGCTTTTGAAACATATTACCCGTGTAGTTTGTGTATAATCAACTGGTTGGGTTAATGTGTGTTTTGTCTGTAGACCAAGGACATTAAGGAAATTGCCAAAAAAGCCCAGGCTTTACCCAAAATCAACACAAAGAGACAGAGGATTGTTGTTTTGACCCAGGGCAAGGATGATACCGTTCTGGCCCAAAGTAAGATTTTCTTTTTTTCTTTTTTTGATTTCTTAGGTTACTGTAATGTCTCCTTTTCTATTATCTTTTTATGGAGATTGATTGTTGCGTATAACTTTCCTCATGTGTCTGTTCAGGTGACAAGGTTGAGACTTTCCCTGTGCTGAAAATTGACCCCAAGGACATTGTTGACACCAACGGTGCAGGTGATGCGTTCGTAGGAGGTAGGATTTTCCTGAGTTTCTTTATGACACATTGCCTCTTGATTTCTTGGGATTCCTTCTTACGGTTTTTCTGTTGCGATGCAGGCTTCCTCTCTGAACTGGTCCAGGAGAAGTCGCTGGATAAGAGCGTGAAGGCTGCTCATTACGCCGCCAATGTCATCATCAGACGAGCGGGTTGCACCTTTCCAGAGAAACCTGACTTCAACTGAAACCTTCACACCTTGCCTCCATAGATATGACCCATAATTGCCTGTTTTATACAAATACGTCCCTCAGTGAGTTTTACTTTTGTTTAGTTTTTTTAATTCAGCCGCCTGTCCCTGCTATTTTTTTAATAATTTCTTACCAACTAAGATTTTGGCACGCCGTTAAAACGTGCCTGTCTCAGAGTTCTCCACTTGGGGCCACTAGAGGATTGTGCACCCAAGATGGGAGTTTTGTGTTTTATATAAATGACCAGAAAGAAATCATGGTAACAGCAGGGATAGTGATGGTTTAAATCTAAATGGGGAAAATCCTGTTTTCGTGGACTGTTGTTTTGGGATTGTTTTTTCAAGTATTATGGGTCTGACGCCCGTCAGACTCTACTGCGAGCACAAAAGGCTGTTTCAACGGGAAGACGCATCACACTCAGAGGACTAAAGAATAAGACATCACTGTCAATGGAGGTTTTGGATGCTGCACCTCAACGTGAAGTGTTGATTTGTTTCATGAGCTTAATTTTAGTTGTTTAGATTTAATTTAACAGGCCAGTTATGATGATGAATGATTTTGGTAATGTTCTTAAATGTGTCAAAGCCTCAGTCTGCTAAGTCCTGTGATTTTCAGATTTACGTTGTTTTGTCCAAGCTGTTTGACAGTAGCTGCGCTAAGAACCGAGTGCCTTTCTTTCCTCTTCTGTAAATGTTAAAATTTACGGACTTGACGAGCTGAGGCCTGTGGATGTTACACAAACCTATACATACGTAAACATGTGTCTGCGCAGAGAAACTTGCAACTCTACCGGTGACTTGACGTAAATGCATGCAAGGTTATGTAAGTTATTGGAATGAGATCATTATATTTGGAAGTTCTCTGTCAGAGGAATACAGTGGGCATTACAACAGACCTCTGCTGTTTTTCACTTGAATTGGTTGTCTCTCTTCTTAATGGGTGTGTGTTTGTCTCCTGCAAAATCATGGCACAACTTCAGGACTGCCAGCTCCGTTAAAACAGACATGGACAGGAAATGAATTTTTACCTAATCAGATTTTAATAATTTTGTTGGATAACTTCTGTTACAAATAGAAGATACAGAAGAAATTGGAGGGAATGTCATAAGCTATCCGTTACATGGGGCCAAACATTTCAAACGGACACTGACAGGGTCTGCGCAACACTGAGCTAAATGCTTAACACTTGAACATAACTATTCTGAATTCAGACTCTCTTCAAAGGAGCAAGGTGCACGTGCGGTTTTCTGACAACGATAAGAAGTGATGTATCTGGTAGCACTGAAATAACCGTGTTCTTCCATTTAATAGTTTCTTTGTATGTTAAGATGCACCTGACAGCCTTATGTGACCTTTTGCTTCCTGGTTTCAACACTCGAGTTGCCCGTGTGTGCAGTAGACTGTTGTCCTGACACTGACAATAAAACACTTTGTCATTTATTCGCAATTTTGTGTGTGAGTTTTTTTTTTATTTATTTATTTAAGGTTTGAAGACAGTTTGTGATGCCTTTATTAGATGTTAAACAATAAAAAAAAAAAAAATGTCTTCTTGTGAGAGATTTTTGAATCAGTTCTTTTTAGGCTTCCCACATCTGGTCTAAAATAAACCTACATGAAGTGTTAAGACAATAAAATGAGAGGCGCCTCTTCAGTTTTGGAGAAGTGTCTGCAGCTTTAAAACGTTAGCTTACTAAAATCTGTTCATACTGTGCACATTCAGGGCAGGTGTCATGCAATCACATTTAAACTAACCTAGCCAAAGTTACAGTCTTTTCTGATGAACACCTGTTTAAAAACACATGACCCACTTGAGTGGAAAAATAAAATGGTTTAATGTTACAATAAATAAAGAAAAATGTGTTTTCTGTTCGTATGAGATGGAATCAGAGGATGAACTGAAGCACAGCGGCTGTTTATTGTTTGCTATTGTTGCTGCGTTTCCCTTTTTTGTCTCAGCCGTTCCTCTTGCAAAGCAATGTCCAGTGCTCGGAGCTGTTTCAGGAAGCCGTGATTAGGGAGGATGCACCGGCGCTGTCGCACATGCTCAATGGCATCCACCACTGTTAAATTGTGTCTCATCATCAGGTATGCCAAGACCAGGGTTGCTGACCTGCTTCTACCCATCACACAGTGCACCAGCACCTTGCCTGGAAAGAAAGATGACAGGTAGGTTCATTAGAAAGGACTGCAAGCTTCTTCTGCACAGAATGATGCCAATTAAAGGTTTTGTTGCTGTCCTTCGCTCTCCTCCGTGACTTACTCTCTGGGTGACTGAGGGCCTCGTGGATGAACTGTGCTGCAGGGCAAAAGTACTGGGAGATGTTAAAGGTGGGCTTGTCATCAGCCTCTACTCCAAAATACTGGATATCCATGTCCCTGTAGTACTCGACACCAGTCAGCACATTGTTGAATTTTCCCTCTGCTGCGTTCAGGACGTGGGTGATACCCAGATCCATCAGGCCCCGCACCTCCAGAGCTGTTTTTCTGTTTTTAATCAACACACAGACTGAACATCTTGAACTCGGACACATCAGACTGATTTATTCTGTGTGTGTGTGTACGTGCATTTACTCACTCGTCGCCGATGTAGACGCTGGGCCACACCTGGTTGACATGTGTGTACTTAGCTGCAGTGCCGGTCCAGAACAGCTGCTCCAGGTCTAATGTACCCGGTGTGATGTAGTCACTGTCTGGATCCACCTGCACCGCTGCGTACGGGTTCCTACTTCTGGACTTCACCGCAGAGGAAGACATGTCTCACCCCTGCCCTGCAGAAAATACAACACATAATGCACCTTAAATAAATGTTGCCATGTTGTCGTCGTTCCGGCTGTCAGGAGATCTAATTTTAACACCTGTGGGGTTTGTTGCACAGCCTCCATTTGCCAGTCACAGGAAGTGATTAGTTGATATGCAGAATATTTATATGCAGTCCAAGAAATAATAAAGCAACAATTCACAGTTTTCAGCTTTTTTAACTGAATTTCTTTGGTTGTTGTTGTGTTTAGTTGGACAAACAGGACTTTTTAATACATTACTGCACATAAATAGAGATGAACACATAGTAATAAAACAATACACTTTTACTGGGAAAATAAATGACAACACTTCCAATTAAGTTCGAAATGTGCGCTCAAAAAGGGAATTAATTGTTACCAAACATCACACATACTGCACATTTTGATCTTCCTGTTGTCATGCCGCATGCTCCCCCTTCGGGAAAGAGAGTGGATGTGGGTGTAAGTGTGTGTGAGGGCGGGGTTCACTAATCAGCTGTTGTGCGTAACCATGGGAGCAGCTGACAGTTGTCACTTCTTTGTAGCCACATACAAGTTCAAGTAAAAGACAGTGAGAGTTATCGCTTGATGCTGGAAACGTCACTTGTTCATGGAATCATGGAATCAGTACAGAAAGCAGAATACAAACTGATTATTAACCAATTTTTAAGGTAGTAATTTGTACGGATTTGTTTAAATGTATTGATTTGTTTTACTCTCTTGTAACTTGAGTTTTTTTTTTATTAACCAGTTAACTTTTCTTTCATCCTGCTCCTTCATCTTCATCTCTGCTCTCTGTATGTGCTCTACTTCCATTTTCACTCTTCACGCGCATCTTTCTGAAACTGTGCAAACAGTGCAGCCTGATCTGCCCCTGGTAATCGTCTGTTTAAAAGAGAACGAGAAAGAGCTGACTTACCTCTTTGAAATCTGCCTCTGAACAGGATCACGGGCTCAGCTTTCCTCTGTGGACGTGCGTGAGAGCTGAGTGTTGTGTGTGCCGTTTGTGTGTATCACAACGCAGACCTCCCTCCGCGTGGAGACTGTAATGCCTGATCTGGAATGGTAACTGCTCTCCCAGGGTCTGTTTAAAGATGATATTTTTAGGCGGCCTGGGCCTCAACACCTGACCTCGACAACGTGACCCGTGCACACAGATGCTGTCTCATAGCTTTCTTAAAGTGATTTGAGTCTCCAAATGTGACTGCAATCACTTCCCCTTATCCAATATGGCAAAGAAATACGATTAAGCACAAGTCCCGATTTACCAGGAAGCAAAAGAAGATTTGAAAGAGTGGTTTGTTGCATCAATCTCATCAGAGGAATGTCACTAATTTGTAGACAGGTGTGATCCTCTCTCAGTGCGGTTATTTCTGGAGACATAAAACTCAAAGCATTCACTTGTTTTCCACTGCCTTGATGACAGATGACACACAGATAACTTTTTTTGTTTTTAATTACTATTGAGAGAGAAACGGTGAAGCGGCTTGTTCGCTGTCAGGGCTTGTCACTTTCGTCCTCCTCTGGGACCTTGAGGCTCAGCTCCAGCCGCCTGAGCTGCTCCAGAAATCCAGCGTTGGGTCCAATGTCTCGGTTGAGACGCACGGCGATGATGGCCTCCGCTAACGACAGGCCCTGACAGATCATCAGATACGCCAAGACCAGCGCTCCAGAGCGGCTGACACCCATAGCACAGTGAACAAACACCTTCCCTGAAAGACACTTTAATCAGTACATTTAATTTAACACAAAAGTTAAACACATAGGTCAGTACATCTCCCCAAATCTTAAAATAACATGCAGTATGGCAACATTTATCCCTTTGCTGTAGGTAATAAGTAATTCATTTAACAAGTATAGGCCTCACAGATGGGTGCATTACACTATAAAAATAAGCTTCATCATTCATGAGCCGCCTTATGACAAGATCTGAAATTGCACCATCACTCTGTGCAGCTGGAAGCTCTCCAGTAAAGAGATAACATTCAAATCTGAGAAACAGTAACTAATGGATGCTCGGTAATTACATGTCTGTGTTTTGCATGACCCTCTCTGTATTTCCCTAACACAACAACATTTCAATAAGTTCATAATATCCGTTGGTGCTGCAATCCTTGAGTTGTGTGTCAGAAATGTCTGTGCATGCTTTATCTTCTCCTATCTCTTATCTTCTCTCAAGATTAATAATTTATGTTGCTGTTAATGCGCACACTACTTCCGTTTCGACTTTGTCTCACTGACCATTTCTCCTCAGAGCACTGTCTATGAACTGTGCAGCAGAGCTGAAGAAAGGTTGTAGGTTAAACTCCGGATGGTCTGCAGCTTCAACGCCGAGGTACTCCACATGGAGATCACTGTAGAACTGCTGACCTGTGTTGATGCGGTGTCGACCTGCCGCAGCGTTCAGGATGTGAGTTACACCCAGAGAGGAGAGGATGTTTTTATCTCGTGCTACAGACCTGCAAACGCACACCGAGTACAAGTCTGACTTATCGGAATATGGATTTGCAATATTACATGGTGCTGAATATGATTTGTATTGGTTTTCTTTACTCACACGTCTCCGATGTAGAGATTAGCCCAGACTTGATTGACAGGTGCCAGAGGCTTCCTGTTTGTCCAAAGAATTTCCCTCAGCTCTGTCAGAGATGGCGTTTCCTCCAGCGGGCTTAAGTGCCCTCTGCAGCAACAGAAACGTGTGTCTGTGTGCATATGTCGATGTTTCTGGCTTTTATGTGCGTCGCAGTGTGTCTTTTTACAGTGTTTTGGCCTGTTGTCGCCTCCTCCTCTCCCTCTCCAGGCTCATGTCCAGGCTGCGGAGCTGCTGCAGGAAGCCTGGGTTGGGGCAGATGTCTCGGTGCGGCCTGACGGCTGCCACCGCCTCCTGCAGCCTCAGGCCCTCCACAATCATCAGGAAGGCCAGCACTAAGGTTGCAGAGCGGCTCACGCCCATCATGCAGTGTACGAACACCCGTCCTGGGAAAGGGACATTTGCTTTTACCTTTAGCACCAGATTACATCAAGCACATTTGGTGTTCAGTTTTGTTTACTATCTTTAGGACAATCTTAGCAAAAACTTGACATTATAGACATGATAAATCATTATACTGGCTCTAGCTGTAAATCTTAAGACCACCAAAACTGTGCCGACTTGCCTCCCATGGCCAGTGCAGCTCTGATGTATCGCGCAGTTGGATAGAAGAAAGGACTAAGGACGAACTCTACTGCATCATCAGCCTCCACCCCATAATAATCCACCGTCATGTCTCTATAGAAACGTGGGCCCGTATTGACGTAGAATCGTGGTCCAGGCCCGGGATTGGGAGGTCCATGAGCAGCGTTCACAATGTGAGTTATGCCGAGACTGTGGAGAACGCCCTTGTCCCGGGCCGCCGCCCTAAAACCCAACCCCACATTCACTCCTGCATGAGTCAAGGAACATATTTAGATGCACGTGCCTGCATGTTACTGCGTGGGAACCTACTCGTTGCCGATGAAGAGGTTAGGCCAGACTTGATTGACGTGTCCAGTAGGTTGTCTGTCTGCCAGCAGGAACTCCTGCAGCTCTGACACAGATGGTGGTTCATACGGAGGATCCCTAAGCGACATGCTGACAAACACACATAAGAAACATTAATCCTCCTCTTTGAATGAAATGTTATCTCGTTCTCACACTGCAAAGAACTCACGTTAATCTTTCCCCAGGAAGCCACACCAGCATGTGTTCTTAGCCCACACATTCATCTTCAATGAGTAATAACAGAAACCTGAACGATCCCCCAACCAACCTGTTTCCACTCTGAATAATATAAAGCTTACCTTCCTTCGAGGCAGTGAAAACTCCTCTCCCACAATCGCTGCTCTTCTTTCTTCACAAACACTCACACACCCATACACAACCGTAGCCCCTTTCCTTTTATAACTCTGTAATCATACACTCATTAGTGACACGTCCTGCAGACTGTGTTCACTGGCAGTTTAGAGCCCTTTTAAAAAAACACATTCAATCCACATACCTGAAGCTTTATTCTTATGTACAACAATGTGGCTTTAGCCTGTGGACTTTAACATTACCTCACTTGTTTCCATAATGACTGCAGGGTGTTATGCAACAACACCCCCACCTCCCTGTTCTGCATGTCTCTCTGTTCCCACCCGAGTGCAGAGTGACGCTGCTGCTCTGCACCTTTAAGTTATATGATCAGAACTGTCAACAACATTCACCAGTGATTTGTTAACTTTAGTTGAATCTATTGTATTCAGACTGAATCTTGGTTGGCTAAATTTGGGTTGTGTTCATTGGATTTTATTAATAAATAAAAAGGGAAACAGTCCCCATTACTTTAGGGATAATGTATGTAAAGATAAGTAAGCAATACTTAAGTGCACCAGTGAACATATGAGCTACAGTCTGTAAGAAACCTACTTCCATCATTTATTTTATCACGAGCTCGTCATTTGGGTATCTATATGTCCACTTTGTAGTTTAATTATGAAAATATTTGTTAAGTGATAATACAATTGGCATTTCTTTCCAGAATGAAAAGGCAGCAGTTAACGCGACGCATGTTAATCAAACGAGTGACATGTGTTTTCAAGGAGAAAAGATATGTCTTTGTCAAAATGCATTTTGCTTTGAGGATTTAAGGAACCACACGGTGTCTTAGTAAGCACCCTCTTCAAGTCTTGTACAAAAACAGGATGTGCATAAATTTCAATTTCAATGAGATACACGGAAACGTTTTTAATGAACATAAGAACGATCATAGAGTATTTACAAGGAGCGTGGACATGACTGGAAATACTGATAGATTACATTTGAATACACTTTGAATATGTAAAACAACACGAACAAGCACGGCGGCACGTGGATATTTACAACAGTACAACATTACAACAGGAGCGCTGCCGCTGTGCCCAGACGTTACATTTCAGCAAGGAAAGAAGTAAAAACAAGGAATTCAAATGTCACTGCACACTCACTCACACCTCTAACTGCATCCTGATGACGCTTAAGTTATAGTTTACAGTACAACACTGATTAGACAGGAGTGTGACGAATGGTTAATGAAAGAGAAGAGGAAGATGTCAGAGAAGAGGACACAGCCTCCTTCTTCGTGTCAGGTGATCATCCAGCTTGAGGAGAAGGGACAGGAAGTTCCTGTTGGGGTAAATGGCTCGTTTTTGAATGACGTGCCTCAGAGCATCTCTCAGGGAGAGACGCTGCCGCAACATCAGGTACGCCAGGACCAAAGAGGCCGATCGGCTCACCCCCATGATGCAGTGCACCAACACTTTTCCTGTGGAGAGGGATGGAAAATAAAAAACATATATGTAACAAAACTAAAGTAGTAGTAGTGGAACAGTGAGATGATGCATGTACTTTACCATCTTTGTTCTTCAAGGCTTTATGTATGAAGTCAGCTGCAGATTTAAAGTACTGACTGAGGTCAAAGTGGTCTGAATCCTCTGCTGGGATGCCCAAGTAAATGCAGGTGTTCCCGTAAAAACTCTGGTCGCCGATGCTGCCCTGCTTGGAGTGCGCTGCGTTGAGGACATGAGTGATGCTCAGCTTTTGTAACGTCTTTCTGTTCTGTGCTACAGCTCTGGAGAGAGAAAAAAGAGAGAGAAAAATGTGGCAAATAAAGCAGAAGCATCACAATTTACTCATTAACTATTCAATAAATGTTACATAGGTTCTGCACTTCATCAGGCAATATAAAACCATGTATTGCTGTCTTGCAGTGTTCAGCAAAACCAGACACTCACACATTTCCTATGTACAGGTTGGGCCAGACTTCATTCACTGGTGTGAGCTCCAGTGCGCAGGAATCCAAGATGAGCTCCAGTTCTTTAATGAGCACCAGATCCTGTCGCTTGTTGCTCCCTGACATTCTCCCCGAGACACAAAGTGCTCCTCCAACAGACCCACCGGCTGCTTCTGCAGTCTGTGCCCACTGCCCCTACACCATCAGAGTATACAGCTCAGTGAGAGGCATGAGCAGGTGGTGGTTTGAATGCTGCGTGGCTCCAAAATTAGCTCTCTGTGTTCGGTGTGTTCTCTCACACTGGATGCAGAGTTATTTAATGTTGCATTGATTGGTCTGTTCACTGATGCCAAAGACCCCAGGGGGAATAGATGGGAACTCTCTCTGTCGCCATGGAGGTCACACCAGAGGAGGACATACTTTAGTTTATACATATAGTAAATGGAACAAATTGTCTTAACGTGCGCTGAGAGGAAGTGTTTTATTAAAGAGTTGCATTATTTGCTTTGCGTTATTTTGACACATGTAACTCTTGATCCTGCAGTTTTCGGTCCAGCCCTATGAGCTGCCTCAGGAAGCCTCTGTTAGGGAAAATCCAGCGCTTCTGCTGCACAACGCGTATAGAGGACAGAAGACTGAGGTGGTGATGGATCATCAGGTAGGCCAGGACCAAAGCAGCTGAACGGCTCACACCCACAGCACAGTGCACGAAAACTTTACCTGGAAATCATACACGTAAAAAAAAGATTCTAAAATTATATCATCTGGAGAAACTGTACGACAGCCTGCAGTACCTCCTGATGTCAGAGCCTGGTGAATGAACTCAGCAGCGGGGTGGAAGTAAGGTGAAAGGTCAAATGTCGGCAGGTCGTTGGCAGGGACGCCGCAGTATTTCACCGTGGTTCCATAGAAATCATCGCTGCCCTTACAGCAGAGCTTACCGTGCGCGGCGTTCAGCACGTGGGTGACGCCAAGATTGTAGAGTCCCAGTTTGTCGTGAGACATAAACCTGACACAAATAATACTACTATTAGTAGCAAATCCAGACTCATGCGTGTGCATTTTAATGCAGCATGGGACGCTCACATGTCTCCCAGGATCAGGTTAGGCCACACCTCGTCTCCATGGCGACAGGAGCGTGGAGCTGAATGCAAAATCTCCTCCAGCTCCTGGAGTGACGGGATCTCCCTCACAAGCTTTGAATCCCCCGTCGCGCATGTGAGCTTTTCCTCCTCTCCTGAGGCTGTGTCAATCACATTTCTCTGCTCGGCGTCTTGAGGATCACATGTCTCCCCCGTTACAGCATCAGAGGACGACTTTCCGTTGTCCATTGCTGAGCTGGCGTGCGTGTGTAAACTGTTCTGTTCTTTCCCTAAAGCTAAATCTGTCGCCTTTGATTCTGTTTCAACTGTTTCACTTCACTCAGACCTTTGATTGCCAAAAACAGGTGGTGCTCTTTGCCACCGCCTCTCGGGCCAAACTCTCGCTCTATACTGATGTGGTGGGATGTGTGACTGGCTTAAAACTTGAACCAAATCATTAAAGGTGCCTATTTCAGACCTAAAGAAACATGACCTGCTGTCTGATCCAAGTTTCTGCTGAGTGTGGCCAGCAGATGTCAGTGTGCTTTAGGCAGCCGCCCTACATGAGGCCACCAGATCTTCTTTGCTGCTGCTGTTCATTATTGTCTCTTCCTGTTTGATGTTGCCTAGTTGTCAGAAGCATGTTGGTCGTGAGATACTCCCACGAGCGGAGACAGACAGCTCATCTGAAACATCTGACAGCACGGGAGCCACTGATTTCTGGTAAGAGAGCCACCGTTTGATCTTTCAGAGTAAGTTTTAAACAACAACATGAACTTCCTGTGACTTGTTTGTTCTGAAATGAACATGTCACCCTTTACTTTTCATGTTCAAGTGTGTGTTTATGTAGTTTATGTCCAGCTGAGCCTATGCTGAAATGTCGCAGTCCGGTGTTACATTGTTGGTTGGTGGTGGACAGACTATGAGCCCTTTGTCAAACTGTCTCTCTCTCTCTCTCACACACACACACACACACACACACACACACACACACTGAAGGGCTTTCTCTCTCACAGCTGTATGTCACTGCTCACTGTGACTCACTGTAAGCCAGCCAAACGAGCTGACATGGCACTTATGAATCCCAAGTAAAGCCACGGCACAGAGAAGCCGCAGGATGTTGCCAGCAAAATCTAGAGGCTAGTTAAAAATAACAGCTCTCTCTTTGAGGGAACAGAGCAGCAGCTACCTCGGTGAGTTACTTTAGACACGTACCAGCTTAGTGTGATCACCTCGGACGTGTATCGTCATCATCACTGAGAGCTTTCATTACCAATAAATGTCCTCATGGATTGGAGTCATGAGATGTTTAATTGGGAGTGGCTGTTTACTTCAACAAATCCTTTCCGCTGGATGGTGCTGTAATATTAAACCTAGACAATTATTGTTATTAAATTTTCATTTTTTGGCACTTCCCCTGCAGCTTACAGTTATTTTTGGCATCAGTTAATCAGCGTATTGTTTTTGTGATTCATCAGTTTATCCTGTTAAACTCTTGTTGTTCAAATGACCAAAAATTCAACGTTTTTGCTTGAAAAACAGAAATGAGCACAACTGTTTTCTGTCCACCTGCTACCTAATCAATCATCTGAGTCTGTTCCAAAGAGGATCATCTGTTTTTGTTCGTTTTTCACATTTCAGTAAAGAAACGATTTATTAGCTTTGAGGTTTTGGTCTGACATAAATAACAGTGACAGTTGGGCTTTACGAAATTTAACAAGCCAACCTATTGATTCATGTGGAAAGTAATCAGCTGGATTAGTCTAGGATGTAAATAATCATCAACATTTATTGATACCCCATTCTGTTATAGACTTAATTAACCTAATCGGCGCCGCTTCTACGAAAGCAGAAACTGCTTATCTGGGTAGCTTTTAAGTGTATCAACATTAGGGCTATCGCTCACATTAATGTCATGTTGGTCGAGCCATGCAGACCTTTGGAGCAGTAGTGAGTCCAGGGTGAGCAGCATCGCGGTGAGCTTATCAGAAGGTCAAAGGGCAAAAGTAAGAACAAAAAGTCAGAGGCAAGTGATTCATTTGTATCTGAGTGTGTGCAGAACCGGAACCTGCTCTGCCTGTTACGTGGAAAACTTTGACGGTTGGTGATTTATTTTTTTCTCATGAAATGACACGGGTGGAACGGAGAGGGTGTTTACGCTGAGGTTGACTTACTGTTTGTTTTCATTTTTTTTTTACATACATATGCTTGCTTTGCGTGGAACAGGGTGACCTGAATGCAGATGATGCAACAGCACTGCGTAGCCTGCAGTGTGTGGTGCCATAAAAGCACAATCAAGCTGCCTCATACTAGATTGCTCCAACACTGAATGTATCCTGTCATAGTGATTTAATCATATGCGTTATCATGTCATTAAAAAAAATCCACTAATATTTATTTTAAAGAAAATTTCACTGTTAAAAAAACACTATAAAATGTGAATATTGTGACTTTCCTAACTAATGGTCCAAAAACACTATATTATCACAACAGCTGCAGTTTGAGGATTATTGGATGAAAGTCT
The DNA here is from genome assembly GCA_005024645.1 of Planiliza haematocheilus. Taxonomy (NCBI): domain Eukaryota; kingdom Metazoa; phylum Chordata; class Actinopteri; order Mugiliformes; family Mugilidae; genus Planiliza; species Planiliza haematocheilus. The sequence goes on along the minus strand of SRSE01001339.1, from coordinate 7,777,205 downwards.
TTGTTTTTGGTTGACAGTTTTCAATTGTTATTATTTTATTTAAATTTTATCTATATAGCGTCAATAACAATACAAATAGTCTCAGGACGCTTTACAAAATCCGGTCTAAACCTGTCCAGAAACCCCCAGAGCACACTCAAATTGCCATCTGCCTAAGGCCAGGCCACACATTCATACTGTAGGGTAAGTAGTTGTGATCAAAAGCATGCAAATTGAGTTGTTCTGTCCAGTTTTACATTCAAACAATAGGACTGATAGAGGCAGTGATGACATCAAATAATCACAACACAGTGGAGAATGAAGTGGCACTTGATTATTAAACGAATTGCTTTTGAAAAAGCAGTCAGAACATTAGTGTGCATGTGTTAATGATATCCCTCTGTGTTTGTGCGTCTGCAGCGGCATGGCACCGCAAGAAGACCGAGTGAGTGCCTGGAGTTGGGAGCAGGTGGCCAAGTGGTTGGAGGGAGAAGGCTTCGGGAAGTATGTGGAGTTACTCTGCATGCAGCACCGCCTGGACGGCCCCAGCCTCCTGGCTCTGACTGAGGCCGACCTGCGGGGGCCTCCTCTGGGACTCACCGTGCTGGGAGACATCAAAAGGCTAACAATAGCCCTCCGCCGGCTCCAGAGACAAAACCAAGCCCAGCTGGAGGAGCTGGGCCTGCAGCCTTCGGACATTCTTCCTGCTGGGCTCTCGCTGGGCGCCACGGGGGTCGAATGGAGCTGTGACGAAGCTGACAGGAGGTTTAATGGAGGTGATCGCTTGTGTAATGGGACTGAACTACGGCAGAGGAACGGCAATAGATCGGGATATGGTTCAGGACTGGCTCTGTGTCATACGCACTCCAATGGGAGGTGTAGGCAGCAGTTAGCTGGCAGATTGGACCCAGAGCTGTGGAAGACAGTTATCAGTTGCGTGTATGTGTTCTTTGTGTTTGGATTCACATCTTTCGTCATGGTCATTGTACACGAGCGAGTCCCTGACATGAGGACGTACCCACCCCTGCCTGATATATTCCTGGACAGGTATAAATCATGCGTGTTTTGCAATGATGATCTCAGTAAATATCTAAAAGAAGATTCCTACACTTGTTGAGCAACCTGATGTTCATATGCACATTGTCATATCTAATCTACATGCTGATACAGGTGTGTTTTCACTCCGACAGTGTACCCAGAATCCCTTGGGCTTTTGCAATGGCTGAAGCTTGCGGCGTCATCTTGTGTTACATGCTGCTGCTGATCCTGCTCCTTCACAAACACAGGTAGTAACCCAGTCCCAGCTGCTCCCGTCACATTACGCCGTGTTCCGTTTGAAAGTTATAAAATAATACTGTGAACAGGTTAAAGCAAACCTTATTTTGTTTCTATTTCAGGTCCATTCTCTTCAGGCGGCTGTGCTCTCTGATGGGAACTGTGTTTTTGCTTCGCTGCTGTACCATGTTTGTCACCTCGCTGTCTGTGCCTGGGCAGCACCTGAAATGCGCCAGTAAGGTGGGAGGCACACATTAGATTCTGCAAAGATTAGATAACAGAATCTATCCGTCAGGAGTAGTTGGTTCTTATCGTAGCTGTTGGCAATGTTACTGTTCAGCTCCTGACTCAGTGTAACCTCTGTGATAACTAATGAATGGCTGCCACTGAGATTCATAGCATTGACTGATTGCTTCTTCTGTTTTTGTTTCCCCAGACATATGATTCCTGGGGAAAGATGCAGAGGGCTCTAGCCATCTGGAGTGGATTTGGGATGACCCTGACAGGCGTCCAAACCTGTGGAGACTACATGTTCAGTGGGCACACTGTTGTCATCACATTGCTCAACTTTTTTGTGACTGAATGTGAGCATTCATTCTTTTGTTTACCTTCACTGACCAGTGTATGACTTTCATTAGAGATGAACAATTTGTTGTTGTTCCGTCTATCGATACTTGTGTGGCACTCAGCTCCAAGCGCCGTAGTTACTACCGAAGGAATAAATCACAAAAAATGCGTCACTATGTAAAATATTTTTAAAAGGAAAAGTCATTTCCATAAAAAGCTTGGCACTGTAATGTTTAGCAAACATTAGTCAAGCAGGAATAAATGCAGCATTTGTCTGAGACTATTTTTAGCTGCAGATTCACACAAATCTGGTTTGCAAATTTAAAATAGAAGGATTTTATATGTAGGATGGATTCAAAATAAACAACAGTGCTAATGTTCTTTAGAAAAAGTGCCATAATGGTGGGAGCTCAGTGGCAGATGAATAAAATGTACCTGGTTTTATATTCCAATACAAGAGAGAACATTTTCTTTCCATTGCAGACACGCCACGAACTTGGAACATGATTCACACCATCTCCTGGGTGTTAAACCTGTTCGGGATTTTCTTCATCCTGGCAGCCCACGAGCACTACTCCATCGACGTGTTCATCGCCTTCTACATCACCACTCGCCTCTTCCTCTACTACCACACCTTAGCCAACACACGTGCCTACCAGCATAGCCGCAGGGCGCGCATTTGGTTCCCCATGTTCTCCTTCTTTGAGTGCAACGTGAACGGACCCGTCCCCAACCAGTACAACTGGCCCTTCAGCAAACCCGCCTTCATGAAAACTCTGATCGGATGAAGAATATTCAAAGATCAGCATCTGCGGTGTCCATGGACCGTGTGTTATGCCTCAATGGGAAACCTTTTAATTTATCATGTGCACGTCTTCCCCCTCATTTGTAAAAAGGAATGATCTTTGTTTGTTTGTCTGATCTAACATTTAAAGGAAAGAATTGAGAAATATATTTCCTCCTATGCAGTTATATGAGAGGTCTTATGTCTGTATGCTACATGTATAGCTACAGTCAGCAGCTGAATAGCCTAGTGTAGCACAAAGACTGGGAGATACAGTGCAGCTGGCCTGGCTCTGTTTGGATGCCTGTAACCTGTAACCTCAAAAACATTTTGTCAATTTGCACAGAAATGTAGGTGATGACAACAAGACTGCAGGAAGCGTGTCAAAAATATCCCTGCAGTTAACCTCCTATATTTAAACTTGAGTTTTTGTGTAAACCAAATAAGTCAAAGTTTTAGGGTTGCTGATAGATGGATAGTTTTCTTCTTTATGACCTTCGAACTCAGCTAGAACCCACATTTAGTATCAGAAAATGTATTTCTCTAACAGTTCCTTTATATTTAATTGCACTCGTGATTTGTTATGTAGCCGAAGCAGGGAGGGACGTTTTCTTGGAGATTTATTTAGCTTTAAAAATCACTTTTATCATTCTCAGCTCCCGTGTATGGGATGTTTACGGTTCACTGGAGGTTTGGGTTGTTAGTTTCACTTTAATATTTAAAGCACAGCAGTGCACGGGAGTTGACACTGTAGCTGTAATTTATGGTAGTCAGCGCAGTGATTGTGTTTTTGTTTGCAGAAAGATTTGCACCTGTTCGGTAAAAAAAAACAAAAAAAAAAAAAAAAAAACACGTCCTGCTCTTTACTGAAAGAAAAATAGAAATAAATTCCTTCACTTACACTAAGGTGAACTCATTTCACATTCAGGGTAGTATACAGCTGCCAACTAAACCAAATATTTAAATCTTTATTGTGATATTTAATTTTGCCAATGATTTTTTTACAGATTGTAAATTATTTAATGAGTATGCAAAAACTGACTTTCTATTATTACAACCACTTTTCCAGAGTGTATTGTTTACGAAAGCATGGCTGATGAGATGCGTGGCCTTATTTTGCTGCAAGTCATCTATGTCTGCCTTTTGGCTAAGCAATAAAAGTTTACAGATGAGGAAACTCTAATAAAGTTTCAGTCTTTTGTTTGTTGGTTTGCTAAGTGTCACTGTCTGCATGTGCGTGTGTGTCTGGGAAGTGACAAAGACATAATTAGAGGTGCGCCATCAGTATAAAATGTGATCATAATCCATACTGCAGGCCGGACGTATCCCACCTTAAAACAAATATTTGATAAAAGTCACCATTCAAATATCACTTAGGAAGATACGCAGTGTTGCAGGCATTTATATATAAGCTTCTAACAGACATCTCCCATAAGCTCCGGTCGTCCGGATCACATCGCATCTGAGTATGGTATGTGGTTTAACTTTATAGTTAGAGAGGCTACTGTGGTTAACATGTACTATATTTAAATGAGCACAAAGTCCTTTCCTTCCTTAGTTTCATGTGACAGTTAAACTTTTTTTAATGAAAAAAGGGCAGTATAATTTAAGAACAGATTGATACATGCCATTGCATGAGTGTTGTAGTTTAAATTGTAAATTTAATACGCTCAACTGCACCTTTATCATGTTTTTATCAATGTTATTTTAGTTACAGAAGAGCAGTGGTGTTGGTAATACAACTTTTTTTTTAAGTATAGCTGTTCCTTAAAAGTCAGTTAATCCTTACTAAAGTATTTTGCAGAAAAAGAGACCTCACCTACATTGCAGCAAATAGTTTCAGAGACATTAATTTATTTTACAGAATGAAACTGGTCATTCTTAAGAGTGTTTTTTTTTTATGTGAGCTACTGCGACCACGCAGTTTCCCATGTAGATGAATAAATTCTGTCCAAGTTGTTTGTGTTACCATGATGGCTTGAAAAAAGACTAGTTTCCTGACAGGCTTAAGGGCGTCTTAAGATGATACATAGAACTGAGCGAATTAAACCCAAACACATGAATGTGTTAAAATGATTGTAAAACCTGCTTGTTAACAGATACCTTTCACTCTTTCAGGCTCCTCTCCATGTGTTGGTCTGTCTGCTCGGTCTGGTTGTTCTGTGTCGTTCTGACTGCTTCTTCCAGGAGTTAACAATCAAAAACGTTCACGAACCACCAAAAGGTGAATCACTTGACAGAAACCTGTAGAGTTACACTAGAACAGTGATGCAGCAGGAAGTGGAAATTGCTCTCTGCTGTGTTTGACAGAAGCTGGATGAATTAGCATATAGACCTGTTTAAGTGCTTTGTGTTTACTTAACACCTGCCAGCTGACTCAGATCTTATCAAAACCACACCTAGGCACAAATCAAACGACACTCACTCATATTGTCGCAACACATTTATCAGAGCGCGATAAGCAACACATCAACAGCTCCTCTGAACTGCGGCCTCATTTCTTTACATGCAGGCTGCGTGGACAAGGATGGAAAGGAGCATGAGTTTGGTTCTGAGTGGAAGAGGGACTGCAATGAGTGCGCTTGTTCAGAGCGGGGTTTGAGCTGCTGTAACATGTAAGATCTCCCTGCTTTACTATGGTTACTTATTACTATTGATCCTTTTATTTTTTAACAAAAATGTGATCAAAAAAATGTGTTTCACATTTTAAAGAAGTGCATCCCTATCAAGATATGTTTTTTTCTCGTAATAACTGTAATAACATCTATCATAACTGTTAGATCAAAATTAACATGTTTAGACGTGTTTTGAAGCGGCCCCTATCGATTTGAAGTTGACAGTTCTTCCAGACTGATGATCCAAAGATCATACGGTCAGAGGTGATTCTTGAGGGAATACAATTACTTGCCCATACATGATCGAGCTACACAGCTGTATGCGATAGGAATGTTCGATGCAGCAAATAAAAGATTTATGTGTATTTGAGTGTTTCACTTAAATTAACATATTGCTATTAGTTTTTAATGAGGAAAGAAAGCTCTGATACAGAGAAAATCCTGTTGTTGACCCAACATAGCACAGCTTTATGATCAGCCGCTTGTGAGGAAGATTTTAAATAAAATATGAATCTGAGGTGAAAGGTCAAATAAAACACCTTGCTCATTTAAAATAGTGAGACTATTTTCAACCTCCTCTATTACGATAATAACCTCTTTTTCTGAACTCCTCCTCCCATTCATGATCACTTTTGTATAAAACCATTCTAGGAAAGCAATTTGATTTTCCTCTATTTTACATCTCAGGATCCCTGACGCAGACGCCGTGGAGATTCCTGCGGATTGTGAGCTGGTTGTAAACAAGGCAGCCTGCTCTGCCAAACTGGTGCTGAAGGCAGACAAAACAAAAGATTGTTATCCTGTTTGAATGCACTACAAATTAAAAACTGCGCACATTAGGGACTACTATAAAACAACAGCGTTATGTTGTAGTTTAACATGTGCGCAATATGCCAATAAAGAAAGACTGTCATCAACCTTTGTCTTCAGTCTGACTTGACATGTTGTAAATTTCAGCGGCAATAAAGTTGAAGCCTGCTCCGACTCTGCCTCGTCCTGTCTGCTTATTTTCATCACTTGCAGCAGGTGTCATTTCCAGGATGTAATTGAATAAATTCACCACTGTGTGACAGCAGAGCTCGGCTCTCAGAAGGTCCCTGGCACCCAAAGGGCTCTACTGTAACAGCCCAATTATAGCTGTGCTCCCCTCGCTGCTGTCTCTGACAGAAACGTTCTGGTTGCTATGATGTTCAGCTCCTTCTCCAACTCTCATCTCCGTGGATCAGCACCTGTTCAGAGCATCGCTTCTTTCTGTCACCTTGGCATCACAGAAACTCTTTCTCCCGCCAATCCCCCACGTGAGTCCTTTTTTTCTTTTTTTTTTAAACACATTAACGATGTATTGAATACAGTAATGATTTTGCCTGGGTAAGACTTTAATTCATTATTCAGTTATGGTGTAAGCTTGTTGTAATTAGTATCTGAATATGCATGAATATTAGAAATCTCTAGGCATCTCTGAGAATATGTTTGCAATTTCAGCAGCAAACCTGAGGTGGGGGGGGACCCCCAGCAACCCAGTGGAAAATGCCTGATTTGCAGTGATATTTCATATTTTGAGGGGAAACGGGAAGAGAAACAATGTCAATATTTGCAGTGGTAATGCCTTGAGTGGTATCACCCACGATTCCTGGAACCCCCAACAGAAAACAAAAAGCCTTATGTCATTATCTCAGGTTGAACACTCTGCACAGTCCCTGCTGTTACCATCATCCTCACAGGCAGGAGGTAAAAGGAGAGCAAATTGTTTCTGAATACTGAGCACGTTTATGGAAATACTAATTTGGATATGTGCACGATGGAGTTTCGTAAGTGGTGACATGGTGTAATAATGTCGTTAAAATTACATGTAAAGCAAAGGAAGCAATGTGATTCATGAGATGGTTTTAAGTATATATATATATTTTTTTTTTACATGAGTAGATGAGATACAGTATTTTCACAGTGGAGAATTAACAGACTGGGATTTCTCTCAGTTCCTCAGTCAAGCACAAGCTGTCTCCTTGTAATTTTTATAATCAAATACATTTATTTTCAGTATAATTAATTAAAAAATAATGTTCCACTTGTTCAACACTACAGGATTGTATTGTAATATAAAAATATATACAGTACATTTACAAAAAAGAAAACTCAAGGTGAAGTGGATCAAGACAGATGATGGACAACCATTCTGTCACTTTTGTGTTGAAAAGAGATGAAGGACACTTTGCTGAGGTACAAAATAATAATATTACGGACCAAAGAGAGACAGGTCACAGTGTTTCTTACTGTGCTGAGATTTTTCTGTGGATTGGGGCTATTATAATGACACAACTAGTTGCTGGATGCGCACTCTGCAGTGCCACATCATTGTCACACACTGCATATAACAGGTTCAAATGTGCCCTATTACCAGGCAATTTTTCCTTTTTTGTCCTGCTGGTGTTTCGGGGTCCTCCTCTTCGTTGCAACTGCTCATTGCGGCGCATTATTGGTGACGTTACACTCTCCTGTCCTCCCCGAACAAAGGGTGATCAATGCTGTGCCACCCTGCCTGCAGCTCACTCAACACACTGACAGAATGGGTTAGTAATGATGCAGTGTGAAGTGACTGATAGCTAAGTGTGTGTGCTGTTAATGGGAAGTGACAGTCCCATTTTCTTTGCGATGTTGGTTTTCACAGCACACGACAGAGGTTTCAGGGGAGGGAGCTAGAATCCATTTTTAGGTTTTTGACAATGTCATGCCCTTTTCCCTTTGACGTTCAGCATCATTTATTGTGTACATGCAAAGTATGAGTCTCTAGTGTATGCATAGTAATTTTACTGTCATTAAGCTATTATGTTCAGTCTTGAGACCTGACTGCAGGATTTGTGTGTGCAGGGGACTGACAAGTACCAGATCTCAGATCTTATGAAGGTTAATAAAAATTCTTACTGTGAAACAAAGTCTTAATGAAACTAGTCCATGTAACAGGACAGGATGCTTCATGTGTGTTTTATCTTTGGTAAAATTGTTAAAAAAAAAAAAAAAATCTTATATTTTTCCTTTTCATGATGTATAATACATTTGAGAACAGTATTTTGTGGGTAATCGGTCTAACTCCCAAGATAGGACGAAGGCAATCATCTTTACATGCCTGTGCTAACATGCATTTCATCTCAGTGTAAAGTGTTAGACTAAGTGCTAAGTGAATGTCAGAACCCTATTTTAAGACCGTCTATCCAGTAGATTTCGCACATAAAATGTCAAGGGTTTACTATGATCTTTCAGATTCATCCTCTGGAGACCTGGAATGTCTGTGCAATATTTCAAGGTAATTCAGTTTCAGAGAAGTTGCTTTCTTGAACCTAATCTCACAGTGATTAATAGGTAAAAAAAAAGCTTTTTTTCTTCCTCAGGCACAGGATCCGCTTCCTGGCTATCCTTCACTCTGTGCTTTTCTCAGTATCATTTCTCCCTGAACAGTTCCATTGACCTATAAGAGTTATTGCTCTCTGTGGAAAAAAAAAAAAAAACTTTTCTTTCTATTTCCCTCTGTGCTTTGTCCCAGATGCATGTATTCAGAGGACTGGGATGGATGGTTTGATCCAGGTGCCTGGCGACACTGAGGTCCCGGTGAGATGTCCTTGAGTGGCAACACGAGCGAGTCTTCTTTGTCATCGTCACCGCTGCCGCTTTTCTTCAACAGCTCCAACTCTCCATATTCACTGTCACGGGAGAAAGAACGAGCCAGACATGAGTCTGTGCAGGAGTGGCCAGGGAATAACACCCAGCTCCTCTCAGACCTCTCTGTTATTGGCCAGGATGAGCAGTGTCATATGTCTTCTGTCCTCACAGCATGTCTAGTAGTGTGGTACAGTGTGACAATGGTGCTGGGGCTGTTGGGGAACATGGGCCTCATTTGCATCATCACCCGTCGTCGAGAAAAAATCAATGTCACCAGCATTTTCATTTGCAATCTGTCATTCTCTGACATTCTGGTGTGCGTCTTCTGCCTCCCCTTCACTGTCATATACACACTCATGGACCACTGGGTGTTTGGGTCGTTGTTGTGCCGGCTGGTGCCGTTCATCCAGTGTGTGTCTGTAACTGTGTCTGTGCTGTCTCTAGTGTTCATAGCTCTAGAAAGACATCAGCTCATCATTAATCCCTCTGGCTGGAAACCAAGCATTCCTCAGGCCTACACGACAGTCATTCTCATTTGGATTCTGGCCTGTTTCACCTCCTCACCTTTCTTGGCCTTTCAGCTGCTCACTAATGAGCCCTATACCAATGTAATTCTGCCACTGCATCACCAAGCATCTCCTCAGGCTTATCTGAATGCATCTCCGACTCAAACTGTCTCCTACACATTCAAAAACTCATCTGTGCTTCTAAATTCATACCGCTCCCTGTTTTCTTATGTCCCCACCTCTCCACATATGGAAGCCTGTGTGGAGCACTGGCCATCGCAGGGACATAGGGTCGCTTACACCACATGGCTCCTACTGTTCCAGTACTGTGGTCCACTGTTGTTGGTCCTGCTGTGTTATGTTAGAGTTTTTGTGCGCCTTCGCCGCCGCAAAGACATGCTGGATCGCGCCAGGACACCAGAGAACCAGCGCATGGCCCACAGCCGTCGAATCAACATCATGCTGGTCGCTCTCATAACAGCCTTTGCTCTTTGCTGGCTTCCGCTCACCATCTTCAACGTGGTGTCAGACTGGAATCAGGAGGCTTTGCCTATTTGCCACCACAACCTGCTTTTCTCCCTCTGCCACCTGCTGGCCATGTCCTCCACCTGCATCAATCCAATCATATATGGGTTCCTCAACTCCAACTTTCGCCAAGAGGTGAGAGAGGTCCTCCTGCACTGCCGCTGTTTCCCACAAGAAGAAGAGTGTGAGCGTTTTCCCATGTCCACTGTTCACATGGAGGTGTCCCGCACATCTGTACCTCTCCAGTGTAGGAGCAACTCTGTGTGACTTTCAGGCTACAACCTAAATGATAGTCACATAAATGGTACAACTGTTGGACTAACATTTACTGATTGCGCTACCTTTAATGGCAGTACTGAAGTGCAATATTTTGTCAGTGGTTTAAAGTGAAGTGTGCACAGTGTTGGTTTATCTGATTTAGCAGTAAACCCTAATTGTAAAAGGACTGTGTTGAAAAAACATGTTTCAAAAGATGGTACGCTTTAAATTAATTGGTTGCTGTGTTTGAATATTATGCTTACTGCTATGTATTATTTGTTACAGTATTTTGCTCTCTTTGTTGTTTCTATAAACATGAAATTATATAGCATGTGCCCAAATGGGTGTCAGTTCATAGGGGTCATCATTAGCACCATCACCGAGTGGACTATTGCTACTGTATTTCTTACATTTCAGTACTTTTGCATTTATGGCATTTGCTCTGTGAAATCCGTGAGTGAAGTCTGACAGCAAAGAAAAGGTATGTTTTGTTTTGTGACTAATGCGACTAATAAAGGTATAAAGTAACAGTTTGCACCATTGTTAAATTGTAAATTTGCTTTTGACAGCTTCAGCAAATATAAGGACAACACGAATTGTGTTTAAATGTGGATTTTAGGATACAAGAACATTAAAATGCAGGCTACAATCTTTTGTGAAGAGAAGAGTGGTTATGGAGCTGCAGTTCTCAAGTACATTTTCAATATTCAGAACTTTTACTAAAGTACAAATACAGTAATACATGGGATTTGTTTTATATACGGAGACAGCAGCTCCAGTCGAAGGGTCTTGATCATGTCATCTTCTGACTTTTTCTGGAATTTTTAATTTTTGGTAAGATTGCTTGACATTTACCTTGACATTAACTGAAACAAAACCAAAAGCTTGTAAATGTTAGGTGTCTGTCTTATCAATGTGCTGTATTGTAAAACCGTAATGTATGTTATCCATTGTGCAAAATCTTCATATGCAAACGAAAACAGCAACTGGAAAGTTGAGCAGTACATTAAAATGTACTTAAATGGGCTACAGTGATTGGGTAAATGTACTTTGTCACATATAGTTTCACAATGGAACAGCAAAAAAAGATATATGACATAATACGGTATAAATAAAATAGCTCTTTTAGTTAACTTCTTAGTGCACTTCAGAGAATGCAGACAGTTTTCCACTTTCCCTTCGCAGGTTTTTCCGGGTTGGGAGTGACGTTTCCCACACATCAGCCAATGATTGCTTCTCGTCCCAGAATGCATTGCTTTACAAACTGCACGCGCGAATGATGCACAACGTCGTCAGTTATTGTGGAAAACTAGGCAATTTAAAACTTGCTGCCACTTAACGTCACTGCACCGCAGTTACTAAAAATAAGGACAGAGATGCCATTTATGTTCTGTTGACTGCTAATAGTCGAAAATATGTGTCGCACACGTGCCAGCGTTTTACGGAAGTACTAACTAGAGATGGCCAACCCAGCGTAAAGCTATCACCAAGCTGGTTAGCTCGCTAATTTAGCAGCACAACGACGTAAACAAAACGGTAACGTAGCATCAGTAGTAGCCTTATTAGCATTCGAGCTAACACACCTTTTTTGATGTAATACGCGTTTATTCATGTTAATATCGCTTATATTTACTTAAGAAATGTGCCTTGTGTGTTTTATGTTGCACAATAACTAACGTCATACCGATATGTTGCATAACTTCATAACTTTCCTCGATTCACTCGTTTGGATAGTGTAGTTAGCTAAAGCTGGCAACGGTCTTCGATTTTCATTCTTTGTTTGTTTTTTAGCGGAACATGACAGAGTAGTGATTTAAGTTGTTAGGCTTGTTTAAAGAAAAACAAGTTTACAGAGTCTACACTGTAATTTTCCAGCATCAGAGCATCTCATGTTGAAACATGTTGTTCCACAGCGTTAAGAAAGAAATCTGTCTCTTAATGTTCTGATATAATCAGTCAGTGATTGGGCAGGGATTGAAATCGTATTCATTCTTTATACAGCTGAAAAATTAACTGCTTGCTTGATTTATCCCATTCAGTTTGCACATGCGTTATGATACTCCTTACAATGCAATTCTGTTGTTACTCGTTAATATCATTAATGCATTTACTAATGGAATAATACAACCCTTGACACCGGTTGTCTGTTAAATATAGTTTTCCTATACAGTTGTAACTGATGTGTCAATGTGATGGATGTTTTTTTGATATCCTAAACATGTCACAGGCAATTTGTGTGAACTGGGAAATGTAAGTTTATTTCTCAAAAAAGAAAATGTTTTTTGTTTAGATAAATCTCTGAGCTGAAGAGGCTGGTAGTGTGGTCAGTGGACCAAGTGGACTTGATTCTTTAATGGGTCATAAAGAAAATAATATTCTGTCTCATAAAATGTATTGTTGTTTTTGTAGTAACTGAAGCTCAAGAAGAAGAATGACTACAAGCGACAACTCTTCGGTTCTTAAAGGTATTGTACCTCTTAGGTCTGCTGGAGTGAATTCAGGATTCATGACTTTGCTGTTTAAAGTTTGTGACTGTGTTCTACAGATGTCGTTGCTTATGTTGATGTGTGGTCGTCTGACAAAACGGCAAACTATTCAAAACCATTTGTACAGCAGCTACAGGAAATGGGAGCCCAGGTGAGATCACATTTTCATTTTATTGTGTTTCCTGTTTTTATAGACATTAGGCTTGTATTAGTAAAAAAACTCAATTACGTTTCTTTTACAGGTGTCTAAAACATTTAATAAACATGTCACACACGTAGTCTTCAGCAATGGTCATTCAGCTACATGGAGGAAAGCCAAGAAAAGTGATGTGCGGCTTGTCTCTGTTCTCTGGGTAGGCAGGTAAGAATTACACTTGTGTTTTTTTTTCACTTAATCAGTTTCATGATATTTGTTAAACAGTGTTGTTGTGAGTTATTGCTTGTTTTTGATGGTGTGCAGGTGTCATGATGATGGTGAGCATGTGGATGAGGATTTATTTCCAGCCTTAAATGATGAAAGCAATCCTGTGCTGAAGAACAAGAAAGTAAGTCGAGTCATATTTGCATGTGGTAGTCATAGTGGTACATTATGCGGAACTTACCAAGGCCCTTTCCGTCTTCTGATGAGATCAGTGTCAGTAAGGTTTCTATTTTTAGTCCTGATGTGTTAAAAACCTTAAGGTCATTACATTGCATCAAGTTTGAATGGATGAGATTTTGATTTTTAACATATTTATCTTCAAATAGTTGCTTGTGGTAGTTAGTAATGTATTTAATTCATCTAATTTAGGCCCTTTTAACTAATTAGAGCCTGTTATGTTGCATGTCCCACCATTTTAGTCTGTGTTTCCCTTCATTTAACTGATTCATCTATCTAGTTTGTTATCTTTAGCAGCTATTTTTAATTCAGAGCATCGGTGTCAAGGTGCATTGAGTGATTGACAAAGATGTTTTTCCACTGTTTTTTTAATTTTTTTTATGAAAGTGAGATCGCTTATCATCATCTGGATTTTCATCCATCACCTCTTTGTGCTTCATTCATTGTAGCATCGATGTATGCAGCCAAAAGATTCTCCAGAGAGGACACCTGAAAATGACAGGCGCCTGAGGAAGAAATTAGACAAGATGATGAAAGACCTAGCTCCAAAACAACCTCTGGGTAAGAGGTTACCATCGCATTGGAATCTTTTACTTAGCAATAGGATCTTGTTGTCTTACCCTCATTTTTTCTCCCAGTTGCAGATGTCTCACCCATCATTATTGATGAGGAGAATGGAATAGTCTATAGCCCCGCACTGAAAAGGTCAGATTATATGGCTCAGCGTTTGAAAGACATGAGAGACAAACGAGAAAACCTTTCACCCACAGGTATGTGCAACAGCAGGTGTTACAGCCTGTGGAAGTGACAGAGATTTTAGACATTTCAGCACTTTTGAAATGACAGCCAATTTAAGAAAATGTCACTGTCTTTCAGCTTCACAGATGTTTGACTCCAGCTCACCCACGGGGCTACAGCCTTCTCTTGGGAGCACACCAACCGTCTTCAAGTTAATGTGTAAGAAAAATGACCATGATCTTCTTGTTATTGATGAATAGACTAATTAAGTGAACATTTTAATCATTCTCAACTCAGAAGCTGAGCATATACATTTCTAGGGGAAGGAAGTGGTCTGTAATCAATGGTTGATATGTTGTTGTTTTTTCTATTATCTAAACATCTTTTCTAAGGATTTCTTTATGTGTATGGTGTTCCCATCTAATTTTTAATCGAACAAAGAGGTCTGCAAGGCTTCGCAATCCACCTGTAATCTAGGGGAAACCTGGGTCGCAATGGGACTGAGGGTTTACAAAATGTTTTTTTCAAAATTGGCATTCCAGTACTGTGTTGAGGGGAAAAAAATGCTTTTTGGTAGCCTTAATCTACTCTGGCAGCTCCGAAAAATATCCTGGTCTCTTTATCTTGCCAACTGAGCAGCTCTCATCGCCAGCCTCTTGTTTATTTCACCTCTCCGCCATTTTACAGTGGAAGTGTGTTGTACAATCTGGCAGTGTGAGCTTGTAATAAGCAAGCAGCTGCCTGTGATTTTGTCTAGGGGTGGAGTCGACGAGAGCTATTGCAATTCTAGCCAAACGCACTGGGAAATAAAACTATGAGCTTAAAAACACTGAAAGAAAACATTTGATTTAAAGTATTGCTTGTTCTTAAATTTCAGTTTTGACTAATCCTCATTGTTATTCTTTCTCCAACACAGTTGACCAGTCAACTGATGACTCCAGTGCTTCTGTTGCTGAACCTGGTTACTCACCTGATAAGGAAGAAGGGAGAGCACACTCTGACGTTAGAGACCATGACCGTCCTAAACAATCCCACAGAAAAGACTCTGTGAAGCCCTGGCACTCGCCCTGCCATGATGAGCCAAAACAGGCTTCAAGTGGACCTGACAGTCCTGACTTGAAAAT
This sequence comes from Planiliza haematocheilus, assembly GCA_005024645.1. Classification (NCBI taxonomy): domain Eukaryota; kingdom Metazoa; phylum Chordata; class Actinopteri; order Mugiliformes; family Mugilidae; genus Planiliza; species Planiliza haematocheilus. Next base: position 7,762,099 of record SRSE01001339.1, on the reverse strand, counting down.
TAAAGAGGATGAAAAAGGGAATAGACAAAAAAAGTTGAGAAGGACCTCAGTCAGAAAAAAGGCAACAGAGAAACAAAAAGACAAAGGTGTTGTAGAAAGTCCTTGCCCTGACAGGAAATCTGGCAACAGTAAGACTTTTCGTGAAGAAAAAAGGCAATCAGAGATAAATTCAGCTACCTCATCACCTATTAAATCTGAAAAAGGAAAGAGAAAGTTTTCAGCAACTCGATCCTTTACAAAAACTAAATCCCACAATTACTCTGACACTGTGAATTCTTCAAGTCGCCTTTCAGCATCATCTGCATTAGATGATGATGCTGAAGATGAAATGTCAAAAGAAACTGCTGCTCCATCAAAGAAAACAAAACAGAAGACACCCAAACAAACCAAATCAGTATTTTCTTCCTTGGTGCAATCTTTCACGGCCTCCGGTGAATCAAAGGGTGCCACCCCAGCTTCTACTGATGAAGATGATAACGTGTTTGAGGACTACTTCTCTCCAGCTAACCATCTCAAGAAATCAAAAAGACCTCTTTTGCCAAAACTGGCTGTGGACACTGACATTCAGATACCTTTTGAGTTGGGGCCTGTCCCTGCTAAGAAAAAACAAAGAAGAAGTGAAAGCTTTGCGTCTGGAACTAATGTTGAAAAAAAGAGGAAATTAGAAGAAGGTCAGAGTAGCAAACATCTCAATCTGCAGTCCAGTGCGAGCAGCGAGCCTCAAAGCCAGAAACAACAGGATGAACAACAGGATGTTAAAGTATCTCTGGCTGCTTTGGATAGTCCATGCACCAGTGTACCACTGATAGCAAAAAGAAGAAGGCAAAGCATCTTATCATTTACAAGCACCAGTAATGCTACAAGTGACACACTGAAAAGGAGAAGAGCATCAACATCAGTGCAACCATTGTTAAAGGACGATACCACAGTATCAGAGCTGAAAAGCTCTGATTTCAATACCCTCTCTCACACCTTGGAAAGTGAGTAGTAAGGCCACCTGAGCTTAGACTGTGTATTCATACGTTCATACTTCCCCTGGCATCTTCATCATCATGAACTGAACAAAACAAAGTGTTAATAGTGGTGTTTGAACGTACAGTGATTTCTAACTATGTCTAATGACTGGGGTTGCATGCAGTTTCCAATGGTCTGCAAAATGTTCTTTCAGTGAATATTTTAATCTTGGATTGAGCCATTCTGAAGGTGAATGTGAATGTTTTATTTTGTGGGTGTTACATTAAAGAAAATAATGAATAAATAACTAAATTAGGCCTTTTTTTATGTGCAAATCTTATGTATGAATGTGTTTATCTTTAAAGCTCATAGATTTGTCGTATACATGACATGCACACACACACAAAATTGTTCACTTCACACCTTCATGGATTTCATCTATTTTCAAATTTACCATCTAAACACATAAAAAGATTGGATGAACTGGGGACTCAATTTGTTTTTGTGCAATTACCTGGCCATTTGCCTCTTGCCCGTGTATGCTGACACCCTGAACAGGATTAGTTGTTTTGAAACTGGATGGCGAGTTAGCATTTAGAGTTTATCTGCTGATCACAGTTTAAAATGTTAAAATACTGTGTTTCAAACATGGCTTGTATAAATCCATCCCACAACATTTTAAGGAAAGGGTTAATATTAAACTATGGGAGAGCAGGCTTGTCTAAAGTCATTTAAGAAAAGCTTAATTTTATCTTGTAAAATCACGTATAATTTATAATTCTTGTTACTCATCTGACAAACATCAAGACACAACATCAAGAGGGGCACGGCTCAGAGCACGCACACCTGCTATGTGAGGGCTTTGAGTGACGCCCCTCCTATCCCACTCTGCTTTAAATTGTTTGTCTTGTTTTCAAATGTAGGTAAAGGAAATGAATGTACAGTTGCAGCTGGTTTCACTGAGACCCCCTCTGAAGCTGAGGAAAATCTCAATCAGCAAGTCGGCTTGAGTCTGCAGAAAATGGTTAACAAAACAAAGGTAAGAAGATTTTTTTTTTTGTAATTTAGTCTTGATTATTGACTTTTGCAGAAGACCAAATCCAGGTTGATGGTACATTTCCTACCGTGTTAAAGGGAAAAAAAATTGAAGGGGATTTGAAAAACAGGATGTTACAAGGATAAAGTCACTACTGGGAAGTTTAGTGATTCATCAAAGATATTCCTGTTATATGGAAATAGACAGCTTTCGCATTTATATACCGACTTCCTTTGTTGTGCTTTGGCACCTGCAATAAAACACATTCATGTTTTTATCTCAGTTTACTGAAATTCTGAGCTTTGCACAATGCACTGTTTATCTTCCGCCATCACAGATACTTAAAAGGGAGCACAGTGTAAAAAAAAAAGAAAAAAAAAGATGCATTTTTCTGTAGTATAGGAAGTCCTTTTAAAGTATTTCCTCTGTAAGGTCACACACTTCCATAGCTGCAGGCGTTTGACGCATCTAGCTAAGAGGTTCTCTCTGGTCCTGAGGGTTTCCTGTGTTTTTGCCTCTGTGATGGTAGCGTACAACTTCCTTGCTTGTGAAATGCACCTGGGCTCTGTTTTCGTTACGCGGCTAACCTCAACAGGCTGTTGCTGACAAAGACCAAACATGATGTCATATCCCTCGGGCATCTTCTATCGATTGTAGTTGTTCTTCTGGTGCTATAACGATCGCAATGATGGGCTCATGCACATATGTTTTATCAGATTTAGCCGTTATTAGAAGACACGTCATTGGTGACAAGTTCTCGTCTCACCGATGTTAACAAAACTCGGTGCTCCACTTAGCAGGAAAACAGTGCAAATAAAAAGAGTGCAAATGTGCTGTTGCTGCAGACACTGCTAGATTGAAATCTTCATGAATTAAATACACATTAAATCATAAATGCATTTTAAATTCACATCTTGGGGCCTTTTTCAGTCATAATTTCTCTCGTCTTGTGATTCTTATTTCTCTTAACTCTCAGGTATCCACTTTTACAACATGTTGTTCCTCATTACTCTTTATCTCATTATGAATGCTCCAAAGAGTTTGAAAAAAAAAATGGTAAAAAGTGTTATCTGTAACTAGCTGTCACTCTAGAGTTGGACTCTGTAGGTCTAAAGTTTTGCAGAGACTCAGGGCCCTCATCTGTCTTTGGTTCTGTTGAATAGGATAATTTTAAATGTGTGCAGAACAGTAGCCAGCAAGGAGACCTAGTCATACAGAGAAGAATTTCCCTCTTTTGTGCTGGGAGTGTTTGTGCTCAGAGGCCATGCTGCAGTTCACACCAGCTCTTTGTCAGAGGCTCATTATGTTCAACTCATTCGTCAGTGCCCACTTCTTGTGCTGCTGCCAGAACATGTCCACTCCATAAGATAAGCGAAAGTCCCTCCAGAGGACTGTTCAGAATTGCTGCCCGTATTTTGAGCTGTTTGACTTGATTTGAAAGACCTCATAAATGGGCATCTGTTCTAGTCAATGTCACTCAGTCGTGTAGTGTCTATAAAAGAAAAGCGAGTTCAGGCTCTTAAACAAATTGAAATATCAAAATATTTTCTTTTGAAGAGGATCTCTGGCAGGACAAGTAGGGAAAGCAGTAATTCAGTGACGTAACCATTCAATGACTTCTCAACTTGCCCCGTCAGGGATAATGTGATGTTTGACAGGCATGGGCACAGCTGGTGGACTGTTTTGGCACCACTATGCTCAACAGGCCTTAACCCCTGACTTCCATCTGGGGGACCAGATATCAGAGTGTGGCAGGAAAGGGCCTGGTGGTCCTGTTTGTAACTGTTCAGGTGTTTGTTTTGATGAGGGCTCGCTATATCAGAGCCAAAGTACGTGACTGGATGGACCATAGGCATCAGGTTACAAGTTTACAGTTCAGTTTCCATGGCCTTGAATGTGTTTTTCTGTACTCATGGCCTCTATGTTTTTGTCTTTATGCAACTACATGTCCAACATTTGCCGACATGTTTTATTATTTTGAAGTGAAGGTTTAACACGCTCTGCTGTAAAACAGAAGCTGTTTACGTGGATTTTTTAAATAAAGATGGACAAGCCCTTCGTGACGTCACTTAGAGCTTCCTGAAGAATGGTTTTGAAGCTCAGTGTAGTCGCTGAGTCCATCTTCTGGCGCCGCCTGACTCCCAGCCCATATCATCGAAATAGGACAGATGTATTTTTCTTTCTGCACTGTTGAAGTACGCCTCTAATGGAATCCAGTTGCCATGGCTACATCAGGCTAACTCCCAGCTAATCCAAAAAGCTAATGGGTGGCAGCGCAGGTTGCACAAAGCAGCCACTTCTTTAATTATGCACAGCTTAATAGCCTTGGTATAGTTTATTTCTCATGTAAAGTTGGATATTTTTACTACTATATATTTGATATGTTGATGTTATGACACAGAGCTGTGCATCGCCAGAGCAACAGGATGTGAGGCTTAGAAGTACTGCTAAAAATACATTAGGTATAACAGCATTGAATACAGACACCTCAGTGTCATGTGTCCACCGTGATTTACATAGACAGAAGTGTGGTCAGAAAACAGTTGTATCCCTCTTATATTTTTTGTGTGTTCATCTTTGTTTCAGGCTATGAGAACATTAGTCATGACAAGCATGCCCACTGAGTAAGTGCTGCTTCAAGTGTTTGTCCTCAGCATCAATTTCATATTCCACAGTTACACAGTTTAAAATATGTTTTGTTTATTCATTCTATTCACCTCTTGTAGGAAGCAGCAAACCGTGGTTCAAGTGGTGAAAGCACTCGGGGGTTTTTCTATTGTTGACCGGGTTTGTGAGAGCACAACTCACGTCGTGTCTGCCGGACACAGGCGGACTCTCAATATTCTGCTGGGCATAGCTCGTGGCTGCTGGATCCTATCATTTGAATGGGTATGTGCGTTAGAAATGTTTAACAGTCATTACCAGACATTTATTTAAACTAATGCTTACTATATACTGTGTTTTAATTGTGTTTTCCCTGAGTAGATTCTCTGGTGTTTGGAGCAAAGGCAGTGGATTCCAGAGGAACCATATGAACTTTCAGACCAGTTTCCTGCTGCACAGGTGAGCGATGCCAATGAAGAGATGAAACGGTCTAAGTGTTGCGCAAATAATCCTAAACTGTGTAGGCCTATGCATTGATTGTATACATCTCATTGGCTTTAGTACCAGAACTGTTTGTTGCTTTATCAATTTTCCACAAAAAATATTTTTTTCCTCCGCTCCATTTTCACACTGAAATTATTAACTGACAGTAAACCCAAACCTAAGTAAGTTGGGGCGGAAACCTGCTAATTTGTATTGCCACTCATTAATTTACAGTCATCTTGTTTTTCCTGAAGCATCCTGTGTGAATTGTGGATGTTGCCTTTTCCTGAACTCGTCATTCACTGAATCACTGTCCCCTCCTGCTGCTGCGAGGAAAGACATGGGGTCTTTATGTAGACAAATGTCAACACGTTTCCTCTTGAAACTGCGTGATGGCTTTTGATGTGACAGACAAAATATTCCTATGCCCCTATGGCCATTAATTATCCCTTTACCCTTACAGACACATACAGCATTTGACAAACCACATGCTCCCCTGTTTTATTCATTTTCGTTGCCCTGTAGAGTGCAGTGTTAATTTTATTCACCTTTTTATTCACATGCCCTGTGTTATAAAGTGGTACGTCTTTGTTCAAATGGTGGTACTTGACCTCAGTCAATTAACTCTGAAGCTTCTGCCAGTACATGAGGTCAATATGTGAAGACCTTTCTATTTTAACTCAACCTGCTCTTTGTGCATTTGACAGGAGATCAGTGCTCGATCCAGAGCGTTGACCTCCAATACGCCGTAGCTAAAGCAGCATTTCAGTTGATTTTCCACCAAAACAAAAAACAACAAAAACACAAGTTTAGAGCGTTTGGAATTTATTAAGCACTGTGTAGACAAAACTACACAAAAAGATTTTTAAAAAACTGCATAAATTGTGGTAAGCTGGCAGTTGTGCATCTGCCAGGTTGTTCGTTCTTGTTTTCGAGTCAGGCTGTCTGACTTGTGGTTGCGGTTTAATATACAACATCATGTATCTAACTTTCTCACAAATCCCGCTTGTTGAAGCTTGAAGAGAAAGATTATATACATTTAATATAAGCTCAAAAGACTGCAGGACGTTCATCATGATCAACAAGCAAGAGGGAGGGAAATATATTAAAATAACTTTTCTTAGTTTAAGTGCAATGAAATTAAAACTAGCTAGAAACTAGCACTCAATATTTGTAACACATCTCCTTCATATATGATACATTTAAATATCAATCTTAAAATCTACATATAAATTAAACAACACATGTACATATACATTCTCTGGAGCAAAAACATTTCTTGTGGAATGTTTGCATATTTTCCACAATATATAACAATGTTGCTTATCTGTTTATTGTACCATAGTCTCTTTTGTACAATGACATCAGCAGCCATTTTTATAAAACATAGTTCAATGGATGCTTAAACTATAAAAGTATTAAAAAAAACTAAATTGAATTAAAATCACATTTTACTCCCATCTAATTATTAATTCATTCATTAGCTAGGTCTGTAGCAGTAAGAAGTATTTTCAATGTGAATATTTGTCTTTCATATTTCACAAATTTCTCCAACAACCCATTTGTTCCAAATTATAATACACATAAATATGCGGAAAGTTACATGAAATAGATCCATGAAGTGCTTTGGCTCCCTTGAGAATTCATATTTTTGGTTTTGTTGTTTGTTGCTCTCCGTCAGGCAGACTTTCCTCCCCACTTTGTTTAATCTGAGAGTGATAGTTCAAAGGGAACCTGAGAAGTCTGCGGGTCTGATCATCATTGTTGTGGACTTCAGTGAGTAGCCTGAGCCTTTCCAGTAGTACCATTTGATTCCATTGAAGCGATTGGAGTTCTGGCCTTGTTGATAATACATCCCATTCAAATTGGATGGACCGCAGGCATCAAACCACCATCCTGGAACATCAAAACATCATCCATTTAAACTTAATCATAAAAGGAATGGACATACAACTGTGTGTAAATCAGGTGATTGATGTCTTTTTTGTCTATAAATTCATTTAATTTAAAGGATCTGAAAGAGGTACATCATTTAGGAACACTATAATCATTTACACTGAATTTATTTAGTACCGTTAGTGCATACATGAGCCTTTGTGCAATTTGTTGATGAAGCTCCATCACAGAGGAGTAAGTTAAGCTGTAAAGCAACTTAATAATGCACTACTTTAACACTGCCAGGTTCACGGGCAAAATTGAACAATAGATGAAGAATAATCAGCGATGTATTCTTCTCTTGTTATGACCCACAATACAAATTGACCAAAGAAAGCTCAGAGGCTAGCTTTGAGCTGCTAGCCTCAAGCAGCGATAAGGAGCACGCCGCAGAGCTTTGTTCTTCCCAACACCACACCTCTCAGGTTTTATTCTTTTCATTTTCCGACATATTTTCTTTGGACCCGGCTCATGCTTCTTAAAGCAATTCATCAGATTCCCCAAAGCTCTGTCTGAGGCAGCAAATTACTTTATACAAATTATTTCTATGCCAACATCACTGCTCCTCAACACCTCTGATGTGTAAAGTGGATGCTCTTTAAAGTTGGAGTTCGTTATTATGTGCATGACATTGAGACGTGTATCCATTACATTCGTTCATTTCAGCCAAGATTTACGTACAGAAATTTTATATTTACAATGGTCGATTGTGCATAACGTGGCTATGGAGTCCCTGCGAGAGACCTCTCATGGGAAACAAAGGACAGGGTTAGGGTTTTCATGCTTTCATGCTGACTTGGCAGACCCCAATGCAGAGGGAGACAAACTGCTGGCAGCACAGTCACTTACAGAGAGACGGAGGAGGACCTTTAAGCTACAAGAGGATAGAGGGAAAAGCTCTGTTCCCAGGCTATTAATGTCAGCCATTGTAAGGGCTGAATTCCCCAATGAGTTGATCAGTGATTAAGTCTGAGCTAATTGTGCTCTTTGACATGGCGACAAAAGTACAGCAGCCCTTAAAATGCCCTTGAAGATTTTTGGGCCAGGAGTTGTGTGGGTGGGAATTTGTTCCACAAGAGCCACCGCTAACTGACACGATTGTTTTATTTTCCTGACAAGCAGAATTATTTAGCGATTTACACACTCACACACACAAAAACATAAAAACATTAAGGTGCTTCTTACCCCCTGTGGTCAGTTGTGAACATTTGCAAACACATTTGTCGTTGTCTGCATCCTTTGTACTGAATTCACTTCCTGGCTGGCCAATGCTGCTTATTTTGCCTGCCGTTCCACTGTAGCCTTTAAGGTGTATCCTGTAGAATGGAAGAGGAGAAATGAAGGAAGAGGAGGAGGAAGTTGGTGATTGCTGTTCCTCAAAAGGCAGCGCTCAACTCACTGATACAGTTCTACAGTCATAGATCTTACTAGTCCTTGATGTAAAATTGACTTTGCATGTATGAACTATTACATGATTTATTTTTTCATTTTGTCAATGTTTGCGAATTAACCTTTTATCTTACCTTTAACATTATATTTATGCCATTTAATTTAATTTAAAAAGTATGTATTTTGCTATTAATGCAGTTTTCTCTTTGGCTTTACTGCCAATAATACGCCAGTAATCTTTATACAATAGTTGGAGTTATGTAGACTGAAGGCCTGAAAAGAACTGAGGGGCATTTCAAGGTCTGTTTGTCAAATTCAAAGGAAGTATCCATTCCACTCCTGAAATCAGTTTCTGAACAGAAACAAAAATACTTGTAAAGGTTTTGTTATTGCCAGTAATTGCCTGACTGAATGTCTGAAAAGAAAGTCATTTTATGTATTTCCTATTTTTCAGATACTGGACAGCTTTATTACATTTTCTTTGGGCTGATGCCAGTATGTCAGTGTCAGGAAGTATATAGTCTTATACAGTACCAAAAAAAAAACATCCAGAGGAATCTCTATAATGTGCTGTTTTCGGGAGACACTCATAGAGCATTGTAGAGTTAACCCTGAAGGGCTGACAACAGCGGAAACACTGAACCACTTGTAGGGAAGTAGCTTCAATCTCAGGCTGAATCATTCAGTTTCTTTATTCCATCTATTTGATTTGCTTGAAAAATCTAATTTTTGTGGCATACACAAGATTATATTGAGTAAAGTAGGAGATGTTATATCATAGAGTAGTATAGTCAGCTTTCTATGTGTTAGCTTTTGGGAAGATGTTCATGTATGAAGGAAGGAGATTGTCCCTACACTACATTATGCCAAGAGATGGTTATTTTTTTTTTAAGAAGTTGCCTCTGAATGGCAGCTCAGTTAAGCCGTGCTTTGACTAAAAATCTTCAACAGTTTCTGGTATGTGTTTATCATCTCAAACTTAAAAAGCACTGCTTTTACAGAGAGAAGCATAATTTGCTGGTGGCCTCTTTTGTCCTTATCAACTTGAGCTACACGAGCGTGAAAGTGAAACATTTAACACAACACAGTATTTGGTAATTGCCACATAGCCTCTCACGAATTGATTGGATTACTAAGTGAACATTTCTTTGATGATGTCAATTCAACATACTTGTAATTCTGTGCTTCGCTGTCAAGTGAAAACTCATCATATTGTGCAAATCCGGAGTTTCCTTCCCAGTCATTCAGCTGGATCCTAAGCTTGTAGGACTTTTTACTTGTCATTTTGGAGACAAAGTCATTTCCCAGCCAGAATTCACTTGAAGGGTCTCCAAACCCCTGAAAAGACACAAAAGAAATTTGGTAAAACGCCGTAGTATCTTAGGAGAGCAAGACTGCGTTGATATTATCAAATGAGCAGATTAACAGAAAGGGCTATTGTTTTTTCCAGGAACTACAATACTTCATCAGGGTGCATAAACTAGTGTTAGTAATCCAACAAAACAGTCACAAATACCTTCAGAGACATACACCTGTTTTAATTAAACTTGTGTGAAATGACATAGATGCTTCCGTTTGTAACGACTGCTTTTAGGGACTTTTCTGTCATTGTGTTGGCTTATTTATGTCCAGCTTTTCAATGGCAATGCTGGTCGCTTTTTTGGGAATCATCTATTATAAGCATCTTTTACATGTACTGACAGAACAACTAAATACGTGGTGATTTGAAAGTGTCCACTCTTTAATCAATGGCCCAAACCAAATCTGGCCACTGTCATGTGCATTTAGAGTGACAACGGTAGCCTAGGTTTTATTTTGTTAAGGGAAGAATTTCTTCTTGATAGCTTGCCTCGTACCTTTTTGTACTCTTGCCACGTACGGTGAAAGTCAACATGCCCGTCAAAGCGTTTCTGTAGTACTGTCCAGCCGCCTCCTTCTGTCTCCATGTCACAGAAAGCCTTCAAGCACAAGTAAAGATACTGTGATTTATAAATCAAAAATAATACTTGACAATGCTGTATTAGAGTTTAATTCAAACTAATGCTATGTTTTGGGGGAAATAGCATTAGCATAGCATTAGTTGCTGAAAAGTATCTAAGGAGATCCCAGTTTTAGCTCAAGCATGCACTCAATTAATAGAAGTCTGAACATTTCTATTTAGCTAACCGGCCCTCAACACCATACATTTACTGGAATAGGCTTACTTTACCTTAACCTCCATTTTAATGTCAGGTAATGTGAGAGTGTAGACGCCACTGTTGGTGTTTCCTGACTTGTACACAGCAGCACAGTCCACAAATGTTGTTGGAGTGTCTTGCATCATGACAGGTTTAGTCTCTGCAGAGAAGTTTTTAATGTCAAATAAGCATTTAAATCTTCTGATAATACTCAAATCCCAAATCATGTCTTTAGTTTCAATGCAGCTTCAGTAAGATTGGTTCCTGCGCATCGAGATATTTTAGCACCACCTTAGTCGTATATTTCAAAAAAAGGGAAATGCTTTGAATGATGTCCACGCCTCCTGAGTAATTGTGAATTGGAGTGAGCAGAATACTGCCTTTTACCACTAATTACGTGTTAGAAAGGTCACAGTGACATGCAGTTCAGACTCACCTCGAACAGAGCCAGCAGAAATGGTGTAAATTAGGTTATTCACAGTGTCCAGGAGCTCCTGCTGCTGAAGCTGTAAGACGGTGTTGTTGGATGACACTTTGAGTAGCTGCTGCTCCAGCTCGCCTATAATGGCCGTCTGCCTCAGTATAAGAGTCTGGAGCTGCTCCTTTTCTTCTCGTAACGCCTTTAGCTCCACTTGCCTCTGGTCCTCAATCGCCTGCACTTTCTTCTCCAGAAAACTGAGGAGAAGCAGATGAGTTTTGTCTTTGCTTAGCCCAGTAATGTGAATGTGTCTGACTGGGAGAATTATGTTTTATGCCACCTGATGAGATGTCCTCACCTGTTTTTGTCATTCAGTTTGCTGATTTCATTTGTCTGAACAATTAGTTGTTTCTCCAACTTGTTGGTTGACAAGGAGTTTTCAAGAAGTTGACGCTCAAGTCGAGTTGTATGATGAATTACCTAAAACCAAAAGAACAAGATGAAGTAGTTCATTCAGTTGTAACTCTAAACTGTTTAAATAATAACCAACAACCTGCAAGCCAAGAAGATATAGAAAAAGAGCTGTAAACATGTAATGAATCATAAACGTCATAGCAGCCTGAAAAAGACGTGTCAGCTGAACAAGCCACTTCAGATATTAACACCTGTTATCCTCTAACAGTTGATCAGATTCAGCAAAAAATCCAATTTGCTCTACTAAACGACTATTTGCAAAATGGAAAACCAGAACAGGAAAGAGCGAACTAGCCCTAACCCAAATTCCAGTACAGCAGACGTACCTGAACTAGGGGAAGCTTTTGAAATCCTCATATTTTCACAGACCGACGTATTGAAAAGTCTGGGGTTGGGGACAGTGCCACTAATTTCCAAGTTCGGAGGAACTGAACTCAGCAAAAAGCAGGTTGTTTACATGGATCCTAGCTGTGTGTCTCCAATGGAGCTGTTGATGTCTTTGAACAGACGGATGTCTGATTGTGACAAACTGATAGACCCTTTCTCTGGGAATACTAGTGTGCTAATAACAGGAAATGCTGTACAGTCGGCTCACATAAGGTCATTGACGTGTAGCCACAATAATAAACTGACGCCGTCGTGCCTGTTTTCCCCTCTGCTTATTTTTTTAACACTACATTATTCATTATATCACAGAACACACTTATACACCGATCTCTGAATGCAAAAAAACAAAACAGGAAAGTTAAGCATTGACGCTACATCTGCTGCGCTTTTTGGCATGTTTTTCATGTGTTAGGAAAAAATAAAATGTACAGCTTCACCTGTGCCTCCACGTTGGTGAGTTTCCTTGTTTGCTCAGCAGTTTGAGTCAGCAGGTTTGTCCCGATTTCAATCATCGTGGCTGTGTGGTTGTGTACAGCGGTCTGCTGGATTTGGACCATGTCCTGCTTCATGCTGTCCTGTATGTAGTTCTCAAGCTGCAACACAAGAGAGTAAGTTTTATTTTAAGAGTTGTTTGTTGAGCCAGTGATTTTGTTGCACATACTCAACCCCTTCATAAAGACGTTCATTGAGTGACTGTAATGTGGGACACAGAGCAGCTCTGATTCTTTCTTGTTGTGGATGAAAGAGAAATCAAACCAGAGACTAATATTCATTGTTGCATTGCTGCATTTATTGTAACGTCATGATGGTACTGCACCACGGTACAGTATGAGCCATGCAGCATGCAGCAATGAGAGAGAGGAACAGAATTGGCCCATAAGCAAAGTATGTTCATTGTTCAAGTCATATACTGTTTGATATTTAAATCATTTCCTAAAGACCTGACATCATAATGAACTGAGCTCTGGAGTCGTGCCACAAACCTCTTAATCACTTTTACGAGATCTGTTGTTATCTACCTTACGGTGTTGCCCGATTTAGACCTGGACTAATCATTAAGTTATTTCCTGCATGATGTTCCTGAGTGGCAATCAGGTCACACGACTCGTAAACAGGATGGAAGTGTTGAGTGAGGAGTTACATCCGTCATGAGTGTCCGACTTGTGGGCAACTGGAAACGAGCTTAATCACTCCTGGTAGTTAGTCGTCAGTCAAAAATGCGACCACAAACACATATATTTATTATTATTATTATTATTATTATTATTATTATTATTATTATATTTATTTCTGGTGAATACAACCAACAGCTGCAATCAGTGCTGATTTGTTTGACTTCCTTTGTGTGTGTCCTGTTTATTTATGTTCTTGGATACACACAGATGCGTGGAAGGCTGTCATTTGCGTTGTTTGCAGGATGTCCCATTGGCAGTGAATGATCTAATCAGTTGTTTACTCCGTGTGCTCCAGAGGCGTCAGTAAGGAGTGACTGTGTTCCTCATTCACATGGAAGCGTGACAACAGTTTTTTTTTTTTTTCCTCAGCTGTCAGCAGCTCGTGCAGAAAAAGAAGACCTTTCAGAAATGTTGTGACTATACTCTGATGAGTAAATCACACCTGATGGGAGCCTACTGATTTGGATTTGGTCTCAATGTGCAAAAAAGTAATCAAAAGAATCGCAGGAAGGCTTCTTTCTGTAGAGATGCTCAGTATGAGGCGATGTGTGAATATGCTGCTGCAGCATTAAGTTATTAAAGTAGTCTTGATCATTTAAATTAGGTGGACGCTTCTTGTTTTCTCGTGTTATTGATCCTCTCTCTTCCATCCCTCCATTCATTCATCTGTACATCAATCCACTGCTGTTATATCGTCAGTGAGGCACTTCTGTGATTGAGTCATATATATATATATATTGATCCATCACTTTTCTTTACTTTGTTATTGCTCTTAAGTGTGACACCATTCACAACGTAGGGTGGGTACGTGTAATTATTCCAGTGGGACTTTTAATCAAAGCCAAAATGTAATTTGAACACTCGCATACAAGAATTAAAGTCACACCCAATTACAGTTCCTGCAGTCGACCAATCCATTTTAATATTCTTAGTGTTAAGCTGTGACTGAAATATGGCTTTCTTATTTTATCTCTGATGACACGGACATTTTTTCTACCACATTTTACAGCGCACCACGTCAGAAAGTCTAGTCACATACTGTAGTCTTTGGGTTTCAAGTATATAGACGCTAGCATCGCTGCCTGCTGATAGACCTTTACAAAGTCTAATTCTTCTTCTCTGTTAATGGTGAGCTAGGGAACAGTAACGTGAAATGTTTAAATAATTATCTATATGAGTCTGTGTTGTACTTAGCAACTATGTGTCTCTCATTGTTATTTATAGAGAAGTAATATATAATATAATACACAGCAGTATGCAGTGTATGTAGAAAATGGCTAAAGATTTCTCTGCAGTGTGCAAACTCAGCCTTTTTCAAGTCTCTTTTTCTTTTTGTGTCCATGGTTTTATGGACGCGCATACTTTTTTTCTCCCAGACTTAACCATCAGTCTTTGCACCTGACGTGTGAACACGCTGTCACATCATTTGTGGAACCAGAAAAATGTCGTGGTTGTTGTTGAGTTTGAAGTGCAGTTGCACTTTGTAAGGGGTTCATTTGTCCCTTGAACAGGCTTTAATTTCTGAGGCAGCACTTGAGTTTTTGTCTGTGTGAGCCTGAGTGCAGTCTGAGATGTTTTATATTACGAGGCGGGAATCGTTCGTTCATGCTGTGAGACGTTCTTGTCTTGTCTGGCTCGTCTTGCTTCTGGTCATTAATCACACTCTGAGGAGGTTGAAGAGGGAGGCAAGAAAGGAGACAGTTCACTTCTTTGACTCGGACAGATAAAGCTCAGCCAAGTGAAAGGAAAGTGCGCGCCCCGCGTGTGGACACCTGTGTTGAGCCTTTGTCAGTTGTCAGACCCATTATGTCCTTTAGTGCTGAATGAAGGTGTCTCACAGGCACTCAGCATATTTTGTGTGTTTGCTGTAGCTTCGTTAAATAAAAAAAAAATAAAAAAAATATGTGTTTTATGTGTTATAGCTCTGATATAACGGCACAGTTTGACAAAATTGTTCTTGTTAATTAAACATTTTCATATTACCGGATGATTGTATTTAGTGGTTTTATTACTTTTCTGTGGTTTCGGTCAGACATTACGTTAATTCACTACTAGTTTAGTTTGAGACCAAGTTATCTGTTTTCGCTTGACTACTTCCACAGGAGTTTATGGGGAATTGCAACTACTGACAACTAGTTTTTCATGTTGCTGAGTTTTGTTTAGTAAACCCCTTCATAGCCAAGAAGATAGAGTTGTAGTGAAGATCTGCCACCTCTATGGTCTCCTCTTTCTCTTCTTTTCCATTACTTTAAAATCACAATCAGTCCTTTAAGTTACAGGAGTATTTTAGGCGTGACACAACCTTACCTTAAGCAGCCACTGTGTGTTGTTCTCCATGGTGATCTCCAGTTGTTCCAGCCTCTGGGTCGACTCGCTGTTGTCCATGGGTCCATCCTGAACTGGATAGTTGTAGTTGCTCTGGGTTTGGCAGTTTTCCTGCTCAGGCAGCAGAAAAGTGTAGCTGCATGGACCGTTCTGGATCTGATACTGCCTCTTTGCTGCAGCACTGTATCCTGTTCCCAGACTCAGGCAGAAGCTTAAAACTAGCAGCTCCATCTTCAGCATCTTCATCGCTGGGTTATTTACCTAAAAATAACCTTAGTGCAATTGTAGCTTCTTGAATTGTCAGAGTTTCTTTAATCTTCTCCCGGAGACTGGATGTCTTTCCCCAACAGCATCCAAGTGTAAAAAGTTCTTTTGAGGTTCTACGGATTCCTTTTATTACCTCTCAGTGGTAGGAGGAGGAAAAGCCATCAGGAATCGGAGGTAGCCTGTCCTTAGGTTACTGGTGCCACGCTGCATGTGCTCTCCTTTCATCAAGACCCCGACCTCTTGCTAAAGTGGTTTAAACTCGCTAACTGTGAATGTAAACCACTCCCCCTCACCTCACTGTGTCCAGTCGCTGTGAAGAGCAGTGGAGTGGAGATTCCTTTCAGTGCACACTCACACACATTGAGCAGATGAACAAACTACACATCTTCCACTATATCCCCACATGTTTTTTTTTTCTGCTCCAGTTGAACAGCTTCTCAGGATGCAGCTGTACACCTTCAGCACCCTCTTTGATTGTAGCAGTGTCTGTCCCATTCATTGAAAAATGTTTCCCGGAGTCCAGCGAACGCACGAGCGCCTTGAATGGGACATTCAAAGGAAGAAGCCTCAGTTTAAATTATTATGAACTATTTCCTCCTGCTTCGCTGAAGCTTCCGTATGCCCTTATTAGAATCTAAATCATACATGCAGAAGTTCCCTTTGTAGACTTTTTTTTTAATAGCCTTATATTTTACTTTGTTGTTTATTTTCTGGTTTATATCACATGTTCCTAATGTCATAAAACTAAAATTCCCACATCTTCCTGTGGGTCTCAGGGTCCACAGACTCTCATATTATCTGCTACTGGTACAAATTAATGTGCCCATTTACTGACCTCTGACCACAAAATAGTCGGGGCTTTTTTTAATTCGTATGTGCCTAGGGCTGATTTCTGCCTTTCCAGTTTGACCTTGGCAGAACTCAGAGTAGCATGTATAATGAAGCTTTATTTACTTTTACCCTTTCAGACCGGATAAGATATGGGAAAGTTGTTTATTTCTTTGTTCTTTCTCACACACAAAAAATATGAGTGCTTGATTTTTAATTTTGTCAGATTTTTTAAATATGTGGGCAAGTTGTTGGTGTTTCTTGAATCCTGGCCCATTCGTGTCTACAGCGTCCTAAAATAGCACAACTAATAGAGATCCCACGCAGATATTTCACATTAATTTGTTAAAAAGTGTGAATGTGAGAAAGTGCAGCTCCTGATAGTGTTAAAGTTAATACAAACAGCGTTGTGATTTTCAGGTATATTCGAACAATAGGGTGGCATATTTCCAAACGTCCATTATGAGAGACTGAAATGCTCGAGTTAGTAATTTGTTTTTATGTGGCTTAAATGATTTGTTTTTAGCAGCAGGAAAAAAAAAATGGAAATGAATCATACTTGTGGGGTTATGTTTACTGGTTAATTAAAAGGCTGGCTCCCAGCATAATTAAACACAAAATACAATACAGAGTTTACTTGTTAAAATGACTATCCTGATAAAAGCCATGTGGAAAGTGCGTGTGTAATTTCTTTCTCAAATCGCAGTCGAATACCAATCTGATGAGTTTGTTTGACGACGCTTGGGAGCAAACTGCAAGTGGGCCGTGTTGGAAGAGTTTCGTATTGTTCACTGAATTGTCATTTCACCTTGATATAAACACCTTTTAGTGTGAAATGCACCATGTTTCATTCTTTGGCAGGAAAGCCTCAGATTGGCCGTCTGCAGTAATGTAGAAATGCCAAACAGAATTGTAGGAAGTGGGCTGATGTAATGTTACTGTATAAGGGAAATGCAGCATATTTAAGGCACATTACCAAACAGGAAGGACTTGTCGTCATTCCAAAAACACGTTTTCAGGTGTTCAGGCTGAATCACTCTAGATTCTCCTCCACAAATTTTCTATTAAAGTTGGTTTTATGGTTGTTGAAAGCACAGGGGAGGGAAGGAACACTGCGCCTTCCAGAAACCATTCATTTATTGGATTTATCCCTGAGACACCGTATCCACTGTATAGTACACACCACACAGCCTCCTCACGCTGTGAGCGTGTGTAATGTTAATTTATTCTTGCCTGGTTGCAGGGCTGCACAGGCCGTCTGCTGCCTACACTGCCTCTCTGCTGACTCGCTGTGCACAGCAAGAAGAAATTAACTGTACTACAGGGTGGCAGAGATATTGATTAGGTTGTCGGAGTAGGAAGGTGGTATTTTCTGTGTGAATAATGAATTGCTGCTGGCACAAGTGCAACTCATCCAACCTGTAACCATTAGAATAGTGTTTATTAGTGGAAGCTCATTACCGTTGATCTGTCTATGACTCACACGAGGCTTTAGCATGCGACTATTTATTTGAATGTATTATTATAATTTATATTATTATAACATCATGTTAAAACTGTGACAGTGTTACAGAGGTATCTCCACTCAGTACCACTGAATTTTACTGGGCTTTGTATGCTTTAGCTCATTGTTCAGCTGTCAGGTCTGTGAATTTATTGTCAGGGGTCACCCTCAGTGTCATAACGTACGTTTTAGCTGCAACAGGCATCTGTTTTCAGCAAACAACAACCTCTAAAATCCCACTGTAGACACTCTGCTTACCAATAAACGGCAGATAGACACCGTAAATAAATACCTGGCGAGTCTAGTGGAGCATTTAACAGCTGCACGGCCAGATATTTCCCACAGGGCTTGGTGGAGACCACAGTGGAGCTAAATGGGATGGAATATGAGGCTTAGCTTCCACAGGGTCAGAAACACTCCGAATGAATAATGTTGCTCCTGCGGGATGTGAAAATAAGCAACTGTTCATCAGAATTAATAACCTGTGTTAGCAGTGTCAGTAAACACATCCGACTCTTAACGGTTTACTGTTTCCTTCTTTACCTTTTGCTTTTACATTGTTATTGTTTGAGAATTAACTGGTTAATTTTGGTAGCAGAAAATAACTGGCTCAGGTATCATAATGCCTTTTATATTGCAGTATTTATTATTATATGGCTAGTGATTTCATTATTATGTATATAATGTTTGGGGCTAGTGCAAGGTAGTAAGCTAACCTGAGGGTTGTGGTAACTGTGTCTTTAATGCACCAGTGAACTGAGGTGAAATTAAATTTGCACAACTCCAAATTGCCACTGAACACACCGCTGCTGTGGCAGCTTGTTTTAATGGAGAAGCTGTGTCTGTGCCTGCACGGCCATTAAACTGCATTGACAAATCTGGACAAAAGGGCTGTATTTTCACAATGATTGCGCCACTTTCACTGCCTTGTCGGTCCATTGTTGAAACTAAGGTGACATTGTAAAATAGATGGCCGCCCTTCTTTACCTCTCTTTTATTTTGCCCTTTTGTGCTTCATTTTCCCTCAGACGAGCTTACGTGTAATCTTCAATCTTTCCTTTTAAAGTGAGTTCATTTTACCAGGTGCTGGCTCTTGAACCCGCTGACAAGGCCATGATTTCTCGACTTAAAGTGAAACCTGTGTGAACGCTTACAAAAGACGAAAAGCCCTGAGCTTGTTTCCAGGCATTCAACTCAGAATGAAGCAGATTGCTCTCTTCAGTTTATCAACTGACCCTCGCTGGAAACAGAGCAGGCCTGCAGTGAGAGCTTACAGTGTCACTCACCAAATCCAAAAAGAAGCAGACCTTCAAAGCGCTTATTCTCTTATTCAGATTGAGTCCCTGAATCAGGGGTTGTCCAAGTTAATATTATTTTGAGTGAATTTATAGTGGTTTTAACTTCTTCAACATTTCGAGATCATTCGAATAACTAAAAATGTGTTCATACTATTGTAATGAACTAGTAAAATTGAGGTTTTAGCATTCAGTAGTGATGTTTACTCATGCTGTTAAAACTGGCTTTCACAGAACAGTGAGTTTTTCAGAAGAGGCGTTCCGGGACCGGTTTGGTTTTTGGCTGTGAGTGTCTCTACCTCAGCCAAATTGTCATGCTTGTGCCGTAGCTCCAGCAGCCACCTTCAGGCTAGTTTCAGTACTTCAGTGCTGAAACTGAGCCGCATGTATGAAGTCTGTTACTGTGATCGCTTAGAAATTAGGTTCTTCAGGGTTAAGGTGGATTTTTTTATTCATTAAAGTAGCCTCGGAGAAAATTAATAAAGTTCTTTATTTGGCTGAATGTGTTCATCAGCGGCTGCACAAACTTAACGGCGTCAATACGAGGTAAACAAGCCCGATTCAGAGAAATTGCAATCCCTGTGCTTGTAGTTGCCGGTGAGTGCTCCTTCATGTTCATCCATGAAGTTTGACACGTGAGTTTCCGTTTAGAAACCTTGATTTGGTTGAACTACTACAGGACAAAGGTTTCCTGAAAATATAACCACACAATGAGTTCTGGGAAATATGCCAGTAACCTAACAATGTGTCAGATAAACCAGGGTTTTCCCAAAGTTTCTGGAGGGATAAGGTGGTGAGACTGTGGCTATGAGAAAGTGAAGGCGCTCATCTTGTCATAGATGGCACCTATTAACCAGATTTATAGTGTACTCTTATATTTATCCTATTGATTCAGTCACTGGGTCCGCCATCCTCTCCTCTGCTGCCGATGATTGATAATATGTGTGGCATATGTACTGTAGATAAAATAAGCCAGGGGTTCCCATTGGATTCAGAGTGATGAGCGTAATTGTTTCAGCTCTCATGTCAAACATTATCTTTCATTTCACCTTGTCTCCAACGACTGTTTTTGCTGTGAGCTGTGTGTCAGACACAGAGGAGAGGCTGCTGCTCAGTTTGATGCCAAAACCTTCACAGATTTTTTTCCTGTTCTTTTGGCTCAGGTGTGTTTTGCGTATGCAAGTCTTTTAACGGTAATGAAATCTCTGCAAACGATCTTCACCTGCACAGAGTTGCGACTTGCTTCCTCTTCTATATATGATATACCTACCGTTATATCTTGTCATATCACAGTCGTTAAGGTGCACAGAGTAAAATGAACGATGACTGAATTCCTCTTCCTGGCTCAGATTCTGGTTCCTGTGTTTGTGCACGCGGGCTCTATCATGACTGACCTATTAATCCATTGTCAGTGTTTTTAGTAACACTTGAGCTTTTCCTGCTGTGGAAAAGACTCGTCTTGTCAGTTCAGCTTCTTAATGTTATTCTCGGCATAGCACTTATTAAGTACCATAATGAGTTGTTGTGTTACACTTTGTAATCATTTGATCAGGCCAGTCCATTACAATGTAGATGTAAACTAATTGCTTGGCATTTTGCTTCACTGCTGCCAAGTAAAAAAAAAAAATGATACCGCTGCCATTGTCTATGATAAGTATTGCTTCTTAGTAATTATTTGTTGGGAGTCTCCAGTGACATGTGGCTTAGCGTTGGGGCTCGGGAAGGAAATAATCTGCCACATAATCCCCAGTAAAAGAAACTCCGCAACTGTTGTTTATCAGTCAAGTTCATGGGTGAGCTCTGCAGTTGCATTTAAGTCTTTTTGTTGTTGTTGTTGTTGTTGCTATTTTGGGAAGGGCCAATCTAGTTGCTTTCCTGTTTGTAGTCTTCATGCCAACTTAAGTAAAGTGCTGGCATTAGCTTCATATTCAGTCTGATTTAATTCACAGCAGGAAAGCCAAAAAAATAAAGCATAGCTCCTTAATTTTAACTAAACTTTGACTTGGCAAATTTTGATGGATTTGTTTGTTTGTTTGTTTTTGTCAAAAGGAGAAGCTCCAGCGTCACCGAGTCCTGACCTCACCTGATTTCACCCTTCACCGGTGCGTCAGTTCAGCGTTTGACTGTCAGTTTCTCTTCCCAGATCTGTCGTCTCCAGAGGCATCTGTCTGCAGGGGAGCACCAGCAAGACTTGTTCCAAGGCCAGCCAGCCATGTTTGTGTCTCAGCACTCCCAGCCGCCCACACAGAGCCTGGTGGAGCTGATAGAGCTCTGTGGGGGAACAGTCTGCAAAACGGTGCGGCAGGCAGGTATCTGCATAGGGAAGTACAGCGGCAGGAGACCAGAGGGAAGCAGGATCCTGTCTGAGCAGTGGGTGCTAGGTACGATACATTCTGCACATCTCTCTTTAAGTGTTTATTTTATTAGCTCTCTAGTCATTCTTTCTTGTCTCTTTATTTCAGATAGTATCACTCATCTGAAGCGTCTGCCGTATGATCACTATGACTTGGAGTGACGAATGCTGAACCTTTTTGTTTGCTGTGAAGTTTAGTTTTATTAATGTATTGCTGGACAATGCCTGATCACAGGATATGTTCACTTGTACCATGCAGTGTTCCTCTTGGCAAGTTTCTCATCTTGCTTAACCAATGTTTTCTGACACTTTACATGAACCCTCATTTAGTCTCTGGTTACCATGGAAACTTCTCAGGACTGCCACATATTAAACAATGGTTTGTCTTGAACATGAAAAACTGACTTTATTAAGTGTATGTCGACCATTATTTTATCTGCATTTGTTGTCATTAAGTAGCAATCACTACTGTGTAAGCGTCATTTTAGAAAAATGTGATTTAAAAAAATATTTACTGAGCCAGAACCACACTTTAATGACAAGTTCATTGGTGTGCTCTTTTTAGAAATGGTTTGTGAAGTCATTGCTAATAAAAACAACAATAATTCAATTTATTTTCCTGTTTTTTTTTTCCAAACAAACAGAAGTTTAAGAGTCAGCGGTACACAAGCTGCAGACGCCTTTGGGACACAACTTTTAAGATTAATTTAAGTGGGTCACTGAGTGACAGACGACAAACTAACAAGCTGGTGTGTCAGAGATTTTACTCACAACTGTCACATTTACACAACAGAGGTGTAAAGACATTTATTAATAAAATGTAAGCTCTAAAGATGTTAGAGCTAGAGATAATAAAAATAAATATTAATGTAGTTTTGATTAGAATTTAGGAACAAAGAAACTTACATGTAATATTTACAAGCTTCTTTATGTTTTCACTTATCTTCTTCAAGACAGTTCATTAGGCCAAGCCCAGGAATAAAAAGCACTCTTATCAATGATGTAGTGTCAAGTCTGAGCGATATGACTGCAAACTGAACCATAACACACCCCTGTTATCTCCTCACCCAGTGCAACTAATACTAAATGCTGTTCAGGTTGAATTTTAATTTCCCAAATTTTAATTCATCTCATTTTTTTGTCTTTAAATGAGTCTTTTCAATAATTGTTTTACACAGCAACCCTTCACATGAAATCGGTATGTATTATAGTAGTAGGTTAATAATCGTGTTTTGGCATATTTTAGGTGCGCACTCATAGTATGGGGATGCTCTGATATTAATGTGTAGTATACACTTTCTTTAGTTTAATGTATGCTATGCATTTTGTGCTGAAATGTGGAAAATCCGAGGATAGGAAAATGCGGCAGTGCCCTTTAAATAATGGCGCTACGGAATTCGTTGTGCGTTTACTCATTGGTCAGCCTCTGTCACGTCACTCGGCCAATCAGATTCGTCCTTGTTTCATGGTGTCATTACGTAGGGAGGCATGTGTGACATTCGCAGCAAGAAGCTAGTTTGTGAAGAGCTAGCCGGATAAAGATGATGAACTGAGGAAGGAAGTGGAGAATATTTTTCCTTTTAGCACCTGAGCTGACTTTCTGCTTAGACTTTCTTATCGTTACCACATTAGATGAGACAGTTTGTGCCAAATGTAGCGTTTGGTAAAACTTCCTGTCTTTGCATACACGTTTAATAGTAGGCTAACGCGTTTTTTTTAAAACTTGCACAGTAAATACACTCGAGTTCTGGTTGAGGTCGTGTTCCGGTCTGCTGCTCTGAGATGTTGATATTACGCAGATAACAGGAGTGAATATCGTTTTTATGTATTTCAGTATGGGTTTACGTTAAGCCGACCTGTCAAACTGAGATTTGCACACAAGGTTAAAATTAGCTTTAGCCAACTAGCTCCTCACTCCCTTCTTGCTGCAGCTTTCTCACTTTCCTATGCTGTGCTGTCAGGACAGGTGTGCTGAAAGTAGGCCAGGTGTGTTGTGGGACAGATAGGAAGCACTGTAACTTAATCACAGTGCTCGCAGAGTGTAGTACTCGTCTACTTCAGGGATTTTTGTTACTTGGGTGAAGCGAGAGGAGGAAGCATGCTGCTGTCTTTGGTTGTGCACACATACTCGCTGCGGTACTGGTTTCCTGCAACGATCATGCTGGGTACAGCTCCAGCTTATCTGCTGTCATGGGGTACTTGGCGCATGCTTTCAACTGTCTTACCAGCGAGTTTGTATCACAAGTTAGACGACCGGTTGTACTGCATCTACCAGAGTATGGTTTTATTCTTCTTTGAAAACTACACAGGAGTCGAGGTGAGTGATTCTTCATTCCCTGAATGTAAGGAAAGTATGATTGAACACATGTCCATAGGGAAAGCTACCCGATAACAATAATACAAATACACATGCATTGCTCAAACAGGCAGGTATCTATATCATGCACATCTCATTAAGAACATATTTGCATGTTAGTAGTTGAAACTCTGGCAAAAAATTAAAAATAAGTAGAGCCAGGCTGTTAAGAGATCTTGTTCAACAAGATGCGTGACAAGAAAGTCTGCATTCTTTTGCACTGTGCATGTCACACCTTGTATTTTTGTACGTTAGGGTGTGAAGACTGCTGACAGTGGTGTAGCTTGTAATGTTTATCAAGTTCAAGTAAGCTGACAGCAGTGTCCCACTGTCTGCAGGCTGCATGAGTGGATTTGATTTTGTTTTCATAAATACTCTTACATTTATTGAACAGATGCATGATGGGGGGGGGGGCTGACCTGGTGTAGAGCAATGTTTGTCACTGCAAAAAAAAGTTTTGCAGACTGATGACTATCCAGGACATCTACGTATTAACCTGCTTTTATTTCTTCCTCTGCAGATAGTCATATATGGGGATATACCAAAGAATAAAGAGAATGTGATCTACCTGTCAAATCATCAATGTACAGGTAATGCATCTGATGATATAGCTTAATGAGCTGAACTTCAGTGTGAAGAAAATTTAAAAAAAATCTAACGTCTGCTTTCCTTATTAGCCGACTGGATCATTGCCGACATGCTCTCCATCAGACAGAGCGCTCTCGGTCATGTCAGGTACGTCCTTAAGGATGGACTAAAGTGGCTCCCACTCTACGGATGGTACTTCTCTCAGGTAATGAGTATGAGAATGTCACTTTGCAGATTAAAGATGTAAATGTGACTTCATCATTAACTCTTCTTGCTGGATGGTCTTCTTCTTTTAGCACGGGGGCATCTATGTGAAACGAAGTTCAAAGTTTAATGAACAGGCAATGAAGAAAAAGCTCATCACTCAGAGTCAGTGTGGAGCACCAGTAAGTATATGACGCTATACGCTTTCTTGCTGGGTCATCAGGTACACTAGTGAAAACAAATGCATTCTGATAGAACAGTCCTGCACCAGATCTTAGCTTCTTGAAGATGGTATTCAGGATTTGTTTCAAATAACTGAGAGAGGTGTTGATTTATTTATTTATTTATTTTTCATTTTGGAGGCTATGTTTTATAGAAACACATGTTTCTATTGTTTTGACAAAGCAGTTTTTGGCTAGGCTAACTGAAGTGCGTGCATTCATGTTCAGTAATGTACCTAATGTTTTGTCAAGTGAGTGTTAGTGCTCCAAATTAGCCTCTTGACTACATGCATGTCTATTCTCTCCTGTAAAAAAAGAACAGTCGTTATTCTTTTAAATGTCTCCAGTATAATATTTCTTACCAAGTTAATATAAAAAGACATCAGCCAGTTTTCCAAAAACTCCTTTTCAATCTTCTTATGCTCAACACTGTCACGTGAATACTTCGACACACAGTCAGTAGTTTGTGTTAGAACGTCTGATGACGGCAGCAGCAGTAAAATGAAATGGATAATCGGACATTTGATGCGGGAACGTTCAATTGCTTTGTGTGTGATTGTGTTGAATGGACTCTTTTTAATCGCTCTTTTTGGATTTGACTGTGGGGGGATTAGTGTGTGTGTGTGTGTGTGTCCACATCCTTGGTGACCCAAATGTTCACTGTGAAAGCTCTGTTCTGAATTTAACTATTGAAAGTAAACAAAAAAAATCAGGACCTAGGAGCAGATGCTTTATTTTACGCAGATATGAATTTAAATATTTTGCAGATGATGAAAAGTGATTTTCTTACACGTTCATTCAGTAGTTTTTGTGAAGGTAAATTACCATAGTTACAACTTCTTGGTTTAAATAGTTTACAGTTCAGTTGCAGTCCAGACTAATTTGATAAAAGTTTGCTTTTCCGTGTCTCTTTCTAAGCAAATCCTGTAAATCTTTCAAATTCTTTTTGGCTAACGCAATCAGCGCTCTGATTTCATGTTTATTTTTTTTTCCTCTCCACAGATGTACCTTGTCATCTTCCCAGAGGGAACTCGGTATAATCCAGAGCTCAAGAATGTTATCGCTGACAGTCAGGCTTTTGCTGAAAAACAAGGTAGAGGCAGGATATCAGCCATTTACTGCTGAACAACTGCATACTAATTCAGCCCCCAGCCTGTGAAACGGCTGACTACGTTTTGTTTTGTGGCCTGTGGTCAACGTTGCGGGCTGCCGTTGAGCGGCACGTGCATACGGCTTTATGAAACTCACGTTACAAAAGTTACATTTTCGGTTTAAACTGTGTTTAATGGAGTAATGTGTTAGAAAGTTCAAGCTTTAAAACTAAGGGGAAACTGTGTGTAAGATAAGGCAGAAACAACGGGATTTAAAGGGATTATGGCCTCAAAAACATCTGTGCATGAAGGTAAAATGAGGTCATTTTTTTTTTTTAACGCTTTATCAAAGAATGAATCGGATTTAAAACAATAGAAAACTGACACATTAACAATATAAAAGGGTTAGGGTTACTGGTGTAATGCCATTTATTAAATTTTCAACTTCACATCAGGGCTTTGTTAGTTCATAACAAAGTGTAAAATCACTTTACTATTTTTTTAACATAAACTGAATTACAGGATGCTTGTATTTTAGCCCAATTTTGTTTTTATTCTGCTAAATCCGTTTGTTGTTAATTGTTAGGACTCTATTGTGCAGCATGGGGTTTGGGTCGGCTCGCTTTCTGCATCAGTTCTGCAGAGATTAAGCCTATCTCTGGCCCACAGCTCTGAATATCACCTTCCCCCATTAATCCCGATAAATCGCTCTGGAGAGCCGACATGTGCACATGACATTATCTGCTATTAGTCAGGTATTAATGAGCGAGTGTGCGATGGCTGACAGAAACGCAAGCATTCACATAGAATTTGTGTGGTTTTATTTTGAGTCCTGTGTCTCTTAATATCGTTTATTTGAAGTATTCTGTGCGTGGGGTCTAAGCTCTCATTGTCTCAGTGCTCAGTAGAGAGTTGACAGCTGCATGCAACAAAGTCACCCCCATAAGCCACCATGACACACAAGTACTGTCCTGAGTTGCTTGTAATGCATCATCACTGTATGAAATGTAAAGCTTTACTTTCACAAAGTTAATGAATGTTTTTTTTAATTTATTCTACAGGTTTGGCTGTTCTGAAGCACACACTGACACCCAGGATGAAAGCGTCTCACATAGCCATCGAGGCCATGAAGGGTCACCTGGACGCCGTGTACGACATCACTGTAGCTTATGAGGGAACCCTGGACGCGACTGGTCAAAGAAGACCTGCACCGTCTATGCCAGGTAAGAACGAACGACCTCTGAATCTGACCTCGTCTTACAGAGGATTCACATCTGGATTTCTTAACGGATATAAATACATATACACCACCTGGATTTAACCTGGCAAATAGGTACGAGCCTCCTGCAGGATGATTGCTGCATGGGCGATTATCTTTCACAAAGTTATTTAACCCCAGTGAGTAGCTTTTCATTTCTTAAACAATCATGTCTAAAGACAGAAAACATCTAAGACTGCAGAAGTTGGTTAAGAACTGCATACAGAATGCAAAATTAAAAACTGTCAGGATAGTGAGGAAGAAATGTTGGGGAAAAAATCCTGACATAAACGTTTGTTGAGATCAAATCAAAGAAAAACAACAGTAAAACTCAGAGCTATGTTCAGTAATGAAAGTAAGAGCATTTCCAGGTTATTCCATCAAGTGGATTTTTTCTGCCCTGACGTCACGGGCTTATTTCAAGATGCCAATGCCAGGATTCATCGGGCTCAAGTTGTCAAAGAGCGGTTCAGGGAGCATGAGACATTATTTTCACACATGGATAACCCACCACAGAGTCCAGACCTTAACCTCATTGAGAATCTTTGAGATGTGCTGGAGAAGTTTTTGAGCAGTGATCAGACTCTCCCATCATCAGTACAAAAAATCGTGGTGAAAAATGAATGCAACACTGGATGGATATAAATCTGGTGACATTGCAGAAGCTTGAACATGTGCTGTAATCAAAGCTAAAGATGGTCCAACAAAATATTAGTGTGTGACCTATTTTTTTTTTGGCCGGGCAGTTTCACTCATTAATTTCTTCTTTCCTCTTACATTATTTGTCGTAGCAAAAGCGATGGAAAATAATGAAAGGTGCCTTTCAGCATGTCCTCCAGTTGAAGGCGACGCATCCACGAAACAATTGGATTCTTCTGTCAGTCTGCAAAGTGACTGATCAGTTGATCGTTGCAGCTTTAGTCCATATAAAATAAACCGACTGATTTGGTTGATTTGGTTTAGCATCTCTGTTCTGCCTCTTTCTTGTTAATCAGCGCATCCACAAACACAATCACACACGATGTATTATCAATCCCGCAACATTGTGTACAACCCCCCCCCCCCCCCCCCGAGTAATTAATCACGAGGCAAACATCACCTATTAACAGCCGTGCCTTCCTGTAAACAGCGTGACTCCGTGTTTTGGAGTCTTTGATTATTCCGTGTTCCCAGTTGTTCGAGCGAGCGCTTCTTGAATGTTAAGGGGGGGAAGAAAAAAAACATCCCGTTTGAGGCAGGAATAAACATCCACGTGTTTTCTAGAAAACACGGCGGAGAATAGAAAAGCATTCTTCCTCTCATCACGCACTTCCTGGCCTCCTGAGGTGAAGGTGACTGTAGCGATTTCACGCGGAGGTGGAAGTGACTCGGGGCGGCAGCGGCGGCGATGGGACCACACTCAGACTGTTTCTCATCCGAATGAATCATTTGATCCTATTGTGATGGGACGAGGTGGGACATTGAGGACTTACTACACCTAATACTGAATTTAGGTGTACACTCACTTGCCAAGACATGAGGTACACTGGTGAAAGCAAATACTTTCTAGTCCTCCACTAAATCCTCGTGGCTGTTGTTAAAGCGGATTAAATTAAACTGCCCACTGACTAAAGTGGGGTTGTGAAAATAATAGAAACAGGTGTCAGTACGACTGTATTCAGCCTCCAAACTGAAAACGCTGTTGAATCAACAGCTCTGTCTGCTGTTATAATCAAACGCTGAGTACTATAAGTTTAATGAAGCTCAGATTTACTGCAGGACTCTAATTTGTTTTCTCTAGTGTACCTGACTGAGAAACACTCCAGTGAGTCACTTTGACCCTTGACTGTAAAATTAAACTGGGAAATTGGGATTTAACTTCAAATCAGTTCCTTTAATGAGGAGTGCTGAACATTTTAACAGTTGATAGGCAGTTCTTCATTAAAAAGGAGATGCGTTACAAAGCCCCCAGAATCCAGCATGAGCAGTCGGTTCTAAAAACGTCACTCACATGAAATTAAAACTAAAGAGTCTCTCCACTCTGAACAAATATGCTCTGAATCATTTCAGATGCTCTGGAACAAGTTCAACGCATTAATTGTAGCAATTTATTCTGCTCGAGATCGTGTACACGGATCAGGCATAACATTATGACCACCTTCCTAATATTGTGTAGATCTCCCTTGTGCCTCCAAAACAGTTGGACATGGACCTTCTGTGGGTGTCCTGTGGTGTCTGGTAACAGTGGACGACCTTTGGATCCTGTGGCCTGAGGGGAGGGGCCTCTGGATCATCCCACAGATACTTAATCAGTTTGGGATCTAGTGAATTTGGAGGCTGTCGTACACTAGAAAAGGTTCTTGACTAATCTTTTGTTGAACATAAAGTTTAGTTTCAAAGTTTAAATAGAAAGAAATTCTTAACTTTGAATAGTTTTCCTTTCTTTTTAAGATTTTCATTATTGAAATGATATTTTTTTGGTGCAGTTGATGGATGAATAATTAATTGTCCTCAGTTGAGTAGCTGCATGTTTTGTTTTCATTCAGATCCACTAATGAAAGTTTCCTTCTCTCGGCTCTGTAACAATTTGTCAATGGGGTTTAGATCACGAGGTGTTGTTTGTCACTCCGGAGCAAAGTGTTGATTTCCTTCATCTGCTCCAGGTGGCTGTTTTTAAAGTGTGTTTTGGAACAAACACTCATGACCCTCAGCTTTGTTTAGCAGGTTCAGCATTGATTTATGGAAAGAGTCTCGGTGCCAAACGCTTTCATTCTGACCCTCTGCAGCCCAGAAACCTGAAAACAGCTTATTACCTCTAACACATGAGGATTAGCTGAGTTTGGCTTTTTTTTTTTGGTGAGAGCTTAAATTAATTAATTTATTTGCGTGTTAATGCTCCTAAGCCTCCCTCTTTAACAGTGGTGTCGGTGTTCGTTAAACCGGCACGCTCTGTGTCTGAAGGTCACTTTAAATCTGTGCAGCCACTGATGGAGGTGCTCACTTCACCAGTGAAGCAGCGTTTCGCCGCTGACTTCGATCAAGTTTCCTCTTTCGGCCTCGGTGCCACGTTTCCTGATAATATTGCATGTTGTGGAAACAGGAACTTGAAGGTCTCGGGGGACACATGTGTGGCCTTGAGCGTTCACACTCGGTTACATTTTTATGTCCGACCTTCTCAGACACTTGGGTTTGCTGTCTTCACTTCGCGCCCTCACAGCTTCGTTTGTCTGGAGACTTGACACTTTTAACTTATTTACTGTAGAAATGTGTGTTTTATGAAGTTAAAATCAATCAAGTGAAGTGTTTAATATTCAGTGGAAAGTGTTTTATTTCTGCTCAGATGTCGACTGAATTTCTTGAGGTGACTTTTAACTGATCAGATCTCATTATCCTGATCTATACTTCCTTTAGTCTAAAGGTTGTTAAATCGCAGCGTCACGGCAGCTCTACTCCATCACTGTCACCTCGTGTTGATTTTAAGTGCTTACTGTACGTGCCGCTTTGCTGAAAGGGGTTTCCTGTTTTTGTTTAGTCTCTTTATGTTTTTTTCTTTTTTTTTGTGTGTGTTTGACAGAATTCCTGTGCAAAGAATGTCCCCGCATCCACATACACTTTGACCGTGTCGACATAAAGGAAGTTCCTTCAGAGCCACTGTTTTTCCGCAGGTGGCTGCACGAGCGTTTCGAAATCAAGGACCGGTAAGTGTGTGTGTGTGTGTGGTGTGTGTGCGTGACTGGAACTATTACTCATGTTGAAATTGCATGTCATCCAGTCAGTGTGTGAACTGTGATTGAATTTTTACTCAAAAAAAAAGCAAATTAAAACACATTTTATTTAATGTTAGAGGAGATGAAGACTAGCAGCAACTATATGGCTTTTATTTTCAGAAAATACACAGTTTAAACGATCTGTTAACTGAAAGAACACGTCACTGATCAGTCCTAACCCCAACTAATGAATCCTTCCTACAAAATATATATATAAACTTCATTATCACGACAGGCATCACAATAACAGAAATGAATGATTTAAACGATTTTCTCCTGTTATTCTTTAGCTTTTTTCTCCTCTTCTTCCTCGCCTTCCTTTTCTCTTTACTTTTCATTTTCATCTTCACCCTTGAGTCTCCTTCTTTTCTTCCACCTTCATCCCGTTAGAATTTTTGTTTAATTACTACTTTTTATCGTGAGATTAGTTTCTACACTGGCACCCGTGTGTCACCACATTGTGTCTCATTAATTAAGCGGCCTGAAAGCTACCTTTTCCAAATTAATAATTTCCATTGGACCACTCTATCTGATTCGGTGTAATTAAAACAGTATGGCTTCTCATAATTTCCTTTTTTGTGACTATACAGATAAAGATCCTGTTATTCCAAAATGGTTAATCAGTTTTCTTTCAACCAACCGACCGATGTTTGCACTTCATTTCAGTCATTTTATAAATTTGGCCATTTCTTTTTATGTCGAGATCTGTGGATGTTGACTCTGAACTAACTTCTGCGGTATAAGTTTTTCAGCCCTGGTTGTTGCCGCATACACGACACGCAGTGCAGACCAAGCAGAGCTTTTTGTACAGTAGCCACCATAAACATCCTGAAGCGAGCTGGTGCCCGTTTGTTTTCTCGTCCTTGCGCGTTTCTCAGACAGGCTGAATTCCTAAGAGAGCTATCTGTCTTTTTAAAGGCTGCTGACAGATTTCTACGAGTCGCAGGAGTCAGACAAAATCTGCAAGTTCCCCGGGGAGGGCAAACATTCTCCGCTGAAGCTCTCGAAAACCCTCCCTTCTGTGATGATCCTGGGGGGCCTGACACTGCCGCTGCTGCTGACGGAGAACGGCAGGAAACTTTATTTGAGGACCTGGGTGTGCGGGACGGTGCTGGGCTGGCTGTGGGTGAACGCTTTTCCTTAACGAACGGGGCTGTGGCTGCCACGATGAGACGCACAAAAGACTTGGGAGATACATTGTCACTGTATCGCCGCAACACAAGGTTTGTTCCGGATGCAGAGCACCATCTAATAAGGGGCTCCGAGGTTTGTCTGTCCCACTGTTGACCGGAGATACTGAAAAACTGCTTTTTGTGCTACTTGCTCCCTCGCAGATTTGCAGCCTGAAATCACTAGAAAACACGAGTGAATTTGAGTGAGTGTTCTCAAAAACTACCCCTTCATCTCTCTCTCGATCTCTATTAAATAAAAATTTAAAATATAGCTATATACTTCTCTTTAAATTATTCCCCCCTCCCATCAAATTTCGCCAAACTAGTATTCCTGCATGCTGTTTACTTCCATAAATCATTGGCCAGTTTCAGAGCTCTTACTAAAACACAATGATCATCGTAGGCTGCTGCCTCTAACACTAGCCTACATGTGACGGATCATTTATTAATATTAATCATAAATTATTAGGTGCACTGACTCGCAGGTATTGGTTGTGATGTCTGTTTCTTATGCCAAGTCCCATATCAGGAGGTTTATGCACTTTTCCTGTGTAAAGTAATGTTTTTTCCATTGGTAGAACGAAAAAAAGAAAAAGAAGAAGAAGCAGCTCAGAATCAAGACACCAGCTGCATTGTTTACCACAAATTCTCATTCTGACATGTCTTTTTGTTTTATGACGATGAATGTAGCTGCTAAAAAAAAGAGAGGTGTTCGTTAACGTATATGTGAAAGACCTCCATGCAAATATCCTCAAAAATACAAATCTGTTACAAATACAAAACATTTCCTAAAGTCCTTGTCACTTAATGTTAGCACAGCTCGCACAGAGTATTAAAAACGTTCTACCAATGCAAAATATTACTTCAAAAATGTCAGTCGTTGCCAAAATCTGATGTATTTGCCACGGCGTCGTGTTGAGTGTTTTACGTTCAGCAATACTCGTTTTATTTCCAGCCCTTATGACAGCAAAGAAACTTAATGTCTGTTTGTTTCTCTGGATGAAAATAATTATAATTTGTTTATATATATATATATATATATATATATATAATGGGTTATAAAGTATCATAACTTTTATATGCATTTGTTACTTTGAATACCAAGTCACAGTACACATAAAAGTATCTACCTAATAAAAAAAACTGACTAAGCCATGATGACAGTATATCGCAGGTACCTGTGCACTCAAAGCCATTTGTATTATAAACATCACTGTATTGTGAAATGCACTGTTTGTCCATTGTTGTCGTTTACTGTAATGAAACCATTGCATTTTCCACGAGTCACTTTACATCCTTGCCGTCTCGTCCGCCCCTACAGTTAGTCCGAGATATGTTCTCCTCATGTGTGTTGTACAGCAACCTCATGGTTTTTACATGTCGCTTCAATACCTCACTTGAATAATCCTTCCTTGTTCTTAAATGACCCTTGTCAGCCATTTTATAGTCATTTTTATCCTGACGAGCTCAGACTGTAACTCATCAGGAATCTCTGTGTAGACAGTATTTAAATGCCAACCGTTTTTGGAAACGCGTGCCTTCTCTCGGGAGGAGTCGGCCCTCAGCCGTCTCACAGAGGGCCGCAGGGGCTCTTTTCCACCAGGTGACTGCATGGAGGCTCTCTGCTGGAGCTGCTGCTCACTGCAGCCTGCGGTCACATTGTCTACAGTTCATAGTGGCTTATTTGGCTCTAAGAATGCATTGATTTACACTTTTTGAGGACTATTATTAAATGATGAAACCTTTAATGTGTGTGAGGAATGGAAATGAGAGGTCAGAGTGAAATAAACAGTTTTTCATTGGGGAGAGTTATCGCTTGTCTTTCTGTCCTGAACCTCATTATTATGTTATTAAATGTGCATGAATATATTTTTGTCCTGTTATTTGCAAGTTGGTGCCTGGATTTCTTAGCCTTATTTTTTTAGCCTCTTACTCAGATTAAGATCTGAGGCATGTCAACATCTCAAACTTTTGGTCCTCAAACCATTCCTGAGTGATTTATGAGATGTGGCAGAAGGCATTATCCTGCTGACAGAGGCCACTATCGTGAAGCGGTGTACGTGGCTGTAACAAAGGTAAGGAAGTTGGTACGTGTTAAAGCACAGGTGTTGAACTGATCCATGAAAGCGCCAATGTGGCTGCAGGTTCTCATTCCAGCTGTGCAGCTTCACGCAGTCATTTCAGGTGTCCTCTTGCTTTATTAGAACAAAAACTTGCCAGCCACACCCGCCGCATGGGTGCTGCATGGTTGGAATGAAAACCTGCAGCCACAGTGGCCCTTTCACAGATCAGTTTGACACCCCTGTGTTAAAGACATAGTCAGGACACATTAGAAGAGCATTGTTCAGAGACTGTTGGAGAGGCTGGTGTTAAAGATTAATTTTGATCTATTAAATCTCCATGGTTAGGTGTAAAAACATGTCATACCTCCTCCAGAAACCTACCACAGACACGTATTTGCTACATAGTGTCGCGCTAGCGTAGATCCACTTTGCAAACTTTGTAGTCTTTCTCCATTAACAATACGGCAGTTATTTTTCCATCACACCATCAGTCTTCAGCGAGTAGCAATGGGTGTTTTATTTCTAATAATATATTATTTGTTTGAAAACATCTAATTTCCCTTTAGTGACTGAGGGCTAACAGCTACAATCGATTATTATATATAGTGGCTGCCTTTATATCTATAGTTGCTCAGATGTTACAAGATCTTTTAATATTTATACAAGAATTATGCTGTTATTACATTGTTATCTACAGTAGACGCGTGAAACGTGGTACGTTTGGTGCAAACTTGGAAAGGGGCTTCGTTTTCTAAATAAATAAGTAATAAGTAAGTAAATGCATAAAAAAGTAATATTTGGTTGAAACTGGCAGTGTGCGGGTGTGAGTAGTTTAATCCAGCTGAACTATTTAAATATAAAGTCACTACGACCTCTGCTGACAGAACATTATAATTACCCCTTCGAAAACTTGTTTTAATTACAAACCTCAATCTCTCTTTACGAGGTCGTTCGGAAGCCCAGTTCTGTGTAAATATTATTCTCCTACTTTATCCAAGGTCAGCGAACACAGCACGCACCGAACTGCACATGCGCATTGTGGTTTGTGGGCAGTAACAAGGAAGTAGTCACAGATACAAAGTACGTTTCAAACGCTTCCAACTGCTGCTGCTGCTCATTTATTTGAACTCTCCAGGTGTGTAATAAATCTCAAGACGGACCTAATAACATTGTAATGAGCGTAAGATGACAATAAGTACCTGTGAAATGTGAAATAATTATTTGCGTGTGTTTACGTCAGTGGCGTAGGTATGTTTGAATCGCGCTTCTGTGGTGGCTTTATAATTTGTTAATTGAGGTTTCTCAGCGACCTCTAGAGGTTTGTGAGGCTTCTTGCCGGTAGATGATCAGATTTTACTACTTAAGTATGGAAATTATTTTGGTTTAAGAAGATGTTTTAATCTATCTTAAGGTTTAATTAATGTGCATAGCATTTTTTGTGCATTTTCCGTTTGTGTGTCTTCCAGGATTTTGTAAAACATGAAAATAAAATGCAAAAACTAACGCTGACACCATGCACTGTATTTTTCTTACAGAGTTGCCATGGACTGGATTGGGTTTAGCTATGCTGCTGCCATCATTTTTGGTGGATTTATGGGCTACAAGAGAAGAGGTTGAAATGTCACCATTCTAACTATTACTTTCAAGTTTAGGAAGAAAGCTTATCCAGAGACTAATTTATTCCTTTTTGTCTGACAGGCAGCGTGATGTCCCTGATGGCTGGTTTGGTTTTTGGCAGTTTATCTGCTTACGGCGCTTACAACATCTCTAACGACCCCAAGGACATCAAGATCTCGCTGCGTGAGTGTGACTCAACACGTCCTGTTAGATTTTCCAGGAGACGGAGGATTAGTTTAAACGTCCAGCCACTATTGTGTTTTGATGTTTTCTTTTCTTCCAGTCTCCTCGGGAGTCCTCGCAGTCGTCATGGGAACACGATACAAGAAATCTGGAAAATTAATGCCAGCTGGCATTATATCGGGACTAAGGTCAGCGGGCTCAACATGCAGAAACAAATTATTGCGAAACTCAATTATTGTGAAAGCAACTGTGTGCATACTTATTGATTTAATCATCTTTTGATTTGCGGTCCCTTTCTTACAGTTTGCTGATGGTGTTTCGGCTGTTACTCCAGACCATGTTCTGACTGGAAGAACAAGACTAACGAGCCTTGATTTAAAACAAACACGATTCCTCTCTTGCACACTAAAGCTAACCTTTTCTCTTGGTGGGTGTGTTTACGTTCTCTTTAAATAATTCCATATGCCATGTTTTTTTTGTACCTGCGCCGTCGTATGAATGTAAATCTCGTGATTAATGATTAATTTCCATGAATCGCCTACAGTCCTGGCAGCACACCAGACATTTGTACTCTTTTGCTTCAGGTTTTCTGTATGCACTTCTATTGTACAACATGTGCAGACTATCCACAAACGTTAAGGAAAGGCAACTGGACTGGTAGAGTGACTAGTGTCTGTTAATGACCAAATACTTACCTGTCTTGACTTCAAACAAACACACCATGTATTTGAGTTTAAAAATGAATTAAATGTAATTTGTCTGTGATTTTATTAAACAGATTCATTAAAAAAAAATGTGAATGCATATAAAGTGTGATCCAACTTCTTAAGGGTTACATTCATTCTTCATTTAAAAAAGTATGTTTGTTGTTTTTTTGAGCTGAATGCAGTTAGTATCTCAGCATAAACCTGACCCATCACCTGTGTCAGGTTTATGCTTATGGAACTTAAAAGCTTAACTGGAACACTTCAATGACGGTCTTCATGTAGACATCATCTGGTGGTGGCTTTCTCTTGCTGCCCGGCTGCAGGAACCTGCTGATGGCAGGAATTTGGGTCATCCTGCCTTGGAAAGCCTGGAGAGAAACATCAAGAAAGGACTTTCAACAGAGCGCAAATCTTGGTGTTGACAATACACTGGAATGGGGATAAATTGATGATTATGTAGCTTTATTTAGCATATCCAGCTGCACGTTACATGAAACTCTTACCTTGATGTTGGGGAACTCGGACAAAATTGCTGGAAACTTCTCCTCCAGCATCAGGGTGCATTCAAGCAGCAGCACGTCTGCACTGCTTAGTTTACCTCCCACCAGGTATATGGGACCGGACAGCGCCTGGGGACAAAAGATATTTTCTTAATTTGTCATCAACAATCACATACATGTACCATCAGGTCAGTCTTTTCATCAGTACCTTTTCAAACACGGGAAGGTAGCGCTCTTTTGCTTTACTTTGAATGTTGCCCAGTTTTGATTGAGGGTCTGCAGTGAAGATCAGACTCATGATCATCTCCATGTGATCAATCAGAGCCTCTGTGTACATGTTGATCCTACAAGAAAGCAATGTGCATTTATTTAACTCTCATCATGACATACAAGGGACTTCTAAAGTGCTGTAGCAGTGGACAATACATGACTCGGTCTTTGAGATCCTTTCCGTGGAGATTGTACTTCTCTGCAATGTAATTCAGGATCGCCTTTGTCTGAACCAGTTTCATGCCATCAATCTCCACCATAGGAACCTGTTGAAACATGAGCGCTCCATCTGCAGAGCAAACACAGCGACAATAATGCAAGGCAGCACTCCCATACTGCATTCATAACTTCGTTCATGATAAGACACTTGAGCCCTTTGCCTCGAAAATGCTGTGTCATTCCTGGTTGCTTGTGTGTGGGCTGAAGCTGAGAGATAAAACAACTGAAAATTCAAGTGTGAGCCACAAAGTGTCCACCCACAGACCTGAGGTGAGCCTATTAGCACCTGCATTAACCAGCTTACCCTTCTGAAGCTTGACATACTGCTCTCGGGTGTTCAGAAACACCTCATCAAACTGTGAGCATAAGAAGTAGAGAAGCGATTCAGAGCCAATTTCTTTCCTTAAAGACAGCTTGATTATATATCATCACCACACCCTTCACTTACCTCCACCTCTGCAACGGTCAGGAGCCAGCGTATCGACTCCATTCTCCCTCTCCCGTTGAAATAGTGCAGCACAACTTTACCAGCCATGGTTGTTGTATTTAAGGAAATCTGCAAAACTACAAAAAGACAGAGACAAATGTACTAAATACCATGTGACTGGATAAAGATGGACGTACTGCACCTGAGTCTTCAGTGCAGTTCTCATACCTGTGCAACACCTGGATGCTGAGGAGGAAGCAAGTAGAAGTGAGAGGCACTGCAGGAAAGCTGGAGGTTGCTATAGGATATCATTGATGTTGGGAGGAGAAAAGTCTGTGATTGGTGGGCTGTGGCCAGTAGAAACGTAACTCATACGTTTCCATTTTAACAATCACTTCTAGACACACCTGACAAAGGAATTAGTGTTTAAAAACAACGTGAATGAAGTGTACAATTTGTACAACACCGTCACACGAAACGTTTGAGTTGCAGGCTTCTAGAAATATTTAACTTCAATGGACTTATCGATTAGCAGGGGACCACGACGTAAAGGATGCACATAAAACACAATGCAGCATAAATATTCAGCCTGTTACCTTAACCATCTCAATGGCTGGGTGTGCATTTAGACTTCAAGTTTCCATCAGTATATCAGTATAAACGTGCACATTTCTTCCCTTTCACCAGGAAACTGGCTATGTTTTGGTGATTTAGCTGCAACAGAATGAAGCATCTGAATTATTCTGTATATTATATACAATCTGTTTACTCTCACTGTCAACCTTCATACTGACTATAGTCTGTAAAGGTCCTGGACAACAACGTGTCAACTCTGCACATTGTCTACGTAGCATACAACATTTCTATTTCTCCCAACTACATAGACACTAAGCACTATCACTGTCACCTCTATATTACTGCACTTTGTGTAAATAATACTTTCTTTACACTTCTGGTAAGGTGCTAACTATACTTTATTTACTCTCTACATATACTTTGCACAATGGCAATACATTTCAGTGCAATCTCAGTGTATCTGCTGCATGTTGTAGATGTTTTATTTGTAAGTGGACTTTCTTTAGATCATTTGAAAAAAAAACATTGTTTTTTCCATAAATAATTGGGTGCTCCAGAGCCAAAGTGTGTTATTTAATACTCATTTGGCAAAACACATCAGTGACCGGCTTCATGTCTCTGCTTGGTTGCAGGGTATTTGTGTCTGAGAAGCTATAATGAGATATTTTTAGATTTCACAAGGTCATTTTTAAAAGGGATATGAACAAGCATCATATTTACATTGTAATTTATGTAAAAATATGGAAATGTGTTCATGCAAACTTCAAAGAAAACCTTCTTTATTGTATTTCTGTATAGGGCCGGATGTAGCTTAATGGCTCCTATTTACCAAACTAATGCTGTATTGTTTCATCACACTTATTATTTTGTTAATGCTTTAATACATGTAAAACCTAGATGGTGTTATGACTGATACATTTGTTTGTAGCTTGACTTCCCTACATTTGTAATTCTTGCTGACTTCTGTTTGCCATGGTTAACCTGCTCTGTCTGAAGCGTATTACTTTGTATGAATAAAATGTGAATAGTTAAATTATGAATATAGTTTGGATTCAGCAGTAGTATTCTGACAATCGTTAAGTGCAGCGATAGCATTGTAAATGTGTTACATAAATGAGTTTACTAAGATTTGCAACACTAAGTAGTATATTCCCACTTTATTGATGGTCTGCGAACATCGCACAGACCAAACTGCACATGCGCAATGTGGCACAAACAAGAAAGTGCGGTCACAGTTTACAAGTCCATTTCTAACTAACGCTCTTTTGTTTTAAACCAAAGTGTGTGACACACACACCAAGAAGAAAAATAAAAGGTCACATAACATTTGTTCTGTATTCTCTTTTGATCTGTCAAAGTATATTTTAATTACTTGAAGCCTCACAGCGACATCTAGAGGTCTGCCAGGCGTCTGGCAAAACTGCTGCTTTGAATTTCAACACAGTGCAAACTGATTTCAGCATAAATCAGCATCAATATAACCGCTCCACGTGCTACATGTGCAAAATGAATCATCGTTAATCAAGATAATGTCAGGAATGTGTCAGATTTCTTCAGAGTTCATGGGCGTAGTGCAGTGAACTGGAGCACATCCATGACGGTATTCCTGTACACATCATCTGGTGGCGGCTTCCTCTTGCTGCCAGGCTGCAGAAACCTGTTGATGGCAGGAATTTGTTTCATCCTCCCCTGGAAAGCCTGGAGAGAAACACATGCCTTAAATATTACAAAGTGCTGAGCGTTAATGTTATCCTGGAGTTTTATGGGCACAAGTTAACTTTGTTGTTGCATCGTACAGTTTATCCAGTAGACTTAGACTAAGATAAACTTTATTCATCCATGAGGGAAACTGCTTGGTCACAGTAGCAGTAACACACTTAAGAACCATAGATAAAAGAAATCTTAAAAATAAGTAAATAAAATCTAGTAGAATAAAATAGTAGTATATTACATGTCGCGCTTACCTTGATGTTGGGGAACTCAGACAGAATTGCTGGAAACTTCTCCTCCAGCATCAGGGTGCATTCAAGCAGCAGCACATCTGCAATGCTTAGTTTACCTCCAACCAGATACGCAGGCCCTGACAGCGCCTGAGGACAAACACAATATCTTCTTCATTCATCAT
This sequence comes from Planiliza haematocheilus, assembly GCA_005024645.1. Taxonomy (NCBI): domain Eukaryota; kingdom Metazoa; phylum Chordata; class Actinopteri; order Mugiliformes; family Mugilidae; genus Planiliza; species Planiliza haematocheilus. Next base: position 7,721,172 of record SRSE01001339.1, on the reverse strand, counting down.
CAACAATCAGATACATGTACCATCAGGTCAGTCTTTTCATCAGTACCTTTTCAAACACGGGAAGATAGCGCTCTTTTGCTTTACTTTGAATGTTGCCCAGTTTTGATTCAGGGTCTACAATGAAGGGTAGAATCATGATCATCTCCATGTGATCAATCAGAGCCTCTTTGTACATGTCGATCCTACAAGAAAGCAACGTGCATTCATTTAACTCTCAGTCAAGAGACTTCTACGGTGTTGTCATTTTAGAAATGGACCATACGTGACTCGGTCTTTGAGATCCTTTCCGTGGAGATTGTACTTCTCTGCAATGTAATTCAGGATCGCCTTTGTCTGAACCAGTTTCATGCCATCAATTTCCACCATAGGAACCTGTTGAAACATGAGCGCTCCATCTGCAGAGCAAAAACAGCGACAGCTAATGCAGGGCAGCACTCCTGGTGGTTAAACATTTCTTCACCTTGTAAACTACATCTAAGTTTATAGGCCAAGAGATAACAGAGCCTCCAAACTGCGGTGTCATCTCATGAAATGCAGTTACCCTGGATCAGTAAAGTTTATCAAAGTCTAATCTTGCATTTGAGAGATTGAAAAAAAAAAAGAAAAAAAAGGGAAATTAAGGCATGTGACCAGGAAGAAGCTTACCACTCAGGAGTTTCTCATACTGCTCCCGGGTGGTCAGAAGCACCTCATCAAACTGTGAACATAAGAATTAAAGAACAGATTACAAACACACGGGTCTCCTTAAATACAATAAAGCACCACCCTTCACTTACCTCCACCTCTGCAGCTGCCAGGAGCCAGCGGACTGACTCCATTCTCCCTCTCCCATTGAAATAGTACAGCACAACTTTTCCTGCCATGGCTGTTGTATTTAAGGAAATCTGCAAGACTGCAAAGAAACGAGGATAATTACACAAAATCAACCCTCGCCATTGATACGCATGCTGCACCTCAGGCTTCAGGTCTCATACCTGTGCTGTCGTGCAGACGTCAGGAGGAAGATGAGCGGGAGAAAAGTAAAGTTTAAGTCGTTATATAATATTACGTAAATGTTACAGGCGGCGCTGGGCGGGGAAAGCATGTGTAGTTTGTGATTGGTGGGTTGTGGCCAGTAGAAACAGGGTATATTTACATATTGCCGCTAGACATCATGGGTAAAACACTAACTCGCCTAAATAAACGATTATTTAACGTTAAATTCAACAAATGTGAAACCGCCATATCGACGGACAATGTTTAAAAAGTAAACCTGACGAAATGTCATAATCACGGAAGTAGCGTCTATTCAATGTTCAATATTTAACACACCGTGATAGTGGAGGGTTGAGCCATCAGGTCCCTTATAAAGCTTATGCAGCCATGTTGTCTGTCGGATGTGAGGGCGATCTGGCTGCGACATCTGTCACCCCATTGATCGCTAGGGTTGATTCGGCTGATCTGGCTGGCTAGGCGGGTGTCCCCTTCTTCCCTCACCGGTCCATGTGTGTCCCTCCCGACGCTCCGCGCTCGGTGGAAGAGGACCAAGTCCCCCCCGGCGGACGAACATCCATCGGTATACCAGTAGCTGCGCTCCCCTGCTAGAACCTCCAAACAAGCTCAAGGCCTAGGAGAAACGTAGGGAAGTCAAGCTCCAAGCTTCAGACACATCCAAATGCGGCGCTGCACGTGGCAGTCTGCCTTCCTTTTTTAAACCATTCTACAATAGTTTAACTTTTCTGAACTAGTCTAAAAGAGTTTATAGATATTGATACAGATTTGTGACAGGTTGGATTAAATTAATTCCTATAAATAGACCTATTTATGGACCAAATATAGAGATTTTCAGTACTTTTCAGTACAATTCCGTACTTGTATGTCTGTTTGTTCACGAGATACAAGATACAAGTTAGTATCTTACGACCTACCTCCTTATTTCTATTCACAATCTGATGAAGACCCTAATCTAATCTGAATACATTTACAACATTAAAACGAGCATGTATTTATTACGTTTAGTAACGTTCACGTTTAGTAATAAATAAAGCGTTTTAAATAATCATTCCCCTCTACTTCAGTTTCAGATGAAACTGAAACTGAAAACGGCATGCATGAATAACAATATTTTTACACACACACATACATACAAAAAAATAAGTGCAGCGGAAGCAAATGTGCTACAGATCAGTTTATTGACATTTGTAACACTATGTAGTATTTCCCACTTTATTGATGGTCTGCGAACATCGCACAGACCAAACTGCACATGCGCACTGTGGCCGGTAGGCACTAACAGTCAGTTTAAAAGTCCACTTCTAACTAACGCTCTTTTTGTTTTAACCTTAACCCAAAGTGACATACACACCAATTAGAAAAACAAATGGTCACATAACAGTAGTTCTGTATTCTCTTTTGTTCTTTCAAAGTATATTTTAATTATTTGAAGCATCACAGCGACATCTAGAGGTCTGCCAGGCGTCTTGTCAGTACATAACGAGACTACATAGACGTTAGTCACAAGTTACCATGAGTGTTAAAACTTATAAAGTGTGTATCCTAGCTAGTCATGGCAGAAATTCATTCTGTGTCTCTATTAGTAATTAGTAAGCCCGTAATTGTAAAAAAATGGCATTGCTCTGTATTAGGTAATTGTCTAAAGTTCACCATGGACGTATCTGACCGCTGCACTATATTGATGTTTTTTTTACAGGTTTGTGACAGATTGGATTACATTAATTCCTTCCATTCTGCAAAACTGTTGTTTTGCATTTCAACACAGTGCAAAGTGATTTCAGCATAAATCAGCATCAATATAACCGCTCCACGTGCTACATGTCCAAAATGAATCATCGTTAATCAAGATAATGTCAGGAATGTGTCAGATTTCTTCAGAGTTCATGGGAGTGAAGTGAACTGGAGCACATCCATGACGGTCTTCCTGTACACATCATCAGGTGGTGGCTTCCTCTTGCTGCCAGGCTGCAGAAACCTGTTGATGGCAGGAATTTGTTTCATCCTCCCCTGGAAAGCCTGGAGAGAAACACATGGAGAGTGTTATGGGTACAAGTCAACTTTGTTGTTGCATTGTACAGTTTATCCAGTAGCATATTACATGTCGCGCTTACCTTGATGTTGGGGAACCCAGACAGAATTGTTGGAAACTTCTCCTCCAGCATCAGGGTGCATTCAAGCAGCAGCACATCTGCAATGCTTAGTTTACCTCCAACCAGATACGCAGGCCCTGACAGTGCCTGAGGACAAACACAATATCTTCTTCATTCAACATCATCAGATACATGTACCATCAGGTCAATCTTTTCATCAGTACCTTTTCAAACACAGGAAGATAGCGCTCTTTTGCTTTACTTTGAATGTTGCCCAGCTTTGATTCGGGGTCTGCACTGAAGGGTAGAATCATGATCATCTCCATGTGATCAATCAGAGCCTCTGTGTACATGTTGATCCTACAAGAAAGCAACGTGCATTTATTTAACTCCGAGATGTAGAGACGTCTACAGTGTTATTATTTTAGAAATGGACCATACGTGACTCGGTCTTTGAGATCCTTTCCGTGGAGATTGTACTTCTCTGCAATGTAATTCAGGATCGCCTTTGACTGAATCAGTTTCATGCCATCAATCTCCACCATAGGAACCTGTTGAAACATGAGCGCTCCATCTGCAGAGCAAAAACAGCGACAGCTAATGCAGGGCAGCACTCCTGGTGGTTAAACATTTCTTCACCTTGTAAACTACATCTAAGTTTATAGGCCAAGAGATAACAGAGCCTCCAAACTGCTGTGTCATCACATTAAATACAATTTCCCTTGTGGATCTGTAAAGTTTATCTAAGTCTTGCATTTGAGAAATTAAATAAATAATAATAAATAAATAAAATGAAGGCATGTGACTTGAAAAGAATGCAGGAAGGGACAGCTGTTCGTAAGAAGCTTACCACTCAGGAGTTTCTCATACTGCTCTCGGGTGGTCAGAAACACCTCATCAAACTGTGAACACAGGAATTAAAGAACAGATTTCAAACACACGGGTCTCCTTAAAGACAGTAAACCTAAAGACACCCTTCACTTACCTCCACCTCTGCAGCTGCCAGGAGCCAGCGGATTGACTCCATTTTTCCTCTCCCATCGAAATAGTACAGCACAACTTTTCCAGCCATGGCTGTTGTATTTAAGGAAATCTGCAAGGCTGCAAAGAAACGAGGATAATTACACAAAATCAACCCCAGCGATTGATATGCATGCTGCACCTCAGGCTTCAGGTCTCATACCTGTGCTGTCGTGCAGACGTCAGGGCGAAGATGAGAGGGAGAAAAGTAAAGCGGGAGAAAAGTAAAGTTTAGATCGTTATATAATATTATGGTGTCAGTGGGGGAAATGTCACAAGCACACCCATGTGTAGTCTGTGATTGGTGGGTTGTGTCCAGTAGAAACGGGGTTTATTATTGCCGCTAGACATCATGGGTAAAACACTAACTCGCTTATTTAAGCGATTATTTAACGTTAAATTCAACAAATGTGAAACCAGTAAATCGACGGATCGTGTTTAAAAAAGAAACCAGACGAAACGTGGCGGCATCCTTTCAATCTCATTATGCACACGGGCAAAAAATGCATCATTACATTATGAGCCCACTCTAATCCCTGTAGTGTATGCTTCACATGCACTCATGGATGACATTAATAGTGAGATTTATTTTTTTCCTGAATAACCGGATTAATCTCTTGCAGCAGACTAATCCCTGCTGTGCTCACCCTGCTGCAGCTGTGGCATGGAAATTGACCGATAGGTAATAATAAACATTTAATGGAGTGTAACCACTAGTTCAGAAATCAAAATGAAACACTGAACACATCAGCACTGAGTCAAAAGTTTAATTATACTTGATAACCTGCATTTTAATAATCACACTCAGTTTGGCCACGAGAGGGGTTGAAGGCAGTAACTTGGATATTACTGCTGAAACAGATCTACACACACAGTGGCAACTACTTCAGTGAAATTAAAGCACTGTCTTGTTTTTTACTGAAAACTTATACACAAATAATAGTTACCAGATTGATAAGGAAATCACTGCAAAACAAAAAGGGGAGAAATGTGTAAAAAAACAAAACGAGCATACTGTACAGAGACAAAGTAATTAGTCAGCCAAAACCAAGTCACAGTGAAGGCTTCATAAAGTTATAATATGCATATTATGAATACATGTTGTTGAACAACATTCAGTGAGAAGATAGAAAAACATCGGCATTACCTCTGAATGACAGCAGTTCAATTACAGAAATACAAAATAAAACACTGAGGAGCGAGTCACATTTTGGCCTGTTGCATTTACCCATAAATACTTAACAACTCACAACATCCATAGTACACATAATGCAACAAACTTTATTGCTGTGTAAGGTTTATGTACAGACTTTGATTATAAAACAACTAGGCCTACTCTTTGGAGGTTTAAGTTCTTAGGGCACAGATCAGAGCTCCACTGAGGCCACTAGCGGTGTCCATATTTGGCCGACCAGTCTGTTCGCCCGTGAATTGTTTGTAGCGGTGGGCGAGGTAGCAAACTAGGGCTGCCTTTGTTGGCCATTGGCATGTTTGAAGCGGTGTTCATCTGACTCCGGCCAGAACGCCACGTTGCATAATCTGAAATATCAATAAACATACAACACAGTGATCGGCTTGTTTGTTTAGAGACTGACGTACATGTTACATGACAATAATATGTGCTCACTTGATGCTGTTGTTTCCACTGAAGGACCCTGATGTCCCCTGTGTCCAGCAGAACCACTGTCTTTTCTGTAAAATGACGGCATGTATCCACCAGGGATTGTATTTGTGCCTGATAATTAAATCAAAAACAGCAGCATTAAGTTAAACCTAGTCACAGCAGCGACAACAACCAGTCACAAACACTGCAGTGACGTTACCATGTGCGCCTCTGCTCGGCAGAGTTCCTCCGAATGGTATACTACTGCTGCCCCAAAGATGGCTTCCAGTGAAGTCTTTACTGGCATTTATGGCCACGTTCTTCTTCGTACTTATGCCTGATGCGGACAGAAATAAACGGGCGGTAAACAGGGTCAGCTGATGGGCAGCTCTAGTCCTGCTGAGATAAGTATAGACATTACATTACCAGGTAAATATCTGGACTGCCTCAGGTAATGTTGTTTAGCGGAGGCAGTCCTTGATGGCTCTTGATACGCTGCAGTCTTGTTCAGGTTTAAAGGTGCATCTTCCTTTACACTGGGGCGACTGAAATCCAGCACCTTTCCATACCTGAAAGACAGAACAGCACAGCCGTCTAACGTACAGACACTGCTGCTTTCTGCTGTAGTGTTTTGGGCTCTTTGCATGATTACTCTGTGCAGATGTCACAGACAGCTGGTGGTCTCACCTGCTCAGTGCATCGTCCCCCTGCCTTGATTTCTCTGTGGAGAAATTACTTTTTCCAAGAATACTTATAGATGTCAGATCCGTTTCCTCGTAGTCGTCCCAGTCTTCACCCTTCAGGTGTCCTGTGCCGTGACCCCAACGCCGCCGCCCTCCTCCTTTGGGTTTCAACTGATAGCCCAGCAGGTTTGCATTTTCTGACTCCTGTCTGGTTTGCTACAAAGAACAACAAACATCAACCGATTGTCAGTCTCCCTTTGGTAAAATGATTAAAATTTATAAATGAATTCCTGTTAATATCATCACGTATCACCTTGCTTGGCAGACTCTTGTCAACAATGTAAGGAAGATGGCTCTGTGGCGTTCCTTCGGTCTGCTCCGGCTTCAGGATGTGCTTTGGCTGCTGCTGCTCTCGCACCAGCTCTGTGTGCCGTTGATATGCTGCAGCCTGGGCAGCAGCTGATGCAGGGGAGGGCTGCATCTGCTGGAGTGGCCTGGGTGGAGGGCAGTGTTGGTTGGGAGGCGGAGGCTGGGAAGGGGGCACAGGCTTAAGTAGCAAAGGCTGTGCTGCTGTTGCTGCAGGGTCTGCTGTGACTGTAAAGGCGCCTGCAGCGGTACATGGCCCGGGTGAGGTCTGCCCTGCTCCAGGATCTGCTGAGGAGTGCCCAAAGCCTGGCCCACGTGAAAGTACGAGTACCTGAGAGCCTGAAAAGATAAAAAGATTTGGACAAACTACCTGAGCCTTCATTCTGTAGGCTGAACTGAGGATTGTAGAGATACTAGAAGACTTGCTACATACCTGGGCTGAACCTGGTCTCTTCTTGGGATCCCACTGAAGCAGGTCAGTCATCAGATGGATGGCTTCAGGACTGGCATTTGGGATCAGTGTCTTCAGATTACTGGGAACACACTGAGGCCAACGGAAATTCATAGCGCTAGCCAACTGGTATCCCTCCGGCCAATCGGTCTACGGCGAGAAGTCAGTTCAACATCAGACTTCACATGGATATGTAGTTTATTCAGTGGTAACCATGTGTAATAGTGAAGCAGTACATGTACCTCAGCACTGTGCATATTTAAAAGTAAACAGTCAAGTGTCTCATGTGTTTCTTAGTCAGATTTAGTCCGTTTTGCAGGATAGGCATGTACACAGTCACGTACAGTACAGCAAGCACAGACTTGGAGATGACTGGGATGTTTGCAGTGTGTGTGTATAGCCAATAAAATGCTAACACACATCCTGTGCAGATGGTGTGTAACAAGGAAAAACAAATAAAAGGCTCTGTGTCATTCTGCTCTGTGCATATGGTGCAGCAACTTCACACTGTTCTCCTTCAGGACGGCTTGACGTTTCTAAAACCGGCAATCCAGATTTCACACCCACTTCAAGCTGTGATGCTCCAGCTGCATGGAGGAGATTTCTCTCTCCAGCTCTCAGTTCATTTGTTACACCACTACTCTTGCCACATTTCATGTGAGCGACCAACTGAAACCCTATAAATGTTTTCCACGACAGACTGTCTGAAAAGGTGCCTCCTTATAATCCTATTTAAACATTTAAGCATCCCTCACCTCTCTGTGATGGACAGCTTCTCACTAAACTACCTTTCAGAGGGGTCGGTACAAACAGTACTACCCACGGGTGTTTAATTATTATTATTTTTTTTAATTGTAATATCTTTTTTTTCTGCTCCACTTGTTAAAGATTTTACCTTCTTTGGCGTTCCCAAGACTTGGCAAATCTTGAATATGGTGTCTACTTCACTGGAGCCTGGGAAAAGAGGCCTGAGGGTGTAAAGCTCTGCCATGATGCAGCCAACCGCCCACTGGTCTATGGGTGAACTGTAGGATGTGGATCTGAGGAGCACCTCAGGAGCTCTGTACCTGATCCGAACAGAACGACGCCAGGAAATAAACAGGCTTTCAATTCAATACACATGAAATAGGTTTACTATAAAAAAAGAAAGAAAAAGAAACTCACCATCTGGTTGAGACGTAGTCTGTGTACGGTGGTCGAGATCTGATCTCACGTGCAAGTCCAAAGTCGGCTATTTTCACCAGCTCTGGGCCCATGCACAGGAGATTCTCCGGTTTCATGTCCCTGTGAAAAAACCCTAACAGACACACACAGACATAAAACTATATTAATTCTTTTGCTAATAGATCCCACTAAATCCTACAAACTGATGGTTAACTTGATACCCTGGGAGTGTACACTGACGTACCATGTTTATGAATGAATGCGAGCCCTTGAAGTATCTGAAACATAATGTTCCTTACAGCAGATTCAGGAAACAACCGGGTCCTGCAGCAAGAAAACAAACACATCGAAACTTAAAAGCCTGTAGGCATTTACCAAATATAAATGCAAATTATTAACACAAAATGAATACGCACCTATCTTTCATTAGCTGGTATAGGTTTTCCTTCATGTACTCAAAAATAAAGTACAAGTGATCATTTTCCCGAATCACCTCCTTAAGTTTGATCACGTTAGCATGATTGAGTTTCTTTAGGGACTGAAAGAATAAAGAAAGAGGAAAGTAAGAACTGGAGTGCATGAACTAAAAATAGAAAGTAATAAACATGCTGGAAAATACACACAGGTCACTGCAGCACACTCAGAAGCACGCCCTACAGCTATTAAAAAAAACATCTTGTTAAAACATAAGAACACAATGTAGTTTGGGGGGTAAATGCTGCAAAGGCTGGGATTTAAGCTTACAATCTACAGGGGAAAATAAATATAGAAAGCAGGATCCCATGCACTGGGATGATACAGGTTTAACCATGCTAAATTTTAGTCAGGGGAAAAGCCGTAATGGGACTCTGACATTTTATAATGGCATGCTTTAATTATATTCTACTTAGCGGGATTTTAAGGACCAGCGTGTTCTAATCTAAACATGTTCTGCAGCGATAATAAGCTCTAGTAAAAGGGGTTTAGGCTCCAAACCAACACCACACAAGAATCACCTTCTGCTCTTAGAGCTGGTGTGTGACTTTGAGCTGTGAGGAAATTTAGACAGTAACTGAAGTGGTGTGAAAAGAAACAACAGAAAGTTTGCCATTATTTGACAGCTGGACTAAAATGTACATCATCACTGAATTAACCGCAATAAAGATTAGCATGAAGCAAGACAATGGAAAAACATCAACCTTAAACTAAAACCAAGGTTCACAAGGTGGCCCCAAAATACTGTTTACCTCTGGCAATACAACACATATCATTGTATGTCGAATATTGTAAAGGTTCTGCAGTAAATATCACCAATTGGTCCTCAACATAACAACTTTACATTGTAACTAGGACAACGTTATTTTGTCTTGAGCAAAATTCAAGCAAGCTAATCTGTATACTATAATATTTCTAGGTATGAAAGGAACCACCATTACTCTGCTAATGTTCAGGTCAGAACTATTTTTAGTGTGGCAAACATGACAGGAGTCTGGTGACTACCAAAAACTTTTAAGCAGTAAACACCTATGCTGGAAATAAATCAGTCTCTGCTTACAGCTCTATTTATGAATAGCCTGAGTGAAGTAAGTTCATTCTGGGTTGATTTTTCCATAGTTCTGCTATGCTTTTCAAATGTGTAAATGTGTTAACATCTCACCTTGACTTCACGGAGGTTCATGCATTCTTCCCAAGAGTAAAACTTTCTCTTCATTCTGAAAAAATATTGTTCCTGCTCATTCATTTGTTGCATCAAGTTGCACACTTTGCTTATTTTTTAGCTGCTATCATGTCATTATTGTCTAACATCAGCTAGACAACAGATTATTTCTGGATACTCACTTCTTTATGGCAACTAGCTCTCCAGACTCCAGACTGCGTCCGAGGATGACTGAGCCGTAGGTGCCATCCCCGAGCTGTCTGATGGTAGTGTATCTATTCATTATGCTTGTCCTTCCATAGCATCATCCGGGGGCAGATAATAATCGGGTGGAAAGCAGAGACGTCTTCACGTCCTAGTGGTGAATGCAACCAGATTTTCCTGTGACAACAGCAGAAGACGACGGGCAGAGCTGGAGGACTCATGGTTTCATGGATGTGCCTCCTTGAGCTGAGAAGTAGAGGAAACAACAAGAAGCGGATGTTAACTAGGCATATGTATTACTTTCAGTGAGCATGGACAAGTATGACCTGACTGGGACACTTTTAAATGGATTATTTATTTATTTTTCCCCCACTTGGAGCAGTCATATTAAGACTATTTAGATATTAAGGTGGTGGCATCGATCCCGCTACCTCTTGCATGCTAAGCGAGCACTCCACCATTTGAGCGAATTCCCCTTGAGACAGCTCTGCCAAAAACATGATGAGTGCACCATTTCTAAATGACCATGAATGTATCTTTGACCTTTATGCATGGCAGTTTCTGAATCATCTATCTCTTTCCTACCGCATGCAACAAACACCCTTATACAAACCTTTACAGTATGCAGACAAATGCATTTTTCACATTAAAAGGTGCAGACTATACATATAAACATATAAAGTGTATAAAACGACTCAGAAATGTCTCTGGCTTCTTGTTAGCTTATTTGAATGTTTGACCTTTGCTGTGCAGAATAACCTGTGAAGTGAATGACACTGATGAACTCATTAAGATGTATTGCCATTTATGTGGATGTTACCACCACCTGAACATAGTTCATGAGTTCATTGCAACCTGGTGCCATGTGTTGCCCAGATAAGCAATGCGCACACAACCAGCCATCAATGGGATGCAAAAGTAAACATAGACACAACAGACCAAGCCACCTGCTTCCTTTACTCTGTGGGTGCTTTTAGCTGTGGACAAGAGACAGCATGGGAACCCTGACTGTTTCCATCCCATTCCTAACTCATAGAATTCAATATGATGTCGGTCCACCTTTTGCAGCTATTACAGCTTCAACTCTTCTGGGAAGACTGTCCACAAGGTTGAGGAGAGTGTTTATAGGAATTTTTGACCATTCTTCCAAAAGCGCATTGGTGAGGTCACACACTGATGTTGGTCGAGAAGGCCTGGCTCTCAGTCTCCGCTCTAGTTCATCCCAAAGGTGTTCTATCGGGTTCAGGTCAGGACTCTGTGCAGGCCAGTCAAGTTCATCCACACCAGACTCTGTCATCCACGTCTTTATGGACCTTGCTTTGTGCACTGGTGCACAGTCATGTTGGAAGAGGAAGGGGCCCGCTCCAAACTGTTCCCACAAGGTTGGGAGCATGGAATTGTCCAAAATGTTTTGGTATCCTGAAGCATTCAATGTTCCTTTCACTGGAACTAAGGGGCCAAGCCCAGCTCCTGAAAAACAACCCCATACCATAATTCCTCCTCCACCAAATTTCACAGTTGGCACAATGCAATCTGAAATGTACCGTTCTCCTGGCAACCTCCAAACCCAGACTCGTCCATCAGATTGCCAGATGGAAAAGCGTGATTCATCACTCCAGAGAACGCGTCTCCACTGCTCTAGAGGCCAGTGGCGGCGTGCTTTACACCATTGCATCCGACGCCTTGCATTGCACTTGGTGATGTGTGGCTTGGCTGCAGCTGCTCGGCCATGGAAACCCATTCCATGAAGCTCTCTGCGTACTGTACTTGGGCTAATCTGAAGGTCACATGAAGTTTGTAACTCTGTAGCAATTGACTGTGCAGAAAGTCGGCGACCTCTTTGCACTATGCGCTTCAGCATCCGCTGACCCCTCTCCGTCACTTTACGTGGCCTACCACTTCGTGGCTGAGTTGCTGTTGTTCCCAAACGCTTCCATTTTGTTATAATAGAGCTGACAGTTGACTGTGGAATATTTAGGAGCGAGGAAATTTCACGACTGGATTTGTTGAACAAGTGGCATCCTATGACAGTGGACACTTTCTGTCAGTTGCACCTTCTCAGTTTACAGTAACAATATAGTGTATGTCTAAACAGGTGTACTGTGTGTTCTCACATCTTTCTATCAGAAACAGCGTTTACTTTTTCATCAATGTGAGCTACGGTAGCTTGACTGTTTGGTCTGACCACAAGGGCCAGCTTTGGCCACCCGTTGACATAATGTCACATTTTCAGATTAATCCGACGAAAGGGACATTTCTGCAGTTACCTTAAATCTGAGTTTACAGTACAAAATATTACATGATAAAATTGTATTTATTCTACACTTCTTGGCACCAATTTACAAATTTAGAAACAAAGAACAGTTGTCTTAAGTAATTTTGGCTGTTAAACACCAACAACTTATGGTGTGTATACTACAAGTGTGTCTGAATGTCAAAAAATGAATACAATGACGATTATAATAACAGAACTGGTCCCTTGTAAAGCATGATGTATGCTAACTATTTTAACAATGCTAGCTGTAGCTATTACATACAGTAACGTTTATTTACTCGCGTGAGCTAGCATACAAGCTAGTAGTTACTTGTTCGAGGACGCTGGGAAGAAAAAACAAACAACGTGCATTAATTGTGACACTAAACATTATTTATTTGTACATTTCGTCCGGTTAATTAACGCTGTTAGTTCGGGTCAGCTGGGTTTAATACAACAACACAAGCCTGTGAGATAGAAATGTCTATGTTGTGATGCTGATGTTGGCCCAGCTGCTGACAAAACATTAAATCGCTACAGAGAAAGAACTGTGAGCTGCTTGGACTGAACGGTCCTCCTAATTACTCAAAATAAAGAGAGTAGCAATGGACAACACTCACCCTCGCCGCGTCAAATCGACAACAACACATAGCCGAGCATCCGTATAGTCGATGTTCAACAAATGGCTTACTGCGGTAATAAACTGACACACAGATAACCGCAACCAGTGCGTCCGACACACAACGTAAATAAAATCTCAGCTAGGCCCGTTCATCAGCGGGCTCATCATAATCTCGCGTGGCTACAAAACAGTTTGCAGTCTCTTCACAACAAATCACAGCTCTCCGGTCACAAAGACACAAAGACAAGAAATAAATCCCTGCTTTTCTTTGTTACGTAGCAGCTCGAATACCTGCAAGTATCTATCGTCTACAAGGGAAACTTTGCCATAGAGATAACGTCCAGACAAATGCATAACAATTTAAATATACAATGATGAAGAATAATATTGGAAAAATAACACAAAAGGGGATACGGGTTTCTCGACGCAAACGAAAGGCGGAAATGAGTTACAGTTATTGCTCTTGCTTCGCATTCTTCTTCTTTGGCTAAATCAGTCAACGTGTTTAACAGCCAGCAGTGGAGAAGGCTCTGACCCTGATGCTAAAGATGTAACAGTAATTACAAATTCTTATGTCTTGTGATATAATGTTTTCAATTTCTTTATTATTATTGTTGTTATTGTTGTTTGTTGCCCAGATTTATCCTTCCCAAAGTGTCCTACAGAAGAAAAAGGTAACTGGTTAATAGCAGATAGAAATACCAAGGCCTGTCTGGTGCAGTCCAGAAGTAGAAACACTGGACAAACATATAAGAAACTAAAAATAAAAACATGACAGACCCAGCACTGGTGGACCTGTGTATGACATCTGTAGCAACAAAGGCCCGTTCAGGTGTGTCATTAATCACTTTAAGTTACAGAAATCATATTGTAATTGCACATAGGTGACCACTTTTTAATGATTTTAAGTTATTCTGCAAGTTATTCTTAATTATACAGAATTTAATTATTTATATAAAATTACATTGTCTCAGTTCACATTGTTAATGCTTTTTATATGTATTTTTTATTATTATTATTTTTTTTATTATTATTTGTGGGGGGGGGGGGGGGGTCTGTGAAGACTGTCAATCACCCAGATGATGGTGTTTGAACAAAAGCAACTGGACTGGTTTCACCACTCATTTCATTGAGGACTGAGGAAGCCTCTAGCAAGAGTGGTGTAATGTTTTTAAAACTCAAATATGTCCAGTTGTCTGTAGAATTTGGAGGAATATAAAATTGTAAATTTAGGGTTTGGAATTAGAGAATTTGTGGTTAGGTTAATTTTACAATTTGAAATGAATGTGATTTAGTCTAATTTGAATACAACGCATGATCTGGATGACTGAGAAACTGCACAAAGGGTGAGGAGTGGTGGGTAAGGGTTAGAGGGTGTAGGTGTTGAGGTGGGTAGGCTGGTCTAGCATTGCCGTGGCGGTTTACACGGCAAAGCTACCAACTCCACCTTTTTCCTAACCCGTCTTCCCAGCACCACAGCTTGAGGTAAATTCACCCTGTCAGAAGACTGTCAGTCACCCAGACGATGGTGTATGAACAAAAACAACTGGACTGGTTTCACCACTCATTTCATTGAGGACTGAGGAAGCCTCTAGCAAGAGTGGTGCAATAGGTCCAGTTGTTTGTAGAATTTGGGAGAATATGTAATTGTAAATTTAGGGTTTGGAATTAGAGAATTAGTGAGTCTTCACAGGGGGTGGGGGAGGGGGGAAGGGGGTAAGGGTTAGGGGTGTAGGTGTTGCGGTGTCTAGTCTGGTCTAGCGTTGCTGCGGCGGCTGCTCATCATCTTGCGAGCTCTGCACCAGAAGCCGTGATGTTTCTTCTTTCTCTCGTCTTCCTGTTCATCTTGAGACGGAGAAACAACAGTTTCATCACCGCTGGTTGTTGGTTGTTTTCTCCAGAAGCTGTGTTTCTTGCCTCCTTTCTCGTCATGCGCTGGGGAGACTGTGGCCTCATCCTCTTCAGTGCTGCTGTTTTGCTGCTTTTCACGGGCAAGCTCCTCAAGGCGGATGTTTTCGTCGATCACAAGCTTCAGTTCTTCTTCAGCTCTTCTGGCCTTCTCCTTCAGGGCTTCTTCTTTCTCCAGCCACAGCTTCTCCATCTCTTTCTTTCTCGTCTCTAAGCGCCCGTCTCTCTCAGCCAGCTCCTCCTTGAACTTCTCCTCCAGAGCCTGGCACTTGTTGATGCTCTGGTCCAGTTCAGCTTGTTTGAGGCTGAGCTGAGATGAAGTGGTCAAATGCTCACTTCTTACAGTGTTGATCAGATTGTCTTTCTCAGTGATCTGTTCCTGCAGCTGGTTCACCTCCTTCTGACATTCAGTTTCCATTTGCTGCAGGTCAGAGATGCGCTGAGTGTCGTATGTTGATCTGAGCTTTGTCAGCTCATTCTCAAAGTCAGTCTTTATCTGGTCACAGGTTTTCATCAATGAATCTGTGACTGTTTGTCTCTCCGTCTTGTGAGCGTGAAGAGTTTCTTGAAGAGAGGAGATTTCCTGCTCTTTCTCCAGAATAATTTCCTCTCTTCTCTTGTGCTCCTCAGCCAGCTCCTCGCTGAACGTCTCCTCCAGAGCCTGGCACTCGTTGACGCTCTGGTCCAATTTAGCGTGTTTGAGGCTGAGCTCAGATGAAATGGCTGATAGCTCATTCTTGACGGTGTCGATCAGGTCGTCTTTCTCGGTGAACTGCTCCTGAAGCTGGTTCACCTTCTTCTGACATTCGGTTTCCATTTGCTGCAGATCAGAGCTGCGCTGGGTGTCGTATGTTGATTTGAGCTTTGTCAGCTCGCTCTCATGGGTAGCCTTGTGTTGGTTACAGGTGTTCTTCCAGAAGATTTTGCTTTTGTCTACTGCCTCTATTTCAGCACGGAGTGAGCAGATTTCTTCTTCTTTCATCTCGTTCTGCTCCTTGTCTATCCTTGTGGCACTGAAAGCAGTTTCCAACCTGCCGATCTTCTGGTTGGCCAAATGCACCTTTTTGCTCAGCTTGCTCTGTATGCAGTGCTTGTTGATCCCAGCTGCGTATTTGTGTGCTCCTGGTTGCTTGTAAGACTTGCCATGGTTTTTAATGATGAGGTCATCCCCTGAATTCTCTTCTTTGCAAAATGAAGTTCTTCTCTGACTGTGGGCTCGTCAGAGCTTTGATACAACTCTCTAGGTTGTATGTCATGCCATGGCCTGGGATGCTCGCGGGCCTGAGACTGTGCTCCGCGCGATGCCTGATTTGAGTGCATATCCGAGTTGGGGGGCACTCCTGCAGGTTGAAAGTTATCCTGGTTGGCTCGAGCCTGTGGTCTTCTCGATGCCTGATGTGGGTGCATTTCTGATCAGGATTTATCAGTTGTAGAAAACTGTAGTTGACGGTTTGTCTTCGAGGTGGCGCTCGTTGTCAGTGGCTAACGATGCCGGATGTGTAGGGTGAACGGTTGTTCGGAGTATCTGACGGTGTCTGACGGACGTGAGTCGGTTGACGGTAGTCTATGTGCGTTGCTAATTGTGGAGAAAATTCTGCTCGACTTGAGTATATATGGTTTAGAACGTGACGTCACCATTGGATACTGAACTTCTTGACCCCGCCCACACCCGGATACTCCAAATATGGGCATGCATCCCCACCCCCACCCCCCCCCAAATAATGGGAAAATATGTATTATAAGATGTATTGAAGCAAAACTGCGAAGTGGAAAATGTGAGATAAACAACTATTTAAAAGTAAATAAATACACAAAGGTACAATCCCTCCCACTGAAAGGCGTGAAAGTATCAGAACTGTTAATCATGTATAGTGTTTGAGTGTCATATATATTTACCCTATATTATTAACAAATAATTATTACTAATGCAGCATATTTTCCAACATTGTTTTGATCTGCAAAGTATACCTCCACACGCATCTTTAGCCTCCGCAAACTAGGTTTTACACTTGCAGAACTTTTTTCTGTTTTATCATGTAACCCTGTTTTGTTTTTGTTTTCAGGGAGTCTGAACAATTTTTACACTGGTCTTTTGAGATTCTGTGAGACTTTTGGACATAATGTCTGTACAGTGTTTGCTGTTACCCTATGTGCCAGCGAAACGTGAGACTATATATGGATGGTGAACATGATGTGGCAAATATGAATTCGTCATTATATTTAGGAATGAGACTTTGTTTTGTCACATTTTGATATATTTTAACTAAAATGGTGTTTGGGGTCATACACATGTAGAAATGTTAAATATCTATTTTTTTTTTTCAAACTTAATTTATTTATTCGGTCATTTTTTCCTCCTCTCAAACTATTTACCAAGCAAATAACAATGTGACAATGTATGAGGATCTAATTTAAATTCACAACGAGAGCACTCCGGATCGAAGTAGGGTGCCTCTCGTCTCTCACTAACTTCACGACAGCTCCTGACTTCCTGCCACTGAAGCTCCGGGCTACTCAGCGAAATGGCTGCGTTCCTGCGAGCTCGTAAATATGTTCGTTGTGTCGTCCGTTTCTCCGACCGTGAACTGTAAACGGTAACATCGACGTCGTTTGAAGATAAAAAAAGAAAAAAGCAGAGCTACTGTCATGGTGGGTCACCGTGTTGTTTTTCCCCCCCGAGTATTGACGGAGAAGCGTGTTAGCCTGTTAGCTAGCTAACGTAGCTAACGTCACCTGTAGTTATCAGGTTACCTGTAGTTCAGCTGTGCTCGACGCTGCCCTCCTACAGTTAACTAGTTATAGTTACAAAAACGCGTTAATGTTGCAGCTGCGAACTGCATTTAAAATACATTAAATTAACGATATACAAGCTTGTAATCTATTTATCGTACATTGAGGGAACGTTATCATGTCCAGCGTTTCGCTTTACGCCCACTTGCTGAAACATAAGGTAAATTAGTGTAAACAAATGCATCCGGTTTTAAGAGCCCTTCAGTCAATTCTCGTTCATGAATTAACGACTCAAGCGTGTCATCAAACTGGAGGATGTACTTTGTGGTGTTGGTGAACTGTGTTGTCTTAAACCCTAAAGTGTTTCTGTTATTTCGCCTTGCTTGACTAGAAAAGGGTAGGGTCAAAATAATAGGAACACGTGTCACTGCAACACAGTGCATTGCAAAGATAGTATAAACCACAGAAAAACTATGTCGGTTATTTTGAACAAATGCTGAATACCACAACCTTCATGAAGCTAAGCGCAGCACTGTCGCAGCAAGTATTACCAAACTAAGTGCGAGACTGGTCTGAAGGTTTCTGATACCATGTGCAAGTGCAAGAGTTAAAAATAAACACTTTGTGGAAATAATATGCAACTAAAGTGTGGGCCTATCACAAGAATACGTTTTTACTGGTGTAGTTGTTCATGGTTTGTTCTTGTGCCCAATGCAAGAAAGGTTAAAGCACATATTACTAGTGCACACTATTTATTTTAATATATATGGATTTGTTGTTTTCGCTGTTAAATAATGTTACAAAACTTTGGAAAGTTTTTTAATGATTCTACAGAATCCAACCAGTGTCTTTTTTTTTATTGACCAGTAGTCCAAAGTAGTTGGGTTAGGCTAAATATTGACCTGTCGTTTATAAAATAACTATTATAATACACTCATGGCATAGATAAGGTCATTCTGCAGCCAAAAAAAAGTCTTATTTTTCATGGTTTTTAAGTGAACAATCAATATAATGTTGATGGTGTTTCCTAATGATGAACTGGAGTGCGTAAACTAAAAATCTAAATAAAAATGGAAAATAATAATCATGCTGAATAATACTTGTATATAGCAATAACTGTTTGTTTTTTTCAGTCATTCTCATGTTTGATTAATCACCTTTTAAATGATTAGTCTCTTGTACAGGCTGAAGACAGTGTGGATAACGGAGGTACGATGGAGGATGTAGATGAAAATTCAGATGATCCAAATCTTCAGGTGAGGAAAAATCCCACAGGCTGAAATCATATTGGCTGAAATTTTAATGTCTAAGTGGTTGACTTAACAAAGCAGGTCTTTGCTCTTCTGTACTTTATTTATTTATTTTAACTCTGTTCTGCTTATTTGCTTCTATTGCTCTTGTATTAAAAATACGCACAGAAGCATAATTACATACAAATGAATAATCCTTAAATTTATTAACTCTACTTAATGTTCTCAGTACCGGTTGCTGACTTTTTCATTCCTCTGTAAATGTTAATGATATCAAGGTACCTGAGAGTTCATTTGCCAAATGTAGGTGTGATGTATTGGGGAGAATGTAATAAAGAAGAATGTCTTAACTTAAACCTGCTGTTCTGTTTGTTTTTCTTTTTGTTTGAACTGCAGCTGCAGCTCAATGCGTTCAGAGCTCAGTGGATGTCTGAACTCAAGCCTAACTCTGGAGCAACTGGAGCGAGTGACCGACTGCTGCGAGCTAAAGGTCTGAAGAAGTCACAGGAAAATGCTCGGGAGGAAAAGGTAAGTCGTGAAATAGTTTCTCCTAGCTGTGTTCAGTCACTGACATTTTCAGCGGCGCTGTGAAATGACTGATGTCGAGTCACCTTCCCTTAGGCCACAGAGCTGTTTCTGAGAGCTGTTCAGGAAGAGCAGAGTGGAGCGGTCTATGAGGGTATGTATGCAGGATGTATCAGAGATGATCAGAGAAACCAGTGGAAGGATGAAATGTTAACTTCACCACAATGAACCAGTTCTTGAAGAAGTGCCAGAAACTGCATAGTTAATTGACAGTAATCTTGAGTATTTATAGCCATCAGCCATCTTTAATAAAACGTGAATAGTTGAGAAAGTTTAATAGTTAATAGTTCTTGTATTTCAATATGGCAAACCAAAGCATGTGATTGCGTTTTATAATCTGATCGTTTTACTTACAGCGATCAAATTCTATCGCATGGCTATGCAGCTCGTTCCTGACATCGAGTTTAAAATCAACTACAGCCGTCCGTCTGACTCAGACCGCGTTGGAGGAAACTAGTAAGCTGATTTTTATTTAAGCTTTCTGTGAAATTATCAGAGTTCCACAGTCATCTACTGTATAAAATAAACTGTCACTGTAATAAAAACTACCATTAGAGAGCCAGATGTTCACCTGAACAGTTACACCCAAGTCATGAGTAGTGTCACGGACCTGGATTAATGCTGACCCATTCACACCCACAGCAAACACTCGTTTCTTTACAGACAAGAGAGAAGGCAGCACAACATATTATTATGTCTTAAAAAGAACATGCTGTTTTGTTTTGTTCCCAGCTTGGAGGATAATGATGCCGATGGGGAGATCGAGGATCTAATTGCCTACTTTGAGCAGCAGCTCACTCTGGAGAGCTCTTTTCCAAAGATCTGCACTCCTGAGTTTGAAATGACTCAGGTGCACATTTCAGGTAAAAATCTCTCATTTAATTGGATTGAGTTTATTGAAGCACAACTGTTCCAATAGATATTTGATATAATTTGACTACAGCGTTGCCACGGGAAATCCTGATGTACATATTCCGCTGGGTAGTGTCAAGTGATCTGGACATGCGAGCCCTGGAGCAGCTCTCCTTGGTGTGCCGCGGGTTTTACATTTGTGCAAGGTCAGTCCAACTGTCATAACATATCAGTTGTGTGACCGCATGTTTGTCAACTGCTTGCTTAGGTGCTCAGGTTTTTGTCTCTCGTGATTACTTATGTGATTTCAAGATACATAATCAATAAAGGAATTAAAATGAAAGTTTTGGCTTTATACATTTTCTCATATTACTCCCCAGGGATCCTGAGATTTGGCGATCAGCCTGTTTAAAAGTGTGGGGACGGAACTGCACCAAACTTGTACCCTTCAAATCCTGGAGGGAGATGTTTCTGCAAAGGCCTCGTGTCCGTTTTGATGGTAATTAAGTGTTCTGTATCTGACACATTCACAGCCATAGCACCCCACAAAATTAATTTGTTTTTGAGACATAGCGGTGGTGCTAAGGGACTTTTGTTTTAAAGAAACATTTCAATGTCTTGCATGTCCTGCTTGCAATGTCTTTGCTCAGACTCACCCAGATTTTGAGCGAGTATTTTTCCTTCCATGACATCATTCTGTCAGTGTTTTGGGGGTAGTTTTTTAAGACTTAAATATTTTCCCAGTAACAAAATCTCCTGGTATTCTTTGGATCATTACGCTTCTTGTAAATGCAAAGTTTCCATCCAAACTTACTTTGTAAACTCAAGAGTCCAATAAGTATACAGTTAAGTACAGCAATAAGAATCTGTTTTAGTCTGGTTAGGGTTTTCTTAACATCCACTCTGGAGCCAGGCTGAATTTGGCTTTATCTGAGCATTGCATACTCTTTTGCAGTATAAATCCTGCCGGTCTCATTCTTTGAGCATAAAAATAGTTTCTGTTGAATCACTCTCCTCTGTGCTCCCTTTGCTGATCCCAATTTGAATGGTCTGTAAACTGAGTTGTATCTGGAGGATCTGAAACAATCCTTGCGGCTGATTCTTGACAGTTTTCACTTTATTTCGAATATCTCATTAAAAGTACTTGTTGACAAGATATCAAAATGTGGATTATGGAAGATTTCACTGAACTGACAAACACAGCGGCCTTCTTTGTGCAAGCAAAGATGAGCTTGCTTCATGTGCCTCAATGTTTATTCTACGCTTTGCAGATTAACTTTCAGGTGTAGTTCTTCACATTTGTATTGTATTAACTCTGTATTTTACATATTATGATCGAACCACTCTAACCTTATTGAAGTTCTCCATTAGTTTGAACTCTTTGGGAGATAAATACTTCCTCATGCAGAACGCTCTTGTCCCCTTGCAGTTTTAAGGAAGCAGTGGGAGTATTTCAATCAAGCTACTACAGAAATCTGAAAATATGTCGGTTTGTAAATATTGTGTTCAAATCAGATAATCACCACATGTAGTGTGAAATTACTACTTGCAGTAAAATGACTTTACTGGTATTATGTGAACTGTTGCAGGTTTTATGACATCCTCCAACGGCATATAATGATGTTTAGATGTCAGTTTTCTATTATGACTACACATTTAATGAAGAGGACTGACTGGATTAAGCCATCTATCCATATTATTTATTTCCACAGGTGTCTATATCAGCAAGACATCATACATCCGCCAAGGAGAGGAATCACTGGATGGATTTTACAGGGCTTGGCACCACGTTGAGTACTACAGGTAAATGTTTGACTTTATTATTTTGTTTTTGATTGTAAGTTACACAGAAACCACAGCTTAAGTGTTAACATTGTTATCTCAGGTACCTCCGATTCTTCCCTGATGGCCACGTCATCATGCTGACCACCCCTGAGGACCCATTGTACGTTGTTCCCCGCCTGCGTACGAGAAACGCTAGGTACGCCTTCCGGTTTCTACAAGCTAATCTGTAACTGATGTTAGAGCATCAAAAGTAATTTCACACGATGCCCGTCAGCACTTTTCACAATCATTTCATTTCACAGAATGGATTCTGTTCTGCTCGGTCATTTCCGTCTGTCACAGGAGACAGACAATCAAACCAAAGTTTTTGCTGTTGTCTGCAAGAAGAAGGAGGAGGTGAGACTAGTGCATACATCATATGTAGCATCTTTCCAGTTTGTTGTTGAGACATGGTGGTGTATTTAATATTGTCGAACTCACAAAGCTGTGAATGAAAGTTTAAATATGAATTGTTGTTCCACTGCTAACATACTAAATACTAATGACAGAGTACTCGATTACACTGTGAACTCCAGTTTTCTATGCCTGCTAAAGGTAACCAGTCATATCATCCACACAACCTGTAAACTGTCATTTGTTAACAGAAAGTGACCGACTTTCAAAGGAATCGGTTCTGCAGGCGGAACCCAGCCCCAGAGGCTGAACACAGCTTCCACGTTGGACTCCAACTGTCCTCTGTGGGGCGTCATAGTGCCAGTAAGCTGGTGTGGCTCCATCACTCCTGTCACATCACTTACAAGTAAGGAGTATGAATAGCCATGGAAAATAAAACCATTTCCTGTTTTCTTGCAAAACTGACATCAACTCCGTTTGTAGGCTGACTGGGGAAACGGTCGTCACGGCGTTTGACCTGGACAGGATGTACTCACCCTTCTTATTTGCACGTGTGAAGAGTTACACTGCTTTCTCCGAGCAGCCTCTTTAAGCAGCTTGAGGACCCGCACATTATCCCACGAACACCACAGCAGAAATTTCTTCACCATCTCAACTAAATGCATACTCCTCAGCCTGCTTTATTTCTGCTGCAGCTGGATTACGGTGTTGCTATTTGAACCCTCATGTTTCAGGTTTACGTAATGCTGAAGAATAATAGAGTACTACTTATTTTCTGATTTCAGAAATTACAATGTTTTGCTGAGAGCTAAACTAATTAGCCACCTTCCCACCTGTTCCAAGCAATGAATGTTCATACTGTTTTTGTTTCATGGTGCACTTTCTTCCTCAAATAAACAGTGATGAACAAAATATTAGCCTCTGTGTAGTAATGTGCACCCGTGCAGGTTTTCTCACACGGCTGTAGGACAATAACAGCGCCCGGTAATAATCATTGAGATCGTTTTACACAAGCTGAGTGAAAAGATACTGCAAATGCGATTTCAGACTTCCTCGTCATTTGTCTTGCTGAGGACGCACGGGTATAATCCACGTATTACATTTTCTGGGAACAGAGCACAGAACGATCAAACAGGATTTGCAAAGGAGGGAAAAAAATGATAAATGTGAAAGTTGTGTTGGATTAGGCTGAAATAATTTGTGGCTTGTCACTACGGCAGTAAAAATAGGTTATACCGACAGGAATAGAGAGAGTGGAGAAAATATCAGTTGCCAGGACTACACCTCCACAATAAAACTACAATGGTGCAGCCATGGCAGCAAATTCATGATACACTTACTATCAACTCCTGCTGGCATGGTAGCGGTTCGTTTGGCTTTCACATTCAGGTTTTCTTTACCTCCAGCGGTCATTGTACTCTTAACATCATTAGCTCTCGGATATCCCCGTATTTATTTAGCCTCTGGTCCTGCTCCTCTTCCCGGGGTCATCTCTGATCCTGTTTATACCATTATAAACTACTCGTTTACCATTCCGTTATTATGCAGTCAATTCTACGTGGTTTCCTTCAACAGGTTTATGCTCCGTGAAGAAATAGGCAACAGTGGTGTGCAGTTTATGTAAAGCGAGTATTTTGAGGTGTGGCAGCAGCATTGAAATGCATTCTAAATGACAGTCCTTTGAACCTCTACACCCCTACGTCTTGCAGTGGCAGTGCAAGGTTCATGGCTGGTCCATGGGCATGTTTGCATTTTTAATCTTATTGACAGACGCCGTTTGTTTTTTGTAATGCTCATGTCTAGTTTCCTCTTTATGTTGCAACCAATGAGTTAGGCTGTAATGATGCTTCTTGAATAGATATCAGCAGATGCTCAATAATGGTATTAGCACTGGACATGGCAGAGTCTCATGTGTCCTGTGAGTTAGTGCAACTAAACGAATGTCTTTTAGCCTTCCCAGGACACTTTGCCACTTGTTGCCATGTAAAGGACAGATTAGATGTCTTGCAGATTATGTAAAATAAAAAGAATAAAAAAAAAAAAAAGAAGGGCTACATCACTGGTGTTTGCAGTGGCCTCGAGACTGCACCCCGCCCTGTCTAACACCCGCTGAAAATCAGTAAGGCATTGTTTGGATAGTGGCTGGCCAGCAGATAAGCCACCAAAGCTCGCACACAGTTGCACTGTCTTCCAAACACGAGGCCTGTGTGACGAATAGCACTGCAGTGCATCAAGTCTGCAGTGCTCCTGAGGAGGAGGTCCGAGATGCCACTCAAAGTGGAGTGGAGTGGAGGTGCGTACCATCTCAACACAAATCACTACATTATTTGACTGGACTGAATAAAACATTTAACACATCAGTCAAAGCAGCTGTCGAGAGGAGTAGCTGTTTGGGAAAACATCTTTAAGACATCTGCTTCCTGCTTCTTCTTTTTTTTCCTGGCCCTTGTTATGCCACACTATATCAAAACGGATCCACATCAGGGCCATTTAATTTGGTCATGATCAGACTGTTATGACTAAGAATGCCAGAAAAGGCCTCTAAGGCCTTGACCTTATAAGATCACAAAGAGCTGACGTCAGGACTGAGAAAACTGTGCAGTATATGACCCTTTCACTGTGGCCTCATGTCAGACATGTTTGCTCACCACACAATAGCTCACTTCATCCTCAGTCCACAGAGACAGGGAGCATTTACAGACCAAGAATCAGCTAAAATAAATACACAGTAATCGCATTCATATTGAACGTATGTGTCATTTTATTCAAGATAGTTTAATTAAATCAATACAAAATCTGCATAAATCTAAGATGAATGATTTTGTTCCACCATCTGTGGATGACCACACAGTCTGACTACTAACTTTGGTATTCAGTATTACAGACTTGGTAGAATGATACACCCACGTTAAATTTGCTCATTTATCTTATTCCTTCAGTACATGATAACCATTGTTTTGGTTACTACAATTAATATGGAGGCAAAAGAGGATACAACAAACTTTCTTTATAGTTAATAATTTTATTCTTAGCTGTCTTAGTAATAAACATTCTTTAAGTTTCCTAAAGTTTATTCATGGGTGTGTTCTTACTTACTTACTCAAACTTACTCAAATTCTTAGCACAGCTGTTACATTTTTGTCTTGTCCAGCAAACTAACATGCTCATAATGACAAAGCTGAAATACGCTGATGTTCAGGAGGAGCTCTGCTAGGCGGATATATTAACTCTTTGGCAAGAAAACAAATTTCCATTCAAACTAGTGAAGTACTCATTTACTATAAAGTTAATTTTATACGGTGTTTCCCCCCAGTGACTCTTAGCATGGTTGCTATGTTGTTGTTCAGCATGTCAGCAATGTCACTATATTCACCTTTTCAGTTTAGCATGTTAGCATGCTAATAAATGTTTCGAATAAATATTAAATTGACAGAATTCAAAATAGACTAATGTTGCTCTACTGACATTTTTTTTCTTAAAAGAAGGAAAACAAATTTGCAAGTACAATCTGTGCGTTTTTAATGTTACAGTGAGTAAAGCATGAGTTACTACATGTTAACCCAAGTTTACCTCAGATTTCAGAAAATATATCTATTCATTTCAACAGTTTAGAAAATTGTATAACTCATTACATACCTGTATGTTTCCTTGGCCCTTAACAGTATGACATTTTAATGCAAATTCTGCTCTTAAACATATAAACCAGATATCTTTAGCGCTATTAGCATTCTGCTGGCAATGAAATCATAAACTACTGAGCAGATATGGTTCATGCATGTTAAATGGCAGCATAAATGCATGTTAATTTGTGACCGAATTCTTAGCGTACAAAATGGCAGCATTGTTTGTGTTGCTCGCACTTTAGCAATAAAAACTGATGCAGTGAAAGTAAATAAGCATTTAGCTTCACTGCATTTGAGCAACATGCTGTAGTAAACTCAAAGGAGTGAAGCTCCACAGGTGGTGGTGTCAGATTCACAGGGTGGTTTAAGCAAAAATTAAATAATATTACACAGAGGAAATAAATACATGAAATCACCACTATGTCATCCTGCCATTAAAAAAATAAATAAAAATCCAATTTTTGAAAAGCAAAATCTCTGCAGTATGTATGCTAAATATGAAGCCACAACAACTAGCTTAGCTCAGCTTAGCATGAAGACTAGTTAAAGCTGGAAATGGCTAGCCTCCATTCAAACGCATCCTACGGTTGAAGTCTGTTAGCAGATTAACTTACAGATTTGAACAAAGCCATACTATACATTTCCCCAGTTCCAGTCTTCATGCTAAGCCAACTGCTAGCCATAGCTTCACATCCTACAAACACAAGAGTTGAACTGATCTTCTCGTTCCAAATCACCGTCAGCGTAAACAAGCCTCATGTCTCAGCTATTCCTTTCATCTGAGATCAAGCATCGCTAT
Organism: Planiliza haematocheilus; assembly: GCA_005024645.1. NCBI lineage: Eukaryota > Metazoa > Chordata > Actinopteri > Mugiliformes > Mugilidae > Planiliza > Planiliza haematocheilus. The sequence goes on along the minus strand of SRSE01001339.1, from coordinate 7,694,161 downwards.
TGTGTTCATGTGTAATCACATTTAAATTCAACAAAAGAAAAGTAGAGATTCAGGCACAGGGTTTGAACAGGACATCTGACACTTGCTTAGGATGAAATGGACCAACATTAATAGCTACTGAAATGATGGAAAGAAAAATACTACATCAGAAACCAAATTAATTGGTCCAGAAGGCACCCTATTTATATAAAGACTAACAAAGGGTAATATTTAAGCTTTTGACTGTTTCCCATGATCCTCCTCAGCAATGAGGCTTACCCTGTTGTCATAGAAACTGAGATGCTTCCATTACAGACGTCTAATGATGAAAACGTTAAGAAGATCAAGTTTCAGAGCATCTACTCAATGGACCTTGCGGTAAGACTGCCTATTCAATTGTCTTGTCAATAGTGAGCTTTCATTCTAAACTATATAGTAAAGTTTATCTGAATATAATGTATTTGAACGCTATCATTACAGTCATTGATAAATTTAAATAGTTACCAATAAGGAGCTGCAGACCTAACAGGCATCACATTAAATTAAACACATTTAAGGTCTTAAATGCTACAGAGTTAACACTGTGTGAAAGGAGAAACTGATTTTTGTAACATTGCTGTTAAGGTGCATTGAATTTTATGTTGTGCTGATCAAAAAGACAACAGCGGTCCTTTCACATTGCATCCTAAACTGCTTTAAATATGAATCCTAGGAAATGCAATACACTATGCTTTGGTTTGGCTTTGTTTAAATGGCTAAATATTCCAGACTGGAGAACCTGCTCAGCAAATATATCAGCAAAATGCTCTTTTCTGCTGTAATAACCAGTCAATAGAAATGCATTGCAGAGAGCAAAATTTTGGATTATGCAACCGCAACAGGCAGGAGTGTGATAAAGCAAGATACAAGATGCTCTCTGTAGTTACACATTAAGGTCTGTTGTTCTTTAATTCTCCCTCAGCTTGACCTTATCAAGTGCAATAAAGCCCTCGGCTGCCAGCTCACCCATTGGAGCTTTCATCTTTGGACCTTCTGAGTGTAAAGCAACATCCGATGGGTGTTTTTTTTTTTTTTTTTGCCCACTGGTAAGCAAGACGGACATTATGTCTTTGGAGTCAGTTATCTCTAGAGGGTGGGGAAGGCAACATTATACAGTCAACCATACTACAATACTGTTCTTCTTTAATTAGATAAGAATTCAGTACCATGACTAGAATTGTGTGCAAAAACATGGAAAGTCTCTGGATGTATGTGGCTATGGCTTATTTCAAAAGAAGTGAGCACTAGACTACTGTAGATAAGAAGATAAATATACCTCCTAGCAGCATTAGCTAACACGCTACATTGAGAATTAGGTTTCTCAAATGTCAATCCACCCTCAGTTTCTTGTGCTCCGTGGATGGCGTCCCATTTGCATGTCCATTTGTTGATAGGGAGGAGCCGTTCTGGTGCTCCTTCTTTGAAGAGCTGCTGCGCTTTTTGTAAGTCTTGAGCGAGACAAAGAGAGGCAGAGAGAACTTGTCACTACACACACTCTGTTTATGAATGAAAACACGCATTTATAATGTAACGCAGCATACTTGAGGTCACCGAGAATCGTGAACTGTCCCAGTTGTTTTACAGGTGGAATAAATTGGTCTCTAAAAACATATATTCAAGTACTCGTATTTGTAGAGACATCTTAAAGTTGCATCTGCAGATTAACACACTACTGATGGTTCAGACCGTACAACTACTTTAAGCAGCAGGACAGTGTGTGGCACTGTTCATGCATATTATAATGAGTGAACGTGTCACCCACGGCAACAGTGTGGCCAATGCGTTTTTAATGATTGTACAACGAAGGTGACCTCTGGCATAAAGGTTAGAAGATACATGAGGCGTATATATATATATATATATATATATATAGAGAGAGAGAGAGAAAGAGAGAGACAACGCTTATAATTAAGATGGTCTTTTGGAAAACCAATCAACGGGTCAAAGTAGAACAATGACTTACCTGAATGTAGAAGTTTGAGAAAAGGATGATGAGTGTGAACATGTAACTTATTTGGAAATACAGCCACCCGTATGAGAAGCCGCACGGCCATATGACCGCAAACATGGTCTGGGACATGGTTAAAAAGAACTGGATCTGTGGAGGAAACATGACACACGTGCACATTTGAGTGAGAGGGTGATATTGGAGACAATCATATCTTAAATGGACTAAACAGACTGCACTGCAGCTAATGAGGATGCTGGAGAAGTCTAATTAGAAACATCAGGTACACAATCACATCCAAACCAAAAGGACAAAGACTAAAAATTATACATATGAACACTTCTGACACTGTTTTTCTTTCACTGTTGTTGTTGCTGAATTTTTACTCCACTACAGGGAGCTAATCTCAAAGGACCCACCAGCTGTAACTGTGTAATGTACTTCTTCCACCATAGATACGGTCTGATGGCCGGAATGGCTGAGAGGCCGTAGTAAGAATACATCACGACGTGGACGAAGCTGTTTAGGGAGGCACCGAAGTACGCTAACAAGGCACAGAGGAGAGAGAGAGAGAGGTGTGTTTATTCATCTAACAGATGGAGAATGGCAAGAGAATCTGCTTTAAGCAATGCAGTGAGCACGCCGGGAATGACAAACCTTTCATTAGTGTGTCCGAATTCATGTAAAATCAATAGAAGCCATTCACAGCAAAGTAGAAATATTACAGTAAACACCTGATGAATAATTAAACACATCTGTAGATCATTATATTTGGGTCAATGGTAAAAGGGATGTTAATGAGTCAAATGAGACTCTACATATAATGAAACCGCCAACTTCAGATGTGTCACTTTGTGTGCTCCAGGTGCATTTAACATTAGAGCCCGTGATTTATTTAATTCGTCAGGCGGTATACACGGTTGTGTGAAACACTCACAGTGGCCACAGGGTATCCAGTTCATGACGAACCACCAGATGTTCAGCATGCTGGCGTGGTGGTAGATGTGAAGAAATGTGATCTGGTGGTTATTTTTTCGCAGGATGAAGAAGAAGGTGTCCATGAACTCGATGAGCTTGGAGAAGTAGTACCACCACAGGACCTTCATGACCTAAGAGGAGACAAAGCAAAAGAAAGACGGTCAGAGATGTAAATAAAATGTTCCTCCACAAATCACAGACTCCGTATCATGAAAGGTGATAACCAGACATCTGTAGCCAAGGTCCTTGAAAGCCCAGGAGGACTCATGAAGCAGTTTAACCGTCTGTATCAGTGACACTTTGATAAAACTTTTCACCTAATCGCTGCAGAACTGCAAAGCCACGCACATTTTCACAGCGAGCCTCGTTTTCTCCTCCACTGCAGAGCTCAGCGGGGACACCGAGGAGAGACATTGGGATGACATGAATCTGGATTAAATTGACTTTCCGTCTCTGTAGCTTATCTACTGAGATTTACAGGTACGTGGCCAAAGAATTTAAACCAGGAGGTCGTATTTTTTCCCCTCAGTATTATATATACTGCACATGTTCTGTCTGCTTTACAGAAAATTATGTTCAAAGCATTCCTTGCGGTGAAATGACGTCGGAGATGCAATCACAGGAAAATAAATACCCGGCGATAAACAATAAAAAGTGTAGAGGCAGAAGAAGTCTGGCTCACTGACCTTTTTATCCACTTCCTCTGCGCTGTGAGTGTCCTGGCAGTAGAAGTTGTAGCCACCATGCCACACAGCGGTAACAAGCTGCAGAGAAAGCCGTTAAAGTGAATGATGAACAGTATCCCTGTACACAAAGGCTTTGCAGCCACAAATACAATGTAATAGTTAAACTGATCTGACGTTTTATGTGGCTTTCTTAACCGAAGAGTGGAAAAGTTCACAAACACGAGCCACTTTTAGGAGCTGATGTTTGCTTTAAACATTTAATCTAAATAAAGTGTCATGTTTAAAGGGCATCACATCAACTATTGTGATCAGAGGCCGCGTTGGAAGTAGGAAAGTAGTACTACTACTTTTCTACAAGGCATATTACACTCAAAGCACCTCTGCATATTAGTGATTGTACTGTATGTTCACTACACTTGAGCATATTAAATATGGCTCATGCATTTCAATGAGATACATCTGAATCTGGATTAATTTCATGAGTTTCTACCCACATACACCTAAATCATTAGGTACACTAGTGAAAACTAACGCTGTCTTATATAATAGTCCTGCACGAAGGCCCCCTTCACGGCCGTTGTAACGTTCAGTTTATGTTCAAAGTGTGAGAAAAGTGGTGATTCAGCTGGCTGACCATTTTGGAGGATGCAATTAAACAGGACTGAATAAACAAAAGGTGTCAGTACAACACAATAATAATTCAATAGTGCTACAAAGCAAGGTTGAATCATGAGCTCTCGCAGTTATTTTAGTCAAATGCTGAATATCATGACCTTCATGAAGCTAAGGGTTACCTCAGGACTGTTATGCAGGAATGGATTTGTTTTTGGTAGTGTTCCTAATGAACTGGCAAGCGAGCGTATATGGAGCAAACTCTAAAATAGATTTAGTTTACTACCCTAAATTACATTATGGACTATTAAACTATTCAATTTAATCCTATATGTGTGTCTTTATATTGTCTGTTTTATTATAAATCCTCTTTGAAGAATAAATATTCAAATGCGTGTACTGTAGATGGCTTAACGCTGATTCACACAAATCAATACAGATCCTCTGTCTTTGTGTGCTACTGTAAAAGGCTTCACTAACTAACACTGGAGCCAAAAGACCGACATTACTTGTAGCAATCGAGTGAAATTAGATTTTTTTTTAACATCAAATATGTTTTAATGTGTGCACATACACTAGCCCTTTGCTGAGTTGACATCCCTTCTCATTTATTTTTTTTCCATGAAGCTTACATTGCAGTCAGCACATAGACAAACAAAATTAATCACAATTACAATGTGATTAAAACGCTGTGCCCTGGACGCCTGACAAAGAACAAAACAGCCCTGTACTTTCATTCCCATCAGGTGGCATTGATTTTGGACTGCCAAAAGTTCACCCCGCGGCTGGGGCATCGTCAGAGCACAGGGTTTAATGAATCAAACGACCGACACTCCGCTGGAGCCTTACGCAATGCAGAGAGAAAGACTGCCTGCTGGATGTGGAGGAGAGCACGGATACTTTAGAATTACACATGCACATAAACACTAGTGGTTTTGACATCCCGCCGTTCACTGTACACAAAACAGATACTACTTGGCACTATTGCTACAGCCTAACCAGCAACTTCAGCTCAGACTCTGCCAAAGAAGAATGCCTCTCCATGTTTGTTTACGTCGTTGAATCTATCAATTTCACTCAGTTAGTCAGCTGTTTATAAAAAAAAAAGCAGTTTCCCTGCAGACGGCAGTGGGCTGTGCTTATGTCATATGAGGGATTTGATGGCTGAAACAATGAGCCTGTCTGCATCCAGCTGTGCTTCCTCTCACTCATTGATAGCACTGTCTCTCTGGGCAGCTCTCGGCAAGAGAGGCCAGCAGCCACAGGCCTTGTCTAATCAAGTGTTCAGGAAACAGTTACATGACGAGACTGAAACTACACTTCTGTTAAACTGGGTTAGCATATAAAGCTGTAGGGAAACTTCAGATTTTTGTATTTTAATGTTTTATGTCTATTTGTATGTTGTTTGGTATTAGTATTGTATTAGCTGAATGCGTAATCCATTCAGCTAATACAATAATTGCTAGACTTTGCTAGCGTTACACCATCGCTTTCCTCCATTTCTAGACTTTGTGTTAGTATTCTGGCCTCACTAGAGATGCAATTATGCGCAGTTTAAACCTCTGCACCAATTTCACGCCGTAGCTACGGTGATAGGCAAGACCCTACACAAACCCCAATGCCTGACGTGCACCTCCCCAGAAATGTAACTATACGTCACAGCAATGCAGACAACAGCTGTGATTGGTCCGCTTAGTAGTAGCGTACTTCCGCTTTACTCCGGTTAATTTCCACTTCTCCTGCTCTGAAAGTGATTATTTTGGACCGATAAAGATGGAACACATAGAGGAAAGATTAAGCGGTCAGAGATACAAACATTAGTATGACTGGTCTTGGGCGAAATTTTGGCTAAAGTTTCTGTCGCCATAGCTGAAAGTTAAGCAGGAAGCAAGAAGTACAAACAAATTAAACGCCGGGTTACACCGTCTATGTCCTGCAGAGGCATAAACTACTCTTCAGTATTACTAGATTGGCAGAAAGCTAAACAGGTCCTTTAATAAACATCCTGAAGAAGTATTGACAGTTAAGATGTTTAAGGTCAGAAGCACTGTGATAAAACTTCAGTGCCTTAAAGTTCGGTTAAAGAAAGAAGGAACATATGGACCAATAACAGCAACACACACCTGGCTGTGTTAGGCTAAGCTAACAGATTCTTGGTTTTAGCCATTTATATTTAAAGAGTACATTTTGACTTAATGCTGCAATATTAATACTTCATAGTAATGTAGTTTGTTCTAGACAAAAACCAAAGAACAGATTGTCACATGTTTGGATTGCTCAGATACAGCAGCTTTGGATCCAGTTCCCAGCTAGAAACCCAACTGCCAGGAAACAGCGTGGTACATAAGACCCTGTTAAACCACAGTTTTTCGTTTCGCATATATTAACCGTATGTGTTAATGAATAAGCTCAGAGTGTGCCGTTATGGGTATTTTCTTGCCTTTGGGCACAGCCAGGCTCCAGTCTTTATGCTAAGCTAGTGGTAATAGCTGTCATCCGGCCGTGTAAATAACCATATGTTCCTTTAAATATACCTGTGTATTCACACGTTAGAGTTTTACTAAGTATACAGCTTTGATTCAGGTCAATTTCCTCTCGTTCCTCTTGTAGTTTGCCTGCAGGGTGACTTTGCAGCGAGCGCTTTGGCCCATTTCGACACACCTCTCAGTGCTGAGCAGTCTGTTTACCTCATAGACCATGTAGAAGGACAAGAGCGTGAGGCCCAGATTGTAGAGCACCAGGATGCCTCTGCAGGAGTATGGCTGCCTGTTTTTCATGTACTTGGGCCCCATCCACACGATCAGAAGGTACATGACTGTGAGTGCAAAGGTCGGAGGGTAGTTGTCGAGCAGCAGCCATCCGCGCACCCGCTCGTCTGAAATACGGAGATAAAGAGGTGAAGACGATGGCTGATAAGGAAAGGTGGCCTGAATGTTAATAGCAAATGAACTGGAGAAGGGAGAAGCAGCAGAACCAGTGCACACTGAACACAAAAATAATAATAAAAAAAAAAGGTCAGCAGGTGTAATGGGGGACTTGCAACAAGAGCAATAAATGTTATATTCACTTACCTCTGGGTCCCATCCATGACTCAAAGACAGTGTTCAGTTTATGATTGAAGGCCTCCATTTCTCACCTAAAAACAAACGGAAGTCACGTCCGTTACAGTCATTTAAAAATGATTACAGATTAATTAAAGCTAATCAAACTAAACCACAGCAGCTAAACAAGTCTATTTCCACTTCCAGCTGTCAGCATTGGTATCCATTGCCGATCTGAGAAATGTTGAGTCCAGTATTTCACTCTTTCTGAAGCCGTGTCTTGGTCTCTTCCTCTTATCCCAAAGGATGACATGTGGTTCTTTAGCTGCTCTAACTTTGTTTGTCTGTGGTTTAGAGCGGGACAGCTGGATGAGAGTGACTTCAGTTTCAGGATGGAAAACAAAACCAGTGAGATGAAAGATGAGATTCCATAATAAACCAGATGATAATTGATGGTACAAATAAAAATATTAAGGAGTGGCTCTTAAGTATGATAACTGTAATCAATCCACCTGAAAGAAGGCTCAAATATTGATCATAACAACAGTATTTTGAAGTTAGAATTGACTTGTAGCAGATACATAGACCGATCAACCACAACACAACATGACAGGAGAAGTAAATAACAGTGACCATCTTGTGACAAATCAGTGTTCTGCGAGGAAATGTTTGGACCTGGCAAGGTGTTGACCTGGCCTCCAAATTCATTGATCCCAAACTGAACAAGTGTCTGAGGGATGCTGGGACAAGCCTTTTCCACAGAGACCCCTCCCTCCAACCCATAGGACCCAAAGGCCCACACTAACAACAATCTGTTGCCAGACACAACAGGACACCCTCAGAAGGGCCATGTCCGTTCTCCGATGAGTCACAACTGTTTTGGCGGCACAAAGAGTACCTAGGCAATATTAGAAACGTGGTCATAATGTTATGCCTGATCGGTGTATAACACGTGTCTCATACCTACCATCAACAAATTTAGCTATAGTCTCAAAATAGCACTTTTCTTTTCTGTCAAGTTTGTGTTCTAGTCTGTCCATCTCTCATCTGCCCCGTGCTGATCGCTCACACCTTCCTAGTCTCCATCAACAAGTAAAATGCGACCACTTCTCACTCTCACGCAGATCAAGAAGCCAGAGTGCACAGAGAATAGCCATGACATCATTTGCACTGATGTGTACTGAATCTCTGGGGTCTCACATCATGGAAGGCAATGAGTACGTCAAAATGCTTAGATTTATTAGCCCTAATGGGTTCAAGGAATAATAATCACACAATCCTGTCCGACCCAAGCGCAGCTGCTACATTTATTCCCTAAACCTCTGCGCATGGTGTCTTGCCAAAGCTGTCATACTGTTGCCGCTGTGCATCTGTTGACCGCGCAGCACTTTGAGACCGGCGTATTTAGTGCTAATTTCAACAGCTGGCCGACTGTCAGTCAAAAAGTAGGTTTTTCCTCTTTGTTGCCGCCCGCTTTTGTTCCATACAGAGTGTGACGTACATTATAATCTAAAGTTCAGCTGCTCTGCTTTAGACAGTCAGATCAGTGACAGAAAGCAGAAGGCCATTCACAGGATGGTACGAGTGTCGGCTTGTTCACACATGGACGCTTCTTTCCCATATATGTTAAATAAGCTATTACTACCAGGTTCTGTTCTCAAGAGTGTTTATCCACCGCCTAATAAGGTTTCTCCAGTCTCCAGGAAGGATTCTGACTCAAATCTAAACTTGAACTAACACGTGTAGTCGCTTAGTCATATCCTTTTGTCGTAGATGTCATTTTCCAAAACGCCTTGAGTCATATACTTTGACAGGGCTCATTTGTAGTAGCCCGCAACATCAGATAAACCTCTAGTAAAAAAAGGTTTCGGATGAAGTTGTGATAACGTCATTCGGACTGCCAAGGAAAAGCTTCACAAATCCCAGCAAGTGATTTTCCTGCTCTAAACCTGATAACACTCAGGCATTTTATTCATTGTGCCCCCAGAGGTATTTGCACAACCCTGCATGGCTTTATATTGTTTGTAAGACCCTTGTCACTATGGGCTTTGCAAAAAAAAATGCTTCCTCGCAGCCACAGAAATCTCAGTATGCGGGGATTCTTTATTCCCACTGACGCGTTTCCCCTGCTATACATTAAATCCACTTCAGTTACGTCACAGGCTGCTGCTGCACCCCTGTACGCCGTCCCTACACCTGCGTCTGCAGCTGTAAACACGACATTTCATCTCTGTGCATGCCTTTGTATTTTTACTTTATGATGAATAAAGATCTGATTTGGTCTGCTGGCGGGTTGCTCATATTTGTGGGCCATGTGTAAAACACAGGTTTAGGGGGTTAACAGAACAACCTTGGACAGCACAGACAGAAATATGAGCAGATCTATCAGATTTAACTAAATCATCTTAATTCAATCAGCATGCGCTCTTATATAAGGTCATATGATACTGAAACAGGGCACACAGAGCTAAAAGAGAACACCAGGGACCGTGTTCGCATCCATTTCTTTTAATCCAAGCGTCCACTGAAATCCTGTTAATAAAAAGGTACAGATATATCTAATTAAACGTTCTGCATGTTGATGCTCATGCAACAAATGGCCAGCCATAACGGATGGCTACGTTTGTCCACGAAAACCACTGATCCGCAGGCGACTGAACGTGGTTTATTCTGATCAGCCGCGGCTCGGTAATATCTCTGCTCTGATTATCAGAGATGCATTAGGCTGCACCAAAACAGGATAATCTGCGAGGCCCTAATCGGCAGCACGATGAGCCACGACAGGAGAGCACATCGGCTGCCAGCGCCAGTGATTCTTTGCAAGGTAGAGCAGTGCAAACACGTCCAAACAATCACAAGTAAAAGCCTGGGTTGTATCAAAAAATGTGAATGTATCACTTGGACTTTGGTCAAAATTATGCTCTGGTTGCATCAGTGGAGCTGATAATCACTGAGTCACTCAGTCAAAGTTACTGTAAGATAGAGGTTGGGCAATGGTGGTGACGATGTATGTCACAAGATGTTGTAAATCTGTCAGAGATTTTGCAATGTTTCCTCAATCTGCTTTTGTTTTATTAGTTATATTTGTGATATTTGCATTAATGCGAGGATTTACCTGTAGTTATTGGGGCTTTTAATCCACCGGATTATCCATGGACAGACAGTCTTGTCATCAATTTATCACAGAGGAGTTTATGCATATACTTCACCTCTAGTAATAAATCTAAACTGAAAACTGGGGAAACACACTAGAGCACAGTGCCTGGTTTTATTGCGTTTTAAGGTGACGCATGTTAGATAAGTTAATCTTTTAATTTATCCCACAGTGAGAATAATGACACAACAGAGATCAAGAGTCACTTGTTAATATATAATGCTAATATAAGTGTGTATTTCTCTTTTGAATATCTCTCCGTGTGTTTCAGCAGCAATTTATGATTGTCATCATTCAGCTATGTCTAATCACTGCCAGCTCTGAGACCACGAAAGAACCAAATCCAAAGTTTCCTATACTTAAAGTCAACTGTCAGTTAAAAACACAGTATTTTAAGTATGCTGCAGCTCCTAACGTGATTTTAGTGTTAACTCATCATCACAAAGTGTCAGGAATAAACGTCAAATCCCTGTCAGTATGTCCCATTAAACCTGGCTCCTGTCCCTCGTCTGATTGTATAATAGCGGTTGTAAATCAGGGTCACACGTGGAACCAGAACTGCACTTTACGCACCGTCCGTGTAAACTACAAGATGTGCGCTCTGAGCGGATCGCTGCGGTGGTTCTCCCCCCCGCCATAATCTAATCAATCATCACTTTTCATAGCGGGAACTCCCAAGAGAAGAATTCGGGGAAATATCCGAGCGGCAAACTTATCGCATCCTGTCGACCGCAGCCGCCGTTAACAGCAGAGGTCACCGCTTCAGCATCACCCAAACTCATCGCTTACACACGCAGCAGACGCCATGCGCGCCGCTACGTTATTTTCTTTTCTGATTAAAAAAGAAAGAAAGAAAGAACATACCACCAAAGAAAGAAAGCCTTACCATTAAGTCGCTCAGCCGCGTCGGACCGAGGAGGAAATGTTGAGTGTGGATGAGATGCAGCTGTGTGGAGCAGCGGACTGCCTACCTTTTTGAGGCGGGGTGAGAAAACGGCTGTGTAACCTTGGCTGGCTCGGCTGGCTGGCCGGTCTGAGCACAATGTGCAGCCTTGTCGCTCAGTGGAAAATAGTGGGAGGAACACGCAGACTGGCCCGTTGCCCTGCAGGAGGGTTAGAGCCAGGAGGTGACCCGGTGTGTTGCAACGAGACACACAGTCAAAACGATGACATCAAGGCTCTCCGTGTCCTCCTGTAATTGCGCTGAAATAGGTTATGGTCCCTGACACGAGGCATGCATGTGCAGACTGCACGAACAAGCGATCAATGAACTTTTTAAGGACATAAATATGCATGTACGTTAAAGATAGGGTGCTACTTTTGCAGAAAATATCATTTAGCCTATCTTAATTTACAATATTATAGTAATTCTACGTTCATCGTGTTTTATTAGTTTTTATATTTATTTATTGTTTGATTATTTTTAGTGAATGCTCATAATAGTATTTATTCATATATTTTACAAGCTTATCATGTTCTTTGTATGCAAATCTTAATATAAAGGATGCAAGTAATGCTAAATCACGACTTTATCACTTTAAAGGGGACGATTGGGTTGCCAGATTGTGGAAAATCCTCCACTGGCATGACATGATTCTTTATATTTATTTCTAGAGAGGCACCAACAAAGGGCTGATCATCAGTCGACAAAGTGTATGTGAAATACTGACAGAGATGTTGAGAAGTTTCCACTTAAATTAATGTTCCCAGTTAAAATCAGATGTTTTATGCACTTAATATTTTGCAGTTTTCCAGGTTTGCAGTAAAACATGGCAGGATAACAGTGTCATTATAATGAGACGTATAAAATCTTCATGGTGCCCAGAAAATGAACTATAAAAAGCATCCCATGACTTTTCCTCCTCATCACCACCTTCAAAAAAGTGTTTCAACAGCTGTATTTTGTTTCTGTGAGCAACTCTTGGCATCCTTACGTGCTAAACCAAGATGGAACAATAGCACATTAGCATGACCTGTCTATTCATGTTAATATCATGGATTCTGATGTTAGCGTTTAGCTCCAGATATGGCCTAAAGCCTCACAGTGTGGTTTTTATGTAGCCACTCGATGCATATTTAATGAAAACTACTCCCTCTCTGTGCTTACTCTGATGACTAGAAGTTCTAAAAGACTAAAACCCTCACTCGTGCATTGCTCACACATTCGTTCACATGTAAAAATGAAACTCGGTTGAGTACACAGAGCTCACGGTGAATATGGGTGCTACATTGGGATGAACAAAGTTTGTCAGACAGAAATACATGAGCTGTCTTAGACTAAGTTTGGGTTTTTAATATGTCTCTCTGTCTCCTTATCAGTGATACACAGACACTATTGTATCCAAACAGGCATATTTTGAACTCACTCTACACCAATTACGGTCAAGATCTTTCAGGTCACATGTGTTTTATTGTCTTTTCTTTTTTTTCTTTTACTCTTATGCTCAAGACACTTTTAACAATGACTTTTTTCCCCCCTTGTTCCCCAGTGACACGGTTACACATGCACACCTGGAGTGTGGACAGCTGTGTTGGGTGCAGCTTCCCGGTCCTGTTTGCCCACTCAGTGTTTTCGCTGGAAAATCTGTGGATTAAACCAACACGGGCCTGCTCAGACTTACCGTGCCTGTCTCTTACTCTCTGCCTAAAGTGACTCAGATATTGCAGAACTTAGAAAAAGTCTCAGATTGTCAATTTTGAGATTTTGAGAACTGTATTGACTATTATTGACCACATGGGGGCAACTAGATGTAGCTGATGTATTAATAAGCACATCCAGTAGAAAGGGAAATCACTTGTCTAAAAAGTATGCTTTTCCTCTTGGTGTAGTGTGCAACAGATATTTCTGCCTATTTATGAAACACACATTGTTTAAGAAATGTGCGGAAGCAGTGTATTTGTTTTATTTCATAAGAAAAGTGAGTCTTATGACTCTTTTGCAGATATGTATGAACAAACACATGCTTAACTTACATCCATTAGAAAGGAGACCACATCGGCATCATTAACATTCATTTGAAGTCATTTTTCCAATGATCCAAATCAAGGGGTTTTACTCATTTCCTGTTGCAGCGACTCAATCGGAAAAAAAGAGGAAATTACGCTTAAAAGTTTTGTTGAAGTGAAGGAAACTGCCACCAGGTCATGATTCACTGCTTTCTAAGAGCAAAAGAAGTCACACTCAAGTCCTCACTGTGATTAACTGATATTACAACGATACAGATCAGAGCAGGTTTAATGAGCTCAGCTATGATCATCATGGCAGACATTCTGGATTTATGATTAACTCTAAGTGGTGTTAACAGTCTGTAACTCAAAGCAATAAATATCAGAGGGGAACTGAGTTTAAGTTCTAGGTGAGACCGTGTAAAGAGCAGCACCAGTTAAACACTATCTGAAACAACTGAAACAACATCTCAAATGTAATGCACATGCTGTTTTTTTCTCATCGTTACAACTCTGTGTCATTTAATTTCTGTTAATGTGCTGGTTAGTGCAAAGACATTCCTTATTAATTGCAGCTCATCACGGCAACAGCATATCAACTAACCAAAGAAATAAATAAGTAAAAGCATTTCCTCATGGTGTTGTGCGCCACAAATATTTCTGCCTTATCCCGAAACGTTTCGTTATCTGAGGATGTTTGTGTTGAAGCCGTGGATCCAGTTTTAATGAGAACGGCGAGTCTCAGGACTTTAATTTCTTTTTGAAGCATCAGTGGGCCCGTACCAGAAATAATCATTGTCCTTATTCAAGAGGTCAAAGTGAGGTAACACTCTCATCTGTCGCCGCAGCTCAGGGCTGTGTGACAAACGGCGGTGTAATACCACCATCTTGTGGGTGGACGTGTTTACTCATCCGTGTGCACATGCAAACACATTCCTGTGCCTGTCTGAGATGACAAACATTTGAAACCTTCACATTTCAAGCTGATGGATGACAATCATCCTGTCTGTGGAGCTTCTAGTACTTTAGTATGTTGCAAAGCTGGTAGAGTCACTGTAGGTTCTTAGTCATGTTCTCTAACCTGTTTAAAAGATGAAACCAGATCATCAAAGTCAAACTCATTTTAGTTCGGGTTCCACATACAGCCCAGTTTGATCCTGAGCGGGCCGGAACAGTAAGATAGCAGCAAGATAATCTATAAGTAACGACAACTCCAGACTTTTTGTCCATTTGATTTAGTACAGAGAACAAATAAATTAGGAGGATGTTTAAAAAAAAAAAAAAAAGAAAGAAATTTCTTAAGAAAATTCATTGCTGTCTGCTCTTTAGTCTTGGTCTCAGTGTTGTGTCATGTCCACTTCTCTTTGTAAAACAGAGGACAGATTAGAGATAGAAGTCATTCACTGAAAAATTGCAGTGTTGTAGGTAGATTCATGCTGAGGACCAGATTAGATCCTCTGGCGGGCCACTTTTGGCCTGCAGGCCATATGTTTGACACCTGTGATCAAAGTGTGTGATTTTAGGAGTTGTTTTATAGATACCAGAAGGGTGAATGCTGTATATGTGGAAGAGCCCAGTTCCTTGAGCTACAGCTGTTTTCCCACCGTGGGATAAAGGACTATTTTATCTTAAATCCTGACCTTTGACCTCTCTCTGTTAGAGTTAAGGGAAGTTGAAGGCTCACAAAGGTAGATCTCAAGTATCTCAAAACACCAACTTCTCACTTATTCTTGACCCCAAACAACCAGTCTGACTCAAAGCTGTTCATGTTGTCCAGTTCTAGGACGAGCTGCTCACGTGTTCTGTCTCTATTCCTCTACGGTCAGACTTTAGTTCCCCTGGTCCATTTTATTCATCACTTCTGCTTTCTCACACTGTGTGAGTCACTTCCTTCCTTAGTTAAAAAAAAAAAAAAAAAATCACTGCCCTCTGATAACAATCAGATTCAGACTCGTGGTCCCTATCCACATCCAATATCATCATCTACTTTTACTCTTTCCTTCATAATGATCTCTCCTTTTGACATGATTGAGGTCACGCGAATGTTGTCCTTTTAAATGAAGTAAAATACCTTTATACCTGCGTATCAAGATCAAGCTTGCAACATTCATTCATTCTTCTGTAACCGCTTATTCCTGTCAAGGGTCGAGGTGTCTGCTGGAGACTATCCCAGCTGTCATCGGGCGAGAGGCGGGATACGCCCTGGACAGGTCTCCAGTCTACCACAGGGCTAACACAGACAGACAGACTCATGTTCACACTTACACCCAATTTAGAATCACCAGTGAACCTAATGAGCATGACTTTGGACGGTGGGAGGAAGCTGGAGAACCTCGAGAGAACCCACGCAGACACAGGGAGAACATGCAAACTCCACACAGAAGCTCCACCCATGGATTCGAAGCTGGGACCTTCTCGCTGTGAGGCATCGGTGCTAACCACCTCGCCACTATGCCGTTACTAAAATTTAAATGAAGGGCATTATTTGCAGCAGTAAGAAACCTGACAAACTTACTGTTGTACAGATTTATTTTGAAACAGCATCACATTGCAAACAATGCTTCACCGCTTCCACTTGAACGCAACACTAATTTCAAGGTGCCACTACAAAGTCAGCAGAGCAAAGCCAAACATTTCTCTAAATGCAAAATAAAAGAAAGAAGGGAGATCCCACCCCAAAGAGATGTTAATGGTTTGAAGAGCAGAAGTACAGTATTTACACAACACAGGATTAAAAGCAGACTACTGTACAACCCTTTGCTACATTTACATCCTCACACAGATATGTTTGATTTCCAGACAAAAATAAATACACATCTGATTTTCTATTACACAACTCCTTGCGTGTCTTAATCCTATTAAAATAATTCTGTAATCATAAAAATCTGATTCAGTATATATACATATATTTGATGCAGGTGTGTTTCTTTACAACGCACGCATGCTGTTTTGCATTCTCTTTTAATTGGACCTCTCTGAGCCGCTCGTTTGGTCTTTCTTCACATGCTTCTATTTATAAAGACGTTGCCCCTCTTCTCATTTGAACCTGTTAACCGGGTTTCCAATGAGCTTGGGGCACTGCTCTTCGCCCTTCGCGATTCTGTCGCACATCTTGATCAGGTCGTAGTTGATCTTGTCCGTGATGACGCTGTCCTGCTTGTACTGCGGGTGCGTCGCGACAAACTCCCTCATCCACTTGGCCGTGGTCATCAGCTCGCCTGTTTCAGATCAGCGGGAGAAGGAGTTCGCGGTTAGAAATGAAGCCGCGCCAAGAGATCATCTGCTTCTGGGAACGTCTAGTGGTTTATTAATTACCTGAGGCACGCTTCTTGATGAGCTTCAGATAGTTTAAAATGGTGCACCTGGTGTCCACGTCGACCTCCATGTTTTCCAGGTAGCAGTTAAGGATCGGGATCAGCCCTTGAAACACTCCCTCCTGAAGAGGAAGAAGAGAGGAAGAGTTAAAGTCGCCGTTGTCATCAGGCGAGAGGAGGGGAACACCCTGGACAGGTCTCCAGTCCATCGCAGAGCTAACACAGAGACAGACAACCATTCACACTCACATGCACACCCAAGGACAATTTAGAATCACCTATTCCGGAAGCTGTAGTACACGGAGAGAACCCACGCAGACAAACGCAAACTCCACACAGAAATGGAACCTGGAACCTTCTTGCTGTGAGGCATCAGTGCTAACCACCACGCCACTGTGCAGCATCATCTTTAAATCAGTCATCTTATAATAAAAAAAGAAACATCATGTAAACTGGAATCTGACATGTTTCATTCTATTAATGGGTTCAGTCAATCCTGAGCAAGAGCAAAGTTGTAACTTCAGATCAGGGACAGAACATTTCAGGTCTACTCATGTGATGTCCTGACTGGAACCGTAGCATTAAAAAAAAAAAAAGACGACCACAAATTTGCTCAAGCCAATTGATCCTAAACGGCAGCTGGCAGATCAGAACCCACTTTGAATGTCAACATTTGCACGCACTGCAGCTTTTAATCTGAGACAATGAAAGGTCGTGTTTACAGGTTAAACAACTCTAGACCAAAAAAATAAGATAAAAAAAAAAAATCAAATAAGGCTTGGTGTATCCCCATTAATTAATCAAAAAGACCCACAGCCTCGTGATCGCGTTGTTAAACAGTCTAAATGTCACATAGAATATATAAAAATACAGCTGTTTTCTTACTGGAAACATTTAAAAGAATATAACATGAAGGCAGTATAATATTCTCCTCATGAAACTGCTAAACAGGCACATTTTGTACCACGTTAATTGCTGAGTAGCACTCAAAAACAGTACAGCAGTTACATGAAAACTCAGCATTTAACCCTGTGGGGAACATAAATGTCATTTATCACGTAGCAGAGCGATTTGTCCAATGATGTTCAGCTGATTCACTCTAAACCACGAGCGTGAGCTTCTTTGGTTCAAGCTCCAAACACGTCACATGTGAGACGATAATCACCTTTCCATTGATGATGGTGTCAATGCTCATCAGCGTGTACTCCTCGTTGTCGCCGTCGGTGTCCACGCCGTTCTGAGCGGAAGACGCGCCGTCCAGGACCGAGCTGCAGCCTGTCGGTGGACACAGCATCCGTTACTCCAACCTGCAGCATTCACACCGCGAGCATCGACTGCGGCTTCAGTTTCACGCACCTTTAAAGATGTCCTGTCGGAAGTAAAACATGCCCTCGTGGACAGCGTTTCTCTTCTGCGCCACCTTCATGTTTTCGTCGACCTAATAAAGGACGAGCAGCAGAGCATCGTTTACAGAAACTCTCCAACACCAGGAGCCAACTCTCTATTGATTAAGTTTCTCGTTTCTATAAAATCACCTTCGACAACGGGATTAGGAAGTCCAGCTTGTAGGACAAGATGACTCGGGTGAGCAGGACGACAAAGACCACGTATGCAGCGTTTTCAAAGTCAGTTAGCTGCACCTGATAAAAGCAAAAGAAACAGCTTAATAATAATTTCACTATGACGACTAAACCCAGACTGAAGACATCACGGCTGATAAGTACCTCCATGGGGCGGAACTCCACTCTCCAGCCGATATCAGAGTTGGGAGGTGGAGGTTTAAACCTCATCGTCTGCCAGTTGGTCGACTGGAGGTTCTGCAAAGACGTTTGAACAAAAACAATGACGTTTTTTTCCCCTACACACGGCCGCCTTTCTTCTCAGAAACTAAGATCCCCACCTCAAAGTGATCCGACTCGTTTTCATCATCCAAGTGTATTTTCTCCTCAAAGACGGAGAGCGGGTCTCGGATGAAGAGGTGTGCTATGTGCTGGGCCAGCAGCTTGTCGATTCCTGTAAACAGAAGAACCGTTGTTTATTTCATGTCTGCACATGAGTGGATTTTGAGTGCGGCTAATGGCGCCGTGGTTTAGATATCGGTACCGGCTCCGAGCAGCTGCTTGTTGATCTCCTCGTCTATCGTCAAATCAATGTCGTTGTACTTCTCGCCACAGCTGGACAGGTAGCTGTCGATGGAGTCGTACCTCGACTTGAAGATCCTGTATTTGTTGTTTTTCAGGGGCTGCAAGGGAAAAGAGATTTTTGCACTTTAACTTAAAAACTTTAAAAATACAGTTTGTTTTTACTGCGATATCTACAGCAGATATGTAATGGTGAGTAATTCAGAGTCGACAAAATAAACGCTGACTCAATAGTGACGGATAAAAAGTGGGGATGAATGACTAAAATAAAATTACTAATTCATTGATAGAAATGCACTGTTCACTTCCTCAGCTCCTGTTTACATTTTTCAGTTGACTGTTTTTAGCATATTTGCAGTAGTTCTTTTGTATTATATGTATCTTTTATATTCTATTATTAAGACTTTTTATATTGTTTACATTGCAATTTCATTCAGAGAAACATGTTTCTACACTGTACACGTGACAATAAAAAATCTTTGAAAGAGAGAAGCTCACTGTAGAAGGACCGGTTCGCCTAAACGTTATTTTAATGCAGAGCCGACATTTAGTGTCAACACAAAAACCACGTGATCAACAAACTGAATATCTGCAGTGTTTATAAAAGCATTCCGCAAAATTGAAACCCATCTATCAGGTTTTACAACACTGTTTAATTTCAGTTTGTGAATCTACACCATGGCATTCTAGTCGCTTCATTTGGGAAATAACAATATAATTAATAAAAACTATAAAAGGTACAGGCCACAGATGTGCAATACAAGGTTAGGACTGATACACTGGCCCTAATGCAGAAGTCTTGTTAAATAAAAACTTGCTGGGACTTCAAGGTTACACCTTAAAGTATACACCTCAACTGTATACTATTGTGTTATGACACAGACTTAGCTATACTGATGCACCTCTGGTTTCACTCTCTGTAACTGAGCCCAGCGCTAACAAGACATGCTGCATTCCAGTTTAAAGTGGTGGTTGAACGACCCCCTCTTTAAACTACTTCGGTTCAACCTCCAGGTTAAAGCCCATCTGAGAGGCTGTCAGCAATCTGCCTTCAAAAGCTTTAAACTAATCACATGTATGTGGGACGTTTTCACTATTAGTGACATTGTAATCAGCGCCTGCGTAACCTATTTTGCAGAATTAAACTGAATATATTTTAATAGAGGATGTTTCCCTTCTTAAGTTATGATATAGCTTAGATAAATGAAAAATTCTAAAATGACAAAAGAAGAATGACATTTGAAATCCACCCTGTATTTGGGCCACTCCCTGTTGGCTTAGCTCAACTAACCCAACCCACATGTTAGCCTAGGGCTTCAGAGATGTCAGCAATGATTAATAACTTCTAGCAACAAAAAAAAAAAAAAAAAGCCTCCATCAAACTAATTCCCAAACTGAATTGAAGAAAAGCACGTATTTGCCTCCTAAATAGCTACCTATTATCATCATCGAGTTCAAGGCGGCTTTCGGCTTCGCCCACTCACCTTCAGCCCGCGCTCTTCTTGTGTCCTGTCATCCACAGAGGCAGAAATAACCCCCCAGCGACAATCGATATCTGACACATAGCCTCTGTAGAAGGGCGAGGCTGCACTCAGCGCCATCTGCAACGAGAGGAAACTATGCTCAGTGTATCTCGAAATGAATGGATGCAAGACTAAAACACTATTTCTTAACAAAAACACGCATGGACAAGATCAACGACAAGACACTTAGGTTTTATTTTTGCAGTCATGCTGCTTTTAAACTGACACCTACGACATTTTAACTTTAACTGATTACGAAGCTAAACAGAGTTAGCTCATCCAAACATCCTGCTGAGATGTACCTCAGTTAAATAGTTAAACACATGAATAAAAGCTTGTGTTCTACTTATCAACTCACCACAATGGGGCAGAACGTCGCTAGTTGGTCGTAAAGATACCTTGCCTCATCAATGCTGCAAGCCTGGAATGTCACCTGAATAAGAAAGCACCATAAAAAGAGGCTGAAGTACATTCATAAATCACCGATTAGGACTGTAGAGCTACGGTCAAAACATATTCACGCTGACATAACAGGCTGAAAACAAAACGGCCACGAGGACCCTATACCTGCAGGCAGCAGTTCCCCATGCCGAAGCCCATGGCGTCCATGTAGATGTGGTCGGGCAGAGCCGCTCTCGCCGCTTCGCCGTCGTCCTCGGGAAACTCCTCCACAAATGGAGATGGAGTGTGCTTGTCTTTAAAGACTGAAACAGGAAAAAGAAATGCAGTCATACTTTAATATTTACATAACAGTACATTAAAAACTGCATAAGGAATAACGTCTCACTGCTTTTCTCCGACTTACTTGGCACATTTATTGCGACTTTCTCTCCTCTTCTGTGACGTATGTTTCTGGTCAGGGTGCTGAAAAGGCACATAACGTCCTGATCAGCTTCTATCGAGTCTTGTAAAACTTTCCTTTTTGCTCGTAATATTTAACTGGCACAAAGCAAGCTTGCATGTTTGCTAAGTTTTATTAACCATAAAGTCTAACCTGAATCTTGGGTGTCTGTTGATGGCTTCGTCTGGGAAAAACAGCGACTTCGACACGCCAGCCTCAACAGGAGTCGGCCTGTACTCTGGCTTGGTGAATCCTGGGCAACCTAACCTACAACAAAAATTAATTAAAACACACGCAGCTCTTCTGTGGTTGCAAGTTAATTTAATCGTGACTCAATCTGTCAAATCTCTGATTTAGCGGTTTCCATAAACTTCATCCGATGCTTCAGATTGAACATCATTTCTATACACCGTCTGGTCAACTGACTGACTCTGCATGACAATTATCTCAACCTCATGGTCAATGATGTAACCGCGACAAAGCATTAGAAACATTTGACTTGCAAAGTACCTTGGAAACGCTGTAATGGTGCACAGGATTTCATTCTGGTTCAGGACAGCTGATGCCTCTCCTCGCCTCTTCTTCATGTTGCCCTCCACGGTGTTGAACTCTGACATGGTGCCGCCGTACGGCTGCCCCGGAGTCCCCTCAATCATGTAGCTGCCATACTCTGGTCTCCAAAGTGTGGGGTGACTGCAAAAACAAACAACCAAACATACAAATAAAAGGTATAGGCGAGTCAATAAGAAGGAAGGCCCCGCTCTCAGTATCGCAGCGACCTTTGTGATTAAATAAACTGCCAGCTCGCCTTTTATCATATGTCAGCCATAATTCCTGGCAGGGCAAACGAACGCAGAGTGTTTGTGCTTCAGAGCGTGCTCTCTGGTGTGTGCGACAGAGGGGCAGTAATGAGGAATGCACCGGCTCTACTATTCTCACTGCTGGTGCCGTTTTCCCCCGGATGAAGTCGGCTACACAGATTCAGGCCGACGTCACGGGCAGCGAGCAAGCATAACACTCGGGAGCCTGTACAAACACATTTACAGCGCCTGCAGAGAATTCCTCTTCTTTAAAAGAAAGTTTTACAACAGTTTAGGTAAGCAGATGGCTGGAGCTCCTCGGGCATAATGCCTTTATATTTTAGAGATTTCATTTTTCTAAAAAATAATAAATAAAAATAGTCATATCCTTATAACATTAAATAAAATAACACCTTCTCATTGGCTATGCAAAACAGAGACACTGACAAATGTATTTGGTGGTAAGGTATAATTTATCATTTTATAAAAGGCTAACACTTTATTCTTGTGGCTTTACAGCTCAGTAAGTCAATGAATCGTTCTGTTGGCCGTCGTTTCTGGCTTCTCAAATATGAGGAAGAAAGAGCTCGAGCAGCTCTGACAAAACGAAACAGAAAGATTCCAGCGAGCCTGGCTGAGATGAACTCTACCCGAATCATAACTCAGCAACAATGATGAGACCAATAGAACTCCTTTGTAAATGCAAAAGTATTTTCGCTCGGCTGCTTCTAAAAACACGACCGTTTTCTGATCAGATGACGCATTCCGAGCATGCTTGACTATTTTAGTCGTTTTTAATAAAACATGTCTGATAAACATAATTTCCCTTTGCTTTTTATTTTATTTTTTTCCTTGTGACATTTTGAATGAAAGGAAATATTTGTCCGAGGATGTGAACGGGCGCAATCTTTCCGACACGAGGGAGCTTGAGCTCCAGTGTGAGGATACATACTGTACGTCAGTCATCCATGTAACATACGAATGATTAATGGACGGTGACTTTGAAAGTCAAATTGACAGTGGGCTGCAAAAGGCCCGCAGGCAAATCCGTGTGTGGTGCGATGTGATGAGATACAAGTGTAGCGCAAACCTGTCGGCCTCCATATCTATTTAACCTGTGACTCCAAAAAGTGAAGTAATGTGGACAACGCCCTCAATCTGAGACAGATGTTTCCATTCTTAGATTATTGTGTTTGAGGATTTTTAAAGCGTGAGGAGGTCAAAGTATTGCATTAAAAAAAATAATCTGTACTCTCTCTTTAGGTTTTCTGACCATCGGACCCACATGATAAGATACAAGGCAGCATACATTTGTTGTAAATCTGTCATCGCCAGCATCAACATGTGATCACCCTGAAGATAAACGGAGCTTTGTTCTTATATGCAAAGGTGATCTGGCTTTGCGTACGCTGAAGCAAGCCACTAAAAAGAAACCTACATGATAGGCCGAGTGCTTCGCAACAAACAGAGATACGCTTATCAGCCTAAAAGAAAAGCCAGCGTGGGTACATACTGGATTTTGTGATAACAAAACAAACGCTAATGAAAGTACACACAATCGAACTCAGTTCAAGAATACCTGTGAAAACACTCGACTTCCAGACAAACACAATGTAGGTGGAAGGTAAATAAAAACTAGAGACCTGCAGATCAAGTTTTCATTTTCATTTCTCAAAATTAGCAGCAAAATCCCAAGTTTTCAGAGCCGATTGTCCGAAACAATGAATTTAACTTCACTTATTATCTTTGGCACCTCAGTGAACTCGTGCTGAAAGCGGCAACACTGGTTTTAAGTTTCTGCCGCCTGTGGCTGATGTGGCTACTTGCAACTGCTGCTGTTTTAGACGTGGTTCATACTCCCGCCAAGAGTCTGCACAGAGCCTTCGTCAGTGAAAACAGCACAGTGAATTTTTTTTTTTTTTTGTGCTTATCCAGGTGCTCGGAGGAGTGAATGAGGAAATGCAATTGTGGATCAATCACAGGTGCTGTGCTGTGACGCCATGTTGCATTTCTGGGGAGGTGTGTATCAGGCTATGATGCGGGCTAGTGTGTAGGAGCGCTGTACTGTCCGGTGGTGTATTTTAGACAGAGCTAGAAAGAAGAACGAAGAACAAAGTGGCCAAGTTTCATTTAAGGGTCAGATCGGTGCATAAACGGCCGCTCGCCCGGTTCAACAGTTTAGGCAGCGTCAGAGGGATTTTGTATATTGTGATTAGTAAAAATACAAAGTGTAAACATCTGCATATTTTAATATCTGTAAGTATGTGGCAGTGGAACGTATACTTACTTGGGATTGACTTTTTCACCCTGGTCTTGGAGCGTCTCCAGGACCTCCCCGCCATTCAGGACAATTCGCACCTTCTCATCCTTGTCATCCAGTTCCACCAGCATATACTCAACCTACGAGTGAATAATTTAAAAACAACACGTCACTGACCCACGACTAAAACACACATCTAAACCAGGCTTTCCCGTCGGCGCTGGACCACAGCACAAAGCCTTGGTTTTTTAAGATCAGACGGGGACGCCATCACATCAACTCCAATCCATCAGTTGTGTTTCCTTGACTTTGACTCCACTGGCCTGTAATCCCCTGTCTGAAAGCGGGATTAATCTATAACAACAGCATTCCACGTTTGAAATCAAAACACTTGTACTGTGGCCGGGGCGGCAGGCACAGACTACGAGTAGAAGTTTTGAATGAACATTGCAGCAGGTAACAACCAGGACCCCCCCACACAAAAAAACCATACATGCATGACTATACCTGTCTGCCCTATGAGGAGCCTCAACCTGTAATTTGTAGCCATTACTGTTACTGAGAAACTAAACGCTAACACAAGTCAAGGTCTTCTGCTGTACTGCAAAACTGCAAACAAAGAGATATTTAACAGCTACAATGCCCTAGCCTTGCATCGAGTGGCAAAGTTTGACAATCACCTTATATAAACACACTAAAAACTGCAACATGATAAATTAGAGAACCTATTATTGACACACATCATATTAGAAGTGGTGGGCTTATTTGAGTCGCATGCTGCGTGCAGGGTGCACAACCAAACCAAATTTCTACATCAATAACAGACCACTGTTGCATCACACGCAGCCATCGTGGCCGACTGACCCAATGCAACATCAGACACATGCACACAGCTCGGTTTAAGGACAAGTTTCTCACCTCGTCGCCCCACTTCAGCACATCTTTCTGACGCTCCTTCACCTTGTTGTAGATGTTCAGAAACTGGATGATGCCGTGCTTTCTGATGTGGTCGGCATACTTCCTGGTTTCTTCCCAGTTCAGCGGAGATCCCTGTGACAGCAGACCCATCGCACAGACAGGCTTGGAGGTGGAAACTGGCGGTCGATGTGGGTCTTTGCTGGCTGCTTGTACTGGAGCTGCACCAAGGAGCGTTAGCTAACTAGCTAGTGTGTGGAGCTAGCATGAAGCGTAGGTCCAAACAGAGCGGCGGGGAAAGCGCTTGGGTCCGTAGGGTGCTGCCACAGAGTTCACAGGTTGAATGAAGACTTTATTGGCGCTGTTACGCGGCGTGCCCTGTCGGTAACCTTAGCTGGGCATCCAGAAGAAGCAGGCCCCTGCACATCACTTGCTAATGCCCGGTTAGCTCGGGTGAAGTGAGTGGATAAACGCGGCTCTCCTCCACTAAAAAAACCGCACGAGTTAATCAGTGCTCGGCCCGGTTAACAGCCACGGACTGAGCTGGTCAATGTGCAGCTCTGTCTGGGAATGACAGTTTGTGAACCCGGTAGCTTACAAGGTTGTTGTCGGTGTGCTCTGCTGCCTCAGTGTTGGTCTGTGTTGAGCATATGAACGCCCTCCTGGCTTTACGCACGTGATGCCGCCGGGCGGAGCGGAGCGACGTCACAATGACTCAGCATTAATCGCTGCTCGGTTCCTCCCCCGACCTGTCAATCAGAGCGGTGCTGCGTTCAAGTGCCAATGAACAGGAGAACAGGAAAAGTGGACAATATGTCTGTGAAACTTTTCAGTCCTCCAGGTCGTGATACATATTTCATCCACAACAATAAAACCACTGACGGGAGAAGTGAATAACATTGGCCATCTTGTGATAATACAATGTTTTGCTGGGAAAGTTTTGGATGTGGCATCTGGGTGGATGTTACTTACAAGGCACCCTCACTCCATAGCAGCAGCAATCCCAAAAAAACGTTCTGGGATGCACTGGAGCAAGCCGGATCCACAGAGGCCTCTTCCTTAAACCCATAGGACCCAAAGCTGCCCACTAGCAACATCCTGTTCCCAGACACCACAGGACACCCTCACAACTGCTTTGGAGGATCAAGGGATACGTACACAATATTAGGAAGGTTGTCATAATGTTCTGTCTGTTTGATGTACAACAACATGTTCACAGTGAAGTAGTGCAATCACAGATGTTGCATCTGAAGTTGCTCCAAAATGTAGTTCCTCATTCTCTCAGTGTCTGGACAAGCACAGAAAACTCAACCTGGCTAGTCACCCTTTTGTTAGTGACTAGCATTCTAGCTTTCTTGTGTCTGTGTAAAATCTTCATCACTAAAGAAATGAGTCACCATAATTAGTCTTAATCTTAAGAGTAGAGTAAATGACGTAGAGTAAAAGTACATGATTTCCCCTCTGAAATACAGAGTAGTGAAATGACTTTCCACCACTGAAAAAACAAACAAACATGTGACTAGCTTCCATCAGGAACCACGCTACATGAAACCGCTGAGTCAAATATTGTAAACCTTGTAAGTTATCGTGTAGATTTACTACTTTATGGTTTGAGGCCTGTGCATGTCACACTTGTACTACATTCCCATGGCAGGTCAGTGAAATGGAAGAATATTAACAAGGTGTTTTAAACATGATTTTAACCACGACTTCATGGACACATAGCTTATGGCCTTTAATCAATATAAATCAACCTTTAATCATAATGTTATGGCTGATTAGCATATTTGAAAAACTAAGCACTGCCCATTTGTATAATGAAGAAACAGCAGAGAAACACACCAAATACTCATAATGTGGTGGCCTGGAGCAAAAAAAAAAAAAAAAAAAAATCTAATTTCTTTTAATTTAGAAATCAAACAATCAACTATCAACTACTTGTTTCAGCAGTAGTTTCCCTCTCTGACATTAGGCTTACTCTCCTTAGACATTGCTGAAGAAAAGGGAGAGTAAAAGTAAAAAAAAATGGTAATTACTAAACTTTAAAAGGCAGCCAACACTCTTTTTTTAGAGAGGAAATCTACCATCATGTTGAGTTCGCTGTTCTTCTGGATCCAGGATACAAAACAAAACAAAAGCTGTGAAGCAAGAAAGTTCTTACATAACACTACAGTGCCCTTTCTCTTATAGAAGCATAAGACAACAACACTATATTAATTTTTGCTTATAAATTCGGCAGCATTTACATTAATCACGATTTTGACAGGAGCGTGGAAAGGAACAGCTTATTGCGCAACATCAAACCAAGAAAGGACTGTAATGATGACACAGCACTTTTGAAGGCTGCACATGCCGGGATGATGAAAACGAAGGATGTAGGGCAACGATCGGCACTCCCATCCGCCTCACATAGGAATGTGCTTTAACGCTGACTCTATAATCTTATCATCCTCATTTAAAAACAAGCAAAAAAATCTGCACACTCCTGATGACTATTAGAAAGCTTACTTAGGTAGGTAGTGTTTTTGACTGAGACTTGTTCAAGTAAGGACCGGCAACTTCTAAATGCAAGTCATACTGAGGTGAAATAACCAGGAAATAAACATGGTAACATAAACAGCCCCACCGCTGTACTGCTCAATTCTCATTTGTGTATGGGAAAAGGTTTTACCAGCTGTGGCGAGGAAAAACAACAAAGCAAACATTTCCCTGATGTGACATAACCTAAATGATTCAAACTTCAGCAGAAAATGTTGCATATAAGAGACCATCACGCATAGTCAGAAGCTGAAAATAAGAAATTTTGTTCTTCAGGTCCTTTAATTATATTTTTAGAACTAGGCTACTTCACTTTTAAAGCTGTACAGACACTGTGGTGTTTATTATGGCAGCTCCGTAAAGGTCCAGCAATGTTAGTACGCCATGATTAATAGTATGCTACTTATAAAAGTTAAATTACTTGCTGAATAATTCATAATATGACTGAATGTACACCTCCTCTTTCATTAAAAGAAAATGAACGTGCAAGTTTTACTATCAGAGTCTCACAATTTAATTTTGACAAAACTAACAAACTTGACGAGATGTGAATACCCCTGCTTTAAAGACTTTATATTAAAACCAGTTTGGCCTACTACATATGATTAAAAAACAAACTCCATTAAAGTATTTTTAAGTTCACATTTGCTCATTGTTTGCTTTCTCTTTTACCTGCTTTCTTTCTGCTCTACAGAAGCCAAACAAATAAAGGCATGACAGTCCTATATTAGTTTGAGAACATGCTTGTTTATGTTTTTATAATATGACTTTATTGGCTTGTAAAAAAAAAAGCACACGGGAAGCAATAATATTAGCAGGAAGTCTGTCATATCTGTGAGCTGGCAGGTGTAATGCCCTGATATGAGTCACCACCCTATTTGCGATTAATGCCCAAGAGACTAAAGAATACCGTCCATAATGTGATAAACGTGTCTGTTTTCTTTTTGTCCAATGTCACATGTGCTGTTTTCATACTCACAGAGAGCAACGGACAGTGATGATGATGATGAGTGATAATGAGCAAAGTGAAATTCTTGCGGTTTTACCATCATTGTGTAAAACTAAATTCAACCTGTGATCTCGTTAAATATTACAGCACCAAGTTGTAAATAATGATGGTGAAGTTGTAAAAAAACATTTATACCCGCCGTTAAAACAGATATCGGATGAAAGATGTGAAGTCAAAGGTGAAATCATTAGAGCTTCCTGATTCAAACGGAAGAATGTAATCTTCCAAATTGTTCCAGTGGGTATACAAGCACCAGGCAAATCTGCCGATATTAAATAATCAATATATTTATTTCATAAACAATATATTTCATAAACAATATGAAATATATTGTGTGATTAAATTACCTAAACGACAATAAAAAGTTCTGAATAAATGACCACAGCTCATGGTAGCATATACGTCATCTCTTTAATTTAAAAACAAAAAAACAAAACAAAAAAAATATGTAAAGACATGAGCAGTCAAGGAATTCACAAGTACTGACTTCCAGGAGAGCTCAGGCTCTGTACGTCAAGTTATATTTTTCTTTTTTTTTTACAAAACGGTTTATTACTGTCACATCCAAACCCTTTCAACCTCCATGACCCCAACACTTGACTAACAATTTTCTTCTCACTGATAGTGTTTATGACGATAACACAACATACAGCGTGAGACACATGCCGCACACATAAAGAGACTGTAGTCGTACAACCCGGTGGGTTTAAACACTAATCAGAAGTACCTCCTACTCCCGGTAGGCGACGCCAACACTTACCCCAGCTTCTTATTTCGTTCAAGTACGTGAGAATCACAGTAGCTTTCGTCACCACAAACAGAACTGTCACAAAACCCAGTATTGCTAAAAACATTCATTTAGCTTAATTCATAGCTTTCGTTAGAGTTTTACTTCCTAGAAAAGAACAGCGGTTAATGAAATTATCCTAGCTGAATTGGCCCCAGAGGAAATCTGTCGGTTATTTGCCATGTTTAGTTTGTCTCTGTCATTTGGCCCTAATGATGTCAAATATGCTGTTAATATGTTTCATGACTTTTCAATTGACGTTTGTTTTAATTAGTTTCAAATTAATGAATATTTTAGAAGAGCATGTTCCCAAAATTGCAATCATCAGTTTAGTACCAAGATTAAGCAACAGACAAGCTGGAGACCTGTAGACATGTAAACTATTGTTGTAGTCATCTAAACCCTTATATACTGACTGGTGCCGACGAAACTGAACTGGCTCTGGACTCTCGTGTTTTCCTTGTGGGTATGGTGACGACACAACATGAAATGCCGACTGTAGCTTCTGGCAATTCGTCATCCTCAGTCCATTCATTGAGGTCAGGGTTGTAAACCTGAATGCATTTCTTGTACTTCTTCTCGCCCTCGTTCCAGCCCCCGAGGAGATAGACCTTGTTGTTCAAAATGGAAATGCCGGCTGTGCTCACCCCCGTGTGGAGGGGCGCGGAGTAGCTCCACTGCCCGTTGTGAGGGTTGTAAGATTCAACGGCAAGGACATCCACCCTCTCCCCACGACCTCCCAGCTGGCTGCCGCCGATGACGTAGGCCCGGTCTCCCACGGTGGCGGCGCAGTGCCAGCCTCGAGGTGTGCTCAGACTGGTCTTATCCTGCCAGGTGTCAGTGGAGGGGTCATAACTGCACACAGCCCTGGAGTAGGCGTTATTGATGTAACCTCCTGATACAAGGATCTTGCCGTCGATGACGGAGCTGCCGTGACAGCAGCGTGGCACCTCCATGGGAGCTTTCATCTGCCACTGGTTGGAGGAGGGCACGTAGCACTCCACAGAGGCCTGAACACCATCAGCGTTTCGGCCTCCCACGGCAAACAAGAGGCCGTTGAAGATGTTGAGGCTAAAGTGTGTGCGCCTCTGGATCATGTTACTCAAGTGAATCCAACTGTTGAAGCGGGGGTCATACCTAAAGAACATCAGAGGGATTCACGGTTATTTGTCAATGTAACACCAACTAATGTGACAAATTGTGAGTTTAGGTTAATAAGTACCTGCAGAAGTTGCTAACAGCATGTTTAGCCTGGTTCCTTGCATCATTCTGGTCCTCACCACCTGCCACATACAGGAAGCCATCCAGCACAGCCACACACTGATTGAAGCTCTTTGCTGGCATCTCTGTCAGCTTATTCCACACGTTGTCCACATCTCTGTAGAGAACATCTTTGCTGAGAGATTTCTCTGTCAGCGCGGGGCGTCCGCCAACTGTGAGAATCACCTTGAGGCCACCGCGCACCTTTGTTCTGCGTGACTGGAGGATGTTCTGTTGATATGGCAGCAGATGGTAGTTCATAGCATCCACAAGGAGACGATGGCACTCGGGGTCTTGCATCATTCTAGGTGTGCTCTGAACGTGGTTCACCAGGTCTTGGGCGGAGATGGTGCCGAAGCGGATGTGAGTTAGGAGATCCGCCGCGTACTTCAGCCTCTTCTCGTCAAAGTCCAACCATTTCATGGCGATCTGGAAGGCTGTGACCTCAGAGGGGAGCTGCAGGGAGTCGTCGGTGAGGAACTCGGAGATCTGCTCATAGGTGAGCTTCAGGAACTGTTCCATCTCGGAAAACTCAATGAAGTTCTCCCGCATGAACTTCTGAGCCGCCTCTTTGGTTTCTTTGAGGTCGTAGGTGTCGGCGATGTTAGCCACATACATGCAATTCTCCACGCTGAGCTCCTGCATGAGGAAATCGCTGCACATCTTCACCAGGGTGCCGATCTGCAGCAACATGGCTGCGGCGATGGTGCTGCCGATGCTGTAGAGGGACAGGGTGAGCTTTCCCGAATATGCGTATGTAATCGCGGTGGCAAGGCCGACTGGTGACAAGTCATTCAGCTCGATCTTATGGAGGGTCGGATCCTTCTTCAAGATTTTTCTAATGTACTCACTGCAGGAGGCCATGACAACTTTGTGGACATCAAATGACTTTGACTTGGTGGAGACTGTTAGATCGCAGAGGAAGCTTTCGTTTCTCATGGTGCTCAAACCCTCCAGGAGGTTTGGGGCATACACAGAATCGGTGACCTCAGTTGAAATGCAGCTGAAGCCATTTCCTCCTTCCAACAGCGTGTTTAACCCGTTAATCTTGCTGACGGGGCTGTTCTCGACCATTATGGTCATATCATTTATGTCTCCTTTACTCTTTTTGGTTGCCTTGTTCTTTTTGGGTGCCATGGCTGTTGCAGCAGTACACACCCAGACCTTCTGAAAATACACATATACACATAATGGATTTAGTTTGAGACGTCCACTACAGCTTGAAAATGTTATGAAAATGAAATCAAAGACAGATCCTTGATAAAGTCAGCCTGATAAAGTAACAATTTGTGACAGACATTAATCAGAGCTGGAAAACAATAGGACTAGAACACTGTTTGATTTCTTCAGTGTCCTGCTTTCTTTTCCCCAAGTTAATCAATGTTGTCAAATGTCAGAACCTTTAAACGTCTCTCTCTAAATGGAAACGTTTTCTCAAAAGTTATCCGTTCTGACAAAACAAGACACTGACAAGTTAAAAGACATTTGTGCTACCAGGTGATGCCAAAGCATGCGAGTACATCAACATGCTCCTGCATCTGTCACAATTTATCAGCAGCATGTCCAGAAATAGCAACACTGGACGGCTCACCCATGACGTTCCTTTTATAGACTTTGAGACATGAGCCACAGTCCTCATGTCCTCTGGACGTTTAAGTTCAGTTTGAACTTTTAAAAGTTTTAGTCTATTTTCTAGAACGAATAGTTTTAGTTTGTCTTAAATAAATCAGTTCCATTTACAAGACAAAAAGACTTAATAAAAAGTGACTCCTCATCTTAATCAAAGACAACCCCAGCAGACACAAGGCTTGCTATGTGTATAATCTCAACTCACCAACAGCTTTATGCAGATTGTTTTAAATTTGAAGCCATTGGCACATTTTTCATTCTAAAATAACAAATGCTGATGTGTTAACTGGCTTGAGTTGCCGTTTAGTTGCTTTAGTTGCTAAATGGCAATCAAAGACAATTTCCACTTACCTGAGAACTGAAGAAGAGGCTGGCGAAGAAGGAACTTGTGCCTCCAGTTACTGGAGCAGGAGAGAGAGACCGGCCGTCACCCCTGCTGAAAGAGACATGCAGTTAACTCCTCCTCTAGGGGAGCGAGTGCCAATCAACAATTGTGCAATGCATGTGGAAAAGAGGGCAGGGACTATACATCCCCTGACATATAGTGTCCCTCCAATCAGTTGATGTCAACATACTGAATCGTCAATGAGACGTCATATGATGGAGCTTTCATTTACTTTGGAGAAACTCCTCCATTAAAAATAAACATTGATTGTTTTTTTTGTTTTTTGTTTTTTAGAGATATTGTATATGTAAACCGGCATGGTGCAGCTGAAGAGTACATGCAGGACTTGCAGACTAAGGAGCACATTTAATGAAATGCAGAGTCCTTCATCATCAGATGGAAGGTGAAGGAAGGAAATCACCTTTTCTGTAGACAACGTCTCCTTAGATTACACATTTAATTACATATTATTTTTTAATTGGTCAATGGTAATTGTGATATAGAAAACAAGCCTTAATTTAGGGTTCTGCATTTCTTCTTAAGTATCAAATGTTTTACTCGAAGCAATTTTTAGTACTGGATTTAATTTAGCAACAGTGGCCCTTTCGCATCCACGTGTTTAACGTGAGCTGCGGTCGTCGCTACGGTTTGCATTTCTGTCATCATCGCTTCCGCCCATTATAACGGTGTCATCAGTGGGCGCGCGACCAGGTGTGTGTATGCGCGCGCGCGTGTGTAAGGCGGTCGCACGTGAACCACCGCGATGGCCCGCAACTCAGATGTGGTGAAGAAAGTACTACGGTTCAAACTTCAGCTCTCAGACGCGGCAGCGCCTGCTACGGTAGATACTGTGTGAATTAATCCATCGATATTTTTTTGGGGGACAAGAAGTAAGAGTTACACTGAGAGCTCCGTTCTTGTTTAATAATGTTTCTTAAATATTTTCGGCCGTTTTGGGGGGGTGATCCACCATTTAGAGTTTCGTTCCGTCTTTTTTTTTATTATTTGTCATTTTTTTTTTATTTAATTCAATCAAATAAATCACTGGATGTTTACTCTGACGCACAGCACTGTCCATTCATTTGGTATTTAGCATTTAGTGGGAATATAGGCCACTTAAATGTCACACCGGACGCCATAGTGATGCTTTCCTCTGTGTATCACTGCTAATGTGTGAACAGAAGCTGACTCAGTGCTGTCTCAGTCACTCACTCTTTGCTTTCACGCAACACTTCTTGCCGTGGGGGGGGGGGGGGGGGGGGGTCAGGCCGTTTAAATGGGAGGTACGCTGCTGCTAAAATTGGCTACTCCTCCAGTTGTTCAACTTATGTCAGCTGTCCGTGGTCGGTGAAAATGAGGAGGGGGGCGCTCTGCAGGCCACTTAAACTGGAGATATTTACGCATTTATCCACGTCAGTGCCTTTTGGATCAGTTTTCATTTGAGATTTTTTAAATACAAAAATCGCAGTTCAGTTGTAAAGGTTGGATACTTTGCAGCCACCAGCAGCCCTATCCATTTATAGGTTGGAGTAAAAGGAGCAGCCTAAGTGGGTGTGTGAGGTTCCCATACTTAGCTTCTGCTCTGAATGCACAATCAGCAACTGTGGTGTTCCAAAACCAGCACCACCATATTTGGCATGTTAAGTTTTTCCTCAAAGTAGTTCACATGCCAGTTGTTTTCTGTCCCAAAAATAAATGATACAAAAGTCTAATTTTAATAGGATATTAACACTGGGACTAATGTGTTTATTGTTGTGTTTCCAGGTTCTAAAAATCTTGCAGAAGCTCAAGGATCTGGATATCACATTAGACATTCTTGCTGTGAGTCTGTGTTGCAAACAACTATTATTTTTTTGTTGATTTTTATTACATTTTCATTGACTGCACTAACCACCGTCTAAATATAAATTAGGAAACTGGAATCGGCAAAACCGTTAATTCCTTGCGCAGACATGAGCTGGCTGGAGAATTTGCCAAGTCGCTTGTTAAAGGTTGGAAAATGTTGCTCCCCAAAGAATCCACAAGGTGAAGTATATTTTACTTTTTTGTTTGTTTGTTTTATTGTTTAATATAACTGACCATGCATATGTTTTATGGGTGACATCTTAATCTTGAGTTGTCCTTTGATGCAGCCATGGTGACGACGGGGCTTTGTCAGAGAGTGTTCCTGTTCAAGACGGACTGGATGACCGAAGCTGTCCGGATAAGGAGAGTTTGGTAGATGTAAACGACAACCTCATGACGTATCAGTGTGAGAATCAGGATTCTTTAGATGAGACACCTTACAAAACGGGGAATAGGAAAGCTGAATCAGAGAAGGAACAGTGTGAGGAGCAGAAAACAAAACTGGACCAGGACCACGAACAAATTCAAAATCAGAATATCCTTCAGGATGACTTCTTGACGAAGAAAACTGATATCCTGGAGGACAAAATGGACGACTCTGCTCTATCAAAAAAGAAGAAGAAGAAACAATTGCAAAGTGATGTTGGAAGCAAAAACTCTAAAGACACTCGTGATCAAAAATCCAGATCTGATTCCAGGGAGAAAACCTTTGAGAGTGGAAAATGCGGGTCAGAAAGTCAATCGAATACAAAACCAAAACCCTCAAAAGAATCATCGCCTTTCAATTCCAGTGACAAATGCACAGCAATGTTGAAACTGGACAAAGATGGTGATGATCAAAAGGGATCCTCAGTGATATGCAGTAGCTCTGACGCTCACAAGAGAAAAAGGGCAAAAACAGGTCAAGAGAAGTGCGATGCTTTAATATACAAATCACGGTCTGAAAATAAGGCACATTCAAAACACAAAAAGGCCAAAATAAAGCACAAGAAGGATAACGAAGACCAAAATGAACCATCCCTGTCTTTTGAATCTTTCTTGAACTATGATGTGAATGTTTCCAAGAGAAAAGAACGATCGGGAATGAGGAAACCTAAAAAAATCAAGACGCTAGTAAAAGAGCAACCAACGAAAGAATCTGGCGTGAAACCTGCCAAGTCGCCTGTTGACTCTCCAAAACGGGTATAATTGATAATAAAATCTTTGACTTTAGAGTGCAGGGCAGTATCAATGAATATTTCCAGTAATCATTTATATTTTAGACATTTCAGGAGTCTTTAATGGACCTGATCAACGTTCCTTTACCTGCTGCTCTGCTTGAATGTGAAACACCCTCCAGTGTTGTGTACTTTGAAAGTAAAGGTACTACCTGTATGACAAATAGATATGTATTATTATTTGTCATGTTCTTGAAACTTCTTCTGTTGGTTTTAAAGCTGAGAGGGAGTCGGACCTCCGTGACATCTCTGAGGAGTCTACAGTCTTCACTGGTCAAAGACTTAACAAGAAGATGCAAGTGTACTCTGGTGCCAAGACTGCATCCCTCCCAGCCATGATGAGCTTGTACCAACAGTGTATTCGCACTCTCCAGAACAATATAAACAGTGAGTAAAGTAGTCCAGAGCAGTATTTTTTAGGGGTCCGAGGTCTGGCAGTTTGTTGGGCTTGTATTCAGGTGCAGAGATCTCTTCTCAGTGCTTCATGAAACTGGAGGAGTGCCGTTTGAAATCCTCGAGCCGGTGCTGGAGAGGTGTACACCAGAGCAGCTGCTGCGCATCGAAGAATGCAACCCAGTAAGAATGTGATCTATGAATACGTTTAGTGCTTTATTAGGTACACCTGCCTAGCACTGGGGCTGACCTCCACCTTATACACTGATCAGCCACAACATTATGGCCGTACAGGAGAAGTGAATAACATTGACCATCTTGTGACAATACAATGTTCTTCTGGGAAACGTTTGGACCTGGCATTCATGTTAATGTTGCTTAGACATGTAGCACCCACCTAGACCAGACCACCCCCACCCCATAGCAATGACACTCCTTGATGGCAGCAGCCATCCCAAGCAGGATGCAGACATGCTGACACAGGCACACACACATTAAAACGCTTTAGGAACAACTAAAAAAAAGAACAGGTGAAGGTGTTGACCTGACCTCCAAATTCACTTGATCCCAAACTGATCAAGTACCTGTGAGATGATCCACAGAGGCCCCTCCCCTCAATCCATAGGACGCAAAGGCCCCCACTAACAACATTTTGTTCCCAAACACCACAGGACACCCTCAAAAGGTCCATGTCCATTCATGATGAGTCACAACTATTTTGGAGGCACAAGCAAAACAGACAAAGTTATGCATGATCAGTGTATATTCTCTCCTGGACAGAGGAAGAAGTTTACTCTTAAACTAAAAACCATGAGCTCTCCTTGTTACTGCACAGTATCCTGTTGGACACGCCTGGTCTGTAAGTGGCACTGACACTTACTGGCATTCTCATGCTGATTAGTTGAGACCAACATGAAAATCACATAGATACCTCCTATTCTCTAGGGGGAGCTGATGTAAATGGAAATCTACCACCACAAGGTCATTTGTACTTTCTATACATTTTAATAAACACTGTTGTTAGAAATTAGAGAGAGGACAACACTGGCTCTCACCTTTTACAACTTATGAAAAGATCCTAACTGGTCACACCAAATAGTTGTCTTTTATGTAGTAGCTTAAAAGCAAATTAAAAATGTCCACATTTTCTTAAAGCCCGTTTTGCACTTTCAGTTAAACTGTCTAGAGCGGAGAGATGCTGTAAAAGTTTGAAGGACTTTGAGTACTCTGTGTGTTTCCACAGATCTACATTGGAGTGACAGACCACCTATGGGGAAAACACTGCCAGAGGGACTTCAAAGATTCAAAACTTCAAGAGTATGAATCGTGGAAAGAGATGTACATCAGGCTGTCTGAGGAGAGGGAAAGGAAATTCCAAAGACTGACTCAAACCATTGTATCTGCACATTCGAACAAACCCAGAGGTGGGTGTGCTGAACACAACTGTGCCACTTCCTAAAAGAAAAGTCTGGAGAAATTCATTTATTTTCAGTTGCCAAGAGTAATGCTAAAGTCAAAGTCGGCTTTATTGTCGATTCTGATATGTAAAGGACAAAGGGTTGACGTTGCATTTCTCTGAGACAACAGGGAGCCACAACAAGTTAGATGGGAATTTTGAAGTCACTTAGGTATTTAGACAATAAGAATACAGCAAATAAGCTTATATTTTACCCAGGTCTGAAACTATTCCTTTAAATAAATGGAACGGAGCCATAATAATATGAGCGAATCCTGCTTCATTGACTGAAAGTACTGTCCTGGTGTTCTTTTAGCTCATTGTCAGACAAATCCTAATTACATCTGACGTGAAATAAAACTTGACACATTAAGATTTGCTGTATATTGTAGAAAACTATTGTTTAGTCCGTTTAATGTTCTGTACACACCTTTTTTTTTTAATTTTTCAGGTCGGCAGGTGAAGATGGCATTTATTCACTCTGTTGCCAAGCCACCGAGAGATGTGCGAATTCAGCAGGAAATTCATGGAACTGCTGTTCAGCAGCCTCCTCAGCTCAGGTGCAGGTGGGTTTCAGCCTCCTAGATGTTTCCTTTGTTAGCGCATGATTAATTTATTTCATTTTCCCTGCTCATATATTTGTTTCATTTATATATTTTTTCTGATTATATTCATAAAGATCAATTTTGAGGCACCGATGTGCATTTGCTTGTCACAAAATGGACACCTGCCCTCGTTCTGCTCCTCTTCCACATAAAACCGCTCAACTACAAAGTGATCTCACTAAACGACAGCGGCTTAGCAAGGTCATAACCTGTCGGAGACTCATGTGGTAACAGTGGGTGAAATGCTTTTTTGTGAGCTTATCTAAACACAGGAATTGGAGCAATGTGCTGGATAAATTGGATTTTACTCTGGTTTGAGACAACCTTGGGTCTTTTGTTGTCAACCGTTGCGAGACGGGACGCTGTGCAGCTCTGGACACCTATTTTGTTTATGTGCATTGTAGTCATTTTTTTCTTTTTTTCTTTAAATAATCCATTGATCACGTTGTGGTGTGCTCTGTTCATCACTTCCTGTGTTTCCAGTGTCAAGGTTCAGGACAACCGATCCAGACCGAGTTGTAATGAGCCCAGTAAGTCCAGCAGCACCAGTTCAGGAGGAAGCAACGCTCAAGACCCTCGCAAAAAAACAAGTGAGCTGACAGGACTGTTGTAAATATAGTTTACTATGGAAGTGTTGTTAGGTTGCCCAAACCTGCCAAAGTGTTTTTTTGTCATGTGGTCTTCAGTGATCAGGGACTGTAACTTAAGTCCTGATTTTGTTTATTTTACTAGATTCATGTTTTGTTCTTTTGTTGTCCTCACAGGAGTTGCTCCAATGATGGCAAAGTCCTTAAAGGCATTTAAGAAACAGCTGGGACGCAGATAAATGCTCATCTACTATGTTGTTAAATTTACTCTGTCACTCATTAACTTTGAACAAGGTTAGGCCCTATTAAGCCTCACTTAAGATTATTCTGTGTTGTTTGTCTAAATATACTGGCAATATGGTAATTGTCATGTTTTTTTCTGTGAAGTGTCTTCACTATTAAACGCACAATGAAGTCGGCAAATAGACTTGATTTGATGTTTTGTCTTGGAGCCAGTTTAACAGAACACTTGATAGGTTATTTAATAGGATACAGCTCCCTCTAGCGGACGTAGGAGGGTTTATTTTTCTGTACATTTCTCCTACAAACACTTCGCACATTCAGCATACATAATAAACACATACAGTTTCAGATTATCTTTATCATTACCCATGTTTTCACATTAACATACTTTCAGATTTATCTGAACTCTTCTAGCACTACTTCAAACTGAAAGTGAACTAAAAAGATGGCAAAGCTCGTAGTGTATTGTATTGGTTCTATTTTTTTTAGTAGTAAAAGATTTTATGTAAATGTGGAGTTCAGTTCTACAAATTTTGTTTTCATTTGATAATAATCAAACTGTTTAACAGGATTTTTATTTATTTATTTATTTGAATCAACCACTGTTATTCCTGTGATGATACTAATTTTGTTTATGGACGAAGACATCTGCTGCCTGCTGCTTCTCAAGGACCCTTTCTGTCTATTTTTGTTTTTTTGGATGTGCTTGAACAACTGTTTGGGATATTAAAGGGAAGGTTGGAGGCTGCTGCTGCCTTCAGCACCACCTGTGGCAGCCTGGTAAGACTGCGTCATTAATCCTTCCTCATGTTTAATTTATAGGTCTGAGGCCTTGTGAAGTAAAATCAGAATCCCCCATGGTACGTTTAAAAATGAAAACCATGTCAGATTCAGTTATTTTTAGTCATTTCTTGTAAGAGTAGGTAGGATTAATAAGCAGTGAGTGTCCATCCTTTAAATGTGGACCCACAGATGGTCAAAACTTTGATCCATTAAAACACAAATGATTGGAAGTTGCAAATCAGTGACCATCTTCTCATCTGTTAATCCTAATAAATAAGCATGGGTTGAGGTCAGAGCAGGAGCCCTACTCACTCTGGAGGCTGTGGTGACATGGCAGTGAGGCAGTCCTTCCACCAGAGGACCTCAGGACTGTTGGATGGCGCTGACCTTCAACTTTGACCTGGATAGAGGCAACGCAAACATGACATGGAAGTGATTGTTTTTAGCCGTTTTTACGGCCATGTTTTGTGTCTAGAAGAGTCAAATGGGCAGGATGTAACTGTTTGAACAGACCTCAAGGTAATTTAATTTAATGACCAATTGTTGGACATGGTTGAAGAATGACAGGGATGTACATTTTCAAGGTTTGTTTACCAACTGGCAAAAGCACAGGCAACTATCCGTTTGCGTTTGTGACCTATTGTATGTGTTTACACAACATAACTAAAAGTTCAGCATTAACTGACATGTTAAGGTAGCACAGGTAGCACTTGAGGCCCCATCTTGAAATATTCCTATTCCTGTTCCATTACTAGAAATACAATACAATATGCAAATAAAGAGGGTTTATGTAGTGGCCTTTAAATCGATGATATTGTACTTTGGGCAAGAGATCCAAACACAGCAGTGAGGCAAAAGTAGACACTGGCTTTTGTCTTTAATCAAATAGCTTGTGAATATACATCAATCAGCTACAACATTAAAACCACCTTCTTAATATTGTGTTGGTTTCCCTTGTGCCTTAAAAACAGCTGTGACTAATCAGAGAATGGACATGGGCCTTCTGAGGGTGCCCTGTGGTGTGTTTAGTGGGGGCCTTTGGGGGCCTTTGGGGGCCTTTTCTTATGGGTTGTGGATCATCCCACAGATACTTGATCAGTTTGGGATCTAGTGAATTTGGAGGCCAGGTCAACACCTTGTTCTGTCTTTTGTGTGTGTGTGTGTTTTTTTTGTTGTTCCTAAACTGTGTGTGTGCCTGTGCCGCATCCTGCTGGGGGTGGCTGCTGTCACTTATGACTGTCTCTTATGGTGGGGTGGGGGTGGGTGCCTGGTCTGGTCTAG
Organism: Planiliza haematocheilus; assembly: GCA_005024645.1. NCBI lineage: Eukaryota > Metazoa > Chordata > Actinopteri > Mugiliformes > Mugilidae > Planiliza > Planiliza haematocheilus. The sequence continues at coordinate 7,652,966 of SRSE01001339.1, read as the reverse complement.
GTGGGTGGTACATGTCTAAGTAACATCCGCACGAATGCCAGGTCTGAATGTTTCCCAGCAGAACATTGTATTGTCACAAGATAATCGATGTTATTTACCTCTCCTGTCAGTGGTTTTAATGTTGTGGCTAATCAGTGTGTAAGCTGGAAGTCAGACCCTGTGCTAGGCATGTGTACCTAATAAATTAACCACACACAAGCCAGTCTTTAATTGTGTCTAATTGCTGTATTTGGATGTCAAATTCACAAGCCTAAAAGGTGATCAAAATGATTTCACTTTATCGCAGGTTGTGTTGTATTGTGATGGAGAAATACACAACTGCCACTTTTAAAACTCCATTTATGTAAAAGTACTAAAGGACAGTGGTTATGTTATATGGTTTGTTTATGTTTTTTAATAACAGGTAAGTTGTATTGTATTAATCTGTGAAATCTTAACAGTAGGATATGATAACCACGTCAAAACATACGGGATTTCCCGTGAAATTAATTGGGGCGGAATAAAAAAGCATAAAACAATGACACTAAAATGTAAATACAGTATAAATACCTTTAACTTGTGTCTAATTGCAGCACAAGTTCAGTTAATGCCACTTCAAAGGCAATTCAGACACTGTTTTCTCAATAAACACTCCACACACAGAGTTTGTGTTGGGCAGCTGTCAGTCCTCTGTGCCCCATCATGGCGGCCCCGTGCGGGACGGGACCATCCAGAGGAGGGACCGGAGGGAGGAGGAGGAGGAGCAGCCGGGAATGATGACGTAGGATTGGAATGAGGGAGTGAATGTTCCGGGTCACAAACTGGACGGGAGAGGAAATTAACTCGGGGGAAGAGGAAAAAAACGAGTGTGCCACCTTCCTCTACACACTGAGATGTAGCCCGTGTTTGTTTTTTCATTACTACGCGTTGAAGAGGGATTTTAAAAAGCGACAGAGAGTCGACAACGGAAACGAGGAGCCGGAGTGAACAGATAACGAGAGAGAGAGAGAGAGAGAGAAAAAAACAGGTGCCTACAAAGTACAAAGTGAGACAACGACGGAGAAATCCCCATGTTGGTCGCGACCTGACGGACGCCAGCTCGACTCATTTACAGCGGGAGTTTCGGTGTTTACTTCCCGGAGAGAGTATCGTGTTTTAACGCTGAACTGTCCCGCCGTAGCAGCAATCTGTTGCATCCCCCTCCTTCTCCTCCTCCACCTCCTCCTCCTCTTCTGCTGCCTTCTCCCTGCCGCCGTTTTGGTTTAACGCACGGCTACGAGATTTATTTGCAGCTCTCTCCCCCCCTCCTCCCGTGATGTTTCACTGTATACCCCTGTGGCGGTGCAACCGTCATGTGGAGATGATCGATAAACGCCACTGCTCCCTGCTGTATGTGCCCGATGAGATTTATCGCTACGGACGGAGTTTGGAGGAGCTGTTGCTGGATGCCAACCAACTCCGGGACTTGCCCAAGGTAAGCAGGAAGACAGTCCGCCTGAAGCTCGCCGATTTAAATGGCAGCGTGTTGATGTGTGCGTCTGGTTAAAGTGTTTCTGACTGAGCTGCTCACTGAGCTGATCAGGCATCCCGTGAGAGTCCGGTGGGACCAGGGGACAATAATTACGCAAGATCAGCAAGGCAGGCGTTTACCCGGAACTACACCTCCCACCACAGGTTAACTGAACTACAGATTTTGACCATAACCATTTTGTCACAACTCCCTGCTAAGCCTTCACATTGTCTCTGATATGTCAAACCTGTCTGGACAGGTGAACAGGTTTGTGTTTAAGCAACTGTCTGAAAGTAAAAGGGGAAAAAAGAGCTATGACTGACCACACAAGAGTTTAGCAACATTAACAAACTCACATAGGTTTAAATGTATGCCTAGAGGCCTGCACCTACAGGTGAGTGTTGGGTTGTTTACAGTCCTCTAGTCTTGTGAGTCTCGATTGTGCACCACCCACAGATGTTCCTAATAAAAACGTAATCTGTCATCTTGAGCTGAAGAAGCCTCTTGGATGAGTGACGCAACGTCTTTGACAAAACTCAACATGCGTGCACTGTTTATTCAGGCTGATAAGAATGAAAGGGAAATATCATCAGGATGAGGCGTTCACTGCTCCAAATAAGACAGTTTGACTCGGCTATGATGGAAAAACACTAACTGGAAGTTAATTATTGACCTCAAAAATAGGTTTAAAATAAAAGCCACCTTCCTTTTCCTGCTGTGGAAAAGGTCAGGCAGTTGTGTTTCGCGATAAAACTAGGAGATGACAGGAAATATCTGTCGTTATCGCTCAAAAACTTTCCTTAGTCAGATCAGGGATGTCCGATACCGCAGCGCAGCATGCCTCCTTTTACCAAATCCTGTTCCTCTATTTAAATTCAAAGCGTGCGTCAAAGTGATTGGAATCGTTGAGATTTTAGGTGAAACAGGGCCAAGGGTGTCTGTGCCAGTAAAAACTGAGCCGACTTCCCGCCATGACTGAACGAGAGAGTGAATCTTCTAATGAAATTAGCAAGAAAAAAAACCTCTACTGTGGATTGGTCATATGATGGCTGGTGCCTCTGCGGCTAATACCAATCTGACATATTTGATCCATGCATCTCCAAGTTATTTAGTCTGCACTTATAAATGTGACGCCTCAGATTTCCCAAGCTCAAGGGGCAAAGCCAAGAGTGTTGAATTCATTATGAGAAAAGTTAGCAACATTTACAAACTTGAGAAGCTGCAACCGACGGATGGTTGATCGAGTAAATGTTTGTACGTTTTGTAATTGACAAAACCTCCACGTAGTTAATACGTAGTTATAATAATTAACTCGAAACCATCCATCAGCTGTAGGAAAAACAACTCTGAAACCCGGCTCGTTTGAGTCTTTACAAACACATGTTCTGAATCATACAGAGATTGAAGCACTCCATCACAGTGGTGCTATTTCTGTTTAATAGAAACCACGCAGAGGGACTGTGGGCCACTCAGTGTGAATTACTGACGTGCTTGGTGAAGTATGGATACACAATCCCAGTCTTCGTGCTTGTGACTCTGGATTAAGTGGGGTACTGCTCCGAGGATTTGAAATTTGTTATTTCAAATCCACGGAGCAGGAAAGGTTCGATAAGATTTTCTCCGTCTCTGCTTGAAACGGAAAGCTGCCTCACCTGTGGACATCTGTAGACCCTAGAGCTGCAACAGCTGACTTCATGCGTGTGTGTTTTTCTTAAGCATGATCTCGTTAGCTTTTTCAGGCAGAACTGGTTTTGCTGCAGAACTTGCTCTCAGCTCAACTCGTAAGGAGTGGATGTGCAGCTTGAGAAAGCCTGTAACCTTCAAAAGCAGGGATCGTAGTTTATTGCCTTTTCCTAACTTTTGAATATGCCGTAACACTTCAGTTGGTCGTAGCTTCATATATCATGCTCATGGTGGGCCAGATGGAAAGCCAGTTAGACTATTCTGTGCCTTCTGTGCATTTCTTTCTTGCATGCACGTGTTTATATAAAAAATAGCTGCAGCTCAAGTCTTTCAATCCATCAAGTGGCAGCACTGGTGATAGAGTGATACAGTTGAGAGAAGTCTAGAAAGGTTTGAAAAGGCTTCTGACAGCATATTTTTTTGCTGGCGTGCACATAGAAATTTGATGGAACAGAGATAATGTGAGCAACCTCCCATGGCTGTGCCACACAGCCCACTTTGTCTGCTGAAGAAAAGCACAGGGACAGGTATTCTGACCAAAAACAAAGACGGCATTATGTGTTTTGTTGTTGTCCCACTCGGGCAATTGTATGTGCTAGTGTTTTCTAATGAAGACATAATGAACCGATGACCTGAATTGTAAAGTACAGACCAGTGAAACCATGAACCGACCCGGAGGGGAGACGTTACGCTCGTTGGGCGAGACGAAGTAAAGTCTCCTTCCGTCGTCTACGCCTGCGAGAACGTGATTGGCAGGTGCACTCCCATTGTGACGCCTCACACGAGACTGCAGGACGGTTCAGAAATGTCTACACTCAGCTCACAAATATCCTAAGCATGTATAGAGGATGGAGGGGTCGGATTATTTGCATGCCGACAACAGAAACTCTTTATTGTGCTCTTTGGCATGTAAATAATGTCATCAATGCTTGCTGAGTGAACCCAAGAAACATCCAAGCGGATAAACCCTTGTGTCAGTCCAGCTCAGTGCTCTCTGTGCGGCCTCGTCCCATTTGCCTCGGAGGTGGCTAAGTGAATACACTGATGCTGACCACTAACTTTATTACTCTGTCGACAGTGATGCAACAAAGCCTTGACATGGTAACATATTTCCAGTCAATCATTTCCACCAGGCAGGCAGATAAAAACATGCACATGGGAGTTTTTAATGGCAAGATGAAACGGCGAAGGTGTGTTTGCGGAGTGACAAGATGAGGCAAGTTGAACACAAGCAGATAGTTCCTGTTGTTTAACGAAGAAAAAGAAAACACCCACAGACCGAGTCATGGCCCTCTTTCTCTTTTGTTCATTTAATTGTTTTATGTTTTATTTGCGCTGAGGCAGTGCTCCGGTTGGTCAAACAGTCACTTTCTGTTTACTCAAAGTTTTGTTTAAGCAGCAGGCCATTTGAATACAGTACATACCATCAGTCTGGTTTGTAAATAGCATTTGTTAGCTCACTAAACAACAGCACTCAAACTAAAGGAAGAATAGGAATTCAAGACTAGCTGGCTGTTGAAATGTTCTCGCCAGTTGATCCAGTTTAAAAATGAATGCAGTTTCCACTGTCTCCATCCACAGTGACACAGGCCAAAGAGCTTTGAGTGTTTTTACATCAGTGGTCTTAACCAGGACCACTTTATTTGCATCTTTTGGACTCATAGGACAGCAGCTATGATTAATCGATTAGTTAATAGACAGAGTTTAATGCAGTTCCTGATCTGTCACATTTACAGGAAACAATCACAGCCACGAGCCGTTTACTTGTGATTGGGAGACTGACTCAGCAGATAGAAACTGCACCTACAAATGTTTTTTTCTGTGAAAGTGAAATTAAGGTGGTTAGGATCTAACGGCTCAGACAAGCATTGCACAGTGAAATGACGGATTAGGGACTATCTGATCGTCTTAAGACCTTGGAATGTGCATTAAGCTTTCAATATTAATGAAGAGGATTGGATAGTTTCCTTGTAGGAAAGTAAATTTATATTAGTCTGTTGGTTGAATAAAGCAAATCCAAAGACACGACCTGGGGTGGATTTTGTAGACTAAATAATTTATTGAGCCGACAAGTAAATATGTACATTTGTTAGCAGCAGTCGCAAGTTTATTATATTTTCCATCCTGACTGTCTGCAAGTGACCTTCCTTGCAGAAAGTGCCAAACAAAAATGCCTTGCATGCTAGCGCTAAAAATATCTGTAAATTAGTCAGTCAGTTAAAAATAGCAAAATTTTAACTGCTTAAATCATTTCAAGCAAAAAATGCAAACAAGGTATTGGTTCCAGCCACTCAAATGAATGTGAGCATGAGCTTGTTACTTCTTCTTTGCTAACATACTGCATATCTGGTCAGTGCTGCTTGGATCAAGATATTTTCTTCATATTTTACACATTTTATAGACGGAATGATTGATAAGAATATGATAAGCTGATAAAATGATATAAAAAAGAAGAGCTGTTTGCAGTTTTAGTTCAGGCCTTAGTGACCTCTCGGATATCTGCTGTTCAGTGCATGATCAGAAATGACACACACAGTGATGGTGGTGATGCAGGGGAAGAAACAATATCCGGTTAGAGTCAGGAAGCTGCAGGGTTTGTGACCTGTGTGAGGTGGTGAAGAGAGTGGGGCTCGCAATCCCTGAGCAGGAAGCTGGTGGTCGTACCGACTTACTAACCCCCCATGTGATCTACAGGAAGCGTCATAAAGGTAGAGCAGTCGCTCAGTTTCTCACATGTGGCAGGGACGTTTTTAACTCTAGCCTATGCTGTGATATATAATACTGCATGTGCATGTAACATTCACGTAATCGTACAGCGAACCTTTAATTAGACTCCACAAAACACTTGACACCCGTGCTGTTTAATTCAAATGACACGAACCACAAGCACTGCATTATACAGACTGCATACTACACACAACAAACTAATTGTAGGCTAATTTGTGGGGATGTGTGCCCACAAAACACCGTCAGACCTCCGCTAATGCTGAAGGTGAAACTGGACACTGACCTGTGATTTGAGAGACTTGTTAATGTATTCTCGACTCGGCCTGTTTTGTTGTTTTCTTTGTCACGCACCAGCGATCGTTCGGGGCAGGGCGCCAAATGAGTCTAACGGGAAGAACAGGTTTTGCACTTTTTTGCGAACAGCTGATGATACAGCAGGACCATCTATATGCTCTTTGTACCTCATCTGATTGTCTTTGTCGTCATGAAGATAGAAAGGCATTTGAATGAAACTGCCTTTGTTTTCTCTGGGGATGAAAGTTTCGAGGCCTCGGCATTGAAGGCTTCAGAGTACCTGTGTTGTGTTTCTGACTGCGATGGCTGTGTCATAAAGGAGTGGCAAAGTTCAAGCAGGAAGTCTTACAGTGGTAAACACTTAAGCAAAACTGACTTTGCACACGAGTTAGCTTTGTTTTCCCCTTCTTTCACAATTAAGGATTTTAGTTCTCTGGAAATGATTGTGTCTTCTGACAACCCAGAGACAGACCTTGAGCTGTTCTCTTGACATTCAAAGGATGGCTTAGCAGACAAAGACTGCACCTACACATGTTTTTCAGTGAAATGTGAAAGTGAAATTGAGGCGGTTTGGAATGAAAAGCTCAGACAAACATTATAACAGAGGTTTGTCCTCTTGATGAAACGGCGGCTTAGAGGCTGTTTGATAGTCTTAAGACCTTGCAACGACATGCGCATTTTGTAACAGGGTGGAGTCTGACTTTTGGACTCTTGGGCATACATAATTAAAATGCGACCTCTATCTGGGTCACATGGCATTCACACCTATGTTCATATGTCACGAACGTTTTTCCTCCTCAGCCACATCAAACATCCAGACACTGCGTTCCGTGGCTTGAAGGTGGTAGGGTTAAATATTAGGGAGGTGGCGCTATCATTAAGTATTAATCGGGGATCATTAAGGCTGCTAATGTACTGAAAATGTGAGGCTAATTTTACAATAATGAGTTGCATGGCTTATCTGTTCGCCAGTCAGACAAAAGGGAACAACTGTGCAGCTTCCTCTTAGAAATAAAGATCCCACAGCCTTCAACATTTCATCTTTTGAATGAGTGAATTGTTCTCCAGAAAGCTATGCGGCGCCCAAATATCAGAAGTAAAAAGTTGTCGCAGCAGGAAGTTAAGCAGCATGTGTTAATTTATCCGTATATGTTCAATGTTTGGAACCTCACGAAGCAGTCACCTTAAAGGACCGATTGGTTTTGACTTAACTACTGCAACTGGATGAACTCTCCTGACCAGTTGGCACTCCTTGTAAAACTGCAAAGCCCAGAGGAGAAATTCATGAGTTTTCTCTTTTCATAGAGGAACCTTTAAGGGAACCTGAAGCAGTATTGTTCAGTGCCGGCATTTCCACCGCACAGGCAGGGCTCTGTCTGCTCTTGTTAAAGAGGCGTCAAGTATGTGCTTGTGATAATTGCTTTTTGCCTTTTAAATAAGTCTACTTGGATCTTTCTTCCTTGACCTGGCATATCCGGACGACACAGTGGAGAACACAAGCCGTATCTTTATGTAAATGAAGTCCTGGCTTTAATAAAAATTTGTTTTTCAAGAAAAATCCCAATTGCCAAAAAGTCAAAGGTAACAGTCTTGTGTTTGGGGCTGTGTCATTCTCTTTGTTTGAAATAAAAGGAGACTGAAAAACCCTTATTTTTGCTAGTTATCTGATGGAACAATAATGAAAGCCAGCATGTTGAGGTTGCAGATTGGCCTTCATTTCTGTACCCGTGTTTTCATGTTAACAAACATCATTGACTAGAAGATTGTCTTGTACCTCAGTCTGCTTCTTTCTTTTGCTTTGAGTTCAAATTCTCTAGTCATCTATTGTCATTTTACCTGCAACTTAAGTTAAAAAAAATAGTATCAGGACGTTTGGAATGAATTTTCAACCATCCAGGTCAAAAAATAATCATCTGACATAAAGGTAAATGGACTGTTGATGTTTCAGTCAGTCGTTTATCATTGACGAGCGCCCTTTCATTTGATTATTAAGCTTTATCATTTTCTTTTACTTTCTTTGGCCCTCCATTCATTCTTATTATTTACACTTGTCAGTCACCATCTGTGACGTGGACCATAATGTTTTCCGTGAAACAAGTCTGTACAGTTATCTGTCGTCTGCCATCAGACTGGCTATGCATTCATCATGACACACTTGTTTTGTCTTATGGTATTTGAGCTGGAGGAGGACTGAATGTTTCTGCTGAGAGAGGCATTTGTGTGACTAAAAATTAAGATATAGCCAGTGAGTCTGAACGTGCTGCTGGGAAGGGTTTGGGGATGCCCGTATAAAGATGTGAACTCTGCTGTTTGACCTTATACAGTTGAATGTAAAGTGCGTGTTGTAATCCGTTTGAACGATTCATGGCAAATCCCATAATATGATTGTGTTTCTGTTGCATTTCATAAGAAACCACAGGGAGTAATCCAAGAATACTTTTTTAATTGTATTGGTGCATCGGGTAAATCACATTTTCCAATAACTTTCCAGGAAGTGCTGTTTAAATTTATACTTTTAATGGATGCAACCTTTTCTTCACCTTTCAGCAATTTTTCCAGCTGGTGAAACTAAGAAAACTTGGCCTGAGTGACAATGAGATCCAGAGGCTTCCGCCAGAAATAGCCAACTTCATGCAGCTGGTAGAACTGGACGTCTCTCGAAATGGTAAGAAGAGAAAACGCAACAGAACATTATCGCTCATGCAACGGCATTCATTAGCATTTTTTGTTCATGACTGCCAGGTCATATTTTCACAGTTGAGCAACATCTCCAAATGATCAGTGAATAAATCAAATTGACGGATTTGCTCCACGTCAGTGAAGCTGATGCAACATCATGGTTTGCATTAGCGTAAATCTGTTTGTAGAGACCTGCTCATGCAGCATTTTTCAGTATTTGTGGAGGTTCCTCTTGTAACGGAGCAGGCTTTTCAAATGAGTGCGTGCTCAGGGCTATAGCTGTACTCGTGGAACTGGAGTTACATCTAGTAACCACTGTCTGTACAGCTGTCGCCGTAAATTCAAAAGCCTCATAAGTTAAGTTCAAACCGACATTAGACTATACACACAGTCATGTTTGCAGTGAGTCATAATTGTCATAGTAGATGTGTTTTAAAGAGTGAGAGCTGTGTGTCATAACCGTTTAACAGTAAAACAAGTTTATTCAAGATTAGATTTGCCATTACGGTTGTTGTTTTTGTCCAAAGCAACTCCCTTTAACATGCTCTTTATTTGTTGTTTCACTACAGCTACATCATTTTTTTTTTTTTAAATCTAGACCCTAGTAGATTTATTAAATTGTCTTTTTCTCTCATATAGATATTATGGAAATTCCAGAGACCATTTCATACTGTAAAGCCCTCCAAGTGGCGGACTTCAGTGGAAATCCATTAACAAGGTAATTAAGCCAGACATTGTTGGTTTAAAAACCGATACCTGTCCTCATATTTAATTCCCTCATTGATTTTGTCACTTATTATATTTATAGATCTCCCTACACAGGCTTATTCGTCCAGATTAATTAAATAGTTACATAACATATGTTTGCTGTGTAGAAGAGTCTGCGTTTCCTTCATCTGCACTGTGTGTGTTTTTTACGCTCCTCTGCTGTCGTTAGTAACGTTTACACTCCTGACAGATTGCACATAGTGCGGTTTTCGTTGTGTGGGTGGTGTTAATCAAGTCTAATTTTCACCTCGGCAGGGAGGGAAAAAAATTCCCCATTGTTTTGCGTTGTGGAGGTTAGTGGGTAACAGTGACTAGTAGGTACTGTGGCGCTGGGGTTCAATACTTTTAAAGTGCACGCACACACTGTCTTTCGACAGTAGCAACCTAATTATGCACTTTTACATCAGTTCCTCTTTCAGGAGTTTTATCGTAAAGCTGTCGTTACAACTATGGCTTTACAGGGAAGTGATGTTATGTTGTGCATTTTAATAAATTAAAGTTTGATATTATTTTGCCCTATAAATTACTGTTAAAATAGAAAATATTACAAACCAAAACCCTTTTTTCATTAAATCACCCCAATTTTTTTTATTTTTTGTTGGACTGAGGGCCAGTTCCAGATTTAATTTTAGCGCTGGATGTTGAGTTTACATTAACTTGATTAATTGTTTACATTTAGCTTCACACTTAAGCCAGGGAGCGTGCCTGGGTCCACATTCCAGCGGCAGGTTTCAGGTGAAAGGCCAGACAGGGGGCCTGCTTCACAAATATACAAAACCTTTACAAAACATTTATTTCTGAAGACTTACTTGAATTACTTTAATCTAATAAGATCTTTGCATTTATTGATCCGAAATAGTGTTTTGGATAGAATTACAAGGAAGAAGCAGGCAGTGTAAGTGCAATGAGCTGCCATTAGTAACTGAGATAACCACAAATCAAAGGATGCTAGAAGCATAATTGTATGCTTACGGCTGTGTGACCACAAAGTGGCATCTAAGTATTTCCATTTGGCCAAGGCAAAGCCACATTGCTTCGCTCAATTCATATTAAAGGGTTTGTGTCTTTAAAGTATTGTATTTTGTATAAGCAGACGATGTGAGTGCATACTGTGCTGGGGATCTGAGCACAGTCGTTTTTTTATTTTTGTGTGTCAGGTGCATGTTTGAAACAGACACACTGTACGTAAGCTAGTGGAAATAAATGGCACGTGTCCAGAGGCATACAACGAACTGTCCCTTAATCATTAGATTTGTAATCATTTTAGATTTTAAATGGGAAAAGGGATTTTCCAGGGCAAAGATGAACGTAGTAAGAGTTTATAGCAGCGTGTAGTAATTCAGTCCTGTAGTGTTTACCGTTTAAAAATGCTTTTTAAATCTTCTTATGAATCCCTTTGCATCTCTCATTGTGGCCTCTTCCTTACACCTGCAGGTTACCTGAAAGCTTTCCCGAGTTACGGAACCTAACATGCCTTTCCATCAACGATATTTCATTGCAATCTCTTCCGGATAACATCGGGAAGTAAGTACATTTAATGCCACCTTCACCAGTAAAACATTTCTTCACACTTACCTTTCCCCCTATTTTGCCCCCATCCCACCAGACAACGGTCTCATTCACACCGGGCTTCAGTCTGCTGTGGGGAAAACATTTAATAAGCATTTATTTTGAGGTTAGGTGTCTCTCCGGTTGTCAAGTATTTACTGAGTTTAGCGCCGATTCCTCGGTGCACACGTCGGTCATTGCCCCATTTCTGAAGCAATGTTATGACACTGTGAAGGTTTATAACCTCTGCCACTAAATTGTGAGTAGTAATTCCAATCTAGGTCAAAGCAACATTCGAAACTAGTTGAGTCATCGTTGGGTCTGAAGAGGTTTAAGCGAATGATATAGAAAAGTAGACGTCGTAGCGTTGTCATTAGCCTCTAGGCTGATTTCTGTTGATTACCAACCCTGTTTTCTGACATTTGAATCATCAAAAGTGACGCACGAGAAAAAAATTCTAGGAAGGCAAACTTGTTTTCTGGTAATGAGAGAGAAGTTCATCGTCCAGCAAGTTTAGCCACATTTAAAAATCCCACATTTATTTTAGTCTCAGATTGTTGTAACAAAACAAAAGACATTTATTTAATTCTCATTATAACTAAAGGCAAAAAAGTTTAAACCCCCCCCCCCCTGTGATGTGACCTCTATACATGTTGGTCAGCTCAAATAAAGCACCAAGCGTGAGCAGCAACATTTTTCCTTTTAAAATGCGTTTAACTCAAAACATTCCTCAGGAGTGACACTTCTCCATGTGCGTCTTAGCCTGCAGATAAATTAGTCAGGTTGAGGACTGATGCTGTTTATTTTAGCCAGTGGGCTTGGTGGATCCTCCTACACAGTCAGATAACATATGCTATGGCTGCGTGTTCTTTCTAAAAACAATTTCACAATCCAGATCATTTGCTCAGCTGTCAGTGCACAAAAGTTTTATGGTAAAAGCTGGTGGGAACGGAAATATACGCACAGGATGTCCGAGTGTTTCTCTTGTATTTCTTTCTCCTGATTTCTTCCAAAACAAACCAACCACACCACGCTTTACACCAGGCGGCACCGTCTCCTTGGCTGCATTGTTTGTGTTCATACAAGGTAATGGTGAATCCAGAAGGGCGTGTATGCCAACAGTTCTATTCCTATGAGGTCTTTTTTTATTGTTGAGATCAGCTGTAATTTAATTTAATAACAAAAACTATGTGCTCTTAGGTCAAAGTGCCACAGGGGATGTTTTTAGTAGATGTTAGGAATTCAGGGGCAAAAGGTTTTTAAACCCTTTTACACAGGGATGGATTTAAAGGGATATAAATATTCTGAACGTGCGAAGAATTGATGGCAATTTGAATTTTGGCTGTCTTCATATTACTTGAAAATGAAATACATGCATGAGATGGTGAGTGAGTGAGTGTGATTCTGGTAGCTATTTGCTAATATTAATAGAGTGTGGAGTTAAAAACATGTAAAAGGTTTGCAGTCGTGCTGCTGATCTTTCCGAAGTCCGATCATTATTCTGCTTCACGTTAAAAACTCACTGCTCAAGACTTCAAACAACCATCACAACCCAACTCTAAAATCCGTGAAAGCCATAAAGTCACAGAGGATTTCGGTTCTGTTTGAAATGAATGCTGCATTGGAAACGGCATTAATATTTCTTTTGATTTGTGGTCTGCTTGCTGGCAAACTATGTGCTTCCTAGCAACGCTGTGCTTTTCGTGCATAGGACGGATTTCACTGCCCTCCAGAAGATTTGTCGTGCAGCGAATGCCTTCAGAAATGATTTGATTAAAATCCCAAACGCAACATAAACAATGGCTGCAGCAATTTACATGTGTGTATTTATACCTGATTTCCATTATTTTGATTCCGCGTGCTGCGTCTCAGGGTTACCTCTCCTTCCTCCGTTAGCCTCGTGGTACCGCATGCTCCCCACATATGTCCCATATTTGTCTTGCATAACTCATGACTTAGGGCCTGCTCTATGTCGGGGGGGGGGAGAAGGTAATGAAAACCATAACGCAGTTGGAGCAACACGCAGTGGCTTTTAAGAAGTAGATAAGACAAATGTCCAAGAGGTTAAATTACATCAGTGGGTTATCTGCTAAGATGGCAGGGCTTTCTGATGAGAGACGGCGTGCATGGAAACCTGATGCGGTTAGGTGGTTGTTTTCATCATTCAGCTGATCACTGGAGCCAGAGGATTTCATGCTAGAAGCGGAAGACCGGGAGATTTCTTTTTAATCTCTGGCTCAGTGATGTGCTGTGGCGAAAGAAAAGCACTCCCAGAAAACAAGATTAAGGAAAAAGGGGAAAAAGTAGCCGCAGCATTTCACATTTTCACAGCTGGTGAATCTAGATTTCATATAGACTGAATCTACAGTCAGCTCATGCAAACTTCCTTGGCTCAGGTCAATATTTATTTGCTTTATTTGTCTTTTTAAGCATCTACATCTACAGCTTGTTTTTTTTTTCAGTGAAAAAGTACAGCTAATTGACTATAGCTTGGCAATCCTCAATCCTTTTCCCGATGAGAAAGACACCTTGCCTGTTCTCTCGTACAACACGAAGTCTGAACTGTTTCGTCCGGCTCAACAACATAGACTTTGCACCGTTCCAGTCGGCTGTTGTCATAAAATCGCGCATTAATTGGATCATGAACGGTACTAAAGCGAAGAAAAGTAACAAGATAACAATGTACTTCGGTCTGGAAAAGCCCCTTCGGACATTTTGCTCTACATTTAAAGTATGCAGCGGTTGTTTATGCTGCTGCAATTTTATGGCCGTGATAAGGCTGACACACCTCCAAAGTGCTTCCTGTTTGCAGATATCTGATGGCCAAGGAGACCTTCTGTTTTTATCTGTCATTAAAACTTTTTATTTTGTTTTGGAAACATATCATAATCATCCTTCTTTTTGTCATTGCAGCCTCTCCAACTTGGTATCACTAGAACTCAGAGAAAATGTGTTGACATTCCTGCCAGAGTAAGTATTCAACCAGGCGTGCTGGTTTTTGTGGAAATGTTTGTGCATAATTACGTGTCTGAGTGCAAAGGGAAGGAAGTGCATTTTCTCCAGTTTTACATTCCTAGGAGAAGCATTTTATTTATTGACTGTATTTTAACTTCCATCTGTCGTCCACAGGTCTCTATCTCTGCTTCACAGACTTGAAGAACTCGACCTAGGCAATAATGAATTGTACTCTTTGGTGAGTTGCCTGTTTACTCGGGAGAACGCCACGTTTCGCAAAATAAGCAGACCAAAACTTTTCCCATTTCCTTATCCTTGTTATGCTCGCGTAGATTAGCATCCCTCGACGGGAGGATGGCCATCTGTTTTGGTTTTAATCTTATGTGAGGGGTTTATCTCTGAAGATGAATGATTCACAGTTTCCGACGGAAACGGAAAAAACTCAAGAATTATTTTTGGGTTTTATTTGACTTATAACTCAAGGCTACATTTAGAAAAATGCTATGTAGTTGATATACCATAACACAATTCCAATTAATATGTGTTTTTGACCAATTAAAAGTAGCCATGATTCACACCAGACGAATTATCCTGTGAAACATTATGAGAAACAAATCACTGACACTTTTTATTTTCTTGTTTTTATTCCTGTCTTTCTATTTTTCTGCCTCTAATCTTTCCATTTCCTGCATTTCTTCCCCCTGCACAGCCCCAGTCAATAGGCTGTCTTGTCAGCTTAAAGGACTTGTGGCTGGATGGAAACCACCTGGCTGAAATACCTGCAGTAAGCTTGTCATGCATATGTGTTTTTGTCTTTCTGTTAATTATGGTATTTTATCAAAGTGAACATTTCTGACAGACAAAAAGCTTCCCTTGATAACAGAAGTCTAGTGTTGGATTAATGTCACGCTGTGTTAGCGTACTTAAAATGTAATGTAGTAATTTATTTGCAACATTATCTGAGTATCCCCAGTTTAAATGCATGTACAGATTCTACCGTGTCTCTGCTGCTGTATTATTCTAACGTGTTTGCTCACCACGAGTCTTTGCCCTGAACCTTAGGAGATGGGCAGTATGAAAAACCTGCTGTGTCTAGATGTATCAGAAAACAAACTGGAGCGACTTCCAGAGGAGTTGGGAGGCCTGGTGTCGCTGTCCGACCTGCTCGTGTCTCAGAACAACATAGAAGCTCTGCCAGAAAGTATCGGTGAGTTACACGGCGGCTCTTCAACCTGTTTATTAGAGTGATTGTGCTACCTTGCAAGCTCATGTTGTGTATGTTTGGGCAGTGTTATCCAAAAGGTTGTTTCTCCTCTCACCTCACGTGTTTGTTAAACTCACAGGAGATGAAGTATTGCGTTAACTTAATGTGGC
Organism: Planiliza haematocheilus; assembly: GCA_005024645.1. Lineage (NCBI taxonomy): Eukaryota > Metazoa > Chordata > Actinopteri > Mugiliformes > Mugilidae > Planiliza > Planiliza haematocheilus. The sequence goes on along the minus strand of SRSE01001339.1, from coordinate 7,637,449 downwards.
TAGCTGATATGCAACACAGAAAAGATAAATATGCAAGCATCCATTGCTAATCCGTGCAAACGAGGATTTGTTATGTTAAATGCATACATTTTCTTTCATTGCAGGAAAACTAAGGAAACTCTCAATTTTGAAAGTCGACCAGAATAGGCTAATGCATCTTCCAGAGAGCATTGGCAACTGTGAAAGTCTTACTGAACTTGTGCTCACGGAGAACCAGCTACAGGTTTGTTTGTTGTTGTTTTTTAAACGGTACATATCCCTTAGTATGGAACAGGACAAGTTGTATGTTCGACAAGACAATATGAGGGATGTATTTAATTTAAAACATTATTGGATAAACTTGTGCAGAGATTGGTCTTGACTGGCACATCGAGGCAAACTGGGAAAAAAATAAATTCTATAGCCATGGCTGACGTGCAGACTGTTGACGTACATATGTTTAAAGTTAACCTAAATACATGACATGCAGACAACCGCATCTTCCAAATTACATTAAGTCTGCACATTTCTTTTTCACTCTAATCTAATAGTCTGCATCAAAACCACACCCATGGTGAAAAATTTACTTTTGAGTTCACGTAAAGCATACAAGAATCAACTCTTTTTTTTTTATGCTAGGCTATGCTAACAACACTGGCACAACCTGTGTTTCCAAATTTAGGAATATGTCGTTCCTAAATTTATTTTGTAGTGATACAGAGAGTGTCATGGATACGCAGTGAGTGAAACAAAGCTGTGCACACATGGCCACTCCTACCACTTTCTTTCTAGTTGTGTGGTGATAAATGAAAGGATTGTGAGCAACAAAGTGCATGAAAGCCCTACACTACTTCACACTGCTGAAATGTAGACCGTTTTATTGGGCATAGTCATTTCCTTTTTACAGATAAACTGATCAATAGAGCAGACCGTTTTAATGAGTCTACACAAATGAGGAAATTAAATACTTAATGTGCCATTTTTTCTTTATAAACGGGTTTCTGTGGAACGTCATCACCAGAGTAAGCTATGGGGGGAAAGCGGCTCGTCTTCTTCTTGGCATATCTCTGAAGAAGAAAATAAATGAATGGAAAATGTGTGTGGTTTTGTGTAGTTTAGGGATTTGGTTAATATTTCACCATTTCAGAAAGCTAATTGATTGACGTTCTCTGCATGGTCTGAACTACAGGGCTTCCCAGAGCTGGCTGTGTGTCATATGTTTCTCATCAGGAGAGGATAAAGGGGCAACAAAAGTTCTGTTCAGTTTATTGACAAACCTGATAACTATCCTAATAGTCGGCTATTTTAAGTCAACAACTACTGATATAACAACAGTTGACTACAATCTTACCAAAGTGGTGTTGCCCCCTGAGTGCTTGTGTGCTGCTCTTATCTGTGAGCATGAAACCCGTCTTTAAAAACCTCTCAAGCTCATATTGATGTTTTTTTTGTTGTTTTGGTTGCCGTTGCAGAGTTTGCCTAGGAGTGTCGGGAAGTTGAAGCGACTCTCCAACTTCAACTGTGACAGAAACCAGCTAATGTCATTACCTAAGGAGGTAAGCTCTTCATTTACAAATTATCTCACTCAGATGTAGGACCTAGTTCGTTGAGGGACAGCTGACAACCAAACGCTTTAACCACATGTCCACCTAAATTTAATCTAAATTTTTTTCCCTGACCTGCAAACCTAAACATGTTGTACACTGACTGGTTTTTAGTGATGTATTGACAAAAAGTGGCACCACTTTACACCGATAAGGCATAACATTATGACCAGAGAAGTGAATAACATTGACCATCTTGTGCCAATCCAGTGTTCTGCTGGGAAACTTTTGGACCTGGCATTTGTGTGGATGTTACTTAGACATGTAGCACCCACCTAGATCAGACCAGGCACCCCCACCCCATAGCAATGACACTCCTTAATGACAGCAGCCATTCCCAGAAGACACACGCACACAAAAAACAGTTTAGAAACATCTCAAAAAAACATGAAGAACAGCACAAGATGTTGACCTGACCTCCAAATGTACTAGATCCCAAACTGATCAAGTATCTGCGGGATGATCCACAAAGACCCCCTCCCCTCAGCTCATAGGAACCAAAGGCCCCCACTAACAACATCCTGTTTTCAGACGCTAAAGGACACCTTCAGAAGACCCATGTCCGTTCTCTGACGAGTTAAACTGTTTTGGAGGCACAAGAGAGACCTACACAATATTAGGAAGGTGGTCATAATGTTATGCCTGATCTGTGTAGTTCACAGTGACACAGTGAAATTCAAATAGTTTTCGGTCCCTTCGTGTAACGTCGTTCAGTGAGACTGGTGTTATTTTAATATAATGCTTTAATGCAAGATATTGCGATTAGATTTCATTCTACCGAATTAAAACTCAACTAAAGTTCATTCCCATTCGCCTCAACAATGCTCCCGCTTGTTGCGCTCCCTCCTTCCATTTTCACTTCTCCGTCGTCTGCCTGCCTCAGCCTCGGCCGTGCCTTGAGTGTGCCCATTGTGTTTGTATGTGACATTCTTTTCTAACCTCTTGTCTGTTTTAAGTGAAGGCACGCCTGGTTTAAAGCTCCATCTGAAAGACCATTGTGTGTTATTGATGAAAAGCCTGCAGTGTCTAGAGAAAGAAAACAGTTCAACACACTTGGCCTAGATAATGAATAGACGCCATCACTGTTGTTTGTTTTTTTTCACAGAGGCATTGCATGACATCTCTTAACAGTGACAGCGTTTACTTGACCATTGACCCAGTTTTATTTACTTTAATTGCTCGTAACACTTTTCTTTTGTGGCTGGATTGTTGTTGCTTTCATGAGAACAAACATCCATTACAACTGAATGTATTCCTGCGCGTGAATGCGTTGAGCACCTATCACTTTTACTAATCTCATGCGCTTAACCTGCACCTTTTAGCATGATGAACCTAGCTATGTTTGTTAACATGTGTCTCTGAGCAGATTAATAGGTTACAAGTTCAGATGGTCCATCAGGCCTTTGTGTTGTCTGGCTACTAAGCCTAATTGTTCCTAATTTTAGGTCCCTCTGCCACATCTCATTGACATTTCATTGGTTTGCTGTCAAGATCACCAATTCTGGGACAAAGTGCCCAACTGCTGACAATAGATTTACTCTGGTTTGTGTTGGTGGGGGATTGTTAAAAAAAATCTGCATGTAGGTTGCATTTTAATACTAAGAAACGCAGTAATTTGCAATTTTATGTGATGATTGAAAATGTCTTTATCTGTTCTGCGATCGACGTGCAGCCTGATCATTTTGTCTCTCCTGTTATCCAGATCGGGGGCTGCACCGGTCTGAATGTCTTCTGTGTACGAGAGAACAGACTGACGAGGATACCGTCAGAGCTGTCCCAGGCCACAGAGCTGCATGTGCTCGACGTCTCTGGAAACCGGTACGCTCACTGGCACAGACGGAGACTGTAGAACCGCTCCTTCATAATCAGAAGTAGTGTAAAGTGAATTGAATGATGAGACATGAGTTAACTTTAGTTTCATTGTACTTGTACTTCTTCTCTCTGGTTTGCAAAGATCATTATTCTTGTTATTTCATCCGTCAGAGCTTGTCTCTGCTTTTGTTTCTACGCCTGTACCTGTTTTTCTCTAAGCTTTGTCTTCGGAGAAAGCTGCACATATCTGCTGCTTGAGTCACACTCAGGCATGTCCAGCTCTGTGTCTGGAAAGAGCCCCCCCCCCTCACACAGACCAAACAACTGCCCTTATCCAGACTGTGTGTTTTGGAGATGAGAACCAGTAGGTACGCGGTGGGCTCCTGATGCCATGATTAATTTCCGGTCTGTGTTCAGGCTCACCCACTTGCCGATGTCTCTGACCACTCTACGACTGAAGGCCTTATGGTTGTCGGAGAACCAGTCACAGCCACTCCTCACCTTTCAGACTGATGAGGATCCCGAGTCAGGCGAGAAGGTGCTCACCTGCGTGCTGCTGCCTCAACAGCCCTATGAGCCAGACAATAAAGGTAATTATTTCTGTCAAGTTGAAGCCTGACAGTCAGGAGTCTTTGAGTAACCACAAATCATCTGTGCAGTCAGGAGCAGCAACTGATTTTTTTCTAATTTAAAGGCCTGATTGTTCTGTAAATACATTACATGCAAGCAGATCAGCGTCTCCATGCTCTTAAAGTGACGCACTTCTTTTAGAGTGAAAGGAGGACTTGGTGCCAGCTCTATGACATTTGAGTAATACTCCTCATCAGTACTTGCATCGTCTCAGAGTATTTAGTGCCCTGCGGTTTTGATGACAGTATCACATGATCTGCTCCGGGAAGCACAGCGTGTTCCGTGCCCTCTGATCCTTTTCCTGCAGTATCTGTTGATTATGAGGTCCTGTAAGAGATCACAGCGCTTCTAACAGATCAGGCCCTCTCCCGTCCCTTAAGGCCCTCCTTGGTTATGTTTTTTTTTTTCCAGAAATGTGTTGGATCGGACGGCTAAAGAGGCTTAGTAGCGGTTGGCCTGCTGCCATTAAAAGCTCACCCACTGGGTGGAGAGATGTGGCCGAGGGCCGGCTCTGTCTCTGCCTAGTACAACAGTTTATTGTAGTAACTTTCCTGTGCTGTCATCCACACATTTGCCTTGATCTGTGTAGTACTTATGGTCGATTATGAATTGCTTTTCATTTGAAAATATGCTTTTTTTTTTTTTTTACCTCAAAAATAACTGAATTGGTTTTGTGACGTCTTGTCTTGTGAAGGAAATGCAGCAACTGGTGTAGTACAGGCGATTGAGGTTGAGGCTGGGGGCAGGGAAGATTGTGTTGCTGTAAGCCTGTGACTAAGCTGGGATTTGAAACTGTGATCTGGCAGTTTCAGGCTCTCTTATTAGCGCTGGGTTGTGTGACAGCTTTCATTCCTTGCGTTGGCAGCTTGCAGAGAAGCAGTCGTAACAACTGTATTGATTTTAATCCGCTAAAATATTCACTTGAGCTTGCACTTGAACTTTAAGTTTTTGTCTGAGCATTTCCACGTGTGCATGAATACCACCGACACATCATACGCTGTCTCTTCTTTAACATCCCCAGGCTCTGATAACCTTACTCGCTTTGGAGCCTTGGAGAGCTTGGTGAATGACATGGCCGATGAAACGTGGGACAACAAGGCCGTGAACAGGATCAGCGCCATTCACTTCCTAGATGATGGTGATGAGGAGGAGGATGATGACACGGTGAGAGCAGCAAGCTCAAAGGCATCATATCGCACACAGTGATTTACTATTTACTATTGTAAAACGATAAATCCAAAACCAAAACCATGAATTCCTCATCCCAAGACCTATTCCCTGTGTGTCCAAATACATCTAATTGAGCATCATGGTTCCCTGAGTGTTCTTTATCCTTTAATGTTCGTATTAGAGAAGCAGGATTAGCCTACAGGTATTATAGGCTAAATGCTATCAGCAGTATGCTTACAGAGCGACGCCACTAAAACTAGACATTTTTAGCTCCAGACTTAAACAAAAAAAGATCAATATCTGAAATAGTTTGAGTTGTTGCTTAGTCACTTTGTTTTTAACTCGCCTGCTTTTAACTCGCCTGCACTGAGCTTTTCTCCTAAAGCAGGTTTGTTCTGCAGCTTGTAAAAGAAATGCACCAATACTCTGAATCTGTTCCCCCCCACACAGGGAACACTACTTAGACGGGCCACGCCTCACCCTGGCGAGCTGAAAACTATGAAGAAAGCGGCCGAGAACCTCCGCAACGACATGAACGCCGCCAAAGGCCTGGACTCCAACAAAAACGAGGTCAATAACGCTGCAGACAGAGTGACAACGTCTGTGTGACCTTTACCTCAGAAATGTTTTTTGTTTTTTTTTTATTTTTAAAACCTCCTGTGTCTCGCCGTGTTGTCCTGCACATCCCCCTGCAGCCCCCATTTTTGTTTTTTCTTTTACCTACAAACCCCGGTGTGGCCTACCCCTTCCTGTGATTAAACCCTGGGACGCCTGTAACCTTCCACCATCTCCAGTCCTGTGCGATACATGCTACCAGGGCCGCCGTGCCTTCCTCTTTTTAAATAATGTCCACAGCAATAATCTGCACAGAGATGCTCATTTTAAAAGAGATTTTTAAAAAAGATTTTTTTTTAAAATGACTCTTTTTTTTTTTTCTTTGTTTTTAAATATATTTTAGGTAGTTGCACTATAATAAATCTTTATAATATGGTCAGACCTTCTTAAATGTATTATATATTGTTCTATATCTTTTTTTAAAACACTGGGTGAATACTTCTTTTTATACTTTGGGGAAACAAAAGCAGGAGTTTTTGGACCTACTGATTGAGGAGTATTGTATAGTCTCTTGTGAATATGGATACTTTTATATTTTTGGCAGCTCAGATGTAAATAAAAATGTATAGCAAATTTCTTTTTCAAACTTGGTACAATTTCCTTTTTTTTTTTTTTTTTTTTTTTTTTTAAATCAAAGCCATGAACAAAACAAAGTCACTAATGTCTTATTCGATCCATATAATTGTCATTGGTTGAGCGGATGGCCTTGGATCCCGTTTTTTTTTTTTTTTCATTTAAAAACATTTACACCTCCTCTTTTTTTTGGATAATAAATAGATACATCAATTAAGTACTGCACATCAAACTTTAAATTACTCGTCTGCAGTGTAATTATGCAGAAGTAACAATGCTGTCGTATTTATATGTGCCGTGCTTTACTGCTTTGCGATGTTTTTCCAAATAGATGCCAAAAACAGCTGTATTTTTACTATTACTATTTTTTAAGATTTCTTTCCCTTTAGCAGAGAGTACTGTACAGAATAATCACAGAGGTGTTGGTGTTGAGGAAGACGCCAAAAGGGTGGCATCCTTTAAAAATGCAGTTGTTAAAGTTCCACTTTAATGCACTTCTCAGCGTTGCTCAAATCTTCTCATTCGTTTATAAATGGTACAAGATAAATTGTATTATTTTGTTTTTAAACTGATTGCAAAAAAAAAAAAAAAAAAAATACTGACCAGGGAAATTGGTTCAACTGTTGGTTTTATGTTTTTAATTATTTCTCTGATCAAACTGCACAAGATAGATCTCACGTGGAGATACGGAGGTTTGGATGACTTTTTAACCACTGATCAATAAAAACGAGTGCAACACTAAACATGCTTGTTATTCCTTTAATTTATATTAATCAGCCCGTTAAAGAAAATATCAGTTACTTTCTTGCTTGATGTCACCTCGGCTAATAGAAACCGAATTCACTTGACATACAGATATAAATATGGAGGTTTTTTTTTTAACTACCCAGTGTCTAAAATAATCTGTTAAGTAAACTAGCTTGTTGAGGCAGTACAATAAAATCCACTTCCTGACCCTTTCATTGCTTTCTCTTGTCTGTCCAGTAGTGCATGATGTTGCCGTAATGCGCTGCCAGCATGTGACTTGTCTGCCCTGCACGTACTGCATGTTGTACTGATACTAGCATGCTTTATCTATAATGCATACCATATATATATTTATATATGTATATGTTGTGGTCACCACGTCACAAACGGTGACTATAAGAATTGCATCATTCTAGTTTGCAGCTCTCATGCAAAAGCTCTTGCACCTTGATATCGAATTTGCCTTGCAAAGATGAGCACGCTATCATTATTATTTCAAATACAAATTTGCTGCTACATTAAAAAGTATCATCTATGAAAATATTTGTTATTTAATTGGAATCTTTTACTTAGTGGCTTTGCACTACAAGCAGTAAACTCTCTTTACCACTGAATCATTCATTCAAAAGAAGAAAAGTTTTGGCAGGAGGCAGAGAAAGACAAAAACAAATTAAGCTTTAAACATACAGCTTCTACACTGCCTACTTTGAAACAAGCGCTGTATTATGGATGGTGGAGCTGGACTTTATTCTTCACTGATTTTCAGCTCAGGATGAGCTCTGAGAAACCATGCTTCACATGCCCACTGATCTATTACTGTCACTACTTATTTCCTTTGAGTCGCTGACACTGAAATAAAAGTTGTAGCAACAGGTGGTTTCTTCTGATTATCTCCAGGAGTGTAGAAATCCTCATACTAACCCGTCCCTCAGGACCAGTTGCCAGAACTGGCCCATCCCAGGCTTCAGGTGGGTGGCAAACAAAGAGTGTCTGCCGGGAAGACCTCATCTGTTTCTGGCCAGCAACAGTGTGTGTGGTGGCTGCTCCAGGGCTGGGAAGGACAAAGAGGAAATTGAACAACCCGAGGAGGTCGGTTTTCCAATTTAGCTCCTCGTGCAGACTTATACATATTTACCAGCCGCATGCTGCAGGTTCCCACTTGTTCTAGATTTGCAGATGCCCTTTCTGACAAAATGCTCAGCTAATGGAGAGTTTCATCCCCTGACAGTCTGTCATTTTGTGAGTCAAATAAAAATATTACCCTCCGCTGATGTGTCTCTCTGTCAGACAGTAAAAGCATCAAATTATCTCTCATCACCAGGACGGCGCGGGCCAGCTGTCACAGGGTGATGCCTTACTGGCTCGATTTCGCCATCAGAGAGGTGAAACCCAAGAGGGCAGGACATTTCAACATCACAGAGCGCTTAATGCAGGGTCTGGTCTCCATGGAGACCCCTTCCAAAACATAAAGATCACATCCATCACAGGGAATCCAAAATCTTCTGTGGAGAAGACAGAGAAGATCCTTCCTCAGGAACCGTTCATCTCCCAAGTGCCATTAAGAGTAACGTCACACCGTCATTTTTTTAAAGCTCAGGGTTTGATCAAACCCTGAGCCCTGATTGTGGCAAATTGTTGCTAATCATCTTTTATTTTTTATCTTATTACTAAATGCTATGTTGTATTGCTTCAATCAGGCCCCCAGAGCACATAATTATAGCTTTACATTTATAATGAAACACTCCTCTCTTAGTTACAGATCAAAGTGTCTGGCCAGAGGGGTAGTTTGGGAATCAGCATTGCTGGCGGAAAGGGCTCTTTGCCTTACAAAGACCATGATGAGGTGAGTGCTGGTGGAGGGGAGAGGTCTCAGTCATTAGTGTGCCCTCGTTTTTGCTGTCTGAAAGAAGACGATGCAAAGACGCAGCCCCCAGAGCGTCTGATGGTGAAATGTATTCATCGGCAAATTTATTCTTTTCTTTCAGGGAATTTTTATCTCCAGAGTAACTAAAGGGGGGCCGTCGGAAAAAGCTGGAATCCACGTTGGAGATAGATTGCTGGAGGTAGGATGGGAATAACATTTCTAATAATTGTTCATAATTTCTGATTTATTGGCTTTTAAATATTCAACCAAGTGAAATATAGTGGAAATTATAAACGTCCTTCAGGAAGAACAATAAAAACTCCTGTTGGTGTTCCTCTTGTGACCACTGGAGGGCATCATAAGACCAAGACAGGAGCTGGGGCCAGCATGAGATGGAGAAATAGGAACCACTAACTAAAAAATAAATAAACTTTAGATATAATAATATTTTCCATAGGCAGCCTAAGCTGTGTGTCCAGGTGTCAATCTTTCCACCTCTGACTCCGGCTCCTGTTTACCGGCACTAAAAGTATAATGCATCCATCCAGGTCAACGGCCTCAGTATGCAGGGGGCGACCCACCACCAGGCGGTCAGTGCCCTCAGGAACGCTGGGAGCTGCATCAAGATGAAAGTGCTGAGAGAGAGGCTGTTACTACGAGAGGTGGGTGAACTGCTGCAGGATCCTCAGAACGCGACGGGACGGCAGCTGTGCAGCCAGGAAGGCGGGGGCCCGAGAAGCAAACAGGCCCAGATGGAGAGCGCAGAGAACTGTTTGTCCAAGAGGATAGAAGCGGTTGTCTGCAATGGCAACGGCATTGTGAGTGGTTTACTCTAAACATAAAAGAATGCTGTTTAAAAATGTGGATCATACCTTCAAAGAAAATCCCAAACCCTTTTCTATTTGCTTTGCCTACTTCCTTTTCTTTTTGTGTTTCAGTCTGATTTGGAGAGTGATCTTAACAGGACGGTGTCTGAACTGGAGGCAGAGGTGTTAGCAAAAAGAGATTCACTTCAAGGGGGCAAGCATATGATGACAGTAAGCAGTTGTCTTTTCTTTACGACATACGACAAATTACGTCGTCTCACACTGAAGGCTCATTTTTCATAAGCAAATTTTAAGACAGAAATATTGGGATATTGACCGAAAAATCCAACATCTGTGAGACATATATCATAATCTTTCAGCGTCTGTCCATCATACTATATGACTGCTCGCCTATTTTCCACCTTAATCATGTTTCCCTCTGTGGCAATCATCTGACAGATCCCCCGGATCATCCTCACTCATCCCTCTACCTCAGATGAAGACGTGGAGCCCTTGACACAAAGCCTCAGCAGAGAGCTGCCACATGACATTGGTCCTGACAAACACGCACACTCTGACTGTTACGACAGTGCTTTCTACCCACCCTGACCGTGGCGAAGAGCAACAAAGATGAAAGGACACGGACTGTTTCTGCCGAGCCCATTGTTGGAATGTGTTTTCTACTGTCGCTGCAATGCTTTGTGAGACTTATTTGCTTGTTAAACTACATTGAAAGGACTGTAAAGACCTCTAATTGCGAAATGCATAATGTTAATGAAAGATGCTGGTGTCCTCTAATTCAAGTTATGTGCTGGCAAAAGCCATGGCAGTGTGAAGCCCTTCAACTTTTTATAGTCCGTGCCCAGATAAAAATGCCATAAGGCTGAACAGAGTGCACAGCAGGGAGGCCAAGACCTGCAGAGGACCGAGACAGACTGAACTCTGCTTCACATCTTCACACACCTGCTGTATGGACTATATCCAGACTTGTAAGATTATACACTGTGCAGCAATGTTTCGGAAATGAAAAGGGAACCGACAAAAAGAAGAATCTGTAATCGTGCTTCCAAAGCCTAGAAACCAGTTAGATGTGAACCTGCCTTGTATTTATTTGACAGCTTTTATACTCTCACAGTCACAACAGTTAATCGTTCTGTGTTCACTTTTGGAATAAAGAGTAAATATTTTCAATCTTTCCTTTTCTTCAGAGATGAATGCCGATCGGTGCATTAGATGAGCGTGATAAGGTGAGGACCTGCCTGCAGCTCAGCGAAAGAGACCTGTTTTGTTTTGTGGTTTGGGACTGTGTTGAAGTGGACTTACCATGTCCACCCACTGGATGGTTGCCCTCACAAAAAACATCACAGCTGTTTATTTAACGTGATGCCGTGTAGCGAAAACATTGGAGCGATAATCCTCCAGAGACGCAACTTGTTAGAAAGCACATCCAGTGTGCGAAATTCAATCCAGAGTCAATTACTGGCAGGTCAGACACATATTGTGAGACTTGTCTGCTGCAAGAGTGTTCATGACAGACTGGAGAGGGATAAGCATGGATTTAGATGACTCAGTAAGAAGACAAGGACTCTGAACATTTGCTTTATAATCAGACTGCAGCTGAATATTTCTCATTTATTTTTTATATTTCTTAATAATATTTAGCCTCCTAAACGTAGCATATTGAGAATAAAAGTAACACTAGGTAAAGAATGATTAATACAGAGGGTTACCATTAGCCTTAAATACTCTGATATGACAGCATACAACTTTTAAATAAGGGTTTTCTTTTTTCCTTATAAAAAGAGAAGAGACAAAAGAGATTCTTCAAAACCAACAACAGATATGGGAGAAACTGATCAAATGGCATTTTTATCTGCTAGTTAGCTAACAAGCTAGCTACGTTCAGTTTTAATTCCACAAAACTACATTAGGTTTTATATTTACAGGTAATTCTTTAGTAATAAAATGAGATAAAACCAGCTCATCTCCAGTGATAGCCTATTTTCTAGAGTTAGCTGTGGGCTAACATTTGTAAAGACACTTTAGCTAGTGCCTCGATATTTGAGATAGCTCTGCATCATAAAATGTTTTATCTTGTATTGTTAAAGCTGAAAACATAGGCAACTGGAAACAGCATTTTCATTATTAATGGAAAAATGATACCTGGTTTTGGCTGGCTATAGCTACAGCTAACAGCAGTTAGACTGTTTGCTAGCTAAAACTAAAACAACTATCGAGCACTGTGTAAGCAAGGATGCACTTTTTTTATTTTTATTTTTTTCAAAATGGGTTTAATCTTTCATGGCTATCGCAATGTTTTAGTTGGGAAAACTTGACGAAGTGCAGTACCTGGGTCAGCCCATTGTTTGTTTAGACAGATTTTATTGTGAAGTTGAGATAACAATTGTACCATAAGTGTGTTCTTAAAACATAAGCTAACTATAAGAGCAAAACTTTGAAAATGCTGCAAATACAGAATTGACCTTAATCTTACTCTAAAACTAATCTTATGCACATCTGAACCAGTCCAGTAGGCCTAACATGTTTCACCTTAAAAAGTAATGATTTACACAAAAAAGGTTGTGCTAGTAGTAGGTGTGTGGCGTATTATGCTGCGTTCACTCTAGCAGCAACAGAGCAACAAGCTACCATTCATTTTGAATGAAGTCGGCAATATAAAACAAACGATCCATCCCTGTTTGTATGACAGGTGTGATGCGCTATAACCTGAACTCCAATAAGTCTGTTACACGTTAACAAATAAGATGCCTTTGAGCAACTTTCTCTCAGATGAATGAGTCACCAGCTTGTGTTATACAGATGCCCCTAATACGTCAATGCACACCTGTTCTCACACCTATCCGTGAGGTGCAAAAAAAAAAAAACATTCCAACAGAACAGAAAATGTGCAAGTTAGCTCATTTTCAACACCACTGATGGATAGTTGGTAGTAAGGATTCAAGGATTCAAGGATTCTTTATTGTCATTTCTACACATGTTGGTACATATGAAGGGACGAAAATGGTTTCTCTGGTCCCGTTTCAAGCCATAAGTAAAGAAAAAGACACGTATAAATATAGAAAAGTATAAATATAGAGAATAAAATTAGCTAACTGTACAGTAAATAAAAACTATGAAATTGACAACACAAGTCAACGACAACAACATCATAGATGTTTACAGCTATGTCCATCAATTCTCTGCCCCTTGCAACCACCTTTCACTTGCAGTCTGTGCAATTGGCTCGTTTTTGTATTCTGTTGTGTTTTCTGTGTTTGCATGATTTCGTGAAGATGAACCATGATAATCCCCATACACGCATCGTGTGTCCCTTGCCGTTGTGGTGCACTTTTTCATCATCTGAAAATCCATTCATCTAGTGTAGACCAGATAATAATAAGGTAAAGATGATCCGAATCCATAATTCTGCCAGAAGCCACTGTTTATTCACGTGATCATCTCTGTGTCACATGTTGTTCAGAATACAGATTAAATAGGGTTTTATTTCTCAGTCGGAAGTTCTTTTAATATCCGATAAATATTTCAACACATAACAATAAACGCTCTATATTTGGAATCCAACTGTTTAAACTGAACAAAGTAATCAACGATGGATTCATGGAACTTGTAAATTGCTGTAATCAAAGACACCTCCACTGGTATTCACTGTGGGCTCCCACCAATGTAATTCACTTTCATTGTCAGTGAATTTTCTCGAGGATAAAAGATGTGACTTCCTGTCTTTTCCTCATATGCATGGGGACCCACAACACAGGACTGTCATGTAATGGTTAAAGGCAAAAATTCAAGAATTGTTCCTGTCAGAATTAGTTCTGCCATCCTCTCATGTCTCTTGAATGAATAAGATGAGAAATCAAAAGATTCCCTGCGCGCACAACACCAGAAGTAAAAGCAAGAGGAACAGGTGGCGGTATATGCTTTGTCTTGCTGCGACTTTCTCTGTGTGCTGCTTCCACAGACAGACAGACAGACAGACAGACAGACGGGGGGAGGGAGACATCGGGGTGGAAACAGACAAGAACAGCTGTGAGAGGGATGAGGAATGTAGTGTACGTAAAGGATTAGCATCCACTCACAGAGGTCTGCTTTCACTCACTGATAAGGGAGCAGAGAAGTCGATGTCGTGCCAAACAAGCACGTAAATGAATTTGTTTCAAGTTTGATAACCCGTCACTGGAAACATGCTGAGGTGCCTCTGTCACATCAGTCAGCTAGCGCATATGTCAGGGGGTCGAGTAATCTGGAGACTGAACGCAAATTTTTGAATCATTTTCTACAATCTCAAGTTTTCATAAAATTCTGCATTATTTAAAGACTTAGTGTGGTGCATCTTCTATCATCTGTCATATCAGATACCTGCTAACAATGTAAAAGTAACCTTTTATTCAAAAGAAGTAATTGTCATCCAGATCTACATTTTCTCGTCACCAAGTTGAGAAAAATATGACAGATTCTTGAAATTCTTGACAATTTCATGTTGTATGCTTTTTTTTTCTTTCTAAGCTGTTTTTTCACAATCATTGTCAACACAATTATGTCCCCATCCTTCTGTTTTCAGCATAATTGCTGTCATTCTGTGGCTATAGATAAAAAATGACAGACTGTGGATGGGAATACACAAATCGGTCAGGTTGGAGTGAAGAAGAGCGCGCGTTGGAGAAAATACAATACAATGAAACAATTAAGGCAGTTTTTCCCCCCCTCGTTTGTGTGTGTGTCGCTTGTATGTAGTCCCTGGTGGGAACATTATTACTGGTGCCCAGCAGGCAGACTGCTGTCTGCAAGCTATTTGTGGCTATTATGCGTCTATAAAAGGAAATCTGCTGGGCGATACGCACACCAAGAGCAATACACTTTGAACTTTATGAGAGGGGCTGGAAAGAGGGCATCTTGCTTTCCACATCTGCTTTGATCAACAATCTTGTTTATGCAGCACGGACACAAGCTTGCGGATGGAGAGGCATTTGGAGCAGAAATGGACAGCTTGAATAATTACTTGGGAAAGGTAAGAGGGCTCGGTATTGTCTGCCCGTTCTTTCTGCTGACCTTTGTAGTTGCATGGGGATTTAAATTCTGTTTTTAGATTACTATTTTACCTCAAAGCAAAACCCTCAAAGGTAAACTCAAGAATTGAGTTTTGATGCATCGACGCTACCGACCAGACTCCCTGTTGTGACCTCTAACAGCCGTGTCTGCCTTCCAGGCTTACACACATAAACACATAGACGCATTTTAACTCAGTCACGGCTACTTGATACTTAACCTGCTATTTCCTGTAACACTAGGCTGAATACTGGTCACTGAAACTGTTTCGGATGCATTTGAACGCTAACTATTACTATTAAAAACCTATATGTTCTAAACATTAAAGCATATGCATCAATTTAATGTTAATACTTAATTAAAAATTACCCCAGAAACATCTATTTAAGTCACTGTTATGTCTTGTTTTGACTTTAAGGTCACATGGCTGACCTTATGTCATTTTCTCCTGATATTGAACATTGCTGAAATTTGGGCTTTTCTCTTACATTTTTTATGTTTGCGTGTGAGTCATCGTGATATTTGTTTATTATCTCGACACACATCTCAGCGTGCTCAGTAGCAGTTGGCTGTGGGCTATATTTGCACGACCGTATCTACTCTGGAGGGGAGGGGCTGAGTGTTTGTCTGTAATTAAACTCTTTACTTAGTGACACACCCAAGTGTTTATGCTTGTACCGTGGGACAACATGAACTAGCCTGATATAGAGTTTAACATCTGCGGCCTCAGGTTTACAGCGGTAATCACTGCAGCTGAGCATTGAGATTATATCTAATGTTAAAACGTTGAAAGTCATATAGAAGATGAGCTAAAACTGCATAATAGTGATGATGAAGAAGATGATTTGCATACGATAGTATGGTAGTATGAGAGTTATGTATTTACTTAAAGTACATGAGTCACTTTCTATAGGTCACTATTTGTGAGAGTCTCTTTAAAGACCCCCCACACAGGGTGGTCTCCTTCAGGAAGTGATTTAGTGCTGCTTGTATTTAGTCTTCGGGACAGGTCCGACATGCCACAAGGCATAACTGAGTGAGGGCGCGCACTGAGGCGACACATCGCACACAGAAACGGCATGGCCGGAAATGTGATCTATGAGGACGGCATGACCTCGGCAACACACAACACGATTAAACATTCAAGCGGGCTCCGGTGGGCCAGGAGGGAACACACACTTTAACCTTTCACCGTGTTAAGTTACTCTGCTATGGCTACAGAGGACAAGCAAGCCTGCATGGGAGTTTCGTAATCACGCAAATACATAAACAAGTTTATGAGGCGGCGCGTGATTATTTTAGCCGAGGGATTTGTTAAGTTTCTGTAATTGTTCGCACGCTTGGATATTTTGGATATCTGAAAGTCTCACAGCTCAGGCAGTCACTAAAAACATTGCTGGCAAAGGTTAAGGAAATGTCGAAATATTAAATAAAAGTACAAATATAAGTGAAACTAGAATAGTCAGTGTTAAATCACAACCGTATGGACCTCTGTTAACGATGCATTATTGTTCAAGCAAACATATTGCAGCTATATATAACCTCATTATACATGAGTGTGTGTGAAAAATATTAAATTACTGACAATGTTTAAAAAAAGGGCAACGTTAGACTCAGTATATTTATACGCTAAACATCTCTTCCCACATGTCCTTTCCTTTTAATATAAATAAACCAGAGATGCCACAGATACGATAGAAATCCTGCAGTAAACTAAATATCTGCTGTTACCTTGTCATTATGCCATTATGTATTATAATCTGTAAATGGTAAC
Organism: Planiliza haematocheilus; assembly: GCA_005024645.1. Lineage (NCBI taxonomy): Eukaryota > Metazoa > Chordata > Actinopteri > Mugiliformes > Mugilidae > Planiliza > Planiliza haematocheilus. The sequence continues at coordinate 7,620,811 of SRSE01001339.1, read as the reverse complement.
AACTCTTTGACAGAAACATTTTTTTTGTTCTGTTTCAGATAAAGTTTGACATTAGTTTTGCTGTGAACGATGAATGAAACACAAACATGTTGACTGCCCAGTGAATTTATTTGAACGTCTTTATAAGCCTGTATAACGCATGGATAGATAGATAGATAGATAGATAGATAGATAGATAGATAGATAGATAGATAGATAGATAGATAGATAGATAGATAGATAGATAGATAGATAGATAGATAGATAGGTTTTATTTGTCACATGCACAGTTATACATAGTACAATGCACAGTGAAATGTATTGGAAAGCCGCTGCTTTCAAAATATCTGAACGAGTAGTTTAATTACGCCTTCAGCAGATATAACCTTCTTAAAACATTTATAATACAGTGCTCTTACGGTGTGTAAAATAATGCAGTCAGGGTCGAAGTCTTTGTGGGAACCAGCTCTGGCAGTTTCTTTGAACAGACTTTTTAATTATATGCACCCTGGAGGTGGAGCGCTGCAGAGAAAATGGTCGGGTTCTTTGAAAAACTGTTCGGCGAATAGCGGTACATAAAGTCGGTTCCCACAGGGGCAAATAAGCACTTGACCCTTTCAGAGTGGAACAGGTACTCAGAGATCATAATGACTGAACATAAAAGTAGCAATACTGCAGTATAAAATATGAAATCTTAATGTGTAATATATAAATCTTCATTGTACAGCAGAGTGGGCTCAGTGTTCCATTTTTTACATTTAATGCTACTGAATTACATACTATTATATCATTTATAAAGATTTTTTATATCTCATAACATATTACAAATGAGACGTATTATATATTGCATTTATATGTATTTATATAGCTTAAGTAAATAATAACGATTACCATGGTACCTATCAGAGGGTGGGATATATTAGACTGCAACTTTTGCACGTGTTACGTGTTAGATGTGAGAAAATCGACAAGTTAAAGGATTTCAGCAGCTTTAACAGGGACCACGTTGTGATGGGGGGGCCGACGTTGTGACTGGGTCAAAGCTACAGATGCTGGGTCCTGGTCTAGAGCGATCAGTGCCTATCAAGAGTGGTAGAAGGAAGGAAATGCCGGTGAACAGACGGCAGGTTCGTGGCAGGTCAAGGCTCGCTGGTGCGCCTGGGGAACAAAAGCTGGCATGTGTGGTCTGATCCGACACGCTACTGTAGCTGAAATTGCTGAAGAAATTCCTGCTGGTTCTGACAGAAAGGTGTCAGGACACACAGTGCGTGATTTTGTTATGTACGGGGCTGGGTGGCTGAGCAGAGCAGTCAGGGTGCTGAACCCCGTCCTCTTTCCCCTGGAGTCTTGTCTGTGTGGTTTGTATGAGACTATATATGTATCTACATTTATTTTTTAGTTTCATTATCCCTCACAGATCCTTTTTGTTTTCGCTCTTTGTATTTCTCTCATTTTCAGTCACTGCTCGGTTTGGCTCATGAAAAGATCAGTTAATTTAAATTGCATGACTATTTCACCGGTTGCCAGGAGACGTGGATGCATTTGTTAACGGACCATGGTGGAAACTAATTTACCTCTACAGTGCAATGATGAGGTCTCCAGCCATGCTGAGGTAGTATTGATTTTTCTCACTCAATAGTAAGAGGACGCGATACCCCCGACTGCATCCCTAAGGAATCACATACATTTAAAATGAATGAGGTGATAAATCTGGTTTGGCCCTTGTTTTAAAGCTCTTCCTCTCTCTGCTAAACGGCAGCACAACGTTGCGGGAAGCGGGCTGCCCGGTTTTCTCACTCCTACATTAACAAGCGGAGGTCGTGTGATCCATTGTCGATAGAGCTTAAAGTATTCACCGCAATGACCCGAGCTGATTAGTGGAAGAAATCCCAGTGGCATTACTCTCCAGTTTGCGTTTTGCAGATGACCCGCCAACTCTGCGAGAGACGCATGATTAGTAAGCGGCAGAAGTGTTTTTGATGAGCGTGCGCTTTGATTGCTGCAGTGCGGGAACAAACAGGAGCTTCCCTCATCCAGAAACACCACAGAACCCAAATCGCAATGGGAATTGTGTCGCCATATTAACAAGCTAAAGCCGCTGCATTGCTCACCTTTATGGTCAGTGTATGGAATGGGACTCCAGAGTATATGCTTTCTATTTTTAGTTTAATGTCTGTGAGTGGAAACATATTAGGTGCTCGCCTTGTATTTGCATTTTTAAAGCTCTAATTCCATCGCTATAATAACAACATAAAGACGTGGTTGACTTTCATGAATGTGGTGAAACTATTCACAACTCCAGCTTATTACACAGTCAACAATGGGGGCAGGGGGGTGAGAGGGGGATCAAACCATTTATGTGTGATGTGCACTGAGCTATACAGGCAAGAGTTGCCTTTGCAGACGTCAGATGTTTCTCCACATGCACAAGGACGCCAGAAAACATATTTCAGTGCAGTTGTTTGTACAAAAAAGAAGTACTCGACCTTTAGTCGTTGTGTGGTGCTAAAAGCCTTCCTACAAAAGAATGCTCGCAATGCCTCATATAAGTCATTGCCAGGGGTGCATCGTATTTCATTGTAAAGTATGATGATCATTTCAGCAGAAATGAAGCAAAACGCTGGTCCATGAAGGTGGAATTTGTCATCTAACATATACTGCAATAAACGAACAAGTTGTTCTTCTTCATATGGCGTTTGTTCCTGCATCAACGGACATTTAATGCGTCCCTCTTGCTTCTGTCCTTGAGCAACCGTACTTTTGCTTTATACACAAACTTTAGGATAGTTCGCTCAAAAACAGAGTCCTCTGCAATTTAGCTCCGTTAACTCAGCTAAAGACTGGAAACGGGGGAATATTTAGGCTCTGACAGTAAAATCATTAAAGCGCAGTCGTTATCACATAAATTATTCTGAGGTTTTAGGAGGGGTTATGCTGGACTATACTTTTAATATAACGCTTGAGCCAGCAGGGAATTAGTTTAGCTTAACGTGAAGGTTAGAGACAGTGTTGAACAGAGTGACTTGACTGCAGAATGACTTGATTTTGCTTTAGGCGTCTTGGGTACTTTGAAAGGCGCTTTTCCGTTGTTATTTAGTTTTGTTTTGGGAGCTTTTATCAGAGACTGACTTTTTAAACTTTTAGACAGAGCCTGGGCAGTTGTTCTTGCTTTAAATCACTGTTTACCCTAAGCTAAGATAACCTGGTGAGTTTGTGCTGGATTTGACAATAATCTTGTTTTTTCCTTTAACGTATAGCTTTGTGAGGAAACCTTCTTGGTTCTTGCTGAAGTCTCTCCAGTGTTCTTTTAGTTCTCCTTGTAAATCGCGATCCGGTCGTTAAATGTTGATTACTGGCGGTTTAATAGCTTAATGTCAGTTTCATGCCGTGCACATATGGGATATGTTTCTTTTGTAATTAAAAACTATTTATTGGTGATTAACAAGTATTAGAACCCCATAGTGAGTTACAACTAAACACATATGTAGTGCTAGATATCGGACTAATTATTTTAGCTTTCCCTGTGTTCCATTTACTCTACATTGGTGACTATCTTCAAATGTCTGTCCCGTCTTTTAATTTAATATTAGAATGTTTTGCATTTAGAGGCATCTTTCTACAGTAAATTAATTTCTTACTCTATATTTCTACTATCCTTCATTTTTAGTCATCTTCCTGCACTAAACTAATATTTCACCTAAAAACAAAAAAACAGCAATGATCATCATCACTAATCACAACTAATGGCTCAGCTACACGTGAGATGAGAATATATGCTGATTTAATTGCAACTCATCACTCCTCATTGAGGCTCTTTGAGCTGCAGGGTGATAATTGCCAAATTTGTGTGTGTGTGGTGTGATGATGGATCATTAGTAGTGGGGTGTAGTTAAACGGACCTGCGAAGAAGAAGGAAACGAGAAATCTATTCAGCTGTATTCAACTGTAAAAACAACAACAAAAAAATGATTTTTCAAAAAGAGAGCTTCTAACAGAGAATCCTTCTTAAACTTCAAGTATTTGTGGCTGACCGTGAAATAACTGGAAAAGTGTTGTCAAGTAACCTGAGAGACCCTGTACCACATGAATGACTCATTCCTTTGGTCTTTTGCAGGCACAGATATCGAAGCCTTCTATTTTCACATTTTTGCCTGTGGTGAAGAGATTACCAATTAAAGGCATTATAACTGAAGAGGAGAGATGTGGAGCTCTGACAGGAAATCCAGATAAGGTACAGCAGCAGCTTCTTCAGCAACTGGTTGTCATTACCTGTAACATGATTATTGCTTTCATTTATTTCTATTTTTATCATTAAGCATTCATTTCATTGCAGTAGCAAATTATCTGTATTCATCAAAAGCGTCCCCGGTCTTGCAAAAACGTTAAAGGCTGTGAATGTTAAAGAATGACGACAGCAAAAGATTCTGATTACTTTCTGCTTATTTTGTGTCACAATGACATTTATCATTTTTGTCAAACTGATGAGCCTCGACTTTTTAATGCAAATTACTTGTATAAACCCTTTTTTAAGGCAATCATTTTGACTCGTCCCACCAGGGAAAGCATGGATGCATGTAGTTCACTGTCTCTGCTTTACGAGACACACATCATAATTCCACCTGTGCCTTTTCTAGTGGGACAAGTCAAAATGTCTGCAGTAAAAAAAAAAAAAAAAGTCACTTGTACGTGACTCTGCAGAGAACACTTAAGGGCAAACTAAGCAGATAGTCGGCTGTTGGCCAGTGTCCTGCAGCTGGTGAGCGTCTGTGACCCCTGCATTGTCGGCACCAGTCTGACCCCTGTCATCGGCTTTCCGGTCAGCTGAAATTGGCTTTGAATCGGTGGCAGATTCAATCACTCAGTTCAACCTTAAAAGAGAAGAGCAAAGACTTCCAAAGAATCGAGGACAGAGGACACCTCCACATAGCAGAGTGGCGGGCGAAAGTGAGCCATGCCCGTAACTCTGAGGTTGATGAATCAAAACCTTCCTCTGTTATGTCACCATTTTTCAAAGGGCACCAGTGGTTAGAGGAGCAGCTTTGGGACCCAGAGGTCTGTGCTTTGATCCTTTTTATGTCCATGGCTTAGATGCCCTGAGCAAGCACCTCAAAACTCCCCAAAGTGCTCCCTGGGCACCTTGCATGGCAGCCCACCGCTCCAAGTGTGCTCACTTGGATGCATTATATACAGAGTATATATGTTTGTGTGCACATATATATATACACATGACAAATACAACCAATTTAATACATGGAGAGAAGTAGAGTGTCATTCTGTTAAAACAGATGACGTGGACGATCAACACCTCAGTGTTGGTGAAAAAGGACCAACACAGCCTAAACTACACATACAAGAGCACAGCATGGGCCGTTGTGATATGTGACGCCACCTGTATTACTGTTGTGGAAGAAATACCTTGGTGTATCGACCCTAATCGAGAAAAATCCCTGTCTGTAGAAAAAGCAGCCAAACAGAATTTCTGTGATTAACATTTAGGGCCCGTCCACACGGAGACACTTTTTGGTTTAAACACAGATATTTTACATATTTCTCAAACTGAAACAGCGCCACCTATAGGCCTGGACTATGAAGTAACGTTTTGGTACGTATGGGCCTAAAAGTTGCACAAGTAGACTTGGGGCCAGCTTCTTTTCCCAGAGTTGTGAAAGCAATCACCACCCTGTAGCAAAACACCCACATCCCATCCCCCCACAGACCACTCACACACTCACCTTACCACACACACACACACCTTCTAACATACACACACACCTCTGCTGACAATCAAACAGACCCTCTGCAGTGAGACAATCACACACTCACAACATCTCACAGACTGGGACTTGCCCTAAGCTGCACTTTGTTTACATTTCTTCATTTTTTAGTTGTGTTTTATATTTTTCACTAGCGTTTTATTTAAATGTTACGTTATTTATATGTGTGCCTCTTGAGCACCTCTGCAAAATTTCTCATTCCTTCACGGTCACCGTAAGCCATGGAAAGACAAGGATGAGTGGCAAAACTTATTCAAGAAACTTTCTAAGTCCGGCTGCCTTTCTTTAACAAAAGAAACAAAAATTATAGTAGTAGTAAATGACAAAGTCAAGAACAGAAACAAATAAGTTTCCTCACAATGTGATTTTCTTTTTCACAACGAAGCGATTTCTGGAATGAAAAAATGAGGTTCCAAGCTTTCAAACTTCCCAGCTTTTGAATGACGAATAACGACTATTGCCACCTGCTGGTGTGGAGAGACACTGTAGTCGGACTAGTTGGCGTTTGCCTGTAGCTTTTGCGGTGTTAGTTCTGTGATGTTGTAAACATTTATAAGGACTGTGGACAATATAATGAGTGCAAAGCATCTCTGCAGGGCTTGCAGGGGACAAACCTAAAATGTCAAAACCAGAAAATCTGATTCTGAAACGTGTAGCCCTCTTCAGCTGACTCTGTTTTAGAGTGATAAATCATGTCAAATAAAGTTTGAGGACAGAGATCTTTTTCACTGGGGAAGAATGAATCCCCCTCTGGGCTAAATTGCTTTAGCAACATGTCCTACTCAAATGGTGGGGCAGACATCAGTATGGCTCATCTTCAAATCAAATGGATTCAGCCGGTGTAATCATTTCGTCATTTGTGAATCTGTCATTCGGTTTCAGTGATAGAGCGCTCCTCTTACATCTCTATCAAACATTTAAACCCTACAGACTGACATGTTTTCATGGCATCCAATTATCTTCTCGGCAGACTGATGAAAATATCATGCTTCAACATCAGGAATATATCAAACATATTCTTAAGCCACCCGAGGCATCGAATGAGATGTCCTCTGACCTCGCCTTTTCTTGAATGTATGGCATTTGGCTGTCAGAGAAGTGATTTTTACCTAGGGTCCTAAATTTGTATAGGAAGAACTTTAACGCATGCTGATTGACCCCCGGTGGCGTCGATTGCTGAAGTTCATCTAGCATCAACGTCACAGCAGCACCAGAGCTCCGGGTGCCTGGAATCAGCTTGTTGGCTGACTCCATGTAGACTTCAAAGGTCTCCTCAGTGGGGGGTGGCACCATTAGACTCTCAATATACCCCACTGCTATAACCTTAAGGAGTGGCAGCCTTCATGTTATTAACCGACAACATTTGACTATGCAGCCGCAGTCCTGTGAAGAAGCCCGGGCGTTAGAAGACACATCTTCTCATAATTACGAACAAAATTGGATTGTGTGCATTTGAATGCTCTGTTGCAGTTTGAATCTGTGGCTCAGTTATTTTTTCTGCCAAAAAATCATCTGAACTCCATTTGTACTCCCATACCATTTATTCTTTGTTTGGAAGCAATTTCATCCGTTTCAAAGGGATAATATGGTTCTATTGGCATTTCTTCATGCTTTGTTGAAGAAAATTGTTAATAGAAGTCTTACTTTGAAAGTTACTTTAAACATTTTGTGCAAATAAAGTGTTAGTGACCCATGAACTTATGAAGAATTATGATTATTCATGCCGTACCATTTAAATGGCATTTAGGCTTGCAGCTGTTCATTTATAACAATGACTCATACTTTATATAATGTTATGAAAGCTGTATAAGGCCTATTAACTTCAGTTGCATACACATCACACTGAGGAGGCGCCATAGTTTAGTAGCTTACAGTCCATCAGAAACTGGCCCGAGCAACAGGAAGTGAATTACAGACACCCAGATTCACAGGAAACATTGGACATCCTCACATCTATTCACCATCCTTTCCTGTTACATTCTCTCTGTGTGTCACCTCCTTAAGATTACGGCTCCATTCAAATGCAAAACATCAGCACGCGGTTATGACATGGGAATTCATGCTTGTCGTTCAAGTGTTAGCTCCCCTGGCCTTGGGGAGTGCAGTATCTCTCTTGAATACTTGAGTGTCTTTGTCTCTGTGTTTTGAACCACTCCGTAGCTCATTTTAATCTACATCTACAAGTCTACATTTGAATTCAGCTTTGGTTTGTTTCTGATACTGTTACTATATATATAATTGGTAGTCCTTGCTGTGTATGTTTTGTGTGAGTCTCAATTTTGCTGTATGTGAAGGATGTGGATAAACATAACTGATGTCCTCCTGTTGATATGCGGACAGGTGTATTCAACACTCTTCCGCGTCACTGAATCAGTGTTTGTGAATCTATTCTCGGGTTCTTTCCGTCCTACAATACACTGACCTGTTAATGTACTGATGCTCCCACACATGGTACTTTTCTGTCCTGCTGTCTCGCGCAGCTTCTTATTCTGCACACACACGTTGTCAGGTAGGAGCTTCTTAAACGTTTGCAAGGAGAGCAAAAAAATTGGCTTGACAGTAATCCAAAATATAGTTAACAGATGTTTGCAGCTTAGACTGAGTGGCAACTTGACACATTTACATGTGACACATTAATAATACTCCCTGCTATGAGACATCTTCTATATTCAGATGCCAATGGACATAATATAACGGATTACCTGTGAGACATACGACAGCTCATTAATCCACCAGTGTGATTTGGAGCAGCCAGCACACACACACACACACACACACACACAAAAGATATGTGCACTCTATTAAATTGGATAGTATACCCTCAAGTGCTCATTATCAATTTGCATTCTGAGTGGCCACCATTGATTCGACATACAGTATGCTGCTCTACAAGACAACATTGAGCTTGCCTGCCTAATTGCCATCTTGTTTCAAATTAGAGGGTTTGTTCGCCACCCCTACTCCACCTGTTATGCATTAGAAACGGCCTTCAGCAGCACTAATTAGTGGAGGTGACAACAAGTATTTTCTTTCCAGAAGATACCCAGTGCAATGTGTTTCTTCGGTTTCGTTGCAGGTACACTTAGTTAAGCAACTGATTTAAATTCTATTCAGTTTTATCTATAACCATTCAGACGGTCTCAAGGTGCTCTACAGAACCCAGAGCCTGAAACTCAAGAGCGGGCTACCAGAATAAACTTGTCATGAACCGTCTTACACCACAACCACACACTCATTTGAAGCAGAAAGCAAAAAGAGTGGGTGTGAGCCATTATGGTTATATTTTATAGACACAGCAGTTGCAATCGCTGTGTTTACCACAGGATGTAAAATCCAAAACATGTAAGTTAGCGTAGATGTGAAAAACATGCGCCGACTCCCTGTGCATTTCTTTTTACGTTCCAAATATAACCACTTTTGACACTATGTGATGTTGTTATTGACACAAGCTGCCATTTATGCTGAATGCATTCCCAGAAATAAATGTAACGCTGGCAGTCTGTCACGTCTTTGATTGCCACTTATCTGCTGAAAGCCAAAAGAACAGCAGAGGGAGAATTTTTGATTGGTCCAGAAAACTGAGGGTGGCCATTACAAAACGGCATTACATGTATATTTAGAATCGTAATTGCCGTCATTGTGGGGGTTCATGACAGTAATGATGTATTACTTCAACGTATATTGTCACTCACATTAGTCAAGCGTGCTCCTTTAAATTCAGTTCATGCATTTACTATAAAACATATTCCACTCTACGATAACAGAGTGTCCTGTAACATAATGCTCTGTTTTTTTTTTTTAGAATATTTTTTTTTTTCAATTTTCAACTCAACAACAACAATATAAACAGGAAAGGTAGACAACAATACGCACTGACAGCAAAGAGCTTATAAATCAACCTGTGCATCATAGAAGCTGACATGTGTCCATATATGCCAAATAAGGTTGCCAAGGTCTCTGTAAAAGTATTATAGTCTTTCTTTAGTGTATATGTAATTTTTATCAAGTGGAATACAGCTATTCATTTCTGAAACACATCTTCCTATAGAAAGCTGGGAGTCAGACATCCATGTGAGGGCGATGCACATCCTGGCAACACACAAGGTCAATGAGAGAAACTTCTTTTGAGCTTTTGTTAATCATGCATCATAATGTTCATATGTTATTCTAGTTTCTGTTTTGATCAAACATATTTAAGGTTTCAGGTGAAGTTGTTTGTGTGCAGTTGTTTTCATCTTACAAAACCATGTCTTTCTACATAGTTCAAAGAATGTGTGAGTCTCAGGTGAGAAGGCAACCGTATGTCTTACAAGTTTACCTGGTTCTGACTTCTTGTCCCAGTTATGCTGTAGTGAGACATAGGTGGTTAGTTAATTGCAGCCATAATTGTATACACCTATCAGGCATAACATTACGACCACCTTCCTAATCTCCCTAGGTCTCTCTTGTGCCTCCAAAACAGTTCTGACTCATCGGAGAATGCATGGGTGGGGGTCCTGTGGTGTCTGGGAACAGAATCCTGTTAGTGGGGGACTTTGTGTCCTATGGGTTGAGGGGAGGGGCCTCTGTGGATCAGGCTCGTTCCAGTACATCCCACAGATGCTTGATCAGTTTGGGATCTAGTGAATTTGGAGGCCAGGTGTTCTTCATGTTTTGTTGAGTTGTTTTGTTTTAGTGTGTGTGTCTGTGTCAGGCTGCATCCTGCTGGGGATGGCTGCTGAACATCAAGGGGTGTCGTTGCTATGGGGTAGGGGTGCCTGGTCTGGTCTAGGTGGGTGGATGTCTAAGTAACATCCACATGAATGAACGTCCAAAAGTTTCCCAGCAGAACATTGAGTTGTCACAAAATGGTCAACGTTATTCACGTCTCCTGTCAGTGGTTTTAATGTTGTGGCTGACTGGATATGTTATTTTTATAGACATATAATCTAAAGACACTACAACATTAAGTTTGATTTTGTGGGGACTTTAAACAAGCTCAGACTAGCATTTCAACTCCTTGAAGTTATCTGTGCACACAGACCCTGCGTCGGTTGTTCAGGGCTGCAAATAAGGCACGCACTGCACGAGTGACAGCAGGACATGTGCGTGTACATGTGAATTATATGCGTGTGGGGCATGTGGTGCAGTGAAACCAAGCACACCCCTGTACGCCGTGAGACTCACTGGAGTTCACCTCAAGGTTTTCCTCGGGTTTCACTTGCTCGGTTCCTTCTGTACATTTGCTTCCTTTTCTTCTGCCAGAGCATAGCTGCGTCCCATGAGAGGACAACCAGAGAGGCCATGTCTGACGGGGAGATTTTCAAAGCGGAGAAAGTCTTTATCAAAGACTCTGTCGAGGGAGGAGCAGGAAACCTAATCCCGCCACAGACAGATCCTCATGTAAGTAGAACACGAGTGCTCTTAAAGTCATGAGGAATCATAAAACGTTGGCATTAATTTATAGACGCAGTACAGTATGTGTGTATTCTATATATGTGTGAATTGGAGGATGGCTTAGTTTAAAATACTAAATTGTTAATTTGACGTTCATTATGTAATGCAGTGACTGATCTTATCTATCCAGTGTGTATAATCACTGTTTTTTAAATATAATAAGTTCAAATGCACAGCCTCAGTGTCTGCTTCATAATGAGTTTATTTAAAGTTTTACTTTTGCATGCTGTCAGAATGCGGCTCCATCACATTTATTTTCCAAGATCAGCTGCAGCCGAAGTTATTACAAATCCTAATTTGCATTTGTCTGACATTTAGGTCACTCAGGCTTTAAAGAATCTGAGAAAGTTTATTTGCGGTAATTTCTGCCTGAGGTGTGAACTTACAGATAAGACCGGGCAAAATTACAGAAAGAAATGTGAGCTTATTTTTCTTCTTCTTTTCAGCGGAATCCTCCAGGAGATCACGTGAGCCTCTCTCAAACCAAAGCGTCTCCTTCAGTCAGCGCTCAGTCTGAAAATACACCCAACCACGCATCCGCTGGGACGGCTTCTATGGAAACAGCTGTAGATAAACACAGGGGCATTTCCCCGCAGCAGTGTCACGATAGCTCTGGACGTGCTGAGGTTAGCTTGGGTTGCTTTGCAAATAGAACGCCTGTGTCAGAAGACAGAACGGGACCCCTAAACTCAGCAGACCTGTGCCCCACCCCGGCCTCGTCCCGAGAGTCCATCCTCTCAGAGGACTCGGAGAAAGAGAGGAGCTGGTCTGCCGTGCCGCTTTCCTCTGTAACCTCTCCCGTCTCGTTCAGCCGCACTGTTTCACCCTGCTCATCTGTCCGCTCTGGGGTCTTCACCCCCACTGTTGTCCAGATAAAGAAGCACTTTCTCGCTCCTGGCTCTAGTCTGGTTCACCTCCCTCAAACCTGTTTCTCATCCTGCGAGAGTCTGTCCTCCTCTGTCTGCCCACAATCCCCCCCTCCCCGGCACCGGCCTCCTCTAACCAGACTCTCCCTCCTCACCGCCATCCTAAGAAAAGGCCGCCTTCCTGTCCTGTCCCACGAGCTACAGAGACCTTACACCCCCTGCTGGCCTGTTAACCCCGTGACCCTTTCCTTCTGTAATGCCTGCTCAGCAGCGTCCAGTGTGGCCTCCATTCCCCTGGAGTTTTCCTCTCAGTTCTCCTCAACAGCATCTATAGATAGTCAAAGCCATGTTCACAGGGAACCTAACAGGTGCATCACGGCTCCTCCAGCAGCGCAGTCATGTGACCTGAGCAGAACATGCCCTCAGCCTCACGCGAACAGATGCTCCGAGCAAATTCGCTCGAGCAGTGCACCTAGGTGGGAGCGGGTTATTTCACCTCCGCCAGCTAAGAGCGCCTCACTCCCACGAGCACCGCTGCCTCTGCTTTCCTCAGACTTCAACTCTTTTTCTCCGCCGAAGCATGACGAATCAGGGTCCGCGACGCCCAAACAAATGTCACACACGTACACGCCTGTGTCTCCTGAGCTGAAGCCCAGCAACACGCACAACTTCCTCAAAGTCCACACAGATAATAACCCTAAAAAACTCATCTCCTCGTCCTGTAAACTTATTAATGAGCCAAAGACTTCTGCGGCCCAGACGTGCAGCCGTCAGCCAAGTTCAACTCTCTCAAGGCTACACTCGCTTTCTCAGCAACTGAAATCCCTCCCTGTCTGCCCTCCTCATCTTCGGCCTGTCGCGCTCAGCACAGACACATCATCGCCTCTGCGCCCGTTACAAAACACCCCTGGAAGGTGTCGGTCAGAGATGAGCTGGCTCGATTCCAAAAGCCCCACGCCGTTACATGCTTTCCGCAAAGCCCACTGCCTGTCTCCCTCCCGCTACACACCCATTGTTTTCTCAGGGTGGCCGTCGCCCACCAGCTCCCCCACACCTACGCCCTCTCCTGCTCCACCAATCAGAGACCTCACCCCGTCCCCTTCTCTCTCCTCTCGCTCCACACCCTCCCCAAGGCCGGGGAGTGGAATATCAGACTGCAGTGACAGGGAGGGTAAAAAAAGAAAGGTAGCCGCTACACTTGCCATATGCATGACTGAGGATGTTATTTAATGTGTTCTCTCTGGCACATTAATCTCCGTGCAGTGTGGTTAAAACAGATTTCACTCACCTGATAAGAGCAAGGCCATTGTGCAGAAATTCTGGATTCCTATTTATCTGCTTATCTTCGTCATGACTCGCTGATGCTTTATAGACATTTCTAATGGATGACGCATCTCAGCTGTCATGTGTTGAAAGCCAAAAGGAATCCAACATGACGCTCATGCAGCGGGCTATGTGATGTCTTAGAAAGCACGCGTCCAGAAAGACAGTGTTACGTAACACAGCCACAAGATTCTGGGCATTAACCACCAGAAACTCAATTTATTCAAAGCAGTCAGGGAAATATAAGCTGATGTGGGATGCAGTCATCCAGTCTGCGCTGAACTTCTTGACATTTACAGCCCATCAAATGAGCCACGTGGGCAGTGATATGAAGTGATGAGCTTTCCAGTGCTGTGAAATCAGACTAACACGGTTCACTGTTTTGCATGATTAGACGCTGGCAGGAGAGCGCGATGAAAGCATGCCTACAGACATGTAAAACACATACGATGACATCTTGCATGAAGCTTACCTTCGAGGAATATGCAGAAATTTGAATTTCAAATGCATTTACATCGATCGTCTGCTCTCTTCCCTTCTGTAAAACTCTAGACACACAAGATTAAGTTGAGCTACAAATCGCTCGCCGCAATTCCCACGAACACCCTTCTGATGGATCAGCAAGTGAGTTCACTCATTTCCCTCTAATGCCATTCATTCATCATATTATCCTGTTAAATATCCAGTTACAGCATGAAGGCCTAAGGACTCTAACAAATGTTGCTCTGTGGAGAATTATGTAAGCAGCACAAAACAGGAATAAATTTATAAGCTGAAGAGTCTCCTCTAATCAGGATTTATGAGGAATTTTATTTGTAACTGCAAAACTTGACGGAAATAAATCCCAGACAGTTGTTAAGCCATCTTAAAAGTCCAGACAGAAAAACAGGACAGCTCGCTGCGTTATTCACACAGAGCGGAAGAAGGCGGAAAATTTGTCAAGGAGATGTTGAAATAAATAGTGTGCTGTCACTCAGGGGAGACAGAGTGTTCATGGCGAGGAGCTCAGCGTGTTCCCTCTCTGCGCCCACAGGTGATCGATGAGCAGGTGGAGAGAGACCAGAGTCACTGTGACACGCCGGATGAAGGCGTCACTGACACGCACGCCGAGGTATCGCCCACGCATCACTTAGAGGCTTTCATGTTACACTTCACACAGTGTAAACATTAACATTTACTTCTGCAGATGTGCTCACCGGCTCAGCTTCGGCAACAGTCGGAGGAGCTCTATGCCGTCATTGACGAGATATTGGCCAATTCCATTCAAGCAGTGAGTTCGGTTCACTTTATTGGTTGATTTATTAGTCACATTTTTGGATCCTTTAATCACAAAATATGCATTCCCCGCAGAACTCCAAGTCATCGACTTCCAGCGCTGGTCTGCAGGTAATGTGTGTTTCTCTCTGTAGTGGCTCCCGCCAAATTTCCCCTGGGGCTATTTTGATAAAAAGCGAATACATCTGTGGCCGAACCTAATGTAATAAAATCACCAAGAAAGGCAAACTTAATCCAAGCATTTGACAGTTTCATGCTGAAAATGTAAAAAGGTGTCCGATTTGGGCTGAAATGCATTTCTGGCATCAATTAAAGAGACGCCAAATGCAAAACTGCAGCTGACGTGCCTTGGATATCAGGGGCTGTGCTGTGCGTTCATTATTCAACAGATGAGAGCGCGTCTAGTATTTTGTGTGTGTGAGAGAAAGTGCCATCCTTCATTAAGGTTCAAGAGTGCACTGATGAAAATCTGTGAATGCCAATGAGAAAAATGTAGAAAAAGA
Organism: Planiliza haematocheilus; assembly: GCA_005024645.1. Classification (NCBI taxonomy): domain Eukaryota; kingdom Metazoa; phylum Chordata; class Actinopteri; order Mugiliformes; family Mugilidae; genus Planiliza; species Planiliza haematocheilus. Next base: position 7,605,655 of record SRSE01001339.1, on the reverse strand, counting down.
AAAATATATAGAGTACATACATTGTTAGACTTGAGGAAATAATGAGCTTTATTAACGCGGGGGAAATTTGTGTTCACAAAAGAAAAAAAACAGTATTTACCATTAACTATGTCTCAGGGTCCACAGGTTCCTGTCTAGATCTTCTTTTCAGTAATTTGTGGGAAAATAAAATGACATTGCAAAAGCAACATTTTTGAAATGAGTCATTTTTCATGAGATTTATTTTCTTCTTCCATTCATCCCCAAAATGAGGTTTGTGTTGGCCTTTCTTCTTTTCAATTTCAGCAGAACAACTCGTCATTGCCAAAATCCTTGGGACGGGAAACAAAATATGTGAGTAGACAGTGGGAGTTTTTTTTTTTTTTGTCTGTTCATTAAAAGCAGGATTAGCCTCACAGGACCAGTGTCGGCTTTATATAGGACAAATATCCAAAGCGGGGACTTACAAGTTACAGCGATGATGATGAGAAAGCTTGAGCTAGTTTGAGCAAGTGAGGGGGCACAGTGAATGACGTGGGTATGAATTTAGATCTGCTCTTTGGAGGGAAAATGCTACTAAAAACTTTCAAGTTTCAAAAGACTTTCAAGGAATAATTCAACATTTCATGGCAAACGTGGTTTATATCATTGGTGTGTTTGAGTGACAAAAGAACATCGATAAAACACGAGGCTAACAAATGCTAACAAGTATGTTAGCCTAGATTAGGATCAAGCCTGGACACAGGCGAGTAGTTCAGGCGAGCCACAAGGCCAAGCTCAGTTCTCAAGTCTGCCTACATCTGCTGATTTATCTACAAGCCAGTCCACTCCAGCTAATAGCTGAACCGTCAGCTGAGGCACACATTGGCAGATCTCAGTCAGGGGTGCCTTACTTAAGATGCATTAGTCTGTCCGCCTTTCCTGTTTCACCCTGTGAGCTGCTTTGCAACCCACCTCCACCCCAGCTCCTCCTCTTGTGCCGGTTTGACGTGTTGTCATTTCTGAAATGTATCCTGTGTTGAGCACGACTTGAAACTAGCAATTGAGACCAGGCACTTACGAGGAAAATGGTTACAGCGGCAGGTAATAATTCATGTGAGAGGAGTCATTTCCTCCTACACTTTAAAATATGACTTCTGTTTGTGACCAGTGAAGTCGCCCCCTGCTGGTCATTAGAAACAATTCAAATTTAAGGTACTTTATGTTAAATGTTAAATGTATTTTTACCTTAAGTCATCTGCATGAATTGCCCTCATCTTTATGTTTGTTTGCATCAAACACAGACTACGTGCATGAGTGTGTACTGCGTGTTTGGCTCATGAAGCATCTCAGAGCTCATTACGGGCTGTTCCCATCTGACTTATCCCTACTTCCTCTGCTCTCTGTAACTTCACTCAGTACACCACTAAATCCTCAGGCTGTGTTCTAATTTTAGTCAAAGCTAAACCATTTCAAACTCGCGGTCGAGCCTTTTAATTCAAATGCGATGGAGCTGCCTCCAACATTCACCCTGCCTCTCGTCTGACCACGCAGTAACGCATTGACAAACACTTGAGAAAATTGCAATTTGTGCTTTCAAGGGGCTGTTATGTGTTACTATTCACATCAGCCAACAATTTATCCCTCCACACAGGATCCCATTAAGTTACTGACATCTCAAATTATATTCTGACTCTGGCTCCACTCCCAACACTCAGACATGAGACTCAATCTTCTTGTTGATTCTGAGAGTGCATTTGCAGAAGTGTCCCGAAACGTTGAATTACTCTTTCTGAGTTACTTCTTCTGCAAACTAAAATCACACATGGAGGAGCATGCTGCAAACTGAAAGGGCTGCATGAAAGAACTGTCTGTTGTAAGTGTCATTTTCTCCTTCTCTAGCACAAATATTTGCACAGTTATAGTTTGCTATGCTGTTCTCTGTTTTGTTCACTTGTGGATACCTCAGTGAATCTGGGTCCATCAACAGTAGCAGATGTACACGCACATATGAAATAACAAAACTCACTTCTTTGCACACTCCCATTTTCCAGACCCGTCTTCGTGGTGGTAAATATCACTTGGCAGACATTACGAATAATTCATCGAATTTCAACTCAGACATTTCAGACTTTTTCCACCTTCAAATAAAACCAGCAGTTACTGAAATACGTCCTTTTATCAGTTTTATGAGAGGCATACATTTCCATCCAAACATTTTGATGTTTGTTCATTTATTTATTTATTTTTTTATCCCACCTTGTTTATTCAGGCATCTGTATGCACATTGCACCCTTCTGCTGGTGTGGACAGAAAGCTGTTGAATTCTAAAAAGGTACATTTTAATTATCACTTGATCGTGCGTTTTGTCCTTTTTATGAACAAAGCTATTTAAAAGTGTTTTGGAAAGCGTCTACAGAGAATTAACTCCTCTCTGCTATTAATCTCTCTCCCGCTCTAGACGAAACCCGGGGTCATTCGCCCGATGACGGCCAGTCCAAGACTGACAGTGGCGGACGAAGACGAATTTGGTGCAAACCCCTTCAAGAAGACAGTCGTCAAGCAGCCATTACCTGACAACAAGAAGGTAGGGTGTTCCTAGGTCTAGTTTTCCAAGTTGTCATTTTTGCTGAAACTTCTCAGAAATTAAATGAATCAATAACACGTAGCTGTGCAGATCATCTAGTCAAACATCTTTTGTACTGGTTTTGGTTAAAAGTGAGTTAACTGTAAATAAGCAGCTAGCGCTTTTTGTTCTCTCTACTCTTCATGTTTGATTTTTCACCCCAGTGCGCATCTCATCAGACGGCATTGTTAAATTCTGAGAGAGAAATGATTTCTCTTATTTTCTTCCCAACCCGCTTCCAAAGCTTCTGGCTTATTTTCAGCCCTCTTCTCGCCAAACGACCGCCACTCATTATTCCAGAAACACCAGAAGTGGTATTTTTGGCAGAGTATTCATAGGCTTTTAATAGATTTTTAAAGAAACATTAAAAAAAATGTTCCTCAACAACATAAGACAACATGTCAGCATCTGAGCCCTCTTTAGCGAATCCACATAATTACATAGCAACCTTCAAGCTTCCAGCTGATGAGGGGTTTGGAAAGCTATCAGGAGCACAGATGAGTGTGTAGCAATTTGTCAGCCAAAGCTGTGTCATAAGCAGCAATAACACATGGCAAAATATGCATATTTAACCATCAGAGTAACATACACATCCGGTGCAAAGCAACAGATACAGATTTTATGTAAGCTTCACTGAGCTTATAGTGAACTGTATGTCAGTGTACCGGGTTTATTTACTGTGTTTGCACTGCATGCCACATACAACCTTTGCTTTTGTGCCATGCAGTTCCTTTCCTCATATGTCGACAGAAGGCAGCAGCAATACTAAATCACTGTTAAAGCTGTTAAAGTCATAACAATCCACACGGTCAAGGTCCTTGTGCAATAGCGCAGAAGAATCTAAACCTTTACATACGCCTCATTACATGCAAGCAGGCTATCTGCTAATCAAAATAAACATTTCAATACTTACAGGGAAGTCTGAAGATGCAAACACTTAACCATGCCAGTGAATGCTTGCTTTCAGCAAACAGGTTTTTAAGATGTCACTGTTCTTGACGTGTCCGACACTAAAGCGGTTTTCCATGTAAGAAAGGCAGGCTTTGACCTCCACATAGGCCAACAGTAGCACCATTAGTGGCAAAGAAAGCCATGCTAGTTTATTGTGGGACTGTCAGGTCTGTAATAGGCTTTTATTTCTTATGGGGAACAATATAACATGCAGACTGTTTGCTACCAATGCGGAGCATGACATTTATATTCAGCGTGAGATGCAATCCGCGTCTCAGCCAGCTGAACGTCGGTTACACAGCTGCTATGCAATTGGGAATGTGTAATCCTTTACATAACACAGCAGGTTAACCTTAATTAATGTGAGCTTGTGTTAATTAGATTCAATGTGCATGCTGCTGCCGAAGCTGTCGGATTTACAAATACACAAAGCTGCAGATGAAGAAAGGATAGAAGAAAATCTGTGCACACTTGTTGCATGCATGCATTTGTAAAAATTTATGGCGATCGTTTGAGGAATTGTTTCACATTTTAGCTTTAACGTCACTGTCCTGTTTCTGCAGTGAATGTGAAGCTTTATATAGGCAGAAGATAGCAGGCGAGGGAAGCAGCTAGTCAGGATTTATTAATAAATAAATAAATAAATAATATTGTACCAACTTAACTCAAGTGTTTACCTGGATTGTCTACACCCAGTCTACAGGTAGTGTAGCACATCACATCCATAACAGGTTGTTCTTTCAGTGTGCTTAGGTTTGCGGTATTACAAAAATAGACACTGTTGTCTGCCTCCTCGCCTTTTATGAATGGAATGTGTCTTCACACAAAAGGAGGAGAAACTCATTGCTCTCACTGGCTGGCCTCAAGCGGATGGGTCCCTGGGTTCCCCTCAAATGAGCTGGATTCTGATCAAGGTTTCTCCCGCTTGAAAGGAAGTTTTTCCTTGCCAACGTTGCCTTGGTGTTTGCTCTGGGGGGTTCTGGGTCTGGGCTCTGTACAGCGTTGTGACACAAATTGGATTGCTATTGATGCTTTATAAATAAAATTCAATTTCATGGCGGTTAACTGTGACTCCTTATAGCAACCAAAATAACTTTACAAAAGCCCACAACATTGCTTGATATCAATTCAAATGCCAGCATTGTGTGACGACAGAAAATGGATATAAATAAGTGACACAAGATCCCAGAAGTGTTTCTTTCGAGGATCAGTTAAACATAAACAGTGGCTTTCTGCAATGAATCTGCAGGATACGTCAACTAAAGACATTTAAAAATCTTAAATAAAACACAAAAACTAGGATACCATTTGTTTAATGTGAGAAATTAAGTTTCCCTTCTCACAACTGACAGGTCTTACATCAGACCTGACAACTGTTAGGCTTAGAAGTCCTCCCCAGGCAAAGACATACCTGTGCCAACCCCCTGAGTCCAAACTAGCACAATTTGCCACGGTTGATAAAAGGCGGGCCCTAGGGGTTGTGGAGTATTTTTGATGCACTATATGTCTTTCCTAGGTGTAAAGGAGTTCATGTTTCGGTAGGTCGGCCTACCACATAATCAGCACACACAGTTGCAAAATTACTCAGCGCTTATTGCAAAATGTACAAACTAGAAGCAGTTTGCAATGAACAAATCAAATAAGAAAAAATTAAATAGCTCCACACAAATAATAGAACAAGTGGTTTCTCCAATTTCAATACAAAATGCCACTTACACTGCTCCAGTTTCAACATTATTCTACCCCTGAACAGAATTCCTCATGAGAGCACACTTCTGCAAATCAGGTGTGGGATCAAGCACAACCAGTCAAGCGACTCTTTAGTTTCATCAGGTGTGGTTGAGATAGAACATCTCAAATACCTGGACATTTGACATTTGATTGCATGTTAGATACATGGCCAAGTCAAGAGATTTGGCCAGAAAGGTCAGAGAAGAGATCATTGACTTGCAAAGGAAAAGGATCCAAAGAGCTGGCAAAGGCCCTGACTGTTCCTAGAGATACAGCTGGAAGCATAGTTTTCAAGTTTAAAGTTTAAAGATCAGTGGCTACACTACTTGGACGTGTAGAATCTAAATCCTCAGATTCCTGAGGAGGCAGGAGGCACTCGAATGACTGCAAAAGACATGGAGCAAGACTTGGTAACAGCAGACACTGAGATTTCAGATTCCACAGTAAGGCACATACTAAATGCTGAACGACTTCATGCCATAGACATACCACCACTGACCCAAAAGAACAAGGAAAGTTGGCTCAATTGCTCAAATGGTGAATAAGCCAAGGAGGTTTTCTGTTCTGTGGAGTGATGAAACAAAATTAGAACTTTTTTGGGCCAATGGATGAGCGGTAAATCTGGAGGAGGAAGAATGAAGCGCTGAAAACAACACCCTGCAGTGATGCTCTGGGGCTGCTTCGCTTCCCCTGGCATTGGAAACCAGCAGTGTGTGGAGGGCAAAATGGATTCGATGAAGTATCAGGAAATCATGGGAGAAAATGTCGTCTGTAAGGAAGCTGAAGCTTGGGTGTCATTGGACCTTCCAACAGGACAATGATCCCTACCTCAAAGTACACCAAGGTTTCAGAATAAGCACTGGAAGATACTTCAGTGGCTATCACGGTCACCTGACTGGAACCCCACTGAACCCCACTGCAGCACGCAACACCAAGAATATTAGTGAACTGGAGACCTTGAAGAATTTGGAGAAACCACTTACAACATTAGCTGTGTTGAGCTATTGTCACCATACCATACAAATGGACCATGCTTGTTCACACTATTCTAGTAGAGCCAATATTGACTTTTGTTTCTCCTGTAGTTGTAGATTATTATAGAGGAGTTGTGCTGTGTCATTTTCATATATTTTTCTATATATCAAATAGTTGAGCATCCACTCTTTTAGTGCTACAGTGAAGCATCATCCAATCATATGGATTTCTGTCACCGGTTTATCTTTAAACAGGTGACAAGCTCTTGAGGGATCACTTCAGCGGTGACTCACCTACATTGCAGCTAGCCGAACATGGCATGAGAGCTCTTCACGAGCAACTTCCCATTCCAGCACAAATTTGTTGAACTGTGGATGCTGTGTACTTGATATGCACCCTCTGATGAGTTAATCAACTGTATTGTTTTGTCTATAACCTCTTCAGCACCCTTTTGTGAATGTGACACAGTTACGTGCAATCATTCGTTTTACGAGTGACATTCTTAATTCTGAACCTGGTGGCCAACCATGGCGGGAACACCAACTGTGACGATTAGAGTGACTTTTTCAAATGACAAGTCGTGCTTTTTAGTAACTCCTCACGTTTTTCAAAGATAATGTCACTAGTGGTATTATTATCTTTCAGCAGAATCATAGCCAACAGCTCTTTTTTGACACTTTCCTTATCAAAATATCAAAAATGACCAACGGGAAAATGTCAGTGGACTCGTATAAAGCCGCTGATGTGTCTTCCCTGTGGCTTCCCTGATCCCTTCACAGTCAAGTTGGAGGTCGTCTTCCAAGACGTGCACACAGCAGGTGATACTTAGAGCAGACAAAGGTGTGTGCGTAATTTCTTGTTCATAGATCGGCATATTCTCGCGGCATATTCTCCCGCTACAGTAACCTCAACAGAGATAAATGCTTTGTTATGGTTGAAGACTGAAGAGATGCACTTGCTGCTCTTTCTTGTTCAGTGTATTTAATTATTCAAACAGCAAAGGAATACCAAGCTTTCAATATGGCAGATTTTTCTGCAAAGGAACCCCGACTTTTTGCTGCACAGACGCTATGAGCAACAATCATTTAGTTGCAAATGAGACATACAAGTTTAGATTCATGGAAAGTTGGCATTATTGATGTCTACGTATCAGTCGAAAGCTTTCAGTCAAAATTCCACATCCAATTTTACATTTTGGCCTCGCATAAAAGTTCAGTTTTTCACTTCCCGTTCCCTGCAGACATTTTCCACGAGTAAAGATGCAGCATAACGGCATCATCCCAAGAATTTACAGCCTGCCAATCAGGACCTCCATCCAGCAATTACATTTGCAAAAGTTTAGCCGTCTCTGCTCAGCGGTGGCGGCTCCTGTCAAATCCGACCAATTCAATGAAGAGGTTAACTGTGGCCGAACTAACTTTAGTGTTTGTTATTTGCTGTTCATTGTTGCTCATGTTGCAATATCACCAGTCTCAAAAACGCAAAACGCAAAGATGTCTCCTACAAACTATACGTTATCTGCAGACAGCTAATGACATTACCGATGGCTGCAATGAGTTTGGCTCCAGATTTAATTGACATTCCACAGTGATCTTTAACAGATGGCTTAGCGTTTATCAACTGAGTACATCTGGATGTAAAAGAAAATACTTTAATATTGATGAAAAAAACAAATGGACTCCTCACAATCATCTATTTCATGTACTTATAATTCTACGTGTAGAATAAGGAGCCATGGCACCGAGGTTGATTTAACTGAAACACTTACAATTCAACCACTGCACTAATTATATAAGTGCAATCACATCTCATCATTAAAACTGTCTTTCTTGCAAATGAGCAAAATGGTGAAATTAATAAATAATAAAAATCATTAAGAAATAAAAAAAACACGGTGTCAAACAACATCTTTTTATGCCTTGTGAGTTAGAAGACAGCGCATCAGAAGGTTTGCAGACCAGCAACTCATTATTAGCAGAAATCACAACCTTTTTCTAAGAAGCCGTGGAAGAAACGTCAAGAGTAAAGTCTAAGACACTTATTTCTACTTTCACTGCAGCTTCTTTCCTGGTCTGATTTCCTTTTCTATCTGTGTCAGTGTCCCAAGCCTCAGTTGGCCATGGTATATTTCAAAAATGACTCATATGCATCCTGTGAGTTCCAATTTGACTGGGGGCACATTTTGAGCGCAGAATATGAGAATATGCTCTAAATGTTTGTTTCTGCTTTCCACTCAACACCTTTTAGTAACTTGAAACAAGGAAAGGACGATGTCCACATACGCAGCTTTAAATCATTATCATCATAAGTGCAGAGTGAAAGCACAAAAGATGTGATTGCCAGTGTGTTGTAATTGTAGAGAAGTACTGATTAAAACAAAAAAAACGAACAGCTGTGAGCATTTTTTTGATGAGATGTTGGGAAACGGCAACGGAAAGCAGATGTGATGGTCAAAAGGCCAGTCACTTAATTTGGGACAGAGGAAAAGCAAAAGCTTCTTCCAGCCTTTCTCTTAAATAAATGTAACACACATTTTAATTAGGAAACTAGACTTGGTGCTTCATGGCTGTTTCTGTCCGTATATGTCTGAACTCATACATAATGTGTAGTGAAGACTTTCAGGGATTTTGAAAGTTATTAGTTAAACCTTTTGGTAAGGTCATCCTGTCAGGTGCTGTGCAGTTCCAGTGAGTCATTCCTACTTAATAATACTTAAAAATACTGTCTTCTCTTAACCTTTTCATTAAGAGATACATTGGATAATTGCCAGATGAGAGAGGGAGAAAGTTATGATAAGTTATGGTAAAAAAAAAAATCTTGTTTCACAGGGCACGGTGGCCCCTGACAACAAAGCTCCACGTGGAGGCTCGAGCCACATTTATAAGAATTCCCGTGAAAAAAAAAAAAATACTAAAAAAAACACATTAAAGGCACTCTGCCACTTACCACATTTGTTTGTTTCTTTTGAGTTTGCAGAGCAGTCGGAAATAGAGGCTGAAAAAAAAAAACAGGATTACACACAAAGGTGGTATATAATTGATAACTGCATTGATGTTTTCCACTATTAAAACACTAGCAGAACATAGTGGTGGTTTGCAACTAATATATTCCTCAAACAATGACAGAAAAAACACAGTGACTGTTTTGATACTGTGCATCCATTTTGTACTACTTCATTTGTCCTGTTTAATAATTGTTGCATTTATGTTGGTAGTATTCTCCACTGTAAGTAGTTACTGAATATAATTTTAAATAAAGCTATGTAGCTATACACGGTACCAGCCAAAAGTTTGGACAAACCTTGTAAATTAATGGTTTTTTTTACTATCTTTGGTTTTGTTTCTGTTTTGCAATTTTTTGTAGAAATCAATGAAGGAACACATTCGGAATTATGTAGAAAACAGGAATATGTTTCCGATCCCTGCACAGTCTTGGTGTTAAACCTTGTTGAGAGTGAATTTGTGGAATTCCTTGCTTTCCTGATGTGTTTTCACCCCTTCTGTCGTGTTGTGCAGGAGTAGGTTTGGTACACAGATCTCCACAGTTAATAGACACTCATGCATGATGTTGATGTAATACACAGTCCAGTGGTTGCACACCATGTAGTGATGGACAGGTGGAGGTGATGCAATGAAATGCAGTGACGGAAAACAAGACGGCTAGATGCATCAGCAACTTTTTAACACTTTGTTAAAATTGTAACATAATCAGAAAACTACACATGACACCTGTGGTATGGAACATCGTAAAATCCTGGCTGCTCGAATACAGATAGGTCAAAGTTGATGCCTTTGACAGGCATGTTAAGTAGTTAAAAGTATTTACTCCCTCAAGGAGTGTTTACTTTTTTTATTCATTCATTTACTTTACTTCATCATGAAACAGACAAATGTCAATAACGTAATTAGCGATCACCAGTCTCTCTGGAAATGAATGAATAATTCCCAGGCAAAATAATACATAAAAGAACCTTTATTTTATTTTTACTTTTTACTTTTTAACAACATTTAAGAAAAAGAGCTCCAACAAGACCCATACTAATAACACAAACCCAGATATGGCTGAAGCAATTAAAACAACATAGAAAATAGACGATATACTGAAACCAAATTAAAAAGAAATTAGTATTCCTGAAGCCTTGCTATGAGCCATGAATCTATGAAAGGACTGGCATACACATTAAGGAAAGAGAAGAGATTTGGCATCATTTACTATACAGTCCAGAACTGCACTCACAAACAGTGGCTGCCATAGATGTAGTGATGACTACGGTGACCCAGCCTGGTGTTGCCAGATTTCTTTCTTATCAGAATATAAATCTGGTAACATGCCATTTGGATTTCCACGTGGATGCTATTTTAATTGGGAAAATAGCTCTGCAGCCAACTGGATAGTTCTACAACCAGTCAGAGTAATTTTGTTGTAAAGTAATTTAGCCCAGCGACACTCAGATAATGTGAATGACTATGTCTGACTGTTGCTCTTCTTTACATCACCCACAATTAGTTTCAAACCAGCCTTCAGGAGTTTTCACAGTGAAATATAATAATATATATTCCAAGATAGTGTCCAAGATATTCCCAATCATGGATGATTTCTTTACCGTTGCATTTCCCTAAGTTCCACAATTAAGTCAGTTAGACACAGATAGACACAACCAGCTTCAATGGTTATTTTTTCAGTTTTCTGTATTATATATTTTTTCAATCTCTCCCACAGAAATAAGTAAACCCAGCAGTCCATTGAATGAGACAAGCACATTTCCCAGTATATCTAAACTAAGTTAGGCAATAATTAGAGGGGAAATGAGGCTTTGCCTGGCCCCAGCTGAGGAAATGCTGCTCTGCAGCTCAGTGTGTGTGTTTTTATCCACAGTACATGGCAAAGGAAATCAGAAGGACAACAAATGTAAGCAATGATAGCAGACAGAAAATTGACGGATAACCTTGTCTGAAAGAAGACAAAACGTACAACGTCATAGAGGGAAAAAGCAGACAATGGTACACTGAATGTCTTTAGATCAGTTTCTAAATCGGAGACTGGGTACAATGACCCTTCAAAGACAAAGCAGCCAACACATATGATAAAATAAGTTGAAAAGAAAGTAAGGAGTTGCTCTCTATAAGATGAACATAGAAACATTTGGACGTCACAGTGGAAAATATTGTATGGTTACATACAACAGACATTTGGATTGGGTGTATAGGATATCTTTGAATTGTACTTGCAGAGGCAACAGACAGGATTTTATTGATTTTTGAACACATTAAACACATACAAACACACAATAACATTGGCAAAGACAGTGAAATAGTTTTAGAATAAATAGAAACATTTTTCGATATAAAAAGATATCCCATTTCACATATTAAACAAAAGTAAAATGACAATAAATCAATAAAATCCTCCAGTTAAGTCGACCTCTCCAGTACAACAGATGCCATCTTTGACCCACACATTTATCGAAGGTATATCCATTTTTTTTATTTTTTTCTAAGACAAAGCAGTCATTCTTCTGGCCTGCAGGAGACCAAAGTAAATCAGAATTGATCGTATTGAGCTGCCTGCAAAGTTGTGTGGACATATGCCTAGTGGGGGGCCTTCATTCCTACAACCTCAGCCTCCCACACGTAAAGATATAGTGTTCCTTCTAAACATTTAATACAAGAATCTCAGGGCACCAACGATTCAGTTTGACCGGTGTAAGTTCTTACTTGTGCTGCAGTAACTTCATCCTTGTATTTATTGTTTTTGAGCGTTTAATCATGTCATTTCCCAATCAGCTGTATGTATATCTCCTTGAACATCTCATCTGTCTCTACTCTCTCTAAAGTGGACTCCTTAGTAAAAGACATTAAAGTCACAGAATGGGGAAATGTGTCTCCTCCCATTGAAGTCTGAAAGAGTAAGATTTTCAAAATGTGGTTCATTTAAAAAAAAAAAAAAAATGTTTTCCTGTAATGTTATAGATCTGACACGACTGATCAAATGTGAGAAAGTTGCCATTCATGTAAAGGTCCTCTACTTTACACACACCTTCACCAGATTTTAAAGCCACCATCCGCTCTTCTTGCCCTGAATTATGCATTACCCCATAGGGGAGAGAGGCTGGATATAGGAGTATAATATACTGATGTCAATAGTGTTTTTAAGGAAAGTGTTCTCTGTTGTTGTTTTTCAGCTGTTTTGAGTCAGCAGAATACAGATATAGCTTGAGTGGAAGATTTGGTATTGACGCTGGCTCAGCATTCATCCAGGATGCACAAATCTCTGTTGAGAAGTACAACACTACAGAGCGTAACTGAGCAGACCAATAAAATAGTTTCATATTTGGGAGTTTTAGCCCTCTCCTGTGATAAGGTAGATACATCAGGCCAAGTCTTAGTCTGTTTTTTTTTTTTTTATCATTCCAGATTAATTTACTAAAAATATTACTGAGCTTTTCAAAAAGCGCTTTCGGATGTGGAAGAGGAAGCGACTGAAAATAAAAATAGTAATTTTAGTCATGTTTATACAGCCAATCATTTATATGGACAGTGTTGTCCGACCCCAAGGACCCCTTGTGATTAAAGTCTAAATATTTAATCAGATTCAGGTGCAAAGATAGACAGGGTCAAAGTTTGCTTTTGAAACTTCCTTGTCACAAACAGCTAGGACACTCTTGAGTGCTGAACTTCACACATAGGTTTTGTATTATTTATTTTTCAAGCCTTTAAAATACACAACAGCGTTAAATAATACTGCGAGGAAGCAGCAAGTGTTCTGTCAGTAAACAGGTGTTAAGTTCCTCAACAGTCAAGCTGCTTTGAAGAGTGTTGATGAGTCCCTGGTGTGTTCAATCATCCTCATTGGGATAAACCAAATGAGGGAAGAGGGGAGTTTGGAAAGGAGGGGATTCTATTTGGTTAATTTATTTTGTTTTAGGTCGTCTGTAGTCTGTAGTTTTAAGTAGTCTGATCAAAACCCATATATTTAGATTTTTGGCACAACTGTGCAGCGGTAAAAAATTGCTATCGAACAAAGTGTACACTAATTACATTTCTTTTTGTAGACACACATCCTTTTTTATTTGCAATGGATGAGCCAAGTGCCTTCATAAGCCACGGGTGGAAGGCTGTTTTTCTTTTTCTTTTTCTGGGGGTGTGGGGTTTTGTGTGTAGATGATTATGTGACGTTAAAATGTGAAGATTGTGTAAAACCTAGTCTCAAAGTTTGCGTCCTCTCTCTATCTGTTGCCATGTCCATTTAAGTTTGTGTTACCAAACGCACAAAAGAAATGGTCTTTAAGTTTTCAGTCTTTAAAGTATGATTGCTTTCAAAGTGACACAATGAAAAAAAGAATAAAATGAATGTGGTCAAAATAAGTTGGTCGCTTTATGTCAGAGGCCAGACCAGCTATAATTGAAAACTGTCGCTTTTTCCAGATTACTTACCATTTTAAGGGGAAACATTTTGTCGTTTTAATTGGCTTATGTGAAACTGCTCATTCCGTTGCTCATCAGTAAAGGTGAAATGAAGGAAGATAAGCTTTTATTTAAACACAGCTTAAATTGATAATTGGAGTTGGGTCTATATGTTTGTCCCTTCAAATGTGATATAGATGACATCCGTTTATCTGTGCACTAATTTTAACACGTGAAATTTTAATTAAATGACAAAGTACTGAGACATGGGTTCATTCTCCAGCTAATTTAGAGGAATATGTAGCTTTATTGATGCCTCGGCAAGAGATAACCAAGCACGTGTTCAGATCATGTCTCTTCTCTCAGAGGAAAAATTAGGTGTGTACTTTCTAGATGTATCTGGCTTCACTTAAACCAGAGTGGAAGCAGTGGGTGGTAGTTAGAAGTACATCTTCCCAACAGCTCCAAATATGTGTCCATTACATGTGGGGTTTGGAAACAGGGCCTGTCTAACGTTTTGCTCATAAAATGGTTCAAATACACTAACAGCTCAATTGTGGTGTCTTGTTTTGTTTTAGTTTTTTTGTTTTGTAGGCCATTTTCTCCAGAACCTGAACCACACTCTGCAATAAAACTTGTGAAATAGTCATTGATCTTTTCATCCAACTTTAAGTAATGGTAAAAGAGAAGGGTCTGCTCGAGATTGAGGATCAATAGTTACTCAAAGCGTTCTGTCAGCATAAAAACATTTGCCAGAACAGAAAAGGCAGCTCCATATCAATGCTTCGATCGGGCAGCGTGTCTACTTCCTCGATGTACGATTGTCACACACACCATGCTTAGGCCAATTGAAGTGTGTTGAGAACAAAAAAGCCACCAGAGATGCCTATACACAAAGGGTGTCCTTTGTCTTGTCAGAAATTATAGAAAATTGTTTTTTAACAACAGAGAAAATTACACTAAACGCTCACACCAACCTGTATGGGAATATCACAATAAATGTTTGATATAAATGGTGCGCAGCAGTGCACCTGTTATGTAATACGTTGGCTGCCAGTTTGTAAGCACACATGGAGCAAAAGCAGAAAAAAATAAGGATCAATTCTAATCACACACACTACGTTCAGTCCCATTGCCCCAGTGGAATTGAGAGCTTTAATTTCTTTTCCATTTCAGGTGGAAGATATGAGTCGTGACAAGCCGGGGATATATTTGCACAGAGGTTCACAAGGAAAAGCACTGAGAGAGCAGAGGGAGCCTGAAAGAAGAAGTCCGTTCACAGTATACGACCTGCAGATAACGGAGCCTGAAGACCAGATCAGTCACACTGGGAAAGATGTGTCAACACCTTTCAGTCCCACTGAGAGGCGAATGGAAACTTTTGAAACTCATATTTAAAGCGTGAAATCGTTTTATACTCAGTGAACAACTGTCTGCTGAGACCCATTCAGATGAGTGCATTTTTTTCCATATATGGTTTACAGTAGCTGACAGTGAACGTTTACTGTGCACAGCACAGATGATAAAACTGCATTTGACTGGTTGTTTGCTGATTCTGTTCTCCCACAGCACGTGAAGTTTAAGATAACTGGTGGCACTAATTGCAAGGCTCCATGTAGTTTTTGACTTGATGGGTAATTCATTTCAAAGTGGACAAAGTCAGGCCTTGTTTTTTTTCTTATTTTTTATTTTTGTACCGCTCCTGCTGCTGTGAAATGAAATGTCCTCATCACCAGTTGTTGAATCATGTGGGAAGACATGTAAACGCTGTGCTGCAGTGTAGAGCTACTTCAGTATATGCCCAGTATAATGATGAAAACTGAGCTATAGTTAATCCAGTGTTCAGCTTCAACAAGCAAAGAAACAGGACAATGTTGACTTCAATGTCCTCTTATCAATTGTCCATATATAAACAAGCACCCTTGGTTATCTGGTCACAAGTGGACCGCTCTGAGTGCATCTGTTCTCATCTAGCATTTCGATGCCTCTGCACATGGGTCTCAAGTGGCCACCTGTGATTGGATCGCAGTTCTGCGGTATGCATTTGAATTTGTCTTAAAATAGAATGAATAGCAAACAAATGGTGTGTATGGGCCGCATGCAATGTACTGCGACATGACCTGTACGCATGTGAGAGAAAGACACAGTATTCAAACAATTAGAGGTGGAAAAGCACATCGCATAGGCTCTGTCTCGCTCAGTAGCGATATTAGATCATTAGTTTTATTGGCTCAGTGTGCATTCCGCTCTTTTCTGGATGCTCTTTTCATCATTCAGAATAATGTCTGTGTTCTCTACTTCAACTTTCAAAGATGTGAAATTGTAGAACAAAAATAATGAGGCAAAGCGCTGCCTAATAGAGAGGACATGAGCTCAACAGGAGCCTCCAAGGTGGCCCAATCAAAGTAAAGAGTGTGATGGTCCTTTGCAGCCCAGGCCTTCGAATGTGGTCTGAGTGATCAAATCTCTCTCTGCGTGTTGGCTGTGTTCACCAGCACAGTACCACCTGTGATCCAGTAACCCAAGATGCTCGTTTTATGCCAGGCATGTACAGGGCCTCGGATAAAAAAACAGACAACGGTAAAGTTTAAATCTAACTGACAGACCTGTGGACTTCATCCTAAACTGGTTGAATTCAGGATCAGCCTCTTCACTTACGGACAAGGCTACAGTGAATGGGAGTGATTGGCACCATCATCCAAACCTTGAGTTGAGCACCACTTTTTAACTACTCCATCTTAATTGTTTTACGGTCTTACAGTCTGAATTCACAAACACTCAATGAGTTCCTTGTGCTACAACATTTATTTCAAGAAAATGATATGACTCACTGTAAAGAAAATACTATTTTAATATTAAACAATATACTATCCAATAAAAGACTTGTCTTTTCTTCTTCTTCTTCAGCTACACTTGAATTTCCATGTCCATGTTGAGAATAAGACACTAATGAAATCTTTGTTTACTTGAATTGTTCAAATTTAGTTCCAAGTTATCATGAGTAGGACCTTTTCAAAGAAAGTACAGGAACCATTTTAACGTCGACTGCTGTTTTATTGATTCCTCTCGTTCTTGTGCCCATGCCTGATTAAAAGCATACTCAACCACAAAAGAGGCACTTGGAAAACGGGAGTCTAAATGGTCTATGCGATTGCTGCGCTCCGTCTCTAATACATGTACTGTCACTGCGCATCAAATACACACTCCCTGGCCAAAAAAACAAAAACAAATAAATGGTCACACACTCAAGCAAATATTTCGTTTGACCAGCATTCGCTGTGGTATTGTTTCGATAAGCTTCTGCAATGTCACAAAATATATTTCCATCCAGCGTTGCATTCATTTTTCACCAAGATCTCGTATTGATGATGGTAAAGTATGACCACTGTGCAAAGCCGTCTCCAACACATCCCAAAAATTCTCAATGGGGTTAAGGTCCCTGGTCAATGCAGTGATTTGACTCTGCTCAAACAGGCTAACACAACCGCGGGATGTGCATTTTGACACGGTTGTTTAACAGATGAGAAACTAGTCATTGCCTCAGTTGGGGTTAAATAACTTGTTGCCAGCTGAAAGATAATCGCCCATGCAGTAATTATCCAACAGGAGGCTCGTACGTATTTGCTTAGTTAAATCCAGGTGGCAGTGTATATACCCACAATCAAAGTAAGAATGTAGGAGCAGCTTTTAAATGGGTTATCAATAGGTTAACGGCATGCATCTCAACCCAATCATGCCAATACTTCCAGTGGAGGTGGTTACATGAGCTATTCGTCTGATTATTAGTGGAATACTAGTGTCCTGACCAGTGGGGTATAGTTACTTTTAAAAGTAATTATTTAGGTTACTGCGTTACCATCAATTAAAAGTAAGCCGTTACGTTACAGCGTTACCTAATGAATAAAAGTAACGCGTTTAGAGTACTCATGCGTTACCAAGAAAAGCCGTTTGCAGCGCCTCGCACATGCTGCAACTCAGCGACACACAGCCTCCTTTAAATGCACCGAGAACGCGTTACCCACAACACTGGTTCTGACTCTGGTGTATGAGACTAACCAAAGCAGAAGTTTACACTTGTGTAAATGGGTTACAGATCTTCGTCGTGCACTGATACAACTTATACAAGTGCTCCCAAGTTTTGATGCAACATTTTCTCCATTCTAGCTGCCTACTGTGATCATAATAACAACAATAATAATATTATTATAAAACAGGGACATGAAGCCCCCTGAGGCTGTGCGAAAAGTCTTTTTAAGTTGTATAAAAAGTTGACATATCAACCTGAGACCTGACCCAGATAGAGGTTGTGCTCGGAGTTCTTTTTTTTTCCTCCTTGAGGAGAAGGGCTGTGCAAAATAATTGTGTGGCTGAACACAACTTTAAATAAGATTAGAGATTCTGGAAAAATGAATACAAACAGGTCTGTCTACTCAATTGCACAAGCATTTTAAAAAAGAAACCGTATCAACAAAAGCTAAAGGAGGCAATTAATAATTGAAATATGACGAGGAGAACTTAGAACAATATAATGATGGGGAACTCCACCTTCAAAACAGAGGATATTGCCAAAACCTTATACAATATGCAATTAAAACATTGTAAGTTTAACCTTAACCCTAACCCTAACAAGTAAGGATAGGGCTGAAGTAGCTGCCATTAAAGTGGATAGCATACATAGTCATTATTAATGCCAGAGATGGAGGTCAAAGGTCAAATGGTAATGGGTCGAGGCCAAACCACAATGAAGCAGTGCACATTTTGTTATACATGCTACGCATTACTATTTCACATATGACAACGTACGGGCCAGACATTTGGCTTGAGTCTGTCCCAGTGTCAGTCAGTGTCAGTGGGCGATGAAAAATGTTGATTTAAGTTTAATTGTGTGTAACTGGCAGTCTATCAATCAAGTCAGTATTTCTTACACTTTCCTTTTAAGTTTCGTGTACTTTCAGATGGTGATCTTCCCTCGTTCTGCAGCAGGTGACTGAGTGAACCCGATGCCACTTGATTGTCCAGAAAGGGAAGCATTAAAACTAAGAGGTTACATCACCAGTGGGTGATCTTGGGGATGGATTGTGCTCCTTTTTTCACATTTGTAAAGCCTTTAAATTCCGTATGTAGTATTCATTTTGAGTCGTAATGCCTGTCGTTAAACAGTTTCTTTCTTCTTGTGAATTCAGAAAACCAAGTGTCTTACAGAGATGTTCATTGAAGGATTCTCACATAGGCATTACAGGTTTCGTATCTCCTGGTGACAAGGACCTTGAAAATCTGTTTCAATTTAATAGCTGGATTTGCATCTCTTGCATCTCGCAGAAAAAAGGCAGGTGAAGTAGCAATGTTGCTCAGCTTTGTACCAATGAAGGCAGTGTACTCCTCCAAGGTAGGCCAACTGAAAGACCACAGTTTATTGATTCAAAAATGTAATTGTGTCACTTCAGGAAGTCGTGTGACTTAGAAATTACTCTCCAAGGTCTGTGCCGAGTGCGGTGCATTCAGGAGAAGCAAACGCAAGGCTACTTCAGCTATGTTCTTTGCTTCCTCTATAAGTTAGACGTAAATATTGTGCCTTTTACATCACTATATTTTATGTTATGCTGCCAATTTGGGTTCATAACTAAAAGAATATTAAAAAAAATATATAATGTGAAAAATAAGTTAATTTTAGAAACAAGACTACGCTCCTGCCGTTTCCCACGTTTAACTAAAAAGGTGTTTCTTACCATCCCATCTGTTCATCTCAGGTCTCACCACTGCTCTCCCCGTCCCTCTCTTTTCTTTGTTTGTTTCCTCTTCCGTCTTTTATTACGGGAACTTGTGGGACAAGGACGTGCCCTCACCCTGAGTCTCACTCCCTGGGCTCTTCCGTGTCTGAAGACCATCCTCCGTCTATGCATTCCACCCCTCTCATCCCTTCCCTTAGATCTCTTTCGTCATTTCCATCTCTCCACATCTATTTCCCTCAAGTCCTCGCTGCTAATAAACTTCTTTGCACCAATTAAGGCGGGATCTTCATTAGCGTAGACCGTATTGATCCCAGGGGAGAATCAGCTCCACCTTTTACGGATGTGATGAACACTGCAGCACTCAAAATGTGCTGCAGTGCACGTTGTCCATCTCATCATCCCTGGGTAATACTGCTGAAGTTCGACTACGGCTTAAGTTTGGTTTCTCTTGCTTTTTCATTAGATGCTTTTCATTGTTACTCCCCTTGTCATTTAGCCCTTCCCATATTAAGGATGTACAAAATTTAAGATTACATTCTTAACCATCTAAATCTGCTCTCATCCACGCGTGTTGAAAGTTGAACCATCCTGATCATAAAGTGGAAGTGTGTGCTTGATTAATCGCATAAGTAAGTAATAGCAGCCTCTGAACACTATGAGCAGGTGTTGGCATATGCTTAAAAACTGTGACGATCAAGTGAGATGCCACCGAAAAGGCTTTAAGAAGTTTAGTGAAACGTTTATATCGTAAAATCATAGAGGGTATGATGGTATTCAAACGTGAAGCCAAACCAATTAGAGCTCCCAGCATTGGTCATAAGCTCCACCCCCTCCTTGTTAATGGATGGGACCTGGGCCGAAAAAAACTCTAAAACACATGTCTGGCTGAAGTGTTGTGTGGCTCCACTCAGACTGTACTGCGCAGGCTGTGGCTCCAAAGTCACAAGATGGCGCCGCCAGTATCGATGGGAAAATAGCGTCATTGAAATGGGGAGGCGTAAACCTACTTTTTTGTAAACATCCTTTTTTCCACTTCTCAGAGCATTAGTTCTGTAAATCAGTATCTGCAAAGGAACAATGTTAGTAATGCCAGTATATGATGCACAGTTACTGAAATGGAAAAAAAATGGTTTGAAATGGAAGGGAAAAATACACATTGCCTAAGCACTCATGATGTCAACTGGAGGAGGACAGGAGAAGCTGGCTGTTTCGCAAGAAGACCAGAGAATTGCAGAAATAATTGGAGAAAGAGCACTGACAGGTGTCCATTCAGACAATTCACTGACAGCAATGCCGCAGGGACAGTGGTTTCTGAAAGCCTAGAAACATGGTGATCCATTGTAAGGCACATGAGGGACTTAGGCCCCCACCACCAATGTACAGTAACTCCAGCTGTGTAAGGCATTTCTGTAGCACCACTCCATTCAGAAGGTCACGCATACAATGTAGTCCAAGGGATTTTCCATAAAAAGGAATCAACAGGAGTCCTTCTTTTTATGTTCTCAAGAAAAGCTCCTAATGAGTGTTCAGATTGCATTAAGAATCTGTAATTTACAGAAATTTAGACAGCAACTTTGAGATATTGGACTTCACAGAAACAAATTCACTTCTTTATATGATGCCTTTTGGGTATGATTAAATTTGTAAAATGTATAATTCAAAATAAAAGATGTTCACTGTCGAAAACTTCATGATTAGAAATTTCTTTTATCACTTTGATCTCCAGCCATTTAAATGTTCTGAAAAATTTGAAAACCTTCATTTTAGTCTCTAAAGTTTAACTAAATGCAGTTAGTTAAAACTTAATTTCCGCGCATACACAAAACACTGCACGTAATCATAAATGTATTCAGTCGACTATTTTTCTTTCTTCTTTTACTGCTTTTCTTGTTAATTGCAGCATATTTTGACCCCCCTAACAGTCACCAAGGCATTCATCTTAACTACATAAGGGACAAGCAGTGGAAAAACACTGACGGCAGTATGTGTATGTGTATAAAGCCACAGCTTATTTCCAGCACCAGTCCCTGGATCAGAAAGCAGTCATTACAATGCATATTGCGTATTACGGTGCTGCATAAATACAATCAATACAGAACTTCTCAAACTTTTAACGAGAGCTCGTCTCGTCTTCTTCCACTTTTTGAATTTCCCCTGGGATTAATAAAGTATCTGTCTATCTGTCTATCTATCTATCTATCTATCTATCTATCTAATCCGGGTCGCGGGGGCAGCAGCTTCAGCAGGGAAGCCCAGACAGCCCTCTCCCCAGCCACTTCAGCCAGCTCCTCCAGAGCCACCTCAACTGACTCCTCTCGACATGGTCATATTCCTTAAAATTTAATTCTAGAGGTCTGGTGTTGCTCTGTTGGAAACTGATTAAGCTCCAACACAGATCAGTGTGGTGATGGACCGGAGAGTAACAGCAAAGTAGTTAGAAGAGAAATGACATGAGTGTACACTGGGTCAAATGGATATAACGGACGAAATGGCATTGTGCAGATTTTAAAGCTTTGTTTTAAAATGGTCTGATCTGTCAACAGAAGGCTTTTATGAACAGGGAGAAAGAAAAGAGTCAAGCCTCTCTCTAGCTATCTGCTACACCAGCTGTAACAGTCAACTTACAATCAAAAATGATTGACCGTGATAAATTGCTCCTCTATTGTGGGAGAAAATCTGAGGAAAAGAAACCAAATGAAAAAGCAGCAAATTGCCTCTAGAAGATGCTTTGGTGCGTAAAAGATAAAGGCTTCACAAGGATGGCCAATTAATGTTTTAGGGTAAATGAAAATCATTAAAACTGTTTTCACCCTAAGATGTAACAGATATCTGAGAGTATGACTTGTAATGTATCCCACAGGGCAATTGTTGTCCTGTGCGTGGGTGGAGGAATGTTTTTTTTTTTTATGTTGACACTGTTTGAACAGAATGCTTTTTTTCTCTGCTGAAGATTTCCACCCGGATGTTTTGAGCAAGCAGAGATAAATCTTTCACTTTCAGTCTGTTTGTGGTGTGAGTAAAGCACGTCTCAAAAAATGCACCGGCACAACAAAGGAAGGCTACCCCTGTGACGTTTTCTACAGTTTTAATGTGAACCTTTTAGGGACACATTATAATAAATGCAACGCTTACACCCAACCGCGTGGTGCCTTTGGGACTGCAGCTCAAGTGGCCACAACAAATTATATTATTGTGCCAAATTAAGAATAAACATATGAGATGTGGAAGTCCAGTAAAGTCAGCAGCGTATGTTGTACATAAGTGAAGAGTATGTGCGTAGATGCTGTAGAGCGCAAGCGACAGGTGGTCAACCTAAGGCAACAGAGCCAAACAGAAATGTGACGTGCCTAGGAAGAAGAGCAGAGAGATACTAATTAGACTGGTAGGACTTTTTGTAACCTGGTCCCTTGCAAAACAATGAAAAGATTCAGATGGCTGAGGTTTAGGGCTCCTACTTAAACTCTAAATATGGATGCACACGAACATTCAGATCATAAAAGATCAAGGAAACAAATCCAGCAAGAGTTAACTGTGAGGAAAATATATGCGGGAAATGTGCCACAGAAACACCAAATCCACTTGCTGTGCCAAAGTATCAGCAATGCTTTAACTGGTAGATAGCCATCCCTCAGGTGAGGTCGGTGTAGGGCAGGAAGCGAATGCACTGTTGGATGGTATCTATTTGTCCACATGAAAGCCACAGACCTTTCGAGAAGATATCAGTACAGGATTTCATGGCAAAAAAATCCAACAGCCGTCAAGACGCCACTAGTTCTATTGAAAACTCAATCAAACATGTGTAGCTCCTCCTATTGATGTAAAATTAGAAACCTGACAGAGAGTGATGTGAATAAAATGAAGCAGTAAAAAGCATCGATCCGGACACCAGCTACCCATGAGTCCAGGTGACAGCAAGGGACTGAAGATGAAGAAGACGGCTGGAAAATGGCTGGTAGTTCTTTGAGGTGAAGGAAATCCTTTGAAAAGCGATGAACCAAAAATATCCGAACGTGGTATTTTGTGTACACAAATTCATTCAAATGCACCAAGACCAGTGTACTAAACCATACAAAAAAACATCACTGGTTTGAGGGTTTTGTTTGGTCCTCTGCCAGCTGTATGAAAGCAAAAGCTCCCAGTTCATCTCCACGGTGCATTCGCCTTTAAGCTGGAGAATGAAATATTTGTTGCTGTCTTTTTAGATTAGAAGGTACATAGTGGTCATGAAGTGTGGCCTTGAAGCATACGCACACAATGTTTCTGTACGGAAGCTTTATGCTTCAGCCTTGACCTGACATGCGGTGGTACAGTCCATTCAGCAAAAGCTATGGATTGATGTAACTTGTCTGTGTTGACCTGTTTTTGTGCAGTGTGACCGAACACAGCTGTTTCATTGCTGACTTTTAATTTAAAAGCATAGGTTTTGTTCATTTGATGGGCTTTTAATTTGCAAGGTACACTGGGAATAATGTAACTGAATATTCAACTAACTCTATGCATTATACGATGAACACAACATCATAAAAATTACATATAAAACATTGTTATTACATCCTTCCACCAAAATGTATACAGTTGCTCAACGGAGAGTAGTCACTGTTTTCTGTGTCACAATCAAGAATGAGGGAAGTGTGGATCATGATTGAATTATGGGTAATTATGAAAATTGATTCAGATATAGTAATAGTATCTCAAAGTCAGATCTCTAATTATTGTCATTATCCATTATATACACTGGGATTAGGAGTAATTAGGGAATGATGGTAGGTCTTGATTGACTTCTCACTCTTTCATTGATATTTTTGTGTGTCCTATTAAATGTCTTTTTGACTTTCCATTATATATGTGTGTGAGTCTTATTTTGACGTTTCTATTGATTTGATTTGAGGCTCATTCATCAGAGAAGAGGGAAGGAAGGCTCTGAGGTTGAAAGTGCAGACGGTTCAGAATGACAGCCTAGCTCTTAAATGCATCTAACTGTTCATCCTTTACTTCCATGGCCAACTGTGTGTAAGCTGTTATTTTAAAGTAAATGGCCAGCATGCATGAGCAGGCTTGTTGAGCAGAAGATTACAGTTATCCTTTTACATCCAGGTGATGTTTACATCAACAGGCGCATATCAGCTGAGAAACTGCATCAAGAAAGCAATGATTGAAACATATCTGTGCATCTGCAGATGAACCACCTGTCAGTCAGTCCAAGTAATCATTTCTCACAGCCCACAGGCCTTTCTGTTTCTTGCTACCATTTCTTTTATCTGCTTTCAAAGATGGTCCTCTCCTGAAATTCCTTTATCTTCACAGTATATCATCCTACTGAGTTAACTCTTTATTTTAGTGAAATCCCTGAAAATGAGAAGAACTGGTGGAACCAGCTGTTCTCCCTGAAGAGCTTTATGAACGGGACCACAGGCTGTCCCAAGAGTGTGCAGGCTCAATTTGCATCAAGTCCAATCAGAAACCAGGAAAGAAGCCTGTGTTCATGTGGTGCTGGTACAGCCTGTTAATGTGTTTGGCTCTGTTCTTCATAACCTGCTGAGACACAGTGGATCTCAATCCACCATGGCCTCAATATCATTCACTGCCTTCAGATGTAGCTGACGTGAGGGAAGCGTTCTCCAAAGATGGCCGAATGGTGTGAGGAAATGCAATTAGTGAGATCGGAGAAGTCTGTGAGAATGCAGGCTGCATCCTAAACATTTTTTTCTAACCAATAACATTTTAAATTATATATAGACTAAACACATATGAATTTGATGATTTGATCTTATTTTAGTGCAGAATTTGAAAACTTAATATTAACTTTCACTTCTTATACTTCTTATTGGTATGAGTGCCTGAAGGTTCGTGCAGCTCAGGTTTTATTCGGAGGACCTGGGCGGCAGGTTGCTGTTACTAGGTTTTGACTGGTAGTTGCGAGGAAAGTCTCGTGAATATTTCCCTATAGCTTTGATTTCTATGTGTGGAGGGCTACTGAAAACAGCTATATATTTAGGTGCTGTCAAAAAAGTGTCACACTAAAAATTCGACATATCAAACAGTGGTCAGAAACGTGAGATTTTTTTAAACTGAAGTGTGTATTGGACTTTAAAACTGTTGTATGAGTTAATATAAATTTCGTGTTAAAGGGTTAAATTAAGACACATACGGGATTTACTTCTTTAGTTGCACTGTTTTGAAATAAAAGGCCACAGTCATCATGCACCATGCGATCAGGCATACATATTGTATTTAATACTATGTGTCCCAACAGTTCATATCAAAACTAGAGTGATATGGAGTCTATTATCGTGCATTTTAGAGGCATGCAGTTCTACCACACTCCCCCTTCAAACATTTTTAAAAAAATCTATAAAACATACCCCATCAACTTCTGCACATTCCACATACATTTCCGTCATTGATTTTTATTCCAGCAGTGGGAAAGAAATAGTATCGACGCCCAATACTCTCACAAAATGCCAATACACTGTATGAAAAATCAAACCTCCAGTGTGTCGTGAAAGGTTTAGCTTGTTCACTGTAAAGCAACAGGACCGCCTCTGTGTTCATGACTGCAGTGTGAGCAGTGGACACGCTGGCCAGGTCACTAGTCCATCACAGAGCTGACACAGGGTAGACATTCACCCCCACGTCGTCAGAGATGGACAGCTTGAAATTACATTAATTACGTATGCACATCCCTTTAAGAGGAATTAACATCTTTTTTTTACATCCTAGACCTTACTTCTAGCATAAAATATGATTGTTTACTCACCCATATAACTAAATAATGCATTATCTGCCGTGATACTCGTTCATTTCACCAATATTTTGTTATGAAACACTATTGCTATTCCCTGTTGAGTCTGAAGTTACCTGTTATCCAGGGTGTGTAGACTGACCTACTAGCCTCTGACCTGGATGATGTCATCTCTGAGCCCCACGCACACCTGCAGCAGTTTACCTGTACTGGCTACTGCTAGTTTTTTGCAACATGGCTGAATATTTTTTGTTGTGGACGACGACTTTGTGTATGATGGACGTCCTTACCATTTTAAGCCAGAATATATGGCAGAGAGAGGGCCAGCTGGCCACAACAACAAACCGCTGCACGTCCGCGAATAGATAACAGGTAACTGCACTCAACAGGGAATAGCACTAGCGTTATATAATTCTGTTTGTAATACGTCTTTTTAACACTACGTCTGTTTGCAGTTACCAAAGCATGATTAAATACCTTTCTGTTTTGTTTGTTTGTTTTCATGCTGACAGCCAGTAGTTAGTAGTTAGTTTTCAGCTGAATCGCAGTCTGTTAAAAGTTTGAAAGACAGTATTTAAATTGCAGTGGTATTGTATTGTCATTTCTGCAGTTTATACACCAAACATCCGCCCAAACCAACAATTTAATATTCAGACTAATTCACACTAAATTGGCAAAATGTAAAAACAAAGCATTTTTTTTTCTTGTGTGTTCCAGCCATCCAAAATGAGCCTTTCACAAACATTCTCCTGGGTCAATAAATCATAAAAGCTTGGTGTTTCAGTGTGTTTACACGGCTGACATAGCACAGCCTTTGTGCAGCTTGGGTGCTGTGTGGCTGCCTATTACCATCTTGGTGTGATTCAAAAGAGGGCCGAAGAATTAATCATTTTCTACTGTTCTACTGTAGGTGTTTTGATCTGGGCAGAGGAAACACCAAGAAGTTATTATTTTAGATGAAAAATGGTATTATAAAAATAGCCAGCAACTGATGGAATCACAAGAAACCGTAACCTAAGGTAACCATTCCCCTCAGCTTTCCTGATGAACTTTAAATTGCCATAACTGTGCTTTTCTCTTGCATCAGGTGCAGGACAGAAACGACTTACTGCTGCCGTTTTCACCTTTTGTTCCCAATAACACACCATCTTCCCCTTCCACTACCTCAACACAAGACAAACGCCTCATATTTTGAGATACACTGCTCTTTTTGGGCTGCCAGATCTCTGAAATCTGTTCCTCTCAAGGAGAATTTAATTTCTAATTCCGGATATTTCATCACAGTAATCATCAGGCTTGTGGGAGTAGTCCGATTTCCTCCGACAGCTAAAGGTGCTCCTGCAAGCTCAGAAAGTTGGCATGAAGCATGAATATCTTTAAAGATTACTGTGTCTGAGCTTGTGTCTGCAGCGCTCCAGCGAAGTTTGAAGACACAGACATGATCGATTTATTCATGTGAGGTGGCCATGAAGCTGTACCGACTGCTCTCCGTCACACACTAGCAAAAACCTGGCACCAGAACTGCTTGGCTGTGTGTCTTACATTTTGCAAGTGTACTGCAGACCAAGGTTTGCAGGCTATTCATAACATAACCTAAATATTGTTTACTGCAACTTTAATTGAATGCGCCTTCGGCAAATCAGCCACTTGGGTACATGACAGAAGCAGGTATAGTATTTAATTAACACCACATTCCATTTGGGCGCGTTAGTTTCAGTGTCCTGACCTTTTGAATGCTGACACAGTTGGCACAATGGTCACGATGGGACACTTAATGTAATGAGCTAAAATGAGTTTTTCTGGTTATGACATGACTCATATCTACCTGAGGCAAAAGCAAAGCCTATTAGTGTGATGGGCATGACTTTACCAATAATACCACATACTACATTGCACTCCACCGCTGTTATGCTGCACCAGTGTTGTTACACCTACTCTTGTTTCCATTCTTGGTGGAATAACAGGTCTGGAAAGTGGGAGGTAGAAAAGGCAGGCTTCACTGTAATTCTGTTTTGTGTTTCCTGTTTCTGTTTTGAAAATGTATTCCTTGGTATTTTGTTTCTTGCTTGACTTCCTGTGTTTACCCCCTTTGATTGATGGGTTTCTCCCATGTGTTTATACACTGATCAGGTGTAACATTATGACCACTGACAGGAGAAATGACATTGACCATCTTGTGACAATACAATGTTCTGCTGGGGAACTTGTGGACCAGGCGTTCGGTTACTTAGACATGTACCACCCACTTAGACCAGACCAGATCAGACACCCCTGCCTCATAGCAATAACACTACTTGATGGCAGCAGACATCTCCAGCAGGATGCAGCCAAAAACGGTTTAGAAACAACTAAAAAAATTATTACAAACACACAAGGCATTGACCTGGCCTCCATATTCCATAGATCCCAAACTGATCAAGTGTCTGTGGGATGCACTGGGACAAGCCTGATCCACAGAGGACCCTCCCCTCATCCCGTAGCACCCAAAGGCCTCCACAAACAACATTCTGTTGCCAGACAACACAGGACACCCTCAGAAGGTCCATGTCCATTCTCCGATGAGTCATAACTGTTTTGGATGCACAAGGAAGACCTACACAATATTAGGAAGGCGGTAGTAATGTTATGCCTGATGTATACAGTCCTGCCTTTTCCTTCCTGGAGTTACATCTGTTGAGTTGTCTCTGTGAATTACCTTTTGAGCTTCCCACTTGTTGAAGTTGTCTAATTTTTTCCAAGTGTTGCTGTTCTTCTCCCCGTTTCCTGAGTTTTTGTCTCGCTTCAGTTTTTTTTGGATTACCCTGCATACTCCGCAACGCACTTTTTGTTCCTTTGTTTCCTGTCCCAGCTTCCCTTTGTCTCTGCCTCTGGGTCCTTCTTCCTGGCCACACAACACAACAATGGTTGGCAGAGTATTTTTGTTGCTAGTTAATTAAGCTTGTTAGCTCCATGAGTTGGTGTAAACAATGTTTCTGACTTTTTCCAATGGACTAAAACAATGAATCTGTAAAACGTCTCTTAAATGTTGTCGATGGCTACATATGGACATGAGACATGAGATTGAGGCTAAAGCGACTTGTGCTACGCTGATAGCTATGATGTTCAGTTGTTGGCCAATGTTGGGCCGTGACTGAGAGTAGTCCTAGCCCTAGGTGGAATTTTTTTCGGCCAACTGAATGTGTTGAATCAATGTCAAAGAGACTGAGGTCAGCGAAAGACAAGGTCAAAAATGGCACACACAGAATGCTTCCCATTTTTCATCTTATCTGAGCACAGCAAGATGACCGATCAACATGGCATTAGAAGAGGTCAGCTCTGACTGATTGCTCCATGTCGTACACGTGGCCTGACACCATCGCAAGAGGCATCTCCAGCCAGCTTAAACAGCAGGAGACAGGACCACCGTGTATTATCCCTGACCTTCTCAAACCTGCCATCAAATCTATTTTTTATAAGTCTTTTTAATAAACTGCAATGGACATATCCAATGCATCAATTCTGCCCTCATTTAAGTTCAAAATACCAAAGGCATGTTTTATTCACGACGACTTGTCATTAGTACTTACTTGTCATTAGTTGTGTCACTCGGATTGTATGTGGGAGATGTCATCTTTGGTTTGTGTCTTGACTTAAATCGCTTTGCACTAGATTACCAATATAAATGCTAGCAGATGCGATAAAACCCATTATTCTCGCATTGAATTATGTATGCGATGGCCTGTAAGCCAGCCTCGGTTGGGAGTCTCTCCTTCAGGAATCTATTATACCAAAAGATGTGCCACAGATCCACCGCTGGGCCAATCACATTGTTTGGGGAAGGCTTTATGCAGTGATGGACAGAAGAGTAACAGCAGCTTCTCAGCGCAGTGGAATTTACTTTTTTTGGAGCAGTAATTTTATGCTATTTGTTACTGAAAGGATAGATAAAGAGAAAGAGATAATGAAGGACTGCTGAAAGCAAAGTAAATACCTAAAGGATTTAGCATGGATGCAAAACATGCAAAATACAATCCCAATGCAAGCAATGGGCTTGTTTTTAAATCTGTTATTATTCTGTAGGATTCCAGCTAGTGCTTAATTCAAGTAATTTAACTGTTTTGGCAATGTGAGTCAGCCATCAAAGGGCACATACTGGCCAAATTGATTAATTAATGTCATATTACCTATTGAGTAATTACTCATTCTCAAATGCGGAAATAAAAATGAACACTGGATTATTGAATCTTCTCCATAATTATATCCGAGAAAGATGGTAATTTAGATAGGCCTATAATTTTAAACCACGCCACACATAGTGGACCTTTTTATATAAAGCAGGAGGTGGCATATCCTGTGTTACTGTAGAATGAAACCTGCCAATAGTTAATTTGAAATGGCCCTCAGTCCCGATACAGTATTTTAATCAATCACATAATTAAGCCGTCGGATAAAAGCACTGTTTCATGATTAATGGTTACTTTAACCTCTGTGGTCCTTCTATTTTCAGCCTCACATTAGTGGCTGTCATGTTGTCCTGCAGTCAGTGAAATAGTAATGGGCGGAAAGAACTATAAACGGCAAATATGCAGAAACAGACTCAAAATGTCAAAATGATGTGTTGATCTCGATGTTTAAAGGTGCCCTGAACACTCAAGTACCCAATTTACACAGTTCCTGTAACAACCTTAGCTCTGTTTCACAGGCTTTACATAAAGCTGAGGAGATGTAGGCTGCACGTTGTTAGTAGATGCTTTTGCAGCGTCTAGTTTATTTTGCAATATTGACACTCAGGCTATTTTATTTTACAAGAGGACATTGCGTCACTCACCAAGGCTAATGAGTCTTAGTCTTTTTAAAGGTTTCTTGACAAAGATGCAGTACGCATACAGATGTTCACAGGAACCCACTCTAATGAATTAGTGTCTTTCTTTGATGTATAAATGAATGCACACATGTTAACACAAGCTGTTCAGTATAATAAAATGAGAAAACTTGTCACTAATTTGTCATCTTGTTATTTCTCAAGAGCACCATGCATTTATAAATAAAAAGTATGTTTTGAACAGTAAATTAGTCAGTACAAGATTTTTTTTTATTGTAAGAAGGAAGATCATTAAGAGACTGATACAAGAATAAAATATTGCATGTTTTTTCCTCTTTATCTAGTGTTTCAGTTGAAATGGATGTTTGACATTGAAGTGTGATGTATGTGCAAATTAGTGCCTCCCCATGAAGAGACACCGATAATAATGATGTGGTGTGTCCCTGTCTTTCACGTTCAGCTTTTTACTCTTCCTTCAAGTGCTGCGTTTTGGGACCACTGTAATGATTCCTTTTACATGTGCAATACATCCAGTCTCCCTCTACAAAAGCCCATGTGAATAAATTAAAGTTGTTGCTTGTTTTTTTTTTTTTTTTTTTTTTTTACCAGAGACCATCATTATAATGTATAGGTGGTGGTCTGTGTGTCTCTACTGTGGAGACTGTATACAAATATGGACAATGTCTCCCCATGACACTTCCTCCAGACTCACTCACGTTTTCATTTAATTAATACCTGAATGACTTTTTTTAATTAACCTACAATAGTAATATGCAATAACAATGTACCTGGTATTTCTCTATTTATGCAACAACCCTTTATGTACAGTCACAATGTTTATTTTTATTATTCTTTACTGGGTGTTTTAGTATTTGGGCTTGTTGTACTGTTTCCTACATGTATGTCTGACAGTGCTGTATGCGATGGAGATGTCAATTTCCCTGCGGGAACCTCCCAAAGGGATCAATAAAGTTGTCTATCTATCTACAATGTTCTGCTCCACCAGTTGAAAGGAAGTGTTGCAAGGATTATACACTCTTACTACTTACTTTCTTTCATGTTCCCGTGGGCTTTACAGAACATTTCGCATGCCAACTGGTAGTGACTATAGCGTCAAGTAACTAACTAAAACAAAACTTATCCAAAAAATTCAGACTTGAACATGCATCAACATTATAATAACCACCTAAAATGTCAGAAACCATCCTTGAAAATAAATAAATAAATATTGGACGTATATTTTAGTGTTTTAGTTTGGCCCAAGTCCCATCCACTAACATGGAGGAGGTGGAGCTTATGACTTATACTGGATCCAGTCACCAGGGGGAGCTCTACTTGATTTGGCTTCATTTTTGAGGCGCAGTTCAGCCGTCCATCGTCATACTGTCTATGTATCTACACAATTTTCAAGCTTTTAGGACTCGCATAGAAAGAAAATATATGAGATATAACTGACTATGGTTTGGAGGCTGAAAACTGTGTCTGAAATCACTGGTCTGGTACCAAATTAGCCAGGTCTGCGTCTGATAACTATTACAGCTGGTGGTGGTTCAGGTACATTATCCATGTCATAACAATGAACTTTTTGTGATTTTATGGAATTAAATGACTGTTGGTGTTTCCATCCCAAGGTCAGGTTTTTAGGGCTTGTGTGAACACAGCAATCGAGCAACCAAGCTGAAACCGGTTAGAGCTTGCTTCTGGGGTGATTCATTCAAAGTGGTCGTTGGTGTTTGGCTTTAGCAGTGCACCTTCATCGTTATCCACGCAAAGCCAAAACACTTGATCCGAGTGAACCCAAAGTACCCAAGGAACAGCAATAAAAGCCAGTGCCGCCCTCGCTGTTAAAGCTCCATTTTCAATTTGATTGTTTCCTAAACAAGCAAAATGGTGACCATTCGCAAACAAGTTTGCCTGCACGTACTTTTGTGAGAGCGCTATTTCTAGATTGCCCTGTGAGTAGCACTTCAGTCACAGGAGTAACTAAAGAGCTTTTAGAGTTTAAAGGCATATAAGATGCCAAATCTCTCCACAGTGGGGGTAAAACAAACAATAAAATAGGATTCAAACCAACAGTACATTTCTGCGAGTTTGTTTTGCTGGGCCTCTCTGCACTGGAACCCCACTGTGTTAATGCAACATTAAGCAGGCTGGGATTTTATCATTATCTTTCCAGAGCGTGTCTATGCCTGTTCTGAAAGCAGTTATAAGTCATTCTTTTAAGAGTAACTGTCATCTGGGAATAAGAACTCCAGATGGAAAAAAAAAATGGGTATCATAAAAATGGACCCACTCCCTGTCAGCTGAATGTCTGCGAGGTGCTTTGATGCTCCGCTGTCTAACAAGTGTTCCCAGCAGGAGAACGGTGTAGTCACAGAATGAGTCGGCTACGTGAAAACCAAAAATAACACGCTTTCCTTCATCCGAATCTCAACCTGTACAGGCCATTATTCCATTATTCTACTGCTGCGGAGGGTGTGTGTGTGTGCGCGTATCTGACTGATTACGTAACACGATGCCGAACAAATGAACAGATGCAGTACTGAATTAAAAAGTGGGCTGGTAAAAGGGCCAGTCAGCTGTAATGTTTTTCCATTCAAAACTGAGCATGTTTTTGTCTTGAGTACATTTTGCATTTAGTCATATTGCCACATAATGACTGTTAATTCATGCCCATTGTGATGCTCTTTTGTTGTGACAGTTTTGTCTTTTATGTGTTCTTGCTGCCAACGTCTCTGTTATCTGGGTGCTTTTAAATCGAAACGATTTATTCCATCAAACACAGAAGTTGGTCTGTATTTGTCTCTTCCCACTTATGTTGTCACCTCTAATAAAGTGCCAGGCAATTTAACCCGCTAGGTTTTTGTGACACACTCTCATTGATCCAGCATTGCGATGTCAAATCAACCATAAGAATTTAAAAACAAAAGCTGTGCGCGTTTGCGTTGGGTGAAGCTTAAATGAAATCCTCCGGTACCTGTAAATTTGCTCCACGTCTACATGTAATTGTGTCTCTAAATAAACTCAGAGCTCCAACTTCGAATCTCCTCGTTCTTTCTCTCCAGCGTGTTTTTCCTTTTATCTCTGTGTGTTCACCATGAAGAATGTAACCACTCATGTGGGTGTGCTTTCACCTCAGTTCACACCACCCCAATGCCTTCTCATCTACTTTGTATGCAGTCGTACCACGTGTAAAGTTCCCATTGCATTCTGTCAGAGCAGAATATGAAGGATCACACTTGAAATTCAGTAATTGCAGTAATGTTATGGTTTGATGTGACACAATTTAGTCGATCATTTGCAAAATTCAGCTTCAGAAGATTCTCAGTCCAGTTTATACTTGTTTGATGTGTTGAGAACACATTTTGAGAACTCCCGAACAACAAAAGGTGACAAAGCATAAACGTCTTGCATCCCCTGTAGTATGTTACAACCTAATGACGTGCACCTCCCCAGAAATCTCACTACACGTCACAACGACGCAGACCGCAAGAGCTGTGGTTGGTCTGCTTGTTGGTAGCGTATTTCTGTTTTACTTTTTCTGGCTGCTTCTCCAGCTCTGCAATTTTTGAAGTGATTGTTTTAGATCAGTAAAGATGGAACATATCTGGAAAGGTTAACAAAGGAGATTCAGAGGTACAAACATTAGTATGACTTGCGAGATTCCAGAGAAGGTTTGATTGTTGAGAGTGGAGCAGGAAGTAAAAACACAAATAACTCGACCTGCAGAAAAGACACAGCGCGACTAGCATTACAAACAAAGGATAAATGACTCGTACCGGTGTAGGCTACATGTGTAAAAACTACGTCTGTGCGGATACTCCTACAACCAATCAGTGCAAAGAATAGTGTGAGACATACAGTATGCTTGTCAACAAATGTTGAAGTTATTTTGCTGTTTTGTTGTCCACAAATTCAACTCCACAGCGCTCAGGTGATGTGGATGTTTACGCCGCTGTTACTTATCTGCCCATCACCACGTAGTAAAGCCTGTCCAAATGATCTGATTGGCCTGTCAGATCTTTGCCTGAAGTGAATCCAGACCAACTTCAGGTGAGGGAAGTCAGGCAGGCAGGCAGGCTAAAATGTCCCATCTGTCATTTCAAAAAGTTGAGGCCACTTATGAAACGTTTTCAGAAAAACTCCAGCACGTTCATTTGATGTATTTTTTTTCTTTTTCCTTCTTACGAATAGGTCATCTTGACTTGTTGAGGGAGTACCCTGGTTTCATTCAGAGGAGTTTGTGTGAACCATCCTACTTGCTTATAGGACAGCAACCAATGTGAATGTCAAGCCTGCTATTGCTGATCAGTAATTGCCTCCAAGAAACAGGAAAGCAGCAGTCGTCCAAACAATTCAGGTAACACCTAACCTGAACTCAGTTTGCTTAGATGCATTTCTTATGTAAATGTTCTGTATGTTGCTTGCTGTGGTTCCCAAGATAAACAGATTTGTTGCACAAGCCCATATCCTCCACATACAAACCACCAGACAAGCTGTGATCAACCACATGCAATAAACTGGACAAACAACTCTTCTTCCTGCAGATCAGCGGACAGATTCCGATAAAGCGTTCACAGTTGAACCTGTAATTTACATCATCTGACACCTTAAATTCCTCCTTTTATGTGACAAGGTTCTTTCTAAACATTGTAATCATCTAGAGTGTTGACTTAAACTATGCAAGGGGGAGTCACTGAAGTTGAGCTGCATTGCAGTGTCTTGAGTGTGTTCCTCAACATGGAAAACTTTCAGAACGTTTAACACAAAGGCGAGCTGAACACAGACCTGCGCCCTATCTATTTTGAGCTTTTCTTAGTTTCATGCTGGTGTTTATCCAAACGTCCTTGCTGCTGTTACCAGAGAAACACGTGACGGCGTCTCAATAAAATGCAGCTTGCTCAGACTTGCGAGCAGGAGCTCAGAACAGATGAGGAACCGATGATGACGACAGGGATTTGTGTGCCACAAAAGGTGACTCATGAGGAGGCTGCTTCAGGAAAAGAAACTCCCTGTGACTTTGCGCATATGTTACTTAATCTACACACGCCCAGATTCAAGACGGCGCTGAACAATGGCGCGCATATCTTGTTTTTCACGGCTCTGCAGGCAAAGTAACGGTGAAAAGAAAGAAAAAGCAATGGTGTTTGAATCCAAATAAAGGAAGAGTGTCGCTGTATAATTGTTGCTTATCACGCACTGTATGACAGAATACAATGACTGCATTAGCTTCCTGTGAGTGCGTGAGTAAGTAAAGGAAGGTGCTTTGGAAGGTGGGGGTCAAAAGAGAAAGGTAATTACAGCACAGCATATATTAAGTAACGTAGTCATCATCTTTTGATAATGGTGATTTAATTTCCTGATTCTATTTCAGAGATACAAGGACAAAGGGGGAAAATATACCTTTCATATATTGCTCGAATTCTGCAAGCTTGCTGCGGACAGGTTGAATTATTAAAAAAAAGAACAGATGTGAGCAGAGGAAGTGGATCAAAGTGAATTGATGATGTATTCTTTTAACAAATATGACGGACATGTCAGAAACATATTCCTCTCATCTTCCCAGAGTTTGCGCACACACCAAAACGCTAAATTGAAACCCCCAGAATAATTTAACAGTTTGGCAATTGAAATAACAAATAATGGAAGACTTTAATCGATGTTAAGGTTGTTGCAGATTTGTTTCAAAGACTGTACATAGCTGCTTGGGTCTTTACGTTAGTAGAAATGTGAGTTAGGACCGTCACTTTGATTCCAATGAATTCAATGCTGAGTTTCTGAAGTTCCAGAGAAAAAGGAAAGTTGGCATCCAGCTTAAGGAAGGATCAGTCAGAAAAAATAAAGTAACGGATGACGAGCACGGACACAATTGCTTTCTGTGTGGCTTTTTTCCACTGAAGAGTGCACAAGGAGGAGATTTGCAGGTATTGTTAGCCTGCCAATCAACAATCAGCAGTGTTTGTGTAACCGTCCTCGCCGGCCGGAGGGGGGAGACAAAGGTTCCGCACTGTAGCTCACATTTAAAAACTAATCAAATAAAAGATGCCAGTGGGTTTATAAGGCTCATCCCTCCTGTTCCCAGTCTTTGAGGGTAACTGAAGCCAACTGGTTGCTGGCTCTCAGCAAAGCTAAGAGACATGTCTCCTCAAATGTCAAGCTGTTCTTTTAAATATCCCAAATCCTTAAACCGACTGCTTTCTTAACCTGAAACTAGAGGTGTGTATGTTTCAATGTAAACACCTGCGTGGTGCTTATCCATTTCGTTTACATGAGGTCGGTGTGTGTTTGTGTGCTTATGTACCAAGGTGTTATTTAGCCAAATGTCATCTTGAGCCTCTGGATATTGATAGTCAGACCTGGACTGACCTGAGAAATGCTTTGGGGGCAGATGACATCCACACTCTAAGGTTTCTCAGCTGCAGGAACATGACATTATTCCTGTAACACTAGTGACGTATACAAGCAGGGTCCAATTACATATAACACTTATCAGTTAAAAAAAAAAAAAAAACCTATATATTCTTAATTTATTACATTTCTATTTAATGAAGATTTGGGATTTAGTGAAAAAGATTCTCGTCCTATGACAGACCTGATATCGCCGAGAGCGAGAGATAGGCTGCAACCCTCTGAGGGATAAGCAGAAACAGATAACAGACAAATGGATGAAAAAGCATGCTGGAAACTTTGCATTGGAAAAAATCAGAATGCATTTTATATTGTGGCATCTAAGCTGAGTAGCCACAAGAAAAATCAATAAAAAAAAAAAAATGATTTATAAGCACACGCTTACATTGTAATCATCTAGAGTGTTGACTGCTTTATGTGCCCATCTCCTCCTATTTTTTTTTTTTTTCTGTAAGGGCTGTTCATTTGCTCAGTCTTATTTATTTTCTGCTTGATCCTGAAGTAAAGGCATTGTGGCGGCAACAAAATCAGAGTTCAGGGTCATAAAAAAACAATTAAATATGACTTGCAATGTGAAATGTGGTGTTGAAGGATTTCCTGCAGCCTTTACAAAAGTAAAATTTGAAGCTTTGCATAAGTACTTCTACATAGCCGCCGTACAGATGTGCTTGAATGTAACACAGTAGGATATTTTCACATAATACACTTCTGTTTGTGGAAATATGTGACCGATATTGAGCAAGGTTACTGACCCTTTCTGTGCCTTTATTTTGAAGGGAATAGGTTTTTTTTTTTTTTTTTTTTTTTGTGCAGGCAAAATGGCTTGGGCAACTGCAATTACTCCCTTTCTAAAATGCAGAAGTTACATAATGAACCAGTTTCTCAAGACTGATTCACTTGCTTCTCACTCACTTACACTCATCTGTGCGCTTGATTTAACAGCAGCAGCAACAATTTGACCACAGTAAAGTGAGTAATGACCCGCACTCTGTTTACAACTAAGCCAATCTTGAGCTTGGTTTTATTCAAAGCGGTCTTGTTAACATAACTTTCGCCGCTTCACACAGTTCAATAAATGCAAATCAGTGGAGAAAATGTAAACACTGTTTTCTTGTGTACAGTGTCACAGCTCTGGAAAAGAGCCATTTCAGGATTCCACCAACCCCAAAGTATTCATCAAAGCCGCCTTATGTCCGTGATTATCTTGATTTCCCTCTGTGAACTTTGTCCTCTCAGAGAGGAGGGGAGTGGCTAAACAGGTTTATGGCTGCCCGTGAGCAAGTTTCTAGGCAGACTATTTGCATGTCAAAACTGGAATCCACACCCTTCTCCTGCAGACTGCTTATCATGTTTAGACACCTCCTAGTCTTTGTCTCTTCCAGCTAGCAGACAGTGACATTTCCAAATATTGAACGTACACACAAATAAAAAGGGATTTACTGGGAGCAGAAGAGGACTTCCACAAATTTCACAATCTAAATGTAAGTCGCCGTTGTCACCATCACTTTCAAAAGAGCTATCTGAACTTCGGGAGGTTTGTGATTAAGTCTTTGAATACGTACTCTGTTTGTAAGGCTAGGATGTGGTGTATAGCCAATTTAAATATGAATGTGCTGCAGCAACAGCTGCTCAGTCTTTTATAGTTAGAGATTTACGTTTAGTGTAAATGCAGCACAGCCGTGAGGAAAGTATCGACAAAACTTAGCTCAAAATGTAAATACCTGAAAGCATAGACATAAAAGCAGAGCCTCTGAAATAGTTTGTAAAGCCTGAAATAGAACAACTTTTGATGATTTGTTTGTAGTGAAAGTTACATTTTCTGCATAGCGCCAGTAGTGAAAGTAAAATTTCCACTGAGGCTTTCCCCATACAGGTTGATAGCCTTCCAGGAAACTTGGTTTTCCGCTCTGAACGCCAGACACGCCGGAGAACAACAACAATCATTTCTGCTAATAATATGTCTTTCTCAAAATGAACAGCTTGAATGTTTGAACGGTTTCTGTCTGACTGCTGTTTCTGTCTGCTGTCATCCGGTAAGGTATGAGGAGATTTACAATACAGTGTTCTCAGATGTGAAAATACTTTGACGAAGGTCTTCTACAACAGGACAGCGAGAAACAGTTAACCTAATTCACCTTTCCTGTCAACAAGAGTAGAAACAAGTGTTGTACTGGGTTTCAGTTTATACTGTGTGCCCAAGAAAGTTTGCATCTATCACAGAACATGCCAAGAGAAATAACTAACAGTGCTATTACTGTCAACACAAGCTGTCCATTCCTTGACAAACATCAGTTATTTCCATATAGTTTTATTTCACCTGTCTTAAGTTTCGAAAGCGTACCACAAGTGTAGTGATATCATTGCAGCCCGTGCGCTGCCAGTCATCTCGGTCTATGAACAGGTTCAGTGTTCGATGAGTCAGATTTCATGATGTGGCCTGTTTGGGAGGACTTGCATTTAACTATAAAAACAACAGGTGTAATAGCATAAGAATTTCCAATTACACTGTTTATGATATTAGTAATAAAGTAAGGAAGATGAATTGATGTGCTTTACATCTCGATACAATCCTAGACAAAATATGTCACAAGTTCTTTTTAACTACTTGCATCTATTCAAGGACTTGCTGGTTAATTATACATCAGGTCTAGAATAAGACTTCAGACTCAGACTAATAATGTTTTGGAATAAAATATAATAGCTTATGATTCAGTGTTGTCAGTTATTCATCAATCCCAAAGTCATTATTATTTCCTTTCCCAGAAACTTATTGTCAGCCCTGCTGCAGCTTTTAAGACATCGCAAAGCATCAGGAACACACACTTAATTGGTCCCACACTGTATTGTATTGTCTTCAAACTCCTTTCGGTCAAAGTGATTGCAGGTTTGTTTAGTTTACTTTCAGACTGTGCGGTAAAACCGTGTTTCTGTGTATATGAACACCTGCTTGCTTTCAAATTCAAATGTGACTGACAGTAGAAGTGAACAGCATCGACCATCCTGTGACAATTCAATGTTCTGCTGGGAAACTTTCAGATTCATGTTCATGTGGATGTTACTTAGACATGTAGCACCCACCTAGACCAGACCAGGCACCCCCACCCCATAGCAATGACACTCCTTGATGGCAAGCATGACACAGGAACACAAACAAAAAAAGTTTAGGAACAACTAAAAAAAAAAAGGCACAAGGTGTAGACCTGGCCTCCAAATTCCCTAGATCTCAAACTGATCAAGCATCAGCAGACACCACAGGAC
The DNA here is from genome assembly GCA_005024645.1 of Planiliza haematocheilus. NCBI lineage: Eukaryota > Metazoa > Chordata > Actinopteri > Mugiliformes > Mugilidae > Planiliza > Planiliza haematocheilus. Next base: position 7,565,073 of record SRSE01001339.1, on the reverse strand, counting down.
ACTGTCAGAAGGCCGATGTCCATTCTCTAATGGGTCACAACTGTTTTGGAGACACAAGGGAGACCTACACAATATTAGGAAGGTGGTCATAATGTTATGCCTGAAGTGTGTATAATGCTGTAATACTATACATTTATAGTAGATTAACAATATGACCGCTCTATGTGCTACATTAGTTAGACAAAGTACCATTGTCTAACCTGTTGCTATGTTTCTTATCTGATCCTGTTGCATCATTGATTTCCATTATCTTTGACAGGTCTTACTGAAACATTTGGAGCGATGGAGTCGGAGGAGTTTTCCCTGCTGTCGTCCTTGAGGGGAGAGTTTAAATTGGAGGACTACGTGCAACCTCACTATAAGGAGTCATATCGAGTGGCGATCGATCACCTGGTGACTGGCGGCAGAGACGCTTACCAGGAGTTCCTCAAGGGAGAGCGCATCGGGAGCTTCCTCTCAGAGGATGAGCTTCTCTTCATCACCACAAACGCACAGCAGCTGGTGCCACAGAACGCCACGGAAGAAATCAATGGTCCATCGGATAACCAGTCATCCTCAGGGACCTACTGGCCAACGCACTCTGATGTGCAGACGCCAGATTTAGACATGGGGTGGCCAGAGGTCATGCATGAAATGCTGCAGACAAATGTAGATCTTCTCTTTCATCCGCCAAGACAAAACAGTGCAACCATTAAAGAGGTGATCCGGAAGCATATTCAGGATGCAAGACAGGTAATCAAAAGACAGGAAGTCTCTGCTTTACTCACACCAATAACTCTTTTTGTCCCATTGCTCTTCTACGGTCAGAATGTGTACAAGCGCTCTAATGTTAAAAACATACAGTTTAAATGGCATATTCAGTTTGAATACTTTTTTTGCAGCATTATGCGACACAAAGGCCTCTTTTCTGTTAACCTCTCTCTACTTGTCTTTGGCCTTGTAATACCCAAACAAACAAGTCAACAGTTTAAAGTCCAATGGAAAACCTTGTCTAATCTTTTGTCGGATGGAGAGACACACCTAATTTCTTGAATATCATCGTATTTCTGGATATGGATATGCGCAAATATCGCAAGAATCATCTCCAGCAGTCGGTAGAACGGGATGTTTTGTGCAACGGAGCGTCTTCAGTATGTCGCAAGCACCTTTCCCTTCAAGGCAGTTACACGTACATTTGTTGTTCTCGGCTTTCAGTGCCAAGGAGTGCCTACCGGGGTGGATATGCTCAAAATCTGGTTCTGCAACTCGCCATAAAGAGTGTTTGTGTGCATGTTTGTGTGCGTGTGGGAACCACTTAGCGCTGTGCTAGAGTCATAACCTTCCCAGTTCACACCTGTCCTGATTCTCAGACTGTACCGAGATGATTCATAAGCCACCACATTGTTGCGCAAAATTCTGGTAATCGGACAATTTGGATTATGCGCCTCATATTAAACCAATTTAAGCAGCACATAATCCAAAGAGCTTATGAAACCTTCTATGAAGTGTTAAACAGACTGAAGTGAATGCAGATAGATACTATTTTGAAGGGCTTGTGTTTATGAGCCTGCATGCCTTTTTGATTAAGAATGGTAACGCCTTCTCATGATTCACTCAGATGGACAGGCGCAAATCCCAAACAGGGAGTCAAAAGAGGGAAGCAACTAGCAATACAGTCACACACGGGTTCATTACATGCCACTGAGGCACGCTGTCACATTGATATTTCTTGTATTTTCACACTGGACATCATCATGAATAAGTTTCACTGCAGACCTCGATGAGTCTGAAGTGAAATTGAATATCAGAGAAAACTACTTGGTTTGCCAATCCTCACAAAAATGTCTGGAGCGTAATGGATTTGGGCTCAATGCGTGTTCTCATTATGGGTTCTTTGTAAAACCGTAGCTACTTTCACTACCTGCTTTCTCTTTTGCTACTGGCAAGTCGGATGTCAATGTCATTCATCAGTTTAATTGTTAGTGAAAATCACACTCCCTGTGTTCGTTGGCATGTTGAATGTCTTGATTCTCTCACACAGGTCATCGCCATTGTGATGGACACGTTCACGGATGTAGACATCTTCAAAGAAACCGTCGACGCGTCCATAAGAGGAGTCCCGGTGTATGTGCTTTTGGATCATTTCCATTTGAAGAGTTTCCTCACGATGGCTGAAAATCAGGATGTGAAAATTCAACAGCTTAGAGTAAGTTTGACGTTTAAAGCAGGGGTTTTCTAAATATGTCCTCCTCAGCAGCAGGATACAAGCAAATGTAATATTAATGTAGTGAAAGGTCGTTGTTAAAAGTGCTTTTGTCTGTTTTGATGATTGATATTGGCTTAAAGCTACACATGTCCTTTCCCCTTCATTTTTTATTTTTACTTACTGAAAGTTGACTTAGCTGAAGGCCTTGTTCCTCGTGTTTACAGGGTGGAGTCATAATCATTAAAGGATTTTGAAGAGTCAAACACACCCTTAAAATTCCCATTAAGTTCACATCACGTGTCAACAACCACTCAAAGACTCCACAAAGTGTCTGAATGATCTGCAGGGCACGTCTGTTCTCCTCAGATGTATATTTGATGACCGATACTTACGCCCCCTGCAAAATTCAAGAGTGGAACTTTTTTCTGTTTCTGATCACAGAACATGAGGGTGCGCACCGTGAAGGGGCAGGACTACCTCTGTCGATCGGGGGCTAAATTTCACGGGGCAATGAAGCAGAAGTTTCTTTTGGTCGACTGCCACACTGCCTTTTATGGCTCATACAGGTAAACACAACTGCCATACAATGAGAGCTCTGGTCGAGACCAATAAATGCTTTCATGAAGCAAAGAACCACATTTACTGTCACAAAATAATCGCTGTCATCATTTCATATTGATGTGTTGTGAAGTGGTCCGCGACTAAACTTTGTTTTGAATGTGAAAAAACAAAATGCACTTAGAGGACAGAAAAAGCGGTTTTAGCACAACAGTTATTTACAAAAGGATTTCTTCTTCGCTTTGTGCGTTACCTCAACACACATTCCACGTCAAAATAATAAATATTCATGCTTTCATTTTTGTTTTCACAGCTTCGCTTGGTCGTCTGAGAAAATCCACCTGAGCATGGTGCAGGTCATCACGGGACATCTGGTGAAGTCATACGACGAGGAGTTTCGAACACTCTACGCCCGGTCAACTGCGCCACCAGAAGTGTCTCCACCAGAGGGCTTATTTCAACGAAACGGGCTACACGGACAGCAGATTATGCCCCAGTCTCACTCTGCCCCCAAAATTGAGCGAAGGAATCAGCTGAGGCACACTCTGGACGCAGTTTATCGCAAGACCTGGGAGTGGAAACCAGACAAGAGAGACACTGACGAGAGGCTCTATGTAGAGGAAAATAACACGCTCGGGCCTTTGTTTGAGGATAGCATTGGTGTTAAGAATCATCTATCCCCGATTCAGTCAACGGAGGCAATGAACTTCTATAAAAGGCACAGCTACGCTGGGGAGAGGCAAGATGGATGCCCCCCACAGAACATCTGGCCCAGAGGGAGTAATTACAATCTCTCTAGAGATACAGGAAATGTGTCAAATAATTATTTACAAGTACCGCAGCTATACAGAGGTCAAAACATGCGTCAGTCTTACAACGGCACTGACAAACAATTTCTGTCCGTGCAGCAGAACATGCCGACTTTGGAGAATACGTCCAAGTCGTTCATGCGCACATGGAGGATAGACTCTTACCTCAAAAACCCAGACGTCCCATTCGGGGACTCTTGTGACTATTTAGACCAGTTTGAACATATGGATAAAAGTAACTCGTTCAAGCAGGGAAGGCTGAGGTCCTCGCTCGTTTTCAGGCCCACCATACCAGAGCACATGGAGCCAAACAGACACATGAACAATCATTCCGCTGGCGTTGGTCCAAACACTCCTATGCACTACTCCTCAATGCAGTGCAAACCAGCTGCTGAGAATAGATTAAACAATGAAGAGTTAATGTTAAAGAAACAAGGTCTGCAGATGTTGGATGACTTCCCCAGCAATGCAGGCTATGGTCCCGGCAGGAACACTCACCACTCCATATATTCCAGCTTAGGCAGACGTAAAGGTGGACAAGTGATCGCAAACCCTGACATCTTTGATGATAATTGGTACAAAAGGCATAGCGTGGCAGATCCAAGATCAAACACTGAGTACATAGATGAAACAAGTCACATGTACAGAGCATATGCAAGGATGGAAGCAAATAGAAGCACAGCAGGACTTAATGCACAGAATGGAGGGTACGGGTCTAAGCTGAATGAAGATCAGAGGTCTGTTTCCCAGTACGACTTCAAGAGTACCACGGACACAAAGAGCCCCAGCCCTCACATTTGGCAGGAGCCACCTCTGAGGACTGTGTCTGCAGCAGACCTGGAACTGAGCAGCAAGGATTTGACAGACAAGTGCAACAGCACGGGGTCCCAGCATTTTCTAAAGAATAGTAACAAGAAAATAAAATCCTTACTGAACATACCAGAGAAAAAAGAGGATTCGATCAGGACCCTGGAAACGCCTAGTCTCAAGTCATGTGACAGCACGGATACCTTAACGGCAGAGGAGGAGGACAAAACACCATACGGAGGACAAACACGTCCTCAAACCACTGCAAATTCTGTTAAGTCCTTATCAGAGCAACACAGGATGGGGCCAGAAAATGATCAAAAATCTTCAAAGCTGGCGAGCTCGTTCACCAAGGCCAACTCACAGAAGAAATCCAGCGTATCTGAGAAAAGGGCGAAGGCCGGTCTTAACTCAGGCGGCTCGAGCAAAGATCGAGGAGCTGAGTCTCGTGTGTACAGCAGATTTGATCCGCTCTGCTCACTTGAAAAGAGGTGCTCTGTGCGCTCCGCTCACAGCTCTGGAAACGCGCACGGCCAAGAGAAAAGCAAAAGCCTCCCCAAAAGTGAGGCAGTGACTGAGCACAATCTCAGCAGGGCCGCAAGAGGACACCCTGAAAATAAACTAGAACGATTCTTTCAAAGGGTGGGAAATCTCATTCACAAGCACAAGTAATGACAGGTGCTTCATCACATCAGGCGTCACGTATTACTAATGCACATTTGAATGATAAAGTTTATGTGAAGCTATGTTTTTTTTAGCAAGCAGAGTTTACATTTAAACCTGTACCACATGCACTGACAAATTCAACTGAGGAAAGTATATTTTATATGAGCACATGCTGCCCGTGTTTGTTTTTTCGTTATTGTAAAGGACTACTGTCAAGCTGCTTCCGGGTCTGTCCTCCAGTGGCATCAACCTTCGCTAAACATTCAAACCCTGCCAGCTATGTTTACAGAAGTTGTTTCAAAATGTCAGACGTGTAAGAGCTGTAGCTGCAGGCGTGTAGTCACGCCAGAGCTACTGCAGGTTTGTCGAAGGTTTGTTCCACTGGATGGAAAATCAGGGTAAAGGTATCGCAAATGCTGTTTCCGTCGTGTTTTCATGTCGTGTGTCGGAAAGGTTATGTGAATGCTACGGGGTTTGCAATAATGCTGTCAAATACGTTGTTTACGTAATAAATGTCGAAACCATTTTCATCAGGCTTTCATCAGGCTTTCTTTCTCAAAAGGCATCATCTCAGGGCCTGTCCACACGAAAACGCATTTTGGCGTAAACGCACATGTTTTTATTCGTTTTGGCCGATCGTCCAGACGAATCCCGTAAACGCATAGCCCTAAAACGCACTTTTTCGAAAACGGGTCCCAGGGTGGATAAATCCGTAAACGCACACCTCGTGACTCGGTGTGGACGGCGAATACGGATCTTTTGGAAAACGATGACGTCATGGCCACTACTCTCGAGCACCTTTCCACCTCCCGCGAGACGTCTCATAACAACATCAACAACAATGGCGGACTACATGATCGTGTTCCTGCTGGAGAAGATATTGAGCCTATTAGAGTTACTAGGGCAAAATATCATGCTCTTGTGCCACCACACTGAGCAAAAAAAGGCTGTTGGATAACCACATACGCAACATTTTACAAGTCGATTTGTAAACAGCGCTCAAGCTTTATGTGCATGCTCCGCCACTTCCGTTTCCGTTTTTGGCGGATTTCTGAAACGGAAACAGCGCCACATATAGGCCAGGCATATGAAGTAGCGTTTTCAGGCGTTTTCAGTCGTTTTCACCTCGCGCCGTGTGGACGCGAATATTCTTGAAACGCTGCCAGCGAAAACGGATAGGAAAAAGATCGTTTTCGTACGTGTGGACGGGGCCTTAGGGTTTGATGTAGCTGTTGCGCCTTGAGGTAAAATTCATTGCGCCCCCAGCAGCCGCTTGGGGAAGATTCAAGAGTTTCAGGCCAACAGGCCATCCACTTAACGAAAAGATGTTTACACATTGTTAAAAAGTCTTTTGAATGAATGTGCCCCACTGAGAGGTAGTTAGGCTTGATGGCGGAAAGACTGTGGTCTGCTTTAATAAAATGCTGCAAAATGAGATAAAGAAAAAAGTTACGGGTAGCCGTCAGGAGAGAATCATTTACTTTAATTATTCTTTCAAGGAAAACAAATAAATTATACTGATGTTTTTTGCAGCTTGGCACACATACTGATAAGCACCATTTAAAGTAAAGAAATTAACTTTAAAATAAAGTTAATTTCCAGCAAACGGTGAGAAAGCAGAGAGCAAGACGGCCTCCGGTGTAAAACATCATATCATGTCAATAAAATTAAATATTTAGTAATATTTTAAGATTTAATGTTGCTTGCCATCCAGTCCTCAAAGGTCATGTTTGATCCTCTTTAGTTTAACATACTTTTGAAGATTCTCGTGAAATAACAATGAGAATGAGGGGTGACCATGCCTCATGTTTACAGAGTTGCCCCAGAAATAACACGCTTATTGTTTATCCTGAAAAGTCAGTCAATTTGCCAAATTGCAAAAAATAGAAATCAATAAAAGAGAACGATTTGATGGGGGAGCATCTATGTTCCTTTAAGATCGCCGAATGAAAACCTGAGAAACTTTTGGACGGAGCGTAACTTTTAGTTTTTTGAGTCTTCCTTCCTTCACTTTCCCCTGACAGAGAGACATTTTAGACAGTTCACAGTTTAAAGTAAAGAAAAAAGATTGCTGAAGAAAGATTCGACAGGAAGCAAACATCTTCGACTGCAAATGATTATCAAAAGTCTGTTAACAAAAGATAATTCTAGAAAATTCAATCATTACTTTTTTGTTAGCGTTCCTTTCTCTTGTAGAACTTGTTTTGTTCTATCCTTTACTGTCGTTTTCTGAGGCTACTTTTCAGTGAATATGTGCTGCTTCTGAGAAAGAACCTCAAGGTCTTTAAGCGTTACTGTGAAGTGTAGTAAAACGAGAGTCTTTAAAAAAATAAATAAATATTGCAAACTTGCCATCTGCGAAGCTTCATATGGTCACAGCAGGAATTAACCTTGAACAGCAGGGAAATTGCAGTGAATAAAGCATTTCCTTGTAATAAGTCTTTTCCTAAAACAGCGGATATGTGGTCGAAAAGAGTCGATCATCTATTTATTGCAAATCAACATTTATCAAGTAACGAGACAAAGAGACGAATATTGACTTGTGACTGAAGTGAAACTAAAATTAAATCTTCACCAAAATACATAATGTGAGCAGCATAATAATAATTGTCTACTTGTGTCCCACATGACTGGCGCTGAGATCATCATCTCATGTAGTTTCTCTCTGCAGCTTGAGAGTCTCTTAGTTTCCTATTCATCATCAGGCTATAGAGGCTACAAAAACCTTGAGAGTTTTTTAATACGTCTGACATTTCCAGGCTTGCAGTCGTCACATTTCTCAAGAGAATTCAGCCGTAATATAATGGAAGAGGTTTTTGGTATCTATCCTGAGAATGAAAACAAACAAATCACGGTATTTTTAGTCTGCAGCTGATGATATATAATATGGCATACATGGAGTTTGTGTAAAAATAAAAAATGAAAACACAGGAATATATCGCAGACGGATAAAGAATATATCAAGGTATAACCCAGGTAATGTGTGTATCTCTTGTCTCTGTGTTTTTATAGGGGTGGGAGGGTTGGATTTTTATTGTTCTGTTTTTACTGTTTTTAGCCTCTGTGAGGCACTTTGGGTTGCTTTTAAAAGGCAGGAAAAGTGCCATATAAATAAAGTTTGATTTGATTTGATTTGATTTAACCGGTTTGTTGTCAAAAACAGAGTGAGGAAGGGGGAAGCAGTTTTGCAGGTCTACGGAGATGGACCAGAACCAGGTTTGTGGGGAATCCAGGGAGAGCAGGGGTGGAAATGCAGGGAGGAAGGCTGGCGGGCTGGTGGAGCTGGGTGAGGGTTCCAGGGAGAAAACGGCAGAGCAGGTGAGTAGATGGATCCAAGAGCTGAAGACAGGAAAGACCAAAATAAGTAAATGCAACAGTAGTATTAACAAATAAAGACACAAAGGCACGACGATCTGGCGACGACCAAACTCCAGTGAGAAAAGCGCAGAGACAGACACACCCAACAAGAAACATACAGGAGATCCTGACACATGTAGATGTTACTTGTACCATCCATCTAGACCAGACCAGGCACCCCCACCCCATAATAATGTCCCCTCTTGGTGGAAAAAACCCTTTAAGAACAACTGGAAAATAAAAAAGCGTGAAGAACAGCACAAGGTGTTGACCTGGCCTCCAAATTCACTAAATCCCAAACTGATTTTATCTGTAGGATGGACTGGAACAAGCCTGATCCACAGAGGCCCCTCCCCTCAAACTGTAGGAGCCAAAGGCCCCCACTAACGATATTCTGTTGCCACCACAGGACACCCTCAGTAGGCACAAAGAAGACCTACACAATGCTAGAAAAGTGGTCATAATGCTATGCCAGTTTGATGTTTATTATCTGTTCACGCGTATATGATGCATAAAGTATAATTCAAGCTCACTCTCCCCGTCCCATCCCATCCCACTAGGTTTTGTCAGAGACCAGTCTATTCTGTTTTCCAAACTGCCCGAAAAAGAATATCTGATTTGATACAATCCATTTCCTTTGAGTGATGATAGCTGAGCCTGTCACTGCCCCGCCTCAGTTTGTGTTTCCCCTCAATTTGACCACAACCCAACTTTATCCCAGAATGAGGGAAGACTGACGGCTGAGGCAAAGCCCCGAATCATGAAGGACAGCGCTCTGGGCAGCAGCACCGCAGGAGGCACAGAGTGGTGAATCAACATGAGCTTACTGCATGAGCAGAAGGCTTCACTCTCCTGACAATGCTGACTGACTGACAGAAGTCCTGGAAAGCCGAGATAAAAGGGGCAATATTCCACACAGGGGACTGCTGTGGTGGTGTGTTTTCAGATGGTCGGCTGCTCCTGAGTAAACGCAGCTCTGGCTGCACTATGCCGTCCTATCAGATTTAAACAAATGTTATCACGTTCTTTCCGTCTTAGTGCAAGAAGAAGCTCGTGAATGTATTCATGAACAATACACTCGCATATAATAGTCGAAACATGTGATTCGACACATAAGAGATCCTTGTCTTCCTCTTCACTACAGATGCTTTCACTTTGATGGTATCTGAACTGAACTTTCTGCATACACCCAACGCACTTCCTTCACCTCCTGTTACTCCTGGTACTCCCAGCAAGCCTAATTGAAATTCAGCTCACCTACAGGTGCTTAAGTCACCACATGGCTGAATAGATATGACTTCACTGCTTTGTTGTCACTGAAGGAATGAACAAGGGTCCTGCTTACCCTTGTGGGCCCAATTGTCTGCTGATCAGTGTAAATGTTGGAAAATCCTGCAGCCGGCTGTGTCTGCATTCGAGATTAGCTTGAATGGAGAAATAATAGAGCGTTTAAGGCCTTTTATGTCCGCAGAAACAAAGCTTTATGGTGTCCTGTGAATCCAGCGACAAAAGGATGAGAAGAGTAATCGTCATGATAGAACAATTAGATAATTCAAACCAAGGAATCTAAGGCAGCGAAAATGTGGAAAGCACAGTTTTTGAGCGGCCTACTCTTATATATTCATATTTCCTTTATCAGATTTCTTCAGTAAACGCAAACATGCAGCAGAAATTTGATCCGCCTTTGATGTGCTCCTTAATCTAATGTGACATTTTGAGTTCCTAAATTGATTAAATCTTTGACATTTTGCACAAACCATTCTAGAAGAATTACACTGAAGGTTTCCAAAATAAATAAATAAAATTTTTCCCAGCGGTACACAAAAGAAGCTAAGATAAAGTAAACTGTCAGAGCACCACACCTCCACCTCCTGGCCATAGCTAACCAGTCACTTCAATCCACTGCCTGAATCAAGGCCGTTCAGATAATTTAACGTGTGGCGTTGGACTCGACATTCACTGCGTAAATAGTTTGGATTCAAATGATCAGAGCTGACACACAGACACAGTCATCAGGCTGTGAGTTTCCAAAGTGAATAGGAACTAATGGCAGCATATGACTGTATGATTACTGTATAAGAGCCAGTGAGTTCATCTGCCCTGATTGTTTGACATTGTCACAAAAAGCTAAAAACATGAATAAAAGTCATGCAGACATGAGTTTAAATTAAACCCAGAGATCGATGACATGCGTGCTATTTACACTGCACCGCGCCGTGATGCCGATAACACCAAAAAGCTAATTAAAACTGAATTTGAAAAGATGAGCGCTATCACCGGCAGATATGAACATCTAGATCCACACAGAAAACATCGCTCAGGGAGTCTTAACCCTTGTAATTGCATCTCACTCCTTGCTGACAATGGCTAGATAAGAAGAAGTGCTTCTACTAAAAGCCCTCGAGACTGACGGTGGAAAGAGGATCTGGAGATTTTGTGGAAAAAAAAATGCAACCCAGACTGCAAAGCACGCTGAAGATAAAAGAAAAAAATAGGAAAGCCAACACAGATAAACCAGAACATTGACGTTATTTCATATCTTCTGGTTCTAACATCTCTAGAAGGACTCGAGAGCCTTTTGTTGTCATTCCTTTACATGTATTGGACAAGAAATCAGTAGTTGCACGCTTCAATTTCAATTAAAGACGAGGCTTTGGTGGATTGTTTTAACGTTACTCACAGGCTGTTTCCAGAGTGAGCGCTGATTGTGGCCCTGAAGGCATCATTTTGACTAAAGATTGCAACAAATTGCTTTATTTTGTGTTTATCTTTTAAAGCTGAACGCAGAACATTTGATTAGCGGAGAGTCCTAAAGGTAGGCTGCTTGACTTTAAACTCTGATGCTCTGAACTCTGACTTTGAACTCTGCTGAATCATTGTTGTTCCCACCACAACTACTTTAGCAGGGCTATGCCAGAAAAATGAGTATAGATTCTGGGCTTTATAAGTTTCCTGACCGAGAGCTTCAGTCACAGATATTCATTATATGGTGATAAGTGCAAGTGCAAACAAAACACAAGCTGCCCCTGGAAGCTCAGGAGGAAATTAAGTGGCTGGCTTTGGGAAGGTTGAAAGCAATCTGCAGCACAGAAACCTGGAGAATATTTCATTGTTTCTGTTAGAATTGTGCCACTTTATGTTCAGTTTAACCCTGCGCCATCGTTACAGACAACCATCTTTCTGCCATACTCAAACGGCGCATCTCTTTCTTTATGATTCTTCGTCATCATTAAGCCAGTTTGACATAAATATATGGTGCATAGCGAACAGTCACACAGGCTGGACCGTCAGCGCTGTGTAAGATAAAATGAACGACATAAAAAAAAAACAATACGTGAAAAAAACGATCAGATCTTGTCAGGTGTCCAAATGAAGATGAAAAACTAAGATGAAAAGATCAATATCAAGAAAAGATTGGATTTGATCGTCCCGTACAGAAAGGAGGAGAAAAAAAAAGATGATTGGGCGTCAAGCTAATTGTTTTTGACAGCAGTCACTTTAAAGACACAAAAATAATGAAGCAGAATCGTGATTTGACAGCTGCTTCTGATCATGATTGCAGATAATGTTCTTACACGTCGTAGCGCGACAATCTGCGATAATTTTGTCGCCGGCCTCTTTGTCGGTGCACTGGATTGAAGGTTGCCTGCCCTGCGTCTAATGCTGGTGTTCTTGTTTCTTAAAATAATTAGTCTACATCTACGTTGATAATCCCTGAAATAAACATTACTTAGAACTGATCGGGCTACCAGATGCAGCTGACATCTGTAATGGAGTGACTCCCACGGGTACTGAAGCTGACTGAAGCTACGGAAAAATTTAGCAGAATAGCTCAGCTAATTAAAAATATACAATTTGGACAGATTAACTGTATAGGTAGGAAATAAACACATAAATGAGATTGAAAATTAGTGTGAGGCTCATCTTTTATTTATTCACATAATAACCAATTTACTGTCATTATGATGAGCTGACTCTGATTGCTGGGACAGCTTAAAGAGACAGCTTAACATTTGAGAAATGCACCTATTTGCTAATAAAAAAGGAATGTGTACGGTCTGGAGCGACATCCGGTGAGTGATTAGCTTAGCTTTGCACAAAGCAGCAATAAACGCGGGTAGTTTAACATTTTGACAATAGTATTAAGTTCTAGACATCATAAGTGGGCATGCTAGATGAGGTCAAAGTTCACAAGCCGTGACCTGTTTGCTGACGTTTTAAGAAATGTAGTGAATGGTATGTTCATATATAGCATTTTAGTTGTGAACAGGTAAAAATACTAACATTCCCACTGATCTTATCCTTTCTTTGCGTCTTTAGATTAGCCTGCTAACTATTCTTCTTGCGGTCACCATTTGAAGGGCAAGTGTGTTGGGTACACAGCGTGACATAACCACAAGTTTCACAACCACGGCTTCCATACGGAAGCAGCACATGTTCAAATATGAACTGTACATTCAGGAGAGAAGCTCATCTACCTTCCTGGAACAACAACAACAGAAAAGTAATGAAGTGATCAATGAGTTAATGAACAAATGAGAGGATTGTGTAGGAAACTCTCTGAATGAATGGATGTAAGTGGAAAACTAATGCAGTTTAAATAATACACGTTATGCAATAGACTAAATGGGGAATGTTTCAGTGTAAGGGGAAAATTCCCTCTTTCTGCTCATAAGAGAATTACAGATAGAAAATCAATGCCTATATACAGTTCAAAAGGTCTGTTGAACAGCAGTGCTGACAGAACAAAGTTGATCCAAAAATCAATTTTGAATTATGAATTATGTACCTGTACAGAAGTTCTGACGTCCCAACAATACCGCAGCGTTTTTCACCCCAAATTTGCCGTTAATTGTTCAGTATTCAGTATTGTTTCAGTCAAATAACACACCACAACTGGCATCTCAGCTGCTCACACAAAAAGGTGCGGAAACCACTGATGCAATTCCACAGTTACGTTTAACGGCAGAGCGAAATCTGACATGGTACATGGATGAACAACAGCTGTTTTGTGTTTGTCATGTAACCCATTCTGACATCAGCTCCCAGCCGCCGTTTGTGCGGTTCTGTCTGACTGCAGCTTTTCTCCATTTTCATCATCTGAGGCCTCCTTTCTGCCTGGCACTATGCCGTAGTCAGTACCAGTAAACTTTTACCTCTGCCTCAACAAACGCCACAAGCTATTAAGAGTGTGTGTGCGCATGCGCCTGCTGGAGCTAACTGGCACCTAATAGACACGTGTGTGGGATTGGTTAAATCACAGGTGTGTGTGGCAGCTGATGGTCTTTTTGGTTCAAATTACTTCTGTAATAAAGATATTTGTTTATATATATTTTTTGTGACTGAATCCTCTCTTAGCTTTGTTGCTTGTTGCTCCCCAACAGAGAATTGTCAAGGTCGCTCCACTTGGTGACATTACACAACAGAGCAGGAGGTTGTGCAGGTGCAGGCACATGATATCTTTGCACCGCAGGTCTTTCTTCAGCTTGTGAGTGGTAATAATTACTCTAAATGACAAAAGGAGCAAAATCACAGGGAGTCAAGTGTACATTCCTCCCATAAACTGGCACCAGCTTGCAAGTCTCATTGCCACTTTTAGTCACAGTCTGCCCACAGTCACAAGATTTTGCCTGTGCTCATTTGGAGTCAGATTTATTTTTAATGAAGTACGATGTCATGTATCCATCTCGTCGTCCTCCTATTTGTGCATCCGTTCCTCCTTTAGAGGCTTGTACTGGAGCTGTGTACTGAATTCAAAACAGATAAAGCTGCTGCAGCTCAGGCAGCTCACTCAATGCATTCACAGCAACTTGCACCGTGCATTGCATTGCACAAGTATTGAAATCTGAATAAAGAAATAACATAAAATCCCTTGAACCAAACTGCCAGCCTATAAAGGAACATGGAATATCTTCAACATAGATAGCCGTGAACAAATTCGTAAAACAAATATATGCTATTGTATCATAAATCCAGTATAAGAAAAGGAGACGTAACCTTTATTGTTTTTATTAAAAACTAACAAACAGCAGGTGGATAACTGACAGACACAAGCAGTGAAGCCTTTGCCAATTACACCAGAGATTCACTTGTGATTATGACCACCTCATTTCTCCCTTATATCTCTTCCTTGAAGGAGGGTGGGCTGTTGGGGGTTTATATGTAGATCTTTTCTCGCTGCAATCCGCTGTGTTGGAGATGTCTGACCCTGCAATGGTCGTGCATGGAGACGGAGGGGAAAGCCGCGTCACACTGACGAGGTCTGCCGAGCGCGTTATCTTCGCACCACAGTGCCGCGTCTTTGGTTAGTCAGCTCAACAACCTGCGGACACCGCGGACGCACGTTTAACAATCGCCGTTCAGCAGATACACAAATTCCGCCAAGGATGTCTGGGATCACTGGAAATTCGGACTGTGAGGACTGTTTATCTCCTGTGGCCAACAGCACGGAGTTACATTTACACCCCACCGTGGATGAAGACGACGAACTTCTCAGATACATCTGGAGAGAGTATTTACACCCAAAGCAGTATGAGTGGGTGCTCATTGTGGCTTACATTATTGTGTTCTTCGTTTCACTCATTGGAAACTCGCTTGGTAAGTTGCATCTTTAACATATTTATGCCCCCATTCATGCGTAATGTGTCTCGCAAAAAGAAAGGGGGAGAAAATTAGAAAAAAAGTAGACTTTGGGCAACTTTTTGAGGATTTAAACGGGCACGTTTGTCACAAAGAACAGAAAAGGAGACCAAATGAATGCGAAAAGTCTAAAGTAGCAGGTTTTCTTTGATGTTCATTGATCGCAGCGGTGGCTCAGCTGATGGAGAAGGATCAAGGAGGATAAGTCACTGAGCGCGTCACTCGGAGCGGCAAAGGAGCTCAAAGTAATCAGGAATGGATACACGCAGATTGTACATAAAGTAGAAATAATATAATTTCTGTCAGAACGAGAAACCTGCGCTCTTTGGTGTCAGTACAGAAAATAAATAAAATAAGAAGCTTTATTTTGTCAACTATTTGCAAAGGGTAACTGGTTTAAAATCAGAATCCCATACTGGCATTTTTGTCATATCTCAGATTTCCTTTTCTTTCTCCATTATTTTCCCTTTGTTGCTGTTGATACATTTGGCCATGCACTGTCCGTTTCTTATTAAGCAGCTGTTGCAGTGTAGAGTCCTCAGCCTTGCTCATTTCCCATTTGCTGTTTGATCTATTTCAACTATGACTCTCAAAGAGACATTTTTTCCCCAACCATTTTCCTTTCCAACAACATGTGGCTGGCACAGAGCAATCCCTAACTCCTTTTATTATCCCTTTGCAGCTGTTCACTGCGGAATTGCTCTGCAGTTTGTAAGGTGGAACACAAGCAGCAAAAACACCACCACTTCAGTGAATCCTGCTTACAGGATGCTTATTCAATCAAAATGCAGTTGACTCTTTAATGTGACATTTATTGACATTCAAAGCAAGAATTAGTCATTTTATAAGAAAATGGCCCTCTCAGAATCCAACATTGTTTGCTTTGTATAGCTCAGTCTAAACAATTAAGAAGCCTTTATACAAAAGGTGAGTTAATATTTAATGATTGAACATACTTTTAGGCAATTTCTCTCTGTTAATGGAAAGTAGCAACGGAAGAAACACAAATATTTCAGTGAGAAAGACATCATTAACCCCCTTTCCATCTTTATCCCTTATCCAGCTCCAAATCCTCAGCATGAGCACGCCGGACAGTTTTTAAAACTGAAGACAAGACTTTGTAGATAAGTAGCCAGCCGGTCACACCATATAAAGGGCGGATAGATAAAAACTAACACGGACATGGACAAGTTATGATTGCAGCAATCAGACACTATCGATCACTCTCCATTTCCAATCCTGCAGAGTTGCAAACCTGAAAACTGTGTGTCTAGTGTTTTACCTGCCAAGAATGTGATGGTTGATTCTGTCTCAGTGATCCCTCCATGAACTATGAACTATACGGAAGTTGTCCAGGAGGCTAACTTTCTAATGCTGTTCTTTTTTTTTTTTTATTGCACTTATTTGAGCAACATGCTGATGGAGTCTCAACATTTTATCAGGCAGCCCATTAGTTTCAAAGCCAGAGCTGACAGGTTCTCATAGCCTGTTGCCAGGGCTTTTTAGATGAGGAAATGCAGGAGAAAAATCCAACAACAAAATACATGGCTATGAAAATTAACTTTTTTTTCTCTGTGCCACTGGGTCTCTGACATAAATTTCCCTCAGGTTTACAAGCTGTTAACGGCAGACCTGTCACAAGAAGAGAATCACAGTAGAAATAATTTAAAACTGAAATCAGAGGGTCTTTGTCTATATCCACAGGTCACCATTGCAAAGCTTATATTGGTGTAAGCTTACTCTATCGTAGACTTCAGCATCGCCTTATAGTAAAAGAAGCACCATTTATTCTGCATTTTCATGTGTATACTGACTTTTTGATGACTGTATTGTTTGTATGGATCTCAGGTTATTTATTAAGATCCAAAAGTACATAGTCACCTGAAGTCGATGGTGCATGGGTGGTCTTGCCGTGGCCTCTTTCTCTACTGAGATGGACGTCAAGCAGTGACACATTATAGTGTGTTAAATCAATATTTACTGACGAAAATGCACAATTGCTTTGACTTTAGATGAGAGGTTTTAATGTTTCTCATTGGTTTTCACCCTAATGCTTGAATTTTGAAAGTAGCAGTGCATCGAACGCCTGTGTGTGTGTGTGTTTTGGTTGACTCACTTCTCCCTCTTTAGCGTCCCCTCCAGCCACAGCAGACAGCAGGTTTCAGGGAATAGCTCCGATAATAATAATAATAATTGTACACTACATGCGCAGCACAAAATGGCATTCATTCAATCTATCAGATGAATGTTGTGAATTATTAAGCAGCTAAAGAGACAGATATTTACCCAACTAAATACAGTATATGTTAAGATTCTAGCAAGGAGACACCAGACCAGAGGTTGCCAATCAAACATCAGCAGGGGTATGTGCCCCACTGCACATGCAATGTCTTGGCTCAGAGACACTGGCAGGATATCAGTAACCCCTACAGATATATCAGATTTGCTATCTTAGCATGGGAGTGTAGGTGTCTTTTGATGTATTTGTTTTTATGCTTAAATTATTCCACTAGAATTGCATTTTGCTACAGGTTGAAGATCTCCTGTTGCTTTCTGCTGTGAGTGTATCAGCAGCAGCAGAACCTTGCCTATGTAAGTTTTTGCTAACCTTCAATATTCATTTTATCATGAGCACAATAAGAGAAGATCAGATGGATCTCTGAGGAAGGCATACATATCTGTGCTGGCCACCTATAGCCCACAGCTTTGTGAGTAATAATTACCAGTCTTAGCTGATGAAGGTGCTGATTATCTCCAAGGCTGTGATTTAGTTCATTACATGGATGAACCCTCTGACTGACCCCACTAATCAAATAGCATAAGTAAATAATTAGACCCATCTGCACAACTGATAATACTGACAATTCTTCTTCTTTAAAATGATAAAAAAGGGTAAAAAAGCAAATAGAGAAAATAGCTATATTAAGGACTAGAGAATAGTTTTCTGTTTAAAATTTAAATCTTAAATTTAAAGTTGTTTTAATTGCTGCTTCTTCTTTTAATCAGCCCTTGGTGTATCTATTTTACAGGTGATTTTTCTGTTCTTAAAGCTGTGCCCTTCTCTATCAAATCAAAACCACACAGTACACATACTGGGCAGTACCCACATGTTTATACATCCAGAGATAAGGAGTGTTAAGAACACCACAACATTCATTCAGAGGGAACATGAGATGTGTTGGAAGATATTCTTGTTGCATACCAGACGGCCGGCGGTATAGTACGTGGAGGGACTAGTCTTCATTCATATACCATAAGCCTTCATATCATGCTGTGCCAGACCATCAAGCTTAGCTTTTATCTGCACAGTGAGACTTCCGTATCATGATATCCCATACCAGGCCCACCCATGCAGTCTATTACACACTAATAAAATAAAAAACATAGTCTATACACCATATGCTGTGAGGATGCATAAGAAGTAAAATCTCTGCTGCAAATGAGAAGACATATATACGACCTTACAGCTGAAGGTGTTATCCAGGTGAACACTCAGGTACTTGTAGGTGTAGACTTGACTGATTGGTTCATCATGTATAAATATTGGAACATGATCCATGGTGTCTTTTTCTGCACTCATTTGTATATGTTATGTGAAAATGGCTGGTGAGCTGACAACACCCTGTGGCGTACTTAATTAATGTGGTATCTGAACGGGTATTCTTAAACTGGGCATGCTGGATTTGATACTCACGTATAAATGGTGTGTTTAGCACGAGAGCTAAAATCAACAATAGTAGATAGTAAGGGAGGTGGTGTCAACAGCATTATCTGTCCCTGTAAGCAAACTGAGATACGTCCAGTACAGAGGTGTCATTGACATACTGTAAGTCTACGATCATTATTTTTAGTTGGTCAGAGCTTCAGCGGGACTGAAATAATGAGGGCAAGGACAATGTGCCCAAAGATGGACAATGGGGAACCACGATGTAGTGAGATCTTCTGCGCAGACAAGCCATTATGGTCTGTGCATATCTTTCTTCTTCTTGTTAATACGTACATGGGCCAACCTGCCATCAACCAGCAGATTGATTTATAATGACAAGCCAAAGAAAAGCCCTGCAGTTCATTAGAATGCAGTCCAGTGTGTCCAGTGTTTTTTACTTCTGCAAACTGATGCAGTCCTTTACATTCTCAGTTCAGATACTTTGGTTACTAAAATACCCGCACAAAATTCTGTGTCCTGAATCACAATTTGTGGAATTTTATATGGTCAATAGTGGTTCTGGCGTCACCAAATCTAACAGGTGGAGTTCCTGACAATGCACCAATTACATCGAACATAGTCCATCTGTTCAGAGGTGTTTCCAATCAATGTAATGCTGCTCAGGTTTCATTCAATGCCCCGTTTTGTTTTTTAACAAATCAGGGATTTGTCACAGTCTGTTCTTCACAACACATGTTTGTTGAAGTGTATGATGGCATAGACAAAGGAGCTTTCTGAGGACCTCAGAGAAAGAGTTGTTGTTGATCATCGGGTCGGAAAGCGTTTACAGAAATATCCCTAAAGAGTTTTGAATCCACAGATACACAGACAGAATGTGAACAAATGGAAAACATTTAAATTTAGGAGGACAACTGTTACCCTCCACAGGAGTGGTCGACCAACAATGATTGAAACAAAAATAACACGAATAATAGTCTGAGAGGTCACAAAGAACCCCGGGGTAACTTCTAAACAACTAAAGGCCTCTCTCACATTGTCTAATGTTAATGTTCATTATTTCACCATTGGGAGAACACTTAACAACATAGTGGAGTGGCAAGGACAAAGCCACTGCTCTCCAAAAAGAGCACTTCTGCCCGTCTCCAGTTTGCTAAACATCATGTGGACAAGCCAAAAAAATGAATGGGAAAATGTTCTATGGGTGGATGAAACCAAAGCAGAATTATTTGTCTCATAACTAGAGAGGCGTCATGTTTGGAGACGCATTCCAGCTCCAGAACCTCGTCCCGTCCGTGAATCAAGGGGGTGGTATAGTTTTTGTTTGTGCCTGTTTTGCTGCATCTGGGCCGAGACGGCATGCCGTCATCGAGCAATGAGCTCTGAATCCTGAAAGCAAATTCTAACAGAAAATCTTAAGAAAAACTGAGACAATGACTTCAAGCACAGTTGTTCAAGGCGAACAAAATGTTTTGGAAGACTTTCTGATTCTGATTCTGGAAGGGCCATGTCCAAGTCTTGACCTTAATTTAATAGAAATATTGTTGGAGGACCTGAAGCAAGCAGTTCATGTGTGGAGACCCTGCAACTTCTCAGAACTGAGGCGGTTATGTTCTGACGAATGTGCTAAAATTGCTCCCAGCTGCTCCAGGCGACTGATAAGAAGTTTAGTTGCAGTTATTGTTGCACAAGGGTTATCACACAGAAAACAAGGGTGCACTTATTTTTGCACTTCACAGATATGTACAAATGATGCAATTTTCTTTTTGAATAAACAAACTCAAAAGCATAATATTTTGTTTCTTTTTGTCTACTGTCCATGAAAGTCCGCTGATGTTTTGAGTCATCTTTATGAAGAAATGTAGAAAACTCTGCGGGGTGCAAATGCTTGGGTCTGTTGTTTTCCAATTTCCTCATATAATATAATAGATACAGGATTTGAATGCAAAAGCAGAATACTAAAATAACCAACTGAATGGAGGAAAGATAAATTTAATATTAAAAGCAACAGATAATAAGCGTATGATAAATATTATAGTTCCACGGCACTTTAACATTTACAAAACTTAAACTTGAAAAGCTCAAGCGACTGCTCATTTGATATGGTGTCTACATCCGTTTTTCTTTGATAAGTCTCTGGAAGCCTGAGGAATTTTGGTTTTATAGCATCAGTTTCAAAGCTTGCCTTAGCTAACAAGCCCCCAACCGGGCCCTTGTTAGCTAGTCAACCCAATGATCCTGCTTCGTGGGTAAGAAGAAGTCAAATATGACCAGATAATGTGATATTTCCTTTTATACTTTCATGTGCACAGTTTCATTTCAGTTTTCTTCATACAGTGTCAAAACTATCTCAAGATGTTGTGCAAAACCTGAAACCTTATTAACCTTAGCATAATCACCATGGCACCAGTGATAAGGAGCAACATCAGGAGCATGCAGAGAAATTCATGCTCTCACCAGGATGAAGCATAATATCATGTGGGTAGCATATAAGGATGATTACACGATACATATACTGTAGGTGGGATATGATGCCTGCAAGAGTGACAGAGAGCCAGTAATAATTATAGAACATCTTAATGGGTATACAGTGCGTTGAGAAAATTACTGTTATAAGGATCAACGGAGCATTGAGGCAGAAAATTATGAAATGATGAGAGTCGTTTATGTTACTTGTGAGTATGCCGGTGTGAAGTATGAATATAAGATGTATCCTAAGCAGAGTGGAAAATTCAAGAGAATCGCAAATGGTCGTAAATCATAAATGAGGAGGTCAGTTATCAGTCAAAGTCATTACCAGTGTGAATGCAGCTATTATTAAAAAAATAATTTTTGGGATTTAGTTTCATCCACTGTAATTTTAGGCTACTAGTTTAAGAAGCCAAATTAACACGTTTAGAAAAATGTTTCGTTTGATTTGGACTTGTAGCGTCTGCAGTAGCTCAGCTGAGCTGTCATCTCCATCCCAAACATCATCCATGGTTTATAGACTTATGGGCAAAAACTGATAGAATGCCGTCAGCGATGTAAGTGGCCGAAATGAGTTTCCTCTGCAGGACGGCTGTGCCTTGGGCAAGTCTGTGTGAGGAGCGTCGATATCCGGAGGGAGCTTTGAGGAGAGCCACTGCAGCTTCCAGTTGAAAGAGGCAAGTGGTCTGGGCATCTGGTGAGGATGCATTGCTAAGCGTGTTGCCACCGCGACGCGAGTTTGAGCGAGCACGCAATAATAACAGCTGAACCCTGACAACTTCCTCATACACTGATCAGGCATAACATTATGACCACCTGCCTAATATCGTGTAGGTTTCCCTTGTGCCTCCAAAATGGTTGTGACTCATCAGAGAATGGACATGGGCCTTCTCAGGGTGTCCTGTGGTATTAGTGGGGGCCTATGGGTTATGTGGTGAGCCCAATATGTCCGACTGAAATTGTATGTAATGAGAAATTATTCATAAATGTATGAATCAACGTGGTTTGTTAGGCTGATGTGCCTAGTCTAGCTGGAGAATATTTGGGTAATACTGGAGAAACATCATTTGTCAGAGCACAGAGCCTTTGATCTGTGACTTGTAGAATGATGAGGAGAAAGATATACTGTAAAGGGGAAATCTCATTGCTGAATTTAAAGAATACATTTAACAAATTCTCTCCGCTGTTGCAGATAAAAGTAAAAGATATATTTTTTTTTCCAAGTTATCTCTGAAACAGTTTTAGTTTTTTTTTTTCTCTATATCACCAAGTTTCATTTGACACATTACTGAAATGTGCCTGACTTTTTTTTTTCTCTTCTTTGTTTGGCCCTTCCAAAGCTTTTTCGTGATGAGCACTCAATCTACTCTGCTTGGTCTGGAATCCAAAATGAAATGGCTTTTAAGTTTGTATTTTACTCAGAGGTTTGAAATAATCGGAACTAGACCTCTGGGACATTGAAGAGGATCTGATTTAAGGGTTTCAAAAACAGGGAGAAAAATAGGAGTCACTGAGGATAAATCAACTCATCCATCACCGGCTGTTATGGAGGGGACAGAGGAGAAAAAAAAGTTTTTTTGGAAGCAGAAAGAGCAGTGGTTGGAAATCACTTGTGACATGTTGATCAGAAGGGAACCACAAGGCTACAATCAAAAAGTGTTGAAGGTAATTGTTGAATTTGATGTGGAAAAGGAGTTGCACCACAATCTTTTTTTTATTATTATGTTTTAAACAAACTGCCACGACTGAAGAAACAAACTGTGCAGTCTGTCCAACGGCTTGTGTAATGTTAACTAATCCAACAAGCAGTTCACTGAATAAAACAAGCAAGCATTTGATGTGCTTTGGATTTGGATCAGGCTTTGTGTCCTCCGGCTTTGGCTGGGTTTTCAATTAGCAGCAACACCAAAGGAAAAAAACAACAACAGGTGTAGTCAAGACTAAATAGTATGTTGACAAATTAAATTTCATAAATGAAATCAAAGATACTTTAGTCCCTGTTTTGACTTGAGTACTAAAGGGGAACTACTGTTTTTTTTTACAACCTGGATATTATTTCTGGTATAAAATATGATTGTTTATTCACCCATATAACTTTTGTGTAATTCGTAGTCCTTTGGACAATATTTATATCCACGTATATCCATATAGTGGGATGACTGGGGCACCGAAACACAGCATCTACATAACACATTATTCACCGTGAAGCGCGTTCATTTTACCAATATTTTGTTAGTCTATACCAGTGCTATTCCCCGATGAGTCCAGAGTTTTGCAACATGGCTGAATATTTTTCAAATTCTGAGGTTGTGGACGAACCATCATCCAGGTCAGATGACATCATCTGGGGTCTATAGGTCAATCTACAGACCCCAGATGATGATAACAGGTAAATCTGGAATGCCACTAGCATACGATAACAAAATATTGTTGAAATGAACAAGTTTCGTGGCAGATAATGTGTTATTTAGAGGCCGCGTTTCGGTGCCCCATTCACTCCCACTATATGGATATACGCAGATATAGCTTTAGAAATATCGCCTGAAGGACTACAAAATACACAAAAGTTATATGGGTAAGTATTTTATGCCAGAAATGACAATGAGACAGTGTACTATATTCATACTTAGTGCACAACACACACAAACGTACACACATATCACTGACCTTCTCCTTGGCAGCTGAGTTAAGTTCGTCTGAACATTTGAAGGGGTGTAATAATTACAGTTCACAAAAGAGTGGAAGGACCCAAATGCTGGACCCACACTGGGGACAAGGCAAACAATGAAAGTCAGTTTAATAGAACTCATTAGGTGAACAAAAAGCACTCTAAAGGAAAGCACGATAAGTCCGGAGTTCAACAATAAGACATAACACGACACAGAGAGCCCGATGCAAATTCAGTCCAACAAAAGAAGTCAGAGAAAAGGTAATGCAAAATAAAAAATAGAGACCAGAAAATAAAAAATGAAAACATGAGGGAAGTGACAGGGCTCTATGTGCACACGCAACTAATCTGAAATGAGACACTGGTGAAACACAGTGCAACAAACAATCCCACAAGGGAATCAGACCTAAGAGGGAGACACGAGGACTCAAATCTTTTCAAATTAAAACAGGCAGTTTATGCTTCAAAATCACTGGCTCTGAATACACCTGCAGGTGAACTTCCCGTAGCAGGCGTTATGTTAAAGTCCTCTGCAGCTGCCTCCACCGCCTCCTTATTTGCCTGGTTGATTCTATGAGCGCGCCCTCACAGAGCTCATCTATCTGTGCAACCATCAGTTTCATTGTCACTGCACAATGCTAAACGTGTTAGCTCGCTACCTTTGAGGCTGATGCATTACATGACAACTAGATGATGTTATTCTTGTCAAAGCAGGTAATTATTTTTGTGGAGGCTTCTATTATTTCAAGATCTCTATTCATTGTACTGCACATAACACAACAGTCGTTTCATAGTCTTTTCTTGTGCCACACAGTGTACTGCATCTGCTTGTTCTCCACAGACTGAACGTATCGGAGTGTGTCACTTCTCGTGTGTGGTTTTGAGAGATTAGATGAATCTGGTTGGACTTGACTTTTTTGATCGTGCCTATAGCACTTTGTTTGATGTAGAAGCATAGGGAGCTTCAAGGGAGACACGGCTTTCACTGCTGATTCGGTGAGGAACATCTCATATGCCGAGCGGCCTTGATCAGATATGCATTGAAGTATAACCGTATTTGACAATATCTTCCGTTTAGTCATGATTCAGTCGCACTTAAAACTTTTCCTTTCTCGATGATCTAAGGTGAAGTCAGATCACATTTAGTTTCTCACTAAATCCCATGAAGGGTAGAGCCTGCTGTGTTGGGCTCCTATTGCAAATTGACCCACATGCTTTGAGATCAGTCTGACTGACGTGCAAAAATTATGAGCCTCTCAAACATTTTCAGTCACAGGAGTGGGAAAAACACAAGCTTAATAATTAAAACTGGTCAAATGTTGCCCAGAACACCTGCGATGGTGCTTTCCCCGCTTTGACCTGTCAAAATCTTAAAGCCGACAATGTTCAGCCACTCTGAAGCTATCCAGAGGCGCCTGGCACCGAGACGTTAGTAAGAGATCCTTCATATCCTGTAATTTTTGAGTTGGACTCTCTGACTGGACGTTTTCCCAGAACATCCGCCAGCAGCCTGTCACTGCTTTATTGTTTTTGCCTCCTCAACCCCACACACCATATTATTTTGGAGAAGCTCCTAATCAGCTAACTGGTTTTGCCAAAGCCATCCAGCCGATTCATCTCATGTCCATCATGATAGCGGACTCATCTAACGTCACAGATTATACAGTTTGTCACGCGGCAATCGACAGCATCCCTAGCTCATTTGTGTTCCTTAAGCAGCTGAAGTGATGGACAGAAGCGTCCTCCCCCGCCTCACTTACACAACAGAACACCTGAGAATCATAGTGGTCTCTGGCTGTGAGGTCATTTTCCACTCTGTGCTTCTCAGACCTGCAGCCACCTGAACCACAGCTGCATTCTCCCTGGAGCTCATATAGGGAATAGCAATTCTCTACGGCGACGGCCCCCCTAAAATAATTTTTCTTAGACAGAAACACAAGAGAACATGGATCACAGCAGGGCACGCAAGAAGGAGGGCCAATATGAAAGTGGGAGCACTTTGCGTGTTGGGAGTATATGAGAAATTAGACCTCTCTGGACATTTTGTACACAACTGAGAGCAAGTAAACAAAGTCAGGGTCCAAACTTTTACTTGCAGTTCAAGTTTTTAGCTGGAAAATAAAAAAGAATTTGATTAGAACTTTTAATTTTGACATTTTGATTTAATTTTCCTCTCTGTTTAACTGCTTAATGCAATCATGTACTATAATGTTAGAAATGTTTTTTGGCTGCTTTTTGGAAGCATATATATTTTTCAGATTCAACACTTTCCCCACCAACTTTCCAATATTGTTGGAAGGAGAGGGAATTACTTCCAAATGCAGCAAGTGTTTCCCAGTTACACACAATGCTTACTGTTTTCTGTGAGAATGTGATGTTCTAATCAAACATACATGTATTGTGACATAACCCATAGGTTAAAATGCTATCACAAACAAGAAATTTATATTTGTTTTTTTCCATCTATGGAGGGACTGTATGTTTTTTTTTCTCATTACCAACTGGGAAAGGGGGAGTTTAAACAGAAAGGCAATCACATTTTAATTCAAACTCTGTGACCAACAGCATGACTTCAAGAAAATGAAATGCACTGACGCGATAAATATTTGCCTCCATCCAGTCTCTGCGGCGTCTTTGATTGTGTGCCACTCTCAGTTTGTTTTGCAGTGTGGAAAAACCGCCACATGCGCACCGTGACCAACTACTTCATAGTCAATCTCTCCCTCGCTGACGTGTTGGTCACCATCATCTGCCTGCCAGCCAGTCTCGTGGTGGACATCACAGAGACGTGGTTCTTTGGAAACACTCTTTGCAAAATCGTCCCTTATCTGCAGGTAAGACATGAGACGGAATATTGGAAAGCTTGACCCCCAGCTAGGTCAGCTCTAGTGTCAAATGTCTTTGAATAGAAGCCAAGATTTAGATTAATTCACAATCTACACTTCTTTTCATTCATAAAAGTAAAAAAAATCAAACATTTTTATAGCCCTTGGGGTTTACCTTCTGCTAGATCTTTGAATATATAACACCTATATATAACGCCTTGGGCCAGTCACATCCATTTTTTATTTAACTAAATTCTCCAGTTGCATCAGTATACCAACACATCCGTCAAAAGAAAATCCCTAATTCTATATGGTTGTTCTGGCTGCATTGATCTGAATCGACAGAGTGGACGGAAATCCCACACTGTCCTACACAAATGTGTCATAGGTTCAAACAAATCCTAATATATTCAAGACTCACACCTACTGTATATATCATGTAAGTAGCCCCACCAGTCAGTGTATGACTCACACTGCATGTCCTGTATTAATGCAGCTGTGAAGACTGAGGGTTACAACTCTGTTTACTCCAAACCAGTGTGTTTGAGTGTGAGTTCTTCATCTTTCTTGCATCATATCAGTACAGTAGCGTGTAGTATTTTCATGGCCCACCTCCTGTGGTTTCTATGAGCTGAGGATGATCCTGTCCCCATATAGCAATGCATTTTACTTGACCTGTTGGTAGGTTTTTCTGTATTACCTTGAATTGATTCATGACAGGGTGCAGCAAAACCCAACACAACTCATTAATGCAGCTTTTGAACCTGCAGCTTATGACAGGAACAGAAACGCATCAATGATCTCTCCGCATATATGCGCGCTGGTACAATACAATAAGGGTGTTGTGTTTTATAGAGAGCAGTGTTGCGGAAATGTGACATTTCATTTATTTTCTTGGTCTTCTGGCTAATGTAGCTGTTGAAATATGAAACATGGTTGTTTCGAGTGCAGTAGTTTAAGGAAGGTATAGTTCAACACATGCACTTTTTGTTAAAGGTCATTGAAGCTGTAGTGGTAGGGGTGTACTTCATTCTTCAAGACCTTCTGCGTCTTTTCTCCACCACTGAAGAGAAAACGTGCAGAAACTGCACCGAGCAACGGATATCATATTTCTTTGATTAATAAATGATTAAATCAAGTAAAAAAAAAAACCAACAACTTCAAAACCAATCCTCTGTGGCTCTCTGTAGTTGGATAATAATGCAGTCCCCACGTTCATAGTGACGAAAGCAATGGTGAGTCTGATTGAAGTAGGCAGCAGCAATCAAAGATGAATCTACCATGTGTGGCTACAGAGACTGTAGTTGTCAATAGGATCAATTCATTGTTGGTTCCAGTCTTATCATGGGATTTGTTGAATATATCATCCCACCCACCCATACTGCATCCATCTCAAGACTACCCAATCAAGCACAACTATCCTTCCAAGTGCTATTGATTTTCTTCCAGGGAGAAGACAATTATGTTAGGATTTGCCCCTTTCTGCCTACAATGCAATGCTCCCTTGCAGACCTCTTAAATGAGCAAAAGTGATTTAGTGTGCCTCTGTCATCCTCAAGCTAAACATTTAAAAGTGATGGAGATGAGCTTTTATTTCCCACCGGAAATGACCCCCATCCCCAGACACACACTTACACACAACTCACAGGTTTTGAACTTCCACATGAAATTGGTGCAGCTGCTGTGGCCTGAATGGGCTCATTACGATTCCGGCCGTCTGTAACATGCTGAGATTGAATAAGAGCATCCGTGACATAGGTTGTTTCCTATGCATCAACATAATTAAAAGCTCACTTCACCTTGTCTGGCTGGACATCCTCCAAAAAGTCCTGCTGCGCAAGGCAGGTGTGTGGCTTAGATAGTGGTGTGAATAGACTGCACTCCATCAAGGAGATGAGGAAGAATGTGCAGAGGATTGTTGTTGACCCCCAACACCACTATCCAGCCCTGTCAGACGAAGCAAGCCCTGCTAATCTGCTCTGAGACTCTCTTATCTAAGACTTACAGTTGAAGTAAATCACTTCTGATTGTCGTTAAGGCATTATCTGCTACACCCCAGTATGTGCTTGACCTCCACAGAGGCTCAGGTTGGTGCAGCCATTACACGTTGGAGCATCAAGCTTCTAATTCACCTTAGCAATTGAAAAGAAAAAGGGATTTCCTACATCCACCGCCACTGAGTTTGCAGCGGCATTGGTCAAATCCATTTTTAATAACGAATGCCTTTTCTCTGTTGTGTCATTGCACGATATCTCTTTTTACTTCTTGAAATAATGTCTGGTGTGTCCCACTTGCAACTGAATAATACAAGAAGCTACAGTATGGGGTATTTTTTTTCTTCTTTCTGAAAATACCAATTCGCTGACTAATTTTCTCTCTCTTTTTTTTTTTTTTGTCACAGACCATCTCTGTTTCTGTATCAGTCCTCACCCTGAGTTGCATTGCCCAAGACCGCTGGTATGCCATCTGCCACCCACTGATGTTCAAGAGTACTGCCAAGAGGGCTCGCAAGAGTATTGTTGTAATCTGGCTTGTGTCATGCATCATCATGATCCCTCAAGCTATTGTAATGGAGTGCAGCAGCCTTCTGCCCGAACTTACGAACAAGACCCGTCTGTTCACAGTGTGTGATGAGCACTGGGGAGGTCAGTGTTCACCGTTCTCTCTCTTAAACTGTGAGCACAAGTTAACAGAACCTGCAGTTTGTGATTTGTTTTGTCGGCCATTCTGTGTACAGTATGCTCAAATGTAATGTCTAATTTCACATTACAGGATCATCAGTGGCAGGATTCGTAAGGAATAATAGAGCAGCATGGATGTATTTTTATGTAAATGGTATTCAGAGGCCCTCACCTTCATAGCATCGAAGTAATTGGACGAGCTATTACTGCTTAGTTCATTTAGCGTTCTGTAATTGCAAATGTGCAAGAATTGAAAAGGCTCACAAACATAGGAGCAGTTTTTTTTTAATAATACACAAATTTATCTGTAGTTGCCGAGGAACAAGTGAGGAATAAATCAAAAGAAGGCACTAAATATTAGGTAATTAGAGGTTACAAGAGGACAGAGAGGGAGACACTGCATTCATGAATCATTGGACTGTGATTCATTTACACAGCATTGTCCAGTTTGATCTCAGACTCATCACATCTACCAGTAATTCAGGAGATAACCATATACAATCATTAATTAACAGATAGTTTCTGAGTTGTCTCCGTAGCGTTGCCCCTGCTGTATTATAAACTGTTATCCTGTGTTCTTCCTTCAGCTGAGATCTACCCGAAGGTGTATCACATCTGTTTCTTCATCGTCACTTACTTCGCTCCCTTATGTCTCATGGTCCTGGCGTATATTCAGATTTGTCACAAGCTGTGGTGTCAACAGGTGTGTACTGCCGCAATTACATGCTCACTGGCAAATGTCACAATGGCCTGATTTTCGCTTTGGCCCGCGGGCGGTGTCTGATGTGTGGCCGCGCTCAATCAACAGATTCCTGGAAGCACTTCGGTGCTGCAGAGGAAGTGGCGGTCCATCCAGTGCTCGGCTCCGAACGCAGGGCTCGGGGAGTCCGTGAGGGTTAGAACGAGCACAGTTTGCGCTGAGATCAAACAAGTCAGAGCTCGACGCAAGACGGCCCGCATGCTGATGGTGGTTCTCTTTGTTTTTGCCTTGTGCTACCTGCCAATTAGCGTGCTCAATGTCATGAAAAGGTAATAGCCTCCCTGCTGCTTCCAGGAGCTCATACATTGCATTTTTAACCTTGTCAGTTTTGTATTTAGCCCAAAGCGGCATGGATGTTAATGTAAACGGCTTCCATATTATGCTGTTTAAAGAATTGAACAGTTCATTTATTGATAACGGATTATAATTCACCTCCAGGGTCTTTGGAACTTTCAAGAAGACAAACGACAGAGAGACGGTGTATGCATGGTTCACTTTCTCCCATTGGCTCATATATGCCAACAGTGCAGCAAATCCTATCATCTACAATTTCCTAAGCGGTGAGCAAGCTGCCTGTTCTTCACCTAGACCTGCCATATTACTGCCCTCTAGTGAACACATGAGCAACGACACTGCACCTCACTGCTTTGAATTCCTTGTCTGATTGCACAAATACTATTTGAAGACAAGGTTAGATGAATTACAAACCGTTCATGCCATTCAGCTTCGTGGCCTTCATTTCGACCTCTCGGCTGCCACCGTGTTCTGAAACATTATTATTTAATAAAACCTTCTAAACAATAATTGCTCATAAAAATAAAGTTTCACGTGCATGAAGTTTGATTTTTTTTGTTTGTTTGTTTGTTTGTTTGTTTTTCTCAGGAAAATTCCGCGAGGAGTTCAAATCGGCCTTTTCTTGCCACTGCTGCGGCCGCCGGCAAAACCAGACAAAGAGGACAAGGACCAGAACCAGCACGGACAGCCGGAAGTCCCTGTCCACTCAAGTGAACAACATGGACAACGTGTCAGGCATATCGGATCACATGGTGTAGTTTCAGCATCCTGGTGGGGAGTTCTTACAGCCAACTCCGTCTTCTAAGGGCATTATTGATGCAGACGTGCAAGAAATGTGCAAACCTGCCTTGAAAAACAGACTTTTGGATGGAAAAGAATCCCTGTTTTTATGTGTGGTTACAAAGACAATAAGGAAGCTGAGCACTGAATAAAGTGGACAACATTTTTCTGAAGACTTTCTCGTGTCTTTTGCAGTCCCTTGTAATTAAAAAATAGTGTCTGTTTATGGTAAAGACGCCATTTTGGTGTTCATGTGTTATCCATGACCTGACCTTAATTGGATTGCAATTAATTTTACTGTATATTTTTATTTTTTGCTTCAGTATCCAGAATCACTGATACCAGCTGTGATTAATTCATGATTGGCAGAAAGTGATCAGGCATAACATTATGACCACCTTGTTAATATTGTGTAGGTCTCCCTTGTGCCTCCAAATCAGCTGTGACTCTTCAGAGAATGGACATGGACCTTCTGAGGGTGTCCTGTGGTGTCTGTCAACAGTTGTCAGTGGGGGAAACATTTGTGTCCTATGGGTTGGAGGCTTGTGCTGTTTTTCATGTTTTTTTTTTTGAGTTGTTCCTAAATTGTTTTTGTGTTTGTGTGTCAGGCTGCATCCTGCTGGGGATGGCTGCTGCCATCAAGGAGTGTCATTGCGATGGAGTCTGGGGTCTGGTGTAGGTGGGTGCTACATGTCTAAGTAACATCCACATGAATGCCAGGTCCAAAAGTTTCCCAGCAGAACATTGAATTGTCACAAGATGGTCAATGTTAGTTACTTTTCAGTGGTTTTAATGTTGTGGCTGATCGGTGTATATTTATTTCCCTATCAATCAACAATAGAAGAGCAGCGTTTTAGTGAGTAAGTGGTTTTGCTGCTCAGATGTCCGTCTTAAGCCGGTGTAGTCGGTGTAAATGCCCATCAGTGTGTGATGATGTGCATGAAGATTAAGTTAACGATTCCAGGTCAGTTTCATAAACAGCCGTCAAACTGTTCAATACTCAACGACATTCCTGCATGAATGTGTCCTGGTGGACCTCAGAATGAAACCTCTTTCAATATTTTATTGATAGCTTGAGAGGAGGCCAGAAGACAGCATCAAAAATATATTGTTATACCCGTACATTATTACAAGAGACATACGCTTCGGAAAGAGCATCGAACAATGATAATACTGACACCGGACAGTTCATTAGGTAAACTAGTGGAAATACATGCATATAATAGAACAGTCCTGGGCTAAATCTCCATCAAGGTTTTGGTATTCAGGGAGAATGGTATAGCAGGGAGATATTGACTCAGGTGTGCTTTCATTTTGGAGCCGTGGTTTGTAGTACTGTCGAATTGCATTGTGTTGTACTGACACGTTTCTGTTATATTGACAATCTCATTTTAGTCTGTGGGCTAGGCTAAACAACGTTTGAGTCATTCCACAAACTGCATCGCTGAAAACGATTGCAGAGTTTAATTACCACCGTGACACTTCGACAGACGTGAAGCTGTGATTTGGTGCCGAACTAGGGTATTAGAATGCATTCGTTTTCACTGGTGTACCTAATGAATTGCCAATGAATCTATGTGAAGATTTATGTGTGACGTCACCCTTTGTCTTTTTTGGGACATTTCATTTTGGTTTACGTATTTGAAAGTTAATTTGTAACAGCTTTAAGTATGAATATCAGAAAATATCAACCTGTTTCTGTGAGTATTGTTCATCAGATTGTTTACATTAGAGCTGCTGTAATCTAGCACCTTCAGTGTGAAATCAGGGAGCCCTGTAAGAAAATGACTGACTTGTCTAATGCATAGCTTTTTCTCCTGACCTTTATTATTTCAGGCAAATTTGAGGTAACGTAATTTCCTCCAGAAATGGCCTATTCACACTCAGTGACACATATTCACACCCTGAGGCTGCACAGTGCAATCAAAGTGCGATCTGCAGTCTCGCCATTAAAGCAGCTGGGGCCCAAAGGACTTGTTGAGGGACATCACACTAGTGATAATGAGGCAATTACAAACGCTTTTCTCCAAACAAAATCTGGCCTGCTGCTCCCTAAGTGTAAAATACAACTGAAGCTGTGTGTCACTGTGCATACAACCGGACAATTTTGAAGGGAGCGCCCTGAAAGTTGCAAAGAGTGCAGCAAACCTCCAACAAAGGTATGTTTTTCTTATCCTCAAGCACAAAATCTTTGACGTCTTGGAGCGTGTCGCCATAGTGAAAGGAATAACAGACAGTTTTCCGTGCAACGCTCCATGCAGATTTAATGACAAGCTTTCTGTCAAGAGACTTTTTCATCAAACCAGCCCCAGCAGTAAGGCAGAGGCATGGAGCGCAATCAGCCGTCACCTGTTCACATGGGGGGATGTTGTTGAGGACAATCTTGTACTCATAGAATCTAGATTCACAATCATGCGCCACATCAAATGCTCAAATGAATAGAGCAAATGAACGAGATTGGTAAGATCCGTTCTTCAACAGGGTCAAACAAACACAAAAGCAAATTACCGCGTCAATCAGCACTATAGGATGCGGAAATCATCACATCAAGCTAATCATTAATGGATTAATGTGAAAAAGCAATCAGGGAAAAAAATCTGATTAATGTGAAAGCATGGAATGAGGAAACAAATTCTGTAATGCTTAACAGGCCGGCTGGATTTCTGCTCACGACCGTGGAACCTGTGTTGATTGCCCATGGTCAAAAGTCCGCTTCTTAAGCGCTGCCAGAGCTTTTGTGGGTGGTGATTTTGCAACTAATCATGTTGATTAATATTTCATACGTTGAAAAGAACGGCCGTTACAGGGTTTTAAAATAAAATCATTCACGTTGCCCCCTCAGCGGTGGCACTGACAACTCTCTTTGGAACAGTTTCGAAGCACCCAGTTTCTCTCTCTCAACCTGAAGCTGTTGTATTAAAGTCAAATGTCATTTTGCAAAGACTTTGTAATGTGATATGTACATTGTGACTTCACATGTATCCATGCACTTTAGAACTTTATGCCTTTGGATTCACCGAGTGAAGCTGACCTCATTGTGCAGCATTTTGTTGGTTTTTAATGTGCTTAATAAAATAAATTGTATTGTTTGTGTTATACATGAGTCAGTCGTGAGTGACAGCTGTGACAGTTATAGGACAGGGACGAAACAAATGGTACAGACCACTGACTGACAGGATTTAATGTAATTCTTATGAGCCATATTAGTTTCCGGCTGTTGCTGTTTCCAGCGATAAGCAACATTACTTATATGTGAATTGTGAAACCAAGGTTTTAAACTGGAATCACGTGTAGCATCAGTCTCTAAATGATGTCACAACAAAGTATAAATGCAGCTCATGAGTTACGGTGTAAATCTCTTCAATCCCTGAAAACAGGTTAGGTGTTCGTGGTTCCCAAAGTGGGGGAGCAACCCCTATGGGGGGCGCAGAGCCATTGCAGGGGGGTCGCAGGGCACGGATGGAATTAGAAGGTGACAATATTTTGGGACTCCCGCGGGTCATGGTAAGGGAGTCGATTTCAGTGTAGGTGACGTGATACGGACGGGATAAAGCAAATAATTAAAGATTAAATTAAAAAATGACACTGCAATGCGATGAGTGCGTCCCAGCTTTAGATAACAACAAAGGGAGTGGGACAGGAGTTGTGAGTTTTTCTATTTTGCAGAATGGGAGTTTTTAGGGGGCAGTCACATGATCAGGATATGACGGGAGTATTTTTGTGGGCTCGGGATGGGATGGGAGCAACAACTGATTCCCGTGTCACCCTCTAGACGGAATGAATCAATCAATAAAGGACTCTGCTAGCGATGAGATGGATGCAATCCTGTTACATTGAACATAATCACACAGTAAAGTTTACTTTTATTTGATCAAAAAAGGTTGAGGTTTGTATTGATTACAATGCATGAAGATTTTCCTATGTACTAAAGGAGGGCCCAGAAAGTCTGGGACCCACTGCCCTAACCCTGCAGTCACTGGCACTCAGTGGCAGATAAGGTAGTGTCAGACGTGACAAGGCCTTTTAGATAATCAATGCATTCTAATAAATACTGGCTTCAGGACAAAACTAATGTTTGCTGAAATAAGTCTTGCGTCACATTGTGTGTAAAAATGAGAGAACAGACAGACAGTTTGTTACAGCCCTCTTGTTCTGATGGGGAGGGGATCTCCATAATAATTAATATGTTCCTCATTAAACACTGAAAACACGGTTGAACTATAAATTATACAAATCATTCATAATTTGAGCTCTCAGTCTAGACTTGTCTAGACTCTGAATGCTTAGAAACAGCCGCGGCGAATGCTGTGCGTTTTGTACATCTAGAAATAATCTATTAGAATCACATGATGTGTTTTATGTCTTTACAGGCTTTTAATAGTTGAGGGCAATTAATCATGTTGTGAACATGGTGCTTTTATTTATTTGACAAGACGCATTCTGAGCGCCATCAATCCCAGCTTCATTCAGTCCAGTCCTTCCTTGACCTAATTTGTCCGTTCTACCCAGGTTTTGGAGCATCCCCATTTGTTTTCAGTCCAGCTCTTTGCAGCGGATGTATTGCGGCGCATCATTTCCCAGTAAAGTGTCTGAGTGTGTTTGCGCTCTGCTCCCTCTTTTCGTTCAGTCAAATGCACAAATAAAACAATGAAAGAAAGGTAAACTTGGTAAAGAAAGGGGAACACGAGGTATATTTTGCGCCTGATTCGAGGAACACGGCATTCTGTTGTTCTCCTGTGAAAATGGGATTTGCGAAAACAAATAAAAATGAAAAAGTGGACGCTGATCTCTTTCAGCTGTGACCAAGGTAGTCTTCCCCGCTCTCTCATTTCTCATTGCCAAGAGTGCTGTCTGTTTTCTTTAGGTAAAAAAACATGTAAATCTGTTCAAACATAATAAATGTGAAATAAATGAGTATGAAAGGTTTATGTATATATATATATATATATATATTAGACACTTAAGGGCAGCAGAAATAAGCTGTTCCCTTCCAGTTGGTTGGTTTTGTATCAACACAAAAAGTAAAAATAAAAATAAAAATATTCACACTGGAAGCAGGTTAAAGAGACCAACTCAAAACAAATGTCAAATCATACTAAAGTTCCAGGTCAGCAAACCAAAACACTGAGCTGAAAAACACCAAAACAGGCTGCAACTGGTTTATCACTGCATGCAGCATTTTTCACCTTCAAATAGTCAAAGGGTTCAGTGTTAACATAAAAAAACCCTCATCTTACGCCGCGGTTGTAAAGACTCAGTTCAGCGTGTGAGGTGAACACCTGACTATCAGAGCAAAATATTTGTTTTTGTCTATTAGGTCCGTTCACATCGCAGCTTGTCCCCGTCATTTTATTGCACTCTGCAGGGTACAGCCTCCACTAAACGTGTTACATCCTGTTGACTGTGGGTGGTGAATCCCGGCTCCAGGGCTCACACCAACAAGAGGGAGAGATCAGGTGCGGGGTAGCTTCAGTTGTCCACTCAGAGCTTTACCACAGCTATCATGCAACTGATACATCTGGAAGCTGCAGTCGTACTTGGTGAGTCTCAGCCGTTGCTGTTGCCACGTAGAATTCAGCTTAGTGTAGATTTAAACCAGGGTTGAACCAAAGTGTGTCTCAATCAGTGGCCAGTGATGTCAAGCATCACTGATTTGTAAAGGACTATCTTTTCTGTGAAAAGACAAATATTAAAAAAAACGAATTAAATACAGCTGAATACAATGAAATGAACTGACTGAAAGTGATTGAAAGATGTACTTTTTTTTTTCAAATGTACTCGTGTTTTAGGGATCATCACTCAGATATCCAGCGTCAGCATTTCATCTCCATCCTCTGACTGTCTGGCTGCCGTTAACACCTGCATGTCGGATTTATGCAAGAGTGAAATGGCATTTTATGGCGGCGCCTGTGAGGGTAAATAACTTTTTCTATTGCGACTGGAACACATTGTTTTCCTTGTAATTGTAGAGCGATTACATTTTATTGAGGAAGCTCAGCACATGAGACTGTTTAATTGAATTGTGCTTCTTCATGGAGTAAGGCTTAAATGTAATAGCTGAGGCTATAGCCCGGAGCAAAGTGCATGTGACAAAATAAATGGATGGAAATAGATTTTATTTTATTTCTTTTTTTATGCAATTTTGAAATTTTATTTTAGAATCCTTTCTGATGCTACTTAATTAAATTCATCAATGTATAAACAGCCTTCATAAGAAAATCTATTCAAGCAGGCTGGCACACAGGAAGCACCTGTTACAGAAACAAGACCTCGCTCGCTTATGGAAAATCCTGTTTTTCAGCCTCCCTCTTGTGTTTGTGTCATTCAAGATGAAGCGTGCCAAATAAAAGGCTCAGAGGTCTGTAACATGACCATCCAGACCATACTGGACCAATTACCTTCTCTGCAAGGGTGTGTGTGCGCCTGGGAGGAGGAGCTCTGTGACTCTATACAAGCGCTAGCCACACAATGCCAACCAAAGCCAGGTGCAGTATTCTCAGAGGGGCATGAGATAAGCATTTATGTGCAAAATGACATTTTTGTTTACCAAAGGTGGCCTAATGTATAAACAAAGACTGCTGTGCTGCAGAATGCGCTTGCACAAGTGATAGTTTTAAATGTTTTTTTGTTGAAGACGAGCTAATCATGTTTCCTATTATTTGAACAGCGGTACAGCAGAAGAGGAGCACAGTGGCAGTCTGGCAGTCCAGCAGCTTAATAGACTATGGTATGATTTCATGTTGACCTAAAATGATGAGACAATTGTTCAAAAAGTGGTGTCCCTGCGGTCTCTGAAACGTATTCACTGCCATTGCTTTTGTAGTTTATGACCCTGCTGGATCCTGCTTTGACCGATTTCGAGTTTGTGTCGGTGATGCAGTTTGCAACAGGAACCTGGCACCCGTCCTCCAGGCGTGTATGGGGGAGCAGTGTGGCAGCGAGAGCTGTCGGCAGGCAACTCAGCAGTTCTATGGAAGCATGCCACAGAATATTGTGGAGATGCTGGTCATGTGTGAGTGCGATGCCGCAGATCAGAGCTGTTTGCGAACCAAAACCGATCTGCACAGTGGCACATGTGGAGATGAGACCTGGATCTGCCAGGACGCAGTTAACCGGTGTGCTGAGGACAGTAACTGCAGGTATGTTCTTCAGTAAAATCTAAACAGAAAGCAACTAAATGGGCCATGTTACGTGGTTGAAAGGAATGATGAGGGTTTTCTATTTCATTAAGTGTTCAGTTTTGTTGTGCACATAAAATGTCTGCAAGGATACAAAGCCCTAAGTCTGTATCAAAGGGAGCTACCTTTACCTTTGGACAGAGACTGCTGAACTCCTTGAAGACTCCACAATAATATTGCATTTATGTTACATCGGAATTTGCATTGTCTACCTGTTGTAGCTGTCCATTAGGTGACATAATTCATCACAAATATGTGGACCTTAGAAAAGAAAGGCTACTCATGTTTGTGCAACTCCTGACCATTTGCTTCTTTCCTGCCACAGAAATGACTGCATAAACTTCCTTTGTAGAGGAGGCAAACTGGGTGCTGTAGTCAAGTGAAAACTAGCTTTAACACGGACTGACGTCAAGGAGATATATATTTTTTGGGACTTCTTCCTTTTCGTGGTATATGTCAATATGTAACACATTAGTATAAATCCCACCCAGCGGCTGGCTTCCAGTGACACTCTCTAAGCAGATGACTAAAGCAACACAGTTGACCAATCAACAGCAAACATGAAAAATTTTGATGTACAATGCAGAAGGAACGTATTCAACAGAAGTTCTCGGGTGGTAGAGCTGGATAATGATCATGACAAGATTGTCGGAATCAATGACAACTCACCTTTGAGTCTTTTTTTTTGTGGAGCGATGACGGTTGAAAACGGCTGGAGGGGTTTTGCCAATGTGCCAGTAGAGCAATCATTTCTCCCATAACAATTGGAACAGGAGGTGGTTTTAAAAAAAATGAGTGTATAGAATGGGAAACCGGCAACCAGAAGGCAGTGATGGAATTGATGTGACCCTTGTCAACAGACTAGTAAGGAAGAGCTAAGGCCGTCTACCACCTGCCTCCCATTCACCTTTCCACAT
The DNA here is from genome assembly GCA_005024645.1 of Planiliza haematocheilus. Classification (NCBI taxonomy): domain Eukaryota; kingdom Metazoa; phylum Chordata; class Actinopteri; order Mugiliformes; family Mugilidae; genus Planiliza; species Planiliza haematocheilus. Next base: position 7,525,816 of record SRSE01001339.1, on the reverse strand, counting down.
ACAGATGGCAGCGAGGTACCACAAAAAGTGTGCACCTGATCATTAGGTGCAATTTGTGGACGTAAAGTTTATTTGTACATAATGCGGATGTTCTTCTTTATCACATAAATTTGAACTGGGTTGATGCAGTGGGGGTGCTTTTAGAACATGAACCCAATTTGCACCCAATAAAGATTTTACAGACATATTTTTATTGTCATTATTGGAACATATTTGCAATTTTAACATCAGTTACAGAGTAGGCGAGTCTCTTTGTTATGCACTTTTCTCTGAGGCATTTATACCATAGCTCATAAATATGTGTTCTATGCTTTCTCAGAGATCTGTTAAAAACCTTCCAAGCCAAATGCTGGAGCCCTGAAGAAGCCCAGTGCAGTGATCATGACCTCCAAAGAGAAGGATGTTTCATTCAGATGGATCCAGCTCTTTTCCATGGCGCAGATTCTGAATGTAAAATGGCCTTTGTGGCTACTTTGGGCACAGCTCTTCACCATCCTTGCACCTGCAAGGGACTGCACAGTAACGACCTCCGGATGTGCAATATGATTCAAGACACATTTCACAATAAATCGCATTTCAGTGAGTAGAACTTTGATTTCCAAGGGGGGCATTTTATTCATACAATTTTATTTATTGAAATCACTCTGTGTTTATTTCAGTAACATCTTCACATCCAAAGGCCATCAAAAGCAGCAGTGGCCCTTCTAAACCTCCTGATGTCACTGACTCTCAGCATGCAGCGTCACATGGTAGAGTCCCATTTGAAATTCTGTTCTTTATACTCATTGTAATATGATTAGTATTAGTTGTCACAATTTTCAATAATGATGAATGGTTTGCCCTTTCAGAATATCTTCTATATGCATTTGCAACGCTGCTACTTGCTGGAGTTCTCATATTAATGCCTCTGGCGATTGTCAGTAAAATATGGTAAGTCCACCATCATCATATCAATGCAAAATGTCTGAAATCTTTCATATTAATGATACGACTAAATATTTATTTTGTCTTGCAGCATGCTGAGGAAGAGAGATGAAACTAAATTTCACCATGCACAGAAACACAGCGGTGTTATTCTCTGAAGTTCATCTTACCATGTGTGTCACTGAATTCATTATTTAACGCTTTCTCCCTTTTAACTCTCAAACATTTTGCGTTTGTTGCACGCATCACATTATTCGCAGTGTTGACAGGGAGATAAATTGTGTATAACAAAGTTTTTGTTGCTAAAAGCAAAGTGAGGTTTCTTTAAATTACCTCCAATTATAGTTTTAATATCACTGATAACGCCATACAATATGCAGCAGACAGGGGGAAAAATACAAACAAACTTTAGAAGTGTGCCAGTTGTCTTAAAGGGGAACTACTGTTTTTGGACCTTATTTCTGGCATAAAATAAGATTCTCACCTATATAACTTTGGTGTCATTTGGAGTCAAATATATTTATATCAGCGGAGCGCCATGTATATCCACATAGTGGGAGTGACTGGAGCGCCGAAACGCAGCCTCTCAATAAAGCATTATCTGCTTCATAACGAATTCATTTCACCAATATTTTGTTATGATACGCTAGTGCTATTCTCCGTTGAGTCCAGAGTTACCTGTTATCATCATCCGGGGTCTGTAGATTGACCTACTAACCTCTGACCTGGATGATGTCATCTCTGAGCGCCGTGCACCCGCAACAGTTGGCTTGTTTACCTGTAATTTGCTACGGCTAGTTTTCCGCTACATGGCTGAACATTTTTCCGATTCTGAGGTGGTGGACTTTGTTTATGATGGACGTCCTTATGTTGTGAGCCATAGTATACGGATGAGGAGCTTGTTGAAAGGAGGATGCAGAGGCAGAGAGAGGAACAGCTGGCCAAAGAACATCAAACCACTGCACACCCGCAAATAGATAACAGGTAACTCCGGACTCAACGGGGAATAGCATTAGCGTATCATAACAAAATATGGGTAAAACAAACAGGTTTTGCAGCAGATAATTCGTTATTTAGAGGCTGGGTTTTGGTGCCCCAGTCACTCCTACTATACGAATATGCAGCGCTCCGCTGGATCTAAATATCTTCTCTACTCCAAACGACACCAAAGGGTATAGTATATATGGGTGAGTAAACGATCATATTTTAAGCCAGAAATAAAGTCCAGCTTGTAAAAAACACTTAATTCCTCTTGAAGTGCACTTTTATTCTTCAAGGTACTTCAAGGCAGGTTATTAACGATGCTGAGATCAAGACTCAGTGGTGGCCTTACTATCTGTTGCTAGACCTCTTGTTCTCTTGTAGTAGATAGACTCTACTTTAAGACTCTTGCTGTTTGTTTGTGCTCGCAGTAATCCTGCAAAGTGAATTTGGCACTAATTAAATTGCTCCCAGATGATGTTGCATGTGACATTTTACATTTCATATATCCAACAGTGCACACCACAAATTCTCCAGAGATGCTTACAGCATTGTCAGATGTAATACAACTAGTGCTTGTCTTTTGTCAGAGGAGTAATCAGACTGATTGTGGCAAGATCACAAGAGCTTATGAAGCATGAGTACCGTGACTTGGTTCACAAAATAAATCTTTTCCCCATATAGAAAGAACCAAACAGAGGTCTTTGGTAATTTCTTTGATTCTAAACTGCGCCCTCGGTTTCCTATTAGGAAAATTAACAACAGACCAATTCAGTTGAATTCAGTTTTATTTATACAGCGTCAGTAACAACACAAATTTAATCAAGACACTTTGCAAAACCCGGTTTGAAACCTGGACTGAAAGCACTAGAGCAAACATGAAGACGATGGGAAGAACCCTTGAGCAGAACCCAGCTCATATGGAGCGACCCATCAGCCTGAGGCTGTCATATACTGTATGCTCATTCTTTAGGTTATCAGTTGTCGCTTGTGGTGATTTACTATGCTCTGTTCACCGCTGTACTGATCCATACTGTATGTGCTAATAAATTTCACTCTGGACACCTTCAAATCCCTTAATTATTAAATATTACTGTAAATGGTTTGAAAATGTGTCTTAAATGGAAACTGAAGGCCGTGACAAAAACATATGAGCACCTGCCTCAGTTCAGAGACAGCGACTGAGAAACTACTGGGACTGACAGGAGCCTTTGGTCAGATGATAACAGGTCTCTCAGCCGTGATATAAAGGCAGGAGAAATGAAATGGCAGGGGCAAAAAAATAAAAAAATAAAAAATTATCCAGCGAAATATTTTCTCTCCTCTTTGACCTTGTCACTGCGCTTTCCGCACCACTGTGAACTATTCAAAGACCGGGATAAGGAGGTCTGAGTGGTGGCCAAACGTAGCTGTAATCAGGACAAGTGCATGTGAAGTCCTGGGAGACGCATTTGGTTCTGCGTTGTATTTGGAGAGTGTGGAATTATATATTGATGTCAGAGTAAATATAGGCAAGCATACATCTTAGTTGTTGCGTCTAAAACGTTTCCTCTCTTTCTTTCTTTCTTTGCGCTAGTTTACGTGAGGGGGCTCTGTGCCAAAGAGGAAAATGAATAAATGAAACACCGGAGAAGTAAATAAACAGCACCAGACACCACTAATTGCACTGAGAATAAATAATAGACTGATCGTTGTGATAAAGTTTTTGTTTTTATGCAAATGAATTTGATTCCATTAACAACGAATAGAAGTGGCACAGAGCAGACTTTGACCTGATTCAGTGTTTGACTTCTGGCCTGTGGTGGGCTGAAGAAACCCACAGACATCAGAGAGATTGTGGCTGTGAGCAAACACACAACCACATGCAAACACAGGATAACTGCACACAGAAAGACCCTGATTAGCTGGAAGCTTGGAGGCCACAATGAGTAAACTGTGGAAATCAGTGAGGAGAATGTAAATATTGGAGAGGAAGAGTTGAATAAGGCATTTTCTTTGGATGTATTTCTTTCTTCATCCTATTGCTGCACTTCCTTCATTGTAATTTAGCTCTACATTTCAGTTTTTACACCTCTAGGTGTATCCTGGGATGGTGGAGACTCACTTACTGTTTCAGTGCCCATGCCATGTATCCTGGAGATAGTTTCGTTCCACACAAGGTGGTTAGTATACTGTTCACAGGTTTAGCTCAGGTCTAAGTGTCAGCTGAACTTGTGTGGAAGTTCGTGTGTGGCACTGACCCTCACAATAATCCTGCATTACTTAGCGTTGTATGGCGGCTGCTGCTGGCAGCATGAGAGGAGCTCCTGTGTCTACTTTTATCTCTGACCTTTTGGATGAAAGCCAGACTGATTATAGGGATGGCAATGGCTCATTGGGTCCACTCAAGTCCTCACTGGAATATCTAAACAGCTACTGGATGGATTCTCATGAAATGTGCAATAGTTCCCAGAAGAGAAATGAGTGTGGACTTCTCATCTAGCACCATTAGCACATCAAAGTTTCCACTTCTTCAGATATCTAAAAATCCATTGGCTAGATTGAGACAAAATTTGTTACAGAGATTCGTGTATCCCCCAGGATGAATTAATCCTGTTGCCGATCCCCTTACAGATATTTTCTGAAGTTCCAAACACCTGCAATAATAATGACATTCCCATCAGGCTCATTTGTACTTTGGACACTGTGCTACTTTAACGAGTTGAAGGTCAAAAGATGTTTAACATCTTTCACAGGTGGCGAAGTCTGAGAACGTGCAAATGACCTCTGGAAAACGTCCAGGTTCCCTTTGTGCATAGTAATCACAACAGTTTTAAACATTCATTTGCCCCGCAGTCAGTTAAATGTATTAATGGGAAACTCCTGCAGGGCAGAGAGAACGGCAGACAGGCTCAAAGAGCCGAACAGCACTTTCCACCAACTGGGCGTGTGCTGCAAGAATGAAAATTGAGTGGATTGTTTCTCGTAATTTATGCATGAAGATGAATGTTCTGAGATGAATTCTTTCTGAGTCAATCTGTGTAAGTAATGTTTGCAAATGTGTGTGTACTTAATGTGTTGGATTGCGTTATAATGTGTCATGTTGTTATGCCAGGTTGATCAAGGATGATATTTCCTTATCGTAGGCGTATTTTCATGCTACTGCTATGGTGAACAAGATAAACATGTCAGGTAAAAGACCAGCATGGTAGCAGGAATCAGTTCAGATTGATATTTTTTTCAGTACGGTGGGGAAAAAAATCCTCCTATTTTAAACTTTCATTCGTTTTAGCCGTCAGGTTGCCATGCCTCCAGTAATATACAAGCACTAAACTATAAACATGCAGTCTGAGCCAGTTCCCACTGTGAGGAATATTGTTCAGAATGCTGTTACACTGCCTCTACAACCAACAGACTCTTCTGTGTGCTATACTTCACTGACAATCACATCTTCCCATTTAAAACCGTGACAGACTTTTACTGTTTCTCCCCGTCTCTCAAACGTTTCATCCTGTTGCATGTTCACCACATTGTTCAAACGCTGATTCACAGACTCACTCATTTCCCTCTTTTTTTCAAGCAGATCTGCTTAAAATACGACAAGAATTTTGCCCAAAACTAATCTCGGAGCAGATGTAGCTGCATAATTAATGTTATATATGTATAATTTCTGGTGGATAATATGACTACTGTGAGTGGCACATTTTGTGCAAATGTGGACATTTTCTCCCACATCCACTTAAAGAGAGCTGAGAGTGTTTTTTCCCCCAACTTTGCATCATGTTGGCATACTAATTAATTTGAGTTTGGATCCCGGGGGCCAGGACAAAGACTTCCTTTTCATTTTCTTTTCCCAGTTCAGTCTTTATTTATTTCATTTAACTTTAAAGACAGTTTCCCGTTTTTCACAACTATTTTGATTTTTCTATTTGCTTCAATTCAGTGTTTCTAGGTATTTTACATGTAGCACAGACAAGAGAGACATGAGAAAACAGACAAGAGAGACATGACAACATTAGACCACATTTGACCTATATCATGGTTAAGATGTTTTCAATACAAAACAATCAGGCGTCCTTTCTCCTTACTATTTATACAAGATCTGACCTGGTAGGAAAAGGCATTTGGAGAAGTAAAGTGCCTTGGGAGATGCCGTGCACCTGTGGTGATAACAAACGAAGTTCTCCGAGTAGCCAAAGTAGGCTAAATTCTTATTCTGTTACGTGATTTTATAATAAGGCCACTGAGCTTTGCTGAGCAATAAAGCGTCTGACATTTACTGGATTCGTTTGTCAATGCTAAATAAATGTTAGATGGATTTTAATAGGGGCGGATATTTCTCTGTTGGTAAACGCATTAAATGTCTGTATTCATCCACCTACATGTCTCTGTCCAGTGTATAAATTAAGCCTAAAATAGGAGTATTCAGTTGATCATAAAATCCCTCGCTGCTTGATTAAACTCAAGAAACTAAATCTGAGGGAGGTGATACTTAATGAGACACGTCAGACAAAAGGAGCAACGTATGTCAAACAAGGAAGCATAGGCAAAGAATCTGAAGGCAGCAACACGGAAAGAAGCACTTTAAAGGGAGCAGAATCACGTGTTTAAATATATTCCTTCACAGAGACTTGTCACATGTCACAGAGTCCTGCCTCTTGCCTGGGCAACCTTGGAGTTAGTCTTGCGATTTAAAGCACTGCAGATGAAGTAACCAGCCTCCGTGACTTTGGCGAGGTCCACACCCTGCAAGAAAATATCAGCTGAGATGCAGTCTCTGCAAAGGGTACGCGTCAGGCGTCAGGAAAATGTGCTCATGAATGGATGTGTGCAACAGGTGACAGAAAGCTGCAGTGAAAATGTTCCACCAGCAGGGGTAGGAAGTGTTAAATAAATGTAACACAGTGGTCATGCACAAGTCGTGTCAAACCGCTGATATTACAGAATAAACATTTACAGAGCCGTATGTTTGCAGAGCGATCTGTTTATGTAAATGAGGTCTGGATGGTTGTATGACTTTGGTTTTTGTGGGATTCGCAGACACATAAAATACACAGAATGCACCATGGAGACTCACTTACTGTTTCAATGCCCATGCCATGGAGCATGTAAAGAACATCCTCTGTTGAAACATTACCAGATGAGCCCTGTGCATAGGGGCAACCACCCAATCCAGCTACAGCTGAATCCACCACACAGACGCCCATCTGCAGGACAAACAACGGACACATTCAGAAGTTGTAGCATGTTACCTCAGGTAAAATCCAGAAACAAAGATCCTTGTTCTATTGGATTGTTCAGCCTGGTGCGGCGCACCTTGCCAGGCCTGCGGTCGTGTTTTACAGCTGTTTCAGAGCACTGTGGGCTTATATGTCTTGAAGATGAGTGGGCACATAACGTCCCACAGTATGGCTTAGTCATCCTCTTTGTCAGCGTCGACCACCAGCACCACATAATTACGGCCTTGCTCATAAGAGAAGAACATTAGAAATGCTGAGCAGAACTTTTCATATGTTTCTGATTCTCCTGGTTACTCATGTTTTTACAGCACTGCTCCAGCCTTAACCATGGGGATTCACTCTCGCCACACTGAGATGACTTTTTTTTTTCCTCTTGGTTGGAAAGTGCCATCTCACACTGTACCAACAAACCCGTGTGTGTAACATTACTACTACTACGACACAGATGTGCTTATGTACGCAAAAAAAAAGACTTATATAATATTTATTTCACTGATCCCCTTGTTCCTGCTCCAGTCTTCTGGTGCACAAAAGTGTATAAGAATATATTGAAGACAAATTTCAAGGTTGTTTACTTTGTTTGGATCACTTGCTGCTTATAATCAACAACACTGTGGGAAAAAATGTTTTTCACAGTTTGTTTTTCTTACTGCCTTCAAGAGAAAGTGTCTGGCCTCCATATGAAAATTAATGATGCGTTTTCCGTTTTTCTTTTCACTTCACTGCTTTTGTTGGACAGCTCGCCAGGCATTTTAAAGCACGGCTTCGCAAATATCAATCCACCATATATTATACAAATCCGGTTTGCCATTTCTCTGATCCATATAAACGTATAAACCAAGTATCAACTATAACCCTTGTTTTCACACCAAAAAAAAAAAAGAGAACGATGAAGCCAGACCTTCAGTTCTTAGAGTCATTACGGGCTAAGGTCTTGGGATGTTTTCCACATGTCCCGGAGATTGTCATGAGAATATTAAAGATGTTTTCCAGCTTCCGTGGCAGAGCCAGATGTCTGAGGATCCTACAGTGAGACAAAATTAACCAACTGATGCTCTCAGTGACATTTGGTCATGAAGGACTTCCTCCCCACTGAGCGGGACAAAGCAAACTAAATTAAAAAAAAATCTCCTTTGCTTTTATGGAACAATGATGCTAATTGGTTGCTTTGCCTCCAGACAAAAACCTACTTCTTTCGGGGACTGTGTGAGCCAGCCATAATTGCTGTTTGTGTTGGCAGGGGAAGAGGAGGAGGTGGGTAGAAGGAGGAGGAGATCTACTCCAGTGTGTGCACTGCACGAGATTTCCAGACCTTGGTTAAATCCAGGGCAGGATATTGTACTAGGCAGGATTTTTTGTAGTATAAACACAGAGTTGTGATCTGCCATGCCAATCCTCTCACTTTCAGCTGCTACCCCATGTAAGGCCACGGTTCCTCAGCATACTGTTTCCGAGAGGAACAAAACAAACCCTTCAGCAGCATGCCCGGCAACTCTGGACTCTAATCACGGAGGAATTGGTGGTCAGCAGCCTGAGCTTGCCAACGCTCAGTTCGGTTCACACTGCCCAGAAACCAGATGTGTGCTTAGTGTTAAAAAGCCATATTCCGTGCGCTGTGGCTATATAAAAACAATGCATTCCTGACATTTTGAAACTTGCATGATTGGGAATAAGCTTATTGACATTCTACATTCTGAGTGGACAAGGCTGAAGATGGACATGGTCCCATTTTGGTTTTATAACTGCGTCAGAGAGAGAGAGAGAGAGAAAGTGTCTATTCAGCAGTGATGCTTTAGCCCCTTCTGCATAAACTGAGAAACTGTCACAAGTCCACTGCTGACACATTTACCACCTCTTTCCAAGAATACATACAGAAGCCTGCAACGAGAAAGTGCAGACACCGGAGGGAGGCTCTTAGATACACAAGGCAAACATGTGGAGAATAAATGAATTCCATTTTTATGTCCATTTTACTTTAAGCATAAAAGTCAGAACTATAAGATGAAGGCATTCAGCCTCCCACATCACCTTGTTCCACGGATCACGCTGAGTTTAGAGCAACTATCAGAGCACTTTGTCTTCTGTGATCCCACAATAAATCCTGGTGCTTTGAAAAGTTTCCATTTTAGGGTTTTCAAAGCTCGGATGAAACTCTGCGGTGAGCAAAAGGGAGGGAGCGCTGTCATATAAAAGCATGTTTTATTTTAACATCCCGAAAACTGGAAATATGTTTAGCTGGATCTGTCAAAAACAGAAGACAAGAAAAAGCCAGACTACACTTGTTCACGTTAAGTTATGGGTCAAGTATCAGTTGAAATAAAATCATTAATAACAAATGAATTATTAATTTTATTTTTTATGTAAAGACTTATTCTAAATAGGACCAGGGCCTGCAGATGAAAATGATCCTTTGTTATCATTTACTGAGTTTGACTTCTAAACCATGTGGCGATATCTTACCTATAAAAAAAAGATGTATTTATCATTTACATTTTCTCGTTTAATAGAATATGATTATGTCGTTGTGCATTTAAGATGACTGTGTGACTAGTTCCTCTGAACAACTGCGCATCACCACTGACAAGCAAAAATAATAAGAGCGTAACTATGGAGACTTACTAGCATTATCTAATCAACAGAATTACAGTAGAACACTGAATGTTAGTTAACTGAACAGAAGACAAAAGGAGACACTGCAGAAGATGAATGTCATTGTTAGACGAGAGCCCAAACTGGTTCGACTGTATTCCCCTGCTGCAGTGGTGCACAATACACCGAAATTGCGGGTAAGAATAAATCATTTTCCTTGCCAAGCCTGTGAAATCTAAGTACATACATTGTCATTGTGTGACCTGCCAGAGAAGGTTTGTAACAAAGCACCCCCAGACCTCCTGGGAAAAAAAAAAACGAAAAGGTACAAAGACTCAGGAATGTCTTTATCAGGGACAAAAGAGGTGACTCAGGGCTGACAGCGCTGGGGGAATTCATTTCTCTCCCAGTTGGTGGTGTGGAGTTCTGGCACACCGTAATGAAAAACTATGATAAAATCTTTCATTTCCTTCTTGTTTATAGGTGAGCAAATGGTAAGCTAAATATGCCTGGCTGCTATTGTTTTCCATGGACACGGGGCAGCTGTGATGAATCATTCGAGGTACGATCCACAGAGGAATTCCTCCGCCTCCTCTCTGCGCTCTTTCAGTGCCGGTAGATTTGGAGTGATTTTTGAACGGCCAGTTAATCCGTTTTTGATGTGTTTGTACATATTAAATGACAAGTATCTCCTATCTCCTATTAAGTTATGATATAATAAACTGCGGTGTATTCATTTTTCATAATTGCAGCCGTTAATGTAAATTTAATGTAATGTTAATATTTATTTAATAAATACATCCTGGTGTATGTAGGCCTGCAGCAGGAACTAATAACTGGGCTAAAATATATGTATCAGGAAATGAATCTATTAACTTTAACTTTTGTGTGCGTATAACTCTATGTTTCCAGTTCTTTGTTGCGCTTGGCACCGGACCAGAGCGCTGTAAATTAATATAATAACCGTAGCAATTTTGAAGTAATTTATGCAAACCTGAAAAGCGTAATTATTTCTGAGCATCATTTATTTACGGTCCGGTAAAATAAAGTGCTACCGAAGTTTTTAGAGCCTGTTCTGCAGCTGCAGCGCCATTCCTCACGTTGGCCAGCATCGAGCAAATGAAAGGATCATTTTCCACTGGCCTTTAAGCGCAGCATTGTCAGAGAGTTCAACAGCCAAGTGACAGACGAGTTAGGAGCCCCCCAGGGCCCTTCTATCCACCTAGCTCTCTGTTGCTTTGTCCAATAGACACTGAATAGGTGAGCCTTTGTACTGACCCCCCTCACATCTGTTGACCCACCCAGCCCCCAATGAGCGTGCTTCTCTGCGGTGACAATGTGCTCCGGAGAACTGATACAGCCATATCTGTGTTACCTCTGTTTTATGTCTGGACGTATGTCAAGTTTAGAGGCGAAAAACACCCTAAAAGACACAGGTATACAGCCCAATTACAGTCTTGTGTTTACAGAAAAGAGCGTATTACTGTAGTGCAATACATGTGCGTTGTGATGAATATCTTATGTATGGATTCTGCGATATTTTCTTTTTTTTTTTTTGTGAATCATCTTGCTTTGTACGGAGGCTTAGATCATGTTTCTTAATGTCCCTCTTCCTCGTTGACAGATGATTCCCGGTTTTCTGTGTGTGCTATTGTAACCTACACATACTACAGAGGACGCATTCACAACGTCATAAACTGACACAGAGTCAGGTTTATACCAAAGTTCATAAACATTCGGAAAGCATGAAGCTAAAAAAAAAAAAAAGATATAATTTGAGTCAAGCTTTAATAGCCAAAACAAATGTCCATCTGTCTCTTTTAAATATTAATGAAGGCTCAGCTAACTTTTGCTTTATTCCATCAGCAAATAAACCCCATTCATCATTCTCTTTGTAAAGAGAAATTACTTTTTCATGTATGTAACATAGCTTCAAAAATTGTCTAAAAAGATGGATTGGGAGCCGCTAAATATACTATCATTCACAGTAGGAACAACTATTTTAAACCTTGAAAAAAGACTTGTTCCCCGCAATGTTGGCAGTAGCTGAAGAAAGTTTAAAGTGATCTTGGAACAAGAATCCCCACCTCTACTCTGTCTCCACATCTGGTTGCTCCTCTTTGTATCATCATGAGTAACTACTTTTGATTTATGCGCCGGCCGGGCATTTATCCATTATCGGCTTGCGGCTCTCCACACAAATATTTATATTCATCACGGGGAGAAGGATGTGCATGTGAAGGTACCCAAAACCTTTGCCAAGCCGCTATGAAAAGCACGACGTAAAGCTGTCACACAGTTCCACATGAGGATCATAAGGATCAAGAGGATGATGCATTGCTGTCTTGTGCTTGTCCAAAGTAGAATTTACACTTCCAGCTGGGGTGAATGGGCTTCCCCTTGTAACCACACCAGGATGTGAAAGCCCTCTACAGACCTCTGCAAGACAAGTGCTGGCACTTTCTGCATCCACCCCAAGACAAGTGCTGGCACTTTCCACATTCATCTTCATCAGGATGTTTTCTCGGGTGTGACTCATGCTTGTCCCCTCAGAAAGTCCCAACCCCACTTCTTCAGTGATGGACAAAATTTGTCAACCTTTCTTCCTTCTCATCACTCTGATTCTCTCTATTTTCTAGGTTTCTAGCTTTCAAGAATTCACAGACCCCTCCACCAAACAGTTTTGGAGTCCCCCACAATTTAAGGACTTACAGCAGTAGTTCACTGTTCAATTATTTGAAGTAGGGCATGTTTTTGTGTTTCCTTCCCTGTACATCTTCCTAACTTTCATTGTTAATATCATCTGTGTATAATTCCAGGTTTGGATTAGCACAAAAAGAGTTCGACAAGAATGATATAGGACTGAGCTAGATTTTTAGCACGCCTCGTTCACACAAGATAAGTGATCGTTTTACCGTGGGCAGTAGCTGACGACAACCGATGCTGCATCAGTCATGGTTCATGACATCATTACAGAAAAATGCATCAACGCTTGGCAACACACTCTCCCATTATTTTAACATTACATTACAAAGTAAAAGAGGACAAAAGGACAAGACAAAATATACTCTACTGTGCAACCATTACGTGACTCAGCAGTCCTTTTATTTATTTCTCTTTCACATTTCCTAATGCAAGACAGCTAGCACCAGAAACGCAACACCATTGTCTATTTTCCAAGTCAAGGCCAGAATTTGTGACTCTATAATCACCTAATCACAGACAGCGACCAAAGACACAAATACCATAATTGTGTACTGCCAACCCAGCATTAGATGCCCTTTCTGAAAATTATATTAAATTTATAGTTTCAGATGGATGAAAGATGAACAAGCTGTGAGAAAAAGTTTGAAGAATCTAGTAAATTAAGTCCTGGTCTAACAAGTTTATCATCCTATACTTATTTTATGATGGGAATTTTCATTAAACTGTTAGATTCTCGGGACATGTACCAGTTGATCAGCGCTAGTCAGATAAGCTAAGCGCACTCACCTGTGTGTTTCCGTGTTTCACTCCTTCCATTGTTCTTCCCTGCTTCTCTCACTTTCATCCTGCCTGACTTCTATTGAAGGTTTTTACCTGCTACCGTAGATGTGTTTACCTTAATCACTGCCTGTTTCATTTTTGCTTCTAGGCCCAGTAAACTGCTGTTTTAGTTCAGTTCAGTTGTTCACCTGTCCTTTCATTTAGTTTGTCAAAACTGAATCATTAAGGGCTTTTTCAACCGATAGACACAGAAAAATTTTCTAGTTTGGGGGATAATAATCATAGTAAATCTAATAATTATGATGACACTTTATTTTGTTTAGATTAGTCATTACAACATACAGTATATTAAGAGTTCTTACCTGAAGTGCAGTAAGGATGTTGGGTAGTGCTTGCCCGTAAGTGTCATGGCAGTGAACTGCTAAAGCTTCGACGGGCACCTCCTTCATCACGCTCTGCAGCATCTTACGCATGGACCCTGGGGTACCAACACCGATGGTGTCCCCCAAAGAAATCTCATAGCATCCCATTTCATAGAGTCTCTTTGCCACCTACACAATAAAAAAATAAAAACGACCGAACACTCCCATTAGAAGGAAACGGAGGGAGAAATGTTAATGCTAATACAAGATGAATTCACTCTCATGTCAAGTTTGGTTTGAAGTCATGCTGAGATGTGAGAGATTCCATCACAAGTCACACATGGCAATGAAGTGAAAGGAGACAAGGGAATAAATTCATGAGCCTATATGCATTTATGAAAATCTGTTCTGCACATGAGATTTAATTATTTACTGAGATAAGCAGTTAATTTTATGTGTAAACCCTCCAACCATGGACAATTATGGTGAAGGGGCATTTCTAAATAACCTGTATGTTGTAAATGTAAATTATAAACCTACCTCAGAAACTTTGGAAGGTTCAATGTGTCCCTCATGTGGGCATCCAAGGGCACAAGAGACATACCTGAACAAAAAAAAAAGGATAAAGTTCATGAATTTTTCATTTGTTTTCATTTCTGTGGGAACAGCGATTGAATTTGAAGCAGCTGATTACTGGGGTATTTGGGCTTTGGGAAGCTTTGCTATCACCACAGCCAATTCTGATGTTTTTTGGTCTTGTTGTTTTTGCAGTTCATCTGTTTGTGATCTGAAATCTCAAATGAATACAAAGATTTACAAGTGGTTCGATTGAGGGATCGGTGATTAGTCACTGGGGGTGATCCAAATCTTGAATCTATGTCATTTGCCAAACTGACACAGGAAATAAGCCAATGTTTCTACTAAACTGCTGTTGATCTGAAGCCTGAACTGATGTAGAGGTTCATATAATCTAAGAAAGGATGCAATGGAGTTGCCTGCTTTTCTGTGTATGATGAAGGGCCAGCTATATTCAGTAACTTACCCTGTTTGGTTTACTTTAATGTCCATCTGGACATGTGGTCTACTAATGCATAGATATGACCCAGTGGACATCTGGAGGTTTGCTGTAAAGCTATCATTACTGAATTGTGTGTTTTCTCCTACATATAGAAACTGTAGTATGTTAAACTGTTTTGTTTCACTTCGGAAGAAATTATGTGAAATCAGAGAGTGACTAAAATGCTTGATATGTGTTTTATAAGTGTTAATTAAGCTGCAGAAAACTAACCCACGGACTGGAATCTGTCGCTCCTTGGCTGCGTTAATGACTCCCTCAAACCTCAGCATACTTTCGTCAATAGAGCAGTTGATGTTCTTCTTACTGAAGGTTTCAGATGCTGACCCAAACACTGCCACTTCAGTAGCACCAGCTGCAACCTTAAAACAGCAGAGAAACTTTTACTTGAACACTGAGTCACACTTACAGGAATTATTTGTCTGGAAATGAATGTAGTGCCAACAATTAATTTGAGTTGACGAGCATGACTATATATGATTAATTATGGTGTAGAGGGCAGGATATTACGGTGGCCTGAAAATGCTTACAGCATCCTGAAAGCCTTGCAGGTTAGGTGTCAGAACAGGGTACCGAACATGAGGTGCTCTTTCGATTCCCCTGAGTACGTCAGTGTGGTCTGCCATCTAAATGAAGGAGGGGAAAACAAATGATGTAGAAAAATCAACCTTTAACATCATCTGAATATGGTTCTGGAAATACATCATCATGCTCAAATGTTTTCTCATGCTTGTAAGCAGCAGACAATCCATAAATGAAAACTTTTTTTCCCAGGAAGTAAATAAGGGTGCAATTTATGTCAGGGAGTGAGACGGCGCACATGAAGAATAAAATTATTTTTAAACCCAACTGTGTGTCCAACAAGGATGCTTGAAGGACAGATTTCCCCCAGTACTTAAGCAGGCTGGAAAGAGTGCCCAATAAATCACTCAGCACTCTTTTGCTGCGGACAAAGAAGAGTTATTACCTGCGGTACCCACTTTGAAGAGACAAAGCTGGTGGCCTCGATCACAGACAGGCCTGTTCCTGAGAGCATGTCTATCAGCTGGATTTTCACCCCTGTCGGAACAATTTCCTGGGGAACAATGAAACTGAAACAACTCTTTCTGGATTTGATTCCAGTCAAGATAGGGGGTGCAACAAGAAGATATGTGGCTTTTTCATCTTGCTATGCTGCTAGCCATTCATTCTGATATCTATATTTTGCATGCTGAACTGTGCCTTTGCTGAATATTTTAAGATCAGTCGCAAAATAGCATAGTAAAAATATAGCATCATAAAGCCCCATTGTGGCAGCAGGATTATTTCGACATCCACTGCAATCTGTAAAAACCACAGGTGTGCGATAAAGCAACAATAAAGCTGTGACATGCTAAGCAGAGGAAACTCAGCCTGAAGCCGTGTCATCTTTCCTATTCAGTTCCAAAGAAAATGTGAAACATCTGCTCCTGGCAATTATGGCACACAACCCATATGTTTTATATCTATGAACGATACATGAACAAAATGGGAGTGTCGAAGAATGATCGTGCATAGTAATAGAACACAAGGAAGCTTATAAATATGAAGAAGATTCGTGACTTAAATGATAATGTATACCTTTTCATTTTGCAGTCCGTCTCTTGGCCCAACTTCAACAATTTTAACAATCTCTGGATACTCGTGCCCTGTAATGGTCTGAAAAAAAAATATATATATATATCAAAGAGAAACTGAAAAGACTATAAAGAACTAACACTGAAAAGTCAGCCATCATTTGGGAATGGGATGCTCTGAGACATGTCATTTCTAACATAAATAACTCTGTGCCTCAAAGCCTAATGCAACCTGAGAAGCAAAACATATGCCATTAGGATGCAAACTTAGGAGATGTGTCATAGGGAAAAGTCTGGGAAACAGGACTGGGGTAACTCCACGCAAACCACAAGGGATATTCTGAGGATCAGGGTATTTTTCTGGTCTGAACCTCATAATTTCAAAGAAAAAGGCCCTTGTTGTATTTAAATGTAAAACCCAAACATAGGCTAAGGATTGCAGATCTTATATAGCTAATTCCTTAAACTGAGAGACAGTGATATTTTAGAAAGACCACCCAGCTCCAGCTAGTCTATTTTGTCTAGTGCAGAAAAACAAAACAAGCCAAAGTTTAGGATACAGCAGTTGTTAAGTTGTTGTGGCTAGCAGCTAACGTGTTAGCAGTACTTGCCTTTTTTGTATCCGGCAGACATGAAGCTACATTAGTATTCATTTTTCTACATCTTGACAAAGCTATGTCCAGTATTCATGGTTTGTTTCATCCAGCTCCTGAAAGAAATACCTTCCCCACCAGCTTACTAGCACTTTCTGTGAATAGCAGTTAGCTAAGCTAGCTTACAGTACCAGTTGAGCAGTGTAAATAACTAGCTACAGCTAGCTACTAAACACTGTACATAAAAAAATATGTTTAAGTATTTGTACACTATTAGTTCAGTTTAATTCTCATTTATATTTGATGGTAATTTAAAACTTAAATCTACCACAGGGTTATTCTGATATTCTGTGTATTTATAGCAACAGTTTTATTAGCACTTCATATTAGCCCAAATTAGCAAAAATGCAACAGTATAATTATGTTTACCATTGAGCTAATGCATAAGTAAAATTGTATTTTTTACTCATGATGTATTTGGTTTATAATGGTCTTTGATATATCTGTGTTTTTATTTTATTATATATTTTTATTTTTTATTTATTTTTTATTGAAAAAGGAGCCTTAACTAAAGGAAACTCAAAGAAATTGCATACTATTAAAATGAGAGTCTAAAACGTAGGAGATGAAAACTGGATTTACTTTTCCTGTGCTGCTGCACAATAATAGAGAAGCAAAAGCATCACGCAAACAAACGGAAAAAAAGAAGAAAATACCAAGAATAGCTTTTAAACAAGATGTCAAAATAGCTATTATATAAGCGGCGGGAGCAGCAGCAGCACTGTCATCAGTGGCTGCAGCCTCCCTGTCATGAGGGAGTCATGTGGCAGAGCATGTGCAGTAGATTAGAAACAAGGAAAAGGACGCCCACCTTCTCCTGCAGCCAGCGTCTCAGCCATGGGTATTCCTCGATGAGTTGGTCATAGCTCAGGCAGTGCTTCACTGTAGTGGGTATGTTACCCATCCGAAAGGCTGACGTTCAGCCTCTGTTGTCCTCTGCGAATAAAATGCTGCAGCTAACAGAGCAAATACATGTGTGTGCTAATGCAGGCCTGCACGGTGGAGGGGCTTTGCTACATGAGGAGATTAAATTAGACGACAGCCGCAGACGGCGGAGGATGATTCAGCAGTGACCATGGCAACCACATCTCTTGCAGGGAGGGGGATCAGCATGAAGAGTAGAGGAGGGTGGAGACTCAGAGAGGAAATGGTGTGAAGCAAAGTGGCAAATGGGGCGATATAAAAGATTAGTAGTGCACTGGGTATTGGGACTTGTTGTGGGCGAGTTTTGAGGACAATTACAATATGTGCATCCAAAAAAGACAATAGTAGTAGTCAGACAGGATAAGGGCATAAAAAATATACAATTAGAAAAAAGACTTTGCACATCTGCATCTTGTCTCCAAATGATTTGTTAATGGGACTAGTACTTCTTGGAAGCATGAGTACGCCTTGCAGCTGATACATTTTATCCTCATTCAACAAGATTGGATGCACATGCACCTTCCTGTCCAGCTGAGACTTGAAGGTTTCAGGGAAACAGCCTGCTTTGATTGATCTCCTGTGACCTAAACCATAGAGAGGTTTCCATTGCCAGACGTGCCACTGCTGCCAATGTCAACTGCATGGTGTAATAAAATCCCTTGTTAAGCCAGGGCAACATTTACCAGAGAAAGAGCCATTCTGAACCCAGATGTTAACAATAGAGGAGCTTAATGAAGTCCTAGCATTCAACCATCTCACCACGCTAAACTGCACTGTGATGAGAGACCTCTACCTCGCTTCCAAGGGAGGAAGGTGACTCATATGATAGGCCTTGAAAAACTTCAAGGTTGATGTCTATCAGTTGCCACCACCTAAATTTTTAAAATCCCTTTTGGTGCATTGCCTCTAATCACTTATTCATGTTCCTCAGGGGTCCAGGAAAACAAAATGCAGCAGGATTAAACAAAGTTTTCATCTAATTATTAACACGTTTTATTTTGTACTTTAAACCAAATCAAGGCAAATCATTATTTCCGTCAAGCGGGGGTTCTGTTGAAGTTCATTTGACATAATTTCATGGGTTTTAAATTTCTATAAGTCTGTTTTTCGCAGATGTCCCACATTTGTGGAGATTATTTCTGTAACAACTCTCTCTTTCATAGCACCTATATGAGTACTAGAAGCCTATGGAATAAATATGCTATGGTAGCAATTATGTGAATTTTCCTTAGTATTTCCAGTCTTCAAGGAAACAGTTCATGGTAACATTGCTTACTCAGTGCCCCCCTTTCCGAGCAGTGATAACTGCACCAGTCACTTAAAACTAACTGACATTCAAGCTTTGTTCTTTCAAGGAAACGCGACGAAAATGATTCATGTTGACAAAAACCAGCTGCAGAGGGTCACTTTAAAGAATTGGCCTTCAGGGGTTTTCCTGCTTTAAGGAATCAATGTAATGCAGGTAAGTAGAAGCTCAAAATGGTATGTAAGTAAAGGAAGATCTGACAATGGTACAAGAAAAGAGTGGATCTGACAAGGAAATCTCTTTGGTAAAATATTAGAGTAATGTGAAAAGCTGATTGAAGTAAAGCATGGATTAACTCTCTTAATTTACTCTTGGGACTTTAGTTATTTTAATGTTGTAGTAGATTGAGTTTTTCTGTGTGCAGTGGATATCCTAGGTTCTGGTGGGCCTCAGGCAAAGACATACATATGCTATCCCTCTAGTCCAAAATAGCAAAATCTGTCATAGAGTAGTTAGAAGGTGGTCTTAGGGGGGGTTGTGGAGTTGAGTGATACAGTTTAGACTATCATAGGTTTAAGGGGATTTATGGTTTTCATTGTAAAATATACCAAAAGGTAGCCATCTCAGGGGCCTCCTTTCGATTTTGTATTTTTCACAAGTCCCCAAACAATTTCTTGGTTTGGCTTCCCTGTCAGCGTATTCAGAGGACAAGGGCTTTTCAGGACTCTCTGTGTCCGATTTGGCAGCCAAATCCAATTGCGGCTTTCTCTATAACAGTGTTAAATCTGCCTGGTTCCAGACCTAAAGCATTGCTGCCCACACGTCCGATTTGTTAAGCCGCTGAAAGAAAGCAGAGTAACGACAGGAAACAAAATAGCACTCCAGCCTTACTACCAGACTGCTCACACAGAGAAACAACAACTAGGATGTTTTCTAAGAAGTTCAAACTCTGTAAACAGAGTCTCTAGCTTTGAGATTAGGCAAACAGATACAGCCTGACAGGAAAAGAGACGTCTCCGCGCTGGTTTGTAAGCATCTCTTGAGAACAATATATTTTGTACGTGAGGATTGCTTAGACTAAGGAGAAGACGAACTCTCAAAATATTAAAGACATAAATGGAGAAAAAAAAGTTGTATGTGACTCAAAAGAGACTATTCTTTTTTTTTGTACTAAGAAAGAAACAGATGTGAAAAACAGCACTTTATGGAGTACAGGTTTCGGCATGGCATGAAAGAGGTTTTAAGCCCTCAGATATAGACTGAAAACAAAGTGGAAAAAAGAAAACAGGAACCAGATTAAGTCAATTTTCATCCTCCATCCATGTTCGATTTCTCCATGGTGGATTTAACTCCCAAGTGTGGCGGCAAAAGAGTCCTGGGGCTGAGCGAACCGCACATTATTATCACCCTGAAAGTAGTAATCGTGAAACTGAATCATCCATAAGACACAGAGGAATATATAGAAACCTTTTTTTGTTTAGTCTAAGGAAACGCTGCCATTTCATTACATTGAAATATAAGATTTTTTTTTTTCTTTTTACCACAAACACTTTTTTTTTTAGAATAAAATGTAACGTCTATAAAAATAGCAGCCTTTATCCTACAGTTTGTTCTGGAAGGCCGGCCGCTCTAAGCCAACTTTCCACAGCTCCCCTTAGAGACAGCATGTGTGTTAAAGATTATCCTCGCAGTAATCATACCGCCGAGCGCCCCACGGCTTTTAGTCACAAAAGCCACTGACCGATGTGTTGCGTTTGTATCCAAAAAAATGATCACATAAAGGCCTGTTGAGGACTGTTTCTCTGCGCTCTGCACGTGCAGCTTGAAGAAACGCCGTGGGACTCGCCCACTAATTGTAATGAATTATATCTAATAAGGAGGGTAATTAAAATCACACCATTTAATGATCAGTGGGGTGAAATATAATCAGATAATTCAGTCTTCGTACGGTGAGCACCAGTGTCACAGAGACGTTCAAGCGGATGTTTCTAAGCAGCCACATATTTATTGTGCAGATTTCTATATTGCACTGCGGAGGACGTCACGGCTGGATTACGGCTCCACCTGGATCATAAAGTATAGAGATTTCCTCCACTGTATTCTTTTCCTCGGTGGGAGAAATTGAATTTCACAGCATTTACAGCTGCCAGAATACACATGAACTGGGTTAAGCCATGCCTGTTGACATATCTGCGCTCCTTTAACTGGAAATTGGTGACAGTAGCCTATTTTGTTCTTACTTTTATGCAGAAGTGAGGAAGTTTGCTAACTGTTATTGTTGGTAAGAAAAAACAAAAAACTATTCCATTCTGCACGCTGAGATGCCCTCAGATTGTCTCCGCTGTTACCCAGAAATCATTTAAGATTCTTGGACCGATACGGGCTTTTTGGTGTGTTCATAATTTGAAAGCAACAGATGCACGTTTTTTTTCTGCCTTTCTTTTTCTCCTTAATTTATTCCTTAATTCATGACTGTGCCCAGATACTGTATGCACAAAGTTTTCTCCTTCAGAGGCACATGAACATTATAGTTAGAAACCTCTATGAGAAGCAGTTAAAGACTTGCATGTTTTATGGATCTCATGGAAAATTCATAAGAGCAAATAGGGTTTTAAGGAAAACAACTGTGTGTAAATCTATTTTATAGCTTTATATAAAGTATTTGGTTTTAGGATTTAGCTTATTTATAAGATTGGCACGCCACTAAATAGCATTCAGAGATGAAATTCAGATGACCCACACGCATTAATGCTATTTCGAAACTATTTAAATGTGCAGGTGCCAACTCTAATGGTAATGTGATGTGACAGTTGAGTTCACAAACAGTCCGTTGTAACGGCGAGAACCCAAACCCCTCTCGTCTGCGGCTCGGGAAGCTAATGTGTATATGCGAATAACAAGCAAACATAACAGTGTTTTCTGCGTTGCCCTCCGTGAGGACACATTCCTCGCGGGTCCTGCTGCAGCCTTGTCATACCAAACAACATGTAAAAATGTGACCCATATGGTCTCCCTTTTCAAGAGGGCCTGATTGAGCTGTATGGAAGTCATAGCCCACCCACAGAATACAGATAAGGAGAACCATATGTGGGGAGATGAATTAGGTAAACTGCACAACATTTTTATTAGATACAATTTCACGTGCCTTGTGGATGGACTGCAAGGTGACACTCTGAAAATAAACTTACGGCCGCAGAAAGAAAAAGATCTGTCTGGTTAACGCGGGGGGAAAACCGCCAAACATGGAATTACTCAACTTACTCAACTAAACGAACAATAACTATTATTTTCTGCAGCTGCATTAGATTCACCGCAACGCGACAAAAATAAGCATCGTGTCAGTCATCCCGGGCGTCAAGAGCCGACAGCACCAGCTATTGATCGCATCGATGATAGTTAAAGTCATAAATGTTCCATTAAAGTACAAGTGTGCCTTTTCAGTGCCCGGCGTGTTGAAGTCCATTAAGACTGTGAACAAATGTTTAGTTTCATGGTTTATGGGTATGTTTGTGTAAAAGCCAGCTTTCCTCTCATGGGCTGCCAGCCACATTTGATTTTCATTTCTGAGTCAGACCACTTGTTTACGGAATGGATAACATCTCAAAATGCTTTAAATGCAGCATAAATAAATCACTAAAGGAAATTAAAGGAAGTGCTCAGGAAGCCTTAGAGAGATCGCTGGCATAGAAAAATACACACGTTAAAGGTATGAAGTGGACTTTTTATAATTAGTGATTGTGTGTATATTTTCATTACATGTGTTTGCTCGAACATAAGAAAATACACCTCTTCTTTTTTTCAATATTTGGAAACAGTAGAAACTGCTCCTGAAAAACGATTCACAAACACGGATTTGAGTATGCAGAGATCTAATCTTATTGTTGGAGAACGTCTCTGAGTGGTCTCTGTCGCCGGTTTGACAAGATTAATGGATTTTAATATCGGTCTTTGGGCCTGTTGTGCAGTATTTGTCAATGCATTTCCTGTCGAGGATCACAATAAAGGGAGCTGCGAGCATTTCTGGGTTTATCGCAGACAGCCAGGCGCAACCTGGCGAGAGCTCCAAGACGATCTCTCCTTAATAAATACATCACATTTGTTGAATAAGAGAGCACGCTCTTAACAGCCGCTGACATGCCTGTTTTCTCCATCAAGTTGAGAGAATAAACATGTTTGTGCAAGAAAAAAATAAAATAAATTAATATCAGCACCTGGACACACATCCTGACATTACATAACTGTATTTATGTTACGGAGTATGTTGTGACATATACTATAAACCCGAGACCACAATGCATGAATAATTCACGAGAAACCCTTCACGAAAAGTAAACTATCGAGGGTTGTGACCTCTCTTTCCAGCTTGTTTCAGAAGTGGCCACTAGAGTTGCTGAACTGATTAATGTCAAAGCACCTCTGACTCACTGCAGGCTGTTTTTGACCACGGGGTCTCAGAGGAGACGGAACCCCTATATTAACTTGCCCTGTGTATGGCAATTGTTACGGCTTCCTTTCATGTGGTCGGGAGGTTACCGTCGAAAGGGTCGCGCAAGTTTGGAGAACTTAAAAAGAGGCTCATTCATAGCAGCCCCCTGCGTTACGGACGAGGAAGAAATGTAGCGGAATTGGAAAGAATCCATGATATTAAACAGTAGATGGGATTGTTAAGTGCTAGGAGTAATCATGCCAGGCAACAGGCCACAGGAATGCAAATCACCCCTCAAGCCAAGAGTTAAGTTAGCAGGTGGCCTCTTCTATTCACTGAATGTCAACACTCCTTTTAGATGGAGCCCACATAACATCTGGGCCCGGCCAGCCACTGCTTTTAATTAAGTGAAATACAGTCACTCAATGTTCTGCCATGTCAGAGAGAGAGAGAGGGGGGGAAAAAAGTTTTGCAAGTGGGTAGGTGGGGGGAGAAAAAGTGCAACAGTACATATCCTGTGTTCGGCGAAGGTCAACACAGTTGTGTAAATAAATATTAATCCTTAACCTAATCCCTACATTTCCAAGGCCATTGAAAATCCCAGCGCGACCAGAGCACTTCTCTGGAAATGGCACGTTCTCTCGCAGTTTTCTGGAAGTTATGCTCTTCCTGAACGACAGCAATGACACGCACCCGCTTTAGTTTATAGTCTACACTTTGTTTCCAGGGGCGAGTCTTAGCTCCGAGCAGATGGCAACGTACAAAACAGGAGTTTACAGAAATCAAGAAAGCGGAGATGTGTTGTGCACGTTGCATAAATCAGGTGATGGATGGTAGTTTTATTTATTTTTTTCAACCATAATCTGAAAGGGATTGTCTGCAGAATGATATTTCTCTGCTGGCCGCCTCATGATAATCACCCTTTTGGGCTGCCTCCGGAGGTCACGGCACTACTTTACTGCTAGCACCGTACCGCTAGCAGCATTACCTCTCGCTAAGAGCATGTCAACAGGCTCCATGGGTGGACCTCTAGTTTATATCACACTTGTCAAACATTTATGAATCTGAGACGGTAGTCCAGCAACAGCGCGTAAAACATCCACGCAACTCCAAACAGAAATACAAAAGGACAACGTGAATTTGAAAAGGCTTACAGCTGGATGACAAGAAAAGCCTCGAGACTAAGCAAGACTAAGTAACGCATTTGATCTCGGAGCTTTTTTTTTTTCACCAATGCGTATAATTTAGGGTGATAAATGGAGAGCATGAGATCAAAACTTTCAAGTGGTACATTTATTAAAATACACAACACTCTACAGTAAGATATACTCCCATAACTAAAGCTACAATTAATGTAGAGCAAAGATGCTTGCAGCTAGGACAAAGACCACAGAGAAATGGGACACAGTGTTTACGGGAGAGATTAACGTAACATAACATTGATAAAAATGACATAATTTATAAAGCTTTCATAAGTGAACACTAAACATTATACACTCCAGACTGACATAATCCCCTGTTTGAGAACACACTTGTATAAAAAAAAAGGAAGAAAAAAAAAAGCTGGCTGGGAAAAGGTGAAGCAGTATTAATGCTGAAAGATGGTGACAGCTTGAAAATAGCTTTGGGCAGTGTGGTTTACATTAGGGAACACTCACTGGTTTCTTTTTTGTTTTTTTTAACAGAGAAGATCCAATATGATTGAAAATACGTCCAACAGCCTTTTCAAAACTGAGTTGTCAGCACTAAAAGACGTCGCTTGCTCCTGAAATTAACTATTTTGTGACATTATTCTGACCGTACAAAATAATCTGTACAACTGTTGGTCCATAACCGAAACAATGAAAAATAATAGCATTGAAGAACAGCATTGGTATCACATCTTACATTATGAACGGAGGAAAAACGAGCAGAATCCAGTGAATAGTTTACTCATAAAACTTATCATACAGACCTAACAAGACAGAGTATATGCCAATGGACACGGATGATAGCGGATGTAAAATATAATCAACATTTTGTCCTAATCATTTAAATATCACAATATTCAGTGCTATTTTTTTTTCTCTTAAAAAAAAAGGAAAATAAATTAGGTAATAAAACTTTATATACATAATACTGTACATCACATCACACCTGCAGCAGATGTGTTTTCCAGCGAATCCCATACCACATTGCATAAATTAAACCACTAATGGCACCCGCAAGATCTAACTACCATATTTCTATATTTCTTCAGGATAACATTTGAGCTGTCATCGAAGTAAAGCACCGATATTGCGTTGAGCTTGGTCGGGGCGCAGCACGGCTTTGGCACATTGTCAGGAAACATTAAATGGACCTATAAATGAGAGCACGAGGAGGTAAAAGGGGTGCAGGAACAGTCACTTTCAAATGAGTTATACGCGGTAAGAACGTTATTAGCTTATAACGTGACTTTATTGCCATGCGCATGCGCAGCAGGCCTTCAAGTAGACTCACCAGCGTTTGCACGATTGCATGATTCGTTGCGTTCATGTGGGCATTGAGCGGAAACGAGCATTCGCCGTCGCAGTAAAACGCTGCATAGCCCTCCGGTGCAATGATCCAGTCCTGGACAAAAGAGTGAGATTATCTTCCTTTCATTAAAATCTTTTTCTTTTTTTTCTTTTCATCACGGTTATTAATGCAGTTCATTATCGTGTGGCAGTTCTTTCAGTGTTTTGTGTGTGGGATGCGACGTGTTACCTGCCAACCCAAGTCTCGAAAGCTGACGTAGAGCTCATGCTTCTTACAGGCTTGCTTCTGTTCACTGGTGTTGAAATCTGAAAAACAAGGTCATTTAGTCATTTCAGTGCCACACCAAGTTCATCGCTTTTGGAGTTACGTAGTATGTAAGTTTTGCACGTGTAGAACTGCAGACATGTTAAACAAAGTGATAAGAAATGTGCCAGGTTATTAATTTATTACTTGAAATGACTGAATCTCACCGTGTGATACAATAAAGGGAACAAACCCCCATGTCAGTAATTCTGTGTACTAATATATTCAAATTAATGATATTTTGTTTAATGCCATTAATGCGGAGATTAAATGTGAATAAAACACTATGACACATTTTTATGATTTCATAGTTTTGTAGCCTCCAGAGCGGCATTTATTAGGAAACTAATTTGAAATTAAAAGATGCAAAAGAAGCATTGGGGCTAATCATACAACAATATAGTGACAGAAAATGAGCCCAATAAATTGGTTAATCTGCTGCAGAACAGCCGTTTGGCAGTGCAAAGGGATGCAGTTAAAATTGATCTAATTTAAAAACGGTGCGTGTGTAGCGAGAAGGAAATTACAAAGAACTTTTACGGCAGTTTAACAGCGTGATACGTGCACATACCTCCCGTTTTTGCTGCCCTTGATGATTCTTGTTGATTGCCAGATTTATTGCGATTGTGGTTCTTTTTCTTCCCACCGGCAGCTCTGACAGAGCGGAGCAACACCCCACTGGCCTTAAAGAAAGCAACCAGGAACGGCTGTTTGGACTGGGGCCCGTTCCTCCCGATGATTCCAGCAGATTTTATGTTGATACTTCGTCCTTCACAAAAAAAAAAAAAAAACTAACTAAATAAAACTTTTAAGGTGAGCCCAAATACTAAAGTCGAGGCATTAATCTTAATTTGTGAATTCATGGCTATTAGTTGGTAGAGAGTGAACAAACATGAAGTATACTAAAACAGTTGATTTTCTGTCTCAAAAGCTGAACTTCTTGAACTTTCTCAAGTGTAATTGCGTCAAATAAATCTGGGAGGTTGTAAGGAAAAGAGTGAAAAATTCATAGAAAGAAAAACTGAACTTCACTTGCCGTCTACAGTCTCCACACAGAGCTGCAGGCCCAAGTTCTGCTGTGGGTTCATGACCCAGTGGTTACTGGTGGCTGTTATGTCAAACACTAACCAGCCCCCATCGGATGCCTGGACTTTTTTGGAGTCGAGCAGGAACGTCTCCGCATCTCTGAAGGTAGCAGAAGACAATGAAACAAACATGTGCATTAAATAAACCATGTGAAATGGTGCACATGAAAAGAACCAGCACATACTTCAAAGCTGTATTACACGCCAGTGGGTTATATATATATATATATAAAAAGATCAATGAGATATCAATATCACTGAGTCCAATGTTGTGGCAGGATCTTCACCTCCTTATTTTAAAAGGAAACATTTTTCTCTGAATGGCCTTCAGCGTTGAGAAGGGATCATTTGGTGTGAATCTGCTTGAAAGAATGTCGACTATTGTTGAAAGACCTGTTGTGAGTTGTGTGGTGAACAAGACTTCAGCTATTTGATGAATGAACTTTTCAGGATGTTTTTGCGTATTTTTAAAGCGAGCTTGACATAAGGCATCAATCAAAGTTGACAAAGCCCCGCTTACCACTCTGCACTGGGCTACTTTCAAGTGGTGTGTCGGATAAGGCAGCGCCTGTTAAGTATTCTTGTGGCTGCACGGCGCTGATCTGGGACGTCCAAGATTTTGCATGTCTCCCCAATAGTTCAGGGACCACTCGTGTGTATTGCACGTCTAACAAAAATCTATTTTAATCCCTATGAGTGGCATACGGCTGAATACCCTCCCTTCGTCCCACCTTGCAATAATTTAGTTTGTGTAGGTAAAATTTCACTAACCCCAAATCCGAGAGGAAAATGTTATTCCAGGCATTAAGCTGTGGTTACTTGATGTACTGTTCCACAGAGAGAGCTGAAGTGAGTGGATACCAAAAGATAAACGTAACTCTACACTGTCCAGACAAATCTGTCTGTGTCTCCGCTATTCTCCTCTATCAATTTATGTTCGGCGGCAAAGTTCAGTGCCCGTGCAGGATGTTAGTCTGACACTGATATAATGGAGCAGAAAAAAAAAGAAATGGTTGTTGTGTTGCTGTCTGAATCCAAAGGTTTACTGACTTTATGATGCACGCAATGGCGTAAACCAACGGTTACCTTTAACACAGCACGTCAAGTCTAATCTCAACCTTGAACTTGCAGAAAGTAACAATTTGGTTATTTACTATTCACTGCAACCTTTACCTAACCCAAACAAAGTGGTTTTTAATGCAGTGAAAGGAAGTGAAAGGAAATAAGGCACTATTTCTTCTAAGTACTTTTTTTAAACATTTCAACAGAGTGATTTTAATATAAACTATAACTCTTCCATTCTGTAGTTGGTGCACAGATGGATTTTGTAAAATGAACCAAGTGAAAAAAAAAATAGCAAGAGATTAAAGTGTGTATATGTTGCTTATCAGTCTGCATTCTGTCTCACATGTTGAAGACAAGCGTAAGGAGTGTTTAAGGCTTTATAAATGAAACATACTCAACAACAGGAATTCATTACGTTGACAGATGACTGAGTTAGGTTTTTTGGAAGTTTTCTACTAATGCACAAACGTTCCTGTTTGTGAACACCGTCTCAGACGAAGTGTGTGAAAACACGCACCGAGCACTCTTCCCCTTTAAGATGGCAGAGTCCATTGACTTGGACCTTTTCAAAGCCCAGGAGAGCCATATCTTCCCTTCAATCACCCACACACATTTTTGGCAAGCAAATGTGGGCCCACTTTTAAGTAGACCCTTGTGTATTCAGCTATGTCATGCTTTAAACTTCCGGAATATTGTTAAGGCAGGCAGGTGGCGGGCATAACAGTGGCCACGGGAGCACCCGAGGGAGCCCCCTCCTCCCCCCCTGCTAATACGGGCCCTCATGGTTTCATCTGAGACACAGCCAGCTTGGCAGGCAACACAAGACGAGTGATAACTGACGGACCTTCCAAGCCCCGTAAGTGGCCAACTTGCTAATGGAGTTCTCTTTATCCGAGGACTATATTTGTGAGGCAGACATGGTGCGAATGAAGGAGAGCAGAGTCTGAGATAGAAAGATGTTCTGCGCAAGTGGAAAGTTTCAACCTTGAGAGACAATAGATCCTTTTGTGATTGTGAATGCACATGCGAGATCAAGACAGGAGTCAGTTTACCTTTAATACAGTAAAGTAGCTATTATTTTTATTTTGCAAACAGGACATTTGCAAGTTTCCTGTCTGCTTTATGTTTCCCTGGATATCAAATAACTGGCAACAGGCTTAATGCAGGCCCTTTGTCTTTGTTCTTTTTTCTTTGTGAGATGTTTGAGAGTCATAACATGAGGACAGATTAATTTTCTGTCAAATGTCAAAGATCAGCCGGTTTAGCCTCAATGAATTACACCTCTACATGGTGGCGATATGTCCTTTAATCAGCAGTGAAAGAAATATTGAGGTAGTTCACCTAAATTAAAATAGCAACACAAGTAATAATCCCTAATTTGCTAAAGCTGGAATATGTAACTTGTAGAATTTTTACCTTTGATGCATTTTTAAGGCAACACAATGATCCCTAAATGTGTTATATTAAAATACTAGTGTTAAATTACTGATGAGTTTTAATGTTTCATCTAACTGAGGGAGAGGATTTGTTCGTAATTGTATGTATTGCTGAATAGTTTAATCTGATATATATGTGTTTTGTAAAGGAAATATTAAATTTCTTACATCTTTAATTAATACAAAGTATCAGAACAATTCAAATCCAAAAGTGTCTGTGTTGATTTGGCACTTACTTGTTCTGATATTCCTTGATGACCTGATAAATGGAAACCTTCAGGGTAATATTGTCGTAGCGGGCATGACTGCGGTCCTTATAAATCCGAAACTCCGCCGCAGTCACCGCTTCTCCATCTGGGATCTGAGTCAGATCAAAACGGAACTCCTTGTAGTGTCTTCGTTGGTGAGAAAAATCTTTATCTTTCTCCACTGGGGAAAGAAAAGATTTTATGAAGAACATCATTTTTTTTTTTTTTTTTTTTTTTTTACTGGCAACAAATCTTGATACAAAAAAATTAAATAAATAAAAAATATGAGTTCAACTCCTGAACCCTCTGCTTCGTGTGGCTCAAAAGAGGAAAAATATGCCGGCAATAAGGCACAGAAAAACTGTAATTTATCACATCTTCTTTTACATTCAAGGTCCAATCCAAACATTTTGACTACCAACAAAAGCACTTTCCAGTTCATTAAATCAGTCAACTGAATACAGGTAGCTTTTCCCAGACAGGCCTTCTACTGTGTGCCTAACTGCATTCTCTGGCCATGATGAATGGGCTGTCAGTTAAGAAAAACAGGCTGATTTCAATTAAAGACACTTTCGTCTGCTCCTCAAGCGAGAGAAAAGACCAGACAGGATTCTTCGTCATGTGAGCGTCCGATCTGACCTCATTTCTGACCTCGCCGTGACCTCTTCATACAAGTCACAGAGAGAGCTTCATGACCCTTAACCTTTAAAACCTTTTTTTTTTTTTTAATGTCCATAAAATTAAACTCAACGTGGCTCTATGTTCATAAACTTAAGATCAAAGCAATCCCTGGCTACAGAATGAAAGAAAACATTATGAACGTGCTCTGTGACCTCAGACGTCTGACACTTCAACCTGGTAGCAGAAAAGAGGCCGGCGGCTGAGGTCAGCGGATGTTCTGACACTGGTGGCAGTGCCGTGTGGTGCATTTCCCTGATATTTTATCGCGAGGGAATGCCTGCCGCTACTTAGCACAAACAGGTCAGAGGTCGGGGCTAACTTTTACCCACTGAGCGTGTTCCATTATACGAGCCACAGGCAGTAATCTGAAGCAGGAGTGCCACTGAGAACACAGAGCATTTAACTTTCAAACAGACAAAGATTAAATAATAATGCCGTCACTATCTGGTAAGACCAAGCCGTGTGCACTCCTATTTTTTTTTTTTTAATTATTATTAATTGGATTCATCTTATTTTACGGTAATATGATCAGCGACAAATGCTTACATGTCATATCTTCACCTCTCTTCCACGCTGATCTGAGCACGTTATCGGAGCTTTTTCATCGCCGCCGACTTCTTACTGACACTCTGAAAGCTCAAGTGCCTACAGTAGGCACATTAAACTGCATGAAATGCCGCATGGACGTTACTAAAACAGTTGAGGTAAGTGGCTATATTTGAGTGTACTGTAATAAAGACAGAGCCCCATTGAACACTTCACTGACAGTCCCCAGAACGAGAGCCGAGCTTTCAAGGCTGACAGTGTACATGCCCTGGTATAGTGGTAAGTGGAAACAGATGGGCTTAGACCAAGGTGAGGGATTAAAGTTCCAAGCAGCTCAACATGAGTTCACGTTTACACAATTTGCTCCATATTTTAGCAAATACGCTCATCAACTCTACAATACCAGCTTTATGTAAAGCGTATTTTGGGGAGATTTTTAATTGTTCCCTTCAGATACTTTTGAGCAACCTTCCTCCAAATAATTAAATTCTCCTTACAGGACGATAAATGCGGCAAATGAATACAAATATGAGAGTAGTGCTCTCTCGCCGTGACAGAACCTCAAACACAGGCATCAGTCAATATCACTAGCCCTTTTAACAACAGGAAATAATTTAGACCAATTTTCTCAAGGTCAGACAGTCATCTGATAAGCTGCTCTGAACTGCCGGGTTAAGGGTCGCAGCTACTGAACAAACGCAATCATTATGCAGATCAGCTGTTTCTTCTTCTTCTTCTTCCTTTTTTTTTGTTTTTAAACAGAAAACAGCACAAATTCATGAGATCAGAAAGTCTGGTTTGACTGATGCCCCCCCCCCAAAAAAGCCAGATAGTCACTAATGTTCTTGCAAGTTCGCGTTTAGATGTAGACATTGAGTAATAAATTATACTAACTGGGATGAGGTCAACATTTGTTTAAGTTTTAACTTTAATGCATAGTTTTATAGTGTTTTATTCGGGACAACTTGTTCATGACCTTAAGTCAAATTACTCTGAGCAAATGACTGAATAATTTACTGGCAGCAACACAACAAGCAGAATGCCAAGAGAGATGTATTCATTCATTCATGACTGCTTTCTGTGTCAGGGTACTTTATTTAAATTATATGTTTTAAGTTATTAAATCTAGATGATGGGATAATGTTAGTCCTGTTAAAATGCTTTTAATATTTTCACGAATGAATCTCACTTGAAGGAAACGAGTTTAATTATTTGACATGAGGAGTTTCTAACAAAACAGGCTCCTCTATAAATACTAATACCAGAAATCATAGACCTTTATTTGATTCATTTATTCACTAATGGGTCATCTGAGGACTAAAGTGTGGACGGGTGTATTTCTTTTCACGTAACCTAAAAAAAGTAGGACCTATTTAATGCCACTTACCTAAATTGACAAAACTCATGACCATATCTGCGTCATTGAGAAAGTTGGTGTCCTGCGCCGTGGTGAGTGCGGGGCTGTGGCCTAACAGAGGAGCCGCTCGGTAGGGCTGTGCCACACGGGAGTAGCCGGCATGCTGAGGGCTGTAGTAACTTTTCCTGGAGTGCCCTTGAGCCTTGGCACCGAAGCTCTTCCCCGCACCCTGCTGCGCGCCCTCCTCCTCCACGGCCATGGCGTTGTAGAGGTCGAGCATGAACAGCGGCGCGGAGGACGCCTGCTTCCCGGGAGAGAAGGGCCTCGGACGGTGAGGCAAGCCCAGGATGGAGAGGATCTCTCTCTGGATCTCCCTGCGTTCGTGATTGCGCAACCTCCTGTAAATAAAACTGGAGTGCACATGGTTGTCACTCAAACCGCAATGCGCGCAGGACAGAAAACTCAAGCAGCTCCACGCCAGTCCAAGTACGGCTCGGTTCAAAGGTGTAAGCGCTGTCATCTTGACAAATAGCTCACTGTGAGATGAGAGGGTTGACTACATCGCACTCTGAGAGAAAAGTAAAATAACATATATCTGCCAATACGGAATCATAGACTTTCCATATTAGCCAGAGGCACCCACAACTTTCACGGTGGTATCTGGGGAAGCTTTTCAGCAGTCTGCCTGTCTACAAATGAGGTATCAGCTTGCAGAAAAATCGCCGCTCCTGTCCTGCGTGCGAGGTTCCTCCTGCAGTATTTACTCCTCCAGGGTCCATCCAAAGTCTCAGCCACACCACGTATTTATGGAGCTGTGACCCTCACCTTACTCCTCTGTGATGAAAAAGCACGTAGGTACGCCCATAACGTCGAGGAATAACCCGGAGTTTCCAAGTGGATGAAATGTGTTGAACTGTGTCAAAAATGAGCAAAGAGAAGCACTCGGCTCATGCCCCGGCTCGCACTTTTCTTTTCTTTTTTCTTTTTTCCTCCCCCTGTGCATTGGGGGCTATAGTTGCCCTTTTGAGTCCATCCCACACTCAACTTTTTTGCTTTTGCATCCTCCTCTAGCGGCCGCAATAAAACTTCAGCCCGGTCCCATGATGAATGTGGCGGGCTCGGGAGTGTAAAAGGAGACACTTGAAATCCGAGAGCCTGTCTTAACGAGTGAAAGAATAATGACAGAGCCTTTTAATCACCTCAACTTATTGAAGTCCGCGTGTTTATAGGAGAGGGCCCCAGCTGCGTCCAGGGAGACAACAGCCAGGGCCCCAAAGGTGACCCTGAATTAAGTTACAGAAATGTATTTTCATTTGAGGAAAGTGTAAACAAGTGCGCCAGCGTTGTGCAACACCTTAACGGCTGTAGTCATAAAACAAGAACAGATAAGAGGCTATAAATACTACAAAGATTACCAGAGATACCATACACTCACACATACTGTAGGTAAGTGTTGAGTCTTTACCATCATCATGAATATATGTGTATGTATATCCACAAATAGCAAGAAAACTAGATTTGATTAATACTTTGACTTAATTTAAAGAAATAATATCCTCATATAGAAAGCTCTCACAAGTAAACAAGATGAAATCAGAATTTTGTGACATAAATTAGACATAAATAAGTATTATTTAATGGATGACCACTGTCCAATATCAAAACATGAAGATACCTTGCTGGGTAAAGCCATTCATATACGTGTTTAACATGTGATGTTACCAAACAGCGCCATCTAGTGTGCAAAGCCAAAACACTCCAGTGGTTCTTTCCAGACGCATTCAACACTGACAGCCTACAGAGGCTTTCAAGCTGCAGCTACCTTCATCCAAGTTTCCTAAAGCAGGGTCCTAAGTGGTTTTAAGTGGAAGGTTTGAAGTTTTTTGTTTTTTTACCCTTACTTCATCCTTTTTTGATGCCTCAGTACAAATGGAAGCTCTCACCGCACAAACAAACCCCCAAATTTCCAGGGGGAAAGGTGAGGGCAGAAACAAAACCTCAGAGTCAAAGGCGAGGTCCACAAATCATTAAGATATTTTAATTCTAGTTTTTTTTTCATACAAAAGTCACCTTAACACAAAATCATGAAATCACAAAAGCCGTTTAAGACATGTCACTGCTGAAATACACAGTTACTCTTTCATAAATAACAATGAAATGCCTGCTACAGTAATAACAAGGTAAGCCTGGGGAACATAAGTGACATGAAACGTAAGCATGTTCGTAGACAGCGAATCCTTAAACATTTTACACCCACTTAAGTATAAAAAATATGACATGTGAATGAATGAGTAATGTGGTAGGAGGAGGGAAGTATTAATTTAGAGGGGGAGATACATGATGATAGCTGCTGTAGAAGGTTTTATGCTCAACAGTCAAACTGAATGCTTTAAGAAGACAGGCTCATAATCAGGGGAAGTCAAACTCACAGTTCTGTGCCAATTTCAGAGATACATTTCAAGAAAATGAGTCGATAGACATGTAATTAATAGGTAACATCAGTCGAGTTTTTCCTTAACATATAGCACCAACCCCAATGTGTAGAGAAAATGGAAAGAGCGACATGCAGTGAAGCAACACCAGGGGGCAGTATAGGAAAGTGTACCAGCCACACTGAGATACTGCACAAGAGCGTAGAACAAGAGTTCAAGGCTCTCTGATGAGAGGTATGCAATGGAGCCAGTCATCAATCGTTTAAACGCCATTAAACCTCAAAGCATGTTCAAAGACATCTGAATAATAATAATACAAAATACCATCAGACAAACTGTGATGCTGACTGAGATCACAAACACTTAAAGGTGTCAGAAGAGGTACGTTTTGTTTTCCGTGACAGAGAGTAACTGTAAAGATGAGATCTTCCTGAGAATGGCTGTTTGCTCCACATCAGCTCTAGACCGGTGCCTGCAGTGACGCTGCATCACGTCAATAGTTTGGGCCTTTGCTGTAAGGGTCCCGCCTCATCATGCTACCATAGCACATGGATGGATCGCACACCCCAGGCTGGCCAGGGATGCCAGGATTGCCACTTTTACCCTCTGCTCCGTTTAGACCAGGTTGTCCAGGCTTACCTGGAGGACCTGGTTTACTGTACCCCTGGGGACCTACTGGACCTGTAGAGATGTTAAGTCATTATCTGGTCAAAATTACCTCCTCACACAGCCAAAAACTTCAATGCCTCATTCTGTTAGTTAAGTGAATACTATAAGTACTTATTTACCTGGAAGTCCTGGTGGCCCTTGGTCTCCTTGTGTGACACGACCAGGGCTCCCCTTCTCGCCTTTGAAACCTGGTTCTCCTGCAAACACAATACTCACAGTTAAAGTAATCCTGCAAAAAAAAAAAAAAAAATGATGACACACCGCTGGCCTGACATGCTTTTACCTTTGAGGCCATTAATCCCAGGGTGGCCTGGTCGACCAGGGTGGCCCTGCTGTCCCCTAGAGCCACTAATTCCAGGAAGACCCCTTAATCCCTGGGGTCCTGTTGGACCTGGCGGACCAGGAGATCCAGGCCGGCTTTGACATCTGGTACAACTACTCTGCTGGTTGCTCACCAACAATAAAGGCAGCTCAGCTGGGAGGATTAAGAATGAAAAGATTCTCAGACGGTGAATACATGCAGAATCAGTTCATCAGTCAGTCTATAACAACGCTCACCCTGAAGAATCTCTCTGCAGATTTGTCGAATGTGACTGTCCGACATATCACTTGCCTGAAACAAAAAGGAATAGATCATAATCTGTTCTCTGAGTACTTCAGTATCAGTATCATCAGACAAGACAATATGGTAAAAATCGCAATCAACAACAGAGTTGAGGCACACGTACAGATCTTCCTTCGGGTCCAGGCGGGCCAGGGAGGCCAGGGTCCCCCTGCATCCCCCGGGGGCCGGGTGTTCCCGACTGCCCTGGCTGTCCAGGCCGCCCAGCTTGACCTTCTTGACCTCTCTGCCCCGGATCCCCTGCTGTCCCTTTCTGGCAAGAATACCACCACAATGTTAGCAATCCAAGTAATTATTCAGGTTGCAGAATGGTACGCTCATCACTTTATTAATCTTGACATACCTCTCCTTTCAGGCCCATTGGACCAGTGGATCCCTGTCAAGTCAAAGTCATAAGAAACTGTTAAAAAATACTAATAGCACAGAAAGCACTCTAAAGACAATCCTCAGAATAAGTCCTGCATTTAATTTAATTCGTCCGTGGCGATTACAGGATGACAATAAAAAATAATGAAAATAATCTGCATATTTTAAAAGCAGTCAATAATTTGATGGCAAGGTGAAAGACCGTATAGAGTATCAAACAGAACAATCAAATATATATGAACCAATTTGTAGAAAGGTTAGTGAAATGTTTGTAGAATTTAAAATTATGAAATAAGTCCAACAGACTTAAAATGATCCTTAGCGGAGGTAATGAACACAATATATTATATTTAATTAAAACACCGGTGTGTAGGATTTGGTGACATCTAGCTGTCAGGTTGAGAACTGCAACCAACTCGATATTATTATTGCTGTTTACTAGTGTCTATGTTAAGTCATCATCATCATCATCATCATCAAAAGGAACTCACGGGAACGCCAGGCCGACCGGACTCTCCACTTTCACCTTTGACTCCCTGGAGAAAAGAAATAATTAATTAATAAATGATTATAAAAACATGTTAAAAGTGTCAGAGCCCGGTCAGTCAATGCAATATGTGCTGATTACGATGCTGTAGATGTAAAACGTGATGATTAATGCATATTTATGTTTTATATATGATTAAATGCTGCATCTTAACAGCCAACAAACTTAACTCTTGCATTTCCTTGTTTGCGTTCAAGAGTTGGAATTGTTTTTGTGAAATTTATCTGCTTTGGTCTGACGGCAAAAACTGTTAAAAGTCAGTAACACGGCATGGCTTGTTGAAATGTTTAAAATTCTCATTCGCCTTAAATACTCCTCATGATATTCATCTTTAAAGACCCACCGGGACTTTAGTACAACAGATCAATGTTAGCTGGATGCATATATGTTGCAGCAACATTATGTTAATCTCAATGATGAAGTGTTACAATTAAGTATTGGTGGCAGTGTAATTCTGTCTTGAATCTTACCATCTCTCCTCTTTCACCTGTATCCCCCCTTTGCCCCTGATAAAAAAATAAATAAAAAAATAAATAATAAAGATGCAGGATATCACTTTTAATATGTTTTATGGCAGGAACACAGACAAGCAGTCAAAAATCATTTTACAGAAAACACTATTTTGGCAGAATGCATCCTTCCCACTTGGCAAAAAGCATCTTTTTCTTTTTTCTTTTTTTTTTCACGTAACAGACACAAGCTATTTCTTCGCCTATCTAAAACACTGTCTCAGATAAAAGGCTGCTGATGTGGAAGTTGAGTCATTATTTTCGCTGGCATCTCCGGAGGAAAAAAAAATATTATGGACTTAAATATTTTATTTGACAATACTGAGTTAACCTTGACCATTAAAAAAAAGAACAAAATATGATTAGTTTGACAGGAAAAAAAGGCAAAGAGAAAACAAGTTGATGAAATACAGTAGAAATACCTTGCTTCCCTTAGGGCCTGGCATGCCCGGGTGCCCTGGCTGACCTGCTGTCCCCGGCACCCCTGCATCCCCCTTTAAAAGCATTAAAACATTAACACATGCATGTATATTTTATATTTATACACTTCTAAACAAACACAAAGCCGCCTGCTTCATATTAAAATATTTAAATGGAAACATACCGCAATCCCTGGTGTTCCTTTTATACCTGGACTTCCACTTTCACCCTTTTTCCCCTGGATTAAGGAATAAAAGATGACTTATTATACAGAAGACATTCAATGAATTAACATCCAAACCACATCATATTATTGACTGGAGTACAGTAAGAGTGTTTTGCTAGACTATCATAGTTCATTTTCATTGATGCATGCAAAAGTTTCAGCACGTTTTCACAAGGTTTTGGGATTTTGCCGCTTGAAGTTAAACTGAGTCTAGTCCTATGCTTTCTTTTCCAGTTCAACAAGCCTCAGTAATTGCAGTCTGAAGCGCAGCCATAAAATCAAAGTATTGCTTGCCTGTCCATAAACTAGGTTTTCTCTCCTGTGCCATTTACCAATACACATTGGCTTGTTAAAGGCGGATCAGCTAATGAAAAATGATTAGGAGACACAACGTCCAGACCAGACAAGCCCAGACTGCTTACATTTCCACTAAAATTCCACTGACGAAAGCAGCAGGGCCGGATCATCGCTTAAATTAGCTCCACTGGTGTGGCCAAGAGATCGTTATTTGTTCTGAAGTGAATTTTAGCAAAACAGTGACCAAACAAAACATGTAATGCTGCTGACCCAAGCGACTTTCCATTCTTTTCAGTCTACTCTTTGCTTAGAAAGCTTCAAAGATGTAATGTTACCCAAACCCATAGCGCCATGTGCTGCTTTGCGTTTTATACACTATAGGACTTAGGTATACAATGTCATATAACGTCATGCTGCACTGGTCTGCTGTACTTGTTGGCAGTTGTGCTATCGTGCATTTGGACCCAACTTAAATCAAGACATGGCTCTGCCTGCAGCTCGCTCAACGCAAATGCCAGAATATGCAGACTGACGTGCAGTTATTGACATTTCTGGATTGCGCTTTCAACTCGTGTTGGCACACAACCCCAGGGATGAAGACAGGGATAAAATCAGATTGTATATTTAGTTTGAAGCTAATCCTGTTAAAAGACTTTGTCAGATCTTTTTCATGTCATCTGGTAAGATCCAAGTCAGATATTATTTCAAAGTTGACTGTAGTTTTTTCAGCGCTTACAATACAATTGTTCTAAGGAGCTTAAATATCCCTTTTACCTTGAGTCCAGCTGGTCCTCTTAAACCAGGTGCACCAGGTAATCCCATTTCACCCTGCAGGAAGGAGTAAAGGAAACTGTTCTGGTAAGACTTCACATACAGCATACTTTGATGTGCACTGGACCAAGCAGCTGTTAACTTACAGGTGGTCCAGTTGATCCTTTGAAGCCCCTTGGTCCAAGCTCACCTGCTTCCCCCTTCAATAAGATCCATGTCAGTCAGCTAGTATCACGTTGAATGATGCAAAAACATTGCTGAGTATGCTTTGGACCTGTTACCTTTTGTCCATTCAGACCTGCAATTCCTGGCAATCCAGGCATACCCTGGGAGAAAACAGATTATACTGTAATGCAGATCACCACATATAAGACTGCCAAAATATATGACATGATTTGAATTTGATACTTTACTTATCCCCTGCTACAGATGTGCACTGTAGAACTAGAAATTGTACGATGTTTTCGGGTCATCGGATCGTCCCATTCTCGTGAACTTGATCTCTCAAGTATGTTCTCAGGAGATTTCTTCAAATTTGGTACAAATGTTCACTTGAACTTTAGGAGGAACTTATGAGAACCCAAACCATGGTTTTTGGCCATAATTCAAGAATTCATATGTTTGACAAAACTTTGTACAAATGTCTAAGGACAACAAGGGTTTTATATCCAAAAGGTCAGCTTTGGGAGAGGTCTACAACCACAAAGCAGTAATTCTAATAAAATGCTGTCTCTACATGAGGCTTATGACTGAACGGGTCCTAAAAACAGCACAAACGTATCCATGTCTCCAATTAATTTCCTTCCACGGTTGTGAAATAGTAACTTCATTGTGTCAGTGGCAATTGTGGCCAGTTTTTCAAGAAGAACCATTAATTACCCGGTCATGGTCATGTTTGCTTGGCCGTGCTGAATCAAAAAAACATGTACGGAAATGTTACACTCCACTGTTGCAGTGGATTACTTCCCGGGAAATGTGGAAAAGCATGATTTGGGGTTTTATGAGGCCACATTGTAGATAATTAAAGTGTTGTAAATTAGAATCACCCTTAAAAACTGTATATTTCACTCCGCTCACTACTAGTGCCATGTACAACTCTGCAAGCCTCAGATGAACCGCATGTGCTGCAGTTGAACTGTGGGCACATTTTATTCATCAGTAAATTCAATAAGCCAAAAGATGCTTTTGAAATAGCACGAAAGCAGATGCAGATTCATATGTAAGTGGTTTAAAACACTGAAAGATTTTTCAGTTCGACATGCACCACAACTGTCCTGAAAAGTCTCTCTAGTTTTTTTTTCAGTTATTTTCTTCCGAAGATAACTGCTTGCAGATGTTTCATGGATCCCTCATACTGAAGCTTGAGTAACATATGTGAATTGATTACACAAGACAGCAGAAGCAAAGCTACAGCCACACACACGCTCACAATGTACACCCACAAGAACTAGAACTACCTGCGCCGCTGCAACTTGTCCTAACTTGAAGGAGTACATAGTGAATCTGTCTCCACGACGAGATCCCCACCTCTATTGTTCTGCTGGGGTGAAATGGCTCACAGCCTTGTGGAGCAACTGAGTCATCTTTCGCAAATCCATCTCCAACCTTTGGACACAGCTCATAATCATGATCAGTGGGGTTGCTGCCCAGCTGAAACACTTTCTTCCTAAAACAAATTTGCCAGAGCACCGCAGCATTCCCTCGATGAGTTACTTTCACTGGCTTAGATTATAGCCGGAGCTTGCTTGTTACATAACAGGGTTATCCTGGGATGAACTACAGGGGAAATACCCCTAATTTACTGGCTGTCATGTGGAGTCTCTGTACTGCTGACAATATGTTAACACAATGGAGTCTTAATGCAATAAAAAACATGCGAGCAAATCTGTGAGATCCATAAAATCCACCATTTTATTGCCCTATGTTGATAGCATGGTACTCGGGTATTATTTCATGCAACTCAATTCATAAAGCATCGTATAGCGAAGAAGTTATGCCACACATATGTTCTCCATTTCTGGTCCAAAGTTGAAATCTAAACCGCAATATATTTCACTTGTGCAGAGTTTGCCCCAAATCCTCAGTGTCTAGAGCATCCAACCAAAGCAAGATACCAAACATACCCTATAAATTATGCCTGCGTGTGTTTAC
Source organism: Planiliza haematocheilus (assembly GCA_005024645.1). Lineage (NCBI taxonomy): Eukaryota > Metazoa > Chordata > Actinopteri > Mugiliformes > Mugilidae > Planiliza > Planiliza haematocheilus. Next base: position 7,484,106 of record SRSE01001339.1, on the reverse strand, counting down.
AACTCACAGGACGGCCTTGTCTTCCATCAGCGCCGGGCATGCCAATGGCTCCAGCTTCTCCCTTCACACATTGGAAGAGCATAAACAGAATTAATACATTAAACTTTCATCTCCTTGTTATGAGCCCTCAGTGTGACACCTGCATCCAAGCCAGATAACTGCATCATGCTTTCCACATGTCACATTGGATTTAAACATCTATATAAAATGTTGAGGACGACTTTGATGTTTACAAAAAAGATCAGATGTCAGATGTGGATTGGATGAAGACGTGAGGGATACCAGTGTCTGTATCAGTCAATATCCATGGTTGCCTAACATCAACAGCGCAACTTCTGGGAAAAGCAAAGTCTTTTAAGAATGTGGCCGCTGATCCAACCTCATCCCTCCGTTATCCCCCTAATCTCTGAGTGAGATTTGTAACAGTCAAGAGAAACAGACCTTTTGGCCAGGTGTCCCCGGAAATCCATCCTTTCCGCCCCTCCCAGGTAGCCCCTGAAACCACAGAAAATCATTTCCCACACATTTATAATGACACATGGGTCCTTTGGTGATTCTGAATCGTTTTATACATACAGGTTCGCCGGGATAACCAGGCGGCCCAGGAGGTCCCATACTTCCTTTTTCTCCCTGGAAACATCACTTCATCCAGTTAAAGCTGATATATTTCATATTCGGATGTTTTTATAGCCATTTGAATTCTAACTTGCCTCTTGACCCGGTTTTCCCGGTAAACCTGCTATTCCGGGGGATCCTTTTGAACCCTGAGGGGAAAAAAAGCAAAATAACCATTGCATGTGATCTAAAAATGGTTCCTACGTTCCATCGTCAAATCACATTTGAGAGATTATCCTTGTTGGGCATGGAGACAAAGCAACTCTTTGTCCGTCTGATCAGTCAGATAAGATAAAGTTCAGGTCTGTGAGGTCGGTCAGTGTTTAACACTGGTTAGCTCTGGTCTTGTATTTTCTGGGATTGATAGTGGATTAAATAACATTTTGAAATTTACCTTAAGGGAATTATTTTTTTATTTACTCTGGTGGACCGAAGCCTAGCCGAAAGCTGTATAATGTGTTTGGGGAACCATGCATCACTGGATATTCACATTTCAAAAGCAAAAAAAAAAAAAAAAAAAAATGCCAAATTTTGGAACAAGGCGGGAAACTACACCATCTGCTTTCCGACATTTCGCAATGCTGCATTCAAAAAATATGTTAATCAGCTCAAGGGGGAACAAATTACAGCACAGCGTAAAACCAAATGATGTATTTGTTGCTGGCTGACTCAGGGAAAATGTGGGTCAGTTTCTGCCGTTCAGTTTTGGGTCCGCGTTCATATTCCATGGGTATCCGGACGCTTATCAAAAATCTTCCCAGATATGGTTGTCACTGCATTTCAGTATGCTATGGGAACTCCTGTCCAAAACAAATTAGCTATTACAGAGGGATTTAGAGGCTCAGAGTACCACTGGCTGGCAGGGCTGCAGCCAGAGCAGCTAAGACACAGTCATGCCAACTTGATGCATTTATTCTCTATTTATGTTCATGCTGTTTGCATGCAACAAAGCATGAGATTTGTTGACTTGTGTTGCACTTTGTTGCAGATCTTAGGTCATACTAATTTGTATGATAACATGGAGCATAGAACAAGGATGGTGGCTAGTACACTGTAGACCGTGTAAGCAGTGATGGATGTTTTCTCAGATGTGCGGAAAGCCCTGATTTCTGCAGACAAATGCAATTAGGCGCTTCTGCTAACAGGTGAACTCAATTTCCAAGCTGGGCTGTGGGTTTCTCTGATTTCTGTCCAAATGATCGCCACCACTGTTGTTACAGCATTAATGAACTACACAGATTAAAATCCCGTGCTGGGTGTTCGCATAACTGGCAGTAAATTGCTCATTCAAAGGTGATGAATGACTGTGTCGTGATCAAGTATCACAGGCTGTAAATACACAAACAGAGCTTTGAATTATTCACTTCTGTCTTAATTTGGCAGACATCTGATGTTTCTGTTCTCTAGATCTCGTGCCAGGAAAATGAGACTGCACCCTTGTGTGGTTTCACAATGTGATTAAAATTTGGAAAGGTGGATGTCAGTGTGTTTGCATCCAAAGACAATAGCATGTTCTACGAGAAGAGGATTCCTTTTCATTTATAAAGAATCTTATTGAGTAGCTCTCTGGTTCTTCTAATGTTGTTCTAGGTTGCATGGTAGAATTCTTGGTGTGCTAACAACTCTTCAGGATTTCCTAGATCTAAAACTTGGCCAATAGAATAATTCAATCAAATCCCAAATTACTATAATTTGAATTGTGAATAAGGCCTCTGGGTATTCTACTGTTTCATATACCGGGGTTGTTTTATGGTATCAGCATGGCTCTATGAATGACACCACCCCAACACTTTGGTTCAGACTGAAATATCTAAAAAATAATTGGTTAGACTGAAAGTTTGTACACATGTCTTCCGTCTTCACAGGCAAATCTATTGACTCTCTTCACAATGCTACTAATCCACCTCTTCCTGCTTATGTGGCACCACCTAGAGCACAGTCTTGACAACGCTGCGCTCAAGTCTCTCTGTGTTAAAGGTTCCCCTCAGCAAAAACTCTCCATCACCACTGACGCCATGTGTTTGTCAACCTAAATGCTGCAGAGCCTGGTAGTGACAAGCTGCACAACATCGTTACAGTAGCTTGCTCCTGTTGTTTCCTCCTTTCCGTCCTCAGTAGGGTTCTCCCCTTCCATGCTAGGGAGACATCCTCATCAGTCTACCTGTCATCTCCTGCCCGGACTGCTGCCTCCCTCTTGCTTGACTCTACATGTGTCTGTCGTCGCTGACTTCCGTAGCTAATCTAGAATGCTGCTGTCCTGATGTTCAACCTGCCTAAGATTCCCTACCCCAGTCCTCTTGTGTGTTAGCTATACTGGCTCCCTGTTGCTGCTAACATTCAGTTCAAAAGTCTGGCACTAATCTGCAAGGGCAGTGACGGGAACTACTCCCCCCAACTACCATCCATGGTACAGCCCTTCAGTCCAGCTTGCCACTGAGCTCCTCTTCCCATATTTAGTTGTGATATTTAGCCGTCCCTTCATTCAGAACACCCTCCCACAGTAGGCCAATGCTTTTCTCTGTTCTGACTTCACAATGTCCCTGCAAGGTAAAAACTCCTTTTCAGACTTTGCAACCCGCCAACTCTGGTTATTATGTACTTAAACGTGTATCTAATTTGATAAGAAAGGATCTACTCCCACATGACATTTAGCTGCTGCTCCAGCATGATTAAAAACACTTATTGAAGGTTATTTTGGACAAAAGCGTCTCCCAAATGAATGCAGTGTAAAGTAAGTAGATGGCTAAGTGTGGGATTTTAAAAGAGTGCTTTGAACTGGAAATGGGATTAAAAGATACATCTACTTGATCTCAAATGCTGCTGTCTCTCACTGCACTCTCCATTTTCGTACGGTTCAAAGCCAAAGTATTTGACCTAATCAATGGAAGCGGAGAAGAGCGGTCCAAACTCTAGTAAAAACTTAATTTGACACATCCTGGACCTGTGAGTGAAACTCATGATGGCAGGACAGACGGAGGATTTGCTCCAGGTGGAGAAATGTGCCTGCTGCCATCTGAAAACATTTTTTAAAATGACATTAACTGCTTGAACCGTTCTCCACCTCAGCCAACTGGCAGGGCCCACCTATTGTCGCAAAATATTACAAGGTAGGAAGATATGACAAAGATAAGGCGAGACAAAGGGGACGCGTAACCTCAGTGAACTTTAAAATAACGCTGAGCGCTAAATGTTGTTCAGATGAAGATGAATCACTTAGACAAGGCTTCTCTGAGGAATACTCTAAGACTCCCAGTCTTCTTTGCATGGGGGTTATAATATTGTCTTGCTTTAATTTAATTTGGACTGGTCATGCCAGCTGGCGGATGGCCTATGTATGCTTTGCCATTATGGCTCATGACACATTGTTGTAGTTTACAAGTGTGCACATCTCAAAGACTCCTCACCATAGTCGTTGTTAGGTTCTGTCTTATCATATAATGTTAATTTACATTTTCTATCCATAACTTGTAGGGGGTAGTGACTACTGCAGCTAAGCTCCCTGAATTACATGGTATTAAATCTATCAGAAATACAATCCTCTCTATGGGGTGTGATCTGTTATACTGTTGGTTTTTTTGTGAGCTTGGATCTCACAGTGTAGCCGCAACTGAAAATAAATTGCACATGTTGAATGAGGCTCACATTTAATGGCTTGTCTTCCCGTATTGGCACTGGATGTCTAACTTAGATAACGCCGTCACTGGGAGGCAAACGAGCAAGGAGGAGAGGCAAGAGAGGGAAAAAAACAAAGTACCAAGGAAAAGGAAAGTCGCCCCCGGTTCCCTAAAAATAGTGCAGCTCGCTTTCTAAGGAAAGGGCAGCACAAATGTCAGGAAATATGAACATTTTTAAACAGTCTCCGATGACCCACGCGCTCTGTCTGTGAATCGCTCTTGTCCCACAGTGAAGAAGCTGTTTTTTTAAACTCCCCCAAGAGATGTGGCTTTATATTAAAAACATATGCGTTCTGGAGTGATTGATGCAACGATGTTCAAATGGTTCACGCTGATGTGTCTAGCAGAGACTTCCTGTCAATCCTACATTTGATCTCATAAAAAGAAGATTTAACTCGACAATTCAGCGTGTCTTTGTACTTTTAAACTACTGCTTGTTTTTTCTTTTTTTGTCTGCAGATATCTGTTTCTTTCCGCTTCAGACACTGCAGGGATAAATTATACAGAGCTGCATCGTGACAGAGAATAATTAACATCAGCACCTTCTCTCCTGGCTTTCCAGGCAGTCCTGGTATTCCAGGCACACCCCTCTCACCCTGAAAGAACAGACTTGTATTAAAACATTTTAGTGGTGACAAAGCAGTGCTACGGTGCTGTGATATCATTTGTGCCACAGATGCTGTTTTTTGACCTTCCTACCGAAACACCAGGCCTCCCTTGCTCGCCCTTGTACCCAACTGGTCCACGCGGCCCCTGGCAGAAGGAACACAAAATCCTTTCAGTTTTCAACACTTATTAGTTAATTCGATTGACTGATTATTGCTTTACCTCTGTCCCCGGTGAACCTGGCAGGCCTGGACTTCCTCTAAACCCAGGGATACCCTTCAGATTTTAAAAAGACGACAGATGCATGCACCCGGTTAAACATCTCAACTCCCTTGACCACATGTGCTGTGGGTGATTCTAGGACATGACTAATTTGTTTCTCTGAGTTTTTGATCATACTTTAGAGCATGTGGTTTGCTTTTGGATGGTTTTCACCACGCAAAATCCCCACCACGGAGCCAATATTCCTATAGTCAGAGATGTCTTTTATTTACCCATTGGAAAACAGTTAAATAAGCAAATTTATTACTGCGTTTTAGCTGAAGCAGTCCTGGCCACATAGAATGAACAGACACACTCTGTTATATTTAATGGATACCTAAACTTTGTTTTACGTATCCTTTTATGTAGCAGCGCCTGTTTGTTGATGATTATGTATACTGTATGTTTGCATATTGAACTATGTAGTACTCACAGGCTTACCATCAGCACCAACAGGTCCAGGCTGACCGGGCACACCTGTGCTTCCTTGTTCTCCCTAAAAGCATCACAAAGTAACCCATTCAAAACTGGTAACAACATGTTTCCCCTGAGTGATGATTTAATTAATCAATAAAGCACGCTGAGCAGGCTAGTTTATATAATGTGACAAACTTTTGAGCACTATGTGGGGTCAGAGGGAACATCTGCCAGCAGCTAAGCTCCCAGCATTTTGGCTCTGGCAGTAAATGTTGTAAAAGCACACCAGTGACCTTATAAACACAAACATGCTTCCAGCCATGTAGGTTTTATTAACCAAGACTCTTTTTTTTGGCCAAGAAAATATCTCTCTGAGGTCCTTGTGTACAGGTCTTTAATGAGCGCTGCTGTTATTACTCAGCTGATACCCTGTGATCAATAAAGACAAACATGTAGTTTTTATTCCCTAGTTTGGTAATTTTCCGTTGCAACCGGTGTTTGTCTCAGGGAGAGGTCTGGTTTGCCTTAAGTGTGGTACAATACTGCAAGACCTTTCATGACTAACCATAACCTCTTCATAATGGCAAACCTCAGTTTTCCTAAGAGGAGTAAATTGGCCGCTTGGTGTGTCCATAATTTGTAATATGTGAAGATTTCAGCAGGTAGCAGTGTATTAAAGAGATTTAAGTGCTTAAACTTCCTACACGGAAAGGTTTTTGCCACAAAGGTAATCTGTGTTTACAGGCTGTAATGGCAGCAGTTTGATTTGACCTACTGGTTAAAGTGCAACCTCATGCGCTCATCATATAATTATCTGCAGCTTTTAGAGAGCACCTTAGAATCCAGCACACGGTTTGCTGAAGTGGGAAGAGGGAAACCTTGAGCTTCGTCTCCCAACAGAAGCCATTTATTCTTCCTGTGTCTCCTGAGTTTACATATAAGCTAACAGAGTTAAAGATTAAGTTATTTTTCCACTTAGTTAATCTCATCCGACCACCACTGTCTAAAGTAAATATTTAAGAAGCTGTCTGGACTCCGATGAGCTCTGCAAGGCCGGGCTGTGCGGAGGAGTAGGAACAAACTCGATGTAGTCTAATATCTTTGTGTGAGATGTACATTTAGGTTTCAGTAAAAACATTGTGACAACAGACAAAGAATGAGAGGAGGAAAAGAAAACTGACCTTCATTCCCGGAAGTCCGGGTGGTCCAGGAGGACAAACACAAGGTTCTTGAGTTGGTTCAGCGTATTCAGGGCTGTTGGAGCACTGTAATGATGAAGCATTATCAGGTCCACATAGTATACATACAGCATGTAGAGCCCTGATATCAAGCTAAATCTGACAGTTTCTACAGCTAAAAGTGGTCTAGCCCTTTGTGTCTCTATGTGAAGTGTATCTTACTTAAAACGATAAGCTATATTGTTGACATCGCATACAAATGGCCTGGTTGTGTTATAAATGTGTTAAAAAATCGTTCTCTTTTTAAATCCGACTGAGTGTAAGTTTTCTTTTGTTTTGTTTCTGGGCCAGAAAAAGCATCTGCTCCTCCATTCAAAGGGAAAATTATAAATTAATTTCAAAGTAAATCACATAGAGAGCGAGGGGAGACACATCGATTGTTGGAAAGCGGTTGTCATTTTTGGCTCCTCGCCTCGTCGTCTCTATTGATATTTTCATCTAACGACTTCATATTGAAAACAGTACTTTGGCACTCACTTTGTGGGTATAGGGATTTCCACGCCAGCACAACAGTGACCCTCTACTTCACAAACACACTCGTAGCCAGCAGGAAATAACAATCTATACCGAACGCATCATGTTTGTAGCAGAGCCACATGTTTGTAGAGGAGCCAGCGAATTAGGCTATGCACAAACAGATGTGACTTAAAATGAATATGCTGACTGTACACCTTCACTCCTGATGAAAAATAAAGCAGCAGAGCATCATTTTACGTCACTCATTTCGAAGTGTGGGGTTAACTGATGATGAAAAGTCTGGGCTGCGTTTCAAAGCAGAAGCAGATGTTGTTGGACGAGGTGAGAATGGGATGAAATAAGTTGTCTTCTGGACTGAAAAATAAATCTTTGTACTCACGACTCCAGGTATTTCACACGCAGTCTCCCGACTATTCTGCTCAGGGTCGCAGTAGATGCGAAGCTTCTGAATTTCAAACTGAAAAAGAAAATAAAAGGAAACTTTTAGCTGTCGATGACTCCAAAGCAAGCAAACAAATTACAATATGGGGGTAATTTTGCAACATCTATTTCAGATTTACCAGGGCTTTGCCACTAATGAATTGAAATTGCCATCGTTTAACTGCTAAAGGAAAGATAAGTACCCTCATTGGACATTGTGCAGCCAGCTACGTACATGTTGCCAGACCTCCCTCATAGTCTGGAAGCGTATCCCTATTCTTCCATTTTCTGATATTTTGTTGATGCTGGTGGAGAAACGGCTCCAGAACGTCCCGTGAACTCTTTCGCTTCAGCTACCATTTGAGCAGAAAGACGATCCTGACGTATGATTTGAATTATTTCTAGTGTCATGAAGAAATTAGTAGGACTGCATGATTGGGGACAAAAAACCTAAACAACAGTTACATTCATGATAACATTGACTGGCTGGGTTTGAACCTAAATACAGGTTTAATCATGGTAACAAAGTCTGGATCTGATGTTTTCTTTCTATGGGTAATGCTATTTAGCATTGCATGGTCCAATCATGGTGCGGTTTTAGGGGCTCAGTTACCAAAATGTGCTTCCAGTTAAAAGCATGTTTCTTCAGAAATGATACTTACATAAGTGCATTCCCTTTGTTAAATGTCTTAAGACTTCATGAACCGTATAACACTGGATCAGCACACACAGTAACTGCCAACTTGTGGTTCATATTCATATTGTGTTCACAGCTATAATGCTGTGTCAACATACTAGCTGGCATGGGCCATGCAGAAATGATGGAGAAATGATGTTGCTGCTGATCATTTCCAAATATAAAAAGGCTCCTTGTGGTTCATAAAGCAAATTTGCTTCATATATCATAATCTACATCCAGTTATATCAAAAGGTTTAGTTTAGAAATCTCTGCATTAGTTGATTTAAATTTATTTTACATGTACTATATTTCATTATGGCTACATCATTACGGCTGCAATTGCAACATGCCAGTGCTCCTTTAATTGCTCACATGTGGCTTTTTAAATGGCCAGTTTGTGCTATTGTTTCATAATAAAACGAGAATTACATCACATGGAGTATAAAGAATAGAAGCAAGATTTGTGCAAAAAGCAGCTATTCTTCTTTTTCCATATAATTATCTTTGCATTAAAACGTTAGAATGCGTTTACAGGGATATATTTGCTTTTAAGAAACTTCCCACCATATAACCTTCTGCAGAGCAAATTGCAACACAGCACCATTATGATTTATTACAATTACGGCATTTTTAGCGCAAATTATGCCAATCGAGACAAATAAAACATACTATTAATAAGGTCTAGTGGACAAAAGGGCTTATTTTTGCCAGGGATTTATTATCCTCCAAGTTAAACACATCTCTTAGGGGGCAGCAGTAAACTATGTGGCAGTGTGTGATCAGAGTTTGCTTAACCCCTCGATAAACAAGCTGTTCCCACTTTCTATAGTCAGATGGATATACAGCTGGATTAGTCTGCAGGGATTTAATCAACGTCTATTGCTTGAAAATAGGGTGTGATGCTGATAGACTTACTGGCACTGTCGTTTCCTTTCTGACGTATTTTCCAACTTGGGTTTTTCCATTGATGAAAATGCCAAGAGAGGGCTCCAGCGATAACGTTTCAATTTCCAGGTCATCAACGTAAAGAGTAACATCCTCTTCAGTGACCAGCAGCCGCAGTTGGTGCCATTTCTCATCAAACAGCTAATTTTGTCAAAGAAAGGAATGGAAAGTAGTCGTTAACACTCGGTTACATCCTGGTATTGTGGCAGAGAGATGGAAGCAGGAAGCAGGAGTAACCCAGTGACCAATTGGGAAAGTTTGAGGAGTGACCTTCAATGCACTGCATCCTATAAATATGCTAAAGTAGAGAGAGCATTTTGTATGTGAATCTAAAACTATACAGAAACTATATTCCATGTGGGCACACCCATTTCTCCTGGACAAGTTGTTGCAAAAAAAAAAAAAAAAAATCAGTGATATGCTCCAGTAATTGTGCATAAAAGCTAAAATTTCCTATCTTGTAGTTTCTGGTCAAACTGCAGACAATGCAGGATCCTACATGTCCCTTGATGCAACAGTAGTGTCTCTCTGTGTGGTCCTGTCTGCTTGGTAAACATCATCATATTTCAAACATGATCACGTATCGCAATGCAGACTTTATGTTTTCAGAAAAAAAAACTGTTGGCTCTAATCCCAAACAGAAACAGTCGCAATGATATAGTGTAACTAGGGTTATCTTCTCACACTTGACAAAATTCCTACGAAACCACAGAAAACATTAAACAGACTTCTTCACATATTGGACTACTTTTGTAAAAGTTAACTGATGTTAACTTGCAAAATCAGTAGAGTTCAATTTCACAACTAAAAAAAAAACCCCAAAGGCACTTGTAGGCGTTGTCTGAAGTCAACACTGTGTTGATGAATGAAAATTGCATATTTTCATGAACCTCTTATACAGCTAACAGACATAATTTGCATTCTTATCGTGAGTTAGTTTCAGAGTTTCAAATGTTAGCTGAAGCTAATTTACATTTTTAACATAGTTTGGCAAATGTGAACTCCCGATGAGTAATCTCTGGCTTTGCACTCCAAAATACTTTTAGGAAAATATGGAAGTAGCTAGATCTGGTACTGTTGTTTTTGGAAGAGAAGCCTATGTTGCCGAAGAGACACTGACAGATCTTGCACAAAGTGATTGCTCTGTTGCTTTGTTATTTTAAAAATCCCTCTTTCTTTAACGTACGAATGTTTTCAGGGCATGTGGCTTGTGAAGAAAAATGGCTCCAATATTTATATCAGCAACTATGAGGTGAAAGAATCTTCGCTCGCTAGCCTCTGCCACTTGTCTCCTAGAGAGGCAGAGCAGTGACGAAACCCATGTGACACAGATATACAGGAAGTAAATGTGAAGTGCATTGCCTCATTTGCATAGTGTGAACTTACCTTCGCTGTCTGCTGTGAAAATGTGACGGTCTGAGTTCCACTCGGACCCTCACTGGTTGTGGTGAACATGACGGTGCGGTCCTCGCCATTTAGAGTCACGGCCATCTGGGGTTTCCCATCTCGGGACTGTATTCTCCACAAATCCCACTCCTCTATGGCCACCGATCCTTTATACCTCAGTGTGGCCACGAAAACGTACGATGGAGGCAGGCCATCGGGGAAAAGGGTCCTTAATGACCAAAAGAAAAAAGAAAAGTCAACTTGTGAATGCTCTTGTGACAATTAAGATAATAAAAACACAAGATTACCGTGTAGTTTCACTCAAGTCCACACGAGACGTCACTTCATAGGCCTTACTGCCGTAAAATGCCCCTTGTGTCTTCTTAGCTTTTTTAGCCAAATTCAAATGGAAGAGGATATCGAAGCCCTTCTCATCACGGGAATCTACAGGAATTCTGGCTGGACAGACCGTCTCTGTAAAAGACAATGAAAGTAAAATACAGAAACTAAATAGAAATTTGACCACACCATATTTGAGAACTACACTACCATCTAGCTCCAGACACGGATCAGCAGTTACTTGCCTTCACACAGTTTCTGTCGAATGACCTGTATAATCCTGGAAATGGCTCTGTAGTCCTCAACCGAGAAGACATAAGTAGAAAATGGCTTGTTTGCAATGTCTCTCAGTTCAGCCTCCTCTGTCTCTGGCCCAACACCGATTGCAAACAGAATGACTCCCTTTTTCCTTGCTGCCTCGGCTGCTTTCAGAACCTCATCTTGAGACTTCCCATCTGTGAGGACAACGGCAATTCTGGAAACGCCAGCAGGGCCACGCTCAGAGAGGCCAAACAGCTTGTCTGTTGCAAACTTGATGGCTGTCCCTGTCCTTGTGTTTCCCCCCATGTACTCAATGGACTCCATCGCTTTGATGAGGTCTTTGTTGGAGGAGTACTTCCCCAGAGGTATTTCTAAAACGGGGTTGTCGCTGTACTGGACGACTCCAACCTGGGTAAACTTCTGTCCAATGTTGAAGCTCGTCGTTATGTTCACAAGCCATCCCTTCACTATTTCAAAATTGACGTCTACAACACTCCATGAGCCGTCCAGAATGAAGACCAGATCACACGGCGCAGTCCTACAACCTGATGCAGACAGAGAATAGACAATTAGCAGTGGAAAGTATTGGTTTCATCTAGTTTGGTCCAGAACACACCCTGAGACATGATCAATCTCAGCGGGGCCTTCCCTGGGGGAGAGTGTCTAGTGATAATGGCCGAAACACTCTATGATCCTGGGGTTCACTACTGAAGATGTGTTCTGGGGTGAGGTTATAGGGCTGTAATGGAAGGCAGATAATGGTGGATAGTAAAATTGGGGGCAGTTTGTATTTATTTTTACTAGGTGAGATGGATATAGGATATAGGTTATTGCTCATATTACATGAATGCAGGCTTGGTAGGGCCTCTTAGTCGAACAGGGCCTCTAAACGTGTTTTGCCTGGGATTTCGGCACAAGGGATAGTAACATGTTGTCCTGTGTATTTTTTAAATATGACAATGCATTTACATGGCATGAAATCATCACTTGCTGTGAATGTGTTTTTAAAGTGTTCATACTTCTTATGTCGTCATCTTGAGCTGCACCAAACCAGTGGAGAAGCACGAAGCACAGGCATCTTAAGACACAATGCATGGATGTCGCTTTGTAGCCCATTATGCAGCAGCACCAAGTTCCAATTGTGTACCTACAGGGAAAGAGAAAACACGCTTTGTGTGGCATGGGAAAAGAAAAGGACAACACAAGCATTTGTGGCATATCATCTTTGTGTTATTCCTCCCTTGACAGAAATTACTCTTGCAAATTAGCAGTATTTGTGAAATACGACCACGTTGATTGTTTGAATCTGAAGTAAATATCCACGTTGATTCATTCATTGCTATAATCCATACACAAGAAAGCTGTCTTGGAGCATCACGGTAAACAATACCCCAGATATCGTGCTAAGGTTGAGGCCCAAGGGAAATACAGAACAGACAGGATAATGTACTTTTTGGATGATTGGGAGCTTTAAATGAAATTTACAATGGTAAAAGAATAAAAAGGCTAACAAATGTCAAAATAATTGAGGCTGTCCAACAACTAATCTGAGAAACAAAAGACAGAATTACAGTTATAACAGAGAACATTTGGAGTGCATTTGGTATAATCCTTGGTGGATATCGTCTTTGAGCTCAGTTTTGGTCTCTACCAGTGCATGTCAAAAATGTTTGTCTCTTAAACTGCTAAATGCTTCCTTATGTTTACTGGGTCGTTGCTAACTTTTACTGCCTGTTGATTGGTGCTTGGCATGGCAGGCAGCAAAGTGTTGGTCAGAGTCACTCCGGTGACCTGCTGCGACTGTAATAAACACAGAAGCTAAACAATAAAGTTGTGGATGGAAAGTAGAAACAAGAAGCTTAAGGACATTAAAGGGCTACATCGAACTGAGGTATCGCAGAGTTAAGGGATAATTTTCTTTAAATATAGTCGTAACAGTACAGACATTAATATCTGGACACGTCAATCTACATACAAATATTAAGGTGACTGCTGACTTTGACACTTTTCTTGTGAAGGCATGAGATATGCTATCTTTTAAAAAGTACCTAAGCACAATAGGAAACATCACGTGATGCTGAGAACCTGTGAAGAAGCAGTGCTACTCATTAGCCACCTACCTAGAATATGGCATGGTTTTCTCATTAGGACCATGAGGTGCCATTCCCATCAGCCTTTGTTTGTTCAAACTCACTTCCTACTCCCACTGCTGACACAGACACAGCAAAATTCTCCAGAAATCCCAAATTTACTTACTTATTCCACTAATGCTGTAACAACACTCATGCATCCATCCTCCATGTGGCGCACTCTATCTTTCCAGGCTTTCTTCTGCACAGCCTCGGTACACCTAAGCATTTTCCTTTCAAGCGCCATCTACCACATCCTCACATGGCACTGTCAGCTTCACCAAATAAACAATTCCCCTGACCACAGCGGCCCTAAAACTAGTGCTCAGTGTTTCCTGTGGGATTATCAGCTGTTTCCTCAAATCTTCTGTCATTTGCCAACATCTGCCCGCCTTTGGCCGGGCGACAGAGCGCCTGCCCAGAAAAGCTTCACTCATACACTTTTCCTCCCTCACGGATAAAACCAGTCGCAGTACCTTCCTTCCCATCAGCTCATGGAGTAAATTTAGCCAATGCCTGCCACATGCTGCTAAAGCCGCTGCTTACACCACCAGGTGTGCCATTCTGGGAGCGAGACGGTTTCACACCCAAATGAAACGTTTCAAAATGTTGGCATGTCTGAATGTACGGGAAGCTGTCTTTTTTTTTTTGTGCTAAACAATTTGTACATGATTGATCTCGTTTGATTTGCTTCCATATGTTTCATCTCCCTCCAGCTCTTCTTCTCCCTTTTTTCCCTCTGTTCATCACTTTGCCAAACCTGCTACAGGAAACCTTTCTCATGTTGATATTTTGCCCCACAACCGTCTTTTATATCATCAACCGGATCACTCCGTCATGACTGCACAGTCCCCCAGGTTCGCTGCTCTGCACCTGCACACAACATCCTGACTGGCAGGTGCAATGCTGGGATGAAACTGCACGTTGATTAGCATCACATGCAACAGCAGAGGACAGCAGTCGTCTGGAAGCATGCAGCGGTATAGCAGAGTGCACCGATTGGTGGATTGATTAGCACTGTCACCTCACAGAAAGAAGGTTCTGGTTTGAACCTGCTGACTCGCCGGGGTCTTTCTGTGCAGAGTTTCTCCATCTGCCTGCGTGGGTTTTCTCCGGGAGCTCTGGCTTCCTCCCACCTTACAAAAACATGCTTGTTAGGTTATTTAGTAATTCTAAACTAGCAGTAGGTGTGCATGTGGCTACGGATGGTTGTTTGCCCTGTAAAAGAGGAGCCAGTCTGACCCCCGCATCATGACAGCTGGGATGGGTTCCAGCCCCCTGCAGCCCACTACAGGATAAACGTTAATAGATAAGGGAATGGAAAATCGTTGTTCACTAGAGATTAAGTGGGCTACTAAAAACGATGTATAAATACAAAAACACTCATATTTGGATTTGACACCAATAGGCTACGAGACAGAAATCAAACTCTTGGTTGCGTCTGTGGCAGCTCTATTAAATCATCTCTTACAATAGTTTCCAACACGCGAAAGAAACTGCTGATATCCCAAAAGGAAGCGGCTGCAAATGAGGACCAGATATGTCTCGTACGGTGTACAGTAAGTTGCAGGACTTGTGGGAGGGACTACTCAACTCACAGCTTCTTCTGATTGTGACACGTGAAGCTCAGTGAGACAGTGGCCGGGGTATAACTCCAAAGAGGGGTCAGGCTATGTAATGACTGCATTTTTCCAGCATGTAAACTCAGTGTTGAATCCAGTCGAAGGAGGCTTTAGGCAGTTGTGCAAGCCGTTTCTCACTTCTGACTTTTTCCCCACTAGAGAGCTGGAGGACATTTTTGGAAAACCCCCTGACTAACAGCGTCCAGCCAGGATGACTTCCCCCTCCACTGACTTTCCCCAAACTGAGCGCTTCTACACCTCAGCCCGAGCCACATGGAATTCATTTGCACCATCAGACAGTGAAATTCCAGCTGTGGACAGTGACCAAACACATGTTGTCGTGATGAAGGGAATCAACCTCCCATCCAGGAATAAAAACGCAACATTACACGTGCTGTGCTATGCGTCCTGCTTAGAGCTGGAAGGCACGCGTAATGTGGCAGAATCAACAGGTGATCTTGTATCTCTTGTTAGTACCATCCCCGCTGGTAATACTTGCTGCAGCAGAGACACTTTGTTCATCCAGGATTTGGTTTTAACGATTGGCTGGCAAGAGCTCTCATGCTGGTATGCACCTTCTAAATATAACCGCCGCGTGACATTCTGGGTTTAGCCTCTTGTTAGTTGCAGTGACTTTCAAACTTTCAAACGTTTTATGCAAGACTTATTTTAGCAGCAGCTCCACCTGGAGATGCTGTTCAGGAAGCTGCACAACAAATGGTTTCTCACATTTCCCCCACGTAGCATTTCACTTGTTCTGGGTGGGAGTGATCAGACGAATTTTAATGTCTGAATCAGAGATCATACTTAACTTGAAACTGGACTTTTTTGCTTCATAAGAAAGTTTGTTATACATTTTAAATGACTGAAACAAGTTTTTTTGTTTGTTTGTTTTGTGCATGTAGTCCATGTACTACAACTGCAGACTTTCACTTCACTCGAACTGTTGAAGTTATAGCTATCTGCAATAAAATTGGCAAAGGGAAATTGTTCCATTCCAGAAACAACAACTGCTGTTCAGCATGAGCAGCGGTTGCCAAGATCAGGGGGATTTATTTAGCTGCCAAATTCTTCTAGCAACAAGGGAAAGCCAAGCCCTATCAGTTGTTCTCCGAAGAAATCTGTTCAACTAATCCCAACAGTTTAATAAAGTATCGTAAAACTTATAGCTTTCATGCCAAGATTCACGATTTCAGATGAGTGGAGATATTTTCTAGTCGGAAGGATTATTGCTCTTGATAAACATGCAATTCACACGCCTGGGGGGGAAAAAATAAAAATGGATGCAATACATACAATATGAAAGAATGTAGCTGCGTAGATGTGAAAGAAAAAATATCTTTTTTTATGAGAAGTGAAATAGCCAGGAAAAAAAATCCTGAGGTGATTCCATTCATTCTTTTCATGGTGGATGAATAAACAAGGGACTGATAACGTAGCTAATGTCTTCAGTATGCAACTGCAGCACAGAGTCTAAGACATTAAACACTGACATGTTTGCACATTATAAGACACACTGGCAGATCTGTTAAATATTCTTAAATACAGCCCGACAGGTTCACTGCAGCGACCAAGTGCAGCCTCCCAAGTTGCTTTAGACGACATACCTGAATGCATAGTTATGTGATCTTGCATGAATGCATGACCCAACTGCAAAACAGCATCTGTAAAAATTAGAAATACACCATGCCCCTTCGTTAAAATGACACAAAATAAGTCAAAAGTTACCGGTAAACGTCCAAGCCCTTGTGTAAATTCCCATTAATCCTCTCATTGAAAGCCAGTGATCAATACTGTTCTCTGCTCTGGGTTTACAGAAACTGGATGTGGGGAGAAGTGCACATGTTTCTCTACTGAATGAAAGCCTGCCCTTTCTAGGAGCTCCCTCTGTCTCCTGTGTTTCTGTCCTTCTTCCTCCCCACCGCCCCCCTCTCTCTCCGGACTTTTACTGGCCCACAGCCACCCTCAATTACCATGGGTGGAAAGAGAAGCAGATAAGGGGAGCATGAAATAGGGAAGCAGACAGCCCATCTATGACAGTCTTAAAGGAAAATAATAGTAATGAGCACGATCCCCTTCCAAGTGTTGAGGGTTTGGACCGCGAGTGGGTTGCTCGGGGCACAACCAGAGAACATGGAGTTTTCTGGATGCAAGACAAGTAAAGGATCAGCATAAAACTTCAGCTAAACTAAGGCACACATGCTGTTTCCTTTGCAGGATCTGAAGTGCTCAGCAGAGCGTTACACTACTCACTGTATGAATTCCTCCTCAGCCATTTCCCTTCATCACTCAAAGGGACAGCCGATTATGTCTGCAATGAACAAGGTGTGAAAAGTTACCACAATACTTGTTCTACGTGCACAGCTGGAAGTCATATGAAATGCAGACCTGAAGCAGCTATCTGTGGAGCAGGCAGATTTTCAGTTTGATCCCCTCTAACAAGTTTTATCATGTTTGTACTCAGGGACCGCCTGCTCTGCATCAACTAACAGCAGCTTCAGTGTTTCCAGGCTCGCTTGAAGGCTCCTGAGAGACCTGACAGCGTAACGAGACCTTTAATCTACAATCAATTACTGAACTTTAAAACAAAAACAAGGATATACAGGAGCAGTTTTATGTACAGTTTTGGCTCATGATGCTAATATTGAGCTGTACAGCAGAAGAGATACTGTTACAGTATGAGTCAGGCATGTGTTAAGGTTTTTGATAGAATAGATGGTTGACCAAAGCCTTACATACCCCAGCTCAAATCCCTATAATATATAGCTTATGTATAGAACACTTAAACAGCTTCAACAGTAAAATATTTTCAGTTCCCAATCTCAAATTGAGTCACTATTTACTGCTGAATGAGTTATGATTGCAATATTAGTGTGGCTGTATTATTATGAACCAGAGTGACATATTCTAAATTGCTGCCAAAGAAATCCTCATATCTGGATATTATTGCAAGCTGTCATCAGCGAAGATCAGATATCTGCTACGTAATTCCAACCAAACATTTCCCACTGCTGCAGCCTCACAATAAAAGCATTTAATCAACAAAACCAGAGTTGACTTTTTTTTCACTGCGTTTAAAAAATACAATGTGTTTGTCAGTGAGCTTAGCACTTACTGCTACCAGTGATCTAAAATGTGTTCTTAAAACAAGACAGCGGGGATTTTTGACAGAGGATCCATTTGATCCCTGATGGAACAAGGAGGAGCAGCCACAGTGAGCTATTAGATGAAGCGCTGCGGGTGGCAAGGCCTCTCAGTTTGGTAACCAGCTGTTTTTACTGTGTGCTGTTGTTCATAGACTGAAGTCGTGTGGAGGATAAAATCAGTTAATGGTTACTCACATAATGATGGGAAAGAGCCCAGTTATTGCCTGACTTCTTTATCAAATCAACAAAAAGTTACGTTGCTGCCCCTAGATTAGGGTAATATTAAACTATGATCTGTTACCATCAGTGACGACAGACGTCACAGAATCAAGTAAATCACATTAATCATCTTGTGACAATACATTGTTCTGCTGGGAAACTTCTGGATCTGGCATTCATGTGAATGCTACTTAGACATGTACCACCCACCTAGACCAGACCAGGCTCCCCCGCTTCATAGCAGTGACACTCCTTGATGGCAGCAGCCATCCCCAGCAGGATGCAGCCTGACACAGGCACCCACACAAAAATGATTTAGATAAATTCAAAAAGCCTGGCCTCCAAATTCCCTACATCCGAAACTGATCAAGGATCCGTGGGATGCAATAGAACAAGCCTGATCAGCAGAGGTCCCTCTTCTCAACCCACAAGACGCAAAGGGACACCACAACCACATACCACAGGACACCCTCAGGAGGCCCATCTCCATTCTCCGATGAGCAGAATGAACATGGGCCCAGAGCTGTTTTGGAGGCTTACACAATATTAGGAAGGTGATCATAATGTTATGCAGAACAGTGTATAACTGCAATACTCTGATGTATATATTACTCTACTTGTTGTCTGATGTATTTGCCATGTAAAATGTCTTTGCACTTTAATTACTTAAAAATAAAATCTGAATACTTCTTCAGTTGCTATATGTCTGTATATTTAAGTAAAACAAGCTAACAGGCTCGTGCACTCATGTCTCATCTCCTCATGGACAGTTAGTCTCGCTGTGCTGAGAGCACCAGCGCTTTCCCAACGACGGCCTTGTTGACCCTGAGCCTCAGCACACTCTGGTGGATCACACGTGCAAATACTGAGCTGGTGTCTGGAGCCTGGGAGTGGCCGACCTGCCGGTGAGACTAGACTTTCCAGCGCTGAGTAATCCTCCGTCTCCGTAGACCCTGGTCTCTGGTTTATAACCAACAGGAGGTGCACATGAAGGCGACCGCAGGGCAGAAAGTCTGTGTTTACGCGTGCAACATGCGCAGACATTGATCAGTGTGGTCAAGTGGTCAGATCCGATATGATTAAAGTAACCTGCAAAAATTATAATGTAGGTAAACAGGTTTGTAGTTGAGTGAAGTTTGTTTGAAATGTGTGGCAACAGGTGGAATGATGTGCTTACATAACTTAAGCATTTTGAAAGTAATTAAAGGGACGCTTTAGCAGAACAAGACAGCTTTAATTATTAAATGCAATTTGATCCTAACAAGGCCTTGAGCCCTGTTTAATATGCCCAAAACAGTTGTGGTTTTAAAAAATGTTCTCTCTCACAGCCACTTCCTGACTCTGTAATGCAGCAGTTCTCCCACATCTCTTCTTTACTGCAGATTAAAAAGCAATGCATCAGATCTTTTCTCTTCTGTTTTATCATCTCCCACCCATCATGGTGGGAACTGTTAATTTGTGCTTTCAAAAAAGTTTATTTATTCTTTCACTGTGTGTGTGTCTGTGTGCGTGTGTGAACTCGTGTCTTTTTGGCCTGCATGGCATTGAAATGTATGTAAAATGTTTACGAGTCCGCACTAACAATCAAACTCCTGTTTATAGATTTGCTGCGAAGAGGCTTGAATGTTGCCAGAGATCCAGTTTTTTCGACAACAAGTTTGGAAAAGACTGATCAAAGATGCTCGAAAATCGTTAAAAACCTGTTTTCTATTTGGCTGCTCACAAGTGCGAGTGGTTCCCATCATATCGACCCACAACCTCTGAGAAAATGAATAAAGTCCTTTTAAGAGATTCTTGTATCGCCCTCTTTTTCCATCGTGACTATCAGAGGACTTTGCCTTTTTTCTTTTGCATCAGACTCAACTTCTTTAACACTTTTACTGAGTAAAAAGAAACGAATCGGTTTGAAGTTAAAAGAAATATGCAACCGGTTTGCACAAATGAAAAAAAATAAATAAATTGCACGCACAAATCAAACCAGAAAAAGTTTATGTCCTGCCCATCCAGGCATTATGTTTAAACGTGTGCATGTGGTATAAATGCTGAGTCAGTGTAATTGATGAAATGGAGAACTAACAGCACCAGCAGAACTGCTTACTTTCACTTCGACAAAACACAAAAACAGGTTTGGCTTATGCCCTACATCAGCTACGATTTTCAGCGTCTGGCAGTTGCTCTGAAACTTTTAAATAACTGCCCAAGGACAACATAAGACCTCTCTGTAATAACCTCTGATTTGGTGCCATTACTTTGAAGCTCAACTGTACTGGGTCGTTATAATCAACTCACATGCATTAAGCCGTATTTATCATGATCACTTGACTGGTTTGCCTCAGAGATAAATAGTGAGCATGTCTGAAGCGAACGCTTGAGCCCAGATAGAAAATTCAGAGAATAATCGTAGATTAGTAATAGTTTCCATGACAGATGTGGCCAGAGCATCCTTTGATGGAACAAAACAGAGCAGCATGGCACACATGATGCTGCACTCGCAGAAACGGGTGTAGGATGACGACGCACAGAGGACGCCACCCCGAGCCAGGAAAGATGCTGAGGAGAGCCGCATGCTGAGCTCCCTGTGGGTTTCGCCTTTCACAAGTGGCTCCATCAGATTTGAGGTGTGGAAAGCGGTCGTTATTTTTCTAAACTCATTAAGTCTTTTCTGGGCTGCATCATCGATGGAGCCTTTGACGGAGCCTTTCCCTGCA
This sequence comes from Planiliza haematocheilus, assembly GCA_005024645.1. Classification (NCBI taxonomy): domain Eukaryota; kingdom Metazoa; phylum Chordata; class Actinopteri; order Mugiliformes; family Mugilidae; genus Planiliza; species Planiliza haematocheilus. Next base: position 7,462,964 of record SRSE01001339.1, on the reverse strand, counting down.
TGCCTTGATCACAGAAGCAAAAAGGGCAAATGACCCGGACAGGGCGTCGGCCCATTGCAGAGTTAATACAGATAGACAGGCAGGATGCCTCATACCCTTTAAGCAATTTAAAGTCTCCTAACCATTTGACTTGATTTTCATCTGGAGGGTCCATGCAGGCCAGGAATAAAAGGTTGTTGGTCATTAATAGTTTGATTTTCAAACACAAACACAAGATTAGCAAACCTGTCACATGGGGACGTGCAGAGAGTTTTACATTTAGTAAAAAGCCTACAACAGTACTCCACAGCACCCCCATCTCTAAAATATAAAAAGTATTCAGTAAATTCAATATTATATTCCAGCAAGAGCCTGTTGAATGATTTTCAGTTTTCCACTTTAGCCTGACTGTGCTATGGTCTTTGGTTGTTTGGTTGTCTCACAGTAAGAAGGTACAACAGGTACAGGTCCAATCCATGGGCCAACTGGGCCTTTCTGTGTGGAATTTGCATGTTCTCCCTGTGTCTGCGTGGGTTCTCTTCGGCTACTCCAGCTTCCTCTCACCGTCCAAAGACATGCTCATTAGGTTAATTGGTGATTCTAAACTGGCTGTAGGTGTGAGTGTGAATGGTTGTCTGTCTCTCTGTGTTGGACCTGAGATAGACTGGCGACCTGTCCAGGGTGTACCCCCTTCCTCTCGCCCGATAACAGCTGTCCCTTCTCAGGACAAGTAGTTACAGAAGATGAAAGAATAGTCATGGTTAACTCTATGGGCACTTCCTGTTTTACTTCTAAGCTCTGTTTTTTCAGGATTTCCTCACCTTCCCTTTGCAGCTGCTGCTCCTGATTGTTAGCCCCGCCCTGATGTGTTGCACCTGAGTCTCGTTGTTCCACATGTATTTAGCCTCTGTGCTCCCTTCCTTCTTTACCAGTTTGCCTCTGGTCACCTTGACAGAAACACACCAGCCTCTTTCATGTGTACTTAGTTGTTTTGATATGCTCCTTATGATTGTTAGATTTTGTCTTTTGTCTGTTTCTACCCTGTCTGTGTCTTCCTCTACCATTTCCTTTGTTTCACTCGTTTTTTTTTTTTTTGTTTCCTGCTTCAATGTTTGTGTTAAAGCTCCCTTTTAGTTTTGGCAAGCTGCCTTTGGGTCCCCTCCTCTACTTTCAACACTTAAAAACAGAGACCTCCAGCTAATGTGTTGGTTTTTCACTGACAAAAAACAAAAACAAATGAAAAATGTGACTTTTGTGTGTTTTCACACTGAAGGGATTCAATTCTGATAATACTGCGGTGATTCTGGGCTCTCATTGGCACAGAGAAAAATTTACGCAGCGTTTTACAGCCAGTGCAGTGCCAGTGAATAAATGATGTGGAATTTGGTTGCTACACTGAAGTCACTTTGCAGTCTAGTGCTGTTTCCTGGCCTGGGTGTCTCCCACATTTTGATTCTGAAGAACTTCTGCTTTTTACAAAAACAACTCTGAGCTCTTCCCAGTTAATGAATTCCATTGTTTCCTTCACTGAAGGTTCATATCTTATACAGAATATCAGAAACTGTTGTGGTGTAGTCAGATAATTTGTGCTTCAACTATTTTATATATGTATGTATAGATGTGTTCTGAAATGTGACTATAAAGTTGCACTAGAATGACACACTTTTTTAAAAGTCAATATCATTTTTGGATTTTTATTATAAAGAACAGATCCTTAATGACAACTTAGAATTGGTTTTAAATTAAAAAAAAAGTTTCAATGCAGACGGCCCTTTTTATACAATATATTTTGTTATTTGGTATCTCTGGTTGCTGAAGTTCAGTTCAGATTCAGTTTGTGTATTTACATGAGAACTCTCCGTTTAATTGAACAGATGTATATTAACAAAACAATCTTTTACGCTTCAGATCATTTTCACGGTCCAGAGACTCTTTTTAAGGGCGATTTCTCAACCTCCGCGGTGGCGGCGGAGGTGTGCCGCTTGTGGAGTTGAGCTGAGCACACCCGGAGGTGACACAGACACCTGGAGGCCCTCTGAGACCTGGGTGGCCCCTGAGTCCAGGTCGGCCTACGTGTCCCCTCTGGCCCTGCTTCCCGGGCTGGCCGTTGAAGGCCCTGCCAGGACGTCCACGCTGACCTGTGATTGAGGCAGAAATGTTGTTTAGTCTTCAGGCCTCGCAGTCTGCTCAGTTAGCTGAGTAAAGCTGTTTTCACAGATTCCAAGAACAGAGTATTTCCAGAGAAAAATAATTTCTTTTTTTGGCAAATAATGAACTCCTCTTACAGTAAACCTCCCTCCCCCTTGCCTTGGGATTTAAAGCCCAGACTCATGTAAATTCAGTTTGTAAAATAATGTACAGACCAAATCATCCAAAAAACATGATGTGTGTGTTCAAACACGACATTACCATTAGGTCCCTGATCGCCAGTGTAGCCAGGTAGACCATAACCCTTGGCTCCTTTATCACCTTTGTCTCCTCTGTCACCTGCAAGCCAGACGCAAACAAAAACACATGAAATGCCAAAATGACAGCAAACGGACTGATAAGCTGTTCCCGCAGTCGTTCACGTTGATGAAAGACCGTAAGCTATGTGTGGATGAAGTCATGGTTAAGAACATGTTTAAAACACCTTGTAAATATTCTTCGCTTTCACTGACCTGGCACTGGAATGTAGTACGAGTGTGACATCATGCACAGGCCTCAAACCATAAAGTAGAGCTGAGAATCTACACGATAACTTTCAAGGTTTACAATATTTGACTCAGCGGTTTCATGTAGCGTGGTTCCTGATGGAAGCTAGTCACATGTTTTGTTTTGTTTTTTCAGTGGTGGAAAGTCATTTCACTACTCTGTATTTCAGAGGGGAGACCATGTACTTTTACTCCACGTCATTTACTCTACTTTTAAGATTGACTGATTATGGTGACTCATTTCTTTAGTGATGAAGATTTTACACAGACACAAGAAAGCTAGAATGCTAGTCACTAACAAAAGGGTGACTAGCCAGGAGGAAGACGTCAGAAGTGCAGACGGAGGCTGAGATTTCTGTGCTTGTCCAGACACTGAGAGAATGAGGAAATGCATTTTGGAGCAATCACAGATGCAACATCTGTGATTGCTCTACTTCATTGTGAACATGTTGTTGTACATCAAACAGGCAGAACATTATGACCACCTTCCTAATATTGTGTAGCGCTCCCTTGTTCCTAAAAAACAGTTGTGACTCATTAGAAAATGGACATGGTCCTTCTGAGGGTGTCCTGTGGTGTCTGCCAACAGAATACTGCTAGTAGGGGCCTTTGGGTGATGTGGGTTGAGGGGAGAGGCCTCTGTGGATCATCCCACAGATACTTGATCGGTTTGTGATCTAGTGAATTTGGAGGCCAGGTCAACACCTTGTGCTGTTTTTCATGTTTTTTTTTTTTTTTTTAAGTTTGTATGTGTCAGGCTGCATCCAAAAACAGAAAATTGTTTTGTCACAAGATGGTTTTAATGTCACACCTGATTATATTAAGTCTGGGGATGTTCATGTCACACTATGATGTGGATCAGGAAGGTTTTGGGAACTTGGGATCCAATGAAGTCCAAACTTCAAAACCAGCTTCCCGTACACTTTCGTACACTTTGTATACAGATAAGTATAAATAATAGTTTAAGATTTCACCTTAAGCATACAGGCTAATAACTCCTAATGACACTTCCATAACATTATCTCAGTTAAAAAGGCCATAGAAGAGCTATATTAATGATGCATAAAATCTGTGTGGGGTATTTGTAGTGAAAAAGGTCTTAAAGTGTCCTGTACTTCTGTACGCTACATAACAGCAGATGGACAGCTAGCAGTAGGAACTGCTGGTGTCCTAAACAGACCTAAAAGCCAGCTGTACTAAACTTATGTCCCATGTTAACTGCATTATGTCATAACAGTGGTGGTGTGCGTTTGTTGTTCTGCTCCTTGGTGGCCAGAAAAAAATCATCAGGATTTGATATCTTTTTTTTTTTTTCCAGCACCTGTTCTCCCTAAAACAAGCCTCGGTGAGTTATAGCTCGGGGTTTTAATAACACTCCATTCATAATCTGTCAGTCTTGTATTTCGCACCTGGTTCTCCTTTTCGGCCCAGATCTCCAGCTTCTCCGTAGAATCCCGGTAGGCCCACTTCTCCATCACCACCATCATTACCAGGGTCCCCCTGACAACATCATCAACAGGAAAATACACCGTTAATCTTTCGCGTGTTTTCAGCACAAACCATGCAAGGCTTTGTTTCTTCTTAGATTCTCTTTTCAAATCGTGGAAGCTCCATTCACTTCAGACCAGCTCTGCACAAAACGCCTGAGAAGATTTATTCAGCTGGCCATTCAATACTCTGATGGGAAAACACAGTGCAGTGCTGGTGCATCTCTTGTTCTGGCTTTAATTGACAACATCAGGCTTACAGACCATAATCTAATATCGTGGAATATTATATGCATATATAGTTTTGGCTTTAAGAACATTTATCAGGCTGAATGTCTTTGTGATTAGAAGTTGTGGAACATGAATTGATTCTACACTGTGTAATAATGTGGAAAAGGCTTCTCAATCCAAGGACAGCGTTGATACTCTCCAAAAACCATTCAACACAGACCAAGTGTCTAGTCTGTGACTCCTTATTTGTCCTCATGGAGACGTGGAAAATCGTAATGTTTTCATTCCAAGCTTTTCTGCCAAATACTTCAGCTCTCTTAGTCCAGTCCAGACCCTCGCAATGTGTTTGCATTTTACTCAGCCAGGGAGAAAAAAAAAAATTAACAATGTATGGAGAATGTACTGCACGCCGAGGGTACGTCTCAGTTAAAGGTCTGCGAGAGGTGAGGTTACACCTAAAGGAATGGTTTCGCGAGCGTGCCGTCTGATAAACACTGAGCAACGAGCGCCCAAACTGTAAAACTCACAGGAGGTCCGGGGGGTCCTTTCTGTCCAGGGGGACCAGGGGCGCCCATGGGAACATCCCCATAGAGAGGACAGACGGCCGCACACGTCCTCTTCACTGAGTTGGCAAAGGCAGACATCTGCTCCAGGACCACTTTCTTACAAACCTCGATCACGTGTTGAGCGGGGAGGGTCGGCCCCTGCGTAACAAATCATTACCACATCCATCACTGGAAGTGACCCAACTGTGGGACATGTTATATGGAATATTACAGGACAGGGCATGCTGAAGCAATGGCAGCCTCTCTAAGCAAATGCAGCGGACAAAGCCAGCAGTCTTTCCTGAGGCTCATTATGGATTTATAGCCGCACTAAATGAAACTCTTGCTGTGAGTCACTACTAACTACAGACTAATGAGAAGCTGTTTAAATGTGTTCTTGACACCAAAGTTGTTAGCAAACACTGTGTGCGTCAGTCAATTTAGCTACTAGAGCAAATGATTACTCTGCTGTTTCTGCGCCATTATTTGCAGACAGATCAAGTGCCAGTTATAGTAGAGACTTAAGAGCATGGCATTACATTTCTGTTAAAGAGCTGAACACACAAAGTCTCCTACTCTGTACTGTAAATACTGTAATGTTTGTAGTTTCGGCCAAAAAACGGACTCAAGAGGCTTTGATTTTACTTACTGGTGGACCTTGGGGCCCCTGAAAGCCATCTGGTCCTCCTTCACCTCGAACCCCCTTGACTCCGACGGGACCTGATCGTCCAGGTGGGCCTGCAGGGCCACGCTTCCCCCGTCCTCCCTGAGGACCCTGCTCACCCCTGTCTCCAACCTACAGAGCATGTTAAAAACATCAGCAGGACGCAATTCAGGACAGAGCGAGTGTGTCCATCAGAATGCAACATGTAATCATTTTTGCATGGACATAAACTTTATGGGAAGAAGTAACTGCCTAAAATGTATTTGATGTTGCACTGATAGGAGTAAACATGCAAAATACAAGTAAATAAGAACAGAATGAAATGACAAAAACCAAAACCGGCCAAAACTGCTATAGAAACAGATTATCTGAATGTATAAAAACCTGGAAACTGTGATGACAGAGAACGCTTGAGAAATGTGCAAGATTCATTCTGGTGCAGTAGTGGGCGTTACTGCTCTTATCGCATCTGCAGATGCTCTAGATATGTTTGGAATGTGATTTGATGGATTCATATTAAACTGTTCAGAGAATGTGACAAATGCAGGATTTTCCAACCGATGTAGCGGCAGTAATATCAGAGCATTAGGGAAACACCGCACCTGCTTGCCTGCACTAGTGACCCGACCAGTCGCGGCCAACATGTTATGATTTATCCTGAAATTAAATCGGGAGGATTGGACCATATGCACTCCGTAAAGTGAAATGGGCTGTGCCGAGATTTTGAAATGGTGGAAATGTTATTGAATCTACCAACTAAATCACATCTCACCTTTCCTTTTGGGCCCTTAACTCCTTTTCCTCCCTTTAAAAAAAGAAAAGAAAAAGAAAGCACACTGGCGTTAGGTAAAACAAGTGAAGAGGTCATAATGGTGAGCAGAGAGCGTGAAATGTTTATGGCAGTACCTGTGCACCTTGAACTCCTTTGATCCCCTGGATTCCTGTGTCACCCTGTACAAGGCAAATGAAGATACTGCTGAGAAGCTTCACAACAAATAAATCAAAAGCAACTGACCTCCAGGGAATCATTTGAATCTGCAGCAATACCAAACGTTATGCTTTCACCTCAATGTTTGACTGTCTGACAAACAACATTACACTTTTGATTCTCTCTCACGTCTCGTTTAGTGTTCCCTTTGGCTCCAGCGAGCAGTTGTTTTCTGTTTTCTGTAACTATACACTCCTTGCTCAGGCACGAAGAGCAAACACTTAGCAGCTCACTGGAGAAAATGTTCCAATTCAGCAGCTCAAGTGGCAGAAACTTCCCCCGAGGACTTACTAGTAAACAATGGTAATTCTAAAATAGAGACCTTACATCTGTCAGAGAAACAAGACTCCAAAGTGGATTATGTTCCTCGGTTGCTGCTGGATGTGTACATAAGCACATTTTTGCAACCAAGTTCACTCCATCGCATCTGAAGTTTGTTCTTGATTTACGTCCGTGGCCTGCGTTTGACCAGCTTATCCCGGCAACGTTGCTCTCTGCCGGGGATGTTGGATAGTAGGTTTTTTGTCTGACTTTCTTTTTCTTTTCTTTTTTTAACTCACTAGCCAAGGAGCGTGCATTGACATTATTCAAAATGACGTGCAAGCATAACCCATTTACGGGATCGTTAGCGTTTTTACTGCAGGTTATATGTTGATGTCCATACACGTTGCAAAATGTGATTTTCTTATTCTGTTTGTTTATGGTATCTTCAAATCTTGGAGGAGTAAGTCGTGCAGCTAGAGGCACTTAAAAAATGTGGTTCATTTTTATGTTTTTTGTTTTTTTTGCAGTGAGTGTGGAGCCTTGCTGGAAACTATTATAATCACCATGACTCCAAACTGATCCTTCACTTTACTTCTTACACAATTTTCAGAGCCACCTTTCAAGCCCAACTGGTTCTCTAATGCTTTAATAACAGTATTACTTCAAGGACTCGCGTTCAGCAGACATTTCCGTACACTGCAGCTGATCTGTGTGGGACTGTCTGGCCAAACCTGACGGAGTACAGGATGACAAATCAAGTCTGATGTCACACTTATCAATTCCCTTAAATCAGAGCTGCGGCAGCTTTCTGGTCCAGACGTGGTTTGTTTTTATCTGATTTGTTTGTTCTAGAGGACGCCGCAGAAACATAAACAGCTGAGTTTGTGGTTTCTGTAGGAATATCTGTCTTTTTCATTGGCGTAGGACGTACTGTATACGTCAAGAACATGTCCTGAGGGGGAGTCGAGCACTCAGTGTGACCTCCTGACCAGATGGGGAGCATAAGACACGCTGAGCCAACATGCCCTGAAGGGCGGCCCCTAATCTAACTTATTGAACTGTTTCCTCTGTGTCTTAATGGTCGTTCATTACGACTCTGATTGGTGAAATTGTGGTCATCAAACCTTATCAAACTTAAAGGCTGTTTCTCCTTGGCCCATTTGTTACTATTGAAACACAAGGTTTCTATCCAAATCAGGAAAAGTCTTGGTTTGGAAAGAGAGCACATTTGCCAATCTTAAATTCTATGTGGTCCATTGACCCAGCAGATCTTTCCTGAACAGCCGCAGTAATTGTGCCATTATATAGTAATTTTGCCTTCATTTTATATCTCTAATGGGTAATGGATGATGATGTATTACCTTGCTTCCTGCTTTTCCAGACACACCCACATGTCCCTGTAAAGAGAGGACATGGTTTAATAGCCTGAAGAAAATGAACTAGTGTTTGGAAGAGTGAAGGAAATTCATCTGGAGTACTTACTGTAGGTCCAGGTGGGCCAATAAATCCAGGTCTTCCTGGCTTCCCTGCAGAACCCTTGTAACCTCTTAAGCCCTTGAGAATAACACATTTATCAAATCAACCAGAGGGACTGCGTTACTCTTTGTTGTCCCCCCCATTATGATGGCAAACTACTTTACAAATAATACGTATGATGTGCTTGTCTTCCATGATTGAAACCCTTGAAAATGTGACTTACAGTTTTGCCTTGGGGACCCATTTCTCCTTCTGGCCCCAGGGTGCCTTTCTCCCCCTGTAAAATACACAAATGGGCCCAGATGAATCTGCCAAAACAACTCCATTTTACTTTTATTTAGAAAAACCGAACAAGATCCTTCAGTTACCTTTACTCCACTTTGTCCAAGTTTTCCACTGAGGCCTTGTGGTCCCTGATAAGCCTGTAAGGGACCAGAGACATTTACAGTAAAGCGATACCAGAGCACCGCTTCCAACTTTCAGCATACAGATGTCATTATCAGCCGAGTATAATACCTCTATTCCCAGATCACCTTCTCTGCCAGAGGAACCTGGATCTCCAATAATGCCCTATGGAGACGCAATCATTATTATAAACCAGACAGTTTATGTTTGAGCGTAAGACTCCAGTGTGAGGTGCTGGATGTGGTGATAGCAAATCACCTTCTGTCCAATGGTGCCAGCTCTGCCCACAGGTCCTTGGATGCCCTAGTTTACACAAGTTCAAGCAGAAAAAGATCACTCATCAAAATTCGAAACAGCTGGTTTTAAATCAGTGTCATTGTGATTATTTGTGACACTTACAGGCTTCCCCTTCTGTCCCGGTGTTCCCCTTTCCCCAGGGTCTCCTACAATACCCTGTCAAATCATCACAAATTAATATTTTACATTATCAGCAACCTCCACTAAGCAACATGGAGGACCGGGCAGCCTTCCTTAAGCGTTCCTTCATATAAAATAGAGGAGGTTATCACTGCCGTTCAGGGTCTTCTCTTAGTGACTCACCAGTTTATGTTGATATAGTTCAGGCCGTCAGATCTCAGCCAAAATCCAGCCACACGAACTAATATTGTTTATGGAGACGGCACATAAGCCAGAAGCGTAGTTCTATTCCAGTGTTTTACCACATTAAAAATGATTCATCGGCTCTTCACGCTCTCATGGGGGAAATTTGAATGTGGACAAAGAACTAAGAGTGTCTTATTATGGAATATGGAACAGGGAATCCCACAACAACCTACCTGCTTTCCTCTGGGCCCGGCTCGGCCTGCCACACCAGCAGTCCCCTTTTCACCCTAAAAATAAAATAGGAAATGATGGGTTTATATGGTTTTAAATGGAATACCATATGGAGGAGGAATGGAGGAAACATGGATACCTTAACTCCTTGAAACCCGGGAATCCCTTCATATCCTTTGTCTCCTTTAGCGCCCTTCAAGGAGGCCAACATGTTAGTAATACAGTAGCTGCATAATGACTTTCAAAAGGTCCGGAAGGTTTGCTTACAACTTCGCCTAGTTTCCCGGTCTCTCCAATGTCTCCGGGTGGCCCCCGAACTCCCTGTAATTACAGTCAAAATGTCAACAGTAAATCCAGTGAGTTGTCTATACAGCTCCACAACAACACACTTGTCGCGTAAACAGGTCCAATTTAAAGCCTGAACCCAGCACAGGAGCTTACCTTGAAGCCCGCTGCCCCTTTTAATCCTTTCAACCCTTTAGGGCCTCGGTCTCCCTGGTAACACAACATCTCATTAATACACAATTGAAACACTTCATGGTGAAGAAAAAAGATAAATCTGAGTGATGAATTACCACTTGTCCCCAGGGTCCTCTCAACCCTTTCTCGCCTTTGATCCCCTCCTCGCCCTGAGGATGTGAGATTTCATTAATGCATCTGGAAAACAAGTCAAACTGAAGTTTAACACCAACAGGAACACACAGTGCCAGAGCTCACCTTTGGGCCTGGCTCGCCAGTGTTGCCATAGTCTCCAGTGTTTCCCCGGATCCCCTGCAAGACAAGTTGGATTAATACTTTAACCAGACTTGTTTCACTGCAGAGACATTATACAGTTCAGACATGGTGAAAATAGTTTCTTGTTTAAGCACAACATATGTTAACTACCCTGCAGTCACTGTTGCATGGAACAAAGTCAAAGAAACCCTTAAAAGAAATATTTCATCAATTTTCTCTCTCTGTACTCTTGTGCCTTAATAAATGGGAACTTAGCTTAGCTTAGCATTAAGACTAGAAGCACACAGCTGACCTGGGCGATTATAACAACACCTCTGAAACTCATTTAGCAAGTTGCATCTTGTTTCTTTATGCCGTACAAAATGTTACAACATTAAAAGTTTGTAATGACAACACTGCATGAAGTAACTGCACCAGTGCCAGATACGGTCCCCCAGAAGACCATAATTTGTAATTTATTTTTCACATTATTTTAGTTTCTTGTACAAAATGAACAAATTTATTTCATTTATTAGACCGCAGAGCCTCAGTTCAACTTTTTTCCTCCCATTTTTCTGGGCTTCATTCTGCTTTATTGGCCAAGCAAAGCGAATTGGTGTAAATTATTATTGGTGCAGCAGGGGAACAATACTTAGCAGAGTGTCAGTGGCACAATTTATCAGTAGACATCACATAGTACTCAATAAATAACCGATTCCCCGAGTGGATACGTAAGTGCTGTGCTAAGTTACCTTTAGACAAAGGATGGACCTTAGACAATTGTGGTTACAATAGTTCAAGTCTTTGCAGCAAATTAGCTAAGTTAGGTAGCGAGCTATAGCTAATGCTAAGCTAAGGAGCTTTAACTTAACATGTACCTGAAATACTTTAAATTAAAAACTGACAAAAATTAGAGAACTTGTTTCCCAAAATGTCATTTTAGACATTCGAAATGAAGCAAATTTCCAGAACAAAACCAAAAAGGGTAATTCACAATTTGTGATAACAGTGCTAAGCTGAACATTTTCCTGGCTCTAGCTTCATATTTACCAGTCTCGCCTAGAAAAAAGCCCTCAAACTGTTAAGCTTTTCCTTTGACCTATGATGTGAAATAAATCATGAGGATAGTTGACTATAAAACGTGAACATGCTATAAATTTCAATCGCACTTGTATTCGTCACATTGGTGGAAAATATACGCAAGTGGGATTTATAAAACACGGATCAGTGTTGTTTGCACAGATGCAGACTTCCACAGTAGTACAAGGAAAAGTGTTTTCCGCTTGGCCGCGTTTCACTGAGTCAACAAACGCACCGAACAAGACCGGGATGCCGTCGTGTTGTCAGTTTATTTTTTGACCATCTCACCTAAAACAGTCTTTAAGCTGAGTCAGCTAAGCGGAGGTTAACCTCAGAGATGGCCGCCAGCACGGCGAGAGTCACGACCGTGAACTTTACAACATTTCTGAGGCGGTATAGCTCAGACGAGTAAAGGACCACACACAACCTGTGATGGACAGTTCATATATCTGTGCCAGGAAATGCCCTCCTAGGATGCCAGCAGGGAAGGAGATAAACAAGTTGGGGCTCTGCAATTCACAAGCTGGCAGAGAGTCAAAACTCCAAGCAGAGTTACACAAGACAGATGTTTACTCTCGGATGAGCAACAGCTGCAGCTCAAGACATGAATATGTACTGTAGCATGTACAGCTCTGGAAATGTGCTCGGTGTGTACATCAGCCTTCAGGCTTACACGTGTTTGCTCAGGGAGCATGGGGGATTTCTTTGAGTGCAAAGGGCACATTAAATGCCAAACCATCACACATGTATTAAAAAAATTAATAAATCAAAAATCCTCCTCCTTTAAACACATGTTCTCCTGGCTGTTTTTAAAAGACTCACAGGTCTGTGCCAGCAACAGTGACTGCAAAGCATCAAAGAGATTAACAAGTCATAAATTTAAAGTGGAAATAATCACGTCGGCAGCTCTCTGAAGGATAGAAATGTGAGAGTGTTTGTTCATTCACCGATGCATGTGTAACCGGCTCGCCTCATGATAATAATAATGTTGTTTTCCTGGAGTAAATGAATTTGAAAATAAAAACATTTAATACCCAAAACTAATTTCACACAATCGTTGAGCAGACTAATGCCACTCATTACTAAACACTCTGAGGGTACGGTTATTGCTCAACTGCCTGATTTTTCCTGTGTGTGGGATTCATTACATTTGGCTCCACTTCGTCCAAATGGAAAAGCAAAACCATTAGAAATCCTGTGATCTTCCGCCAGTTAGAGTTTAATCCTATATTCTAAACCAGCGGGGCCTGTGTTTTAAGACGCAAATGGCTATTTCAGAAGTACAAAAACAAATTTACTGTTGCATCCGCACCGGTTTGTGTTTATCTTGTATTCTTCTTAAATCTTTTACAAAGCGGACGTGAGTTCACAGACTATGAAAGGAGGCCCTGTGTTTACTATCGCCGAGCGCTTCTGCCTCCAGATCTGTTTCCATCCTGTCGTGTCTCAGTTGTGCACCTCCTGCCATTTTCCACAGCTTCGTCGTTGTCTCGCAAATGAAAGTTTTACAATGTCACTCACCCACGAGTCGGCTTAACTCTTTATTGTGCAGCAAGAGGAAGCGGATGTAGCTCATGCTGAGAATACATTAAGTAAACACTAATCATACAGCCAGCCTGGCATAAGTTCAGATAATACATTGCATATTATTTACCCAGTTCCCTTGCCTTCCCTGGTCTCCGTCTTTCCCGGGAAGACCTCTGTGACCCTGCAGTGGAATAAAAAAAGAAAAAAACATGTCAAGACATATTCAGCTTGTCTTTTCAGTATGCTCATCCAGTTCTGTCTGCAGCTACGTTCACCTTTGGCCCTGGAGGTCCTTGAATGCCAGGTTGTCCGTGCATACACTTGCAGGACGCTTTTCCGGCTGTAAGGCCAATCTCTGCGTACCCTCCACACTGACACAGACAGACAGATAACAGAGGGATTTTTTTGAAACGCCACATACATCTCTAATGGAGAGAGGACAGAAATGTTTGTTCATAGATGACACACCACGCTGGAGAGCTCACAGCAGCCCTCTGAGTAAGCCTGCTCGGGGTCACATGACACTTTCATTTGCTGGAGGTCCACCTAGACAGAAACAGGAGTGAATATTGTGAATAATTAATGCATCTGAAATCAAAAGAATATATAATAAATCAAGCTGTCAACATACAGAAACGGAGCGATCTCTTGCTGCCCTTTTCACAATGGAGGTGTAGCCTTGACGGATGACAGGCTGCGGCTCCTCAATGGACTCCACTTTGACCTCTTCGCAGTCCACCAGCAGCTTCACCTGACTGCCCTTCACACTCAGCGCCAATTTGTGCCACTCTCCATCAAACAGCTTTTCTACACCGTGGAAGGTCCTCAGCATCTGGCTCCCACGGGGACTGGTGTAGAAGAAGTCTAAAGAGCGCGTATCGCCCTGGAAACGCAGGCCCACCTGCTCTCGTCCCACCGGGTCACTGACCTGCCACAGGTTCCAGGACGTCTTGGCAGCATCCTTGGTCACCTTAAACGTTGCGATGACCGAGTAGTCGGAGGGAAGTCCATCTGGGTACACATCACTGAAGCACAAGAGTGCGGTTTAGAGAGCTGGATAACTCTAAGCAGAGGCTGCTCTTTTTTTCACAAAGCAACAATTAAGAGCTTTTGTGGGAACATAAGGCTTTCATTTTATAAGAAGTAAAAACAGAGCCTCTTGAATTGTGTGCTTACAGTAAAAATCCGCATTAGCATTTGAGCGTAGGAAAACAGTTCTGAGCCCACAATTTGTTTCTGTGACATTTGAATTCAATACTTAGCAGAAAATCAAATATGAACAAAGCACTAAACTAAAAGGGATTGCTGCATTTTTTATTTTTTTTTGTCAGGGAAAGACAAATGGAAAACAAGACTGAGCACAGTCTACGGCAATGCTATCAGCGCTGCTCGGTTAATCAGCATGATACATGCTTACAATGCTGTTGTTTTTGCTGGTGTGAGATTTCAAATTCTTGCATGTTCCACATATTAGCCTGGTAATACGATACAGCAGACAGCTTTGAGATATTTCCCTGAGGACATGTGGACAGGCTAGGTAGCTAGCATGGTGCTCGTCCATGAGACTGTTGTGGAAACTTAAGTCTTCAGCTTCCTTCAGTACAGAGATAGATTATCTATTCCAAATAACGGGGCACAATGATAAGAAACACATGATTTTCATGTGTATTTAAAATCATAAAGACTGACAACATCGACGCCAAGGTTAGCTCGCTTGGTAGCTAATTTTTGCCTGTACTGCAGGTATGCATAATTCACTATGAATACGACTGTGGTATTATCGTTATAAATAAAGTGCTTCAACCTCTCAGCTCGCTGCAGTGATGTACAGGTGTACTCCAGGACCTTGTGACATCATCACTGGACGGTGCTGCAGGTGCGACGCGGCCTTTCAGACTGGTGTTAAGTTGCTTTTTAAAGAGTAATTTAACACCACCCCTGAAAGTCTTTTTCACCTCTGACAGTGTAGTGGGCCTTAGGGGCGTGACTGGATATGTTGAGAAGTTGCACCTGTCTGTACACCTGACAACAATGCTACTTCTACAACACTGCAGCCAGGGGAGAAATTAAACCATAAGAACAAACCCAAAGACTTTTTGTTAGTTCATAACATAAGTGACCTTTATTTTTACCGATTTACTGAAATTAGCTGCACTCAAGCATGAGAACTGTACCTCATAGTCCTCTTTAGATGGATGGAGGGGTTGACCCGGTATGCCACTGACTCAGGTTGGGAGCCGTCCACTCTCCTCACTCCTCGCGACTCAGGCACACGAAACTCCTCCAGCAGATCAAAACCTCACGGCACAAACACTGAGCTTAGCTTGACGTCACACCAATTACGAATCAAAGGCGCTGGAGTACTTCTAAATCCTATGTCATCACCGATGTGAGCTGCATTACTCAGTATCATTAATGCCATGTCACACAATGAGGTCATTTATTTTCTTTCATGGGTGGACTGAGCTACTGAATGCTAAACACTGGAGGGTTTGTCCTGCAGATTGAATGAGATCAGCATAGCTGTGGTGTTTCCTGTGGGGTTCAAATGTGTGGATAAAAGATGACGAAGGATTCAGATAATGTGACCTAAAAATGATGAATGAGTTAGCAACAGTATGTTTAAAAAAAACAACATTACAGCTAAAACTACTGCTGCCCAAGTTAAACTAGCCAGTTTGTTCTGACAGCCTTAACTACTGTCTGTGGGACACAAGAGGTAGAAATAAACATTGTGTTAACTGGTGCATTTATGGTGACTCAGCTGAAAACAGTTTAACCCCAAAACGACCTCCTGACCTCTTGGTGTGCACACTGGCACTGAGAGCAGGAAATACGATACTATCAGCTGCTGTGTGAGCAAAAAAGAAAAAGAAAACCTCAGATAACTATGATCTGATAAACACTGACATCTGCTGGTCATACTGAATTGTTAAACCTGGAAAGACTTGAGTCATGCCAGATAATTAATATTCGGCAAGAAAATCGGTTTCAGAGATTAAAAATGTCTATAACAGTTGGATTTTGACTAAGACTGTAGCCTAAACCCAACCCCACACTATCATACAACTTCAAAGCGCAGTTGTGCTGCGTAACAGTAATTTTATGCATTGAAAAGTACGCTCTAGTCATCTAACGAGTATTAAAGAAAGCAAACTTACTTGGCAACTTTTCACATTGGGCCAATCCCAAGATCAAAAAGAGTCCTGCATACACCAGCATTTCTTTATGGACTGGCATTTTCGATGTTTTGAAGTATGGGGCTATAAGTGCCTGCAGTACAGAAGTTAAATAAATCAGTTCTTCAAAGAGATTCAAGATTAGGAGGTACACTTGTCTCAGAAATATAGAACATAATCACTCAAAGTTGTTTCAAAACTACACGTCCATGCATTAATGTTAAACATGCAGATGGAGTGGAGTAAAGAAAAATCAAGAAACGGGGAATGAACATTTTTACCCAAATTGAAATTGATAGTGCATTACTTTTTATTTTAATTATGGATATTTTCCTTTTTCTGATGCAATTTGACCAATAAGACTTACAAGCATATTATTTGATACGATTATATTCAATATCAAAAGCTGAATCTTCAGCTTTGCATATGCTCTCAAAATTAAAAATTCTCAAATTTAACAAACAATCCCTATTTATGTTATATTTCACTGCTTTTTAAAATGTATTTTAAAAAATAAACAGAAAATAGAGAGAATACTGGATTTACTCACATATTCCTGAACGTCTCCGGGCTCCTGCTGATGGATCTTTTCCAGTTTCTTGTGTGAGGATATATCCCGCTCTAGTGTGCCATCCCGGACCCAGTGTTTGAGCTGAACAGGAGGACCATTCAAACGAGGAGCTCTGGGTCTCAGAGGAGCCTGACCCCTGAGCACCACTCCACCTTTGGTCCCCAGGGGATCTTTCTCTTCTCATAGGCCAGCCAGACCCACAATCACTAGAGTATGCATTTATCCATATATTTATCCATCTATGTGATGCCTACATCTTGATAAATGCAGGAATTTTATGCAGGTTCAAGCTATTAAAAGGATTAATGGTGAAGTTGATGCATAAGCCTATGTTTCAGTTAACCAAAGCAATGTTCAGTGCTACTCTCAGAATCCTTTTTTTTAATGTGTTTTACTAAGTGGAGCTTTTGAACACCCTAACCCTATTTAAACGTCTTTCAACAACACAGATTAATTTGACTTTTGTAGCAACGTATTGTTTTTTAAAACGGTGACATTTCTGTAACGTATAGCGCTTCAACGTCTGCAGTCTCACTGGAAGAAAGATGTAGTATGTCACAGCTAAACACAAGATGCTCTGCAAACATTCCACACAGACCAGACCACGCCTTCAATCTGACCCACCACACTGCGTCCAGCACGGAGGCTGTAGGGAAAAAGACAGTAGAGTATCATAATACGGCTGGAGTAGATAAATGCTGCAGCAAGAATGGAAAATGTGTCTGATTTAATTGTCATTTGATCTGTTTTGCACTTTTTTTGTAACGTGCACACAGCACTTGAGCACAGTTTAGTTTAGCAGAATACGTGAAAGATTTTAGACGTCTACACGTTTGCAGGCATCTGCGTGGCTCATTGAAGAAATTTGCAAGCAACAGTAGCATGTTGTAAAGTATGTTGATAATATCATTTTTTTTTGTAGCATTTATCTAGTTATCTCAAATTATGTTTGTCATATTCAGGATCATCTTCCAAGTATTTGTTAATTAGCAATAAAGATAATGTAACTTTATGCTATTTAAGTTTTTTTTTAATAGGATGGTTCAAATGTGGACCTGATGATGGCGCTGTACGAAAAGTTCAGAGTGAACCACAGAAGATTTTTATTTTCTCTGCCAAGACAAATAATTCACATCAGTTCAAGTTTTGACCTTGTGATAGTGGGACAAGAAAAGTTGGAGGATTAAGATTAATCTTCAAGGGGTAATTAATTAGATTTCATGGCAATCAGCCCAACATTTGTTGAGACAACTCAGACCAAAAGACACAGCCATCCCGAGCTGCTGGTACGGCTGACCGGAGCGAGCGAAGCAGACACAATTCAGTGGTCCACACCAGTTTCTGGTGGCTTTCTGCAAGCAGGTTTATTACAAAGTAATGTTACAGTAACAATTTCAGCTCTACCGAAATTAAACATACATCGACATGGATGCACAGAGAATGTCTACGTGGAGTGGCACCTCTCCGAGGTCAATGCACACGTTGCTGTGAAGTGGTCAGACAAAAGAGGGGCTGCAGCTGCTGACAAACGAACAGGACTTGAAAGCGTCAGGATTATTTCTGCTACTTGATTTAAATAGGGGGTTTTCAAAGGTTTCTGCAGTGCGTAAATGGGGTTTATTGTAGTATATTGCATTGCCCTTTAAATGCATGTTGGCAGTATAACATAGCACTTAAATAGATAATTGCAGTGCCTCCACTGGTACCATGAAGCACCATCTACTCCAAACATCAGCAGACATAAATTACAGTACATTCAGTAACTCTCAGAGCGCTATCCTGCATTTTGCCCTTCATTAGTGTGTAGAAATGTTAGTCAACCGTTCAACATGGTCATTCCCCGATTTGCTAGTGTTCATCAAACCTCTACAGGATTTGCATAAATAAAATTAAAATACAATAAAAACAATTTGACATTTTTCACAAAAAAATAAAATACATTAAAAACAAATGCACAAGGCCGTCAACATTCCATTCTCACATAATATTAAATCATATTGCCTCTGAAAAGAATATTTTACATCTTCGCAACGATTTAAATAACACTCAACACATTTGCAGTCTTTTAAGTTAGACGTCTCCAGTGTCCACTCATGTGTTTAGGGTGCAACTCGCTCCTGGGTTGTTGGTTTTCAAGGCCACTGACTATCGCTTGGATCCCTTGGCCAGTTTGCTCGTGGGCGTGGTTCTCTTTTGAGGAGTGGGGATCTTGGAGGGCTTTCCTCCGTGCTGGCGGGACGCGGAGCGCGGCGTCGCCCTGGCGGAGTCGCAAACTGTCTCGGACGCGTCGGAGCACACGGACTGGATGTCCGAGATGTCGAAGTCAGAGGCGTCGCTTCCTCTGCGGCTGCTACCTCTGCTCCCGGCTTTACTCCCCGGTCGGCTGGAATTTTTTCTCGACTCTAGAGAAAAGAAAAAAAATCAAGGACGATGATTAATGCTTTATGGGGCAAGGAACCATTGCTGGTAACTTCGGCACGCCTCTCAGTGAGGTTTAGAAGGAAGTGTTTTTCATCCAGCCCATCAGAAAAGACCAAGGCAACAGTTTTAGGTCAAATCAGGGTTGAATTTGGTCTGCAAGGTCCACTTCAGCATGAACGCTGAGCATAACTGCTTTATTAGGCACCACCAAGAAGTGTCCTAAGTGTCTGAATCATCACTTATGTTCTACATGTTTACATTTGTTTACCAAGATTCATTAATCTTGATTATCTCTATATCTAATATTTCACAAAAGTCTTGTTGTGACCTACAAGATCACTCAGAAATGCAGAATTTCCACATATTTCAATGAGTGCCGTATAAAGGGTTAAGAAGGAGCACATCTGAGTCTGTGTCTTATCACCTGCTGTTGCCAGTAGCAACTGCTGTCACCATGACAGACCAGTGACAGAGCAAATACTGACAAGCGTCTTCATATTCACATCTGAACTGAAGCTAAACTTATAACTGAAATGTTATCATTTCAGGTGGATAAAGTAAAAAGTTCATGCAGGCAATGAGCACCGTTCAGATAAGGATTCACTCTTATACTCACCACCTATTGTCTGGGCCCGAGCTTTAAGAACGGCAGCGTTGATCAAGGTTCCCTCTTCGCCGGACTGAAATCCTTTGCCGGACAAATACCCAGGTAGACGCAATTTGCTGCCTTGGACAGAACTCTGTAAAACCAAGAACTTTAATTGCTTTCATTCAATAACAATAATGATAATAGGTGGCAGCTGTCTGTAGAGTACAAGGACGTTATTATAAAGTATATAACGAGTTAGAGCAGAAAGCATAATCAGTATTAGAGTTTTTTGTTTTTTTTTAATGAAAAACCCAACCATTGAAGCATGTTTTTTACAAGCAATTAGTTATGAATTAATGTAGAGTTAATTAGTGATTGAACAGTCACACATGCACAGGTTAAATATATGAGTGTAATGGGATTAAAATCAGGCAGATTGTTTTTGTCAAGCAAGAATGTACCAAGAAACATTAAGCCCGCTATTTAAAGAAATATACAGACCCAGCTGAAATCTGCTTATGTCCAAAAATATAAGAGAGCTTTTATTTTATTGCAGAATCAAATTAGAAATGAGCCAAATCAGAACTATGCATTAATAAATGTACTTTTTGCTTAGCCTTGCTGTGTGTCACTTTTATCTCACTGCAGATTTCAGTGGGGTCACGTATGCGAAGCGTTCCTGGCCGTTTGCTGTTTATGACTATACCTCTGAGGATGAACCTTGGCTCCCGAAGGAGTCTGACGATTTAAGAGGAGTGGAGGGTTTGCTGTTTGTAAGCCATGGCTTATCATAATTGCGGGTTATGTGTTGGGGAGTCTGAGGAACAATCGTAAATAAAATAAAATAAAATAAATAATCATGGTTGTTTCACAAATCAAAAACTACAAGGAAGACTAGATGGACAAATCCTAAATAAATAAATAAATAAACATGTCAGAATGATCAAATAATGCAAAACGGATCATTGAAGTGAGGATAAATCAAGAGGGAAACTGTGATGGAGAATGACCGGTGCGACAGGAGACGAGGCGATGGCACAAAAACAGACGGAGCCCCTCACCTTCGGCGTGCTGGTCACTGGTTGGTGGGACGGGACAGGACAGCTCTGGCTGGAGGTGGACCTGTTGGGGGAGGCCCCCCTGGAGGACGGCCGAGACCTCCGGCCTCTGTAGCGGAAGCTCGCCATCACCTGCGTGGTTCCCTCCGGGAGGATGAACTTCTCCCGCAGCTCCACATTGGTCCTGCCTTTAGCTGAGAAGCAAAACTCTGGATGAGCCACGCGGCATAAACGCGCCTACGATACGGGGTTTTGTGCGGATGAATGTGATGAAGATGATGCTGATGATTTAACACTTTATTTTCCACTTCGTAATAATTTCCCAAAAAGTCCACGTTGAACTGTTTTCTTTACTGTGGATGAATTCCTCATTTTAAGAGGAATTAATAAATAGAAAATGTGCTGTATAATTAGCACCAAAAGCAATTTCCAATCTTTTAAATTAATTATTAAGAAATTATTAGGGAAGAACATCCTAATAATAAAATAAAGTGTTACTATGTCGTGGACTGTCTTCTCTCCAAAAAGCACAGTGTTACAAAAAGGGCCATGCAGTTTCTTTACCATACTGTCCAACAGAAGTCCTATTACTGCTGCGACAGTACTGGAAAAACGTATTTGTTTTGCAGGTAGCATTTTATTTACCGTGTTTACAAAATTAAATATATATATTGTTGTGCCTAAGGACTCCTAAAACTAAAAAACTGCCCAAATTATAAGAATCAGAAACCCAAGAAAACAGAAACTACACAGAATAAACCAAACTGTTATGTTAAAAACAAACAGGCCTGCATGCAGTTTTAATCACTAAGCCACACTATTAAAGTAAACTGTGCAACAATCTTCCAGTTTTATTCTGTGTGTTATTTAAGATAATGATAGATTTCACCATTTATATTAAAGATATTCAGATTTCAAATGCGCCGCTGAATTTTACCAAACCTGAAAGCTGCAAAAGAAGCTTGTGACATGCCGAGACGGTTAAAAAAAAGAGACGACTCGCGGCGTCTCATCCCGAGAACAGTGCCTCGGAGAAAGTGACAGCGGGTGACGTGACTCACGCAAAAGACAACTGCATGCATGAAAAACCAGCCGCAGCTGAATGGCAGTTGATTGCGAGTGGGGCTGGTTTCCGAGGACGATGAGCAGCTACTGCACACGCACACACACACACACACAAACCGGGACCAACACAAGCAGCACGCACGCTCGGATGTGCAGACACACATACCACTGGTGGGTTCATGGAGCAAGGTGAGAAAGTGTGAGATTTGCCAACCTATAGGAGACTGAGTAATTGAAGAGTTTGATTCCGAGCGCAACATTTTGCTCCCGTGGTGATGAACTAGAAGAAATGATACCACGTCGAGCAGGAAGAAGGTTTAGCAGGAAAAACAGAAATTGATCATTAATACAAAGGAGAAGCAGGAAAAAAAGCAGAGTAATAAAGCTTTTGCACCAGATGAGGGCACAGATCGGATATCTTCATACGAATGTAGTCGGCCAGCTGCTAATCAACGTTAGTCTGGTAGAAAATACATTTGATTTAAGTTCTGCTTATCCCACTTTTTGGCATCAAGACAGAATAAGAAGAATAGAAGAAGTAAGTTAATACTGATGTGAATTCAATACATTATATAATAACAAGACGGAAAAAGAAAAGAAAAAATGTGTCTCAGCTGGTAATTTCTCTTATACACCGGTCAGGCATAACATTATGATCTCCCTTGTGTCTCCAAAACAGTTCTGACTCATCAGAGAATGGACATGGGTCTTCTGAGGGTGTCTTGTGGGTTGAAGGGAGGGACCTCTGTGGATCATCCCACAAATAATTGATCGGTTAGGGATCTAGTGAATTTTTTTTTAGTTTGTGTGCGTGTTCGTGTGTCTGTGTCAGGCTGCATCCTGGGGATGACTGCTGCCATCAAGGAGTGTCATTGCTATGGGGTGGGGGGGCCTGGTCTGGTCTAGATGGGTGGTACATGTCTAAGTAACATCCACACGAATACCAGCTCCAAAAGTTTCCCAGCAGAACATTGCATTAGATGGTCAATGTTATTTACTTCTCCTGTCAGTGGTTTTAATGCTGTGGCTGATCGGTGTAAATGTCCATTCGCTAAACCCTGTGTGAACTGTAGCTGACCTCTTACAGCTTCACAATCATAACAAAACATGACAGGCCTGGTAAGGAGATTTACATGGGGCAGAACTAAACGACATATTTGACAGTGTATGTATGGAGATTACCGTAATGCTAGCAGCTGACCATCTATACTGTAGTGTCACTTTGAGAGTCAGAGTTCAAAATGAGAATCTAACTGTATTTCTTTGTTTTTTACCACATGACAATACAATACACAACAACAATAACTTCTTATTATTTTCTTAAACTTTCTTCAGTTTTCATTCCGTCGGCCCTGCTTTGCGTCTTCTCCCGACTAAACCTCTGAACTCACCTCGACAGGGGTCATTCTTCACCAAAAACTCATCCAGGGCCATCCAGCCTCCTCCCACCCGCACCATCACAGTGCTGCGCAGAATCCGCACAAGACGAAGCTGCTGAGAGTCTCCAAACTACGGCGGGGGTGAAGGAAAACAGACAGGAGACGTGTGAAACCGCTGGCCTTCTCATGAGCTCGCTCTTCTTCAGCTGCAGACTAAGAGCTGTGCAACACTGGAAACCAGACTGGCTCGGAGTAAATCAATTTACCATCGTATTGTGGTGATATTAGACGACTTCAATCACAAATATTCTGCTACGTGACCACTTCGGGTTTCCTCTGTTGCACAGGTTTTACACAAACACAATAACGCCAATTTACACAAATTACACAAAGGTCAATCCAACTGGTTTTCTTGTATTAGTGGAGTGTGCGATTTACTTGTACATACAGCAGAATACATAGAATCACTGGATGTCAAGTCTGACTGATTAATTGTTAAGTCAAAATTATTGAATTATTGTGAATTACAGCCAATAATCAACAACAAGGAAATGACAGAATGCCACTGCACTATTGCAGTGGCATTTTTGTGAAGTTTAGTGGAAGGTTTTTAACAATCTGCAGATTTTTAAATATATTCTTGCATGTCCTGCTTATTTTTTACTCAGAAACAGCTGAATTAGCTCCGAAGCTAACAGCCAGGCCCTACATTCATGTCTGTGGCTGTTAATATTAAACTGAATTTGAGCTGCTGTGTGCAGTTGCAAAGTTGTGCAGTAAATACAGCACAAATAGCTGTACAAACTTGACCGGACAATGTCTTATTTCAGCAGTGTGTAGCTTCAGTTTGTTGCCGGTGGTGGAGCCTGTGAAAAAAAACATACCTGAAGGCACATGATTATACCACCAGGGGGCGCCGGTGTACGTATAATAATCTGCCTTCATATCACCAGCAACACATGCCAAACATGAGAAGCAGGTCATGGATGTGAATGGCGCAAGCTTTATGAGGTGACACGAGGCAGGCGTCAGCCAGTTGGATGTGACCGTGAGGATAAGCACAAAAACACACAATGTGCACAATCACAGCCGCATGCTTTCCGCCCAAAACAGAATTCACGCCACGGTCAAGCGGAACAGACATCAATCTCCCGCAGTCCAGCACTTTGTTGCACTTTCTACATCTACGACTCAGGATGCATTGACACGGATGCAGATCCAATGCAGCAAATGGAGGAATGGTTCCGATCACTTTCCGTCTAATCCACCACAGTGTGACACGCAGACATGACCAAACACTGATGACCCTCCACTGAGTGCCTATCATCTCATGGTATCGTTTAAAGCCGGTATTAAATAATCTTATATGGTACTCTAGAATGATTTAATGCCACTGGTGATTTTAGTGATCAAATACATTTAAGGTGATGATGATCTGGAGGAATAAAGAGGCACAAGAAATAGCTTAAGAATAACTATTTACCAGAATACAGCTTTCCAAAACTGCAACGTGTAGGTGGGGGGTAAGATTTTGATTTTCCCTGTTTGCTATTGTCTCATCGCCGATTAAGGAGTCATGTAAGCAGTGAACCAGACCAAACTGTCAAAAGAATTATTTCAATTCATTGTTGTGTGATATACAGTACAAACTATTTCACATACCACCACTAAAGCCCCCTGTCCCCGTCTTCTCTAACACCTCAGACCACATGCAGCTTATCAGGACATATCAGCAGGTAAAATGAAAAGCAGCGTATTCACTGGAATCATCAAAGTTGCCCAACTTTGAAGTTAAATTAAGTGTCAGTTACATAAAAGTGTGTCAGCCAATGTCGAGGAAAGTCATTCCCATGATACTGAAGCACCAAAGGCAAGCACACAGAAAGCATTATTAAAAGCCCAGCGGATGATTCTGTGCCAGTAAAATATGGGCTGAAATGGTTTTTCGCACGCCAATATTGTATTTTCTGAAACTCAAAAGCAGATATTAAAACATTCTCTACTCTGGATTTGCACACAGATTGTCTTACTTTACGACAAAACCTAAATAAATTGAAAAAAGGATGGCGTAAAAAGCTTTTTAAAGCAAATTTCTCACCGGCTAACGTAAATTGTTGGACATAAAACACTTGTTACTACTTCTGAGTTCCAGCCTGGAGACATCGCCCAGTGAATCTGGGCAGGAAGTGTTAACTGGACAGCAAACTAAATATACATTTAAAGAAAAAAAAAAAGCTTGGAAAGGCACAGAACAGAGGGATTAGAAACAGAGGAGGATGTTCATATGTACCTGGTTTCCAAGGTAGAACTGGTGATGTGAAGAACAATGAAAAATAAACAAAAGTTAGCATTTTATTGACACTTTTTTTTTTCAGCACCTTCACCAAGACTATCAACATTTATATTTCATAATCATGCTCACGTTATTATAACGGATTCAAACAGGTGAGGAATCTGCTTACCCGGTATTTGTTGGCACCAATTTGCTCCACCTGGAATCGTTTTGGACACTTGCACTTCGCCACCTGACGTGTAACCTGCAGACAGACAACTTTTTATTGAACCAGGTCCCGGATTGACGATTTAAGCTGCAAGTGCGCAAGAGTTACCTCATCTTCGATTTTATCGGCGTCTGTCAGCGGTTTGTAAGCGTCCTTGTTGGGGTGAAGGGCTGCCACGAACTCGTAGTAGTCAATGTAGCCGTCGCCGTCTCTGTCAAATATGTCCGCCACGGCGCTCATCTCCAGGCGGCTGGTGGGGAATTCTATTGAAGAGGAGGCGGTGTGAGATAAGGAGCCATTTTGCTCGCTGCGTCTCGGCTTTGAGTCCGTGTGTCGGACACTTACTGGAGGAGAGGATGCCCTCGATGAACTCCTGCCGCGTCACCTTCCCGTCTTGATCTTTGTCGATGCGGCGGAAGAAGTCCATGACGCGGGACTTTTTGTGGTTCATCCAGCGCATGTAGCGTTTCCGCCACACGTCAAAGTCAAAGTTGGCAAATTCCTTCAGCTGAACAGAGAAAGAGAAAGAACACGTTATATTAAATGAATAACTGCAAAAGAAATGCCTGCAATATTACTGAGATTAACGCTGGATTACCTCCTCCAGTCTGTCCAAAGCATCGTTGAGTTTCCTCCTTCTGTCCAAAGCCAGCAGCCACACGTGCTGCCACTTGGTCACCAGCAGGTTAACACGTGGGTTCTTGGTTTCAATGGAAGCTTGTGTCGTTGACGTATACATGGTTTGTGTGGGAGAGCGCTTTCCTGTGAGGGAAAGAGACAAAAACCCTTCAGAGTGACCGTGTTTTCTCGCCCTGTAATCAGGAACAGATTCACAATGACATCATTCCAGGTGTGAAAAATGGCAGAGATGAGGATGTTGCGACCCCCCCTGCGGTGACTCAACACTTGGCCAGATGGCTCAGGTCACGCTCTGTGAGGGATATTCGCGGGATACATACTTCCGGCTCTTCCTTTGTCCAGCACGGGGATCTGCGACTGGATTTGGGGCTCAGCAGCCTTCCTCTTGTGTGTCTTGGTGATTTTGTCAACATCGGGTTGCTTCCTGGTCATTTCCTCCATAAACGCCTGCAGGGAAAAGCAACAACTGTTATCGGAAAAACCAAGCACGTGGTACAAAGCTGATATTATTTAAGAGTAAAATTTCTTCACCTGGTGTTCCGCTATGAGGCTTTTGACCTCCTCGATTTCCTGAGGCAGTGACTCCTTGTCCTTGTCGTTGAGGTTGGTCTCGGCCCACTGTAGCCAGGTGAGCAGATTCTCCAGCAGGTCGTGAATGGCTAACAGCTCAGTGAGGGCCGTGGCCAGTCGCTGCTGGTGCTGCCTGGCCCAAGCCTGCACCTGTAACAGCAGCATGACTCGCATTAGTAATAGCTTACAGCAGTTTTGTTGCAAACTTTAATCCACACAAAGTGCGAAGGAGGGTTCAACGATCTTTAAAAAATCTTCTTCATTGTAGGTTGAAGCCTGAAATCAAATGTAAAATATTGTCATGCCTGCAGGTATGTGTGCAGCTGTGTACTGACCTCTTCAAACCTGGCTTTAATGATGGTGTTCCAGTGCTTGATGGTTGTGATGGAGTCTGGATGGCAGATGCTAAGAATGGCCTCCCCCATACCGGTTGCTTTATTCAGAGCCACTCGCTTTTCCTCCAGCTTTTTCATGAAGTCCTGAAAAAGGCAAACGGAAAACTAAGTTTAAATCTGAATTACATTCAGCGAACATAACCACGCAACGCTCCTCACGCTCGTCTCGATATCAAAGTAAGGCAGAGCTATTTTGATCTGATGAAATCATGGTTAAGAAAGCATCTACAGTATCGTGTTTTTGGCTTAAGAGCCTGACTGTGTAATCTTCTTGTCACCTTGTCAGCTTCAAACTGTTTACTCAGAAGACTTAATCAAAGAAGAATGCAGGCATATTTTCTTACTTCATCAAAATGCATTATTCAAATGAAATCTTAAATAAATCTATTCCAAATATTTGCATTTCTTGCCTTGTGTTGTTCGATAAGAGCACGCAGGGCCTCCTCATCGTCAGGCAGGCTGCCGTGGAAACGCAAACTCTGCTCTGCCTCAGCCAGCCACTCCAGCAGGATGTGTACAGTAGAGTGAAACTCCTCAGCCTGCAGCCGGAGGACACACAGATCAGTCAGGCTCAGACTCAGAGAGTCACTTTACCTTCTATTGCGTGACCGCAGGGACTCCACAGTACCTGGCACAGGGCCTGCTCCAGACGGGCCTGCTTGGACACGGAGAGGTTGCACACCGTCTCCCAGCGAGTGCTCAGCTCCTGCATCTGGACTTTGACCCAAGAGGAGTCGTCGTGACTGCTGTCGATCAGCTCCCTTGCTGAGCGTTTGAGGGCCTGGACGCTTACTGTCCGCTTCCCCAGCTCCTTCTGGAAAACCTGCACGAACGAGAACATAGACTTGCTTTAAAAACTGCAGCCATTTACTGGACTGTGGGTTGACAAATGTTCAAATAAACCGAATAATGACTTTTGAAATGAGCAAACATAACAGCATTGGTTTTTCCTGCCTGGACAGAAAACTTCAAAGTGTAGGGACTCTCAATGACAAAGGCTTTACAATGCTACCCCTATTGATATTTGAGATCACAATCCAACCCGATGCGGTTAAAGTGCAAATTGTTCTCTGTTGTGATAAGAAACAGGCCGTGATAAAAGGAAAAGGTTGATGTCAAGCTTGTCTCTGAGGTGTGGTTTTGACGCTGCCTTGAACATCAGAGGCCAGCTGAGATATCTACAAAGGTGGAACATTCTGGGTTCTTTGGTTTAGCGCTGGTTTCTACCTTGTGGTTGTCTATCAGGTTGAGAACCAGGTCTATGTCTCCGTGCACGGGCTGGTCCTCAGCCAGCTGAGGTTCCACTCGGTACAGCCAGTCAATGAGAGCCTGGAGAGCGTCCGTAAACTGGCCGGAGAACAGCAGAGCCTCCTCCAGTTTGTTTTGTCTGCAGGAAAGAACAAATCAGTCACGGTGAATGAAGAGGTGTTGAAAAGTATTGCAAACAGTGCGGCTGGGGGCTAGCGGGATAAAACCCAGCACTGAAACGTGGAAAGACATGTCCTCACCTTTCTACTGACTTGCCACAAACGGTGTCCCATTTGTCCCGCAGCTCGCTCAGCATGTCGTCCAGCTTCTGGTTGTCGTCCCGAAGGGAGGTCTTGTCTTTCAGGGCGCGCCCGGTCCGAGTGGTGGTGTCGTACACCGAGTGTTTGCTGCCCACGGCTTTCTGAAACTCCTGCATGCAAGAAGAAATGTCACAAAAGACGGGTTTAAATGGATTGCTGCAGATGCACACGGCAACAGTGGATCTTCTCAAGAGATTTTCTTCTTATGGCATGTTCAGTAGAATCCTAATCTGTGTGTGTGTGCGTTTTGTGATTAAGAAGACAGTACTCTGAGACGGAAACAAAACTGTGGGGTCAAACCCCAAGAGTCGCTGCTCCACTGAGATTAACAGTATCCAAAAGCAAGGCCAGCCCTGATACATTTGGACCACGGCAGGATTATGATAGGATTAGCACAATCTCCCCACATTACACTGCAAACACAACAAGAGAGGGGCAAGCGGATGCACCACTAATGCATTCTGTAGATACCGTAATTCCCATAAATAGACTTCACTCGTGGAAATTCCAGCTCTCATACATTGCACGTTTAAATATACGGCGGATTAAATTGCCGGAGCTGTCTAACGAACGCCATTTCGCTGTCGATGCTGTCAAAGGTTCCTGGCTATTACAGCTGCCATATTTTCCCTCCAGTAAACCGTGATGAAACAGCCCTCAGTCACCTTGTGCTGCGCCAGCTGCATCTTGATTTTATCTGGATCGTTGGCAATTTCCACTTCGGAGTCCAGAGCCTTCTCCGATTCATCCAACCACTCCATTAGCTTGTTGAACGTTTCGTGGAACTAATGAAAGATATTAAGACACAAACAGTTTAAAGCTTTTTCATAAGAGTATGATTTCACTTGATTTATCGCAGACTGCTGTTTAATGTTTAGAAGAACAGAAGATTGCAGACAGAATATGAAACAGACTTATTATACTATTTTGAAAGCTCTCCAGTCCTGATTGCAGTGAAAACATGCCTAACTTGATATTAATGTGCACGTAACAGTACCTGTTTCGCCCTCTTTCTGGCATCATCGAGCAGGCGACCTCGCTCCACAGACCTCTGCACCACCTTCTCCCAGCGGCCTTGCACGCTGAGCAGCAGGTTCTTGATGAGGACGACATCCTGTTTCTGGCTGAAGTACTTCAGATGCGTGCCGGTCTTGTCCAGTTCAATAATGTGCTCTCTGTGGGAGTTCACCTCTGTCACAAACATCTGCGCGAACGGAGCCCGGCGCGGGAGGGAGAGAGGTTTAAATCAGGGTATTATAACATCAAAGGGACATTAAAGGCTCTCACTCAACGGCTGATTCCTGTGTTAATTACCAGTGCGCTGAATGAAAAAAACAGATGCCATTAAGTCATCACTGGCCCGAAGGCAAAGCAGAATGGCGAATTAGGAAACTACTGCATCAATTCTGTATATCATACTAATAATTTTTGCAGACATTACCAGAGTAGCTGGATAAAAGCAAAGTTGGATGAAAAGGCTTTAACGTCTCAGTTTTATTCCAGGGAGACGTGAAGCAACTGCACACAGGCCTTTCATTTTGCTCTAGAGGCTGTGCCTAAAAATTACCTTATGCTCATCGATCTGAAACATGATGGTCTCCAGGATGAGCGAAGCGGGGGACACCATGTTCAGCGTCTGCTCCGCTTGGGTCAGCCAGTTGATAAAGTCCTGCAGAGAGTTGTGGAAATCTGTGGCCAGCGTCAAAGCTTCCTCCAGTTTCACCTGCGGAGACAAAGCATGTGGACGTGTAGTGAACCTGTATGGCTTTTATTAGCTACACTGATCCATTCGCTGCTGCTCAAAGACTCTGTTTGCTTGCTACAGTGCAAACTAAAGATGGGGGGAAAAAAACCCAATTAGACTCCAGTTGTGCCAAACATAGCCTCTATTTAAACAGAGGAAGCTGCCATCTCTGGAGTGGGTGATGGTGAGGCAGAAAGGCAATGATGAGGTTTTAATTGAGTAACAGAGACATCCACATTGACTCCATCACTGGAAAACATCCGTTCGCCAAAGCAAAGGCCGATAGCTCACTCTCATCCCAATGCCATGGTAATGACATTATTAATAATCTGTTTTTCTCGTGCATTGTGGGTCATGTCGAGTGTCTACTAAATATGGAACTGCTTAAATGACCAGTAGAGAAAATCAGCTCGAAAGATGTGTTCAACGCACTGGACTACATGAGTAACGCACTGCAGCAGAGATTTTGGCCACCGGGCTGCATTCCTGGGACCACTGCCAAATTTAATAGGAAGCAAAATGTTGAGGCAAAGGTTGAAAGAGCCAATATGGGGAGCTCCATATCTGGAGCGAGAGATCATAAAGGCATCTCTCACTCCAGATATGGAGGAGGAGATGTATCTTTCCGTCACAGAGAATGACGCTGTTTATTTATCGTAGCAACCAAAGTGAGAAAACCGTAAATAAGAATTTTACGGTACAATGTCGTGACTGATGAGTGTTTATTTTGGCCCACACATCCGTTTAGCTCTATTATTTATTTCATGCACTTGTCAGATTTGCGCTGTGGAAACATATGAGGCCGCCGTTGCTCCGCTCGAACCGCTGTGATCTACGGCGTAACCGCATCCCGCGCGTCCTTGCCAGAGCTCCGTCCCTTACACCATTCATTAACAGCGCCGGGATTATGGAGGCTTTCAACTGCAGAGTCATGGCTCAAGCGTGTGTCAGCGATCTCTCGCTTGGATCTAAACCCAGAGTGGTGAATCATTAAGCTGGGAGAAGTGAAACCCATTCAGCGACTCCCCCCTCACCTTTCGTTCGGCGACCTTCGCCTGCACCGTTTCCCATTTATCTTTCAGGTTGCCCAGGTCCTGCTCAGTGTTGCTGTCCGGACCCTCGGGCATTATTGTGAGCAGCTGGTGACCCTTTTTCAGCAGCTCCTGATACAGCTCCTCCTTGGCCTCAAAGGCAGAACACAACTCCTGTACAAAAAAAAAAAAAAACACACAATGACATAAGGAGAGTGATATTTTTCAACGAAATTACTGCTGATGACAGTTTGGGATGGTGCAGCGTTCGATGTGATGACTTTCTCAGTGGTTATTCCAAATCCAGTCCAAAAATGGTGAAAGAATGAGCAGCAAGAGAAACACAGAGGTTTCCCACAAACATTTAAACAGTATAATGTTACTAATTTGATAAAAGTTATTGCTTTCAAGTCATCCCTCTGCTTTTGGTTCCATGAAATGTCGCCACTGGCTCTTCTTTGGGGAGAGCTCGCTGTGAAAGTACCTCCATTACAGAAAAGGAAAACAAAGAAGGAAAGCATTCCTAAATTCATTATAGTCAGACGTGGCTTAATCAATTTGAAACGCTTAAGGAGCTTTTTGTCTTCTCCCGCAAGTAGCGCATTTTGCAGTGTCATTTAATTTTCACACTTCGGATAAAAACACAGAAAAGACACAGTCACCTCCTCGCAAGCCTGCCATCTGTATGCGGCCTTTCATATTGTTAAACACATACCAGATGGGCGTTAAGCTGCTCCCGGGCCGTGTCTGGTAAGCCTCCCGCAGCCTTTGATGCCAACAGCTGACGTTCTGTGTCTTTCAGCCACTGCTGCATATCTTCTATCTCACCATGGAAACCTTGGGCCTACAACACAATACAACCTGAGTCAGGACAAAAGGTGTCACACACACTCATTGTTAGCAACCCACGGCTCGGAGAGGAGGACGTCTGAGTTATTAATTCCGTGGATTCATTTAGCTACGGGAAAAACTGGTCCATAATGAGTAAAGAAAGTGAGTCAAGTTGTTTTTCCTTCAGGTTACATTTTAGCATTAGCTGCTAGCAGAATAAACCTTCCAGAAGTGGTTGTTACTTCTGATGTCAACATCAACAAACTGATGTCAGAAACTCCACAGGATGCAAAACAAATGTGGAAGGGGAAGTGATAGTAATAGACTCCCAGCAGACCTTTACGACTTCTAACATACTTGCTCTCCTTGGAAACCCAGTTGACCGAACAACAACTAACAATAAATGAGCTTTCTTACCAGCTCGCTTTGAAAATATTTCCTTTCATACCTGAAGCAGAGAACTTTCCAGCTGCTGCTTCCTCCGCTCTGTCTTCTCAAGGATGGCCTTCCACCTCTGGTTCAGATTCTCCAGCTTGCTCTGCAGGCTGGAAGCTTCCTCTCCGGCGCTGGATGCCACCAGCTCGTTGCCAGCTTTGTTCACCGTCTCGACCGTTGACTTGTGGGCCAGAACATCTATCTGGAGGACCTGTGGAGACAAAAGCAGCGAGAAATGAGAAGATGCTGCATGGAAGGACATTAGGATAGTTTTTTTTAAAAAAAAGGTTGCCGTACGTGGTGCTTGGCGAGCTCTATCTCGATGGCTTTGGGGTCTCCTCCGGCCTTTCTCTTCTCGTTGAGCAGTTCCTCGGTGTGGCTCATCCAGGACAGCAGCTCGTCGAGTGCGTGCTGGAACTGGCCCAGAGCCAGAAGGCCTCCCTCCAGTTTGTGCTGGATTAATGACAGATTACACCATTATATATTATAGAGGTCAAAAGCACTTGACATGAAAACAACATATTCCGCAGCGTGTTTAGGATGTTGTCTAGTCCATGAGGGGCTGTCGAGGTATATATGTATATGATTCAACAGAATACATCTGCAATTAACTGCAAAAGAGTTTAATTACAAACTGTGCAAACTGTTCTATCTACAAGCAAGGCTACATCTTTATTTTTAGATATAAGTATCTCATTTTGTTACTGTATATAAAATGAATATCAGAGTGATGTTTTTGATCTAGTTTTTCCCTTTCCCCACCTGCCGGCTGATGATCTTCTCATCCAGGCCGTCCCAGAGCATCTTGAGTTCAGACATCGGCTCCTGGATGGCGCTGCGGTCGGCCTCCTCGGTCACCTTCTTCAGCAAGAGGCCTGCCTGGTGGTTCAGACGCTCCATCTCAATCTGTAGCTGGTAAGATTCTCCTTTGAACTCCTACAAAAAAAAACAAAGAAGAAAAAAACAGCATAAGCAGTGGTACACCCAGTCAGTCAACAGAAACACAGAGTCCTATAGACAATAGCAGCTTTGTCTGCGCTGGACAAGATTTGTCTTAGAGTACATCAAAGTCTATAGGGCCGCTTTATGAAGCTGTCTTTAAAGCGCTTTTGTACCTGTACAAAACAGAACCACTGATGCTATTATGAGTCACATGCTCAACGTAAACACAGCCGGTGTTTGATACAGCTGCTCTAAGTTAAAGAGTGCCAGTGCAAGAACAGTTTGCGCAAAAGAGCCAGACCGTACCTTAAGTTCTCCAATCTGCTGCTTGACGGTTTCCAGGTCGGTGCCTACAGGTGACATTGAATCCAGTTTGCCTTCCAGAATGTCCACCCAGTCAAACATGCCCTGCGTACGAGGTGGGAAACCATTGTCAGCGAAAGAAAACAAAGCTTAGAGCAACGGGGAGTTGTGTTTCACGTTTGGTGTCACGTTATGCACTAAATCTTACAGTTACAGTAGGTTTGGGCGGGTGACAAATTGGGCAAACATATACAGAGAAAATGAGACACAAACCTTCACAAATCATACACTAGTGGCTTAAGAAAACCTCCCCACCGCGAAAAGATCTTAAAGGAACTTTACAGCACGTGAGGTAAAGTTTGAGCCAAATATAGCACAACTGTGGTCGGTGTTTATTGTTTCAAAATGAACAGGGCCCTCGTAAAATGTTGTATCACGTGACACAGCAGCTGCTGCTCAGCTTTTTTATCTGAAGGCCATATAAGCTAGCCGTTTCCTTCTTTAAAGCAGTGTTGTAGGTACCTGAAGGCCGTCTTGAAACTGCACAGCGGCCTGCATGGCTTCTTCCAGTCTCTCTACCCTCTCCTTCCAGGTCTTATTGAGATTCTCCCACGCTGAATTCACCTGGAAATATAACATGCACACTTAATTGTAATGCTGGATGATGGCTCTAAAATAGCAGCAAGTGGAATTAGAAGAATTACAAGAACATCTGTCTTTATGAGGATGGTTTTTAATGTGATTTATTACCTCATCGACACTCTTCTTTATCACTGGTTTATCAGGTTCCCCGCAGGCATTCATGAGCTCTGCACCCTGGTTTCGAACCACATCGAGCTCCTCCTGCAGCCCATCAATCTCCTCCTTAAATCCCTGTAGGAATGATAGGCATTTAAAAAAAAAAAAAATAAGAATAAATCCTCCATCTCTCCTGATTCTGTGATTTCATCCGAGGGGTCTGTCTACCTCCACGAATTCCTGCTGCTGCTTGACGACCGAAGGGTCGACTCCGGGCTCCTCCAGCTCCCTCAGCAGGTCCTGGCTGTCCTTGATGGTGGCGATGAGAGCGCAGTGGTCACACCAGAACTTGTCTGCCAGGTCCATCACATCCAGCAGCTTGGCCTCCCGCTCCTCCTGCAAAGCCTGGATGTCGCTCCACAGGAACACCATGTGGTCCAGCTTGTCTTGTACGGCTTGAAGAGAGAAAAGTCATGATTATTATAAATACATGGCAATTCTAAAAGAAACATGTGCACTGACAGGTTTAGAGAAAAAACTTCTTTAACTTTAAATCCAAACTAAATTTAATTTTCTTCAATTAACGACTGAGGAATAATTACACTTGCTCTTATGAACGGTATATTTACCTTTAAGATCTGGCTAGTGTGAGGGAAATTCTTAAATGTCTTTTATTATATTATATATGAAAATTAACATTTGTGGATGCAACATTAGATTGTGTGTATGGTGGAAGCTTGTGGTGTGGTCAGAAGCTCTGCCTTATGATAATCATGCGGTTGCAAGGATATGGATATGTGGTTGTTTGCTTCATTAACATAAGGAACTCACATCAAGGAGTTCAGCCTGAGGAGGTATTTGAAGTACCTTCTCTGTGTCCCTGTGTTCTGGAAATTTGTCAATGTATGTCACACAATGATTGTTAAAGGGAAGGAGAAGTGTTATGTGTGTCATGAGATGTACGTTGAGATGTTAGTAGAGACTGCCTCTCTTCAGTCATCATCTGTCGCTGATGAGTGGCTCTTGCTTGCAAGCAATAAAGGTTTCTAGAAACTAAATGTTGTGTCACAACTTGGTATTTGACCAATTCTCATCTGCACTAGATAAGCAACGGACATGCAGTTGCCATCACATTATTTAGTTATAGTACCCTACAACTGCCAAAAGACTGTTCCGATAAAAAAGCTACTTCTTTATTTAATTTAAGAAAAACAAATTCGGACTGAAGAACTGAAATGAAACAGATACGGTGATGCAGTATGTACCTTTGGCAGATATGTCCTTGTCCGCTCCCTCGGACCGCGCGATCATCTCCTCGCCCCGCTGTTTCAGAGTCTCGTAAGAGGGCTGAAGCTTCTCCAGGTCCACAGAGACGACCTTGTTTTCGGCGATCTGCTCCCTGATCTTGTCCACCTCCACTGAGATGGACGGGGGCTGGCGCAGGCGCTCGGCGATCCGTTCCAGGGATTCCAGCATGGGGTCGATTTTATCGTGGAACTGGAGGGGGAAGAGAGAGCACGCCTCGGTTTGTGTTAATGGTTCATACAGTAGTCATGACAACAATTAAATAATTAGTAACTAAAGGAGATTAATCAATCTTAACAACAACAAAAAAAAAGCTGCTATTTTACATAAAATATTTTAAATGATAAGGCATGACCATACTACAGTACCCAGTACAGTACTGCACCTACAGTATTAACCATGTGGAGCAGATGTCTTAATAATCCCATTTCAATGGGGCAGAAATACGTCTTAAACATTTCCTTGGAAACTTAGCCAACCTGATAAACAACTGCTCCTCACCTGAGTGGATTTGGAGATGGCTTCATCCAAAGTGGCAGCTCTCTGCTTGACATCAGCCTTGAGTTGTGTGTAGAGCTGGTCCGTGACCGTGTACTTCTCTCTGATGGGAACTCCCTCCGCCGGGCTGAGTTCCAGCAGCTGCGGTCCGGTCTTATTCATCTTGTCAATATGAGGCTTGTGCTCAGCAATCAGTTCTCGCATTTGCTGCAGAGGACACGATACTTTCAGTTTGAATTCCCCCTTCAATTGAATCAAAGTTCTGCGCTGAGCCTGTGCTCGTCCTGGTTTCTTACCCTGAGCTCCTCTTGCTGCTGCCTGAGCGTCTCGTACTCGATGGCAGGTGGAGGCAGCTGGCCGAAGGTGCTTATGGTTTCCTGAAGCCACGGACACAGCTCCTCGTAGGTCTCCCAGAACTGAGAGGCCAGAGACTGGGCTCGCTCCAGCTGCAGAGAGCGCTCCGAATTCAGCTGACTCACGACGCCATACTTCTCCAAGAGAGTCTGGGTCTTGGCCTGATTGAAAACCAAGAATGAACTTTTAACATGAGATCATTTTCTTTATGACTATATTTAAATTCTAATATAAATGTTTTTACCTTCAAGATTTCTTTCTCCTCTGGCTTTTTGCTGTTCATGATGGCCTTTCCTGTTTTCACAATCTCATCCACAGCATCTTTGTGCCTCATGATGTCCATGGAGAAAATCTGTAAAACCAGTAGAGTGAGTTGGGGCTTACAAAACAAACCTCTGTGTTTACCGTGCTTTGATTAAATGGTGACCTGCCTCTACCCACACACACATAAACCTGCGCTTACCTTCTGTGCCTGCAGCTGGGCCGTGGTTTGGTCCGGCTCCAGCCTGATGTCACCCATCGACAGCAACTTCTTCTCAGCTTCAGTCAGCCAAGAGAGCTCAGAGTCTGCAGCCTGTTCAAACTGGATGAAAGAAAAGACCAGAGCATTAAACTACAGGAAAGAAAGAATGCAGCATGATAAATAGCTGTGTAATGACTTCTCTGCTTTACCTGCTGTGACTTGAGAATGTCGGCGTTGATCTGGTCGACCTGTTGGGTGATGGTGTCACAGACGGCTCTGTACCGCTCATTATCTTCCGTCACCATCTTGTCCAAACTGTCACGAGTGTGCCAGGGGATCAGATCCAGGAGAGAACTGCTCAGCTCATTCAGCTTGTCCAACACTGGCTTTTGGTCTTTGGTGTCTTTCAGCAAGGCCTAGACAAGATCACACGGCAAGAACAGCTTGATGTAGAGAAATTTCTACGACAGGTATTTACTTCTCCATCTGCACGTGCAAACGCCCGATGCAGAAATCCTCACCTTCTGTCGGCTTTGTGAATGAATGAGCTGCTCGCCCACTGGCTCCTCGCTGGCAAAAGTGTCAATCTCAGCCTC
Organism: Planiliza haematocheilus; assembly: GCA_005024645.1. NCBI lineage: Eukaryota > Metazoa > Chordata > Actinopteri > Mugiliformes > Mugilidae > Planiliza > Planiliza haematocheilus. Next base: position 7,424,902 of record SRSE01001339.1, on the reverse strand, counting down.
CACTTTCTCCAGCCAGGAGCTCAGGTCCTCGTGAGTGTGCTGTAGCTTCGAAGAGAGACTCAAAACCTTCTCCAGTGTCTTCAAAACCCCGTCGCTCATCGAGTTTATCTCGGCGTACTTCGTTTTTATCCCGTCCAGCTTTCCCTGGATGACGACCACCTCGTCACCTGTGAATAGAATGTAAATAATTCGATAAATGATGGGGCATCCTGCACAGATCTGTTAGTTGCTTTCCTGCCAAGAGTCAGATGAGAAGATCTGTTAACATCCTGGAGTCTCCAGTGGTTGTTTGGCAACCGAACAATGGCGAAAGGAAATTAATGTGTTAATTAGTGAGATTTATATGGGCTGGTAGGTGGATTCTGATACGATTACACAGAGCCTGGCTGATGTTTCCTCTGTTTTATGTGCGAAGCTAAGCTAAACTAAGCTTACTGGCTGCTGGTGGTAAATAAATAAAACTTGATTTCAACAACTGGATCAACTGCTACCTACAAAAAACAGAAGAAACCTTGTGTGTGTGTGTTAAATAGACGATAGATGTGTTTGCACTGTTTTCAAAACGGTAATACACATGCCTGTTGTTTGCTTCAGTAGCTCCATCCCATTACAGACGGCTTGTTCAACGTTCTTCTTCCTTAAGTCAATGTCACTTTGCAGTGCCTGAAAAGAAAACCCTCTGAGAGTCACTGAGAGTGACAAGACAATCTCCAGTGTGTAAACAAATGAAAACACACAAATCACTTAAATAAACTGAAACGTGATTGATGCAACTTAAATGAAAGCACAACGAAATGTCTGGCCTGAGGAGGAGGACTGTGTACCCTTTGTTCCGCCAGCTGCTTTTCAAGAACATCTATTTTGTAGTCCTCCACGGACACTTCGCTCAGCTTCGGGTGCACCTCGGCGAGCCAGTTCATGAGAGCCACTTCGTCCTCCCCGAACAGCTGGGCGTTAGCCAGAGCTTGCTGCAGCATCTCGGCTTTCCTCCTGCATCTCTCCTGGAGCTCTATGTAGCTGGCCTGAGCGCCGTCCAGTTTGGACTGGACGAACTCCTTGTCGTCCACTGAGCTCACAGTTTTGAGCATTTGACCAAGGTTGACGGCCTGAAACAGGTCTTTACTGTGATTCATAATCTCCTCCTCTAAGGCCTGACCGCAGGGGGATGGGAAACGGACCAACAGGATGTGACACAAACAGAAAAACACACACGGAAAGCAAAAAGATGAAACTGAAAATTAATGAAAAAGTGGAATGGGAAACTCAAAGCAACTGAACTGGGATGTAACAAATGTGAGAACGTACGGAAAACGCGTAAAAATGACGGCTTTTACCTTATGTTGAGAGATTTGAGCCTCCAGCTTAGACGTCTCGGTGCCAGTCGGCTCAGCGTTGGCTAGGTGTTTCTCCGTGGCTGCAAGCCACTCGCTCAGAGGCTCCAGAGTCTCGTGGAACTGCTGAGTGACCACTAAGATGCTCTCTAGTTGTTTTTGCCTGCCACATTCAAGAAGATATTTATAGCAGTGGATTAGGAACAAAACACAGACGTGGTTTCAAGTGGGCAACCAACTCAGTGTCCATGAAATTGAGGGAATAGCCAGTCGAAATCTATCTACAAAGCTTTTTAAAGCTCACAATTAAATATACTGTATTATATTGTATAAATAAACTATAACTATATAGTAACTTAACCAAACAAAAGTACAAAAATTGCTAAGACAGTGCTAAGACAAAGCTAATGGCAGTTGTTTCATATTTAATTTGCACATTTGGACATTTGCAAATGCCTTATTAGTGATATTTAACCCTACAACATGGCATTCAGTCGTGTGTTTTACATTACATGTGTTTATACAAACCTGTTTTCAGCTTTCTTGAGCAGGGCGTCCCACCTCTGCCCCAGGCACTCAATCTCTTTTACAACCTTCTCCTTATCCACAGACTCCGCCAGTTCCGAGACCTTCCCTCCTTCTTTTTTTATCAGCTCCACTGTCGGCTTTCGGTCATCCAGCAGTCTCTGCAAGAGCTGTCAGAGGCAAACAAAGGAGGAGGAGAGTTATTGGGCGCCTTTGCACGGCTTCGTTTTGAAAAACAGTAAATCTAACCCGCTCAAATTAAGTGTCCATTAAACAGAGAGCTTTGTGTACCACGCTCGTGTTTAACAATGTGAGTCAATTAAATAAGATGGATGGCCAGTGTTGTGTGGATTTTCTAGTGTTAAAGTGTTGGGACTAAAATAGTGGTGCCGTGCTCCTCGTGTGTTTATGTATTTGTCCCACGTGACACTGGCTTACTTTCTGCTCTTGTATCTGGGCCTTCACCACTTTGTACTCTGCAGACGGAGGTTTCTGATTGGCCATGAGCTCCTCTGTGTCAGTCAGCCAGCTGAGAAGGGACTCAAGAGCATCCTGGAACCTCCCACAATGCAACAGGGCTTCATGGAGCTGGGCCGAACGCTCGGCAATCTGTAGATCACGCAAATATAAATGTCACCTGTTTCGATGCTAACTGAAACTATGACAAATAGTATGCACGAATGACTGATTGCACTGCTATTATACTTTCACAAATTCAAAAGCAAACATTAACTAGTCAGACCAGTGCTATACAACAAATAACCTTTTTATTGAGGGTATTCCAGTTCGAGTTGACGCCCTCCAGGTCATCCTCAAGCTTCTTAGTGCTGGTGCCTTTAGCAGCATTCTGGATGAGGCCCTGCCCGACGGAGTTGATGTCTTGAAGCTGTGCTTGCAGTGGGTCAATGTCCTCTTTCTGGAAAGACTAAAGACAAATGGAACAAATCAGAAAGAACATTTTATAAGTGCTCAAATTACATGTCCTCATGTTTATTAGTAAGTTAAAATTTTGTTATTTGGGAATGTTTTTTCACACCGTCTTCCAAATTATTGCCACCCTAATCGACTCGCTAACACTTAAAAACGGTAGAAATAAAAGAATTAGCTGGATGAGTAGATCCAGACTTTATAGGAAAGAAAAAGTCAAAGTGGTGCCAGGAAGTTATTCATTTCCTTTCCATGCCCAGAGACGTGCCACATCATCACCTCAGGTTTAGTGTTAAAAATCCAGCTGACACAAACATCTCTCTAACCAGTCAGCAGCTTCTAGAGAAGCAGATTTAACAGTTAAACCACAGCTGTGCACAATCACGCAGGCTGGATTGCTGAGATAATTCACCTATCATAAAATCAGATACGAAAGAAATACACCAATCTAGCAGCAAAGTGGAAAAAAAAAACTCATATAAAAAGATGCATCATCTAGAGGAACATGTGCTGGGCCGGCTGATGAGGAAAAACTTGGAAACGGAGGGAGAGGCTATTTTTGGGCACCTGTGGGGAGAAATAACCCATAGCGTCCATTTCTGGGCATGCGGCAATGGCATTCAGCAAGGCCTCGATCTCCTGCTCCCCTGCGTGCTGGAATGTCTGCAAACTTTTAGGCAGGCAAGCTTCCAGTGATTGTAGAAACTCCTCCAGCTCCTCCATGTTGTACTTGGACGCTCCTTGTTGCACAGTACATGGGTTCTCTTGCTGGCAGCGCTCCGTGGGTAGTGTTACAGAGTTTCCGTAAGTCTCAGGCTGCGTCACCACCACACTAACCAACTCGCAGTCATCCTGAGGTGACACATCCTCCAACAGCTCAGCAGTGGATAGCTCATCGTAGTCTGTTAAAGTCCTGGAACGCCAGCCGGAGCTGTCATTTTGAGTTCTGGAGGCTGACCCTGAAGACAACCTCCCTGTGGAGTATTTATACTCTCCATTGCTAAGGGTATCCTTTTCATTAAGCATCACCACACCAGATTCTGTCTGCCGGGTATCCTGAACCAAGCTGCTACTGTGGTAAAGGGAGCGGTTGTCCCTCACAGGGGAGAAAGGAAAGTCCTCCTGTCCTGAGCTGAGTGATCGCACTGCTTTCAGGTCCCCGGACATATGCATTGCCTCTGAAGATGACAGGCTCCTCGTTCCGGGGCCTGTTCTTTTGTGGGATCTATGGGCACGTCGCTCCCTCTCCACAGTAGGGCTGTACAGACCTGAGTCCTCTTCAGATGTCAAAGAGCTGGTCATACTCTGTCCCCTCCTGCCGTTGATCAAGCCGGGCCTCTCTGCGCTCCCAGAACACAAAGTTCCACTGCGGCTTGCATACTCGCCCAAATTAGTGGGGGCAAAAGTCCGCCACGACCGCCGATGATGAGGATGGTCCTTCTTCTCTCCTCCCTGCAGACGTGACTTTGGCAGCACCGTATCGGTCACCCTGATTACGTTCCCATTGAGCTTAAGTCCATCAAAGACCACGCGTTCGTCCAGCGCGGCGGGTTTTCTAGTGCGGAGCTCAAAGGAACTAGAAGCAGAGAGAACTCCATTCCCACACAGGCTGCTGAGGTCTAACGTGCGGTGGGTGTAAGGCAAGGTGCCTGTGAAGTGTCGGGAAGAAAGGCTGCCTTTAGAGCCCGAGTCTATCTGCTCATTGAGCCGGACGGTGTCGTAAATGGACCTCTGGGGCACATAGCAGTCATCGATGTTCAGGTCCTCCTCCTCCCCCTTCCCCACACAGGAAGGGTTTTGTCTGAGGCAATCTGGTCTGCTCAGCGGTTTGCCCATGCTAAAAACAATTGTCACCGCTCACGACAAAGAAAAGATTAAGGATGTAGTGAAATCCCCTGAGGTATGGGTTGCCTCAGTGTGCGCGGAGCAATTTGAAAGGGTGCGCAACTTACACGAGAAGCAACAGTGTGCAAAATAATAAAAATGCCTCTCCTCTCTTAAATGAGAAGTGAACACATGAATATTAAACATTTCCTCTTGTTGGAAAAAAATAAAATATACAAGAGATTTAAAAAATACAGACAGAATAAAGCTGATGAAAAACAAATATGTAAAAATATATATATAATAAAGAAGTGCTAGGGCTCAGCTTTATAGTCCATATTTGGAATGGTAATCCTGGTTTTCAATACAGTCTTCTGTCCAACAGAATATTCCTGTCGGCTCTGCTTCACGCATTGCCAAAACTTATCAGTATTCCTCTGATCCAAAGTGCTTCTTTTTCCCTGAAATCCTCGCAGCATCCATGTGAGCAAGGGGCAAAAGCTTCAGTGCAAAGTGAAAATTATCCACAGACAAATCCAGCAGGCTCGACTAGAAACCTCGGGGCAGTTGTGCGCAGAGAGCTGGTACTCCTAGATAAACAAAAAAGACTGCCCTTCCTCTCTCATCGCTCCCGACGCACTGACAGACACCCTCCTGGCAGAGGGTTACATGCCCCGCCCCCGCTCATTATTCAGACAACATCTGCCACAACTCCATTTGTGCTCAGAGCCGCTCCGGCACATGTTGATTGGTGGACATATGACCCCCCCCCCCCCCCCCCCCTCTCCCCATCCCCACCCGCCCTCCCCTTTTCTAATTCCCCCTTATGTCTGCATGGACCATATGACTTCACTTCTAAGCCATCTTCTGCATCCTGACACAGTCACTCTTCTTTTCTCTTTCAGTGAGTGAGGGAATGGGGAGGGGAAGCGGTGCGCACCAGCTTCTCTGATTCAGACACAGGCCAAAAAAGAAAAAAAAAAAATGAAACCAGCAGGCAGCGGCAGCTCTCACTCTCATGACATCACGGCACGCTGAAACAGATACACATTTTTTTCCTTTTTTCCCCTCTTTGTCCTCTCTAGTCTTGTGGACGGTTGCTGTGAACCCTGCAGATATTCTTAATTACCGCGGAATGCTGAGGGAGGCACAGGTCCCAGGTAATTTAACACCGGCGGCTCTGCCAAGTGCATGAAGGGGCTTTTATGTCCAGTGAGATGGATAGGAAAAGAAAGGAATGATAGAGGAGATAATGAAAGGAATTCATTTTTGTTTCCTGGAGTCTGCATCACTGTGGCCGGGTAAGGAAATGAACGACCGCAACTTCTTTGTCCAGTTCTGCTCGCATGAGAGGAGATGGAAAGAGGACGCTGGCAGAGATAAATAAGGAGTTAAGAAAAGGGAGGTCTGGCCACAGAAGTCTGGATACTACTTCAAATGTTCAGCCTTTCGAATGAATGGATTCTTTTCCAGCACTCATGCCGGCTCCCGCCCGTCACAAACTCAACACTTTTCATAAATTGCCACATTTCGTTTAGGCACCGAAGGCTAAAAGTTGAAGAGACCAAAGGCCAAACAGCCGATTAAAGCGCTTTCAACAGCGCCAGTCATCGGGAAAACAATCGGGAACAGAACAGATTTTGTGACACATCAACGCCAAGCAAGAGTTAAATTTAGACAGGGAAGCAAAAGCTTGCGTTATTAAATCCCACCAATCCCACCACCCCATCGTGTTTCTTCTATTTGCAAAACCGTGAGGAGAGATGCCTGGATAACTGATTTAGTTGTGTGGCTGCAATAACATTTTTCCCCCCATATACACTCAGGAATACCTCCATTATGGATTTATGCAGCAATCAGGTATTAGTTAAAAATGTCATCACCACTTTTCAAGGCTCGAGTTGATTAAAGGACAAAAACCGAAAGACAGAAAAACTCATGTTTAAAAATGACATAAATGATTAGTAAATAATGAAACTTCCAGCTGACTCATTTTCTTCCAGCGGACCATGTAACACTTGTTACGATCGCTTCAGTTGTTCTCATGCAAACCAATCATTGACGGATGAGATCAGCAAATCATCAAGACGTCTTAAACAACATCTTATTTGGCGGCTTCTTAAAGGGCTTTTATGGCTTTACTGCATGTCAAGGTGCTGAGTGCACAGAGTATTGTTTTCAAACTGGTCTTCTGTCACGTATTTGACGACTGCTTTCCCGCTAAAGATTTAGGTCAGCGTTGGAAACAGAGACTAGAAACCTTTGATGAGTAGAAATGTCAACATAATCCCCTTACAGCAATACTCTACTTTTACCGGCACCATAGAAGTTTCACGTTTCACTTGAAGGAGAACACGTCACCTCCATGTGTCAGCGAGTTAGCAGCGCTATGTGTTCCCGGTGACACTTCACCTTCAGTGAAACGGAGCAGCTACAGTATGATTCAGAAGATGGAAATTCTTTAGGAATAGAGACGCTGATGTCATGTCTGAGCGTTGCAAAAGGACGCCCACGCCAAACCCCCAGTGGTGTTGAGTCACTTCACCTAGCCTTTAAGTTACACCTCGACGTATACGTACACCAGGGACCTCAGGGCTCCCACGTGAACGACGAGCGTAAACACAGGCATTTCAAAACTTGACCAAAAATGGTAACGGCACGAGAAAGAGATGAATCCAAGCGCTGTCTTTCTTTGTTTATTTCTTTCTCTCTAGCTGCCAATAAGGCCCACTTAGCTAAGGTAAAAATAATCTAATTCACTGACTATAAAACAGAATGTGACTGAATCATTTAATGCTTTTATGCTGCAGCTAAATAAAAACTCAAGATCAAATAGTGATTTGAGATAATTCCCCTCCTGATGCCACGTATTGCTATAAGTGAGTACAAAGAGGATTTTCCGCCGGCAGCAGCTGAGGCCGCGTATGCCCTCTCAACCCAGGGTGTTGACAGGACAAAGACGGGCCAAAGACACGCACCATCACAATGCTACTTAGCAACAATCCGAATCAATCACTTCTTTAATAGTTGGCCCGCGTGGCCTTTAAACCAAACACCAGACAACAAGCCGACACATCTAACCCCAAACCCTTTCTGCCCCGATGATATTTTAATCCACGCATCTCAACAGGAGGCTCAGATCCAGCTCTCCTATAGTACATGAATGCAGCGCCCTGTTAATTGAAAAAAATCCCTTGACCCACATTTAAGGACAGATCTGTGTCATTTGTGTATACACAGCTGTTTACATTGTTTTACTATACTATAAGAAGAAGGGTTTCATAATTTCACCTCTGAATATAGGTTAATCCTCTTTTGAAAACCTCTGCAGGAATTTAGGAGCTTTTAAAACGTTTTGCATCTGTCATGCTAATGGCTAGCCCCTGCTTCACCCCTAACTGATAGACCCCCATGCTTTTATACACAATAGGGAAAGAAAGAAGAACCGACAACAACCATTTAGACAATTAGGAAGCTGCGTGCTATAAAAGCTAAGACTTGTGTCTATTGTGGGATTTATAATTAACAGCTTGAGTGCAGTTTTAGAGCAACACTATCAGAGCTAAGAGATCAGGATGCGGGCTCGGTTTCATTATTGAATCAAGCGACGCCCTGCTGGCCACCACCTGGCTGCGACGGTCCTCCCCTCTTGCCCCGTCATTGCGCATGGACCCCAGCCACTTTTGTTAACAGCAGATGCCCTGAATGCACCAGCAGTCCCCAGAGGATTGCCACGTATGTAGCGAGAGAGAAAGAAAGAGAGCGGGGTCAGTGAAGACCCTGCTGGAAACCTGCCCCTATGAAGCGTTTTGTGGAAAGGCAGCGTCTGAAATGAGATGTTTGCGGGTTTGTTGAGTTTCGGGAGGATGTTAGCAGCTTTTAGGCTGCGTGGTTTATGTAAAACAAGAGCAGCTTTTCCCAGAAACTGCCAGATAAGAAAGCAAAGGGGACACTTAATCCACTGGATTACTGCGACTTTTATGCTTGAATCTTGCACTTTATTATAATTTAGAAGGGAAAAGAACACAGAAATCTGGTTTAAGTGTTGCTAGAGTGTCCAAAGTCATTAATGGGAAGACAAATATTATTATTCCCTCTAATCCCATGTGTAATTATTTGAATATTTCAGTTTAGATGTAGAAAGGCTTTCTTGTTATATTGTAAGTAAATGTTACTCTACTGCCTCTAACCAGTGTTAATATTAAATTCAATTAACTTGGCCCTACAAATACACAAGGTCTGCGTGTTACAACTTCATACATTGTGATTTAAATACATTCATATTTACTATATGCACTAAAACTGTAGTTGCAGCTTATGATCACAGGTTCATAACTGATCTTTGCCACAAACTAAAGGAGAGGTGTAAAGTCCCTTTGGAACAATTATCAGCTCACTACTGTAGCGCCTCATACCCAGGAGAGCCCAGAGCAAACAGGTGTAAATGTAATGAGGAGCAAGCTGTTAACACTGCACCGCCGCGCTGTGCATGTTGATGTGATTTTATAAATGCGCAATCAAACATGTGTTTCGCTTTTTTTTTTAAACCAAAGAAATGAAAACTACGCATCACATTCGGTTCAACATACCTTAAATGCCTCCAGCTGTTGGTTGATGACATCCGTCTCCATGCCAACCGCCTCCTGGGACGCCTCCTTATCCACCGCTCTGCTAAGTTTATCTTCCACTTGATGGAGTTTACCGTACAGCTCCTCCAGCTTGGTGAGCGTACTCTGCACTTGGTCCTCTCTGCCTTTGGCTCGGTCTAACAGTTTGCCGCACTGCTTACTCAGAGTGTCCAGGTCTCTCTTTAGTCCTAACAGGTCAGGTGAGGACTCGGTCTCCAGCATCTTCTTACAGCTGTCGCCGGCGTTTGCTGTGTTGGTCATCAGCTCCCGCAGCTTGGACACGAAACTCTGAATGCTGTCTTGCTGTTCTTTAAGAGTGGCCAAGTCAAGAGCCACAGGAGACATGTTGTCCAGCTCATCATCCAGCTCTGTGAAATGGGAAAACATCTCACGGATGCTGTTTTGGAACTGTCCAATACCTTGAAGTTTGCCCTCCAATACTTGACACGTCTCCTCCAGTTCCTTGTTAAGGTTGTTGTAGTCTTTCTCCACATCGTCGGCCTGCAGCAAGAGCTCTGTGACGCCTTCAGCATCTGGAACGTCCACCACAAGATCCTTAGCCAAGGCCTTCATGTGCTCTAGTTGGTTCTGCACTCCCTCTAAACTCTTATGTTGGGCTTTCATGTTGGCTAAGTTCTTGTTGCTGTGTGCTTGCACTCCCTGTGACTCGTAGGCATCCACCTGCTTCTTAACTCCCTGGAGTTGACCCTTTGCCTCTTTGTAGGCATCATTAAATTCCTTAACTGTGTGCGAGAGCTTCTCCAGGCACTCCCTTTTGCTCTGCAGACCCTCCACTATATTGTCTACTTTTTTGCCAATGCTAGCCTTCTCTTCTTTTATAGCTTCAGTGTCTGCATTGGCCACCTCAAGAAGACTATCTGCCGCCGCGTTGAGCTGCTCCACCAACCCTCTGTGCTTGTCAACATCCTTCTGGAGAGCTTTAACCTGGGAGATTGAGCTCTCCACAGTAACAGGGTCAATGGTGAGTTTGACTCGGCCTGCACTGACTTCACACTCCTGAATCCACAAGCTCAACTTCTCTGCATGTTCTTGGTACTTCGTAGATCGCTGCAGTGCTGTTTGGAGTTTGTCGGCCTGCTCTGCAGAACTCTTCTTCACTTCCTCCCAGTTGGACGTGAGGGCTGTGAGCTGCCCTTGTAGCGCCAGCTTTTCTGCACCGTCAGTGTCATGCAGAAGCATCTCCCCTTCTCCAATGATTGTATTATAAACGTCTTCGTGTTCACTGAGAGCCTTCTCAAGTTTGCTGTGCTCCTCCAGTGTTTGTTGCAGAATGTCCGCTTTGGCAGAGATGGACTTGGGCTCAGATTGGTCCTGCAGCTTCTCACCCAGCCATGACTGAAGGTCTTTGGAGGTCTGATGGAACTGCTGAGAGCTGGCAAACGTTGAGTTCAACTGTTCCATCCGTTTTGCTAGAACAGAGAAATATGCCAATTAGCAGGTAAAATGCTGCAATAGCACTTATGCATGGAGTGGAACTAACAAGTGAACTGAGAATATTGCTGCAGATGAGTTGTGTAATTCATTCTACTATGTTGTAATCAATGCCAGAAATAGAAGTAGTTCACAAAAAAATCACAACACAAGGTTTACTAACAACAAGTTATCCAGGTGGGAAGCTGGAGCTGTAGTGACTCAACACAAACAGAATGTTCTTTCCAAAGATTACAACACTACATCATGAGGTTAAGTTAAAATACCAACCTGCTTTCTCCTCCAGCTGTTTGAAAGGCTTGCTGACACTCTCCAGCTGCCTGGCTAGGTCTGCTTTGAGATAGTCCTCAGTCACCATCGCTGTGAGCTCCGCGTTGATGGCCTCAGCCTCCTTCAGCTTCTTCCTCTCGTCTCTCAGCTGAGCTGAGAAGTTTTGAATGTCCTCCAGCTGCCGCTTCACAGCATCAGGATGGGTGCTGTGGCCATGATGGTTCGTGAGCTGATTCTCCAGCTGAGTGGTAGTGTCAGTGAGACTCCTCAGTAACTCCTGAAACTGCCCAGTCTTCACCACTGCCTGGTCAATGAGGCTATCTCGCTGGTCCAGCTGTCCCGTGAGGCCTTGCCACTTCTGGGTGACTGCAGAAAACTGCTCCCTCACCAGCTTCCCACTTGAAGGGTCCTGGTCACCGGATGAACTCAGGATGGCTGAGACTGCTTCTTCAAGTTCCTCATATTGAGGTTTGCGGCTCTTGAACTCATTCTGAAGGATCTATAGGACAGGAGAGGAAAATCAGTCAAGAAAAACCCGAATGTACAAGTAATTTATTTATTTATTGAGATTAAATAAACAACATACGCACCTGAACTTGTTGCTTCTGCATTTTAAGCATGTTTGGGTCTATCGAGAGGGGCCCAAGGACACTCATCATCAGCTCTTTCTCTGAAAGCCATTGGCCCAGCTGCAGCTCGCTTGTTTGGAAGATGTCCAGATTCTTGCTGGACTGCTCCAGATGCTGCTTCCTCTCCTCAACAGAGCCAGTGATTTCTGCCCAAGCAGCATCTGAACAGGAGGCCAGGACAATCACACCAGATTGCATTAGTCAGCACAACAGCACCTTTACTGCCCTCTGTCCCACTGTTATCCTAACGAACCTCACGCTGTGCAGGACTTGGCCCCACAAATGTGTTAATTTAACTAGTGCAGCAGAGATCAGTACCAAGATAGGCTCATATTCTGTTACCGTGTGTGTGGTACAGTTTTAGATGACACCAGGATTTAAGCTGATCTAATATTTCACAGAAACCTCTACTCAAAGGCGAGAGCCATAATGAGATACATTTCTCTTCAGTGGGATTCAACGCACTACTGACAGTTTCAGTGACATAAATTACCCTGGGCCATCTGGAGCCAACACCTTGGTGCATACCTATTTCAGTCAGCATCTGCTTCCATTTTGCTGCCTCGGGGGAGTTCGGATGAGCCTTTATCAAGTCGAGAAGCTTCTCTCTGAGCTTCTGGAGCTGCTCCTGCTTTTGTTTCATGTCATCTTCAAATGCCTACGAGAACAAATCGTGAATGCTGAACAGCCTACAATTTCCCAAAAAAGTGTCATATGACTGTCACATTCAAAGAAGAGCCAAGTCAATGAAGACCTCATGCACTTTTAGAGCATAATCAAATGTAACAGTCCGTTTAGTGAACAACAACGCTTTTGTACCTTCTGCTGATCAAGTTGTGTCTTGACTGAGTCCTTCTCTGTGGCTGCATTGTTCCAGGATGCTGCAGTCTTTTTCATGTCCTTCAGCCATGCCATCATATCCTCCGTCTCCTTTTGGGCCTCTTTCACCTCCTGCACCAAACCGCTCAGCTGTCCTGCCCGGCTCTTCAGTGTTTCTCCAAGGTTAGCGTAGCCCTCATTGGCGAATGACATGTTCTGCTGAATTACCATCAGCTCTGAGGACGGGAAAAATAATTCTATCAAGTTTCATTTGCAGGAGATTATAAACATAAAGAGAACATGGTAATAAGGAGGCACTGGTAATATATTAGCCTTGTGGTACAGTATGTGCTGAATATGACCGAGGACAGTATCACCAAATCCCTGCAAATGAAATTTAAGGATTTGTGGTTGTGTGTTTTGGCATCTAAGCTCAAACAACCACTTCCTTACGTCTGCCTCAATGCAGCTCTGCACTTCATTTTTTTTAAGGGGGAGTTGATACTACAACTTTATACTTTTTTTAAAAAGGGATTTGACAAATTTCAATTGGAAAAATCATTGCATAAAAAAATAAATAAAACATGTTTACGATACTGTAATAATGTGAGTCCTAGGGAACTTGTGATCTCATCGTATGTCCTCCCTGTGCAAGAATGGATGTTTGGGCCTTTAATAGAGTGGTGAAAATTATGCAAGAGCTTACTCCCACTGAAGAGCAGACAATCCATGTTGTCTGCATCTCCACAAGCAGTATCTCATCTACACTTGTGGAATAATTTAGACTTAGTTTTTTTTTTAGCTTCTCACTGGAATGTACCACAGAGCTTTAGCAACTTGTTGCACCACAGTCCTTGTTTCGAGGTGGTGCATTGCTCCTTGATTGCTCTCTCTGTAACTCGGTAATATCCTTTAGTCTGTGTTGCACAATTATTTCCCAATCTTGTTGTGTGTGAATTTTGAGCGAAGAGAGAATAATATGTGTGCAGTTTCTCTACAAATACTACTTCAAAACTCTTTTTGTCTGCTCTCAGCTTTACTTCAGAGAGACCACAAACATACTAGTTTCTCAAAAACCGCAACCAACAGCAGTAGCAGTGCAGCACATCACAAACAGCATATCTCCCAAAGAAGCATTCACGCTCACACACACACACACATGATTACCTTTATTGGTTAGGTAGGCATGGCTTGCTGGACCACCACCATTAGTAAGAGCTGATGCAAAGACATGAGACAAAGCTCGTGTAAAGAACAAGGAGACTGATGAGAAATTGTTGGCACAAGATCTTTCCACCACGATCTCTAATAAGTTAGTGATTATACAGTACTCAGAAGGGAACTCGAACGCCATGCTTACCACTCCACTGAAATACTTGAGATTAAGTGTGCTGACATTTACCTGACTTGTTCGGGGTCTTTGTCTTGGCAGGGGATGTGAGTGAAGTGATCAGGCTGCAGAGTGCAGAGCCTTTACTGTTTAAGTCTTGAACAGCGGGGCCTTTGGAAGTCCATTCATCTATCAATTCCTGGTGAAACATTAAACAGAGGGATAAGTTATATATATATATATGTATATGTATGGCAGCATAGGGGATTTGACAACTGGCATTAACCAATGTCTGAAAAGTCAAATCTGAGAATGATCTTTAAGAGCTTTTTCCCTTACTCCTTTCTACATCTATGATCTTTTCTGTAACATACCGCTAAGAAAGTAGCTGAACATAGTGTTTCACTCCTAGATCTGTTCTCTATAAACAGTTTCCATTCATCTGTCATTAGCTGGCAGAGAAAGCAGGAATAGTGGGGAGTTCAGGGAGGAAAGGACTATTATCTGTTTAAACACACTCACTGCAAAGGACATGAACTCTGAACTGATGCGTCAGGCGTAAAGTTTAACATCAATGAATGACCTCTGCTCCGGCAGTTAAAGTGCAGTTGGATAAAAATGTATATAGGAACAGCGCCGTCTCTGCAATATACTGTATATTTATCTCATGACTCACGTTGACTGTCTGCAGGTCCTTCTCCAGACTTTCCTCACTGCTGCCTGGCTGAACCGCAGGTACTTTTTCATTGGTCTCCTCCAGCCACTTGGTGAGAGCGCTGGCGGCAGATCTGAACTCTCCCAGCTGGTCCTGACAGGATGATAGCTCTTCTTCCCTATAGTGGATATTGCAGACATTACACAAACGCTGATGCTGAGCAAAAAGGACATTTCATTAATTCTTAAAAGTGGAATTAATAAGGGATTCGTGGCTTACTTTTCCTTAACGGTGTCTTTGAAGGTGCTGAAAATATTTGAGAGGTCGTCCATCTTGCTCTGAATCTGAGATTTGTTTCCATCTGGGTTTATTTCAGACAGCTCCTTGGACAGAACCTGCAGCTTCTCCAGATCACTGCCGTATTCTGCCATCTCAGCTTTGGTGTTCTACGGTTAAATGATAACATTCAGCCATTCAGTGCATAACGAAACTTGATTTGCCGATCAAAATACGGACATGATATCTATGAAACGGCTTCAGTACTCGCCTGCGTCAGCTGAGACAGCTCATCGAACGTTTTCCCCGGCCCATCTGTTTCTTGCAGATCCTGTGAACGCTTCACAACAAACTGCTGGACTTTATCCGAGATGTTCTCGAACTGTTCCACCTTTTCTTTCACCTCCTCCAGTTGGGAAACTTTTTGCTTATGCTTGTCACAAGCGTCAGAGAAGCGCTGGGACAGAGCTTCCATCTTGGACTGAAGGAGCACAGCGGCAGAGGGGTCCGCCGTCTCCACAAACTTCTTCACCTTAGCTTTCATGGCTGAGATGCTGCTCTGGCGACTTGCTATGTCCTGCTCTAACGACTTAAAAAAACAAGACAAAGCAGCGTTTTAACACATAATTCAAACGAACAGGAAGCTAGTAACTAACATACAGTTTACACTTATTATGCTGCACAAATTATTTCAAGATGACATACTGCTTCCTTGCTGAGGATGTCTCCTAAAGATGCAGAGTCCAAGGGGATGGGCCCTTTCTCTTTCACACTGGCCTCTACTCCCTCCATCCATCCCATCATCTCATCCAAACCATCCTGGACACTCATGGAGCGAGTCAGGGTGATCTGCAGCTTCTCATTGCGATCACTCACGGACTTGGAAAGGTTGTCATAGCGCTCCACTATGTCATCTACAATACATGGAAACAAATCAGGTTGTGTTTAAAGCAGAGGACTTTCTCGCTGTTGCGGAAGGTAAACATTTCAAACCGAGGCAGACAATTATTTGGCATGAATGAGCCTGTTAAAGCTAAAAAAGGACAGTCATTGTGTTTTTGGCTGGAGTGGAAGCATGTTTAAGTTTGGGCCGATTGCATGGGGGAACAAAGGAGACCACTCAAAAGTTATATTTTACTCTGATAACTTGGGTAAATTTAAAAAGAAACACAGAATGACACTGACAGTTAGCCAGGTTAATGCAGTTGCTTGGCACCTTTCCATTACTTCCAGATTTATTGTGGAGTATGTAATTGTCTGCCATCTTCCAAGTGGCTTATTTAAAAGCCATAGAGAGTGGGTCTTAGGCTATAACGGTATCTATAATGAACGTGACGTGGTCCTCAGTCGGATCTTTCCTCACCTACTGTTTCCTGGATCTCGTCTGGGTTGCTCAGCAGGTCTCCCTCAGACGTTATTAAAGACTCAGCTGTTTTACGTAACGTGTCAACAGCAGTCTGATGTCCCATCATCTGACCTTGTAAACCCTGTGGATTAGTAAATAAGAGATCAGAAAAAATCCTCACACGTGCTCACCCACGTTTTACCTCAATATTGTGACAGTATAGGTTTTGACAATGCAATAGTGATGTGTGTTTATGTCCGGGCTTAACATTGGGACATTCCATAGGTGTGGTTAAATGGACCTTTCAGTTTTCATTGTTAGATTTACAGAAGGGTTCAGGATTTCTCCAGCCATTTTTTATTAACCCAAACCCGAAGTACTGTGTTCCTAGGTTGGCTCACAGGCGCCTCTTATCTGGGCATATCTTACGCTGTAAGTCACTACCTCCCTACAGAGAAATGTTGAAGCAAACTGCAGCCAAAAGCTTTGACAGAGACAGCCCTGTCAGCCAAGCTTCTTATCCTCTCGCAGGAGTACGCAAGCTACAAATAACCAGAGTTAAAACTATTCACATGTGGGTCTGAATCCGAACACAGAGCTAAAAATAGTTTTGTTGTACTGAAGTCAGTGGAAACACTGTATATGGTAAGGCAGGTCTATTGTGCTGTGACCTTCTAACCCAGTGAATGCTCCAAGTTCTACACGTGTTGGCTCAAAATACAGCGTTTCTTTATGCCTTTGCTCGGATTATTCGTGACCTAGCATCTATCAAGGTTCATGCAGAGTTGATGTAATAAACACAACTTTAAGCTAAGAAATCAAATTCACTTTTTTTTAAGGTAAGCTGTAAAAAATAATTGGAAGTATGAAGAATGAAGAAAAAGGTTTCATCTGACATTGATCTGTGGTGTTCAACATAACGTCGTGACTTTGGATTCACTCCCAAGCTTCGGCTCATTCGCTCCAGCTTTTGATTCTTACCTTGGTCTCCTCCAGCTGTTTCTGCAGAGTTTGTGGGTCAGCTGCTATGGCCTCGGACTGCTGCTTTCTCGCCTCCTCCTCTGAGCTGTTGAGCCACTTCAAAAGGGCCGTGCTGGAGTCGTCATACTTTTTGTATTTGTCAACCACGTCTCTGAGGTTGTTGCCAAGCACGTTGCACTGAAACAGAGGCAATAAAACACATTAGGATGATCATAAACCTGATGATTAAGCACACAGGGCCAATACATTAAGAGAATTGGATGTTATTTTTCTCTAACACTGATGTTTTCATTGCGCTTACAGAAGGTGTGACACTGGATTGTTATTATAGAGTACTCTGTAAGGATAAATGCTACCACCTAGTGGCCTGAAGACCCATCTGCACCGACTGCCAATAAATACCTGTGAATGCAGAGCTTTGTATCGGCTGGCTGTTGAATCCAGTTTCTCCTTCACAGCAGAACAGGTCCCTGAAGTATCCACATGCAGCGGAGCATTCTTAGCCGCAGACTCGGGCAATCCACAGGCTTTAGCCACATCCAGCACTTTCTGTCCTGAGATAGTAATGAAACGAAGATCCCCTTTGTGGGAAATCACATCTTCAGAGAAGCTTTTCTGTCGCTGAAGTTTATCACTGAGGATATTCAGGGAGCCCACGGGAGCGCCCAGCTCCTCAACCTCCCCTTCAGCCTGCTTCAGCCATGCCTCGAACTCCTCGCAGTCGTGGTGGAACTTCTTCAGCTCCTCCTGGACGCACTGCACCTGCTTCATCTGCTGCTCAGCCTGAGTCAGCGAGGTCTCGTAGCGCTCCTTCAGCTCTGGATGTTCTTCTGAAGGGCCTCCTTCTCCTCCGGGGAGAGAACATTGGCTTGTTTGTCCAGCAGGGCCTGAGCTGACTGGGTGGCCATGATGAGATCCTGCTGCTGGGACAGAATCTCCTGATGACGCGCCTGGGGGAACAAAAATAGAACCTGTTATTATTTAAAAAAATATTTTAAAATCTCTTTCATTCACTTAATCCTTTACCTTTTTGTTTTTCTATGAACCATGCAACTTTTGTCCTCCAAAACTGACCAGGTCCGTTTGACTATTTATGAAGCTTAAAATAGTCACCTGATTTTGTGTTACACATTTTTAGCCGTATTCTTTTGAACTAATTACTATTGTACAGTTACTTGGGGAATCTCATTTATTTAATTCACTTCTATTCACCTGTTCCATATGATTTACAGTTTAACACGAAGAGATTCATAATGTTGGTGCTCTTCTGCAGATTCAGAAGTGTATTATTGCGTGCATTTATTTGCTTCCTGCGTGTTATTGCAACAAACCAACTATACCTTGACCCTGTCGTACTGCTTATCGAGGTCCAGGGATGGGGATGACCCCTTTTCACCCCCGGCCTCGCTGCCAAAATCGCTCTCAGGCGTCTGCAGAGCGTTTCCATTGGCATCGTCATCCTCTCTTATCAGTCCCTTGGCTGCTGTTTCCTCTGGCAGGTTTCCGTTCTCTTTACTTATATGGTCAGTTTGATCCAGGCCACTGTTGTTTTCGTTCCCTATGTTGGATATCCAGTCCAGGAGACCCTCGATTTTGTTCTTACTTTCTTCGAGCCGTTCAACAGCAGCTGCCTGCACACACGGACCGAACATCATCAACCCAGACTTCACTATAACGTGATTTAAACTGTCGTGCATTAAATCATTTTCATGGAAGTAACACAAACCTTTTCGCTCTCCTGTTTTATGGCTGTCGTTACAACCTTCTCCAAATCACTTCTGGACTCCTCAGCCCGCTGGTTGATGAGCTTGGCTTTGCTTTTAGCTTCTTCCAGCTTGCCCTCAATAGTGGCGATCTGATCGGGCGTCAGCTTGCTCCGGTTTTCCTCCAGGAACTTTTTCGTGCTGGTGATCACCTCATTTAAGGCACTGGCGTTCGTCAGCACGTCTTTTTGCAGAGCCTTGACATCAGACAAGCAGCTTTAACTCTAACTTCTTGATAAGATATATAGATTTTGGCGAGGCACAGCAAATTGCAGCATGTCAAACCTGATGCTCCTGCTGATACTGCTGCAGGTCTGTGACACACTCGGCGTTTCCACCTTGTTGCTGATGACCAATCAGTCGGTTCTCTGTCAGTGTGAGGCTGTCACACACTTCCTCCAACTTCTCTGAAAACTCCTTATGCTTATCCAATAAAGACTGACCGAAAAAAAAAGAACAAAAACACAAGTTAAAATCACACTTGACGACAATAAACCTGCCGTCAATCAGAATCACTTGCATTCCTTCGTAAAGCACACAAACAAATCTCAAAGACTTACAATAGAAAGGCTTATACCTACAGTCAATCAATGTTTGGAAAAGACTAATGACAAAGCGAGGTAAGAGGAAACCGTTCAAGCACTTAGAGGTAAGAAGCAACGTCTGCTTTAGAAAACCATGTAAAGATCTAGTATGCTGTAAACATGCTCCTTTGGATCTGCCACTTTGTTTTCATGGTGGGTAAATAAGCACAAAAAAGACATGACATTGTGTTAGTGGGTTTGCGGTGCGTGACCAACAAGGAAGGTGCATTTTGTCCGCCGTAGTCTTGAGGCCTGTAGGATACAACCAGCACAGAGGTTAGTCTGGAGGAGTGGTCAAGCACTTACGCATGCAATGCTGTTATTTCTCAAAACACTGAGGCAATTTCGGTGGAATCTCGCAACCTCAACCCTGGGAATGAAAACTACTAAATCTGACTAGGCTTCACAGGAAAAAGAAAATATCTAAAAACATAACAAAGACAACAGAGTTTCTGATTAACTCACATAAAACCCACAAAGAATTAAAATTTTTGTAGATAAAATGCAAAATGTAAAATAAGTGTTTGGACTGGAACTAGCTTTGTTGTTGTAGTACTCACTTGTTACTCATTCATTAAATGAGTCAGTGTGTACTGAGAGGTCTTATTTTTGAAGTCAAAATAAAAAAAATCATTTCAGTAGATCACATACTATATAATACTGTGCTACTAGCTACAACATACATACGGTTCAGTTAACAAACCAAATATATCTGCACCATTTTTAAAAGAAAACATCTGTAATAAATGTACAGCTTATACACAGGCAAGGCAGACCTTCTCCTGGTCCTCTCGCTCTCTGGTGTCCAGTAGGACATCTAAGGCACTTCTCTGTGTACCAAGCCTCTCTATCTGGTCCCTGAATGCCCGCTGAGTGGTGCTGAGGAACTTGAGGAGGTAGCTACTCTGAGCTGGACTCAGGAACTGAGTGTGCTCAGAAATAAAGCACTGGATATCAAATGTGGCGTCCTCTAACTGGAGCCTGGCTTCTTTCAGCAGGTTGTGTTCCATGTCCTGGAATGAGAAAAGATGGAAGCACGCTGAGCATGTTTCTCAGCTTGGTTGCTAGGAATGTTCAATGTTTTTAATTAGATACTTCAACGGTACCTTATTCTGCTGACTCAGGCGTTTCAGCGTGTCCATGTCACATGTGTTAAAATCCACGTCGCACGTCTCAGAGTTACTTCGAATGAGGCCAGCTAGTTCGTCAAGATCACTAAGGTGCTTCTGGTATGTCTCCTCCAAATGTACCTAAAATGACACTTTAAGCAGTCAGCGTATGATGGTGCTGCTGCATCTTTGTATTCTAGTTATTATTTGAACACTGACCTTTCCCGCTTCCATCGCTTCGACCAGGGAGTCACCCCTTTCTTCACACATGTGGGAAACAGCAGTGAAATTTGGCTCTAACTCCAGATACGTCGAGGACAGATCTTGATGGATTTGTACGGGTATGTTTTCATCAGCGGAGTTTAAAAGCTGTTTGGCTTTCTCCATATCTACTGTCAGAAAACCGGCCAGCCTCGAAAGTTGGGACTCCAGTGACTGGATAAAAGAGACATTCGGTCAGGAACAAACTCACATACGTACATGAGATAAATAATTAAAGAACAAGCTGACAAGGATTTGGCGACAGAAAAAATGAAGAGTCAAAATTGCAGTTCCTAAAATGGCCACTTGAGGTATGTCAAACGCAAGTCAATTTCAACAGTTCTCCTTTAAAATGTTCAACTCTACAACAGAATGTTTACTGTTGAGTGCAAAGGATGTTTTTGGTGTTTAAAATGAATTTCCCCATCGATGACAACAGCACAGCACAGCTTTTTGACATTTTGTTGCTGGATTAGTGGGTAATCATGTAGAGTCAGCCACACCACAGAGCTTCAAAACCATGCCTTGGGAAATATAAGCTTCACAGAGGGTTCATCCAACCTCATATAGTAAATAATTGCAATTTACTGAGCATAATTACTAAGTATCCCTTCTTAGTACACGATGGATTTGGTTTGTTTGTTCTGGACTATTGTAGAAATATGGCAAAAAATATGGGGGATCATTCTAAGCTAATGAAACTGATGATTATGCAATAATGCAAACATCATAAGAAATTCTATATTCCATTTCTTAAATGAATTATATGAACTGGTCCTTAAAAATGTGTTTCAGTTCCTGCTTTCTCACCTGACATTCCTCTATTTGGATCTGCAGTTCTTCCATGCTGTTTCCCATGGGTGATTGGCTCATAAGGTCTTTCCTGACGTCCTCTAAAACATCGGCGTGATCCTGCAGTCTCCCAACACACTCCAAATAATCCTGGATGGAGAACTGCTGAGGGGAAAGACGACACAAGACACCGTTACTTAGCTATAAAACTACAGAAACGTGACCGGTTTAGACGTCAATGAATGACTCGTACCTTTTGTTTGATCTCCTCAACTTTCTCTGGGCTTTCAGGCGCCTTGCCAGACGGTTGCTGAGTCTTTGCGTCAGCGTCACCCTCTCCTGACCCCTCATCCTCTCCCTCTGAGCTCTCCTCCTTGATGCTCTCCAGTGTGTGCCGCCGCTCCCCCTGGTAGTCACTCACTAAAGCACTGCTCAGAGTGTCCATCACTTCCTGAAGCATTGAAAGGTCCTGGCTTGAGGACACGGTTTTAAAAACCTGCAGAAGCTGCTGCTGGATGTTTGCAGCATCAGACTGTTCAGTCTCTTCACTGACTTTCTCCTCTGGGTGTTTTAGCTCAGAGTTGTTTTTGTCGTTCTTTTTTAAACTGGGGTCGTTTGGCTTCAATACATCTGTGTGACCGCTCTCTGTGATTTCATCAGGAGTTCTCCTCTCATGAAAACTGCCTTCATCTGAAGGCTGTGGATTATTCTGAACCACGCCAGTTGTACTTTCAATGTCTTGATTTTGCGCCTTTTCTAAATCACTGACATCAGTGCCCTTTCTAATAATTTCCCCCTGATCACCTACAAGATTGTTTCCGGCATCAGAAAACGTGGACGGACTTGAACAGGCAGCAGATGCAATGCAGCTGTCAGACAGAAAATCAGTAGTTACACAGGGATGCTCAGAGACACGCACATCTGAAAGGGTTTCCTCAGTATGAATTTCATATTCTGACCATTCTTCCATCCTAAATTCAGGCTGTGCCAAGTTACTGCCTAATGATGCGAAGGGTGGATTTAAACCGGAGACGTTTTCTTTTATATCTGCATTTTCCTTCATCCCATTTGACGCTGAGAGCGGCCCAGTATCACTGCCGGCTGTGTTAATGTCACTGCGCGGCATAAGTGTGCAAAACTCAACATCATCTGCACCACTGGGGTTTGAGTCTAACACATCTTTACGAGTCGGTGGCAAATCTTCTACATTACAGCTCGTGTGACTGATACTATTTGTTGTAGCCATGTCGGGTAACTGGAAGGAGGAGGAGGAGGAGGAGGAGGAGGAGGAGGAGGAGGAGGAGGAGGAGGAGGAGGAGGTGGTGTTCAGAGTATGTGAAGGACTTTCACAAACCACTGCACTCTGGCTCCGACCACTTTCATAGTCACTGGGCTCAGATCCAACACTGAAATCACTTTCTGAATGAAGCACATCTTGCTGAGGTAATGTGATTCTGCTGCCCTCTTGTTCTCTGTTTTTGTCATGGTTACCATTACACGTAACGGTAATTGCCCTTTCAACCAAATCCCCGGGCGATGAGTAATCCATACTCAGAGCTGGATCACTCTCCAAAGATGCACTTTCTGTCTCTGTTCTAGTTTCCGTAGATAACGTACCTAATTCCCTCTCACCCACTGGCACATCATATCCTGTAATGAAAAACTCACTGTCTGTGGGCTGGCTGTCAGATTTACAGGCGTGGTAAGTGGAATCGACATTCTGATTCTGGCTTTGGGACTCGCCGTCGCTGCTGTCATCTCTGTCGCTCTGACTACGCTGAGGTGTCTGGGTAGTCGGGGCAGAGTTTTCTATCAAACCACCAGATACATCGTCTCTGTCTGTCAGCTGACTATTGATTAACCTGCTGTGAGTCACTGTCTTCAGCCAGCAAAGGCAATTTATCCGCAGGATGAACACACTCTGCCGTAACCTGACTCCGCGAGGAGGGTGAGCTCATCAGAGGCTTGTGACCACTTTCTGAAAGATGGAGATTGTGTTCACTCATTGTTTCAACATCAGCGGCTCCCCCCTCCCCTGGATCTGCACTTTTATTTTCACTGTCATTATCGTCAACCTCCTCATCTGAGAAGTCGAACTCCCTGATGGCAACCTTGCTCTCTGCCGGCTGCTGCGTACTTTCCGCTTCATTCATATTAATATCACCCACATTATGATCTTCAGAGGTGGACTGAATGTTTTCTTCTGAGTAAACGCTGTCAACATGTTCATCCTTATCTAATCCAGACTGCGATGATTCACCGATGGTGATACTGCAATCAGACCTTGACAAACTCTGCTGTTCTGTTTGGCATCTGTTTGACACTGTCTGTTGTAGAGCAGACATTACGTCCTCCTCATCTCTTAACACGACTGTTTTTTCATCAGGCTGTAGGTCGTGCAGCCCTGGCGTTGCCTGCTCGTTCACTAATCCCTCATTAAGAGCTTCCTGCAGGTCGTATTGTCCGACGGAGGTGACGTCCAAATTGACCCCTTCCTCCACTTGACTATGCTTATTTTCCTCCTCTCCCCAGAAGTTCTTGGAGCTAAAAAACGTAGCTTGGCTAACATCAACACTTCCTGATTCACTGCACAGTGACTCAGAGTTGTAGTCTCGTACTATCTGATGGAAATCTGAAGAGTCCAAAATGGTGGACGGTGAGTCAGTGCTTTTCACAGAACATACTGAAGAAGTGATCTCTAAAGAAGTTGGGATATCACGGCCTCCACTAGCAACAGCATCTCCAACATCAGTTTGTACGTTATTTCTATAAACTTGTTCTTCAAATTCACCGGACTTAACTGTGGTTTGGAACATGGTTTCTTCCATTCGCACAAACTCTGCGGTGTCCATGTCAACCCTTTCATCGTCTACAAACTCCCCCACAGGCTCTTGTTTTAGAGCCTTGTCATCTTCATGTGATTTTTCATCAAATGTAATTCTCGCGTTCCCCGAGGAAGTCAAACTGTGAGGTTCGGATGCGTGCTGTGTGCCATCCTCAAAGGTAATTGTTCCGTTCGCGGTGGAAACACAATCATGGGGATCGCAGACGTGTTGTCTGCACCTCTCCTCTGTTTCCTCATTTATGTGGAGTGGCATCTCTACGTCTGCCTGTTCTGAAAGACTCGTATTTACAGTCTCACTCAGAGTCAGATTCTGATCAGTGTTTTCAGGAAATGTTGGGTCTTCAAGAAAAGCTCGGGCTATTTCAGTTAACTGCCTGTCGAGTATCAACACCCTCTGTCCTGATTTTGGATCGATGTAACTGTTCATCATCAAGTACGAGATGAATAACTGCCTAGCCTCCGCGGCAGAGGGGATGTCAACTACTGAGCTGTCGGCAGCATGACGCCACCCATCAAGTGGGAGTTTTCTATACATGAGCCAGGAGGAAAACCTTTCATTTAGGTGATCAACGTCGGGGAACGCGTCAGGAATCTCTATGGATTTCAGAAACTCTACCGTGTAGCTGTCAATCAAACCATCTCGGACAGCAGAGGTGAAATCTACGACCTCTGAGTTTTCTGGAATGTAAAAAGCTGCTATTTTCCCCCGATTACTGAACAGCGTGCTGGTAAACGTGCTGCTGGTGACTTGTTGATGAAATGAGGTGGACACCGTTTCCTCACTGCCAGGCAACACGAGTCCCATAAACTGCTGCTGGTTTCCCAACACGACGAGAGTGCTGCTAGAGATCATCAAGTCGCACTGAACGGCCGTGTCCACCTTCAGCTCGACATCATTTTGCAGGTTCTCAACGCCCTCGGACTCCTCTGTTACACTCTGACCTATGTCCTCCCAAACACCTGACAGCTTCGACGTCGAATCCTGATCACTTAAACTGCCGGAAGTAGTGTCAATATTCATCCCTGATGTCAGTGATTTTTTTCTGCTGAGGCACTTAACTATGAGACTATTAACCTCACAAGGATCAGTCACCTCCTCAGGCTCTAAGAGCGACACATTTTCTGCACTGCAAGACTTTTGCCTCTGAAGAATCTTTACATAGACCGACGCAGGGATTAAACCATCCTGAAATGCCTTCTCCAGCGTCAACGCGTCCCCTGTGTAGCACACATTAACTCCCTCACCGACTTGGTTGACCTCTACTATCTTCATGATCAGGTCGTCACACGTGGACCCTTCCCTTGCTGCTGCTATGTCAGACACTAACACAGAAGACACGTGTGAACTCTGTATGCACTTGCTTGTGTCATTCGACTGTGGCGTGTGGTTCAGTGTGGATTTGTACATAAGGTCTTGTTTGAGAGCATCATCCCAGTCTGGATGGACTTGGGGTTCAGACTGGGAGAGGTTATAGGTCACGAGGGCCTCAGGGAGGGTGACACAAGACATCTGATCAGTCAGGTCACTGGTGGTTCCAGTTTGAGTCCCGGTGGTGATGTTAAAATCCTGCAGGAAATTAAAGTAATGACTTTACTCCACCTGCTCCGGCTTCTAAATCTGTATTGAAATGTGCAATTAAAGTATTCAAAAGCAAGACAAACTCTATACTCACCCCACACAAACATGGGTATGTTAAAGTGTGCACAAGAGCAAGACTGGAAAAAGGTTGCAACGTGAGGACATGACGGGAAGTACATTTAAAGCTATCATGCACCTGGGAATGCAGAATCCAGCATCTTGCAAAAAGAGTGTAGTTAGTCACATGGCATCACATATCCTATATCAGACCAAAGCTGGGAGCATGTTTACAGCATACGTAGGTTCTCTGGGAGTCAAATTTACAAATCTAACTTGTGTCGCTAATAACTTTGGAGAAAGAGAATCGAATGAGAGATGCAAGAGAAAACTGTTCACACGGTACTAAGGAAAAGAGGACACTTGTTAGTCATGCAACTGAACATCAGGTGGCACTGCTTTCCAACACACTGTAAGACAGTACACTTAGTCGAACACCGAGCCTAGAGTCCAACCTCATCTGCAGAGGCGGTCTGATCTGAACACTGCTGGGAGAGCTCGTTGTAGGCCTGATTGAGCGCCTTCAGCTGCTCCTGGGCCGCCTCTCGTTCCTCTTTTGTCATCCTGCGAGACAAAATAAACAAAGAACGAAACTCAGAGTCTCTGTGGATGAAGCCTTTCACATGCCGGCTATAGTATCGAGACTCACTTGTCACTGTGTTTGTTCAGCATCGTTTGTGTGGCCCTCAGTGCTTCGGCAATTTGTTCCTTTTTAGTCACCATTTCCTCGACTGACACCTAGAGGATCATACAGCGACACATTAACATTGGCACAGTGATAACTGCTATATGCAGTACAACGACACTATGGTTTGACTATCTGCTCAACACATGACTTCATTTTTAAAAAGAATGAACTATATTTTTCAACTGACTTTGTCATACAAAACATTAATTGACGAAGGAAGACATATTGTACACCCAGCGACTGCATGAAATTTAAAACCTTTCACTAGCTAATGCAACCCAAAATCAAATCAAAGTATCTGACAAGCAAAAATGTATTTTTTTGTTCAAAATGTGATTCATATTGATTTGCTTCTTTCTCTTTTTGAGGCAGTAATTGTTCTGTTGTTGTACTTGTATTTTAGAGCACTGCTCCTTTTTTGTCTTTACTTATTAACATGGAGGGACAGATAATTCGAACCACCTGAAGTATAAAGAAAAACAGAAATATGGGTTCCTAATTTGAATAAAAAAATTAAAGTCAAAAGCTGCCACTATTATGTTGACTTTAAATGTAAAAAAAAAATGGTTTTAGGGAAATATTTCATTTATATTATTAGTTTTTACATTATTGCAATAAAATAAAATCACTGTACTGATTGCACACATTTATATATGTGAATATTCGGTCACTGATCACAGAGAGGCAAATTAATCTCTCAATGTCAGTGCTCCCGGTGTTCAATTTATGTGATCATAGTACATGCATGATGACAGTCTTCACCTCTTTAATGCATTTGTCTATTTTCTTACATCGGATAAAAATAATTGTTACTGAGGATCACCAACTGCTTTTCATTCAACCACCATTGGGTTTGTATTTTTATGTACTACACACAATAAACATACTTCAAATTTCAAGTTTTAAATAATGTCAGCTCTGGGCCGTGTGTACACTATGTTTCCTACGACATATAGGATAAAAAAAAAATCATAAATTTGTTTATTTCTAACTATTTCAGTAACATGCGGGGCTGATGTGACTTGTGAGTGCTTGTGCAACATTTATATTTATTGTTACTGAATGAGTTGGGGGTGACTGAAATATGTAACACATGTAACCACTTTCTATAGTGAAACAAATATGAATTAAATGAATCAGAAAGCAATGCGCTTTTTATTAGAAAAAAATACACTGTGATAGGAAAGAGCGGCAAGATCATTTCAAGATCATTTCAAGATCATTCAAAAACACTGTGGACAACTTGAAAATACTGGACACACCTATTTTTTTTTTATTTTTTTTACCTGCGTCTTATTAGAAGCGTCTGTGTTGGCATTGCTATCTTTCCCCTCATTGCTCATGGGCTGTTTCACATTGGACATCCAGTGCAAAAGTTTGCTAACTTTATCACCATGCTCTCGCTTCTCCTCATCAACAGATCTCTAGAATTAAAACAGATGGGCTTTTAACAAGATTGTTAATTATATAAAAAAAAAGAAAAAAAAACAGAGTGGGAAGGGCATTGCTAAAATGCATTCATAATCAGACTTAAAAACATCAAAACTCAAAAAGAAGAAGATTGTCAGTTGCATCAAACCACAGCATTGAAATAACTGGCCCAAAACATTCAACTGGGAAAGTGAAAGGAATGTCATAGTCAAACAAAACCAAAAGAAATCTTATGCCGGTTTTGCTTTTACGCTGGTGAACCATCATTTACAAATGTTTACTTATATGCCCAAACATAATGAAATGTCGATTTGGCTCCAAAGCCATGAGCTTTTGTAGCCTCCAGTAACCTTAATCCAGTGTGGCAGTCGTACACGGCTCTTTCAAGAGCCTCTTTGAACGTGATTCGTCTCTTGGTCTTTGGGCAGGTGAGGCATTTGCTGTGGCACCTCTCATCTTTGAGTGCAGCGGCAGTAACTTTGTCGACGAGGCCGCTCTGAATGACCTCCTCGAGCGAGAATCGATCGCGAGTGTCAGGATTTATCAGTCCTCCTGTCAGGAGCTGGAACTCGATGCAGCGAGAACCTGCGTCCGTAGGGAAGAGATTTTCCTGGACAGCCTGGGAGATAGATAAAGTCTTTGCAGTCTTAGGGTGAGTGATGCCTTTAAACGCCTGCTCAAACTGCTGGAGCTGCTGAGTCAGAGCCTCATCTAAAAGGCCTCTTTTGAGGGCCTCAGCGAGAGAAACTTTCTCCCCAGAGGAGGGGTCACAGATACCTCCGGTGCAGGCCTGGGCCTCTAACAGTCTCAGTGCAGTAGCTCGATCAGTGAAGCCCTGTTGAAAAGCTTGAAGAACCGAGAGCCTCTTCTTCCGAGTGACGTCCCACAGACCAGCGATCGGGCTGTTAACATCCTCCACAACAACCATTCTTGAGAATATGATATCGGCAACCTCATGGATGCTAAGAAGACCACTGCGGTAGCTTTCAAGCTCAGATGATTCAAGAAACCTCTGACTTACAGCGGACTCTAGACAAAGTTGTCTACCACTTTTGACATCGGTAATGATGTGAAGAAGGCTCCCACTGGAGTCAGCGATGGGTTTTTCCTGCCATTCACTTTCCTGCTTTGACAGAAACAGATATGTCCTCCTGTCTATGTGTTTTCCCTTAAACGCTTCATACGCCGACATCTCAGAGCCGCAGCTGCTGTTGACGACGGACACTCTATGAGAACTTGCGGGAGATGTGTTTGTCACATGTCTCTCACCGAATGGGAAGAGGAAAACACCACCATCGATGTCATACAAGCACGTCTTAAGTATTTCAGAGTAGTACGCCTTCTGTCCAGTGTCAGGGTTGTGGTAACCTTTGGGGTTACTGACCGGATCACACAGACCCTGTAGAGTTTCCTTGTTCAAAAGACCCTGATCAACAGCAGTGTGAGCAAGCACCCTGACACCGGTCTCTGGGTTTATTAGTCCTCCAGTAGCAACCTGGACCTCAAGTATCTTGTTCCCTTTGTTTCTATCAAGAACCCTTTCCTCCATTGCCTGAAACACAGACAGCTTTTTGCCCTTATAGACGTAGCCACTAACAGCTCTCTCAGCGTCTAACAGTTTATCTTTCAGTCCGGTATCTATAATGCCTCTCTCCAGTGCCTCAGCAACTGAATGAGTTTGCCCTGTGGTCAGATCCGTAAGACTTCCCGTTGCAGCCTGAGCCTCGAGAAACTCAAGGGCATATGTCTTTGCTAGGAAGCCCTTTTCAGCAGCTTCTAGAAAGGATATCTTTTTCTTGCTTGACTCCACATAAACTCCGGCAATAGTAGTTGGTCTGCCAATGTGATGACCAAGTGAAGACTGCACCTGCTCCACTGTCAAAAGACCCATCTCCAACTTGCGTACAACTTCTTCATCCAAGAACTTTAACTTGAACAGGCTTTGAATATTTGCAGTCCCTTTCAGTTCTGGGACCTTTTGTTGAGTTGGATATGTCTGTTGTCCATCTGTTGAAGTCTTCTCTGGTGAGTCTACCGTTTCACAAGTTTCTTTGACTTGATACATTCTAGTCTTACTGGCGCTGGTTTCATTTGACCATTGGTTTGTTAGACCACACAGAGCCATGTATCCATGAGTTCTAACAGTGATGGGCACGTCAGATATGCTATGGCTCTGGTAAGTCACACTTTGTGTGTCTTTCTTTAGGGCGATGGGAGTTTGATAGGTAGAGTCAGTGGAAGTCTTCTTCGTTGGTGAATCAGACTGAAGGCTTTGGCTGTGAATGACTTCTGTTTTATCTTGTTTGACTTGTTTAATCCCTTCAAGAGGGTATACTTTATCCATTGTTGCCATCTGTAGATGTGACATTAGAAGAACTATTAAGTTATGGCTACAGTTCAGTTGCAGCTACAATTACTTAACAGATGCAACCAATTGTTAACAATAAACAATTAGTGATACTTTATTGCAATTAAATATATCATATCTATAGATAAATATTTATGCGGCCTTAAGGCTGAAATGCTGACGTAACTTCATCCATACCTTTGGGGACTCTTTCATTTCAAGAATCTCGCTGGTATATTTTGCACCCTCATTTGAGGCCACACACATCTTCTGCATCGTGGTAACATCTGCCTTCGATAACTCAGCTTTGCTGTCTGTCACAAACTGAAGGCTGGTTTCAGTCACTTTCACTCCAGGTGTTGAAAGCTTTTCCTGAAGAATTTTAACCTCTTTCACGTACCACTCTACTTGTTCCCGAAGAGTTCGTACTTCTTTGTCTTTAAATGTCAGTTTCCGCTCGCTATCCATCAACAGCAGCTCAAACCTCTTGGATTCGTTTGATTGTTCATTACAAAGGCTTTGTAGAGTGCAGATTTTTGAGTTGAGTCGGATTTTATCTTCCTCAAGTTGAGCAATTTCTGACTTTGTCTTTGACAACTCTTGCCCGAGTTTTGTTCCCTCCTGCTGCAGTTTGTCCATTTTGATTTGCAGTTGAAGTTGCTGCTCCGTTTGTTGCTTTGACTCCACCGTGCTTTGATGCACTGTTTTTATCTGTTTCATATCTTGCTTGAAACACTGATTAAGCATCTCTGTTAATCCTGCACTATACGACTGCGAGTTTGACCTGTCACTTTCAGTTGTGATTTGAGACTGTAGTAAAATGATTTTTCTCTCCACCTCTGCCTGCACTAGCAACAACTGTCTCTCATAGCCATCTTTCTGAAGCTCAAGCTTACTCTTTAATTCCTCCAGCATTTTCTTACACTTTTCTAGCTGCTCCTCCATCTGCTTGGCCCTCAGCTGAAGAGCAGAGTTCTCTTTTTGCTTTTGCTCAGCTTCCGTCTGGGTACGCTGCAGCTTATCTTTTAGCATCCTGACTTCAGATCCCAAAGAGATGTTTTTCTCCAGCACCTCAGCTTTCTCTTTCTTCAGGAGCATGCTCTCATGTTGCAGATTTGATCGGGATTTGTCAGAACTAGACATCACTTCTTTGATAGTCGCCATATTTTTCTGAAGCTCACTCTCTAGCTGCATTATTTTTGATTCTTTTGCTTTTCTTTCTTTGGTTTCGTTAGCTAATTCGTCTTTTGTTCTCTGCAAAGAAGAGCTTAACTCTGAAAGTTTAACATTCAGGTTCTCTACAGTCCATACTGTTGCTTTCTTATCGTTCTGGAGCGAGTATATTTCCTGCTTTAGGTTTTCCGTAATTTTCTCTGAGCTGCTGGTTAAGCCTTTAATACTATGCTTATGCTTAAAAAGCTCATCTTCCAATTCTCTGACTTGTTTGAGAAGCTTTTTGGTCTCAGCAGACTCTTTTTGCAGCTCAGCATTCTTTTTATTCAGAACCAAATTCAAATCATTGATTTGAGCATTTTGCATGTGGACCTCTTGGTTTGCTGAATCCTTCTCAGCAAACACTGACTTCAGTTCTGATTTCAAGGCTGTTATTTCCCTCTCATAACTGGCGATATTTGAATTAAGGGTTTTGATTTTCTGCTCCAGTTCGGTCGTTTTCTTTACCTCCTCACTGTAATCTTGCAGTTTAATTTGAAGCTCATGGGAAGTCTGCGATGTCCTGTTTAGCTCCGCTTCAATAATCCTGACCTGTGATTTGGTGCCCTCTACCTGAGACTTTAATATTTTAATTTGCTGATCCTTGCTGTCACTTTCCATCATCACCTGATTAAGTTTAGCCTTTACGTTCTTCAGATTGTGTTCCATCTCCACGTTTAGCTGTTTTAGCTCATCAATTTTTTTCTGCAACTGAGAGGCAATAAATTCGCTCTTTTGAAGTTCTGCCTCAAGGTTCTTACATTTGAGCTGCAGCGTCTGCTCAGATCGTTTCGTTACGATGTTTTCTTCCTGCGCAATTTGAAGCTGCTGTTTCCAGCTCTCGACCTCCCTCTTTAAAGACTTGATCTTCTGTTCTGAAAATGACTTCTCTTTTTCCAGTGACTCAGTTTGGATCTGAAGACTTCTGACGTCACTGTCAGACGAGACATTCATCCTTGTCAGCTCGTTAATTTTAAATTTCAGCTGATCTATTGATGCCTGCTTGGAAGCCACCTCTTCTTCTAAGTTGTTAATCTTGTAAGTGTTTTCCTGCTCAATGGAGCTTTTCTTATGTAGTTCTCCTTGGGTGATCTTTAACTGCTCTTTAAGCCCTCCAACTTCAGTGCTTTGGAAAAAGGCATTTTGTTCAATTGAGGACTTTGCCCTTTGAAGCGATCTGATTTCTTCTTGCAGTTCATCAATGGATTTCTTCATATTCTGAGATTCTTGCTGGAGATCCTCTGATTTCTGTTTCGTGTGAATCCTTTCAGTTTCCATGTCCATCTGGAGTTTCTTCAGTCTGTTGTTGCTGTCATCCAACAGCTTTTTATAACTTTGTGCTTTCTCCTCAGCCATTTCTGCTTTTTTCTGGACCAGAACAAGCTCGTCTAGTTTCTGCTGTAGGACGTCCACCATCATACTGTTTTTTTCTCTAACTGCACAAGACTCTGGCTCTTTGTCCATGGTTGACTGGCTCTCAGGTACCTGGATTTGATCATTTCGCTTACCCTGGACCTGACCTTGGAGGTCCTCCTCAGCTGAAAAGTCAGCTCCCTCCACATTTCTTTCTTTCTGAAGTTTGGGACTTTTAAAAACTTGGTCATCATTTGTTTTCTTTAAGAGGTCCTCTAGTTTCATCTGAGCCAAAGACCACGTGGACTCTGACTGCTCGATCAGCAGTCTTGTGTGCCTCAGTTCCTGCTCACTCGCAGCTTTGTCTTTAACTGCTATCTCTAATTTTGTGCGATACTGATTAATGTCATGCTCGAGCTGTGATTTCTGAAAGGTTAGACCATCAATTGTCTTCTGCTGTGTTTCTAATTCTCCTTCCAACTTTTCCAGCTGAGCTTGTCTTTCAGCGAGCAACGCGTACTGTTCCTGGATGCGTAGCTTAAGTTCACTAATCTCTACTTCCCCTGTAGCTTTTTGGAGCTCCATGCTCTCGGTCCTTTTTGCGTTCTCGGCTCTTTCAAAAGCCTTCCTGCTCTATAATGCAAAAAAATAAGTCATCCACTGTATTTGTTATTAAAAGCTGAAATAACTGACGGCAATGATACTTCAAAGCAATTTCTCCAAGAGTTTGCAATTTTAGGAGTGCAATTCTACACATATGTTTCTTGTAAAAAGGTTAACCCCTCCCCCAAAAAGCTGTCTGCTCTGATTGGTCAGCTCTGATTGCCTGAGGGAGGAGGAAGGCATTTCATTGGACGCAACGTTAGTATATGCCCACAAGTGCAGGATGAGTCATTACTTACACTACTACACGGGGACTTTAAAATGAATTTAGTCAAGCCAATTTGATTACTGCAGCTTTTCCGCTACTACACAAACTCCTGGAGAGGCTTTTTTTTTTTTTAACCACAGAGAGCACAACGTCAGAAAATGTTTCTGAAAAAAGAATAAAAAGCTGTCTGGTCCCAACATGTCACCATCACCAGCAAGGAGCTACTGTACATGCATTTCCTTTGCTTCTTCTGTGGAATGAAGCAAACTCTTCACTCAAAATGAGCTGCCACATACTAAGAAGAAAGATGACTGTTAAAGGAAGACAAGAAGTCAAGCACAAAGACAATGAGTAAAAATACTGTAGGTGTAGCGAGGTCATAAAACATGTCGATGATATTGATTAGACATTGGAGTCATGCACATACACGAGAGCAAAGCAAAACCGCCATCATAACCAAATATCCCCCAAACGTGAAGATGAGCTCCATAAAGCATGAAGTACGAATTGCTCACCTCCTCGTCTTCAGTTCTCTTCAGCGTTTCACTGGCGAACTTCACATATTGCGTAATAAGGGTCACAAGAGCTGTGTAGCGGGTGCGGAGATCCATGAACTGCACAGAATCAAACAATCACATGCAAGTATGTCAATGAGAAGGCACCGTTCATCCAGATCTAATTTCCTCTCTCGACAAAGTTAGTATAGAGTTTTACCTCTTGCTGGATGGCATCAGAAGAACTCTGCATCCGCCGTTTCTTGAGGGGAGATTTGTGTTGGGAGTCAACCATTGCTCTGAATGTCATGAGCTGAAGTTCGTAATCCTACAAAACGATTTAAGGGAAAAGTTACATGGTTAGTTTCATTCAAAAACTGTTTTTATCATCAATAACATTCCCCGGTATTCAAATAAAATATATTTTTTAACATGGTATAGTATATAACAGTGTAAATGACTTTACCTTAATAGCAGATGTGTACTGCTCTGAGTATTTTGGCATTCATCAATTCTGCCCTGTTTTTGGTCAATTTCAGCAACAAGGACCTGACAAAATTGAACATATTTGAACATCTATACAGTGCAAACACACAATGAGTGTATTTTAGTGTGAAGGACAGTCTTGTGCTACCTTCTGTTTGTTTAAAAGCTCAGCGAGTGCCTTGCTATCCTCAGGCTTGTTTTCTTGGGCTTTTAGCTGTGCTGCTTCCATTTCTGTAATCCACTCATCTAGACTGCTGTAGGAGTCTCTGTAGTGTTTCAGAGATTTGCTGATACCGTCCAGGTCCCGTAGCCTGTAATGTACAGTATTACCTCAAATATAGATATGCACGCTGTTATTCGTAATATATATTTGCTATGGACAGAAAAAAAATACTAACCTGCTGTCAATCTGGGAGTGAATGTTCTGCCATCTCTCACTGAGCTGATCTGCCTTCTCCTTGTGCCAGTCGAGGTCAAAGTCGCGCTCATTGTGGGCTTTAAACATGCGGTCGCTGATGACGCGTGCTTTCTGCAGCTCGTCCTCCATGTCGTGGAACACCTCCTGTTTTTCATCGATCTCTGTCCGCCATTGCTACAGTCAGACGGAGGAATGATTACTCAGTGAACTAATGTCTGACGAATGCTGCATCCAAATTGTGTTGTTGTTACCTTAAGTGTAGAAATCACACTTTCAATGGATTTGACGTCAGAGTTCATAGCGTCTTCTTCATACAGTTTGGATTCATAGGCCTTAACCAGAGCCTCAGCGCTCTGGCTGTGCTTCACCACCGAACTCACCGTTTTAAGTCTGCGAAAGAAGGAGACACCTTCAGTTCTAATACTTGCCCGTTACAAAAATTCATTTGTGACTGTTGCAGAGTGTCTCTTACTTGTCCATATAAATGGAGGACATGGAGTACACTTGGGTCATGCTTTGAATGAGAACGGTGAGCTCAGAGGAAAGCGTCGGTACGGACGGAGAGCCTGCGGCCTGTCTGAGGAACTGCTCACACGTCTCCTTCATGACATCCAGATCCTCCTTCAGTTTATTCAGCTCGGCCGTCTTCTTCTGCAAAGGCGCACGCGGAAAACCTTGATTAAAACAACGACATCGCTTAACCGCTTGAGAAAGACCGATGATGCCCAGACGTGTACCTCGTGCTCTGTGATGCGCTGCAGACTCTGCTCCAGGTCGTCTCTTTCCAGCGGTGTGCGGATCTGCCTGATCAGGTGTTCTTCGTGAGCCTCCAGGTGCATGCGGAAGTTGCGTATTTCTGAGATGTAGTGATTGTACACCGACTCCTCGTGTTCCTCTGTTTGCCAGGAAACAAAAACAAACATTTTAAGTCGTGACTGGGTTTCCCAACAACCTACTGGTGTTCTACTTCCATTTGAAAATCACAACTATTCGATAGATAATTTATAGTTTAGACTGACGGTGACAAGTCGCCTCTAGGTGGCATCATTATCAAGTAAGAACTAATGCAATGCAGCTACATCCATGGCCCTTCGTATACAGCTGATGTGAATCTGTAGCTGAGAACTTCTTTTAGAAGAAGGGAGGGGATATGTATTTAAATCATTGTGTTTACATATACACATATGCTTTCAACACAACAACAAAACAACAAACCAGCATTTGCTTTACATTCACAGCAAAGCCAACCACTTCTTTCAATCTGAAGTTAATTCAGAACAAGAAAAGCATAATTCCAACAGGCATTAACTTAAGACCTAAACGGCTTAAAGGGCCATGTGTTTCCCCTCTGCGCGATGTGTTCAATGTACACCGGCAGCTCGCTTGTTGAGAAGGAGGGGAAGCAGGGAATTTGAGAGAGCCTTGCCTCTCTCTGCGGATCTGAGCAGTTCCTGGTAGTACTCCTTGCAGGCCGCCACGTCCCTCTCGAGCTGCGCGCAGTCCGCCACCGTGAACACCTCCGACTCCTCGCTGTCTTCCAAGAACTCGTCGAAGTGGGACTGCAGGTTGCTGAGCACCTGTTGATGCTCGCCCGGTAACATGGTCTTTATCTGTTAGAGACATATTCAGTGGAAATAAGACAAACTTGCTTTTAGCGATGACTCAGAAAGGCGATCAAAGCCGCGCCTGACTATCAGAAACGATAATCAGCAGACGATGAAAGACTGATCGGTCTAAAAGGAAAGCAAAATATGTCAAACGTACCGAGGACACGTTCCAGTTGCGGATGGCTCGTATGTCACCCATTAGATAATGCCAAGACACCACACTTTTCATGTTGATGTGGGAGTGGTGCCACAGTGCCAGGACGTTCTGGTACAACTGCTCAATTCTGTAAAACAAAAACAAACAAAAAAAAGATAAGTATTCAAAAATAAAGCTGGTCGTCAGCTTTAACTAATCTCAAGGGACGAAATCTCACCTTGTAACCATATCAATAGCCTCTTTGTTGGGTGGAGGCACAGTGAAGCACACAGAGGGCACCATGGCCTCATTCCCTGCTGGGTTGATCACTTTCCACTTGGCCCGGTGAGAGTTGTTGGCCAACACACACTCGTCGTCTTTATAAATGGTAATCTAAAAGATTTGCGATGCGGCAGGGATTAACCACGACATTTTGAAACAAACAATGGATACGGTGAAATGTGGCACAGGCAGACGTACCTCAATCTGACGATAATCGCAGATGGCTTTGACGGGGATGGAAGATCTCACGGGACTTTCAGGGTTCCTGGGCCTGAGCTGCACAATGTTTTTAGCCCTTCCCACTAACCCGGCTACAGTGCTGCGGTACTGAAGGAGCTGCTCCTTTTCATCCTAAAGACACACCGCCCCATATTATTTTCATTTGCAACTTCATCCACGTGCACACACATTTTGAATCTTTCCGTCAGTTTACCATGGACTCCTGAATGAGATCCTCCAGTCTGTGGAGGCTGCTCGTTCGATCGCAGCTGTATTTTCTGTGAATTGAATCTTGCAGACCCTTAAGGTAGTCCAAGGACTCTTTGGCGTCGCTGAAAAACTGCACAGGGGAAAACATTTGAATCAAGACGTGACAAACCAAAGGCGCCTTTCACTGAAAACGTCGAGGGCCGCGACTCACCTCAAAGTAAACGGCGTTCTCCTTGAGATGCTGCTCTACACACGAGCAGAGCTGCAGGATCCAGCTCCACTGCGTCTGCATCGCGGCTCTGTACGCCTGAAGAGGAAACACGCAGAATAAAACTACACGTCCAGGTGTGGCAGCTAGAAAAATTACAAGCTGAAACAGGACCTTAGTCATTGTGGAAGCTGAATGCAGGGCGGAGACGCTGCTGCCACATCTATTTATAATAGTGACCACAGAGCTGAGGATAGAGTAAAATATAAAACACACAGGGCTTACTTCAATTGTTAGCCTGGCTGGGTGGTTCTTGAGCAAAAGGCGCTCTGCCTTGTCCTGCACAGACTTGATGGCTTCCTCCTTTTCATCCAGCTCCCTCATCAGGTCCTGCATAAAGACATTAATCTCAATATCGCTGGCATTCAGCCATGGCGTGGGACCAGTTTCTCCATCGTCTAATACATTCCTGTCGTTCAAGTCTCAATTCATACACGAGTTGTATGAAATAAAATCCGCTGCTACACAACCAGTATAAGCAAACAGCTTTTTCTATTCTGATTGAATTGACTTACGGCATGGTAGTCTCTTTTCTTGGAGACGTTGCTGTTGCGGTCACTCCAGTCAAAGGCCACTTCTTCTTCCTCCTTCTCGTTGAGCCAGATGAGCTCTTGAGTCGCCTGTGACACAAAGTCGTACAGGCTTTCCAGGTTGCTCTGCCGGTCCCTTGAATCACTCTACAATGAAAAGGCATGCAACAAGCACATGAATAAGCTGCAGGATTCAAATCCACGCTCATTTAAAAGGGGAAGTTTTGTGTGCGAATCACTCACCAGCAGCCTTTCGTACTGCTTCTCTAGTTTGTTCAGTTTGTCTGAGTACGACAGCTTCAGTGGCATCGTCATCTGAATCTGAGGAATGAAGAGTATCATTTGGTTTCTTTAGATGACAGATTCTGAGGGATTGTTGGCATTTCCGAGACTGTAACTGAGACGGAGGGAAAATCTGAATCAGGCTTACTTCGCTCAGTTTGGCATCTTTAAGACTCATTTGAAATTCTTCAATGGCTCTGTGCACACTTTTGTGGTTCTCCAAATGCATTTCTACACTTGGCAAATCAGATCCCCACTCGGAACGCTCCAGCTGCAACTTTTAAACACAAAAAAATACTCATTAATACCTAATTTTACTTGTCAAGACTTAAAGCGACGGTGCATTCAAACCAAACTGTCTGATTACCTGCATCTCTTCTACCCAGTTCAGGAGGTCCTGAACATATTTCATGTTCACCTCCTCTTCTGTCATGTTGGGGTCTGCCAGCGAGGACTTCAGTAAGGGCTTCCGGATCTGCATGTGTTTCAAATGCCTGAGGCTACCAGGGTCCATGCCGCCGCCACTCCCCACGTAGCTCTGGACTGAGGAAGGCTGCAGGCTGGGGGTCAAGGCAGGGGTGAAGGATGGGGTCAGGCACGACGTAAGGCTAGAGGTGAATGTGGACCCGGGGGTACCTAACCCCCCTGGGGTGAGTGCAGGAGTGAGGGCTGGTGTCAGACTTGTGTTAATGTTCTGGGAGAAGCCAGAGTTCAGGCTTTGCGTGATGCCTGAGATCATCATTTTGGTTTGCTCTGTCGTCAGGGTGCGACCTTTGCTGTACACGGAGGAGCACTCGGCTCTCAGGGAGAGAAGTTCATCCCGGAGTTTTGATACCCTGCACAGAAGAGGACAGCAGCATGAGATGTCTTCACGTTACAGAAAATTCATTGCTATTTCTGCATGAGGGGCTGATTTGCACCTTTGGACAAGTTGATCTGCAAAAGGGAATTTCCCATCCAGAAGAATCTGGATGTCCACTACTTGCTGTCTGAGGATGTTCTCGCACTCCAACAGATAGCCGGCAATCTCGGCTTCATTTAGGAACTGAATGCCAGACTCGAGACGTTTCGCATCCTAAGATGAGAAACAGAAAATTAAGAAAAACTCCATTCTATCG
Organism: Planiliza haematocheilus; assembly: GCA_005024645.1. NCBI lineage: Eukaryota > Metazoa > Chordata > Actinopteri > Mugiliformes > Mugilidae > Planiliza > Planiliza haematocheilus. The sequence goes on along the minus strand of SRSE01001339.1, from coordinate 7,384,968 downwards.
GAGCTTACGTGAAATCAAACAGAGCTTGAATAAACTTACAGACTGTAGCGCTGTTCTTGCCAGTGCCAGCTTGTCCTCGCCGTTGACGCAGTCCCTCTGGACCCTGTTGGCAATCTGCTGCAACATCTCAAGCCTAAAAAAAAAAGACACAAAGTTATTTTACATGTCGTCACCTTTTTTCTTTTTTTTTTAAATCCCAGAAACCAAGTATGCATGCAGTAACCTTACCTGGATCTATAGGCAATGTTGTTATTGAGAAAGACCGAGCTGTTAATTTGTAAAGGCTCAGTGAGGACGGTGTCACTGGAGCCAAAGCTGGTGAAGCTACAGTTGCTTACAGACGAGGTCCCGCTCAAATAGGCCATTTTTCTTTATGCGTTGCTGTCACCGGACACAAAAGCTACCTCGCCCCAACCATCCTACTGCGAGGATCCCAGCTTCTATCGAACCATGACGGCCTGACAGCGAGCATCCGTGCACCAAACTGCTGGAACGGCTCTCAGCTTGCTCATATTTATACTGTCACGGCCAGGTGAGGGAGCGTGTCAAGACTCCCACCGTGAAATACTATGCCGCCCTCGGGGGTTAAAAATCGGATAGCAGGTTGAGACAGTCCACCTTTATAAAAAGCGAGGCTGAAAGGCGCTGCCAATGTGCCTTCATTGCTGTTTCTGCCAGTTTTCACCACACCCGCACACATTGATTATCTGAATAATGTGTTTATGGACCACGAAGACAGGAACAGCTAACTTGGCTGAACATCTGAGTTTCCATAGAAATAAGATCTACCCTACAGACAAACATTGATGGATATATTCAGATTGAGCTCAAACATTTGGCTGACTTGTGTTAACATCACTCACAAATGTCTTCCTTTTATTTACGGTAACAAGATCTGTCTTGTTCACGATCTGCAAAACACGAGTACACGTCTTTTTTTTCCACCTTTCATCGTGCAAGATTTGTTTGCAAATCACAAATTCTGCTAATCACTTGCACTAATTATTGTCAGTTGCTGTGTTATCCTTGTGTTTGATGTCTCCCGTTTATTGCACCACCAGTTTCTTTGTTGCCCTGCTACAACAACAGTATAGCTCTTTACCTTTAAATCATCTGCAGATGCGGAGCACAACTCAACTGTGCCATATGCAAAGTGTGCACTATCTGTAAACCATTCATGTGGACTGTGTCGTGTTGCAACTGTTCGGCACGGGGATTTCTACTTTAATAAGACAAATCACACACTGACATACAGCACTGACCCTCAGCGCCCGGTTTCAGTGCAGACACTAATGGGCTTGCAACATGACACCGGCCGCAGAAAATATTACGCTGACTCATGATTGCTCCTTTATCTCTGCACTTGGCTTTGAGAAAAGAAGCAGATCAGCAATAATTTCCTGCTTTTGACGCCTCAAACAGTTTCATATTTTGCCATAACAAAACCCAGTTGCAGCTGCTGATGTGACAGCAACCCCTGCCTGTGTAATTAAGTTCAATTTGTGAGACTTTAGAAGATTAGACGCTCACATGTTATTGTGGACAGGATCAGGATCTTAAGAGCGCTAATATGCTCCAAATACCTTTCCACCTCTGGCCTCAGGCTCTTCTCCCTCTCTAGCATGGCAACGATTAATTTTCCCCATTCCTTCTCCACGTCATTCGGGTGATGACCCTGGGGTAGCTGAATGCGTCCGAACTCGATCCACATCTGTCAACACAAACACAGACAGGCGCATTACCGCTGCGAACTCTCCACTGCAAACGCTGCCACGGTCTTCTGTTTTTGCATTTGCCATACCTCCAGCATTTTGTAGAGGTTTTGGATTTTTGTCTTCTCATTTTCTTTCACCGGGATTTCGTGTTCTTTAAACTGTAGATACTGTGTATAAAGTGCCTGGGGGAAAAAAAGCAGAGGTTGTGAAACGTGTCTAAGTATATGCACCAGAGTATCTTCGCTGCTACGAGCAATCGATTTCTTACAGTAAACGGACGCTGCTGCTCGCTCATATCCATCAATAACACTTTAAGTCTCGCTTTCAGCGGACTGCACTTAGGCTATTTGAAGCAGGGAATACTACTTCAACTTTCAGATATTAGATGCAAATTCTAATCACTGTCAAATCAGACTACAATCCAGAAAATTATGTTTTTTTTGTTGTGGTGTTTTACCTTGATTTCCACAGGGTTGTTGGGGAATGATCTGTCTGACATTATGGCCACGTTGTGTTTGATCCACTGGCTGAGGTATTTGATCATGTTCTGGTACTCCACCCATTTGATGTCGACGTCCTGTCCAGAGAAAGAACAAACAATCATCAGCAGCAGGTCACTTTACAGCAGCTTCTCGTGGCTAGCATGGACTCACAACGCCGTTTAACTTACATTAGCATTAATTCCGTCAACACCGTCGGGTACTTTGGGGAAGGCATCGTACAGCGTCGAGACGTATGTGATGACGGATTTTTCATCGGGTGAGTGAACGTCGACGTCTGATGAGGAAAAGCGAAAGGTCACAAATGCACGAACACGGCAATGAGCTTTACTCTCAGGATTTATTCCTCAAGCCAAAATCCAGGCTACGCTGATTTATTGCACGAAGAGCTTAAAGCCTTCACAGTGCTTTCAAAGTCAAACTCATAATGACACCGTGCACAAGTCTCACCCTCGGGGTCCAGGAGCCTGGCTACCCCCAGCTGTTCTGCTACACAAAATGCTTGTTCTAAATTTGAACGGTTGGTCTGCGCCGACACGCGGCTCATGTCGACCAGGTCTGGCCTGCAACAGAAAGGGACAGAGAAAGAGATGGGTAAGAGGTGTATGGCAGGTGAGGATATCCTGATAACAAGCAAAACAAGAAAAACAAGGTGTGGGAGATAAAGAAAAGAAAAGAAAATCGGGATATAATGCCAATAACAACATCTTGACTACGTCCGGTTAAACTTCAAATACTTTTCTGTTCAAAACATGGTACCTGTACTTATGGATGATGGCATTAAAAAGCCTCCCATCCCTCCAGGAGGTTGTGAAGTTGTCACATCGTACGCCTACGTAGCCCTCTGTTATCTGCTTGGACCAGAGCAGCAGCCTCTCCTTGGCTGTCATGTCCTCGGACTCCCCTGTCACATGGATCTCCGAGATCTGACACAAAGAGAAAGGGAAAGAGAAGGTTTGAGGACGCACTGCTGTTACATTTACAGCGAAGGTGCCATGGTTCAAAAACAGAAACTGTCTCTGAACCATGGCTATAAACTCGTAATTAACTCCTGTGACTTCATCTTCACTCATCTGGCGGCTTCATAGTGTAAAAAAACAACAAGCTGACAACCAGAGAGAAGTGAGAGAAAGCTCAACATCGTAGGCCTTAGTTTTGTATTGATGTCGATAATGAAACTGATCCATTTAATTTGCCGTGAGATAAGAGTTTAATCTTTCGTTATCATGACCACGTCTGTGCACACGTGAAAGATGTCAGCAGCAGGTCAGCAGTGACAGAGTTGCATAATAAAAAATTACACAATAGTTTTACAGCACACTCCACAGCCTGAATGTGATGACGTAAAACACACGGCGCCACTTCACAGGTGGAGATCGACCAGGTGTTATATACGATATCCAGACAACCTCTGTGATATTGACTCAAGCCGTTGTAGACATTGTGACACACATAAAAAAATAGCCAGAAGTACGGAAACGCTGCACATTAGGTATAATTTCTAAAGGTCTGTCATGCAGGGCAAGACAAGCAGCACAGGCTGGTCTTTGTCTCTTTCCATTTTTCCATGTTCGCATTAAAAACCCCAATTCACAAAGCAGCTGGGACAAAATCAAGAAGCACAGAGAGATGATTGGTTGAACTTCAGTCAGTCACTCAATAAATCAAAGGCAGTGCTTGACATCAGCAATAAAACTGTGAAACATTTAAATAACAAACAGTGTGGCCCAGACGAGATTATAACACTGGCACAACTGAGAAAACCCAATCTATAGCAAATCTATGAAAGCAATCAGCCTATCTGAATTCTGTATCTTCCACAGTCCACAGGGGTTCAACAGGACTACTGCCACATACACAAGGCTGAGTTTGTCCCTCTAGCCCGTCCAGTTGGAACCCTAAACTGATGATTACGCCAATAACTCCAAACCTCCTGAACAAGGGATAATCTGGACAAGCCAGGTTAGCTTTCCAACAAATAAGCTTAGTACAGATGACAAAGAGCTGAGCCTGACTTACTCCAGTAACTTTACTCGAGACGGGAATTTGGTTTGCACCTCAAAAGGGTAAGAACTGACTCGGTAAGAAATGAGCTGTCATGGGTCCAGGAACATTAAAAGGCATTGAAGAACTAATACCACACACTCCAGGTTCCTTCTGACCCCCTGTAGCCACTACACTCAAACCATCTACTAACATAGCCATGTCCTGCTATGATCCAACAGTGCACTAGTTTTTTTCTGATGCTGTATATCACCAATTTATCTTCTGTAACCGCTTGTCCCGTGAGGGGTCGTGGTGTCTGCTGGAGCCTATCCCAGCTGTCATCGTACACCCCAGACAGGTCGCCAGCCTACTGCAGGGCTAGCATAGAAAGACAGACAACCATTCACAACCACATGCACACCTACGGCCAATTTAGAATCACCAGTGAACCTAATGAGCATGTGTTTGGACAGTAGGAGGAAGCTGGAGTACCTGGAGAGAACCACGCCGACACAGGGAGAACATGCAAACTCCGCGCAGAAAGGCCCAATTGGCCCATGGATTCGAACCTGGCTCCTTCTTCCAATTTATCATTTTAAACCAAAAGTTGTATATTTTTCATTGATAAGAGTCACTTCTCTACATATTTGCTTGGTCAACCTCTGATTGGACTTCAAAACCATAAACATACCAACTAAGCAGCCACAAAACTTCTTCTACTATACCTTTTGACTGAACCCAGACAGGAACACATCACAGTGATGACTCAACACAGAACTTATTTGAGTATATATTTCATCATGCATCCTTTTAATGTTCAGGATGCATTATACTGTACTTTATCAAAGCACTCGCACAATGCCTATAAATAGAACGCTCTCAGTACCTCGTGTTGGGTGGAAATACATTTGGCAGGAGCTGGTATATGCTCTGCGTAACCAGAGCAGGTGTAGGCCCTCCGTCTCCTCCTTCTGTGTGCTTGAGAGCCCCATATAATCTTGGCAAACGTTTCCTCGCTCCCAGGTCTGTCATCGCCTCGCAGGGTTCGCAGCATGTGCTCCACCGCTCCAAAGCTTACTGCCCTCCTCAGCTGGCGCTGGAGCAGCTTCTTCACAAGCAGACCATCCTTTGCTGAGGCACCTCTGGAACCTGCGCTGACGACGCCGTGGAGCTTTCTTTCCACGGCAGACCTGTTTCTATCACCATCTTCCTGGTCTGTAGAGGACCTTCGCAACCTGTGCGCTAACCTTGAGACAAGAGGTTGATCACTCGGATCTCTGAGGATTAAAACTGGTACCTCTCCAACATAAACACCTTTGCTTATGCTGTCTTGCCTGGACAGAGGCTTCGCCGCCTCTGAGTGTTTATCCAGCTGTGCTTGGTTTGCATCTGTGTTCCCATCAGGACTGTCCTGACTCTCTGCAGCCTTACAAATAGCAGTGCTTGAAATGTCCACACTTGGAGATATCCTAGGAGAGCCTAGAGGCTTCAAATCCTCTGACTTCCTCTTCTTCCTCTGGAAATAGCGACGACCTTTAAGCTCTTTAGATTCAGGATTCAGTGGAGCTTTCTTGGGGTCAACATAACATTCCTCTTTGGGACTTCGAACGCAGCCGCAGATATTTCCCATGGCTGTTGGTCATATACCGGGTAATCCATCAACAGTGCTCTACTCCCAACAGCAAACTGTTTTCAGCCAAAGTATCCGCTCGATCTGAAGAACAACTATCCCTTTGACAGAAATCCATTTAATACTGTGCACACAATTAGCAGTGGTAGTCCGGCAGCCAGAGAGAAAGCTCACTCCACTCAGACCGGAGCTGGCTTCTTCCTTTCGTTGACTTTAAAAGACTCACTGCTGAGAACTGGCCAGTCACTCCCTCTCCCTCTCTCACCCTCTCTCCCTCACTTGCTTGCTCTCTCTGCGATTTCTCCTCTGACACTGGAATCTTTTCTGACCTTTGAAACATTTCTCCTGCTTTACTAATCCAGCACAAACACCATAAATGCACACGCAGACGGTTCCCACGTGCCTGTGGCTCTCAGCTGAGCAGGAACGGAAAAAGGCTTGCGGACAGACCTGTTTCAGGCTGGCTAGTCTGCTTCGCCAAGACAGTAAACACGCACGTCACAGCCGCCTCTCTCCCTTCTTAATATTTGTGTAAGGAGGTCGCACTGTATATCTGAGGGTTAAGGGAGGACAAGCTTCAGACTGGATGGCCACCTATTGTGAGGTGAGAAATTTTGGCTCAGCAAGTCTGGCTGCGTGAATCAGGCATCAGTCCCCGCAGGGCAGAAGGGCTTTGAAAAGCAGAATGGCACAGGTCAACAAGAGCAGCAGAAGCCGAGGCAAATCCGAGCTGGGCAACAAAGAGCTTTCACTTTGTCTATTAATCAAGATACATACAATGGCCGAGCCAGAGGTGGGGCTTAGGTCCGATGGGTTGAACAAACACTATTATCTGAACAGATCACCAGCCCTGCAGTTCACAAGGGGGGCAAATGCTCTGACCAGGAAGTGATTCACCATATAAAACAATTTGCAACAATTATGAGATAATACCAACAGATGGAGTGTAGAGGAATATATACATACTTTTACTGCAGGAGAATAACTGTAAACACAGTGTCACCACACAGCTACTGAACTAGAAATAGCCGTGTCCCAATGACGTTGGCCAAAGTCACCTGACAGCCAGCACAGAAACTGATTACTCCTGTTTCTCTTTGTGTCAGCCAATCTATTAAATGTTGGTATTGTGAATGAATGAAATGAATGAATCAGTGAAGGTGTAAGTGACCAAACAATGCCCTAATCAGGCCAAAAACAAACAGACAAGACGGATGAGCGCTGAAACGTCTGACAGCAGTGCAGTGTCATGATGGTGCATTGTCACCAGCCACACTACAATATATATTACACTCTGAAATACAGGGCATGGGTAAAAACACAGTGGGGCAGTCATTCTGGAGACACAACAGTGGCTGCTTTGTGTGCCTCTTTCCTGCGCAGACACGATGCATAGCGTCTGAAACACCTTGCTGACGAGGAAGTAAACCAGCTATGAGGTAAAGAGTGCAGGTCAAACTTTTCTGTGAGTTAATATAAAACGTAGCCTGCAGCAGTAAGAAAAGCATGTACACGATGTACCCAAAACAAGCCTCCCAAAAAGACAGATCCCGAATATTTCTGGCACAGCGAGTCATATAAATGTAGCTTCAGTTGGTACATGTCAGTCTGCTGTCAGCTAGGCTTATTCAGTTAAACTGATATATTCTTCTAAAGTCTCCTTTCAGATCAAGAAGAAACAGGCCCTTTACTGCAGGATCCACTGCTCAAGGGCTTGCGTGAGACTGACAGCAGCAGGTGTTGGCATCTCAGCAGACGCTACCTGTCAGCATGTTTGAGTCCAGGAAAATTATATTAGCTACTATTTTCCCCATTAATAAATTCACGGTATTTGTCATCGTTTGTTTTAGTTTGAAACTGTGTGTGAACTCATCACCGTCTCAGTTCTAATATTTGCAAAATTCCTGCAACTAGCGTGTGCCAAAGATATTAATAAACTAATGAGAGAGTCAGACGAAGAAGTGGCCGGGGAGTGAATATTTCTGTGGACACCTGGATTCTCCTGGCATGCACATACAAACGAGAAACACAAGACATGATTTGTGCCACATCGATGAAATGGTTCCCAGAGAGAAAATTCTTGAGGATATTCCGGTGGAAATATGAACCCGACCTGAGGCGTGCAACATCTTGAAACCATAACAACTCTCCAAAGCTTTTTGTAAAAGAACACTAATGCTTGGTTGCACACAAAAACATGAGAACTAAAGTCCACACAGCAAGCTGCTATTCTTTTGCTCTGCTCTGTAAAAACACACTAGACCAAGTAGATTCAAGTAGATAAAGTAGATAAAATCTCATTACGCAGAATACAAGCAATTTCTGCCATGTTCTCTTGTATTCAAACAATTCTCAGAGTCTCAGTATCCTTTAAATACCAAACCTTTTAGGTTACAATGAAATATCTGATTCTAACTTGTCAAGTTCCAACTTGAGCTGAATCAAACATGATCTAAAGTAAGTCCAAGTAAACATATTACACAGAAATCTCCAATGAGCAGGACTTGAATTGCTAACATTCAAAACACACAGCAGCACAGCTTTGACACCTTGTGGCCAGAAGCAGAAACATCCATTTAACTTACATCAGCATTTTAAAAGTGCATTTGTTACTCAAACAGAAACTGAAAATGATGTACATTTAAAAAAAAAGAGAAAAGAAAAGAAAAAAGAACAAAACATCCAACAATTCAGCATAAAGTTGTAAATTAACACCAAAGTGACATTTTCTTAAATATGCGGCCAGTGAAAGGATGAAGCCAAAGCTGGCTACACTGACCTGAAAGTGCAGAATTATGGTCCAGATCAATCCCAGGGTCAGTTTTGGGTTGCCGTCTGTGATGTCGTCATTCCTGATATTTACAAGTTTGACCTGAAGATGGGAAATGCACAATAAATACATTAAAAAAATACAATATTTTGATGTGTCTATAACCTGCTCCTGAGATTTTATCTGACTGCTTATTTCTTTAGCCTGTATTTGTATGATTAAATAAGTACAGAACATGAGTGTCAATGTGTTTCTTCTATTCTGACACATGCCTGACATTTGACAAACACCACAAGGTGGCAGAATAGTCATGACATCATGCCAGGGAACGGTGCCATCTCAATAACAATGTGGTACAGAGGTGATCTCTAAGCATTAATGATTTATCCTAATTAAACGTCCTAAACCTTTTAAGGATGTTTTCTGCCAGCTATTAAAATGAAACACGATGTGCTTTTAATCACGTCCTTCAAAGAAGCCATGACACACTAGACAAAGCATGAGCATAGCCTCGGTTTAATATAGCAGTAAATTCCTGTAGTGGCAGCCTGATTATCAGTAATGACTGTAATCAATCAGCTGCAGGGGGGAGATTTAGGGATTTTCAAACACATAATTTTACATTTAAGGAACCACTGAGGATGCATGGATGTCTGCATGTGTCTGGTATGGGCTGCAGCTAAAACAATAGGATACCTCATTTGTAACCATGTATGATTCCTTTGTCTGGAGCCTTACGTCACATCTGGCTACGGCTCAACGAGGCTGTGTTCTTCTGCACATCCCGAGAGAGGCGGGGGAGGGGGGACGGCAAGCAGAGTGCTTTGAAATCCCACTGATGGGATTTGTAGTCAGTGCTCCTTAAACGCTGCTACTAGCGCTTGTGGTGACTGAACAGGATTGTAGATGTTGTAAGACCAAAACAATCTGTCTAATAGTAAGTGATGCTGAAGAATTTGTGGTATCTAAGAAGTCACTGGGGCTGTCTAAACCCTTGTATTCAGATAGTGGGTCAATAAGGTCATTGAGTTTCCGGTTACTGGTTAAGAATGAACAAATCTCCACCTCTCCAAAGTCCTAAAATACAATATAGCTGCACACATGAGCTCAAATTTAATGTAAAGGTTTACAGAAATGTCTTCTTGATACTATTTCCCCGTGCTGCTGCTGTGTCATCGTGAATTTCTCTTATCTGTTATCATAACAGGTTCATGGTAGTGCATCGCATTGTATCAGATTGTATTTGCATGTCGTACTTTGTCACATATAATGTGTCGTAACGTCAGTTTAGCTGTAAACTTTAATATAATCGACATATCAATATAGGTACATCGCATCGTATCGTGTCATATCATATTGTATCGTATCATATCGTACCGTATCGTATCATGTCGTACTGTGTCACATTATATCGTATCATATCATCAGTTTAGTGGTAAACTTTAATTCAATCCACATATCAATATAGGTACATCGTATCATATCGTCATATTATACCATATTGTCAGTTTAGATGGAAACTAAAAACTATTGTATCGTATCATGTCATATAGCATCATGTCATGCTGTGTCACATATCATATCGTCAGTTTAGCTGTAAACTTTAATATAATCCACATATTAATATGGGTACATTGTATTATACTGAGTCATATTGTGCTGTGTCATATCCATCGTATCACATTGTATCGTATCGTGTTATATCGAGTCATATCGTATCGTATCGTATCGTATCGTATCGTATCGTATCGTATCGTATCGTATCGTATCGTATCGTGTGTATGGAAATAATGCACAGCAACTCTGAGAATGTGTATGAACCGATCCTTACCTGCCGCCTCTTTAAATAATCCAGTGCTATTTGTACATTCTGGAGCCTGTGGAAGCGCATCCTCCCTCTCTCCCGAGGCTGTGGACATAAAGAGGCAAGAGGAGCCGCGTATGCTAATTAGATTCTTCACATTATGAGAGAACAAATGGTAATGATAATAATACTAATAAAAAACAGATTAGTATCAAGGAGGTCACAGGACATGCTTCTAGATTCTTACCTGCTGATCTGGTGAGGTTAAAAGAACACACGAAAAACTCTACCCACAACAACAGTAACCATTCCTCCACTCAAAATCTGTGCATAAGATGCATGTTGTGTACAACTGTAGAACATTTTCCACCATTTTCCTCCACTACAAATTAGCTCTGCACAGGTCTGAAAAAAATCTGTTATCATAACCTGCAAGAAAACCAACTACGATAGCCGAAGGAGCAACTCAAAGAAATGAACATCATTTGGCTCCCTGTGCCGTGGCTAACTGCAGGATGCTTTATTGTATGATCTCTCGCGGCAAGTACTTGCGAACGGTCAGAGGCCGCAGCACGAGGTAATGTAATGGAAAATGATGCATTCAAGCCAGGATGCAGCAGCAAAAGACTTGAGACTGCATTCGGCCATCCTGTTCGTCTCTGTGGCAAAGCAGCACCAATATAATAAACCTGTCTCTTTCACTTACGGAGCTTTCTTTAGGCTTCGGAAAAAGAGAATATAGTCAAATGCAGCAAATGGAAAATGTGTGGATCATCATGTGGGTTCTGAGAATTTTTATGGTGACATGATTCAATGATGCGCAAAGCTAGTGGAGTAGATATAAAGACCCAAGCTTTGTGTTTTTAACTTTTTAACGCTTTTGCAAAGACAGAAAGTCATAATCTCTTGCTGTGGTCTGACATACAGTTTATGTTTTAGGAGAAACTCCGAGAAGGAGACTGCCTGGGTCTTTGGATCAGGTGCAGTGTTTATATAAAATACAGTATGTCCTCATAAAGAAATAAAAAAAAAACTTTGAAACATAACTTTGCATAAAAGGAAAAATAAACAGAGGAAATTAAATTGATAATCATGTAGAGAAACTGCAATATCTATAATTATTTATTAATTATAGATTAACTAATAACTAATTTTCCAGTGGGAGTGTCTCTACTTGCTGTCTACTGTTAAGTGGCCACAGCACGCTCTGAATTAGTCTGTTACAAGGGGTGGGGTGGAGGGGCAAGCCACACGTACCCCCTTATCATCATCCACCGTGTCTCCATGCTGCTCAACTGCACATGCTTCTGTCCCACTCACCAACCGCAAAGTCTTCAGAAAATCACGCTCCCTTGGCTTATCGCCCGAAAAGGCAACACATGGAGAAGAAAAGGAAGACATGGACACACACACACACACAGCGGCCAAATCAAAGGAAGTTAGACAATGGACAGAAACCAAGAGTGGAGAACAGAAGAGGAGGAAAGTGGGATGTAAACAGAAAACAGATAGCTACTTAGAGGATGAAAGTTAGTCACATTGAAGGGGGGATAACTGCTGGGGCTCCTTGTGCAGGAATATATGAGCAGTTTAAATATACACAGGGAGGGGTTTTACAGCACACTAATACTATTTACTCATAATATATGTACTATAGACTACAGAAACATACTACAATATTACAACAGGCAACAACTAGACTTTCTGTTTAGTTTAGTCCTACATGCATATATAATTAGACTTTTATTTTTACTTCTACCAGGGACGTAATTAACAGTTACAGATTAACAAATTACAAGGTGATACGAGATGATAAACATGTCTATAAACAAATCTCAGCGTCATCCGAGAAATGGTTTAGCGATTTGATATCTCGGGCATTATCCATATCTGGGAAAAAATGGCCGTTCCAAGTTTTGACAGCCAAGATATTATAGAACCAGCTGTGTATTTATCCCCATAGGAAAACAGATTCCTGCACTTAAAAAATAACACTGTACATATGTAATGTAATCTCAAACTATTTAACAGGAGCGCTGTACATGAGTGAGGTAATGTTTGTCCTCTGAGTGCCAGTGAGACCAACGAGAGGTGACATGACCCTGCAGCAATATTTGCCTCTTGTGGGACAAGACTTTAAACTATTTAAACCTTGTCTACTGCATGTTATTAGTTTTAGTGGGCAAAATAGCTTGTTGGCATTTTTGTTAAAGTCTGATTATTGGCTGCAAAGATCCCAATGACCTGGGCAACCACAGAGCTAATTTTCTCACTTGCTTACTTTCCGTGTCGTGTGTGTACATTTTGTAAAAATTACACTCTTTAAGTAAACCAACTGTTTAATATCCCGCTTGAGAAGTGCTGTTGATATGATGGTCCCTCTCCACAAATAAACATGTATAAAAGGCACTTTTCTTTAGCTCAAGTGATCACAATACTGACCACGTCTATAAGCTGCATGGATATCATATAAAAAAATAAGGACCAACAATCCACTAAAAATTGGGTTCTGGTAGGTCCAAAACAAAGAAGATACCATCTATTCCCTATTAGGGCCTTATGACAATCTGACTGATCTCAGTGGAAGCTGCTCTGGCTATCCACTCTGGAGGCTCCACATCTGCACGAACGCATCGGTTTTGAGTTCTCATCTCTTGAAAAAAACAAAACACTGAGCACAAAGAAAAACAGAGAAACTTTAACTCACCAATGTGTCTCCAGACAAAACCTCCAACAGTGAGATCAGGTTATGTCCATCTCGTAAGTCTTCGTACAGGTCGTTAATATGCTTTCGGACCTACAGGCAAAAGGGAAAAGGCAACATTTAAGCTAACATATTGCTAATAAACAGAAGTTCAGCAAGCAAATGAGTATTCAGCAACTGTACCTGAAGCAAAAAATAATTCACATGTTCTGATCTTGTTTATTGAATCGGTATAATTTAATATTTGAACAGATATTTGAGGATTGTGCTATTGAGGACAGGCACGGCTATAATTCACCCATCGTCTTTCAATGTTTTTCCTCCATGTCCCCTGTACAATGAACGCAGCATAAAACACTGAATAACGGAGCTCGAGCATCAGCGCAACACCTCATCCAAACACTTAAGCGAGGAACTTAACAGCTCTCTCCTTCCAGCAGGCCCGTATCTCCCTCCTGTCCTAAATACCGCGCCTCTGAAATCACCCCGCCGCCCATTGACCTGCTTTCACACAGGGCTTTCAGCACTGTAATCCCAGATAGTGCCCACAGCTGTGGAGCCAAAATAGACCCCCGCCCGTATATTACTGGGCCAGTCGAGCAGGTCCCCTACTATTACTCAGCAAACTCTTGACTTCTCAAGGAACATGTGCGAGGCTTGCTGAAACAGGCATAGCGAAGAGCTAATGAGGCCTGAAATCTGGCTGTCAAGCATGAAATAAAAATGTAAACATTTCAATTAAAGCATGCTCGAGCAGCTATAATATGCAGAGATTTTTTTTTTTTTGCCTCTCATGCCGATGTCGGTGTTGATGTGTTGATGATTTCCTTCACTTTTCTGCCAAGTCTGTGACAAAGTTTATATAATAATGTCAGTGCAAGTTGTGGCCTGCATTTACAGAAGGTAGAACTGGATCCTGCAGCCTACTGGGAACTCACGTATTCTTCTAATGATTTTTTTATTGGAAATAATGTTCAACATCACATCCAATCAGTCATAAGCACTAAATCCACGGGAACCCCTATCTTCATCTTTTAGAAGGTAACGGCGCAGCTGTCATACGGTTGTTTTCTGCAAAGTCACATCAAGGCCATCACTGCATCAGCTGTAATGTGTGTTTTTCCGTTTTCGTACATTTGTTAAAACTGCAAATGGACATGAAATGAAAAAGTCGGGAATCAGCTTAATTGTAACAATCAATCCCACTGAAACCATGCACTTCTGTATCACATATCATGGCAGTAGCTGAGAGGTTTCACCCAAAACCACAATCGCGCGGAGACGCTGGAATAAAAAAGTTGAGGGGATCACCACATTCAGCAGGATTCCTCCCGCTGGCATTGTGAAAAGACATGAGGTCGCCTCGGTCAGTGAGTGTCGCCCTTTAGGGCTCACAGTCATTGTCAACACGTGTTGCTGCGCATGGCTGCAAAATTGCTCCAACCACTCACACCAATTCTGTCAAATTTCTGCAGGAAAAACAAACCGAGCGACTGTTTGGGGACCGGTGAAAAACATGAGAAATGAGAGGGCCATATTTCCCAATGACGAGCATAAACGCTGTCGTTTTTTGTTGTATAGTACTGCACTTGTCCTTGTGTACCTTCTACACCTCTTGGTCACTTTTATTACTGGCTGACTATTTTATTTTTGCTTTGTGTTTCCTGCTATATTACCTGCTATGTTTTATATGATGCACTGGATGCATCTACTGTCTCTGCTGTTACATTAGAGGAACTCAACTTTCACCTCAAAATGTTTGATTCTCTTTTTACAGAGTCTAGTAATAGAGAAATGATTGACATCTCCATATTCTTTATATCCCAGAATCACACGTTCACGCCTTACACAACAAAAAAAATAAGTACTTTAATATTAATGACGGATGAATCATTAACGTTTTTTGCATGACCCCAATAAAAAGCAAAATTCCCAGGTACAGAGGCGTATTACGCGCGACATGCCTCGGCTCGTCCGGCTGCTTAAGTGTTTTCATTAAATTCTGCAGACAGATGAAACACCACAGTAGGCTTTTCAAATTCCTCAGTCAACAAAAGGCGAACTGTTGCTGCAACAGCGCAGAAGCACATGGCATGCTAAAGGACAAGCCCTAATGGTGTCTGAGGAGGAATGACAGCATGTCAGGGCCTAACATGGAGACAGATAATACTTGATTTAAGCTTCAAATCCTAATGAACGGATTGTTGCTTCCTGCAAACACGTGGTGCGCGGATAAATGAACACACATTTGCTCTTACCTTCAGCAGATGCTGGTTTATCCACTTTGTAAATGTCTTCTTCTGTACTCTGTCTCTTTCATCTGCAGAGAAAAGAAACGCATCATGTTAATAGTTTTCTTCACATTATAAAGCAATTATTGTGGAGGTGTATGGATAACAGAGATCCCTTTTTATGAAAGCTGCTATTCAGTAAGCCTAACTCTGCTGTGGTAAAATATTTCATGCCACTTACAGAGCTGCATTGAATTAAAGGAACGAGAAACCAGAGACAAATGCAGGGTGAATTGTACAAAGCCATGTTCCAACAAAAAAAATAAATAAATATGTGTAATGTAGTTTTCTGATAAGTACGCACCAAAAATGTGTTGTAAGTATTGAGAAATGTAATCATTTAGTAAAATGTGTTTCTTCCCGTTGCACACAGTCAGTGTTATTTTTGTATTTAAAGTTTCAGTGAAGGTCATGTAGCAAAAAAAAGGACAAATGACAAAGGACAGAATGTGTCCCGGGGGATCAAAAGAAAGACTTTGCGGAGACGGAAATGGCATCACTCTCTCCAACATGCTGTTTACCATATGCATCACCATAGCAACCTCACTTCCAGCAGCCGGCGACACGAGCAAAACCACAGCTGTGGACACGAGTGGATGCAGTTTAAGGCAAAAAAGGAAATTACTATTTTATAATCTTGTTTCCCACTAATAACGAAAAACTACACTTTCCTCGAGCAATGAACCATTGAGCATTTCAAATGTTCTTTTTATTATTTTTCATCCTCTCTGCACACTGAGAGCAGAGCAGGACTCACGCCAGCCTCCACAGCCGTGACTCAGCTTCCACGTCTCCCTCCCTGTCTGCCAGACACAACTCCTCGAAAAATTATCTTCGGCGAGCGCAAGAGAATAACTCGCATGCACAATCGTTAACATTAACAACAGCAAGGTCACATTTATTCCATGCCAACTGAACGTTGAACGCTGGGCTAACAGATAACCGCGTACCTTTTCTGATCTCCAGTGAAATTGCAAAGTAAGTTTTCGCTCAAGGCTCTGCTATTAGTAATGAGTAAGCACAGGCGTGACTAATCTGTTCAGGACATGACAGGAAGCGGCAGAGATAAATACTGACCCATGCAGCACATTAGAGTAACAAGGTGCGCCCTGTGATCCCTCTCGCTCTGTAGCGGGTACTTCATCCTCCGCGGTACTTCCTCAGGGCTGTCGTGGTTCCCGTAGACGGATGCCATGTGGACAAGCGACTGAGGAACCGATAGTAGTCTCCCTCTTCTTGCCTGCCTGCCTGCCTGCCTGCCTACAAGCCTCTAGGGCAGCCGTGGCTCCCTCTCCCATCAAGCATCCAGAACGAGTCCCGTCAGGTTTTCCATGGCTACTTGCTAATTTTAGTTTCCATGCGGTTTGGTGTTTATCTAGCAGCAACCCTCAAAACCATAGAAAATAAATGATTCATTCAGTCTTGTAAAAAGAAAGAAGTGCCTCGTTAACATGCTTCGCTAGGCTTCCATTACATTTATATCCAGACATTAGTTTTCAAGTGTGCAAAGGTTTCCAGTTTATTATCTTTCTATTGTGCATCTGCCAAGATATCATCCAGGCAAATGACAATAAACACCCTTTCGTGAGCTGACATGAAAAATGCCAGAAAGCGAAAACAGTTCTTCGAATTGAATCATTACGAGAGTTACAGCTGTGTATGACAGAAACTGAAAGACTCCTCTCCTAATGTAAAACAGAGGGGGGAAGAAATCTGAACTGTTCACCCTTGTGTTGCACAAGTATTTTCAAGCAAGCATCTAACACTTTCTGAGGGCTTAATGAAGGACAAGCTGCTTTCGGTGGACACAATACCTCTGTAAGACGAGAGCATAACATTAGCTCAGCTTCAATGATGTTATATTCTCTGCATTTGAAGTGAAAAAACCTTTTATGTTATCACAAAACTTGCTTTTACAGGTTGCCAGGGGCAATTTAGGATCCTAGTAACCGTATTCTCTGCAGATTTCTACATTTAGTTCATCCAAAAATAGTGCATGTGTTAAACCTGCAGAGAATTGCAAAGTGGGCTGGTGTGACAATTATTTTGCATGATCACATGACCAAGGCCTGGCATGAATCTTATAAGCATTAATCGATAAAACTGATGAAGTGAGGCAAACGGACGACAGAGGCCTGTCTTAATGGGATGCGGTGAGAATCCTTTACTAGCAAAGCTGCTGTGTCATTGCTGATGCATCCGCCCCTGTGACTCTACCCTGCAGCTGAATCACACGGAGATAAAGCAGCGCATCCTGCAGCAGGACACCAGTTTGGTGTGTAACGTCCACGCATAAGCTCATCGCTGCATAATGTATAAACCTCTCCTGAAAAACTCATTAATATAGATTGGCTGGGCAAGAATTCCAGGAAACACTCAAGAGAAAAGGTCAGTCGGGGGTGTATCGAGAACCAGCTATCAAATATGATCAGAAACAGGCCACTGCACTTCACATATTTCACAGATTTCTGATTGAAGACGCATTTAATCGACTCACGCTGACGAAGGCCGATGTCACAAGGTGTGACTACCGGTCCTGCATGATTTCTGCCCTCCACGTTTACGTGCCATATAAACAAAAGGCAGAAACTAAGGGCTGAATGTGCTGTGTAGTTTATGAACCTGTACCTCAAAGAAGAAAGACTGAGGTGAGCTTAACAGTATGGTGCCCTCTTGAGGATCTTAAGGGAATAAAAAGCATGAACTATGGCTGGGTTCCTCTGATTATTCCAGACACTGAGTTCACCCAGATAATAAAAGAATTAAATAAAAAAAAAGAAAAAAAGAAATGTGGCCTCAATATGAAATCAGTACAGATCAAATAGCATAAGTTCTGTCCCTCTGACAGTAACAAGGACAGATCTAATTCTCTTGATCCTAGACAACACAACCAGCTTATTTATTTTTTATCACATACTCTGTGATTGCACTACAAGGAGTTTCATTCACTAATTTCCTCTATATCTGATTCACTCCTGATGGTTTGATGTGCTCGGCTTCACCACAAAGTCAGAAATTATTCTTGTGAAGTCGATTCTGTCAGCTGATTTAGCACAAAACACGCAATTATTAACCAAAAATGACCACAACACTGTGCCACAATGATTACTAAATAACTTTGTGAGGAATTTAAGGTCTAGTTTTCATGCTTTGGGGTTTGAGGGGAAAATACCACCATAAAACTGTAACCCTGAACAAACCTGTGGTCACTGAAAAGCAAACTGCTGAGGCGCACAATTAACAGTGCATGAAAATTAATGTTTCACCCCTGGTCGTTTTGTAATTAACACAACATTTTCTACTTTATTTTTTACACTGTGAAAACTTTCTGTGAGATTAAATGTTGGTGATGTGTCTGTGATGATGTCTCAGTGCTCTCGCTTTAAATCTGTTCGTTTGACGACTCACCTCAACCGGAGGTCTGGCACCGTAAACACCGTAAAAAATGTGTTAACCAACAACTTGTGACCTCTGACTTTAATGGGTTGATGGTCACATAAAACTCGAATAACCATAACTCACTCACGTTACAGCTGTACCTAATGACCAGGAACCTCTAGATACCGTAGATATCGAAACCTTTGTCAGATAGGAAGTTAAACTGGTAGTCATTGAGGCGTTGTTTACCGTACAGTTTATAAAGGATACGAACAAGTGAGTAGCTTCTTATTTAAAGACGACAACACTGAGAATCATTGCTTGCAGTCTTGCGTAAAACTACGGCGCGCTGTGTTGTGTGCACGCGGCCTGCAGCCTGAGGCCAGTGCAAGGCGAGAGCGCACCACAGCATTCGAACAGACTGCCTGAGACACTTATTTGTGGACCTCAGCAAAGCACATGTGCATGGCGGCTATAAATAGCTCCGACCCTAAACCACGCTGCCCCTGCAACTGCGAGCCACATAATCTGTGCCACTCAGGTGACATCCTTCGTTTCCTAACATGAAACAAAGATGACTGAAGGAAAGTCTGCGCCTGTGGTAGAATTAAATACAGTTTTTAGCATTTGATAATAGGGTTTAAAGTCTGTTTTCTACTATAATCATGTGTATTTATCCACTCCAAAATAAAGTGTATTGCATGTCATGCATGTCATGTTGGCCAGGACTTCATTTATACACTCAAAATCAGAGATTATAGACTGGTGCATCTATGTGAATAACAATTACTGAACGCCCTTCAGCAGACTTTAAAACTGTAGGACAGTCTACAGTCCTGTTTATTACTATATTTTCACACCCATGTTTGAAAAGGTGGACAGGCCAATTGTCGTTGTCCTAAAGAACATCTGGCACACGGGGTCGGTGACACCCTGTGGCATCTTGTTATGTCAGGACGCCTAAAATATCCTCACATTCTGCGCAGGGCAGAGTCAAAAAGTCCGAGCAATCAAAATCCTGCCTGTGTGTAATCCTCTTGACCTCAAACGGGAGAGGAATAAAAAACACACATTGGGCCTATAGGCCGAACTGAAAAGCCCTCAACCTTCCCAGCCAGTGACAAGGACTCGCTAAGCATTCTTGCTCTCATTTCACGTGTGTCACAACCAGCTCAGGAAGCAAAGGCATGCGTGTCAAAGCTTTGTTTAGAGGCAGCGTGTTGCATAGCAGCAGCAGCAGCAGCAGGGGCAGAAGTTTCAAAAGCAAATCACTGCAACTGTATGTAATGATCTGACATCATGTATCTCCGACTGAACAGGCTCTGCAAAGATAGAATAACAAAATTCTCAACGTGCACCTTGGGAAAAAACAGCACTAACAGGACATGAGTCATTGAAATAATTCAGTCACCTGCACAGTTACCTCCTCGTAAATCCCAAATTAAATGTTTGCAGAAAACCTGTGCTTACTTTAGAGCCACGCAATGTTTCACCAAGACGAATAATGTGCACAAAATGTGTTTTCCAACAAGCGTCCACAGTGTGGACAGTGGCTCTGTGTGAAGCTATGTTAGCACAGTGGTCCTTTGAGCGCAACGCTAACATCGGGAAGCTAACGTGCACACAATGACACAGCTAAGACTGACAAGTTTAGAGGGCATAGCGTTTTAGCGCTTAACTCTCTAGCATGCTAACATTCACTGAATACGGGTAGAGTTGAGATTAATCTGGTGATGATGCCGCAATATGAAAAGTATAACTGTGTCTGCAGCATGTGGCAACACAACAACAACAATCAGCCTGTGGGTCACATAGTGGAAGAGGAAAATGAAAATCCATCTGTAAAGCAACTTAAAGATACGGACACAACAAACCAACATCACAGAACTAGGGGCAATAAATGGCAGTTGTGATGGCACATCATGTTGCTTGTGTCTGGACTAACAAGTTGCAGCTGAGCACACGTCAACGACTACAGTCAACGGCCAGCTAGCACTAAGTTTTTGTGCCTGTGTGCTATGATTACTAGCCATCATCCGGCCTCTCTGGAATCATGCCGATCAGTCTGATCATTCTGGACGATCATGTCTTTTGAAAATCCTTATGTATTCGAATGTTCAGATGAAATGAAGGTGTAAAACAAAGCAAGCAGCCTGTGTGTGAACTTTAAACTCTTTTGTTTTTGGAGTCTTTCGACGCTTGCGTTTCTCTCCAAGTGCCACCATTTGCCAAGCCAGCTTGTTTTGCCAAAGATTCAATACGCTGAATCGGGAGTGGAAAAAGCTGTCGATGGGTGTCCAGCTAGTGGCACTGGTGTAGGACACTCTAAGAACGTGGGCCACAGATGCTCACCAAGGGCCCAGCGCCACAAAATAGCTGACAGCTTAGTGTGTTGCTGCCCTAACATGGTAATAGCTACGATTTAAGGTTTCATATTAAGGGTTTGTGGAGTTTTAATACACGCTTCCTATAGACAACTGTAGATGAGATTTAATAGGTATGTCGTAAACATTGCCTCGGACTAGGTGGTAAACAAAAACTCAAGAATTGTGATCGGGGGGAAAACCTGAAGATGCATTTCTGCCATTCTTTGTCAGTGAGAATACTGCAGACAGTTTTCAGAGAAGGGTAGGGCAACATCGGAGGTATGTGACTGGAACAGCTCAGAAACTGAAACAGGTTGCCAAGCCTTCAGAGCAGCCCTTCCTGCCAGGCTTCGCTTAAGACTTAAGTAAAGAACATAAAACCAAGAAAAAGTCAGAGAATATGACTTTTTCAGAGATACCTTGTTTGAACTGTGTAGTGGGAGCTTTGAGAAATGAGTGTTGTTCAGGCTGGATATTTACTTTCTAGGGCGCTGCAAGTTTACAAGGAGCGACGCAAACTAAACAAACTGTTGCAGTGTGTGAATCTAGTGTGTTCGTATCAACACCAGAAACCAGCTATTGTCATAAGCAGGTTAAAACACACTCCATGTCATGTCATTCTTTTGAAAATACACAGTAACTTCTGAGAGAAATAGCTCTCTACGCACGCAAGCGAAGCTAAAGTATTGTATGACCCTTAATGAAATGGAAATGAACGGTGAAGGTGAAGCTGGCAAAGTGACCTTAGGCACCACAGCAGCACTCAGCAAAGTCAAGGAGAGGACAAAGGAGGTGTTAATGCAAGCTAATGGGACATAAATACACATTTATTGTACTAGCACGATCGCACAGACACGCAGTTGCCAACAATTCAGTTCTAGGCTGCATATGTGCAACAGCTGCAACTGCCACACTGAAGTGAGGATTATTTTTGCATGTGAGGACATACATTTTCTGTCTTACAGTTTCATTCAGATTACACAGAATACTGACCGAGGCTTATTATTTGAGGTAATCACACGTCTTTACAGTGATTAATGTCACAAAACTGAAGAAAATAATGCTTGTGATTGGCTAAAATACAAAACACAAACTGGACAGGTAGAAATATAATGAAATAAAGGTTTTTTATGTTTTCTTTCATCGTCAGTCAAGATGTAGAGTTGCACATTTTAGGCATACCGAATTATTTTGTTGTAGTTTTGCTCATTTTACATAACCAAGAGTTAACAACTGCTAGGAGGGACAACTGTGATAATTCAGGAGAGGATTCTTTAACCAACAAGAGATTTCAAAGTGGAATCATTTTAAAGCTCCAGTGGCAGCGAATGTAACACAAACACGGTGCATGGTAACGACGTACGCCTGCAGTCTACAATCCCTGTCTGTGTTCGTCCTCACTGTTGATCCTTCATCTAAAAGTAGAATTTCTTCTTTAACCAAACCATTAGAAATGTCTCTATATTCTATCTCATTCTTTCCAATACGGAGACGGTGAATTCATTAAACTTTCATTACATTCGTTGCCAAGTCTCTACTGCCACGGTTGCTCCCTTCTTCAGCTCTGGCAAACATCATTGCTGGCTGATGTAAAACACATCATTACCAGTGAGCCGGGGAGGGAGAGTTACCTCAAACGTCATATTTATAAGTCTAGTGTACTCATGGACACAGAAATTATCCTTAATCGGGATTGTGCAAATCCATTCGGGAAGGGCTTCGATGTAATAGATGTTCATTTAAATGCATATGTTGTTAAACTCTGGACTTTATTTATAGGTTTCTATTACCTGGAAACAGATCTGAGTGTATTTCAAAGAACTCTGGTTCATTGAAACAATAGCCCCCCTTTGCTTTCTACGGAAACAAATTTCTTTTTTTGTCTCCGGTATGTATTTTTAAACTTCACTCGTTACCTACTAACCAATGGGAACATTTTTTAATTTGAATCCCATACTGTTGTAATTTTCTCAAGTTACGCAACCCATGAGGTAATTCTCAAGAGCATATCATTTTAAAGCCAGGGGCTTCTTGCTGTAGGGCTAGCAAACGCAAATGGATCGGCTCAGGTCTTGGCCATCTAAGAATAAAAAAAAGGAAATCTGCTTCCTTCTGCTAATATGGGATTGCTTCCCAGCATCTGCTGCACTCAGGGGCGAAGGGTGGCGCTTCTGGAGAGGGAGAGGAACGGCTACAGGGCATGAGTCAGAGGTGGGACAGGCAGGCTCACAAGATGATCTCATGTAAGAGCTGTGGAATGAGTTACAGTCATGCCGGTCTTCCCATCACCATGACGGCACATAAATACAACAGAGAGCGTGCATCGCGCTCGAGGCATCTGACAGCAGTGGTCCAAATAATATCCTGGACAATATGCGAAGAATAGTTTGGCAACGGGTGCTATTCTGGGACAATGCAGCTACAGCGCGTCTCTAAATGGTTAAAACAACATATGATTAAAGACTAAAGGAAAAACACTAATGGAGACCTAGAGTAATGGAGATGTCTGCTGGTTGGGATTATGTTGTCCATATTAAATGAAGTTTATTGATTGGATCAGTGAAGAGCTTAGAAGCAAGAACAATATTATGTCTCGGTACACAGCATAGTGTACTCTATAATTAATTATGAGCGTTTATATTTTTAACATTTTAATTTCTAGATCAGAGCGGCACAGGTTTCCTCCCTCCGTCCAAAGGCATGCTGTTTACGTTAATACCCCGCCTCTCGCCCCAATGACAGCAAGCGGTTACGGAAAACGAATGAATGAACTTCTAGATCAAATCTTTACAAAACGCTCGATAACGGCAGCAAAACCATCGGAAGATTCAGTCGGCTTCTGGATAACAAGCGGTTGTAAAATGAAACCAGGACTAAGTGAAGCCAAATCACTTCCTGTTAGATGCTATGGTGAGACTACGGAGATGGAATTGGAAACCGATGCAAAAATCTAATGTCCTCAAGCGCTCGAGATTCTGCCTGGATAATTTGATCGACTTGTGATTACTCAATCTCAGTCATATAATGCTCTCAGTTTTGCTGAACCCGCCCCACTCTATACGTGCCGTGTAATGTGCTGTGCAGCTGTCAGGCGTGTAACAAGCAAGCCAAATGTTTGCCTCCTTTGAGCGTGGAAATGGAAAGTGAGTGTCTGGCAGACATTCAATATAAACTCTCTAATGAGCTTGTGTAGTTTAAATGTGTTTTACTGTAATGAATTCGGGTTCATTTAAACATATGAGGCCTCTTCCCTGCCGGGGGTGAACAAGTGAGTTCGTTGGAGGCAACAATAGCCAGGTGTAAATGCACACAGCTCAGATGAATAGAGATCATCTTCAAAAGGTGTCTTCTTGTTCTTTAGCTCTCAATGAAAATCCCCCCAAAATGAAGTGTCCCCACGCGTGAACAAGTCCCTGAAAGTCAGATGCTGGTCCCATTAAAAAAAACAGAATGTCTTTTGTACGGTAGCAGACGGCCTCCACAGAGGCAGCATGCTGTGTGTGTGCGTGAGCCACTAGGCCGTCTGAATGTGATGAGTGGGCTGCTGACATAGAGCAGAGGGGTTGGGCTGGGTAAGGCAGAGGAGGGTGGACAAAGGCAATGACTGTGCAGAAAAAAAAAAAAAAAAACAACAACACAATGCTCTCTCGCTCCCCACTGTGTCAGATCATAAAAGGCAACGAGAATGTTAAAGGGGGTTATTTTGGTAATTATGAGGTGTGTTTGTGTGTGTGCAGTAGCCCTGCAAGTCATAATGAAGACTGCAGCGATCCACAGACACACTGACACAGGCCACACCCTGCTATGAAACAGAACGCAGCATCCGCTTCCTAAAGACACATTTATTTATGTGTATGGATGTCTTACAAAAAAAAAGATTGTGTGATAAGATACAAATACTGATTGACTTTATGGATATGTTATGGTGGGCGTGTATCTGTATAGGGTCTGGATTTTTGTATTAGGATTCAGGATTCAAATATTTTTATTGTCACATATCTATATTTTTAGGACATACAGAAGAATTGTGGAAAAATATCCATCCCTAAATAAAGACGATATTTCTATATTGACTATATCGAAGAATATTTGTCTGCAAGCCTCAATAAAAACAAAGATATCTTTGAGAACTACTGACAAATCTGTGTGTGAGCACAGACAAGAAGGTCAGCTGGGTAAACAAATTGCTTCTCTGTGCTAAATTGAAATTTTCAAGGCAAAAGACTCCACTCTCCATACTCCAACCATACGGCATCTCAAAAACATAATAACACAAGCAAGAGTCGCTGACACATTTCTCTGCCTTGGAACCACCAAACACCTAATCCATTAAATCTTTCCTGATGACAGAGGGCGATCAACCGTTGAGAAACTCCAATGGCCCCTTCACGCTGACAGCCTACCAAGCAGGCTCTGCTAGAACAACGTGATCCCGTGCAACCACTGCCCAGTGTCGTTAGCTGTTCCGTCTGTCTCGGGAAACCGTGTCTTTAACTCATTCCTCCACAACTATACAGTCTTTTGTCCGTAAAGCCTGCATTGAATTTCAGCCCTGTCAAAAGCAACTCCTCTGTAGTCGAGCGTGTTATTAAGTCTAATACCTAATTAGCATGCCATTCTTACAGCTGGAGCAGTGAGAACTATGTGTAGGCTCCCAGACGGTGACAACCTATACGCATAGTCCTGAACTGACAGTTCTTTGAAACACAGTCAAGAACAGTATATGTCTGTGACTGAAACCGGAAGTGAAGAGGTAGCATACCTCAGTCACTACAATAAAACCTGGGTATCTTTCTCTCTATTTGTTCTCTTTTCACGTGATCTGGGAGCCAACATTATCTCAGACAAACCTCTATCTAAATCACTGCACATGATAAATCACTCAAGTTCTATATCTTGATTCAGGGAACAAACAAACAAACTTTCTATTTTAGTTGCCGTTGTGTTCACTGGTCTGTTTTGCTGTGTGTTTGCTTGGATACTGTTGGTGATTTTTCCATGAAACTGTGTCCCTTTGATACTCTAAGCATCACATGCAGGGAACCTCGGGGCTCTGGTTGAACACAGCAAGTAAAACTAAAGCAACGATAAAAACAGGGACTTTTTTTATTTGTAGCAAGCTAAAGGAAAATGTCTCAACTGTGGGGAAAATTAAAAGTTTTTATGCAAACGATACATAGGAACACAAAGGTCGGCAATGATTTAGTGATACATTTCTCCGCTTATTGTCCGCTCATGTGCGCTATACTGCATGCAACATGCAAAGAACTCAAAGACTTTTCCACGAATTTCTTTCGTGGAAATCTGTCTCCAGCATTCTCAGCAGCTTCGTAAAGAAGCTGTGAAGTTGTTATAGTCCGTTTCCTCTCTCCTCAACTGACCCCTAGTAAATAAATGTTGAAAATTCTTCTGCTCGGAGCAGCTGGAACATTTTATTCCGCCACGAGGCGCTGGTTATAAACAGAGATGGCGGAACAGTCGGTTCTAGGTGAGTTTGCGAGGAGAAATTATTAGCCGCCAGTTGGCAAACTTTGAGTTTATAACCAGAATCAGTCTGTAGCCGAAGCATCCGTGCAGAACGGTACTGATAGTTCAAAGATGATGCTCAGTGGTGTCAACTTTACTCGATTAAAACTACTGAAACAAAGTGAAAACAGTCCTGGGCGATGATGACGCTTCAATAAACTGCTGATTAAGAAAACAGAAACAAAATGCCTTACCCTTCTTTGAGAAATTCATTGTTCATGCAACAGCTGGTGTGGAGTCAAATATCTGCTCTAATCAATGCTGTGCATGTAAAAACTGATCGGAGACTGGCTGTGGTAGCTGGAAACTGGCAATTATGAGTGAGCTTGTTGTCTGTCACAGCTCCTCCGCCTGAAGACAACAGCAACAGAGTCCTAATGATGCTTCATCATATGATCCCATTAGAGTCCAGTCAGGGCGTCTAAGCCTTATACACCACAGCTGACTGGGCCTGCCGGCTAAAATACCCAACAGCTGATAGAGAGAGCACACTCAAAGCAGGCATTCAGTACACTAGTGCACGGTATGTGTTAATTAATTGTTCCGTCGTTTTGCTTCTTTCTTTCTTTTTTTGCCCAAGGGGAAGTGTGAAGCACAAGAGTTAAACGTGCCGCTGTCAGTCTGAATTCGGCTCCACTGGACCTCAGCAGGCCTGAGAACACGTGTGAGCGGTTCTGCCGAGCAGTAGCTGTCACAGAGACGCTGAACGGAGCCGACCTCTTACGTTGTGTGTGATGGGTTTATTCTAATTGATGAAAAGGACCGAAAAAGGAGCAGCGGCGTGAAGAGACATGAGCTCCTGATGGGAGCTGACGCCCTATCCTGCTATGTCATTGTCCCGACCTATTAATTAATTATACCGAGATCATCCTCAAATCATAAAGCAACAATATATTTGTGAAACCGTGATTTACTCAAACCACACAAGAGATTTATTTGTTTGGACCTTTTTGTTTTACATTGTAACCTGGCTCGATTGAGAAATTGAGCCACCTTTCAGCCAAATAACAGCCAAAGAAGAAACAATAAATCTGTAATTTGATTATTAAATACAACCATATAAAGCTTATAACACGGCTTCTGTTTCAGCTACTAATAATTCAGCTTTAATGTGATGTCATGCAGGAAATATTCCCATTTTTCCACAGCAGGGATAAAGACACTGAGACCAGCCAGTCACCAGAGGGAACGAGTGAGAGAGAGTGAGAGAGGGAGAGGGGGGCAGGCTGACATTTATTGAACTGTCAAGAAGCAAACGGGCGATTTCTTCATCGCCCCAAAAGCCCAAACACCAACCAATCAACTCTGGTCCTACCTTTGTATTTTTCCAATACATCTTCATAAGCTTGGAGGTATTCCTGTTCGTCCGAAAGCGCATAACCCTGCGGTGCGTACTGAGCCATAACCCGGGCTTCTCAAACTGGACATTCACCAGCGACGGACAGGGACACGGCGTGTGTGTGTGTGTGTGTCAGTGTGTGTGCATGCGTGTGTGTGTACATGTGTATGTGCGGAGGACTCAAGAGTGATCGGCGCTGTTGTTGTACGAAAGGAAACGCCCTACAGCCCTCCCTTGTACGCGCTCTGACCAATAGGCGACACTTCCTTTCCGGAGTGCGCTGATTGATAGGAAAGACTGCGCTGTAAAAAATGCTCGTCTTAACGACACGTTTAGCCCGAATAAAACTGAATGAAGTGACGTTATAATCTCATCACCGCTGCAAAGATATTGACAAATGTAACCCAATTAGTTCGCTTCAGTGTTTAAAATGCAACGTTAAAACTGAGCTGATATTAATTGTTAATTTTTTACAGTGTGCACAGAAAAAAGAAGGCTCTCGGTGGCGGCTCGTGGCATGGACCACGCACTTTGTCATTCATGCCCATCTGCCAAAGACTTCAAGCAACACTCAGACCGACTAAACTGTAATATCCTATCAGCTGTCACTATGGTGACACAGATCCCAGGAAGCAGTCGGCTGCCATAGAAGAACACTTGAGACCTGACGCACTGTGTGGGCTGTTTGATAGGGATTTTACGACGCCAAAGTGTCAAAGTATCATTATAAAATACTTAAGTGATATAAACCCATGCTATCCTGTGTGAAAACAATCGAGAGTCCAAGTCATGAGAACATAAACTATCTTGCCTTTCCTCTGTTTTAATCCGTCAAACTGATTTTAGTTACTTGTTTCTGGGGATATTTCTGTTCTTGTTAGGTGTGAATGAATAAATTAAAGCACGTGAAAATAGTGGTTAAATGAGAAAAAAATATTATTTTACAATAAAAAGAAACAATACGTACTTGAACCGTTTGGTGTATTTTAAAGCCCCACATCCAGAATATGAGCGGACCAAAATACCATCACATGTGCCACAAATTCACGTGACTACAGACCACGTTTAAGCACCCCCAAATAAAACTGTGAGTTAAAACGGGAAAGGATCTGTCTCAATACGTCGTTAATATAATTCCAGTATGCGCCACATAGCCTGTTATAGCAGATGTTTGTTTCTCTCGTTACTGTCTGATAACTTGGCAACAGGGAGGCTGTCGCTCACCTGCGATCCTGAGCACGGCTCTCTCCGCCGGATCCAGCACGGATCCTCCCTGGATCTTCCTCTTGGACCGCTCGTGTCTGGGCAGGTTCCAGGGTAAGGTGTCTCCAGGCGCCGGTGATGCCGATCCAGATTTAACGCTGAAATCATCCTCGTCCGAGAAATCCGCCGAGGAAGACATGGAGCAGTGTAGGGAAGGGTTCCCCGAACTGGAGCTCTGCGAGACAAAAGAAAACGAGGATAAAGAAAAAATGCTTCATCACACACACACACTGAATCAACACAAAGCTCGTTTAAATCCCGTTTTTCCTCTCACCATCGCTGGTTAAGGTGCGTAAAGTGCGTACATGTTAGGTGTGAGGACGTTATGTGAAATGAGACACCAGCTCGCGATAACCCAAAACAATAAAAGATTAAGCCAAATAAAAACGATGTGAAATCAATAGTATCTGGCTCCCCCGCCAGGTCAACAGTAAGACTTACCACTGTATACATGGAGACTTGTCAGCTGGAAGAAGATGAAGAAGAAAAAAACATACACACACGCAGAGTCCTGTTTGGGGGGTTAATAGCTCCCACCCTTCAGTCACACATTTCAAAGGGGTGCCACGCCCTTTGAAGGATGCTCCGGCCACGAGTCCGTCCCTTATCGGAGCATTAAGGATGTGAGGTGATGTCAGATCTCCGGAGGGCTGGAGGGCTGGGTACGCTGTGTGCTGTCGAGGCAGAGCTGCACCGTGATGGGAGAGCAGACTGCATGTGTCTGCGCGTCATACCCGGTAGCCAACAACAGCAGCTCCAACAGCGACGGCGGTGTTAGAGCGCCATCCCTGCACAAAGGTGCTGTCTGCAAACAGACGCCTCAAAAGCGGGGGTAACGGGAGGACATGGGGTCCCCGCAGATTCTCTGCATCCACATTAAAGAGACGTTGGACACATACAGCACAGTAGATGCGCTGTTTACTCAGCTAGATTGCACTTGTTTTCAGCATACCTGTCCATTTAACCCTTACCAGCACATGCATCATTTCCATGATTTATTAATCCATTTTCTAATTTACACAAATAAATCAAAACCCAGTGGCTCACAGATAAAATCATGATTCAGAATCAGGTTGTGTTGCAATTTCCTGCTGCACCGTGACACACCTGCGATTGAGCAACAGTACAAATACAGGCAAACACAACCTGATGGAGAGGGGTGAGGCGTAAAATACCTATAAGCTGACATTTGATTTGCTTAAAGATAGCAGTATTTGAGTGCAGCTTATTGAAAATCAGACTGCTTTGGGGTCATTCTGGGTGAATATTAGGGAGTGAGTCTGCACTCCATAGTGGCTCAGTATGATTAAAAGGTAAACCGAGAACTACTGCGTGAAATGTAAAAGTGGAGGGTGATATTCCTTGAGAGGATTTCTGGTTTAAAATAGCAGCTGGAGTAATGGGAGTCTGCAGAGCTGATGGAAGCGGCGCGTTGTTAATTATAGCAGCCTTTTCATCGTCACATCACTTCCTCATCAGGATAAAACCAGGCCCCAAAAAAGGCGGCTAAGTGATGCAGTTTTTATCGGCTTTTTGATTGTTCACAACTTCTCCTTATTAAAAAGAAAAACAGAAATGTATGATTCGAGGGAAATGAGTGTTTACTCTGATTAAATAAGTATTAGTTTGGGTTGTTATTGGAATAAAATGCATGTTCTGTGAAGTTTTCACCTTAAAATATTAGGATCAAACTAAATACTAAAAGAATAGCTTATCCTTATACTGTGACGAGTCAAAACACCTGCTGTGAACCAGATTGATGTGTAAACCCTGTTAAACAAAGGTAAAAGAGTAGCACACATAACCAAATGCATGCTAAAAAAATACTCTATTCATGACCAGGTTCATGTGGGCGTTGAGCTCAAATCTTCACAAATCATCATAAAATAAGAACAAAACCATACAATCAGCAGATTCCTTACACCGGTCCGGATCATATAAATAAATCACCTGTTAAAAAAAAGAAAATACACAAACATATGGCTTCATCAGGACAACCCAACCATTCTGAGAGCGCTCAATTTGCAGTTTGTTGTAAGATGCTCTTATAAATATATCATAAATGATGCATGGTGGACTGATCTAGGCCGGCGCTAGTTTATGCTAAACATTTAATGTCTGCTCGCTTGGTGCTCTCAGGGGTTCCAGTAATTCATGAAACTGGTTACAAATATCTTTTGTCTACTGCCTGGTTAAGCATTTCACCTGCATGACAAACTGTTTCAGAAGTATTACTAATGTGACCTGATTGAGTCTTTCCTGAAAACTGTCCCTGGTGACGTTGTTATTCCTCTATTTTGCAGATAATAGCAACAACAGAAGTTATTTTTCTTTCTGTAATCTACAATGTTGCAACAAAGCACACACAAAACCAGCAACATGTCACAGATCAATAGGTTACTTTGAACGGTTTGTCAGTGATGGTCAAGTCTTTGTTGTGTATTAGACTGGGACCGTGCTGCAATAACAGCTAGAGAGCTATGCAGCATGGGGAACTGTTTGGGTTGTATTTTTAATATCCAAATGACGCAAACACATTCAAAAACACTTGCAGACTTGGTGGTTTTGGGAAATCCTCTCTCTGGAGTCAGACAAATGTCTGAGGATTAGGAAAACCAATCCTTAGGTTCAAACAAGTGACCATCAGCCCCATGTCCATGATCAGTGTTTGAGTCAAGTGTTTTACTGCGTCTCTTCACCTTACTTTTTAACTGCAAATTCAAACTGATAGAGTCACTGACAGATTGCTAGCACAGTCTTGATTCAGCTATTCACCGGGTCACATAAAGATGTGGAAATAAAAATCCGAAGGCGTGAATATGAGCTGAGTCGGAGTCGAGGACACGTAGTAGCATGCACACCGCGAGGATTAAGACAGAGAGAACAAATATCATAGAGACGGCTAAAATGGATGATGATGATTGTAACCTATCATTAAAACTCAATTTTTAAAGCTCCCCTTAAAAGGCATCTTCTACAGGAGATTTATTTTCTTTAGTGCTAAACCTGCAGGATTGATGTTGGGAGACAGAAATACGTTTTGATGTATAGTACACCTTGAGATGAAATGTACCCACATAACTTTTAATTTTATTGGACCCATTAAGAGACCGTCCTTTAACAGGACACCCAGGGATCAAGCTCAGCAGATAAACATCTGCCTTGTGTCCTAATCCTTACAGCTTACTGGTGTCCCTGAGGAAGGGAGCAAGGTTAAAAACAGTACCACTTCAACATCAGTCTTAGCTATGGTTAGAGTTAAGGGGATTACCTACAAGTTTACGTGTAGGGGTGACTTGTACAGACTGGTAAAATTCTGGCAGGACTCTCTTCTTCACTTTGCGTTTTCTCAGAGTTGACGACGACTCGGGTTCACTCTCTGGAACCTCGACCAGGCTGGGCTTTTCCTCTGTCACTCGAGCATGTATGCTCCTTCTTGAGTGACGTGGACTGTGCCTGAAGCCCTGGAAACATGAACAAATGTCAAGCTGGCAACAATTCATGCAGTCGGAAGACTTCCCAAGAGAAATTGAGGACGTCAGCATATCCAGAATAATAGTCATGATGCAATTCATGTCTGTCTAAAGGAGAGCACTGTGACCTCGACCTAGATTTCAGGGGAACATATGTTGGGAAAAGATGATATAAACAGTCCAGGAAGGAAAAAAAATATGCAACTGCAGCATATTGACATTTTTTAAATCAATTTCTTTCTTTCTTTCTTTCTTTGAATGCTCTCTGAATTTCTCACTAGAAGCTGTTTATTGTGAGCCTTACTGGTGGACAAAAAATGATCAAGCATACTTTAATAGTTTCGTAGCACTGAGGCTCTGCAACTGTCTCACTGTGTCCTTGAATGTGATACTGAATCCCTACCAGCTACAGCACTGAGTCAGGATACAATATCCTGTGGTTCAATAATATGACCTACAAAGGAAGGAAGAAAGCTTTTGTGTGCCTTTAAAACGTGGAGAATTACCCCACACTAAAACTTATTTTTTTAGACAGAGTATAACATATGGATGAACTATATAGCAACAAAACTACAGAGCAGACTACAGTTATGCCATAAATAATGGATGTACTAAAGGTTTTATTGAGACGTGGTATAATTGCTTTCCATCAACTCCTTTTAATTTAAATTAAATTACCGGGAAATACTTTCCACAGAGTATACCACAGAGCAGCTACTGCAAAACTAGAACTTGGTGTGCAGGGATAGCTTTTATAAAAGGACATTTTAGTGAATTTGGATTTTTTATGCAAATTACAGATGCAGTGCTGAAAAATATCTAACTCTATGGTTTTATTTTGAAAGCAAAAAAGCGAAAAACGGAAACTGGAGCACTGAAGCTCACCGTGGTGCATCCAGACAGCTCTGAACATGACGGCAAAATTGGAGCATAAAGCTTGATGTATTTCTTACACCTCATTTTTAATCCACCTCGCAGAACAGAAAGTAAAGAGATGCGAACCCCCCCTCAAAGAATGAAACTGCAAAATCACCTCCATTATTTATTGATAGTCTAACACATGCGCATTGCGCACATCATATTCTTAAAATAGTCATGCAGCCCTCGATTAAAGTACAAAGAAACTGAGTTTTGGGTGAAGCATTTATTCATTCACATTTGACAGATACTGTATCCTGTGTCAGGGATTGAACTAAACTGATTCATCATTCCTCCTAGCTATTGCATGACAATAATAAAACCGTAATGTGAAAAGTTCATCCTACCTCTGATCGAAAATGATGCGTTCGGAGTCCAACTACAGGACAGACGACAGATGTTACAATGACATAGTTATCATGCATTAATCTTCAGGAATAGCATGCCACGTCAGATATTAGGTATATATTAGTTTAACATATTTGCGACTTTAACATTTTTCAGGCTACTTAAAGAAAACCATTTAAAAGACATGTCTTCACGCACATTAACACGTCCATGAAAGTCATTACAGATTAACCTACCTAAATGTCAATGACTGCGCTGCTAGCTAGAATATAGACTATTAACACATAGTGAATAAAGCTCCACATGAATGAACAGACATGCTGTCAGGATGAGGAGATGCGGCTGGCCTGCGCCACTCACCGCGGCTCCTGGGTCGTCCGGAGAGCACGGATTTTATTGGATGCTTTCCATTACGAAGCCTGCGATGCCAGCAGCAGAAAAACAAAATTGTCGCAATAGTCCCGAGCAAAAGCAACAATAAAAGCAACACGCACTGAATACTGTACGGCCTTAGGAGGACCAAAAACGCCGCAGCGATCATTATAAGGCAGATCCGGCGGCAGCCTCCGCTCCAGCTGCCTCCTCTCCTGGCGTTATGTCGCTGAAAGCCCGAGAGGAGAC
The DNA here is from genome assembly GCA_005024645.1 of Planiliza haematocheilus. Taxonomy (NCBI): domain Eukaryota; kingdom Metazoa; phylum Chordata; class Actinopteri; order Mugiliformes; family Mugilidae; genus Planiliza; species Planiliza haematocheilus. The sequence goes on along the minus strand of SRSE01001339.1, from coordinate 7,350,336 downwards.
TTAAGACTCTCTCTGACACACGTGAAGCATCAAATAGCGGAAAGCGTAAAGGTTCAACAGGAACAGCCCACACTATTGATAACGTTATTGTGAGGTACAATGTATGACTCAGCAGAGCCGCAAGTTTTATTTATTTATTTTTGACCAGGGGAAGGGAGAGTCAGCAGATTCATCCCAGCATCAGTAATCTGCTGCAGAGTGCTCTGCCTAAAAGGATATTGCTGTAATAGTACATTAACTCATGGAGACATATGGGTGTCAAGTACACTACAGTAGTTTATGGGAATGTATTTTCGTTTTAATCGTCTGATTTAGTCTATTTACACAGTTACATCCACAATATCTCAAAACATAATGCCCATATGATACACATTACTTTTTGTTCAGTGTCCCTGTAAAATTTATCAGAATCCTGAAATGAGGCATGTCCTATATATGTGCAGACAACCTGCAGGATTAGGGAGACACAGTCTCCTGATCCAACGCTGGTTATGTAATTTTTGGATGAGCTCATATCATCTGTCTTTTGTGGGATGAAAGACTCAGGCAAACACAGTGACAGCAGAAAACAAAGTTTTATTTGTGTAGCACGTCTGCATGTGTATACAGAAAACATAACAATCATAGCGTTTCTGTCTGGCCATCTATGCACAGATCTAATGACATACTACATTGCATTCGGCTGTATTGTACATGATACATGTAGTTCATATAGTAATGTTATATATATATATGACACATCCAGTGCAATCCAGTACAGTCCACTCGCATTTGTGTCTACTACATGGCTATACAGTATACATCATGTGTTCTAAGTTGATCGATGGATGCACATATTTGATAGTATGTTTCATGTTTATGCAATTTGTGCGTACATCAAAATTGAAGTCACATATATGCAATCATACACAGTAGGACACATAGTGAAATGCGTTTTACAACTAGTTAAAAGATAGAATACATAAAGCAAAACAGGGAAATATAGCACAACTATGGAGTTTACAACAATATAGACAACTATGTGGTGTATGCTTAGATATATACAGACCATCATTTGTTTGACACCTGCAGAAGGCTGCTAGTATTTGCCTCTGATCTTTGCTTCTTCATTGGTCCAAGTTTGAATCCTGCAGTTTTTATATTTTTGAAGTAATTATGCCGGCATGTTCCTTCCAAGTTACTTTACATAACTTCACACTGTAAATATAATTTCATGTGATTATCATAGCATGTGCAACCCTATTTCTTCAGAGAATGGTGGTTAAATATGTCTTCATCAGGTCTTAATAAATAGGTCATCTTGGTACAGCAATCCCCCCGATAAGGTATTGCTACAGTATCACACTCCTGCCCGGATAAAGTCAGCTGCACAGGCGGGGTTTCACCTTGCGTTTGTTCTGTCGCAGCAGCAAATAACCCCGTCCGTGCGGCACACTCCGCATACAAAAGGAGCGCTCCAGCTACACGTGACGTTACAGACCGGAGCTAGTTGCGTTTGCGTTGATTTGGGATGTTGTTGCAGCTTGCGACCACTCTGTCAAGCGAAAGAGCCAACGGAACAAGCTGTGGGTAATGTAAAGTTCTGCTTAATTCGGCTATCGGCTTCAAGCATATTTCATGAACGCCGAACTTTTGCATAATTACCGTTAAGTAGGGTGAAAGCAACTGCAACTGAAAACGCCAGAACGCTAAGCTAACGTAGCTAGCCGGGGGTGTGTGGACGGCTGTCAGAGTGAAGCACCGATTACTACTTTTTGCAGCTAATCAAGTTGTTAACTAGATGATAGTTCATAATACAAACCTATGTGAAGATTCCTGGTCGTCTCCGTGATAAATGGCGGTGTCCCACGTCGATGTCATGTGTATAAAGGGAGTCAAAAGTACAATTTGCATCAACTAACTACGGCTACATGTTCTTTTTTTATTTTTTTACGTTCAAATTTACGCAGCACCTGAACGTTCCATTGTGGCGCGTAACGTCTTCTTCGTTCTTTCCATGTGCCGTTGAACCGCTCGGAGCTCAGTCGCGCCACTGGTGGCTAAGAAGTATATTACAACAACACTGATTTAGACAGTCGCGACAATAGCGCCCACCTCGGCTGCAACAACACAGAGAGGAGACACACTTGGGAGCTAAGGGAGGAAGACATTATGGCCCATGTTGAATTTATACACGAGTTGTGTTGAGTGTTATGAGTATGTGGCGTTTTGGCTACCTTACACAAGCCAACGAACCGTTGCTATGTAGGCTACAATAACGGGCCTTCGAGCGAGGTAACGTTTTAATGTCCGTCTGCTCAGCAACATTAACTTTCTATTATTAGCTTAGATGACAGCGGTTCTCGCTGAGTGGCTGCGTCTCATGTTAAGATTACTGTAACTTAACACTATTAGCGCACTTTCGCAGTGTTCATGGTTAGCTAAACCACAGCTGTGTTGCTAAGACTACCGCGCCCCGACTTTACCGTCAGGCCTAAAGCTGAAGATGCACCTGGAGTTAATAAGCATGTTACAAGTTATGGGCTACAGCTACAAACCACTTGACTTTAGTGTTTGGTGTTTTTCCTCAGATAAATGTCTTCTCCAACTCAAGCAGACGGAGATGAGGTGGGAGAAGAGGTGGAGTTTGTATCAGTAAGTCCTGTGTACATTAAAAAAACAACAATTTCAAAAGATAACACAACCGATTGCTTAGTTTTTGTCAAAGATGTGCATATGTGGATGCGGCCTTATAATCAGACTGGACTGCCATTTACATTATTCTCTTCAAATCTTCATATATGATATATGTACTGTATGAATAAGCTACAGCTCCATATAGTAGATCAGAAGTATGTTAAAATTAAAGCACAGAAAGCATTGTGCTGGGTTTGTTGATTTTCTTTCAAGTTCAGAGATCAGTCTCAGTACTATTGACGGTTTCACTTTTTTATCTTGTGTTTATTTAAAATAAAATAATGGAAAGGGTTTAAAAGTATCTGGACATCTAGTCACTATATTTTCTTGGGCAGTGTATAATTTATGCACAATATTTAGAGTGTGAACATGCAGGTGATGAAAAGAAGGTGCAAAACTAAGAAGTAGTTATCGTGCTTAACTGAACACATGGATGGAATATCTTTGACTGAGCCACTCACTTGATCTCAGTCACTGAGGATGGCTCCATATATAGTTTTTGTATTGTATGTTAAATGTATGTTACTGCTACTGGATGCTTGAATTTCCCCCAGGATTAATAAAGTATCTATCTATCTATCTATCTATATCTATCAGAGAAAGCATCATTAGGGAGGATGCAAATCTTCTTCTCTTTGTGATGCAGATTTAAGACAGCCATTGACTTCAGAGGATTATCTGCATCATATTAATATGATTGTTATATTTGGCCTTGATCTCTCCCTCTGGGTACTGTGTGTGACGTTACCTCACGATCTGGACTGGTTGTGCATGTCATAAAACTGACGCTGTGTCTTGTGCTTACCTCAGGAGTGCCCTCTCAGACCAGTGCTGGAGTGTATTGATCTGTCGAGTGGTAGCGAGGATGAGGGATGTTCATCAGTGGAAGTCACAGTGAGTGGATAACTAGAACATCTGTTTATTTTAGATGACGCAAGTACACGTCTGGAGTTTTTGTGACGTCATGTTTTTCTCTTTCCGCTACAGATTGAGGATAAAATCAGTCGTCATAAAGCACATGTTGCATCTACGCTCGACAGGCTGGCTCACCAAGTTGCTCAGGAGAAAAAGCAAAGAGCAGATAAATGTCGAGCATTCAAGGTGAGGTTGGTTCTGAATAAATTTGGGCACGCTGAAGTGCTGGTTGTTAGACTGTAGTTTCCATCAATCTTGTTTCCATTCAGAGGATAATTTTAACGTTGAATGCCCAGTAGTGACGCTAGTTGTAGCAGGAACAGTGCCACCTTGTGGACAGAAGAGATAACTGTAACAGCCTGCACTTGAATGAACACAAGAACAGATTGCAAGATTTGTTATGCTTTAATTTCTTTGTTGCTTTTTAGGAGAAACAAATCTTGCAGAAAGCTCATGGACAGCAGGAGTTGGCCTTTGGTTCAACAAATGGAGTTAATCACGAAGCAAAGCGCTGTGTTGACATGTGGTTAAAGATGCCAGGTAAATTTATAATCTGGATCAGGGACTCGTTGTATAATCACTAACAGTGTTGTTTGCAAATCCCTCAGTGTTTGAGCTAAAGAGAGAAGAAAAACTTTTGCATTGTATACATGTGTACAATATTTTGTGCTGCTGCGGCGACATGTAAATTAAGATTCAGTGTTTAACTCTCATACTCTACTGTTGTGTTTTTATATAGGTCTTCAACCCGGTTACATCAGTGCTGGGTTTGGAAGAAGGCGTCAACCTGCCCCTTTCCCCAGAAATAGTTCAACTAGACACACTTGTCCCGTTATTAACTGCGGTCGAGTTTTTGACAACACTTCCCTTCTCGATGGGCACTTAAAAAGGTAATAATTTTCTCTTTGTGTCGGCGTGGGTGTCGCGCCTGAAGTGTTTTAAAGAGTACTGGTGTATTCTGTGCACAGGTTTGATCACTCCCCCTGTGACCCGACAATCAACCTTAAAGGAAATGCGTCTGAGATGTTTGCGTGCGTTGCCTGCGGTCAGCATTTTCAGACTAAAGAGTTGTGGAGGAAACATATTGAGTCTAAGGTTTGTGCACTTTTCAGTGTCATAAATAAAAGGATTATCTTATCTTATTTATATTTTTGGGGGGAAATGCTGATCTTGTAATTCTGGTGCACCAGCTGTCCTCGTCCAGTGCTGACGGTCACAGCGCTGATCAGACCTACCAGCGGATTGTGTGTTTTGCCTGTCCTACCTGCTACCTCCTCTTCCACCTCAGAGATGAGTGTCTTCAGCACATGTCAGCCAAAAACCACTTCACAGAGTCACTCGCCATGGATGGTAATGTTGTAATGCTCTAAATTTTTGAATGTTTGATCTTAGTTTTGCATATTGGGAACATCAGAGAGTCATACCCAAAGGAATTCTCTAGGGATCATATACACACTTGTAATAGGAACAGTTAGTTTGAATCCATTTCCCCCAACTCACAAACATAAACATGTTTGTGAAATATTTCGCCTGGCATGTACAGTCTTTCTCAGATAGCTCATACTTGGACATTTTGTGATGTAGTGCAATGAAATGTTTATATTCTTAAATGTGCATACACTGATCAGCCACAACATTAAAGCCACTGACAGGAGACGTCAATAACATCTGACCATCTTGTGACAATACAATGTTCTGCTGGGAAACTTTTGGACAGACACCACAGGACACCCTCAGAAGGCCCATGTCCATTCTCTGATGAGGCACAAGGGAGACTTGCACAATGTTAGGAAGGTGGTCATAATGTTATGCCTGATTGGTGTATCATGTACCTCTTACATTTCTTCTTTCAGAAACCAAAGGAAAGGCAATGCCAGTTCCTGTCCCCCAACTTGTTAAGAATCGACTCATCGCTTTGTGCAAAGACTCAGCGTTCAGCGTCCGATGCTCTTTATGTCACAAAGCACTGACCTCACATCAAGCAGCTCAAGCTCATTTTAAGTATGTCTCATTGTGCTTTGTTCTGCAGACTGATTTTGTTCATTTTTGTTTAGTGGAACTGAATCTATTTCTGCTCTCTGTTCTTTTTTTTTTAGTGTGTACTGTAGACAGGGTTGTGCTGTGGCCAAAGCCGACAAAACTATAGTGCAAATAATGAAACAGCTCCAAGTGCGAGGGCAGTGCTCGCTCTGCTGTAAAATCTTCTTCAGCCAGGCTGATATTGAGAGGCACAAAGAATCACTGCAGCACGATGTAGAGGTCAACCACACAATGGGAAAAGCACTTCTTCAGTACTGCAGGTTTAGCGAAATTCAACACAGGCAGAAGACTGCAAGGGAGAAACAACAGTCCACTGGCCTTGAGACACCTTTTCAGAAGAGAAACAAGAAGAGGAGTGAATGTGGATCTCCAGCTAAACGGCAGAGACTGAGTCGTGGTGTGGATTCCAGCAGCAGCAGCAGAAACTCATCAACGGCATGGTTCTGTGAATGTGGTCTGCAGTTCTCAGAGGAGGCTGCAGCCAGCAATCACCTCCTGGCTGTCAACCAGATTTTCCATCAATGCGGCGTTTGCGGCAAACACATGGGAGAGTCTTCAATTACCCGCCTGCATATGAGCCGCTTTCACGGGGGAGCACATCTCTCCAACTACCTCTTCTACTGCCGCATATGCAAAGTGGAAATGCCTCGGTATGAAGATATCCTGTCCCACGTGTCAGAAGTTCACAGCGGACACACCTACTTCACTGAGCAGGAAGTGCCTGAAGAGCTCGCTGCAGTCCTCAACACCAAGCCGTCCACTAGCAGTGAATTCGCCCTGCATGCATCGACTGCGTCCAAAGTCCAGCCGACCACAGTGGATACACCTTCTCCCAAAGCGGAGCAGACCTGGATGTGCAGGATGTGCGAAGACGTCTTTGACTCCGAAGCGGCCGTCCACGATCACTGCAGCGATTTGAGCAGCCACAGCTTCCAGAGGTTCATCTGTGGACACTGTCCTCAGAAGTTCTTTAAGGAGTCCACAGTACGGAGGCACTGCATGAATGAGCATGACGGCCAGATAAAGAGCTCCTACTTCTGCGGCCTCTGCGACAGCATGCAGTTCGATTCTGAGGCCGAATTCTTGAAGCACTACAAGAGTCTTCACAGCAAGGACTACTACTGCATGGACGACGATGTAGCCGTTCAGCCAACTGCTGCTACTGCTGCTTCTGAAACAACCACCCAGCTCACGTGCCCCTGCATGGGGTCAGAAGACGGCAAAGAAATGAAGGCTACGTACACGCAGTGCATGAGGAATCTGGCTGCTGAGGGAAAATGTCAGTACGTGTGTGCTCCTTGTAGTGTATCTGTGCCCTCCTACGCACAGATGAAGACTCACGTCCACACGAAACACGCAGCTTTAAACCTGGACAAGACCTTCGACGTAGAATGTAGAGCATGCCAGAGGAGTTTTATGGACGTCCCAAGTTTCCATAAACACTATCACTCCCAACACTGTACTCTGGAACCCTGCACAAGCTCCAGGACCTGCAGGAAAAAACCCAAAGCAGAAACTACCACTGTAAAAATACTAGACGCTGTCGAGATCAAAGCAGACAAAAACGGTACGTCAAAAGAAAACGACTGAGGTTTGTCGTCTGTGATTATGTGCAGCTTTTAATTCTGGTTGTTATCTTCAGATATTGAAGATGAAACACTCGTGAAGTTGCTGAACGTGGATCAGACCGACAAGGAGAGTAAGTCAAGATGCTGGTTAACTTTGAATGAAAAGAAAGAAGGATAGGCATGTTTTATGTATCTATAACTTAAATAGTAGTATGCCTTTCATATAGGAACCCATTATGCTTTGTTGTTTATTTGTAGTTGCCGTAAAGTATCTTAATTATTTAGGTTTTAGTAAATCCGCTGCTTAATTACTCTGCGTTGTATTACAGATGAATCAGATGATGAAATGAGCCATGCACTGTCTTTGAGTGCAGAAGAAGCAAGAGAGTCAGCAGGTATGTGTTCATATTGCTGAGTTTGTGATACTTGTGCTTCCCCTGAGAACAGTTTAAAAGTCAGAGCAGCCTTAAGTTACAGCTTTATTCCCGGGGCTACATTCTCAGGTGCGTTTTGATCTCTTTTGCTGAGTCTGCTGTACATCCCTTTGGTGTAAGCTGTCACTGACGCTGAAATAATTACTTTTCTTTGCAAGTGAAGAGAATTTAGTCCAAAAAATTGCAAAAGATGAGGTGGAATTTTTTTTTACTGCTTAGTGGCGCCTACAAGCTCAGTATCTGAGACGCTTAAATTTGAATAAAAAAATCAATATGTTACATAACAGTTATCTTTGGGTTCTTTTGCTAAATAAAGTGGTAAATTTTGGCATTTGGCATTGTGTTGATAGATTATTGTAGATTATGCAGGATAAATACCCTTCTACACAACAGCATGAACACTTGTTCATTTTGAATATTCTGGAAAAAATACTTGTCCTATTAGAGACATGGCCTCAGTCAGACATTACACTGACTAGTGCACAGTGGCTGGTGGGCTAAACTCTGTTTAATGTCTGGTTCAACTGACTTACCTTTTTTTCTTACATTGACTGAGTTGAACCCAATTCCAAAACATACAAGCTGCCTCCTGAAACAGTATTTTGAGAATATCCCTCCCAAAGCTCTGACCTAAATCCCAGCATCTGTTGGATGTCACGGAGGGAAAACAAAATGCCCACTCACAAACTTGTTTGTGAAATATTTTGCTTGACATGTGCGGTGTTTCACTAAAATAAATAGCACATACTTTGACATTTTATAATGTGTGATGTGTGTGATTTCGTGTGGATGTTACTAAAACATGTAGCACCCACCTAGACCAGAACAGGCACCCCTATCCCATAACAATGGCACTCCTTGATGACAGCAGCCATCCCCAGCAGGATGCAGCCTGACGCAAAAATGCTTTAGAAACAAATAAAAAACAAAAACATGAAGAACAGCACAAGGTGTTGACCTGGCCTCCAAATTCACTAGATCCAAAACTGATCAAGTATCTGTGGGATGATTCACAGAGGCCCCTCCACTCAGCCCATATTACCTAAAGCCAACCCCAAACAATATTCTGTTGGCAGACACCACAGGACACCCTCAGAAGGCCCATGTCCATTCTCTGATGAGTCACAACTGTTTTGGAGGCACAAGGGAGAGCTACACAATATTAGGAAGGTGGTCATAATGTTATGCCTGATCTGTGTGGTCATATACTTTCTGGGGCTAAAAATACGAGGTCCCTTCATGTTCATGTGCTTTAAAGGACCGATCAGAAGCAGTGCTTTTTGTCTCCACAGAGTTGGAAGAAGTTCTTCAAAGAAGTCTCCTGGAGTTCTAAGGCCTTCACAGTTGTTTGGGATTTTTTTTTGTCACCATTCATTCAACAGTATATTATTTTGTCCAAGGTAATTGTGTTCAGAATATAATAAATAAATAAATGGTAGTTGTTATTTTATCCGCTTTGTATTCTTTTGTACACGTGCAAAGCATCAACTGTGCCGATTGCATGTTATGGAAGGTTAGTTTAAGGCCGCGGCCATAAGCACAGTACATATCACTTCAGTGCGTCGACACATGCGCTATAGATGGCATCGATGACACTGCAACATGCCGTAGCAGAACTTGTGACCACGGTGCCAGCTGTGTCTCCAGTTACAGGCTCTGTTTTCATCGTGGACTCGGAGTCCAGTGTATTGTATCCACAGGTCTTTCTAAGGTCCTGATCTTTATTGTGTTGGGTTATTGGGTCTTTCAGGGTTTTTATTTAGAAATGAATTGATTTTTTTATTATTTAATTATTTCCAAACTCAAAAGTACTAAAAGAAGTATTATTTTGTTCTGCAGAAATGTGCTTACACCCATATGAAGCACTGAATAAAACTTTTTGATGACTGAAACGTCTCATTTTGTACTCAAATTTAAATCTTTAGTATGCTGGCTTCAATATAAATCATGTATAACTGCATGATTTTTTTTTTTCATGATTTTTCAAAAAGGCCCCTGGTGTCATGAGAACAAACACCACTTTACCATCAATAATCATGTCACTGAACACAGCATGAGTTATACCTACCTTGGTATAACCATAACAGCATCAGGGAGTTTCAACATGGCAGTGAATGCACCAAAAGAAAAAGCTCGAAAAGCTCTTTACGCAATTGAGAGAAAATTTTATCATTTCCATATTCCAATAAAAATTTGGCTGAAAATATTTGATAGTGTCATCCAGCCCATTGCGCTGTACGGTAGTGAAGTATGGGGTCCACTCAGTCATCAGAGCTTTACCCGTTGGGACAAACATCCAACAGAGTCTCTACATGCAGAATTCCATTTTACACGTACACAGAAACACACCAACAAATGCATGTAGAGCAGAATTAGGCAGATACCCACTGATAATCAACGTTCAGAAGAGAACGCTCAACTTCTTTAACCACCTGAAATCCAGTCCCAGAGACACCCTCCACTCCAAAGCCCTCCAAACCCAAGAGCTGAGCCCAGAAAAGAGTCCCCTATGTCAGTTGGTACTGAGGCTAACTGCCCCCTCTCAGACAAACTCTGACCAGCCTCACAACAACACTGCTCTACAAAAAGAAATCAGGGTAAAGCAAGTTATAGCACAATATAAAGAAAGCTATCTGGACCATTGGGAAGAAACAACTAAAAGCCAAAGTACATTGGAATGTTATCTTGCCCTTAAAAGAGATTATGAATTAGCAGAATATCTCTCTACTGTCAGAGATAGAAAGCAGAGACAGATCCTAACCAAGTACAGGCTCAGTGACCACAAACTGGCAATCCAAAATCATGGCAACCAAAAGAAAACCGAACATGTGGTCACTGTTCGACAGGTGAGGTCGAGACGGAGATGCACTTTCTCCTACAATGTACAAAGTTAATGACACAAGAGAAATTTATTGGAACAAGTTCAGCTCTTTGGTTCCAGGTTTCAAAGAGCTGGACGACCTCTCCAAATTAAAAATACTCCTCGGAGAAGGAGAGCGGCCACACCTTGCTGCCCAGTATGTGTTAACATGCCACACCCTGAGGGACAGTGAGTGATCGAGGCACACACCCACACACACACACACACTGTATATAATCATAATCATGTTCATAATGTATATATCTGATTCATTGTATTGTATTTTGATGCGATGCTTTGCTTTGGCAATATTGTTTTTTTTAAGAAACTTTCATGCCAATAAAGCCCGCTTTGAATTTGAATTTGAACTGTGGCAACCTTTGTTTTACATGTATTCCCAAGTTGTCTTAGTAGTCGTTCCTTTTGAATGGATTCACTTTCAAATATTGTTATATAAAACATATCCATTAATTTAAAAAAAAAAAAAAGGTGTAATTTCCCGTTTTTCCAAAGTTGATAACAAGCTAGTCTAATAATCAAGATAATTCCCATATACTAAAGCCATTTTGTAATAGCGGAAGTGTTTATGCACTCAGAGAGCAAGATAATTGGCGGCAGAGTTGTAGAATTTGGCAGCTACCGTCTAACTGAAGTGTGAAAGGTGAAAATGCCGTGAGGAATATTTTAGGCTTGCTTGTGTCGTTCTCTGAGGGTGGAATCCTATTTTATTCTGCACGCACACGCACATTATCAGTTAATTCAGAAGACTGTACAAGCTTTAAAATATTCTAATAATTAACAGAAATCCGCATTAAATACTTTTGAGAATTGGTTGAAGTTGATTATGTCTACAAATTGAGTTACCTGCCTTTGTCGCTAAGTTTTATACTTGCTAAAAAACTTTTTTTTTTTTTTACAGTTTTGTTTTAAATAACCTCACCTACAGATAATAGTTGCAAATACAAAGCTTTAAAATCTAGTAGTGTATGCGAAGTATTTCTGGGTACAGGATGTCCGTTCTCGGGGACCTCTTAGGGTCCGCGAACCTTCCGTTGGGAGCCACAGATCTGGTCTCCTCGGGAAACTTCTACGAGGAGTAAGTGGAGGAAGTGGCAGCCCATGTTAGGAAATGTTTTCCCTGGAGCGCAGCTGTAGTCGGTGGAGCTCCAGTCAGCTGGACAGCGCAGAGTGTGTTGGTCGCACGTTGAGTTGACTCGGATCTGGACAGATCTGAACAATAATAATAATAATACGCATTCACCTTAATGGCTCAGGCTAAAATACAAGCGAAGATGAGTGAACCACCCTGCAGCAAATTCAGTAGGACACTGTCCATGGCAGATCGCTCGGGACGCCTGCTGGAAAATCTGGATCAGCTGGAGTTGAGGTGAAGTAACCGACCGCGCCATGTGCGTTATGTACGACTGAGCGCCTGTTTTATGGCAGATCACGTGTTTTGTAAGCTGGGACTTTAAATGTGAAAAAAATAAAAGTTGTGTTATTGAAAACATGCACATAGAATACATGGGAGGGGTATCTAAATATAAATATAACTTTTTATTATTATTATTACTCAGTGTACTTGTTTTTCAGGTTAAGATTGAGTCCGATGGTTCATTCTTAAATACTTAGTTCACAATTTTTTCAGTGCAAAGATGTGCTCGTGACTTGTGGTCTCTGTCTCGGTCAGGGTGGAGGCTTTACGCGAAACTGCATCGGCCATGGAGCAGGAAAGGGAGTGCATCCTGGAAATGATTCAGTCCATACAGAACAGTCAAGAAATGCGTAACATCTGTGCTGGTGAGGCTGCTGACACCGCAACGCACTGAACCTCAGAGGTCACAGGGGACACTCACTGCTCACCAACACCACTGGAAAGAAATCAGTTTGGAGAGTTTCTATAATAGAAACTGCAGTTTTTTTGTCTCCTCTGATGTCACTGCAACATTGTGATCCTATGAGGTTATGCTTCGAACGCCTCTTTGTGCTTGGGTGGTGATGTTAAAGAACCTCTAGGGGGGTTGGAAATACACAGGGCGGCTAGATAGTTTTGTGCTCCACCCATTTAGGAGTTTACTGTACATGAGTCAGTCAGTTTTTAATTTCCATTTATCCCGTACATTAGAGGATACACAAAGAGATCTTAATCTCATTCAATCCAAAAAGTAGCAATTGAAACGGCGAGGAACATACTTCCAGCACAAAACTAACACAGCTCAGTGCAGCACATACGCCATAAATACTACCACTTATATAACGCTTCACTTTGTTGAGGGCGTAGGTGTCAGTTGCATGAATACATATTTAATTTATATTACAATCAGCATCCTTGACTTGAGGTTGTAAAGGTGAACTTGTGTTTTCCTTGAAAAGCGTAGACTTTCAGGGTCATTCAGTTGGATTGCATCACACTTGGCTTGGATCCACAATGCATTAGCACAAATACATTCACTTATTTATGTCTCTGGACAACAGGAGGCTGAGCACTAACATGAACATGATAGCCCACTAAGTAAGGATGACAATTAGACCAAACATTGAGTGCTTCCTGTTATAACAGATTAGTGGCAAAATGTATTTCCCCTTAAATAATGAAGCATTGATTTCTTCTAGGGGAGAGAGAAGAGTTGAATTTAACCGCAAACCGTCTAATGAGCCGGACTCTGACTGTGGAGATCTCCGTCGGCACAATCAGAAACCCCCAGCAGGAGGATGCCCTGCGCGAGGCCACGTCTATAATCGACGAAATAGTCAAGAAGCTACTGAGCGACATGGACGGCAGTCGGCAGCGGCTGCTGGCCCTGCTCGCGGCCTGCGTGACCGAGGCGCCGCCCGTCGCCATCGACCAGAAGTTTCAGGCCATAGTGATCAGCTGCGCTCTGGAGGACCAGAAGAAGATCAAGCGGAGGCTGGAGACTCTGCTGAGGAGCGTGGAAAGCGCCGAAAAGAACATCAAGATCATGGATCATCAAAAACTTGAGGATGCGCAAGCCAACGGGGCGCAGTAAGACTGGTCAACAAATTGTTAAATGTGTTTTGAATGTCACTAACCTCACAAAGAACTGTGGTAATCCTGCACTAACATTCAGAAGGACTCTACATGCAGCAACGAGGCTGCTGGTCCATAAGGGAAAAGCACAGTGATACTGAACCAAACTATTGACTGTTGCATTGACTTTGCTTGATGTGTTTACACTTCACACAACGCATGTTCACATATGCACTTAAGCAAGAAAGACGACACAATTCTCCACTGTAGGTCTGGTCACCACCTCTTAGAAATCCAGTTCTCATAACCAGCTTGTACTTAAGTGCCTGTAACGTGTGTATAAAGTTTTAGGATTTTGTATTACTTGGTTATAGTGAACTTTTGGACAGTTTGACAACTAATGGATCCAGTGATGGACAGGCGTCCGTTCCATTGCCTCATCTCTTACAGTTGGTGAGGATTTTATATGTGCATGCACTACCTCTGTGTGAAGGCAACACAATCATCTTAAGCTATGGATTGAAGTTTGTATTTGCACAAAGCAGTTTCTATGTTAGATGTTAAATAAAAGTGAATAAAAACACATTGTCTAATAAGCAGCGAACCGTATTTTTTTGTTAGAGACCATTACGTCAGTGCATATACCGATCAGCCACAACATTAAAACTGCCAAGCTGTGACGAGACTCTCTATCCTTTTGGGAGACCTGCGTCCTGGCCTTTAATGTGGATGCTACTTTAATACGCACCGGCACCTGAACAGAGGACAGAGGTCAGCATGGGCACCCTGACTGGTATGTGGCTACGCACAAATCTTTTTGTCAGAATTAACACAGTCTTTGTTCATTCATTTGTTCTCTGGAGGGTTGAAGGGAAGGCTGGAGCCTATCCCAGCTTTCATTTGGCAAGAGGCGAGGTATGCCAGTCTGGACAGGTCGCCACTCTATTACAGGGCTAATACACAGAGACAGACAACCATTCACACTCACACCTACGGCCAATTTAGAACCACCAGCATGTCCTTTGACAGTAGGAGGAAGCCGGAGTACCCGGAGAGAACCCACACAGACACAGGGAGAACATGCAAACTCCACACAGAAAGGCCCAGTTGGCCGATGGATTAAAACCCAGAACCTTCTGGTTGTGAGGCATCAGTGCTATGAAGGTAGCAGCTTTATTTATTCAGACCAGATCTCTGACCAGACCAGACAGAACATAGTATTAATGTCACAATAACCCTATACTAGTGCTATCATTGTATAATTGTTAAGATTTGAAATGAGCTTTCCTCCATCAGTGGATGGAGTTTCAGGTTACTCCCATCTGCAGAAGAAGACTACGACATATGTCGAAACCGCAGGGGAGGTAAAACTGTTAAGTTAGGATGTTTTTGTCTTACTGTTGTTTCCCGTAGTAACACTGCTCCCAACACCAAAACCTGTTACTTATTAATTTGAAAAATGTCCTTTAGGTACATGCAACTCCATTTTTAGTCTCTGTTGGCTTTCTTATCTCTGACCAAATACACCATCACTAAGCGTCTATTGTGTCGTCATATGAAGTAATACAAGAGATGCTCAAAGAGAAAAGGTAAAGTTTTATTCATGTCAGATTGCCATTGAACACCGCCTCCCAAACGTAACATCAGAGGCACGGTTTTTGTGCCACGCTTTAGGTCGTGATACATTTCTACGTGTAAAAACGGCAAGTGTCATTTTTTTGTCATACTGAGAGCTGCTGTTCGTCTATCTAATGTGTGTAAAACAGATTCATGAAGAGAAAAAAAGTAAGACAGAAATGTTGTTACACCTGAGTGACAGCACGCTAGCATGATTAGTTTTTAACTTAAAGATTCTTTAAGATTATACGTCATCTTAATGATAAAGTGCACTAAATCCGTTCAGTCGAAAAAAAAAAAAAGGAAAGTAAACACACTGTTAGGAACAACAGAAAGCTGGAGAAGTCGTTATTTACAGATTTACCGTGCAGCCAATTTCAAGCAATTGGCAGGAGAAGGGATTTAAATGCTTAACAGTGGTCACTGAGGGGGAATGTAAACATAGACAGGGCACTGTAGCTGCGGCTGAACATTCACCGATGTGGGGGAAAAAAAAGGCTTGCATGCATTAATGTTACACCACTTCACTTTTTTTTTTTTTTTTTCTTCGTACAACAAAATGAGAAAGCTTGAAATGTGACACAGTCTTGGTACCAATGGTGCAAGAGTTAAAGCACCTTTTGAGAATATCGTAAATAGAAAAAATAACATAATGAATTCAGTCCCATCAGATCAGATTTTTTTTTTATGACAAAAACATGCATGCACATGTGTTCCCAAATGTTTTCCATATAAAATACCTATATTTAATCTCAAAAAGTACTTTTTCACCTCACCATATATTTCTTTGTGCTTGGTAAACCCCTGTCATCCACTTCATGAGTTTTTTTTGGGGGGGGGGGGGGGGGGGGATAAAAGGCTTGAGGCAGATAAAACAAACAAAAATAAACATACTTTAGTTTACAGCTATCTGTTTTGACCCAAACCGTTTTGAGAGTACCGTCACATAGGGAGGAGAAACTTATCTTTCTTGCATATTCAGGCACAGACACTACAGAGCAATAAACTCTTTTCAACTCTCTGCCTCCAGACCTAAATGATATTTTAATATCTGAAGTTAATAACATACACTTCACCAGCTGAGCCGAAAGAAAAAAAAAGAGCTGATTTCTGTAGTTTTAGTAAAAGTTGGAAATATAAAGACTCTGAATGAGTATGTAGTGAATCTTTACGCTGAGACTAACCGATAAGCTGTCAAAGATGTAGCAAAGTAAACAAATGGTTACGTATGGAAAATGTAAACAATCAAAAAACATATTAGTGTTTTACTGATTTTAAGAGCTGAGTTAATTTAACTCGTCTCCTAAATAAGAAGGAATCTGCAAAGTAAACAGAGTGCAAGAAGACATGGAAAGGACTATTTAACGTGTCAGTGGTTACTGATATTTGGTTATACTGTACATGGGAGCACATTCTATCAATTCCATGTTACATCCAGAGAGAAGAAATTTGGCACAAAATATCACCCAACCAACACTGTTGTGCGTCGTACAAAAATACTTATGCGCAGAGGTTTAGCTCTGGATCCGAGAGGGATAAACAGTATAGTTTGAACCATATTCCATTGACAGATAGAAAAATATGGTACAAAATGATCTGTGTGTCTTTTACAATACGTGCAGACATGTGGGACAGCTGAAGTGTCACACGCGGGGATGAGGGGCCGGAGAAAGGACGAATGTTTTCAGAGTGCAGCCTTTGCTGTTACAGATTGTGTATATCATAATTAATAAACTTAAGTCACTCACAGATAAAACTTTAGTTGTTTGGGGCGTCTTTAAATGAATGACAAGCTTTCTGTAGCTGGAGCTGTTTCTTAAGGCAGCCAAGTGTCTACAAAGGCTGATTTTGTGCTCAGATCATTGACGATGAAGCAAGGCTCAATGAAAGGAAATAAAACCATCAATGTGAGAAAACAACTTACAATACAGATTAAACATTAGTGTAGTGTTTCCCAGTCTGTGTGGGCTTTGGTCTCTAACTGTGGCTACCTCCGTGGAACACAACGACGACCAATCAGAAATAATAGTCAGTCACTAAAATGCTCTGCTCTAGAGTAGGCTGCAGCTCCCAAAAGGATTTTTACTCTTCTTGGTCCTCTGTTTGTTAGGCCGCAGAGTGATGACCTCTCTGCCGTTGCTGGAGCTCTGGTTGCAGACGTTACTACTCGTGGTATTAAAAACACCTTGAGGGGAAAAAACAAAATGTTTGAGGAACGGCAAGCCTACTGAAGCAAAACACTTGAAGTGCAGACGGAGAAGAAGATTCCTTACCTATTTTATTGCTTGTTGTGTGAACCACCTCCGTCTCCTCTGCCGTTTGCTGTTTGAGTCTCTGGAGATATTTCTCAGCTAAGTACTTAAACACTGAAAAAAGAGAGAGAGAACGAGCAGGACATGTCAGGAGAGTAACATCCAGAGTGATTCCGGTTTCACTTGCATTAGACCATTTGTGTTAACCCACCCTCGTTGACATTAAGGTCCTCTTTCACAGAAGTGCGGTAAAATCTCAGCTTAAGCCTTTTAGCCAAAGCTTCTGCCTCCTCGCTGCAAGTAAACACAACAATTCTTAAGCTCGTGGCAAGTTACACAACATTTCCCCTTAACATTCAGCTTGACAGGGTGGATGACTTACTTTTTTATAACAGTCTCTTCAAGGAGGTCAATTTTGTTTTGCACCAGAACTGTAGGAATATCTCCAACTTCTGCTTCCACCTTCTCCCTCCAGCTGTCAATAGCCTGGAATGACTCCCTGTCTGTGGTAGAGAAGACTAGCACACACGCCTGGGCACCTGGAGAGCAACAGTCACACACAGAAGTGTTTTCACTCTGCTAAGTCAAGAAATAAACGGTTAAATTACAAAATAATTCTGATGCACAAATCATTTCCCTTGGTGAAAAAAAAAATTGACTTCCATCTATAGATTCACTATTTAGCTTAAAAACGTGTTTGCAATGTTACGTGTGCTACTGCTTCCGTTCAGCTGAAAAGCCGAGCTCCCGGTTAATCCTAAAATCTGTGTGAAACAAGAACTTTGCCTCAGCATTTGGGGAGATCAGAGACCCAAAGCAGCTGGGTTACACAGATTATTACAAGTCCATCTCACCACGGTAGTACGCCTTGGTAATGGCATCAAACTCCTCTTGTCCTGCAGTGTCCCACAGCATTAGTCGGATGTCTTCGTCATTTACTCTAAAACAATGAGCAAGCAATGAAAGGAAATTATCACACCAGTGACGGTGATTATTTCCTACCCAGCATGCAACACTATTCTTCCTGTAATATTCATGTCCAATCTGTTCTTTTAAGAGCTATAACCTTTTTTTGACTCACTTTCCTAAATCCATTCGTGTTCTTCTTCTTCTTCTTCTTCTGTTCTATTACACTATGTTTTGATAACAATGCGCTTTCTCTGCTGATTTCAAACCTCATCTCTTTTTATCCAAATTAGGTATTAATATTCTGTGTCTCTGGGGCTCAGTCTGTTCTTCCTGGAAGCAATGACCTCAATGGAATTGCATTTCTATTCTCCACCTCTGGACATTATTATACCTTTTTGTGGAAAACTTATGGATTTAAGACTCCTTTACTTCTTTGAAAAACCTGGCGCACCAGTATGTTTGGGTGCAAAACAGCCATCTCAAGAGCTAGGCATGTTGCTCGCACACAAGGCTTCCTGGTATATGCAGACGGCAAAATAGCTCTGAAAACTTTCTTTAGTAATATAGCACATGTAGTGGAATTTAATTTCATTTTAATTCAATAGAATAACCATCAGCAATCATTGGACAGCCACATAAATAGTATTTAACTTGATGCTTTTTAAAGCTGTACGTACCTTTTGACATATTCATTATTGTAGACTGATCTACTATTTAACAGTGAAGCTGCAGCTGTCCCTTGTCAGAATAAACTGAGACAAAACAGTCACTCTTTGGCTAACCTGTCCAGAGCCTGCACGGACTTTAAATATCAGCTGGAAGAGATAGATAAACAATAACTTATGCGAAACAGGTTGCTTACAGTATCTGCCTTTCCAGAAAGTCCACTCCAATGGTCTTTTTGTAGTCCTTCGTGAATATGCCTTTGCAGTAACGCTGGATCATACTGGACTTGCCAACAGCTCCGTTGCCGACCACGACCACCTTGATGGCCACTTCCATGTCCTCCTCCAACATGGTGGCGACGTTCTGGCTGGTCTCCTCAGTCCCACTTTGCTCAGGTAGTTTCAGTGATGTGGCGCCAACGCATATACCGACTGAAATAGTAAAAACAAAAAAACATATATAATATTGTGTTTACTGTGTGACACATTTAGATATACTGTATGTAAAGGGCAGCAACAAATGGGTATTACTGCTGTTATGTGAAAGAAAATCTCAAATTATCACAGCCTAAAGAAATATCTTGCAATTGTTTTTTTTATGGCCAACAGTCACAAGTACAAAAGGACTCTTTTATGGCTTGTCTAATTAGAAATTAAATTACGCTTCAGGTTGAAACAAGAATTTGACTGCTCTAAATGGCTTCACTTTTAATAATGGCTGTAATTATCTTTTATACGAGAGGCACATCGAACTAACTGTTGTAAATTTCACAGCTCAACAGGAGCGTCGGAGCAGCATGTTTATTCTTCCATTAGCACGGAAAGCGGCAGACTCCACATAGCAACTGGGTCGTCCACGGCTATATGCGCTCGGTGGCTGAGTGCAACTCTAAACAACATATTGTGGGAAAGCTGTTCTCAGTGGACGCTGACAGACCTACTGCGCGACTGCGGTGTCCAACAGCCTGTTTGAATTTGAGTCACAATATGTAAAGGCGGGCAGTAGAGGATATTATTCATCTGCTATAGCTGGGCCGAATGATGCGTCAGTTGTTACAACATGCAGGCTAAACGTGGCTTAAAATAAAACAACCCTCTCGTCTTGGGATGTGAGGCTTTTAATAGATTCTCAGCAAAATCTTTACTCAAGATCTCGCCTCACTATGTTATGTGGAGAGTGTAAAACCACCCTCCTTCTTTCAATTAAACTCAGTTCAGGTTATTTATGTTTGTTTGTTTTTTTAAAAAATCACAAAACTGAATTTTCTTCACAGAATCCAGATGCTGAAATCAACACAATGGCACAAACACTCTTTTAACACGACGAAACCTTGAGCAGCTCACATGGGGGGACCCATCTGCTTGAGGTCAGCCGGGTGAGAGACAGAAAAAAAACAAAAAAACAACATAGGACAGAAAAGAAGTGAGGAGAGGAGAGGAGAGGAGGAGAAGGGGGACTCAGAAGTAAGCAAATTCATATGTGCATCTGGACACAGCATACAAGCAGCATGTATACTTTCACAGGATGCACGCAAGACCGATAGCGGGAAAAACAAGTGAACCGTGCCACAAAACTAGCAGCAAAGCTCGTCATCTGTATAACAATAGAGCAGGCTGGCACATAGTCTGACTAATAACCTAAGATGATTGGTAAATGATGAAGAACACTTTGGTATGAAAGATCAACTGTAAGCTGGGCCGGTCGGTGGGGCCAAAACCACAGATCAGAAACATGCAGCTCTGCAGAATTTCAACTTGGGATTCACAAGCCAAGTTGCACATTAGCAGTCCTCTCATATCTGACTCAGGGTAACTTATTCACGGCTAGAAAATGTATTTGAGGAATGCAGAAACTGAGTCTAAGCTGAGGGATATGAGGCGGGGGAAGAACTATTAACATCAGTAATAGTTTGAGGCGATCTTTTAATCTTTATCATGTCCTAAGCTTTACATTTTCTACTTAAAATGGGGTAGGCCTACAAGTTATCAGTGCATCATCCCATAATAATAAGCACCAGTTACACAGTTTAAAAGGGTAATGTCTTTCACAACGTGCCTGCATCGAGAGATTTCTTCTATACATAGTTTAAACACAGCATCCATTACAAAGAAACTAGATTCTGACTGAACTTAACTCCGTTAAGTATGCAGAGAATAATACACCTCCACTGGTAGACAGTGAGTCATCTTCACAGACTCACCGTCCAGGCCTCAAGGCGGGGCACTGTTTATATTTTAGGACACACAGAGGAAGAAATATATATAATTTCATGACATTACTGGGCCACTTATCTCTGTTAAAGTGTACTGACGCGCTATCTGGTATTTTTAAAGTCTGTTCGAGGAATTAAGTTGCGTGTAAACTTTCTCATTTTCTCTTTCTCGCCCTAAATCAGACTCCTTGCCTTGGTCAAGATACGACCTGTTGAATAGCTGACAGGAAGGTCTGAAAGTACCGAACAGCTGCTGGTGCAGCCCGTTAAAGCTGCCTGGAGCAAACGTTGCTGGTCAGGGGGGGAAAAAATGGGAAAAATAGCAACCCTCAAAAGAAGCGGTTCAGTTTCTTACCTGTAAATCCACGTTAAAACTCATCCGCCAAGATTAGATGCGCAAACTGGGCAGCTAAGCCACAATCACATATCTACTGCCTCCCTTTGCTGCTCTTCTCCGTGGCAAGAGGAGACGCCAGTGACTCCGGTGCTAAGGTTACCAAGCTAAGGTTAGCCACTCTTCCCGGAGAAAAGAAACCCTCCGCTCCGCCCGTTAACGGTTTCTATCCAATGGCCGCACGGACTCAGAGTTTTCCGCCCCGGGGCGACGCGTAAAGTTCATTTAATGTCGACAGCCGAGGAAAATGTATGACATTTGAGAGATGGAAAACGCATCGCTGTCTACGTTCTTGCTAACTACGTTGCGCATGAGAGTAGCCAACCAGGCAAGGGAACTGGCTAGCTCGCTAATGTTTGTTGCTAAGCAGCAGCAGAGCCAAAGAGTGCACGGAGCAAGAGAGTCAACGTACGTCTTGACGTGGGAGTCTTGGGATTATTTGTAGTTCCCTAAATCACATCACGACTGTGAATGCTGGTGTCCTTGTCGTAGCACAACATCTTCAACGACTGATTTCGGATGTTAATGTTTTATTAATTACTATCATATGTTTTATGTTTGTTTAATATCACTAACCAGAGGATATGAATGAGTAAAATCCATAAGCATATTCATATTCATAAACATAGGACTTGGTTATTCAAGAACACTTGCACTCACTGGCTACTCTACACCCGAACACTATAATTTGTCGTCCATTATTATTATTATCCATTATTAATCCCCAACTATGTCACACAAAAAATAGCTTAATAGCTTCTCAAAGACATATGCTCTAGAGATGTTGTCTTGCAATAAATTGTTAATAAATGACCTGCTGTATGTATTCTCCCACTATTTCAAGAAAAGGTAGATCTTCACTAAGTGCTGTTCCAATCACATAGGTAATGATTTTGCAGAAAATATATGCAATCAGTTTGATTATTAGATTGTATTCCAATAGTTTGCAATATTGATGCATTAAAATATTGCAATGCTTAAGATGGCGATACCTTAGCTTGAACTCATTTATAATGGCGTAAAAACTATAGTAACAATATAAAAACAATAGTTTCCCCTCAGATATATTTACTTGGTATCATATAATACGAAGCAAAACAAAGTTAAATTACATAACTAAATGTATTTAGCTATTTTTCTCTACACATTGTTTTTGACAGCTCCCTTTGGATTTGTAGTTACATTGCGGTTATTTCCATTACCTGCAACTACTGCAATTATTTATTACAGACAGCATCTCATGAAGTCCTGAAATTTGCTACTTGTAAATATTCTTCTCTCGAGAAAGAAAAAAAAAATCTGTTCCAGACTATTGGTGGACCTTCGGATTCTGGTTGCGCTTGATATATCGTACACGTGTTCCCGCAAATACCTATTTTATTCGGGGTTTACATTAAAAAACACTTAATAGAAGGTCATAATGTATAAGCTGTGGTTAATTTTAAATATGAACGTCTCCTGGCACACATATGATTGCAACTGCTCAAACTAAACTGGAATTACCTGCTTACAGTTATGTTTTCGCCTGTTTCTGTCAATATTAATAGGAGAGGCGACCGGATGGTTCGGAGCAACTAAACGAGTGCTCACCATGTTACGACAGCGTTTCTCTTCCTGGTTTCACCAGGGCGTCATCATTTACCCGCGTTTGTTGAACAGCCCACTTTGTTTGGCGGGATTGAACTACACGGGACACTTTCTCTTCGTCTTATTGGTAATGTAGCGAAATATTATAGTTTAAATGTTGTTTCAGGAGCGCTAATGATAAACTAGGTGGTTTGTTTTTGAGCTGGGTCGACTTAAACAGCTTCAACAGTTGCTGCACGTTAGCTAGCGTCTTCGTCAACATAGAAGTAGTTAACGGTTGTTTAGGTAATGTGTTCTTTGTTAGACTATAATACTGTAAACTTGAGCGAAACTCTATGTATGTTTCTGGCTATAATACTTCTCCAATGAGTTTGTTTTACCCTAAACATACTGTCACAAATGAGTATCTTGTATCATGATGTCAGTTCTAGCTGTCAGAAACATTTGACAGTGTCAGTGCTTTCTGCTCCAAGGGTTTCTCTTCTACCCCTGCATGTGATAACAAAGGGACTGTTATGAGTTGCGTTGTGTGGACAAAGTAAAGATTAGTTGGCTATATCTGGTACATTTGCTGCCCATCATGTTAAGAGAGCCAATGCCCCTGCATTCACAAACACGTTAATAATCTTTAATCTTTAGGTGTCATAAGTCTTCCCCAGTGTACTGTCTTATTTCCTACAGGTAAAAGTTAACAACTTAACTGTGACTGTGTAACTTATTTAATATTCACGATGTACTGACGTTAATTTTTACTGTGAATTCTCACGAATATTGTTGGCCTATGATGTGGTGATACATTAAATATGTTGGACTTCTCTCTCTTTCAGGCATCATGCAGTTTATTAGAAGAAAGAAGCTCGCTACTAATGCTCAGACGGAGGTATATGGGCTGCCTCTGCAGTTCTACGGGCAGCCTCCTCTCGAAAACATCACTCTTGCCGAATTTGAGACATTTGCTGTGGAGAGACTGAAGTGTAAGATGACCGTCTCTTACGGCTCAAGTCAAATGAGATCTGAATTCTGTTGTTTTTATTTTTACAACGTGTTCCTTCAATGCCCCCCTGCAGTGTTGAAGACTGTTGAGAATTTGGGAGTGAGCCACGTGAAGCTGTCAGAGACGTATTCAAACAAACTGCACTCTGAGATGAAAGCCCTGAATTTTCCTTACAGGACTGTGAGTATATTACACACCTCAACACATTTTTAAAAATTAGCAGTAATACTGTGCACTTAGTACATGCTACCATCAAAGCAGATTTTTTTTTTCCCCATATCAGTTTACATGGTGGGGTTTCACAGGAATCATGTTGGGTCATGTGTCATCATCATACTCCTTAAAATTACACTCAGCTAGCTGTTAACAGTAACCTAGCAGCTGGGTGTATATGGCTCATCTTATGTAAAATATGATGTAAAGAAAAAATATATATTTTTGCGTTTAGCAAGATCAGAGACACTAATAGGAGTACAAGATGAGATAAACTGCAGTTTATCATCCTGTGTGCCTGCCTTTAATAATATTGACATGAGCTAATAGTAAACGTTACATTCATGCATTCATTCGCATTCACAAGACTGCAAATGTTGCAGCTGTTTTATTTTCACGAAGCCTGAACTCAGTGTAGAGAGAGAATGTTTTTATGGCAATCATACAGTCAAAAGAAAATGCCAAAGCCTGCCTACATGACATTACAATCACATGGAATATTTACCCAGAGCGTGCTGCTTCGTAGAGAAGCAGTGGCACCTGTGCAGTTTACAGAGCCAAATTCAATATTCCTGGAATATGAGCCCATGTTGCCTGGAAGATATTTCAGTACAATGCCGATGTTTTCAACCATATGAGATATGATCATTTTACAAATGGCACTGTTGCCATCTTTGTGAGATGAATTTCTTCTTCACCAAGACTTTATCCTGGTCCGGGTTTTGTAATGGCTTTGCAATGTGAAACTGTCAGCAAACATTATTGATAAAGGCAATTGGTAAGATCAGAGGCATATGATTTCAGTGGTTTGGACAATTTGGAAGTTATTCTAGATTTCAATCCAGGTTAATGTTTTATCATTTAGAGACACTCCAGTTATTTTAAAATTGTGCAGGTGACTCCTAGACAAATTTTAAATCTGGGAAAACGCCTACTTTGTATTTGGTTAATGACAAGCGCGCAAAAGAGAAGATCACAAACAAAGGAAGTAGTTGACATAAGAAAATCAGTTACAAGCGACATGGCTAGAGTAGAAATGTGTGTAATACACTCTTTTCTTATGTATACAGACAAAGCTTTAATATCTGACACTCTGATTTTGCATTAAGCACAACATGGAGTAGTGCGTAATTAAACATGTCATTAAAATGTTTCACTTTTTGTAACGCCTTCAGGAGGACCGAAAAGGTCAGAGTGGACCAAGTGAACATGAGAAACGAAGGAAGGATCACATCTCTCACTTCATTCTCAGACTCGCCTACTGCCAAACGTAAGTCTGTTGTGTCACACACTGAATAATGTTGTAAATTACTATTCAAGTGCAGGCACTTCCAAGTGTTTATTTCCAATGGTGTCTTTAAAGGGAGGATCTGAGGCGCTGGTTCATACAACAGGAAGTTGATCTTTTCCGCTACCGCTTCTGTGACCTGCAGTCAAAAGAAAAGCGGGATTTTCTTCACATGAATAATCTGCAGTATAACACGGTGAGTTTTGTTTGTTAGAAATAACTCCAGAATAATTTACATGCATGTTTGACGAAAACTGACATCTATAAGTGTATATTAGAAGAGAAAACACAATATATATGCATGTTGTTAAGTTGTATTTTCACTAGATGGAGCTGTTTGGCCACTGTAAGGGGAGTCATGAACGTTAAGGATTCCCTTGATTCAAAAGGGAATCCTTATTTTTTTTGTTAAAAGGTTCATTTCTGTTTGAGATGCAATATAATTGTTTTCAATAATCCCATCAATCACAATTATGTGAAAATTATAACACCTTGTTTACAGCGTGTGTAGGATTTGTTTTACTTCACTTGTGTCTTTAAATCCTCCTGAGGAAATCACTGCTTTAGGTTTTTGTAGGTTAAGTAAACACAACATGTGACAACAAGGACAGAAATGGTGCGTGAATTTGATGAATGATGTTTGGTTTGCTCCTCATTGAAAGTCATCCATATCCTTTCAGGTTAGCATCGAGGAGAAGAAGGCTTTGGGCGACAAACTCATCAACTCCAGTTACGGCGTCAGTGGGATCACTGTGGAGGATCAGGACTTCTACAAAGTGAGTTACCAGTCTCCTTCCACTTTGATAAGAACAGCAATGTGATACGTTTATAAAATCTAATTTTTTATATGCAGTTTTCTACAGTTTATATTTCTTTAAATCCTACTTGCTACATAATGAATGAACGTTGGAAATGCACCTCTTCATTTTCCATTACTCCCTTAAATATTTCAGCCTACTCCGCTGTCAAAAAATGACTGTTGTCTTGCTTTGTAGAGCCAATTTAGATGAATAGTGATTTATAGTAGAAGTTCAGTTGGGTTAGGGTTACGGGTAAGTGCTTTGGTATGATGTGTCAACAGTAGGAAATGTTCCACGTTTGCTGCAGGCTCTGACCCTACCAGTTATCAATGATTAATGATAATTCAGCATTCTACAGATATCTGTTTATGGAGATTATATTATCAGTATCTTAATAAACTCGAATCTCCTGGAATTTCACCATAGTCATCAATAGATTAATATTGCATTGTTTAAACTTGTTTAGCAAAAGATACTGACTTAAAAGACATTTATTCAAATCAGAATATTTGATAATGTCACTTCAAGCTGATTATAAACTGTTGTGTAGCACATCTGATGAAACCTTTTATCTGTACATAGTTTGGGTCTGTTGTGAAGTGTTTTTAAAGTATCAGCCACCTTCACTTCACTTAACAGCACAGGCAACTCTTTAAGCTTCCCCAATAAGTTGGAGTGTAAATTACACTGGGTCGAATTTACAGAAAAACTTACATCCTCTTGTTGAGAAAAGTAACTTCTGCCTTTTGTCGAACATTGAACTTGGACCAATTACCTCTCAAGCTTTCTCATTAGTGTCACCTATACTCCTAACCTGCCTGAGAATAACAGCCAAGGGGGCAGCCAGCTGTGAACTCTTCTTTAAGATAAAACCTTGATTATTTTGAGGTAAAACACAGATTGGCCTGCTTAGTTCTGTTTCCTACCTTACACTCCCCAAGCACAAAATCCTGTCACATTGAGACAGATCATCTTATTATATGAAATATTACAGCAGGAAAATCCATCTTGAGTCAGTTTAGTTCAACTAACAGGAGAATTCACGCTCTTCTAAATGTAGAATGCAGAACTGTGTAGAACTGTGTGTCTTGTCTCACTACTAAACAGGCGATACTGTCAAATCATGTTTACATAGTGGCAAGTTGACAAGCTTAAAATAAAAAAGATTGACAGAAAACCGTCACAACCTTTAACACGTGAATGGATTTAATTCAATTTATTTCACAAAATGAAAAGGCTTCAGGGAATTCTCATGGCCTGCTCCATGTTTTCAATTTACATTTCAGGCTTGTTGCTGACAGTTTTATTCATTAAGAGAGAGTGAATTGTCACGTGTGCTTTGCCGAACATTGTTGAATAACTGTAAATCCTTGGATTTCATTTTAAGAAGAGAAAATAACAAAGGGCAAAAGGTTGGCCTTTCATCCCGAGAGTCACCGTGCATACATATCTTTTGAATCCATCAATTATTTAATTTTCCTCTCCTGCTTCTACTTTTTTCATTTTAATAGGTTCCGTTTCAAGATGCTCTGGACTTAGTGCGAACCAGGAAGGTGTACCTCAAAGCCGGCTACGTGTACATCCCACACCAGGATATTGTCACCATTGTTCTCAATGATTTCCGCACAAGACTCTCCAAAGCTCTCGCTGTAAGTGATTGCATCTCCTCACTGCTTTAGAATGGATGTAGGTAATTTTACAGAAGAACAAATGAGACTCTGCACAAATTTATGGTTATTGTGGGTGTATTTACAGGACCAGTAATGGAAACATCTATGAATATATTGCAATCCAACGCAACACCAACAACTATAATCTAAAAAATATTTTAATTAGCACCTTTCTGAATGTTTGCTATGCCCACTTCCCTTTTACATGCTTTATTTAAATACACTGTGTTTATACAGAGAGCCTGGTCCTATTAGACACATTATTAAATTGCAGCCGTTGCTGCCCTGAGGGGAACAGTAGAAACACTGGGTTCAGATGAGGGGAATAAGTATACACACATGACATAAAATGCCTGGAGGGAAGATTGGGGGCAACTAGCAGGAAAGTGCTTTTTGTCCCTGTGGGCATGATGTTTTTTTAAAGGCGGTGGAAGGGAGGGTACGACACCGAGAGTATCAGCGTACTTGAACATTGCTTTGAATGCCCCCAGGGACATGAAACACAATGAAGTGGGAACCAGAGGCATTTTTATAATACATGTGAGGAGACAACCAAAGTTCATTTCCATCGCGGGGCAGGGTGCAAACAAGGGAACCCGCGCGAGCATGATTAACAGCCGCTGTGGCACTGAATGCTTTATGAATAGACTTCTCTTTTTTTAATTGGGTCCAAAAAACCCACACTGTAGATTGAGTTACACAGAGATCTTATGTTATTTTTACATGTTATTAGCCTGCAAAAATGTAGTTCTATCCCTGAAGCGATCGTATTTACATTGTGATTTATTTTGAGATGTAGAATTATAACAATAATGGAAACAGGGAAGCCTGGTTGCTCATGAAAAATACTGATAATCGGAACAGCACATTTGAGAAGAACTGTAGAAGAGAAATACTCGTCTTTGTTATGAAACAGGAAAGATGTGAAGTGTCCTGTCTAAAGTAGATCACGTGCGACATTTAGATTCATATAGTATGATCCTTAGATCATACACAGTACACCTGACATAACAAAAATGCGTCCCCCAGCAACGCTTATCTTTGATCTTCCTCAGACATCCATACCATAATAGGGTGTATTTAATTGCAGAGAAATGATGGCAGCTGGATTCCAAGGTTTTACACAAGATGGCACGTGTGCTGCAGAAACTTCTCTCATTTGTTTGCTTTGACATAAAACCTTGCAGTGACTGCTGATAGCTATTGCAAACAGCATCCACAACAGTTTCACATCAGGTTGTAATAAGTATACATATAGTCTGAGATGCAGTCAGTGATTGAGCTGCTGACATGTGCAGACGGCAGCAATACTCCCACCAGGCACCTAGAAGGTATCGCTACTGAGATGCTGCTGAAAATTGTCCATTGGTAGTGGGGCTTGTGGTCCCTGCAGTCCCTGGAATAAATTATGACAACCTCAGGCAGTTGCCCACCTGTCCTGCGTGTCTTGCTGTTGCGAGAGTGTAACAGAAAACCACTTTTAGTCGAAATATGACAGCTGTTCATTCACATGACTTCCAAGTACGATGATACTTCTCTTTTATTTTTTTATTGCAAAAACAAAAGAGAGTGTTTTCATAAACCATAAGGATACTGTTCTGCAGCTGTAGGAGCAATCGGCTTGAGTGTATTAACATTAGAGCTCAGTTTTCTTGGCATTTTCCACAATTTTCAATGAACATATCAATTAACTTAATTTATACTGGTTTAGCATGAATGCACAAGTACATAGTATACAACATTTTCCAATACAGCCCTGGATCATACTGTTTATACATTATGTTAACATCCTAAAGAGCACTCAGTTAAAGAGACTCAGTGACACTGATGCAGCTGTTTGAGTCCATTTTTCATTTCATTGCTTTGTACATAGAAAATCATTTTTTGAGAGTTCAAACAAAGGCCCATGTTTGTGCAGTTAAGTCTGTTATTGTAACTGAGCCACCACTTCCAATCAGTGCATTTTCAGGTAATTCCTGTGTTCATGACAAACAGTGGGCTCCACTTAGCCAGTGATCTAAAAAGCTCATTGGCAATTTGAACCACTCATCAAACTCACTCGTGCCAAATTGAGTTGTGTGATTACCAGAATTATAGAATTGTGATTTCTGAGAGCGGTTCCTTTAGATGTAGCTTCTAGATCTCAGGATGCAAGCAAAGTAACTTGGGCACCAAGCCTTCACCTGCTGTTTTGATTATGTGCTTTTATTTGTTTCTCAGAAGTAAGTTTAAAGTGTGCCATTTCAGTGACGAATCCCTGAAGGACTGAAAACGGTCTGAAAAGAGGACCAGAACAGATCCTGGTTTCCTGTCATTATTACACATAGTTTAGTGTGGTGTTGCTGTAATTCAGAAAGTCATTGCGTCGGTACTAATCTTGGCATAGCGGGCAGCATGTGCTTGATTTGCTGTAATCCGAACACATGACCTCCATCACAGTGGAGTCAGGGCCAACTTCAAAATTGAAAGAGAAATATAACAAAACAAATTTGTCCAGTTCTCCCATTTCCAGGTAATTATCTGCACCACTAACTGTTGGAATGGAATAATTCCCCAATATTATTTTTCTTGTAACTGTGCCATCGTGTTACTCTAATGGTAGTCCTCATTCACTGGGGGCAGCATGGGGGCATCACAGAAAATGTGTCATTAAAAATGTATGAAATTGAAAGCTGCTTCTCCCCGTGGTTCCAGTTATTGGTTTGACATTTATTTTAACAAACAGAGTACCCTATCTTCTGCTTATTTTGGTCACAAGTACAGCCAGCAGACCTTGAATTAGACAGATCGTATAGAGCTTTTTTTTGTAGAGGGATCTGCATGCTCCTGCAGGATTTCTCTTAAGTCTTAAAGATCAGTCAGACTCTCGGCACACTGAAACGAAATGTCAGGAGTAGACGAATCTTGTAAGGAGTCATCTGACAGTTTCTTCACATACTACAGATGTTTTAGGATAGTGTCTTAACATGTGTAAATTATTTGCTTAACCTGAAAATTGTGGTAGTGGTTTACAGAAGATGCCCTCACTTAAAACAGCTTCCACACACCAGATGACAGTATGCTCTGTGGACCAGCTAGCACTAACACCCATTCAACAGCTTTAATTAAAGAAAGTGTAGACTAGTTTCAAGTAGAACTTTTTTAAATAACATCAGATGCACTTAACCTGTTCTAATCCATTGATCTTGATTATTTGCAATTACTTATGTGATGCCCATCTCTTCTGCAGCTGACCGCCCGCTCGTTACCTGCAGTGCATTCTGATGAACGGCTCCAGCCGCTCCTTAACCACCTCAGGTAAGCAGCTGGATTAATACCCTTTCTGTCATTTAGCCAGGACTCTGTTGAGAGGGGATCTAGCAGCACTGGCACCAGAGATCACTGCTGGCTCGTGACTGCTCTGAATCAGCTCAGTTTGTCCCTGTAGACAAGTCCAGATGTTGTTTGAACTTTATCCAGTGGTTAAACTGATGGTTTACTTGCTTCTACAAAGGTGCATGTTTACGGACACCACAACAAACAGCTGATTAATCAGTTAGATGATGGACGTTAACTAAAGCAAATCTGAAACAAATGTAAATTGACTTGTTAAAGGTGTTTTGAAGATGTCCTCGGAGCAGAATAAACAATAATCTGCAGATGATAGATGGAAAATATATTGAAATTGCTAATTAGTCACTGAAGTAAAATGTCATGAATACTAAATGAATAATAAATGCATCTGATATCTCAAAAGGGAATATTTACTTTTTAATGGTTTATACTTTTTTAATTTCAATATCTCAAGGTTTTTAACAGGCACCACACATCCAAGTATTATCTTGAGCTACGAGAATGTGTGAAAGGTGTTTCTCACAGCACGCAGTCGTTGGGTCTGTTCACTCGGATGTGGTCAGAGTTTACAGGAGACTTCAGGGAAAACCAGATGCTTGTTAGATAAGAACAGGAATCTTAACAACAGCAGCATCTCCAGTGGGTGTGTACTCAACCTGTGAAAACGAACAAACAAAATGGATGTTGAAACGCAGCTTTTAATGTTAGCGTGGGTGTCGCTGAATTAGCTCTACTCCAAATGCAAATTGTTTGTGTGGCTCGTTGTGTAGAGTTGGCAAAGATTGGGTTTAGCTAAAGTTTAGCCATTTACCAGAGTGGAGTTTGCAGTTATGCAACAGTTTGCTACAGGGTGATTGGTTGTGTCATTTCATAACAGAACCGGTGCACGAACAAGCCAACCAAACCAATACCCTGTTGGCTTAAAAGCACACAAGTCTTAAATGCAATTAGCACTTGTCACTTGCAACGTGTCGCTTTTACTGTAAATCTCTGCAATTAAGGCTGCACGTCCTATAAAAAGCTCTTCACACATTCACATGTGAATTAATTTAAATGTGAACCAACACCAAGAATTTTTTAAGCTTGGCAGCAGTTGACTTACAGCTTCCATAGCAGAGGATAGTGGCTTAGAGAGCAGCGAGGGAGTTTATTTTGCTTCAGATAAAAGTAAAAACATAAATATGGGGATGGAAGAAGCGATGGTGCCTGAATGTTGCTGGGGATTAGTGGGCGGTTTATCAAGATTAGAGGGCAGGTCACTAATCGTTATTGTAGGGGGAACACAATGTGATGTGAACCACTAATACTTTGGATTCAGTGGTTTGCCAAAGTCGTCTACTGATGAGAGCTTAGCTGTTTAAAGTTTGTCATGAGGGCGCAGGGGACAGTATATTTGTGATTTTTATTGTTTCATTCAAGTTCATTTTCCTCAATGGCAAGACTTTTTACTTCTAAAATTGTCGTAGTCCTCAAAATGTTCCCGTTTTTCTTTTTTAGCCATGCATATGTGGGACAGGACTACAGCATGCAGAAGAACGTTGGGAAAATCTCCTTGGAACAAATTGATTCAGTAAGTTGCACTGACCATCTGTACAACTTCACGGTGCCCGTTTGCCTGGAAATGGTCAGTGCAAAAGGGCAGGAATTAGATTTCTTTAGTAATGCTGGCAGTCCAGAGGAATGAATATAAAATATATTTATTACCAAAACACTTATTTGCACTTACAGATATTGTGCATTGTTGTAGGGCGTGTCTTCGGATTAGATATTAACAACCGACTCCCTCCAGCTTGCAGGAAAATCATTCCCTCTCTGCATGAGGCAACTCCACCAGGCCCTGAGAGAGAACCACCATCTCCGCCATGGTGGTCGGATGCAGTACGGCCTCTTCCTTAAAGGTATCGGCCTCTCTCTGGAGCAGGCCCTGCAGTTCTGGAGGATGGAATTCATACGAGGCAAAGTGGATGCAGACAAGGTAAGGCTCGCAGTAATGATGCATTGTTTTCCCCCATCCTAAACTTTGCAACAAAAAAGTTGAACATATGCAGTTATTTTTGAGCACTTTCCTGTTAAACCTTGAATAACATCAGCAAGGGGATTCAGTTATAGGATGCATTGACATAATTAGATCAGGCGTAACATTATGACCACCTTCCTAATATTGTGTAGGTCCCCCTTGTGCCTCCAGAACAGTTGTTCTGCCTCCAGAACAGTTGTGACTCATCAGAACTGACGTGGGCCTTCTGTGGGTGTTCTGTGGTGTCTGACAATGTTGTTGGTTGAATGTTGAATGTTGTTGGGGGTGGGGGGCTTTAGGTCCTATGGGTTGAGGGGAGGGGCCTCTGTAGATCAGGCATGTTCCACTGCATCCTACAGATACTTGATCAGTTTGGGATCTAGTGAATTTGGAGGCCAGGTCAACACCTTGTGCAGTTTTTCGTGTTTTTGTGAGTTGTTGCTAAACCGTTTTCGTGTGCGTGTCTGTGTCGGGCTGCATCCTGCTGGGGATGGCTGCTGCCATCAAGGAGTGTCATTGCATTGGGGTAGGGGTGTCTGGTCTGGTCTAGGTGGGTGCTACATGTCTAAGTAACATCCACATGAATGAAACCCAGGTCCAGACGTTTCCCAGCAGAACACTGAATTGTCACAAGATGGTCAGTGTTTCTTCTGTCAATGGTTTTAATGTTGTGGCTGATTGGTTTAAATGAAATTGATGTGCTTCAAATGTTTTTAACAAAACTGCTATACGTGCACTTGGTCTTAATGGTCTTGGTAGTCCAAAGGAATTAATTGGTAGAGGCCACAGTTTTCACAGTTTTACACTTAACTATTTGTAATAAATGTGAAGTCTTCATCAATCATTTTATATGCAAACATATGTTAATAATCACTACTAATCATATATTTTCATGTTGCGTTTGGTCTGCATACATCAGAATCTGTCTCTAGAGGGCTATTGAATTGTCGGTGCTGTTGTATTGGTGATGAAGTGGCCCCATCAAAGCAGTATTGATTGAAAGAAAGTTCACTGGTGTCATTATGTGCTCGCGCTACTGTGATGAGGCTAATGAAGACTTAAGTGGTTATGAGTTCACTTATTGTGCTTCCCAATAGGAAACAGAGACACGGTAAAGACACTGAAATTGTTCCACATGAAGGGAAGCGCTTCTCTTTTGTGTGATTAAGAGACAGCAGTGACAGGAGACTCCACATAATGGAACAGTTCAAATAGAACAAATAGAATTTCACGCTGTGCAATTCAGTGGAAATAAATTGTGCTGTTTAGTCCTGTTGTAACGCTTTAAATAGAAATTCATTAGAATCAAGCTTCTGAGAAAATGTGGTCTGACGTGATTGCGTTTGAATTCCTTAGAGCATTATGTACAAACTCTGCGGTTAAGTCATTACAAAGCTGCAGATATGTCTGACATAGTGAGCCTCGCTTAGTTTGGCTGGTGTCCATGAATCAAACGTCTGCTCTCATAAATGTTATTGCACTTTGTATCGACTTTCAAGAAAATAACTGCCTGTTAAATGGGTTATTGCTGGTATCGATTTACTTATACGGATATGACGGTGCATGATACACTGAAGTCTGTTAGAACCTGGCCTGTCTTAGAAGTGAGATACGGCTGATTGAAACTTTTCTCGGCAGGGTTTTGTTTTTACGCCCTGTCCTGTTTCTTAGATAAACTCTAAACTCTGAAGTCAGTTAAACATAAACATTAACTTTTCATCCAAGTGAATTAACTTAAATCAGTTGAGCTTTCCCCAGCGAGTATAGCTTTTCTTTTAGTAGTTGAACATTAAACCTCTGAGACTGTTGCTCATTCCCAGCTCTGATTGCTTGACAGTAGATCTGATTGGCTGATTGACTACTCCATTGGCTTCTTCTTATTGGATTAATCAGCTGTTGTACAGTCGATTGATCCCTTGAGCCACTCTTCAAGCAAAATTCATTCAAATGATTTTAGGATCTTAGTCTGCTTTTCCTTTCTTGCATCATGTTAAATGACTTTAATGTTTGGGCTGTTTGTTTGACATTTGAATTTGAGGTTTTAAAAAACAAAACGATTCCAATTAAAATTCATAATTGTGACAGAAACTAACTCTAAGAGCACCTTCAGGCCTGAAAGCTTTGGCAGAATTTTTCAAATTCACTTTTGTGTGCTCATCAGAAGATAAAGTATAAACAAGCTGTAAGGTCAATGCCAAGAAGTTGGTGTGCTGAGTTAAATATACCTATATCTGAGCAAACGGGTGGACCTGAAGCAAACTGTCGTGTGTTTTAGGTAGAATTTGAATGTCTTATAAATTTCAAAAATCTTTGTTTTCTTAATTTTGAAGATTTTGTTTACTTTTTATCTCTTCATTATCTTTTCACACAAATTATGTTATTATTAGACACAAAGACATCGCTAATAATTTGTGTACCTCTTTGAAATAGTTTTCCACTGCAGCAGAATATCTTAGAAGTCAGGGTGGTTATTTCGGGTTTTCTTCGCTCCCTAAAGAGTGTTTTTGTGTACAGACATGAAAAAGTATTTTCACTTCAGCCACACATAGATTGCCCATCTTCTATGCTGTTAAAAAACACAATGCCTTTCACAAACATCAGTTAAAGCAGCGTCCATCCGTCTGTCTTCACACAGGCCCGGTCTGGTCTGGTGTGTGTCTGGTGTCAGTAAGAGCATCATGGCACAACAAGTACACAGGATTCATGTTACAGCCTTCTTGGGTGCCCCATTTCTGAGGTGGCTTGGTTCCCGTGTACAAGCTCCCAGAGAAAGTGTGATGAGCTCTGCACAAAGCCCGGCTTTTGTTCCACAGCAGAGGCAGCAAAATGGTGCTGACCAGATCGCAGCTCTCACAGTGATGTATGTGTTGTGTCAGGGACTGCACTTTGTGGCAGGCTGCACAAAGCCTGCTCATTAGTATGCGACAGGCACAGAGAGAAAAAGATGGGAGGCAGCGATGCCAAGAGGGAGGCCTGGAGAAAGAGGCAGTGTAACATTAGAGCAGAGGGAGAGAGAAAATTGATGAAATCAACTTGATCTATCCATTTTTCTTGGCACGAAAGTTGGGCTATTCATTTGGAGGAGTGTCTATTTGTACTGCATTTTAGTGTGTTGTATCGCCTCGGGCCTGGACTGCTTTTGAACTGCTTGTTTTACAGATGTTAACTCCAGGTTAATTAATTTCCACTAACTGACACAATTTTTCACATTGTTGGAAGAACAATGAAAGATGGCATGTTATATTAACTGCTCTCAGAGATTGGATACAAGTGCACACCACATTATTTCTACCGCTGGTGTATTCAGTACATTAGAATTGAGCCCCCCTTTTTTTTGCTGGCTTGTACAGATTAAATCTTGACAATTTTTAGTCTGTTTTTTCTTTCATACTTTTTTAGAAAGTCTGTAAAGTTCAGTGTACAACTGGATATTAGGACCACCTTGTAGTAAAGTTTTATGTCTTTTGTCACAGAGAGACAAAAGACATAATAGTAAGAATAACACTACTATTTCAACACCTTGGCATAAAACAAGAGTGAAGAAGTTTGCAGCCAGTTATTTAAAGGACAGTGTGCACAAAGGGTAAAAATACACCTTAAATAAATACAAACTGGTCTCCTGGGAGCAGGCTTGGTTGTATAGCCTCGCAGCAGCAGGAAGGAACGACCTCTGGTGATGAAGCAGTCAACTGCTGAAGGCGCTGCCCAGTGCTGTTATAGCGCCGTGACGGGGGTGCAACTGGTGGGTTTTCCATCAGGGATGACAGCTTTGCTTTCATCCTCCGATCACCCGCCACCTCCACAGGCTCAAGAGGGCAGCCCAGAACAGAGCCAGCCTTCTTCACCAGTCTGTTCAGCCTATTTTTGTCTGCCGCTGAGATGCTGCCACTCCAGCAGACCACGCTGTGGTGGAAGGCTGATGCCACCACAACCACAGAGTCATAAAAGGTCCTTAGGAGTGCTCCCTGCAAAATGAAGTGGCTAAGCTTCTGGCCTACTGATCAAAGTATTTCAATATTTATATGTTTGCTTAATTACAAACTGGATGTGCCAGAAAAATGCTGGCGTAATCTATATTGACAGATTTCTGGAGATGAATACACAATGATAACCAATAGATTACAACTAATGCAGGCTAAACATTTCATTCTGCTGCAGCTTCACGTTAAAAAACATTTAGCTGGCAAAGCATCACTAATTATTGTAAATGCAATCAATGTTTTGAGTGAGCTTAGCACTAACCTGTGTAGTTACCATCAATGAGTAATTGAACAGGGAGGTGCAGCCACAGTCAGCTGTTAGATGGCGCGCCGTTGGAGACAACTTTCACCGCTCCTTTCACTGTGCCCTGCAGCATAAAATCAGTTTGCTCACAGAATGACATTAGGTTTGTTTTGTTGCCCTCAGAATTATTCAGCCTTACAAAATCAACCAGGACTTAAAAGTTTGGGATTGTCACTTAAAACAAAAGTTTCGTAACTACATCTTTGTCTGATATAAACAATTCGAAACAAAAAGGCTGGAGAATTGCCCTCATTTTACGTCTTATGTTGAATATACAAGTTTAAAATCTAATTTGAAGGATTATTTTAAAGATGTTGTCTGTTTAAAATAAAAAAATAAAAATAAAAAACATCTATCCATATACACTATATTACCAAAAGTATTCGCTCACCTGCCTTTACTCATTCTATGAACTGAAGTGCCATCCCATTCCTAACTCATAGAATTCAATATGATGTCGGTCCACCTTTTGCAGCTATTACAGCTTCAACTCTTCTGGGAAGACTGTCCACAAGGTTGAGGAGAGTGTTTATAGGAATTTTTGACCATTCTTCCAAAAGCGCATTGGTGAGGTCACACACTGATGTTGGTCGAGAAGGCCTGGCTCTCAGTCTCCGCTCTAATTCATCCCAAAGGTGTTCTATCGGGTTCAGGTCAGGACTCTGTGCAGGCCAGTCAAGTTCATCCACACCAGACTCTGTCATCCACGTCTTTATGGACCTTGCTTTGTGCACTGGTGCACAGTCATGTTGGAAGAGGAAGGGGCCCGCTCCAAACTGTTCCCACAAGGTTGGGAGCATGGAATTGTCCAAAATGTTTTGGTATCCTGAGGCATTCAATGTTCCTTTCACTGGAACTAAGGGGCCAAGCCCAGCTCCTGAAAAACAACCCCATACCATAATTCCTCCTCCACCAAATTTCACAGTTGGCACAATGCAATCTGAAATGTACCGTTCTCCTGGCAACCTCCAAACCCAGACTCGTCCATCAGATTGCCAGATGGAAAAGCGTGATTCATCACTCCAGAGAACGCGTCTCCACTGCTCTAGAGGCCAGTGGCGGCGTGCTTTACACCATTGCATCCGACGCCTTGCATTGGTGATGTGTGGCTTGGCTGCAGCTGCTCGGCCATGGAAACCCATTCCATGAAGCTCTCTGCGTACTGTACTTGGGCTAATCTGAAGGTCACATGAAGTTTGTAGCTCTGTAGCAATTGACTGTGCAGAAAGTCGGCGACCTCTTTGCACTATGCGCTTCAGCATCCGCTGACCCCTCTCCGTCACTTTACATGGCCTACTGTTGCTGTTGTTCCCAAACGCTTCCATTTTGTTATAATAGAGCTGACAGTTGACTGTGGAATATTTAGGAGCGAGGAAATTTCACGACTGGATTTGTTGCACAAGTGGCATCCTATGACAGTTCCACGCTGGAATTCACTGAGCTCCTGAGAGCGGCCCATTCTTTCAAAAATGTCTTGTTTCACAGTCTGCATGCCTGAGTGCTTGAATTTATACACCTGGGGCCAGGCCAAGTGATTAGAACACCTGATTCTGATCATTTGAATGGGTGAGCGAATACTTTTGGTAATATAGTGTATGTTGCTGTTGATATCGCTCAGTATTGGTTGAGCTATAAAAGGCATTTTCCATGGCAGATGTTGTGACATGGCACAGCAGGAAAAGCGCAGGTGTTACTAAAAGCATTATCGATGGCTTTGTTCTAATCAAACATTTCAGTCAGCCCTGACACTGCGAGAGTGACCCAGCATGCACGACACCTGCACCCTGAAACTGAAGAAGCTACATGAACTCAGTCAATATTCATCGTATTAGTTACACCTGTGCTTTTCCTGCAGTGACATGTTAAAGTAGCTCAGACTGAAAAAGGCCACACGTTACCCGATGCACCAAATTGTCCTAATAATCTGTGATGTTTTTCTTTTAGTTTAGATGCAACTTGTGTGTAAATTACCTTTCTGTACCTCCAAACTTTTTCCACTCGTGTGCACTTGCAGCGTTTTAGAGTCCCTTACCTTTTGTTGTTTTTGTGGTGGGGAAGTAGCCTGTTGTGCCGATTAAAAGGGGAAGTATTTTAATGGTATTACACATAAGAGGGATTGGAGCTACAGGCACATCAGTCACTATGGACTGAGCCTAAGAAGCCGTGCCAAGTTTACACACATGCACACATACACACACTCGTAATCCCTTTGATTGTGTCCTATTTCTCTGTCTCCATTGCCGCGGGTTTTTGTGAATGTGTCCTAGAGTGTGGGGGGATGTAACAGTGATGTAGCCCCACGAGCCAAGATGCGCACTAGAGGAGATGTGGCTCGGCTCCTTTTAATGCGTCTTTTGTGCTTGCGTTTAGTCTCTCTAGTCTGATTTTGTGAATTCACTCAGTTTGGGGGTCAGCTGTACTCGGGTATATGGAGGATTTTCTAAAGTGTAGGAGGAAGAGTAGGAACACAGCTGGCGATTAAAGAAATGCTAAATATATTTTAGGGTTGGATTTATGGGACAATTTAATAAAATGCAAGCTCCTCTACATATGCAACATCTGATTGCTAGGGAATAGGAATGGGGTTATAAGAAAAAGTCCAAAATAGTTTAGTTCTCATCTACTGTTACACCTTATTTCATTTCTGCAGATTAAAAAGTGATGCTGTTTGTTGTTGTACATCCTGGTGCGTTGGTTGTTTATTTGAAGTTATACCTTTCAGGAAATTCCCAATGCCATTAGACAAATCCAAGTTCTTTCAGGACCAATGGGACTACTTAATAAGAACATTACACAAACACACACACACTCGGCTGTTTTCATGCTGTGTTTCGTGTCTTTGGATCAAATGAGTAAAATATTCTGAGTTTCTCAGTAGGCCAGTAGCAGCATGGTGCCATCTTGTAGTGTGTGATTTTATAATGTTCTTATTCTGATGGATTTTTTCTCTTGGCTGATTGAGCTGCACCTGAATATCATCCTGGTAGGAGCAGGCTAAGGCAGCATGTTTAAAATGTCAGTTAATTCCATAATAGGCAAAGGTCAGTTCCTGATCAGATGTCTGTGTGTGGAAGAATGCTAGCCCTACACTGTTGTCAGCTGCAAACCAGCAGTTTTATTGTCCGTCTAAACACAATCTCCTCCTGATACTTAACTTTAACAGGTTGACGACTGAACAATAAATTGAAAAATGAATTACTTGCATAACACACTTCTCCTGAGTTGGAGCCAACCAAAGTTGTGCAGCCTGCTGCCTGAGAGCTATGTCTTTCATCAGCTCGCCTGTCATCATCTAAAATGGATGAAACGAGAGAATATTTGTACAAAACGTTTTCTGCTCTGTTTTCTTAATCAGATTGCTCCTGCTCCAGTGTTCCAGCGCCAGTGGAGGATATTTAACATTACCCTCGTCAACAAAGGGTGCTGCTTGTTCGGGCAATAGCAGCAATTGTATGCACCTGGTCTAAAACATGGGATCATTGGAGCTCAATACCATGTTGGCTAGACAGGTGTTTCAGCATGTCGCTCGTTTTTTGCGTTAAAATCACAGCCTCTTGCTTAGTGAAATGCAGCCAAAGCCTTAAGTCCTTTCTCTAACTCCATGATTTATTGTTAAAGTGCCTCAAAGTGACAGTGTGATGTCCTTGATGATGTAATGATGGTGACATACAAGTCTATAATTGAAACTGGCTTTAAGAAGGAGCTTATTTCTGAGAGATAGATATCAATGTAGCCATGCACTGTATTATGCATAAGGTTTAACATGGAGGTCTGCGTGGATTGACTCGCTTTTGGAACCACCCTCAAGTGGTCATTGGACTTTTCTGAAACAGTTTTTGAAATTTCGTCAAAGACAAGTCAAACAAATGTTTGTATCTCTGAACCTCATCAGTTAACCTTTCCTTGATGTGTTCCATCTTTATTGATCCAAAACAATCAGTTTGAAAATTATGGAGACAGAGATGCAGATGGGAATATTAAAGCAGAAACATGCTGCTGCCAAGTGGACCAATCACAGCTCGTGCTATCTGCATCACTGTGATGCATAGTTATATTTCTTTGGAGTTGCACGTCAGACTACAGCGTTAGGGTCTAGTACAGTCTGGACTGTTGCTGTAGCTATGGCATCAAATTGACGCAGAAGCATAAACCACCTATAATACTGAGTGGATGCCTTCATATCAGTAACAGGACATCCCTAATGTATGTTGTCAGTCACCTTCCTTTAACCTCAGCCTCGCCTGGAAGTTTAATGACATATCATCATTAAGTCTTTGTGGAACGCATAGGATCTTATTTATGTCCAAATGATTTCACATTATGCATGTTAAACACTTTAGTGCCAGCCGAGCTCCACATTTTGTTTTAATAGTGTAAGAGGTTCTTAAATAAAGAAATGGCTTTTTGAACCCTCAGAAGCACTACATAATTAATATTTGATTTATTATACTTAAAGAAGATTTTATGGCTTTTTAAATTTGCCACTGCAGCTTGTCACATTAGCATGTTCAAGGGTTTTACTGCAACATTAATGTGTTACAATGGCAGCAGCCGTAGTGATTGTGTTCTGCCACACTGTCGCTGCACTGTGTGTGTATTTTACTGTTTGATTTTTAGAGGCAGGGTCACCGTGGTGCACTTTAATGACCGCACAGAATTACTGTACAATAAAAGGAGTTCATTGCAAAGATTGGGTGAAATGACCCGGATAAAAAAAGTATGAAGAAGCTTTTTGTTTGAATACGTGGGGAAGATTTTGTGAAGGTTTGCAGAAGTCTTGCACAAGTTTATCTATGTGGTTCACTCATGTCCTTGACTTTGATGTTTTGTTTGATGCAAGATCATATAAAACCTTTTGATAACAGGCCAGAAAACATGTATTTGAAGGAGTATATGGATGTTTTTTTATTTATTATTATTATTTGTTTATCTATAATTACTGTACAGCATCCCACAGATCAGTTTGGGATCTAGTGAATTTAGATGCCAGATCAACACCTTGTGCTGTTTTTTCATGTTTCCGTTTTTGTGCGAGTGCCTGTGTCAGGCTGCATCCTGCTGAGGATGGCTGCTGCCATCAAGGAGTGTCATTGCTATGGGGTGGGGGTGCCTGGTCTGCTCTGGTCTAGGTGGGTGGTACCTGTCTAAGTAACATCCACATGAATGCCAGGTCCAAATGTTTTCCAGCAGACTATTATGTTGTCACAAAATGTTATTGACTTCTCCTGTCAGTGGTTATAATGT
Source organism: Planiliza haematocheilus (assembly GCA_005024645.1). NCBI lineage: Eukaryota > Metazoa > Chordata > Actinopteri > Mugiliformes > Mugilidae > Planiliza > Planiliza haematocheilus. The sequence goes on along the minus strand of SRSE01001339.1, from coordinate 7,307,374 downwards.
TGTGGCTGCTCGGTGTATACTTATGTTGTAATGCGTCTCACTGAATACAAGTGCATTGTGTGTTGTAGTGTCCTAAATGTATTCTTTGATTTAAATTATATAGTATTAAACCACTCTGCAGGACAAGCACAGAGAAAGATGGCCACATTACTAAATCCGTAATTCAGCTATCTCGAGTGTGGTGACACCTTTACAGCAGCTCCGCTCTAATAGCCCTATAATTCATTGAGGAAAACACCTTGTCAAAACTGACATGATGTATGACAATGTCTCTTTTCACCCCAACCTTGTCCCTCTTACACTCTCATCCCCACTAATGCCTGGTCTTCCTCTCTCCCCTCGTCTCTCTCTCTCCTCCTCTCTGTAGTTTGACAAAGCCTATGCCTACGGCATCCGCCACATGTTTGGCAAAGAAGGCAAGCGAGCAGACTACACCCCCTACAGTTGCATGAAGGTGATTTTATCAAACCCACCCAGCCAAGGCGATCATCATGGTGAGTGGACGGCTGATGCCATTACCCGTTTGATTAGCTGTTAAACTGTCATCATCGTGCTTTGTTTTGAAACGGAGACACAATTTGCACAAACATTGTCTGCGTACATGATTGCATGTTTATTTTGTGAATTAATATCTTCTGTCCAAAGGATGTCCATTCCGTCACAGTGACCCCGAGCTGCTGAAGCAGAAGCTGCAGTTCTACAAGGTTTCTCCCAGTGGAATCAGTCAGGTGGGTGCCGTTCTGTCCACAGTCCGTCTGGCAAATGGTTAAACCAGCCCTGCAGCCATCATTACCTGCCTCTGACTGAGGACAGCTTGGGTATTAGATTTCTTCCCCTGCGTCACAATTTTTTATTTTTTTTTATTTTATCATTGGGTTAATAAAGTCGGTGTCAAATAAAAACTGAATTCAGAAAATGGCAAAGGGTACTACTCACCTTAGTCACCAGAGCTTAGACATGGTGAAATGGAGGATTAAAAAAGTTTCATCTGTGATATACACTGTCCGGCCAAAATAAAAATAAAAAAAGGTCACACGTTCTGATATTTGGTTGAACCGCCTTTAGCTTTGATTACAGCACACATTCACTGTGGCATTGTTTCATTAAGCTTCTGCAATGTCACCAGATTTATTTCCATCCAGTGTTGCATTCATTTTTCACCAAGATCTTGTATTGATGATGATGATGCAAAGATTCTCAATGAGGTTAAGGTCCAGACTCTGTCGTGGCCAATCCATGTGTGAAAATGTTGTCTCATGCTCCCTGAACCACTCTTTGACAATCTGAGCCCATGAATCCTGGCATTGTCATCTTGGAATATGCCTGTGACCATCAGGGAAGAAATAATCCATTGATGCAATAACCTGGTCATTCAGTATATTCAGGTAGTCAGCTGACCTCATTCTTTGGACACATAATGTTGCTGAACCTAGACCTGAGCAACTGCAGCAACCCCAGATCATAGCACTGCCCCCACAGGCTTGTACAGTAGACACTAGTCATGATGACTGCATCACTTCATCTGCCTCTCTTCTTACCTTGACGTTCTCCACTATCCTTCCAGTTTTTAATAATGCATTGGACAGTTCTTAACACAGTTTTAGTAGTTTCTTCAGTCTCCTTAGATGTTTTCTCTGCTTGATGCATGCCGATGATTTGACCCTTCTCTAACAGACTAACGTCTTTTCCACGACCACAGGTTCTTTAGACATGCATCAGTCGAGGTTAAATAACTTGTCAGCTGAGAGATAATCACCCATGCAGTAGGAAGCTCATACCTATTTGCTTAGTTAAATCCAGATGGTGCCTTTATTTATTTATTTTTGGCCAAGCAGTGTAGTTAAAGAACAGAAAATGAAGTTCATTGTGTAGTTTGAAGTCTAGAGTTGGAGTTTTGATTTAAGTACAGAGCATTAATGTGGTCTATTTATCATTTAATAATGATTACAACAGCGCTTATGCAAATTCATTTTAGAGTGACAATCGTACAAAAACTAATAGTATGCAACTCTGCAAGAGCTTCTGTGAGAACTGCTCCATTCAGTGTATGAAGATGGGCGATTAAATCCATTGTAGGACAATGCATTAATTAGTGATTAATTGGATTTATTCTAATTAGCTCTGTAGGCTTTCTTTATTTTTTTCAAGAAAGTAGGTTTTTTTTCCCCTTAGCTCCACTGCCACCGCTCCCAAAAGTATGTTATGTTTAATTAATGCTACAAATATGCACACAGTATATTAATATCATAGAGATTCATTTCTTTAAAAACAAATCTAAAAAGTAAATTATGGTTGCAGCTACAACAGTGTGATGAAATGTAAATTTATGTTATGTTTCTCAACTCCTCTTCAAGTAGAAACCCTTAGAAACCCTCAGAGAACATTAGTGTGACACTGGCTGAAATAAAACTGCCGGCACAGCCAGTGTTGTCCTTTTATTATCCGTCTTTTTCTTGTGCATGTTTGCAAATGTCCTTGCATTCTACTAAGCAAACTGTAATAAAAACAGCAATATATGTGTCTGAAACAGAGTGCAGCTCATCACTGATCTAACAGCCGCCCCTGTGCAGAGTGCGCTGGTGGCAGTATAACGCTGCAGGCAGCCTTCAGGAATCCAGGGAATAATGAAGGAACCAAATGCAGCCAGATTTCTCTGAATAGTTTCAGAGTGAGTGCTGGAGACTCTGAATTTATTGTTCAGCAGGTCATTCACAGCAAGTATGCAGTCACACTAACATTACAAGAATGTGGGAGCTGTTATGTGACCCGAGCAAAATATGGGCGTCGGTTTGGCTGCTCACACCCACCCCATTCAACTTTAGAGCGTTATGAAGGAAGGAAAATAGAAAATCCTAAATCTGAACTGGAAGACTTGAATGTGTAATCATGGCCAGCGGTTATTCTACACAGAGTTGACACAAGGCATGAATATTTAAATTAACCCAAATAAGCTCGATGTGTTTTTATTACTTTGCAATGATTTTCCTGAAGGATGTGTTCACTGCACTCATTATTACTGAGGTATGTTTGTGTAGGTAATTGACCAAAAACCAATTAAATATGTTTGAATATGTGGCTGCAGTGTGCAATATCCTCAGTGAATGAGCTTCCAGGATCTAAGGTGCACCAATTTAACCTTCCTTTTGTACTCTGTACCTTGCAGATCCTGGAGCTGGTTAAAGGAATGCACTACCAGCTGGCATGCCAGAAATACTTTGAGCTGACACACAATGTAAGTGCAGATTTCATTTGATGTGGGGAGGAACTGGGAGTACCTGTGTCAGAGGCAGCAGTCTGTCCTTACATCTCATGCATGAGGGCTCAGGAGAGACCCAGAACTGTCATCACATCCATCAGTAGCTGGCTGTCACAGCCTCTTAATTTTTATAGGTTTATTATAGCATTGTGATCTGTTTTGTCCCCCGAGGTGAATACTTATTCAGTTTAATCTGTTTTTACTTTGGACGCTTGAGTCACCGTCTAATTCGGTCAAAAAGCATGGCCTGAAACTGATAACAACATTTGTTGTGTGAGTGCAGATCCAGATCGTTCAGCAGGTCATTCGAGACGAACAGATGAGCGCTTTCACTTATCATTTCTTTCACTCTCCTTGACCCCATTTGCTCTGCCTCGTGTGTGATGTCTGAGGTGGAACCATCGTATTCAATTGGGAGGCATCAGTAGAGTTAATGTTGAGAGGGGAACTTTTTTTTTTAACACATTTTGCCTTTTCTAAGGCAGAAAGAGTTCATATCCATTTTTAATAACATTGTCTACACAAATAGCTTGTGATTTAGATTAGTTTATAAAACTCAAAGTCCTGACTTTACTCATGTATTTACATCAAACCAAAGCAGTATTAAGTAAGACTTTTTCTTTTCTACCCAGTAATATTGAGCATTTTTATCCTCACTTACACTAGCGAGGTACGTAGAGGAAGAAAAGAAATATGATGCTGTCAGAATTTCAGCAGCTTTATTAGACCAGCAACATTTGGCTAGTGGCGTTAATCGGGGTAATCAAGAATCACAATTAACATAATAACATTTATTGAGGAAACGTTAACACGCGAGGTAATTATTTGTCGGTTAGACTCAGCAGAGCGACAGGATCACAGAACAGTGATGTTAGATAGGGTCCAGTATATTTCATTTTATTTTATTCAATATGAGCCACTGCTCTAAAATCCTCTGGAGAATGAAGAACTGAGGCAACTTGTGCTGCTGTTTGTTGGCTTTAAGCAATAATTTGTGGGTCATTTGTTTTGTCATTATACGTGGATTGATTTAACCATAGACATTATATTCTGCAGTCATGTGTAAAATTCATTAATTTGCTACACGTTAAATTTTAAATATTTATGATGTAAACAGCAGTGATTTTTATTTTCACTGTATCATCTGTTAGAGTGCAGACCACTTAGAGAAGCCAGGAATTGATCGACAGCCATTTCAGCCCCCCTGCAGATAATTTGCAATACTGTAGGCGGCTAAATCACTTAATATAATTGTTCTTTAAGTGCTTCATGTTTCTACTTTCTATATAATTTTCTTCACTCTAGTGGTTCGACAGGTAGGAAAAAAAGTGTCTTTGCACTTATTTTAATTTGGTATGTGGACAAATGTATTGCAGGAGTTCCTTCCTGCAGTACAAAAGGTTTTAAAAACATCAATCATCACATTGCATCACAGTTTAAAAAAAAATAAAAAATCAAGAACGCTGAAAGCTCACTTGATCTGTTAATAGATTTTTGGGTGTTTATTCATCATGAGCTGTGTTGACATTTGTATTTCCTGAAAGGGCATCTTTCATCTTTTCACTGTGCTCTGATAGAACAGTTATCTGGTGGCTTGTCCCGCTAATTTATTAATTACTATTATTAAATGACTAAACCACTCCGCAACATCCTCAGCAAATATATGAAAATACTCCTCTACTGAAGGATGACGTTCACTGAATGAGCCAATCAGAATGCTACCAACCTGCTGCATCTCTTGTGTTGTCTCTTGACTCTTCCTCTCCTGTGCTTTCTCCCGCTCTTTGAGCAGATTGAGGACAGCTCGTTCTCGCTCAGTCACCCCAACCAGTACTTTGTAGAGAGCCAGAAAGTTTTGGGCGGGGGCAAGGACATAAAGCGAGAGACGGACACGGCACAGAGGTCGCAGGATACCGCCGCTGCCAGAGGAGCCGCTGCAACTCGAGAGGCGACGGCAGACGACTCCCAGCATCTGGCAGAGATGACGAATGATCTGGAGTCTTACTTCCAAGATGTTTGATCTCCACTTTTAACACATGTAGAAATAAATGTAACTGTATCTGACTTGTAAAGTATTAAAGCTACATATCGGTAATCTTTCAGTAATTTCATCAGAGGGGCTCAGAGTTAAACTATTCATACCTCAACGTCACACCAAAGTTTTTTACCTTCTGACATTCTTTATTACTCTGAGTTCAAAGAAGTCTCCTGTTTTCTTTCTTTGTTTCCACTCTGGTCTGAACTCGAATGACTTATGCACAGTGTTTTGGCAGTGATGTGGTTTTGGGGGTGATGACTAGAACATTTCCCAGCTGTCTCAGAAACAATGTCATTGTATTTGCTGGCAGCACTGTAGATGAATGGTGGCAGGAGGATGGATGAAAATAAACAATTTCCACAGTTGTATTATCCTGCCTTGGAATATTGCCTCATAGTGCACAATGCAATTTATTCAAAGCATACGTGGTCAGGAGATATTTCCACCCTCTCTTCTATTGAACCTCTGTCGGCTCAATAATTTATGAAAAATGGTTGTCTGTCTAAAAGTTGAGAACCTTTCTTCTTCGGTGCTATCAGCAGCACAGGCTCCTCTTCTAATCTTAGTTCTTTAGGAGGTATATAGTTCCACGCTCTTATACTCTTATGCATTTTACATGATCGCAAACTTTAGATCCAATTAGAGCCACTGAAGAGTTCGCTGTGGATTTCATGAATAGAATTTATTTTCCAGTAGAGGCCAAAAGAAATATTGGATAATTCTGTGGAAAACTTATTTTAAATGTAATGTTTTTGATGATGTCAGAAGAATCCCAGCATTAACGCACATTCCTCTCCAGGCTTCTGTGTTTGAAGACTCCCTCTGACATATTCAGACCGCACTACATCAGTGTCTCACACTTGTAATGTCAGAGCACCAGGGCCGCTCTTAGCTGGAATTAAATTAGCTCTTAAAATCCAGGCATGGTGCTTGACATGGAGAGGATTTATTCAGTATAATAAGGCAACTGGATAACAGTGCACAGCCAGGCTGCTGTCAGCGAGAGACCCTTGATGTTTAATATTTGGTTGAGCGTGACTTTGACAGGTTGGCACTTTCTTACACTGTGGGCAGGCCGTTCAGTAGGACTTGTGTTTATCTTCTTCAAATGGATTTACAATCATTAGTCGTGAACTCTTCATGTAATCATCACATGGTCCTGAGATGGTGCGTTAACTGCTGTAGCAAAGCCAGTGCTTAAGACCTTGTGTTGTGAAAGTTCACCAAAATTAATCAAAAGTAGCATCAGTGGTAAAGATCACTAAACTGATTCCATTACACATTTCTAATCAGCGTGTTATGTCTCTCTTTGTCCTCATCCTAATATAATTTCACCCAGCGGACTGAATGTTCAGCAGTTTGAATTGTTATTTGATATCCCACACTGGAGGCAGCTCTGGTTAATTTGTGGGTTCGCGTGTTTCTATTTATTTTTACGGTTCCGATAACATCCGAATCGCGCATACTTGTGCATACCACCCGCAAGCTTTCTGAAAACCAAATGAGCACAATTTATCTGATAACTGCCTCGTTACTTTTTTTTTGCAGATCTCATAAAATGTCTGCGGCCGTGATGGAGCTTTTCATTGGGAGGATGAACAGTGTATTTTGGGGTCTTTAGCGGGTTCCTGTCAAATTAGATGTACTTAAGTCAAAGCCTTTATCACCAAATAAATATGTTTGTTTCAAGGTAAAGGGTTTGAGCAGATCAGACACAAAGCAAAGAGTCTGATGGAGGTTCTTTACGGAAACATCAAACTAGAAGGTATGAGGTCGATTAGTGAGCCATCTAAGCGGCCACTGAGCAATGTGAGTTACAGAAAACAAGCTCTCTATGTTCATAATACATAGTCTAAGATAAAATAATCTGAATTTGATCTTTGAATGAGATTACATCACATCTAATCTGAGCCAGAATCACAGTTGTCATTTGATATTTAAAAGCTAATTCTAAAAACGCATTTAAAATGTGCAAAATGTGCTCATTCAATGCTAATTCATATACATCTATGATTTAATGGTGAGACAACATTCAGAGCTTTTGTTCTCCGGATACATTTAAACATTCATCTATGGGTTTATTCCAAATATTCTGCTGTCTGACCTCCACCTCTAAGTCCCTCTGGGTTTTATTAAACACACTCTGCTTGGGTGTTTACTTAGCTGCTAAAGAAAGCACAACAAAATACAAATTTTCCGTGGAAAATGACACTCCTATATCCAAACAACAGCTTAATGACTATTTTGAAATGAAATATCTGTCCTGATGCGTCACAGTCGAACGAATATTTTCTCATTTTCAACAGTTTCCCGTCATTATTCACTAGTAATTGTGACGTTTATTAAAGAAAATGGTTTCTGTGAAAAAATGGAAAAGGTGGGAGGGGCAGGTCGGCACTGTGGCCTGCTACAGGACTGATAATGGATACTATATTAAAAGCGTATTTTATTACTCAGCTTTGTGTTTACAGCATTAAGAACCTTTATTGCATTTCTGTTTAATTTCCTCCTTCAGTTAAAGGAACATAATGGCATTTTAAACACTGAAATCCACCATACTGTTCACAGCACTCGAATCAGGCTTTCATTAAATGGAAGTTGCAAATGTATGACTGTCGGTGCAAAACTGAACCACAGCGAAAGACATGTCACGTGTTTTCTCAGCATACGCAGAGGGTAGACGTGCCTCCAGTTTAACCTGCACGTGTTTGAGTTGTAAAAGAAAGCCAACACTTTATGTGGCTGGGAATTGATTTTTAGTTCTTGATGGGATGCATTATTGAGGCAGATGATTTACCTATAGATAAAGTGTCCATGCACCTGTCAGCGCTCTAGCATTGGTCTAAATCCGGAGATCCACCAGTGTCCATTACTGTCCCTCTGTGACACTGTTTGGTATTGATTGTATCAGTAGATGGAAGCATCAGTTACACTTCCATCAGCATTTTGTCCAATTCTTACAAAACATGGCAATTCTCACTATAATGTGTGTGATGTTGATGCGATGGTAACTCGATAATTAAAAAAGAAAAACTATTTATCACCATCGCCTTTGCTAAACACAAAATAGCCAGGAGACGTAACAATCCTTTGATTGTAAATTTGGAGGCAAGCTTCTTCCTGCAGCTGTATGTAAACTCATCATTATCCCCCTGGGTGTTGTCTCATTAACCTGACAGATGTGTGAGTCAAGTGATTAACTCTCAAACTCTTCATTCTTTCTAAGCTTCACCTGCAGCCACGCCGCCACTTTGCGTTAGACTTCATGTTGGACAAAACCTGTGAAAGTGGAGAGCTGGTGACTAAAAAACTGCGCCCGCTCGCTCCGGTAAACAGGTTTTAATCACAGCCACGTTCACGCAAGCTGGCTTCCCCCCTTCTTCACGTTCTTCCAGATCAAACTGTTTTATAAACACTGACCATCTATTTACTCTGGCGAGCTTTTTCCTGTCTGAAAAGGCAGACCACATTTGCATATTTCTCTATACAGTCTCCCCCCACAAGCTATCTGAGCTTTGAAGACGGGATTTAACGAGATCGTATTGTATTTCCACATTTAACTTGAAAATGGCTTGCATCTATTTGCTTGTGCGGATAACCGCGTGCACATTATTGTAGAAATAATCACAGTTGAGCACATTTGAACAATATAACCCTTTCTGTGAAAATTCAGACTGCATCAATAAGTCAAATGTGCAATTACAGGAAAGGAAGGTACATTAAATATTATCCTTGAACATGGTTTTCTATTTTGATTTCATTAAAGATGGAGAGAAATGGTTAATCTTTTGTGAACATTTCTTTCTCTTGCTAATGAAGAATTAGATGAGATTCCTGTGCTAAACAGCCTGTAGCCCAGCTTAGCCTTGCATAAATACTAGACTCTGGACTGGAAAACTAAATCTGCAGCAGCTGCAATATTTTCTGTTACACTATCGGTAGTAAATGGTAAAACTAACAGGTTGTAGCTTTGCTTAGCACGTAGAGTAGCTAGCTCTGGTACTACTAGAAAACAAAATCCACTACAAGATATGTGTGAATAATACAGAATATATGATACACACAATGAAATGCTAAGTATGAAGCCACAGCCTGCAGCTTAGCACTACAACTAGCTAGAAAATCTGTTAGCACCTAGTACAGTACTGTTGTATTATCATTTGTAAAAGGTAGCACTACAAGGTTTAGCTTTGCAAAAGTGGTAAACTTCCGAAAAAAAAAAAAAAAAGAATAAAGGGAGGGTTAGATTTGTTTGTTAAAATACACACAATTATGCATGAAGCTACAGCCTTTAGCCTATCTTAGCTTAACACAGAGTTACCTCTACTGTTCAGAAAAAAAGAGGATATACAAGACATATACGTGAATAGATTAAGAAACAATAATAGAGGGATGGTTAAACGTTTTGCTAAAATACACACAATCAGACAAGGTGTCTGTATGCAAAGTGTACAGAGTTAGCTCTAGCTAGTACTGTTACTAGCTTGGAAACAAAATCTGCTTGCACTTACAGTAGTCTACTACTGTGTTATATTTTGTTAATGGTAAAATTGCAAGATGTAAATTTACAAAAATGAAAAAACACAGATCTATATCAATGAATTAAAAAATAAATACAGTGATGGTTGAACTTAAAATACACACAGTCAAGTGCTGATCATGAAGCCACAGCACGTAGCTTAGCTCAGCTTAGCACAGAGACTAGATAGCTCTGTATTGCTACTCACTTGTGCTTTACCTGCAGTAGCCTAATGTCTGGTACACTATCATTTTAAAAGTCTATGAGGTTTGTTTTTTATAAAGGTGATGAACGATATCAATAGTGAGCTTTAGATGAGTTTAAGAACACTGGAAATTGGATGAAAAGCAATAGTAACAATATATTATCTACGCAGAGCCAAGCTAACTAGCCACTGGCTGTAGGCTATCGTCTTATATTTGACAGACACAATGGTGATCTTCACATTTAACTAACAGCAAGAAAACAAATACACTATACAAATGTATTTCCCAACATCATGTACTGTTACCAAGTAAAAATACAAATAATTTGTTCCATTTCTATGCATTTATTCATTTGTGTCTGCACCTTGGATAATGATTCATCAATAATTGAGTGTGGTTTAACATAATGCCGAGAAACAGACTTGAATTTGAATGCAATGTCTGTGCTGAATGGCTGCTGTTGCTCTGCAGGAAAAAAAAAAAAAGGTCTTCTTGCTCCCTCTGACTACCAGTTAAGTGGATTCTGTCACACATATTAAAAACAAATCTGCTGCGGAGTGTGACACATCAAAAGGGAAGTGGGAAGCAAACCCCCTTGTTAATGGAGGGAATTGTGGAAGTGGGGACTGTGGGATGTTGGGAGGACATAATGGCCCTGACAATCAACCAGCTGAGTGCCCGTCCTTTTTCCCTGCAGGGGATGTTGGCGGAGACAGAGCGCTGGAGCTTGTTGATGCTTCACGAGCTGACACAGAGTTAGCAGACTGAACGGACGAAGATAAGAATCCAAAAGATGGGGAGCGTGAGGGACCAGAGTTAAGAGCAATCCCCTGGATTTCCTCTTTGACATTGATAAATTGATGAGCCAGAGCTCACATGAGTCTGTGAGAAGGGTTTTGTTTTACTCTACGCATTGTTAAAGTTGATGCCCTCCCATATCTTGGTAAGTTCTAGCAAAATAAAACACGGTTAAAGATGTTTCAGACTCCACCAGTCAAATATGAACCCAGCATTTAGATAAAGATTATACCTGATGCCTACTTCAGAATGTATAGGCTGCCGTCATCAGATACAGACCCCACTGTAGCTGATTCATATTCTGTAATACGTTTCTTTGCTATAATAGCAAAGAAATACAATATTGTTTTAAAGGCACAACTACAAAGCATGCTTTGTGACAAAAAGAATGTCATGAAGTGAACCATCAGTGTTTTGTCGAATGCAACTGATTCTGAGCATTTGTGCTTTCAAAAGCACTAGATTCATATTTGCTCGTACGAGCCATCCTTTGGGCTGTTCTAGCCGACACAAATGATTTGCTCCATTAAATCACACCTGCCGTTGAACATTTATTAAAAAATAAATCATTTCAGAAAATGATCTGTTTGAGAGGGTGAGCGGGGACCTCACATCTCTCTCTTTCTCTGTCTCGCACACAGCTGCATTGGTTAATCTCTCTCTTGTGGCTCATAGCTTCAACACCCCTCGGGGAGCTGGGATTTTTCACTACTGACATGCATTTTTCATCTTCACGGGGTCTTCAGCAGCACTCGCTACAGAGCCCTGCAGTTTCCCCAAGCCCCGTAATTATATGTGGCTGGGTGTCTTACCTGGAGAAGGCCTCACACCTGTGCACATTTGAGCCACTGACTTTAGACTAAGTCAAAAAAACATGATTTTTTTTTGCCCTTTAGAATTACATTATTGTGACCCTACAGCGTAATGTCAACATCTTACAGAGTTACGATGATTCATTCTGACGTTTTGTCCCCCAGCAAGATAATCTATTTTGTGCAATTGATGAAAATTTGCGCATGACAATCAAACTGGACCAAAGTCCTGCAAAAAAATGACCTTTTAAAGTAATCTATCAAGTGACTCCATTCGCATCAAGATATATTTTCTTTTAAAGGCCCGTTAACATTTACTTCCCATTCACACATCACGGTCAAAAAGTAAGTCTGAGGCGAATGACTGAGAAAAATGTTAATTAGAAAATGTCAGAGTGCCTCTGCTTGCATAGCTGCCTTTTGTTCGATCCTGAAAATTATGTGCAATGCTTTCACTTGGACAAAGTGCTAATGCAGCCCCAAGGGTTGTTACACTGATAAGGTGAAGTCAGTGTAAGCTGGTAATCGATTACAACAGCTTACCGCAGCAACCTTTTGGGCATTTTAGCAAATAAATGCAGCAGCAAAGGAATAATTCGGTAATACCTGAAGTGTGACTCGAAAATGGTTGGTGATTATTTAGAAGTAGCTATATACATGAAACTCAAAAACTAATCAGACATAGCTTACTGTTATCAGGCAGAAATACACAAGTTTGTACTTTTCCTTCGTTCCAAGAAGGTAGTTAAAAGTTTCTTTTTTATTTCCTATTAATGAAATTAATTAAAACTTAGTCGATTCCGTTTATCTTTTACAAACTCATTTATTCTTTTCCTCAGCAGATAAACGTTTCCAGCTTCAGATTCTGTTCAGGGAGCAGCCATTCACAAAGCTGGTCAATTGCCCACCTAGAAGTTTTAGTTTAACATAAGGAGGTAGTTCAAAATGTCAAGGAAGACACAATAAAGTTGGACATTTATTGCCAGTTAGCGCGGGATGACTGTGACCTTCCAAGCGTCGGATTGTTAGTTTTAGCTTGCCAGCTACCTTGCCGACAGCATATATCCTTTAGCAATTCCTCCAAGAATTCACATATAGGCTGATGGCGATGCCCTAAAATGGAAAGCAATAAACTGTTTGTTGTGCAGCTCCATTTTTGTCGGACATACATATGGCAATATTTTTGTGCAGAGATTTCAAACTTTACGACGTATCCGGTGAGGATGCTGACATTCAGTGGCTTCTAGTTGCCAGTGGTTGCCTAGCAGTGGTGATGTCACTTCTAGAACACCTGTGTCACAACCACAACCTCGTGAGTTCCATATCACATAGACAGAGAGGCCGGTTCTCATCTGGTGGACACGGTCAACTTGAAGGCAGGGGTAGGCTGTACATGCAACTTTTTCAAGCGTAACTTTTGATGTTGCGATTGTGGCAGAAAATGCTTGGCATTCAGTCGGTTGCCGCTGCCAGACTACGTCTAGAATACCAATATTTACCTCAGACATATTAGAAATTTAAGATAAACTCGGTGAGACTCTGTGAGATTAAAATCACCCCTCAGAAAAAAAATAATTACCAGGACCTCCACCCTTTTGGAAAGCGTCACGAAATCCATCACAACGCGAGACCTCGGAGCTTCCGGAACAACGCCACTTTCAAGGTTGTTTTTAACACGACAGGCTATCCTATTACATACTGATACGCTGATGGAGTTTTAGCCAACTTAGCCTGCAGCGCCTTAAGTTACATTAGACCAGTCAATGCTGTGGACATAGTATGGTATACAGACAAAGGGAATACGAAAGACATCTGAATTATAATCATAATGTGTGCCAAGAGCAACTAGATAAGAATAACATAAGAGTTGGAAAAGTAGAGGAGTAAAGAATAGAGAAAAAATAAATGAAAGCATAAACAAAATATATTTTTCTTTTATATAGAGCTATTACATTTTTGCCACATGATGTTTTTTGGCCCTTCTTAATATGTATAATGTAAGTTAAAGTGGCATCAACATTAGTGTTCCCAGAGGTTGACTGTCAATCACTGTAAAAAGCACCAACTGACCTTTTGAAGTAATGGCCCATGTCTGACTAATTTGCCTTATCTGGCTCTTAAGAGTTTACTATAGAGTTCATTCAAGAACGCAGAGACAAAAAAGACTCAAATATCACCTCGACTCACAATCATCTGCCGAATCAATAGCTGGCTGTTTTTGTGTGGGCTAGATGGATCACCTTGTCCTCTCAGCGAGAACTGCCGTAGGTTCTTTTGTCATCCAAATCAAATTCAGCAGCTTCATTGGGGACATACGTGACTCTTGAATCTTGACAGCTACATCGCGGTTTTAGCCTGGCGGAGGCATTTATCCGACGTGGCATCTTGCACTGTAACTCATAGGGGTACGGCATGAAAGAGCTGAACAACAGACTAGAAATATCTGCGGTGCCCACGTCTTTTACAGCAAGTCTGGTTTTAGTTTGTAAGCCCATTAGGCTTTTGGGGGTTTCTATGACTGCAACAGCTCACCTGAAATAATAACTCAAATATATAGTTTGCATTTTGCATGAGACAAGATCGAGCAGTTATATTGAGGCGGTGTCAAGAGAGGATCCATACGGTAAACAAGTGAAGCTCATTTTCAGATAAAATGAAAAGAGAATCGTCTCGTTTTAACACCAAGTCACATTTTAGCCCTTTGTGTTGTAGTGAAATCATGCCATAGATGTTCAAAACAAGTCTGCAGAATATGTCACAAGCCATAAGTACTACTTCTGTTAGACAGGCAGTCTGAATGAGTCATACACCGATTTAATGATGCAAAGTTTAGTTACTTTTTGTAACACGCTGCAATTTTGATAAATAAGAGCATGATTGTAAGGTTTAAGTGGTTATTTATTATGACTGGCACAGCAAGGGCAGTATCAGCACGGACTTTGCACAGGATGCTAGAAAATAACTATATATATCTCTATATAGCACCATTATATATATATATATATATATATATATATATATATATATATATATATATATATAATATATACATACACGCAGTAAGTTTGACCCCGTTAAACTTCGATGAAAGAGATGCATACGCAATGAATCACCTGCAATCATTAGTAAATACGTTGAGCCACATTAACACTTTACCTATGTGGTCCACCTGCAGCTCAGTTGCCAAGGAAATATTATGTTTATTCATACGTAGCTATTTGTTAAATGGGGATGTATTTAGCGGCTTAAATCTGCATAATGCGTGAAAACACCCTCATCTGGAAGAAATCCAGACTCCACTGTTTGTTTGAGGACATTATTCACAGAGAGCTGCATTTAGTTTTCCTTGAAAGTGACTGAAGCAAGTTCATGGTTTAAGCCCAGACAGTTTAAAATCGAAATAATTATCTTTTTTTTTTTTTTTGAGGGGAACTTTTATCTGAGACTTTTTTAAAACACACTATTTAACCCTGTTACACTTGGAAGACTGCAGCTTGCAAAATGTACCGCGCGCCCAACCGGCACTACATTAGTGAAGACATTTTGTGCTCCAGCTGATAATTTCATCAGTAGAAAACATTGTTTGCACAATTCACTTGCTGCTTAGTTTATCTATAGAGCAACAAAACATGTCAGAGCTCATCATCTCTCTAAAAATAGCTAGCTCTAATGAGCTCGGGGGCAGGCTTTTGTGCAAAAGGGAGCTAAGATCAGATACAGCGGCGCATCTACAGTAGCACACGACTCTCTAAAAACTGCAGCTCAAGCTATACGTCCTCACCTTCTGTCACCTGGCTTCGATCCCAGCCTGTTGTCCCCAAGGAGAAAACATGAAAATCATTAAAACCTCACCAAGGAAGACACTCGCGCTGCACACCCTTTCAACGCGAGTGCCCTGTTGGTGAAGAGGCCCTTTTAGGCTGGTGATTATAAGCCCTGATTTTCTATTCTGGCTCACCAAGCAGCTGTCTAAACAGAGCTGAGTTTGCTCAGGTATCTGTCCTTGACTGGCTGGCTGCAGAGGGGGAAATGCTCTGTGTTAGAGCCATTACCATGCACTGTTTTGCATCACTGAACATTTCTGGGTATTCGCCTGGATCCTGACCCACTTTGGCGCCTTTATGTTTCCAATATTTAGATCAACTGATATCGAGGAAGATGAACGCTGCGCCGTCTGACAAGCTGTGCAGAGTGTATGTCATGGAGCAAACCAATTAAACAAACACCAGAATCAGGGCTGGATGTTTTTGATGAAATGGCGTACAATGGAGCGGATTCGCGAAATCCCTTTCCGACCCCAAAAGATAAGAAACAGATGATCTTCTGCATCAAATATGAGTCATTAGTCCCGCAAGCTGTTCAAGATGAACATGCTGTGATGTGCCCGGTTTACAAGGCTATCGATTTATTGCTTTCTAAATCAAATATGAAGACACAAATTCAGAAAGAAGACAGTCATGAGCATTTACTTGAACGGTGTGAAGGCTGTATTGCTTTCATCAATCTCAAGTGTTAATCACTGGGTACCATATGCAGAGCCGCAGACGGCACCGTTCATTATGACTACCTCTCAGAAAATGACAGAGGTGAGCTGTGACTGGCTGCTCAAGTAGATTCTGGCGGCAATGATGGGTTGGGCTCGTAAAGTAGCTGTGACATTTGGCCAGAATGCCGGCAGTGGGATCGACTTGCTTAATGAACTAACGTGTTCTTGTTGGCAGGACTAAGTGAACCATTTATTAGTGAGCTGGGAACAGACACAGGGAGCACCCGGCTTGGTAATGACAGCAGCCGCCACATGACAACACCTCCCAACACGAATAAGATAAGGCATTGGTTGGTTTTGTTCAGATTGTACTCCGTATTTTACTTTTCACTTAAAGGGGAATTGACGTTTTTTACAACCTAGACCTCATTTCTGGCATAAAATACGACCGTTTACTCACCCATATAACGTTGGTGTCATTTGGAGTCCTTCGGAAGATATTTAGATCTGGATATATCTATATAGTGGGAGTGACTGGGGCACCGGAACGCAGCCTCTGAATAACACATTATCTGCCACGAAACTTGTTCATTTCACCAATATTTTGTTATGATACGCTAGTGCTATTCCCCATTGAGTCTGGTATTACCTGCTATCATCATCTGGGGTCTGTAGATTGGCCTGCTAACCCTTGACCTGGATGATGTCATCTCTGAGCGCTGTGTGCATCCACAACAGTCAGCTTGTTTACCTGTAATTTGCTACTGCTATTTTTTTGCAACACGGCTGAATATTTTTTCAGATTCTGAGGTTGTGGACGACGACTTTGTTTATGATGAACGTCCTTGCCATTTTGAGTCAGAGTACACGGATGAGCTTGTGGAAAGGAGGATGTGGAGGCAGAGAGAGGAACAGCTGGCCAAAGAACATCAAACCGTGGCACGATTAGACAACAGGTAACTCAATGAGGAATAGCATAGCATAACAAAATATTGGTGAAATTAATTGAATTGAGTTTCACGGCAGATAATGCGTTATTTAGAGGCTGTGTTTCGGTGCCCCATTCACTCCCACTACATGGATATACGCGGAGCTCCGCTGTAGCTAAATATCATCCGAACGACTCCAAATGATACCAAAGTTGTATGGGTGAGTAAATGATCGCATTTTATGCATTTTATAAGGTCCGGGTTGTAAAAAACGGTAATTCCCCTTTAAGGCCCCAACGCTGAACAAAATACTGAATACTATGCTGAAGATGCATTTATAACATCAGTGAATGATATGCACAGCATAGGTTATTAGGACAGAGTTTTATTGAAGCCAAACATTAATTTACAGGTAAAAACACTTTTATAATATTTTTTTTATTGTCCTCCAGGAATGACACTTGTCTCCATAGCACTTAACAACCTGTAACACAAAGAAAGTAAATACATTTACAAAAACAGTCTGACATATTTGGAAATACACTTATAGAACATAAAAAAAGGGAGGAGATTGGGGTGGATGGATGGGTCAAACACATGGCTTTCACTTAAGAGACTGGAATCCTTTGTGAATCTTTGTTTCACTTAATGAATTCACTATTATTTCACATTATTTATTTATTTTGTAATTAATATTTTCAGATGTTGTAGCATCCATTATTTATAACCGTATATCCTTTAGAGGGTCATGTAGGGCCTTCGCCTATCCCTGTTGGCAGTGGATGAGAGGCGGGGTACACTCTGGACAAGTTGCCCGTGGTTTGGTTTAAAATAGCTACTTTCACAAATTAATCATGAGTTACAAGGCCTGAAGGCAACCGTCTCCCAACAAACTCAGCCTTCTAGCACCTCTAAAGCTCGTTCAGTTAAAACAACACTTTGTTTGTGTAATTAGTTTTTTAAAAAAGAAGTGTGGAAATAAGCTTTTATATTACGTGATGGACTATTTTATCTCCTGTCTGATATAAGCGTGATACCAATCATAGCTGACAACAGGCAAGGCAGCAACTAATTATGTGTCCCAAAATGACCTAACCTCTGCCCTTCACTCTATATTGTAATGTGTAGGACCATTCATGTGACATCAGTCTGTATTGATTAAGATTAATATGACAAATGACACTTGTGTCCTTGGTGTGTAGCTGTTTGTAAATGCAGCGAGGCTGTGAGCCCCGAGTCTGACATTTTGGCTCGGTGTGCATCAAATGCAGCGCAGTTACTCCCCTCAATCCACTGCCTGTCTCTTTATGAATCCTCCAGTTATAATCTGTCAACACGCGTCTGACATCCCCGGTGACGTTTTGTGCAGGGACGCAGCTTTTAGGCAGAGACAATCAGCTCGTCCTTGAGGTGGATATGGAAGGAGACAGACCTCCTCCTTTTCGCTCCGGCCTTTTTAAACGAGCCTTTATTTTCTTGTTAAGAAAAAAAAACTGGGTGCAATTATTGGAGAAAATAAGAAACTGAGCACGAGAATTGTAAGGAAAGAGTGTGCCGCCGTAATTTATTTGTTCACGGAACCGCTGACAGAATTAGCAAGTACAGCGTGTTGCATATCTGAGGATGTCTATCTCTCTCACAGCCAGTCTGAACCCATAAGCAGATGGTGTCATTACATGACTGCAGAATGTGTTGGTATCAACTCAAGCTGTGCAAGGTCTATTTTCAATCGTACATATTTGTACTTATTTCCCTGCCTGATTAGTCAGTGATAGCACTGCCAAACGAAGATTTACTTATAACGGGAATAGTTCAATATTTAGAGAAACCAGCTTAATTGCTTTCTTGCTTCAGTTGTCACCGTCACATCTGTCATATCAAAGAAACACAAAGCTATCGCCAGCAATTAGTTAGCTTAGCCTAGCATAAAGATGAGACACAGAAAGAAGTAGCTAGCCTGGTAGGGAGCTATCCTGCCTACCAGCAACTGCAAAATGAACAGGTTGTATACCATTTGTTGAATTAGTACAAAAACTAGAAAATGTTTATGGTAAGTTATAGAGGGTTTAGAGCAGTGGTGTGCAAAATAAGGCCCACGGGCTACATACGGCCCTTTGCGTTGTTTATTCTGGCCCATTGTGCATTTATAAAATTGTCCTAATGATCCAGGTTTCCCACTCAATGTACTCACTGCGGCGGGCCGCCAGAGTCTAATTTGCTCCACAAGGATCTCATAAGGATTCGGAAATATTTTCGCACGTCTCGGATGATTGTGTTCTGCCTCACTGCTCCCGCAAAGCATCTCTCCACATTAGTTAGATCATCTCTCCCTCCATCCCACTGTTTAAAAATCCAGTGTCTGTGCTCCTGATGTTTTTAGACCATGGAGATTTACAATTATTTAAAGAGACGACTCCAGCTAGCTTAATTTTATAAGAGCTAGCACAGTTAAATTGAAAAGTCAACTGTAAGTTTTACTGTTAATTACATTTATTCACTGAAACTTTATTTAATCTTACTTAAAATTGTCCATAGAATGGGATGTCTCTAGAGCATCATGTTTATTATTGTGATTTATGAACTGCACAGACTTGCTACTATTTGTCGGCTAAATCCCAAATCTGTGTTATTGTGGTAATATACTTTAAAGACAGACTGATACTAAACTCAAAGTTTTTAATAGCTGGGATAACATCATAGTAGATGTTTGTGGACTTTTGTCAATAACGTCACATGCTTCTTTATAGAAAAAGATAGTAGAGACAGCGGGGTAGTAGGAAAGACACAGTCAGCTGACTTTAACACAGGAAGAGAGATTTAGAGAGGGGCAACAGGGCAGAAAGTTCCCATTGAGGTAGGGGGTATTCAAGGTTATTTAGTCCCTGGACTTTAATCAGGTTGAAATTAGGCTAAATGAAAAAGAAGCTCTGAAATATTTTTAGCTGAAATATAGACATACACTCACCAACCAGTTCTTTAGCTACATCAGTGAAAAACAGTGCATTCATTCTATAACAGTTTTAAACCCCAGTGTGTCCCATGAGCCAATAAGATTAGAGCGTAATATACTTTTTTAGCTAGCCAGGCTAGCTTTTTTCCACCCAATATGTCCCAATATGTGTGCTAAGCTAAGCTAAGCAGCTGTTGGTTGTCTCTTTGAACCACAGAATGCATATAAAGGTGAATGACATGGTTCCAATCAAGGTTACCAGTGCAAGATGGCAGCGCCCGTCTCTTCTGCTTCACTTTTTACAGCGAGAGAAAGTGGAAAGGCGGCATCCATCTTTATATACAGCCCATGCTTCATATTTATTAGGTAGGAGCTGATCTTTTTCTTGGGGAGAAAGTAAATAAGAGTATTTTTGAAAATGGGAAAACATTTCTTAGTACTGGAAAATCCTCCTGCAGACCCAAAGTTGATCACATGGTCCTCTTCACCATTGCAGCTGAAATGCTGAATGCAGTCAGACAAATCTTCGGCAAGCCTTACTTAAGCTTTAGGTCAAAACAGCTCATCTGATGGCTCTAGTAAGTGCAATAACAGCTATTTCTTCAATAAAAGCCATAATTTATTCACACTGCAGAGTTGTTTCCAGGTTAAACTTGTGTGACACAGCAGTGACCTGATAGCATGACTAATAACACATTCAGCGGGTCCAGAAAGAAGCAAATGAGAATTGTCTAGTGTTGTAACGTCTTCTTATCCATGATGTAGATGACACAAATATTTCCAGCAAAGAAGAAGGTCCCAGAATTTTCTTTCAAAAACAGATCAAATCAACTCCAAACACACAAGCAAAGGTTATTCTAAAAGAGACAAGTAACCAGTCATACAGTAGATACCATCACCTCCTTACCTGTGGGTCATTCGTCAGCCATCATGTTTCACAGAGTTTTCTCCCCAAGCCCAAATTTATCTGTGTTAGTAAAACAAAACAACAAACAAAACAGAATTAATCTTCCCTTTTCCACAGGAATAGATGTAAGCAGGGAGCATTCAGTAAATAGACTAACACGTAATCTATTAAGAGCATTGTGGTTTCATAAACAATGTTGCCAAAGGTGATAAACTTGGCAAAACAACAAAACAAACAGCTGCCAGATTTTATTCTGCCCGAGGCTGCAACTCAGGCCTGACTAATGGACAAGAATCACCACGGATCCATGTGTTGGACTAATGGCAAGGAGTTGTGAACACAGCTGCAGCCTTTAAGCACATCAGACTACATCCTTTGTGCATAACAACAACAAAATAAAAAGTACTCTGAGTAATGAGCCCTTTTTTTGGAAATCCCTTTCCTAATCTGAATGTAAGAAGAGTTTTATCAGAAGCATTCACTTTAAGAAATTCATCAACATCAATAGCAGGCTTTGGGAGTTTGGCTCTTGGCTGGGTTCGAGCTGGCGGCGGGCTTGTTATGAAAATGGTTCCGAGAGCGCTTCTGGCAACGGCTGCATGAGCACCACTGGCAATACACAGCGTTCCCAGCAACACTGAGCAATACTGAGCAACACTTCCAGCTCGTAAGGTGGAAATAAACACAGCAGTTAGCGTTCAGAAACACGTCAAAGAGCAAAATTTGGATGAAGAAGAGTCGGAAATAAGAAATTATGTTGGTTGCTTTTTACATTTATTCAGTTACAGCAATTTGATCAATTTTTTTTTTTTTTCTGGGCAATTTAAAATGTCTGCAGTTAGATTGATAAGCAATCAACCAATCAACCATAAATTACACTCCCTAAACTCTGAGCACGTTGTTTTCCACAGCTTCCTTTAATAAACAGCACATTGTTGTATCCCACAGCAGATTGACAACCTTGAAAAATCACCTGTGTGACAATGCAATCTATTCACAGAGCACAAACTGAAGACGTCTTGTTAATTTTGCATTATGCTGGCACAATAATTCTTCACGTGGGCCCAACAATTTGTCTTCTCCAACCCAGTGCTAAGGAAAACTGTACACAGCTCTTTTTGTTAGACGCTTTGTGGAGAGCGATATTGAATACGTACCGAGCCACTTTCCTGGCTGATGAAGGACCCGAACGCGTCAAATGGCCGAGCGCGATCGCCAGTCCGGTGGGAGCTGGTTTCTGTGCCTTCTGCTCTGGAAAGAAGCACAAATCGAAAATGGTATTTTGGAAAAACTCAAGCATGGGAGCACGATGTGAGTCCTATTACGGTGCTGCAGACCATGTTGTAATTGCACCATACAGTTGTCTAAAATTGTCTTCCTGCTAATTTATGCACCATATGGGCGGCCCAACTTTAAATAGACAAACGGAAGCTGTGTCTCTAATTGAATGCAGTATTTTTAATCAAGAATGATAACGCTGTAATGTGTTGCAGTGAACTGGCCCTTACTGATCCACTATCTATCACCAGCTGTTTCTATTTTTGAACATTTGTGTTGGTGCAATGTGACATGTGAACTGATTGGATTGTTAAATGAATACTACGGCACACACAAGACAGTGCGTAGGAGCTTTTCTGCAAGTTGAGACACGTTTCGGTCTGTTTGTTTCCTGTCTGTTTGTTTCCTTATGTTCCATTTATCTCCGAAGTCTGAGCTGGGAATAATGTGCGCTCAAGAACAACAAGTTGAAAAAAACCAAGGTACAATACAGTAGGGTGCCAATTAGCCAGGTTATCCAGTATTACCAATACCAGTTGGCAGTCATGCATTATGCTGTATTTAGCACCTGTCCAAGGATAAAAATGGGACAGCAATTGGACAGAAATAAACAGAAGTGCAAACCAACTGTGTATTAGAGCAGTTTGTCTGACTTTCCCATCAGAAGTGAGGCGTTCCTGTTGAAATTTCCAACCAGGAACTCAAAAATTCCGCCTTTTCAGTTTAATCGCTTCAAACACCATCACAGTGGTAATGTTTCCGCCCTTCACTCACTCACTCACACCTGCTGGCCCTTTCCACCACCATTATCAGCTGAGCTGCCCCTCGTCTCCACCTCTCACCTGAGTCAACAGTTCATTCTCCAGTACTAACCATATGCCAGGTTGCCTTTGTGCTTTGCGCCGTAACCTGCTTGTTCTGGTTGCCTTGAAAGCTTCCTGCATGTTTTTAAACCTATTTTTTGCCTCAGTCTGCCCCCTGTGTTTATTTTGCCTGCCTGGTTCTTTTGGTAACCTTGAACCAACTCTTTTCAAGTAACGCTCCTACTCTCAACATTGATAAAGTTGCATTCTCCAAACATTTGGGCACATGGCTATTTTTTCTGATCACATCAGTGTGCTTGTAACAAAAAGGTACATTCTAACTCCTTCGCGCCACTATAGACAACTGTTGATGCTGCATCTCGAGCTGGTATAGCTCTGCTCATAAATCTTTTTATGCACGGTCAGCACATGTGTGTGCAATTAAAGTGTGTTGCCTTTGAATACTTTTGAAGAAAAGTGCACTTTTGGAAAAATGTCAGTAGGAGAAGACAATTTGTAATAGGTCAGCAGATATTTGTCCGTAGGGATTAAATGTATTTGCACAGACATAAAACAACTGTGGTGAAAAACGCGCACACAGCGATACAATAAGATTATTACTGAACAGCAGACAGGAAAGGTGCAAGCAAGTATGCACAACTACAGGAAGATAAGGAAGGCAATAATAGATATCATACTCTAAGTATATTTTTACTGAAAGTACTGCAGTTTCTGCAACTGTGAAACTTCTCGCCTCCTCCCTGCATGAATAATTAATACTGGAATCTAGCCAAAACATACACGCATACTTTTCTTCAAGCTATCGTCTTAAAATCACTATTGTGCTCTTCTTCTACCCGGATGATTAATTATTTCCAATTGCATTGCAGTTTTAGTAAAATTTTGCTTCCTGTACCTCTTTTGTTTCCATAGTTTTAATTGCCTGTCTGTGCTTTATTGAGTTTATAATGAGCTGTCAGAGCTGTAAAGACAGTTGCTGCAGCTGATGTAAATGAGCTTTAATGATGAATTTATGAGTAAGATGGAAATGATATTCAAATGCTTCAGTTTCACGTTTTACAAAAAAAGTGAACCATAAAAAAAAGTGAAGAAATTGCTCTTAATCACACTGCAACCTCAACGTTTTTAAAATAGTTGTCCAAGAAATGACCAACAAGACAGCTACGGGAGTGCTATTTACATGCTTTCTTTAAAAACAGGTCTAGAGCTAGACCCAGTATGTTCCATCTGCTCTGATTGGTCAGCTCCAATAGTCTGATATCAGACCCCGTCTATACATTCAAAAATGTTAAAAGAAAAAAAAAGGCAACTAGACTTGTAGTTACTTGAAGACGTTTCAGTAACTTCTTCAATTCAAAGGGACTGGTGGGAAGCTGAGGTTTAGGAACATCTGTGGGTGTATATACATGTGGACAATGTTTCGCCACTTCCTCAAATTGGCCAAATTAATGCTTTTTTCCCGGGGGATATGGGCGGCACCATCTTGCGACTTTGGAGCCAGAGTCTACGCAGTACTGTCCAAGAGTAGAGCCACGTAGCCGCAATATCGATAACCAAACCCCACTTTTCCCGGACTCAGTTGCATTTTCATTTGGATGAGTTTCACTAAACTCATCCAAAAAATGACACTTGAATATGCATCAACATTACCTTAACTACTTAAAATGAGAGAAACCATTCTTGGAAAAAAAAAAAAAAATGTTGACGTGTATTTTAGTGTTTTAATCTGGCCCCAGTCCCATCCACCAACATGGAGGAGGTGGAGCTTATGACCTATACTGCAGCCAGCCACCAGGGGGAGCTCTACTTGCTGTGGCTTCAATTTTGAGAAGCAGTTCCGCCATCCATCTTTATACAGTCCTATGGTACAGCCCATAAGAAACTTGCTCGACTAGTGTCTGTTAATGACCCGATACCTGCGCAACTAATGCCTGAACTGATGTCTGTTAAAGTCCAGCTTCCTTACTTTAACATTTTTGCATGCACCATGACCTGGATGACTGAGAACCTTCACTGGACACTAAATTAGTATACGCCCCCAAGTGCTCGATGAGTCATCAGCATTTTTTTAAAACAAATTTTCAAACTGTGACAAAAGTGACAAACTGTAAAATATCATTACAAATACCTACACCAATGCTTTTGTTAGTCAAGATACTGACATGCAGGTAACATAAAGTGCAAAAAATACTGTTTTCAATGGGGACTTTAACTGTGAGCATCTGAGGTCTTTGCTAACTGGTTCAGTGAATGAAGCCGAAAGAGCGGATGTTAATTACGTTAATGGGATTTCAACAAACCTGACCCAAAGTGCTGTAATTTGCAGAGACTGATGACAGTGACAGTGTAACTACAATCATCTCTGTCCACTCACCTGTCATTATCTTCTCTGCTGTGACCAAATCACACTACAGTCAGATTCTTTATCTACAGGGAAAAACAAAACAATGTCACAAACAGTGCACCAAACCTCCGCATCACCAATCACAAACAGGCTGCATGCAGTTTAAAATGTATGCAACATACTATATATCGCAAAACAGTCATTACATTCCATCACTGTGAAAAAAGTAAACCAATTCAAGGTATTATAAAAACGAAACTTTATGAGAAATTTATTTCTATCACTGATGTCATGTTTAGTTTGCCGAACATTATTTTAGTGTCTTTTATTAAAAATTTATTCTTTCTTTTATCACAGTTTAGCTGAATTCCTCATGGATCTAGTTAGAGATGGGAAGGGATTTTAATTCAGCCGTGCATTTATTTTGGGGTTAAAATGGGCAGGTTTACTTTTTTTAAGTGGAGGTTAGCATTTGACGATTAAATTAGGATTATTATTAGGGTTACCTGCTTAGGGTTTAGTCTTCCTTTCAGTCCCGTGATCTACACTCTTAATGAGAGTCAGGCTTCGGGGGTACTAATCACAAAAGAGAGTTCAGATCGCTAAAATGGACTTCAGCTTTGATGTTTAAAGCAATTACAGTGCATATACAGGCCTTCTGAGGTTAAATGACACAAATGCAGAAAGAGGTTAGCAGATACATCAGTGAGTTGCAGATAACAGTGTGAATATCTTGATCCTTGCATGGCCCATTATGCTCTTCACGAGCCAGCTTCTAGTGCTGAGGGTATTTAAGGCATTATTATGATAATACACGAGGACTTCTTACCTCTTTTAACTCCATATCATTCTCAGAGTCAATCAGTGTCTGTTTAATGATGTAAAACTTCAGAAAATGGATTAAGAAAAGAAATGTATTAGTTTCTAAATAAAAAGACGTGATCAAATATTCAAGGACGGTTGTGCACTTATTTAGCAGACGATTCATTTGGGACAGGTGGGAGGGTTTTCTTTATGAAACGAGTTAGCTGTTACCTGAAATCAGACGTTTTAGAAACAAGAGACATTGACAAACTGCAGAAAAATACCAATTTAAAGCTCCACAGCCTGTTGTTTAGAAAGTCTTACACACTTGCGTTGAGGTTTATGTCGTTTTTATTAAATGCTTTATGTACAAAGACAGAATACACACAGAACAAAGCACGCATTAGAAATTACACACTGTACATCGTCGACTGCTTTCAACTCAGACAAAAAGAAAGTGTTTTGTACGATCACGACCTCACATTTTGTATCATTTAAAATCACAATATAACCCAGAGGGATTTTTACTTTTTTTCTTCCCACATGGTGTTAATTCAGTTTGATATAGAAATCAGTTGTGTGGGAAGATTTCTGGACTGATTTAGATTCTTAACATTAAACATTATTAAAAGAAAGGTTTAGCTCATTTAAACACTCTGTGCCCGTCTTCAAGGATCGGCTTCCATTTGTTGCGTTTAATGGAGTTTATTTTTATGTTATTTGCGTTTCCATAAAGAGGATTTTTGCAAATCAAGCCGCAGTTGAGATCAAACAGGAAACTAAGTGTGATCAGATGAGTGTGAGACAAATTAACACCAAAAACTGCCTCTTATGTATTTTTAAGTCTATCTGAATCTCACAAGTTTTTTTTATATATATATATAATGTATTAGGCGAGAAAAAAAAATCTACTTAAACCAGAGTGAGCATACAGAGGAGAAAGGTCGAGGGTTGAAAAAAGAGTTTTTAAATTTGAAGGGAGAATCACATTTGCTCTGCAGCCCCGGCTAGTTTAAAACCAGCCGCGACTGGAAAGGCATTTTGATTTGACTGCCAAGCAGGGTTTAGGGGCCATTTTTCAAATTAGGAAAAACCGTCAATAAGGTTTGAAGAACTATTTAAAACTTGCAAAAAAAAAGTGCAAAAGTAACTTTACCCAGACAAACTATTTTTGCTCTCGCCCGGTGACGTATTCTCGGTACAGCGCTCATTTTATGTGTCTCGTAGTGTGTCACAATAGACGGCAACAGCACAATAAGATGTTTCACAGCCAAACAAAAGACTAACGTGTCTTCTCTCCCCACTCTGACAACATTTCAAGCAAGTTGTGAAAGATAGCACAGCTATTATAGTCTCTCTGTCGGATCAATTAGAGACTGTGACTGCCTAATCTGACTAGCAAACATTAAAGTGGCAATCTCAAAGGCTCTCTTTTAAATAAATGTCCAGTCAGTCATTATTTATTACTGAATGAGGTAATAATAGTTTGCATTGTTATGAATTGAGTGTCTGTGGTGTCATTTGTGGAAAGAAATCCTGCATTCAGTCACTGCTATGGACAGACATCTGTATACAAACGCAGAATACTAAGTCTGGCTTCAGAGATCGCTGCTAATTGGCAAGACACAACTTCTATGTTTGTTATGACGCAACCGCAGCAAATACAAGGTTAGCTTTTAGAGCTATTCTTAGCATTTTGTTACAGCCGATCAGTTGGAAATACTGCAAGGAGTAATGGAACAAGAAGGAGCGGCCACAGTGAGCTGTTAGATGAAGAGCTGCAGAGCTGCACTCCTCTCAGTGAGGTAACCGACTCCTTTCTTTGTGCCCAGCATAAAACCAAATCAGGTTTGATGGCATAATTATGGAGAAAGGTCAGTTATTCTTTAGTGAAATTAAAATAGTCTGTTTTGCCGCCTCCAGAAACAACCGAGACTGAAACCTTTGAGATTGCCACTTCAATGATTTGTCCCATCGCAGACAATAAATGGAAACCAGTTGATCACAATCATAGTCATAACCGACACATCTCAAGTTTAATGTCAGAAATCCTTTGGGCGGGGGGTGACAGAGGTGGAAAGAAGGGCATTGGAACAGCAAAGTTTAAGAATAAGAGTAAATGTTAAACGTTTATTTCCTCAAATATTTAAAAGAAAACTCAAACCAAATGAGAAGATACTGTAATTATGTTGGTTTTGTGGATTAATACGCTTAAGGGTTCTTTTTGTTTGTTTGTTTTTTTTTTTATATCTGAACGGGATGTCGAAAAACAAGACAAAAGTTGGGAAGTGGGGTGTCACATATCTGGAGCACCTTCAGTATCTGCCATAGGGGTTTTTTCTGTAGCCCCCTCTTGTCAGCCGTAAAACAGGGGCTTTGAGGCTGGGTCGGGTAGTCGCCCACTCCTCCTCTGCAAAAAAACACAGTTAAAGACACAAAGCACAAAGCTGCTGTGGTGAGAAGGGTCACGACATCTACTATCCTCTCAAATCCATTTCACCTAAGACCAGGAAATTTGAGCGAGAGAGTTATATCCCAGGTACCACAGGGGCTTCTCTTCACGGAAAATTAATTTCATATGCTCTTTGCCCTCTGTTGGACCAATACTGAGATCTGACTGTCAGCGGCGCCTTCCTCGGAGCCAAATTACATAAAGATGGCCACCTCTGCTGCATGGCACATTGCACTGCTTCCAAATAAGAAAGTGTTTATGAAGCAGCAAATCAAATCATTGCCCCTTTGCTTTTGGTTTGGTCCGACCTCAACACCCCGCTGCACAATTCATTGTGCTGAAAATGAGTGAGCCCGCAAACCTGCTGTGACAACCAGCTCTGACATGGCTACCCAGTACCTCCACTTCTAATGTTTTTACTGTTTTTTCCTTAAAATAAACCCCTATATTGAAGTGATATTGAGTGTTACTTTATGGTTTAAGGACATCCGCAGCCTAGTTTACCGTGAAACCGGTTAAAAGTAATCTAAAAACAAAAACCCTTATGAGCAATTTGGAAATACAAGATTGGTTTTCTTTTTACCTGAGCACACAGCTGAGGTTACAGCTGATTGAAACAGTTTTCTGGAATAAACCTTTGAGGGCACAAACCCAAACGGCAAAAACACTCCACCTCCACTGGTTAGTCCCATGAGCTTCCACTGGCACATTTACTGCTCTAGTCAAATGCAGCTTGCAGCCAGGAAGGCAGACGGGGGTGATGCATACAGGAGTGGTTCCCTGGGTGAGGATGATTAGAAGCGGGCTGCAGCCACAAGGCTTTGTCTTTGTTTCTCGGCTGTGAAACACCTTTTAAATTCCAGTGCAGCAAAAGCCAGGAGTGTGCGGTCAACACAGCACTTCTCTCTTGTCAGAAATTCATTTTAAGAAGTTCCAAGGATGACTTCTTTTTTAAATGGTTTACTGTTCAAATAATCCTCCTGTCTTTAATAAACAGAAGACAGATGACTGTAATTTTATGTGAAACGTTACTGGAGATATTTCAAATCTGGGCACAGATACTATTAGTGACAAAAACAATATTGTGTTGTGAAACCCTCACACAGGGCTCTTCCTGTAGGGTTGCAGATAATCATTATCTGCATTTTCAATTAATTTTTCAATCATTTGGTCCAAAAAAAAAAAAAAGTCGTAAGGCCCAAGGTGATATCTCCAAATTGCTTTCCTCTGTCTGAACAACAGTCCAGAAATCAAAGGAATTTTACTTTATGTTCAAACACAGAAAAATCAGCAATTCCTGAATCGGAGGGTTACTTCATTAGTCAGCTACCTTTTTTTTTGTCTAATCAAATAATTTTTTCTTTTTTTTTCCAGCTCTAATAGAGGGGCTGTGTCGCACCTTTTGCTAGATAAAAGCATTCAAAGCGAACGCTGGCAGAGAGAAAGGATGACACATGAAAGAGGGCGGCTCACGCTCGGATCAACTCACAAAAACAAAGCTCTTTTGAGGAGCAAATATTCTGTACTTACCGTAGCTGTTGTAGGATTCGTCGCTGGGTCCGTGTCCGTATTCGTAGTACTCTGAAATGCTGAACCAGGCAGAGTGGAAACGTCAGACAAAGTGAGGAAAGTGACATGCTGGGTAAAGCATTTCAAATAAACACACTTTACAAGTTTCTACAGTCTTCTTACCAACAAAACCATTAAAAACAATCTAACAACATGCTGTTGCATCTCTCAGCACATCCCTGCGGGACCTGTTTCATTCAGCTGTGAGCCTACTGGTTCCTTCTGAAGACACAGACCTTTATAAATGTCACATCTATATATATATATATATTTCCACCTATCTATAGGTTACAGCAAATCTTACTCAAAGAGGTGTAAATAAAGCACTTTGCAGGGACTATGTTCAGCTGTGGATTAATGCTTCATTGAGTGTTTACTCAGGCAAGATGGTGTCTGTTAGATTAATGTGTTAATGCAATGTGGCATTAATGTGTAAAAATGTGTTCCTGATTGGGAGAACTTGGCAAATTTTTTCCACTTGCAGGCTGTATGTTCATTCCCCATGTGCCTGACGCTTTTTGAGCCGGCATTTTTTTTTTTTTTTTTTTTTTTTTTGCGACTAACACGCACATGTTTGAAATTAATTGGGTCATGGCTTCCCAATCTCCGTTGTCGCGCTAATACTTTAAAGCTCATAAACGCACCAAAGCCTGACAAACGAGTTCGAAAGCTCAGAAATTGAGACAGTGGATTAACGTTAATTACCCCGCCCCCCCACACGCACAATTTTTCTTGTTTAGAAAACAGAAATGACAAGTTTAGCGCTAGCCACGATTTAAGTTAGTCACGGCATGTTAAAATTCACAATAATTAAACATCAATTAACGTTTTCCAGCTGGGATCAACTGTTAGCAAGAGAAAATAGACATTCGCAGCATTTCTAAATGTTTTTTTACATTGTCCGTGTTTGCCAATTTCCTCACAGCTGTGTTTTTTAATAGAGGGCACTCCGGCACGACTAGCAAGCTTTGCATACGCAGACAGCTTGTTGGTGGGATGAATTCATTGTTGACTTTGGTCTTTTTAATGGGATTTCCTGTTGAGATATACACCAGCGATGACCCACAAGGCAGCTGGTCACAGAGGGCCTTACACATGCTGTATTGTAAGAAGCAGCAGCAGAAGTACACAGATGGCGACGGCGAAAAGCTTCCCTTTGTTTCTCCAGCATTTGTGTTTGTGTGTGTGTAAACATTACCTCTTTGACTGATTGCTGTAATTATCCTCATAGGCTTCGTAACTCTCGTCATCATATTCTCCACCATATCCATCATCGTAGCCCTGCAAGGGAACCCAGCAGTGAGCATTAAAGTTGACGCGCCTCCTCATCTCTATCCAGTCTAACTGGTTGGAGATGAATTAAAAAAATAAAAAAATAAAAAAAAATGCAATCAATGCTTAGTTCCAGAGGCAAAGTTATTACTTTGGGTTTGTTATAAGAGAGGAAACAGAAAAATGTATGCCCGACAGAGATCATTGATTAAGGTTTGCGGGGGGACATGTCTCACTAGTGGCGCTTAATGGACACCCTCTGAGTCTCAAACTGCAATATGGATTTAAACTATTGATAAGTAGCTGCTCGGGAAACAAGTATAAAAGCCAGCCAATAGCTACAGTCATGTTCAATAACAATAAAAATGGCTTAACAGCATGAAATGCACAGTAAAGACTTCCAACACTTATTCAGACGCACTTACAGACGGCTGTAAGTACGGGTACAAAAATAAAAATCAATTCCGCACATATATAAAACCTGTATGTTACTTTCACTTGAATATTTCTAATATTTTACACCTCTTTCAACACAAATAATTCATCATTCTCTGATTCATCTGTCGTGTTAGATGGGAAAGCTGGATTACTTTTTACAGTGTATGAAATCACAATAAGTTGCCGTTTTCCTTTATTCACATTATGAACCTCAGCACCTCAGACGATCTGCTAATCCAGTTAGTGACTGCTTACATCTACAGAGCACTCTTTTTCTTGCCATACTTACACAAGTAACTTGGTTTTGGATCCATTCAAGTAAACATTATAACTCGGTTAGAAGCGGAAGCCACAGCGGAGCCACTTAAGAGGCTTGTATTATTAAATCCTGCAATATTAAATTGTCTAATGTGGCATGTTAACACCACGCTCCTTGTACCTCAGTGCTTTGTCACCATAAATCATGCAGTGATTGCATAATATCAAGATAATCAGATCATCAGACACTGAAGGTCGGAGCCTCTTTTCAACTTTTTATTAGCTGTGGACTCAAGGGTATAATTTACACTCGTAACGGTGGACATCTTGTTTGAAAACCCCATTTTTTGGACACCTCGCTTTCATAGTTTCTATTGATTTACTCCTAAAACTGAACAATGTCCTTTTGCTGTGTAGCTGCCAAAAGCCAGATGAGGGAGTTGATCAGAATGTAGATACGCTCGTCAGAGTTGCTTTCAATTACGACTGTGCAGTCTGAGCGATTAAGTTTTATGAGCTGAGGTAAGTGCTTAGCGCACTTTTATTCCCCTGGGTTTTTCCTCTCAGGAAACTTTCAGGCTGCCCTATCTTCCAGGAATAGAGATTTGGAACAAGTACTTGATGGGTACCAAGTTAAATTAAACTCAACTTATTGTCAACGCAACAGAAGGAAACGACCAACAGGAGGGGCTAATGTGGTTGATTAACATACTGTACGACACAAACACACTAAACAGAGTCGTCCTAATGCAACATCCACTATTTTGGTTCCTACAAGAAAGGCAGGCAACTGCTTTGGGGCCCCTGGTCAGGTGGGAGGCCTTGAGGGCTGACAAAGCAACGTGGCAAAGTTTTTCATGACAACAGGAGACCTCCCCAACATGACCAAATGATGAAAAAGTTCATTCATTCATTCATTCATCTTCTGTAACCGCTTGTTCCTGTTGTGGGTCTGCTGGAGCCTATCCCAGCTGTCGTGAGAGGCGAGGTACACCCTGGACAGGTTGCTAACACAGAGAGACAGACATCCATTCACACTCACATGCCTACCTAAAGCCAATTTAGAAAAAAAAAAAAAGTTTTAGTTACTTGATGCTATAGAAGCTGGTTACGACATCATGATGACCTACAGTTGCCATGACAACCGTTCTGTTGAGCAGTCCCGTGAGAGTGGGAAAAATAAAACAATGAAAGAAATAGGTACAGTGTATAATCCAACATATTTAGCTGTAACCGAGCAGTTAGATATGTTTGTTTCTCAGTTTCACCAATGGAAAGAAGTCGACGTGCATCATCCATGTTTTATACAGTCTATGCTTTACACCTCCTGTAAGTCTTTTAAGGGTATTCATTCATTCATTCATCTTCTGTAACTGCTCGTCCTGTGAACCTACCAATTTAGAATCACCAATTATTTGGACGGTGGGAAGAAGCCGGAGTACCTGGAGAAAACCCACGCAGGCACAGGGAACCTTCTTGCTGTGAGGCATCAGTGCTAACCACCACGCCACTGTGCTGACCTATTTAAGGGTGTTTTTTAACGTAATTTTTTATAATGAAGATAGAAATTATCATCAATTGAAGATAATTATCCGTGCTCCTCAAGATGGAGCGATATGCATGACCATGTGACAGGGGCCTCAGTTACGACAATTACATAAAACACCTCCAGCAGAGAAGATGAGCTTTATAACAGCGAATTAGGTCACCAGTCTTATATTGTGTTTTTTTTTCTGAATGTAAGATACAAATCACTTTAAAATGTCTCAAATGTGTATATTTGCGATTCATTATTGAAGCATTAGGAAAATACTGAGTGTCTGGTACTGGCTTATCACTGCATTTCCAGGCCACATAACGCGCTGTGGAGAGAGTTTGGGTGCAATGTATAATCACAGAGGAGACGACAGTGCGGCTAAAACGTCAACGACCATGCCAGGATGCATCAAGTGGTCGATTCTGCAAAGCCTGGCTCATAATTTCAACTACATCAACTAATGCAATAATCAAGTTGCACTGAAATGCCATGAATGAACTGTAGTGTAGATTTCTAATGAAGATTTTAATTAAATTTCAGGTTTCTTTTTGTACACAAAAATCCCTTCAATGAATCTAACACTGTGCTGCAGGGGCACCAGGTGCCCACCGAGCACACTGGAGACACCATCGGCAACTGCAGGCTGCCACACATACTCAGCCTCCACCTCACCACCACCTGTACTCATTATAAACTGTGAAAAATGAGAAAGACACCATTTATTTTTACTACATTTATACATAATCCTGTATAAAAATACAGATCTATGAATGTCCCTGTGTCATAACTGACCGGACTCCAGACTTCCACTTGTTTTAATTTCAGGAACTGTCTCTTTCTCCACAGCTGCTGCAGACATTAGTCTCTCACTGCCTCCAAGCTCCACACGAACATTATGTAAATCAATATTCATGAGAAATCTCCACTGACCACTTATTGTTAACTGTGAGAGTGTAGTCAGTGAGACTTGACGCTCATCAAAGGTTGGATTTTGATTCATAAAGAGGAGAAAAAACATAATCAGTCCGTTAGACTGCTATAATTATATGTTAATGGGGGAAATAGCATTCACCTTTTTTGGAGGCGCAGGGGTTAAAATCGTGTGACCTCCCCACTTCTGAAATCAAACCTACTCCTTTATGTGAACCGATGCCGCCTGAAGAAAGCGCTTCAAATTTATTCATGACTGAAAAGATAATCAGTCTCAGCAGACCAAAGGTTCATATAAACAGCCCAACCTGAAGCCTGGAGGAAGGCCAAAGTGCGTGCACAAGAGCAGCCCTTTGGCTATTGTCCTCTCTTGTAATTGCTGGATCTAGCTCATTTAAAGAGATTTAGCGGAGTTTCAAATGCTTATGTTTCTTTGTCATCCCAATCTAATCTCTTCTAATCCTCGCTATTTCAAATCAGGCTCCACTTGCGATGCACGCGAGCGCTCGGTTCACTTCAGGGATCGAAGGAAAACATTCAGTAAAGTAAAATGCGGGGAAAGCTTCAACATAACCGGTGCATGCCAGGCGTGGTATCAACAAGCGCATTATTCCTCTGTGTCTGCCTGCAACAATAGAGTCTTGCATTAGGTGTGGTGTAATGCTTTGTGACACAAAAGCGGAGACGTCGCAGTGAAGGACATGAAGTGCGGCAACACAAAAGAAACTACATTTAAGGCACTTGTACATTTTCTCTGGCTCCTGCCGGGTGATGCTGATTCAAACAGCCCCGGTTGCCTGTGTGGTTTCATTTGCGCGAACACGAATTTGACTAAATTAAAGTTACGGATTATGTCAGGGATTTAGTTGTTCAGGGGAGCCTACACTTCTCATTTCATTGGACGAGCCTTTTTTCCTACAAAGGCAGAGTCACAGATCTGCAGTAATTAAATATTTTGTCGGCAATACCATGCGGAAAACTGCTCCACACACCGGACCACAGCTGTAATGGTGGATCAGCCTCAGTCTGATATATTGCCCGTGGTTGGAGCCTTCAGCTTTGTCCCTGCTACTTAAAAACAAAACAACAAATGATACAGATGCTGAATTTATTTGCTCTCATCACAGTCCAGCTTACAGTTTGTGGCTGTTTACTCAGAAGATGTGTGTGCTCAGCTCTCCGTAAGGAGCGTATTGATAAAGTTATCTCGGACTCACGCTGCCGTTGACATTTCCGATCACAGCAGCTGTTTGGTTTATGCTTCAAATACGGTTTCTAAAAATAAATTGTGGATCTTTCTATGTCTACGTGTGTTTTCATTTGAAAACTCAAAACCTGTTTGAGCTGGCACATTCAGGCGCAGCTTACAGTAGAAACAGCAATACTTGTGGAACAGTGGCGTCTTTTTTTTTTTACAACTTTCAGCTTGGCCTGAGAAAGACTTGTTTTGACTGCATTTTCTATTTAACTCAAACATCCTGTGCCGTCTGGTGGTTCAGTTGTATGTGCAAGATGTTTGGCCTAGACTGCCTTCAAATAGGGTGAAGTGAAGTAAACTCCGTATGAACAGCCTTCAAGCCGCTCTTCTTGTAGCATTCACAACCTTGTAAGTGGCAATTTCCGTGTTGTATGCAGAACTTTCCATGTCGTAACCATGAGCGCATGAGTTCTTTTTAGGCAGCTTGAGCGTACTCTCCAGTGACGCGGAAGCACGAGAACACACACAGAAGGTTGTGTACACAAACGTGAAAGGAAGCGCATCTACAGCCTTAGCAGGAGGCTTCAGAGGAATCTAGCTCTTTGCTTCAGGGTCACAGTTTTTGAAGGAGCACTCTTAGCCTTGCATGTATTTTAAATTGTGCTTAAGATTAAGTACAGTGGCAGAGGTTTACAAACTCCTTGACCTCAATTACATTAAAAAAATATATGGTAAAATTGGGTATTATGTGTGGAGAGGAGGGGCCTCTGTGATTTCAGACTTGTTCCAGTGCGTCCCACAGATACTTGATCAGTTTGGGATCTAGAAAATTTGGAGGCCAGTGTGAGGCTTCCACACTTCTTGTGTCATTGCTCTGGGTTAGGGGTGCTGGGCCTGGTCTAGGTGGGTGCTACATGTCTAAGTAACATCCACATGAATGAATGCCAGGTCCAAAAGTTTTCCTGCAAAACATCGAATTATCACAAAATAGTTGTGTTATAGTTATTGGCTACTCCTGTCAGTAGTTACAATGCCCTGGCTGGTGTACATGTTTAAAATGTACAGAACGACTCTGGTGGGACTCGAACCCACAACCTTTGAAAGACATCTCAGATGTATGACTAGAAGTCCAACGCGCAATCCATTGCGCCACAGAGCCTGCGAGAACATGACAATTGGATAGCCCTAAAACCAATCAGCTTAGCAGCGTGCAGATGACATGCACAAGTATGTGGCTGTTACTCTTGTGGCCGCTTAAAGCCGCCCCAAATCGTTTGATCCAGACCAGCTTTCCGTCCCACAAAGGGCTCGTGGACGGGGAAAGGTCAGGCTGGCTTCCATGCTCGAGACTCGCGGTAAATTCACCAAATTTGATGCATGGTAATTTGAGGGAGAATTGAAACGGCTAGAAAGTTGCAGCTTGTCATAAAGTACTCAGGACTGTGACATTCTTGGAATGATTTAAAACTGTGACACTTTCACTCTCCATTACAGCAATTCAGCATGAGATAACCACAAAGCAAACTCTATTCATTGAGGAAGACAATGAGACATGGTTGTACTGAAGTAGTGAGAACGCTTGTGATTGAAGCTACCTAAGTTAAGATCTGCTAGTCAGACTTTACATATATGATTTGGGTAAGCACTTATTTAACAAAGCAAGCCAGGGGGCATTTATGGATTTCTTACCTACATTATTTAACAGGGGCAAAGAAAACAATGGAAACGAAGCATCAATCATAGTCCCCATGCTGACAGATAGCATCATCAAACGTTCATCACTGTCTGACATTTTCCTCTGCCGTGTTGTGTGTCAGTTTCACACCTCTTTGACAAGGTAGTACGTGTAAATAGCCCTGGCTCTAATTAATGAGGCTTGAATCCTCTAGTTTGACACTCATCTGTAAAAACAATTAACACTGGTCCTTCTTAACAAGGCTGAGGACATAAATCAAATGTTAACACAAGAGCGGAGAGTCCTCGCTCAGTGTAATTAGGACAGCGAGAACCTAAAGGCCCTTAGCACTGTGCTTCATTATCAATTGACAACCTGTACGTCCCCTGACAGTGACTGATCTTCGTCGGGAGGTGCCCGTGAATGCCTCTCCACGCAGCAGAATGGGGAGGAAAATGAGATTTGCAGCCTTTTGTCTCAGTGAATGGATGCCGCTCTCCACTGCTTTTCACCTGCGCAAATTCAATCAGCAGGCACCTTTTGTCGTTGCTCAAACATTTAAAGTCTGAATATGTTTCTGGAATTATTAAAAAGGGGAAATGTTCACCAAACTAAATAACTGTGACGAGATCAAACTTAAAAGTGTTCGAATGTCTTTGACTTTAGGGAGGAGGAAGATGAAGACAGGTATCAGACATGTAAGTATTTAAATGTTATTGCTAGCAATGCTTGTAGAACACAGCATTGGTTGTAACTGCGTCTGTCTGCTTCTGCCCTCACAGGCAGCTCCAGTCCCTGGTGATACAAGCGAGGCTATTTTGCATTCTACCTGAGTTTTTCCTTCTATTAAACTGGAAGTGTGTGTCATACATCTGTTTTAATAAACAGGGAGAGTTCTGCATGGAAAATTTCCATAATTAATACAACAAATGTGAACTCAGCAGTGGATCTGAACCCATTTTTATGAAGCAATTACAGCAGGCGTGCGTTCCACCTTGAACGCCGGCCTCAGAAACAGCTCCGCTTTAAGGAATACACAAAACCTCACGAATCTCACGCATCTTTTATGTTTGTGGAAAAAAAAAGGTGAAGCAGGGAAGGAATTTTCTCCCCGTTTCAAAAGGGCGTCCTTTTGCTTTTTCTACAGTGGATAGATTAGAGTGTGTTTTTTTTTTCCTTCAAAGCCTCCCAAAGCCCCTGTGTTTAATCACATTATGGCATTTCCTGCACAGCCTCGGCATGGTTGCGGGGCTCAGGTTTAAAAAAAAAGAAAAAAGAAAAAGCTATGTGTTTCACTTTTATTTCACCAGTCATTTGTACATTTCATGGTCCGCTGTCAACGCCGTATCACTCTCAGATTCCTGTCTTCTATCATCGGCGCTGACATTAAGAGATAAGATTTGATCCAGATGGGATTTGATCTTTAGCATTAAACTGAGGCTGTGGTCCCGGTCTATACAGAATTCTATCAGTCACATATTTAATCTCCCTCTGCTCTCCCTTTGCACTGTCACATGGAG
This sequence comes from Planiliza haematocheilus, assembly GCA_005024645.1. NCBI lineage: Eukaryota > Metazoa > Chordata > Actinopteri > Mugiliformes > Mugilidae > Planiliza > Planiliza haematocheilus. Next base: position 7,268,374 of record SRSE01001339.1, on the reverse strand, counting down.
TAACTTAAACTGATTGCAGTGAAATGTCTCAGCGCTGCTCTTTCTAGGAGATTAGTAACATCTATTCACTGGTGCACGTCTTAAATGTTGCTAAATAACGGCTATCAGTGGTAATGTTAGCGCTTCTTTTGGATATATCCGCTTAAATAACGTATTTCGGCAAATTATAAATGATTTGCAAGAATCTCACCCAAAATATAGACTCTCTTTTATGTGGCAAATCATACTTTACTGCTAAGAAATGAATGCGTACAGTTGCTATGAGATCACATACTGGAAAGAGATTTCTGTGTACCTGCAATACATTTAATAATAAGCACAATTACTGCTTTATGTGGAAATACTACTCAAAAAATGCAATCTATTCTACTGCATTCACAAACATTGGCCTGAACCTGTGTTTTTTTTTTTTTTTTTTTAATGACGTACATCAAGGCTAAAAGCAATTATTTAACCTTCACCTTAATATGAATCATGGTCTTGTTATAAATTAGCAACGCTTGCTTGGTGTGTTTATGATTCAGTAAAGGACCCATTGGTCTGATGTGAAACGATGGCTTTGCTGTAAGAGAGAGAGGACCAGACGCACAGCAGATGTTTTTGTGGCACCTCTGCAGCATTATGTTAATAAGTTTCTCAATGCTGAAAAGCTTGGCAGCCATTATCTCTGAATCTCTGAATAAGGAAGATTCATCAGTCAGAAAACTGGCTGATGAAACCAACTTTGACTTGTAAAAATATTTAAAGCGGACGACGCCTCCATGGTGACGGACCACAATCCGCTCCGCTCCTGAATCGCTGCTATCCTTTAAGAGGAGCAATAATGGTCACTGTCACTGTATTAGCTCTCGACGCTGACAGCACGACACAGTCCATTTATCACTACAGTCTCCCCGAGGAACCTCTGTTACGCCATGACCTGCAGCACAAAGCAATTGTTTATGGGAACTTCACCTCAAATGGCTGAGAAACAACAACAACAACAACATTCAGTCTGTCATTCATCCCGTACGGGCGATGCACACGTACCTACATGTGTACGCACGGGTCATGAATAAGCAATCCGATGCAAATTGGTTTCTGGCAGGAGATGTGCGGTGATATTAATAACTTTTTGTTGACTGTGCATGAAAGCGGGAGGTAAAACTCCAAATTGCGATGCAGCGGGAAATAAAATTGCAGCATCAAGGGTTTAGTCATGTGATTGATAGATCTGTGTTATTTTTATTTTAGGGAAGCAGAGGCCTTAATTCAGTTTCACTGCAGGGAAGATCAGAGTCGAAGTCTGTGAAGGTTCTCTCATAATATATCCAAAGAAAAAAAAGCCGAAACAAGGGCAGCTGGACTTGTTGGGTTTCTTGAAGACCAGCCATTTAAATCTGAGGAAGTTACTTTCATCAGTGGTGAACAATCTTCAAGAAACACAACCCAACACAAAGAATCTAAATCAGTTATACCTGATTTAGCTTTGTTTTTTGGGATATCAGAGACTAGGGTCACTCATGGTACGGTGTCCACTGGCAGCTCGGAGGTGAAGATGCTTGACCAACCTTTAACATTTGAGCTAACACATACATTTGAGATATACTCAAATATGTTCTTTATGAAGACTTGTCTGTTTACATCTTGATTTGTCGTCCCCATGCATGGGAATAGACAGAGCAGTGAACGGATGTTTGAACCAACAGTTTATTAATCTGTCCACTTATAACTCCCACATCCTGTCTGTGGTTCTCCCAAGTCAGTTTTCTTCCAAATGAAGATCTCAAAGTTCAAGAATGTTACGGGTATGGACACTGCTTAAAAACTTTGAACACTCTGAAAAATAGATCAGATCTCAATGGGAAAAAATGGTTTGATAGAAATGAAAATTACCATCCCACAGAGGACTGAATTCAAAGACATCCTAAAGATCTAAGTGAAAAAATAATGTGGCAGGCTAGTCCATTTTACTGAAATTTCATCACAACTCAGAATTGTACTGAGCAGTTTGTATGGCGCCCATATGCTGGTATGCATGCCTGACAATGATAAAGGCATCACTGAGCTCTTTGACAGTCTGAGAGGCACCTTGTACCGTCGAATAGATCGAAACGTAATGTCCCTGAGGTGTTCTATTGGATTTAGGTCAGGTGAGCGTGGGGGCTAGTCAATGGTATCAATTCCTTCATCCTCCAAGAACTACCTGCGTATTCCCCCCATAGGCATTGTTGTGCACCAACAAGAGCCGAGGACATACTGCACCTACGTAAGGTCTGACAATGGTTCCAAAGGATTTTATGGCGATACCCAAAGACAGTCAGGATACTGTTGTCTAGCCTGTAGAGGTCTGTGTTCTGGTGTTCTACTGCACGTGATGATCGAGCTCCATAGTGCCGAGCAGTGAGCACAGGGCCTCTGTCAGTGCTCATCCTCAGCAGATACCACTCCTGCTGGTGGGTTGAGGACCTTCTATGTTCCTCCAGCTCTCTTTGAGTAACTGCCTATCTCCTGGAATCTCCTCCTCCGTGCTCTTGAGAGTGTGCTCAGAGACACAGCAGACCTTCTGGCAGTGCCGCGTATTGATGTGCCATCCTGAAGGAGTTGAACTGCTTGTGCAACCTCTGTAGGCTTCAGGTATCACCTACCCGCAGTGACACTGACCATGGCCAAGTGCAAAACTAGTGAAAAACAGGCAGTAGAAGATGAGGAGGGGAAAATGTGAGTGGCATCAACCTGTAAAACCATTCCTGTTTCGTGGGTCATCTCAATGTTGCCCCTCTAGTGCACCTACTGTTAATTTCATTAAGACCAAAGCAGCTGAAACCGATTAACAACCCCCTCTGCTTCTTAAGTGCCCAGATCAATATCCCAGTAGTTTAACTGACTTGATGCTGTACTTGCTGATTAAAAAGTATTCCTTTAACTTATTTGTGCAGTGTAGTTAAATATTTTTTTGGGTATCAATGTATAAATCAAACTAGAATAAACTCCCTGTCAGGGACTATTTGTAGCTGGGTGTTAATAGATTCTGTGAGTGAGTATGGCATCAAGACAGGCTTAAAATAAGTCATTAAACAAGATACTGTCATAATGAAGGAACATGACACCCAGTGTGAAGGTGTGGTTTGGCTACACAGGCAGTGCTTGTGAGAAGGATCAATCACTGTAGGTTTTAGACTATCTCTGGGATTTATTGACTGTCAAAGAGTTGCTGTATCACTAACTAGAACCGCCGCACAAAGAGCTGCCATCTGGGAGCAACAAAGAAACCAGTGTGTAAAGGATACGGCAAAGTGAGATGTGTGCGATAAAGAGAAAACATTATGGCCATAAATTATAAAGCCAACAATGATACACGATAACCACCAGCTTCCTCTTGCTTTCCTTTCAGGTTTTAAATCGATATTGCCCCCTATTTGGACCAATTATGGACATTCTCACGGTATCTCCTGTATGAGACAAACTGATTTAAGCTATCAAAGGTCTCTGGAGATATCACACGACGCGCACACTGCAATTGCCTTAAAGCAAACACAGGGTGTTGCAATGAAAAACACATGTACCGCTGCAGATCCGTTGTGTTTTTGTAGATTGTACATCGCAGGATGGCTGTAGAGAAACACCAGCAAGCAGTGCACCATCTTGTAAACTCAGCAAATGAAAAAACAAGAAAGAAATCAAACCCGGGCCTTTGTATAAAGAGGCCTCGCTGCAATCTGGAAACATGCTTAAAGAAAATTGTGTAATGCCATTGAAAAAAAAACAAAAACAGCAAAGTGAGATATGAGGGGGAATGTTCAGGACAAACTCATCTTTCCATAATCCCCTAGTCTCTGCGCTCCCACCCTCCTTTTTTCCAACCTCCAATTACAAAGAGAAGAAATGCCTCGCTTTTCCACTCCTCAGAAATACACAGGCTCTACATCAGAACTCAATTTGGTTTGGTAATGAGACTGCGCTTGTGCATTTCCCCATGCAGACAGCCCAATCTTCAATTGCCTGCACACATGGGGGCTTTTCTTAGCAGGAAGGCTCTGAGGAAATAGACTGGTAAAAGTGTTGCCTTTTTTCATTTGGATGAAACTTGGAGATCACCTTGTGTAGTCTTTTCAAAATGACCTTGAGAAATATCAGAGATCTGAGGACAAGCACACTTTTAACTACGGCCTTGGATATATATATATAAATATATATACATATTTTTATATTTATTTTAAGTGAAATGAGACGTTTCACAGACCACTGGTCAAGGCACTAAATTCCTCTAAGTAGAGAGGTCTCCCTTTGCATGTTAATCGTTGAGCTATTCACAATTTAAAGCTTAATTTAATCTTACCACAGGTCTATATGACACTTTTTCCATGAGGTGACTAAAAGAGACTGCTCCCCTAACTCATGGCACATGTTTATCTTCACAGCATGTCTCACCTTAGAGCTACTTTATGTGCTTTAATCAAGTACAAACCAAATGCTGCATCGGATTCTTGAGGAACCCAATTGGTCTCTATACATGACACCAAATAACACTGTTTCCTGCAACTGGCTCTTTTAAGATTTAAAACTTCTCCCCAGCCATTGACAAGCAATTCGGGTCACAGGTGACCGATTCACATTTTGCAAAAACATGTTTGGTAATCTTTTCCTACAGAGCTGATGTTCTGACATGACATGGGCCAAGGCTTTGTGAAAACAAACTCTTGAATTTCCACACTGCAGCGCACCCTGAGATGTCTAACTCATCCAGCCTTTTTTGTTTGTTTGTTTTTCCGCTAAAAACAAATCATGAAAGCATTTTGCGTCTTGACTCTTGTGGAGAAAATTATAATTTAGCAAAAGTATGTGTCCCTTTAGAAAAAGAAAGAAAGAACTATTGCTGATGCTGCATCGGCTGCTCTGATTTTGGTATCTTAAAAAGGTCTACATGGTTGGACTCTGATGAGGCTTTGAAAAAAATGACTGAGAACAGGATGGTACCAGTCAAAACACAGCAGCAGTGTTTTTTTACTTGTTCCATATTCAGGCTAGTGAATGTTAAGATATCAAAGAACTACTGGCATAGAAGGACGAATAAGAGAATGCCTCACATCACATGTGCCTGGCCTAAAGACTTGAGATGCATGTGAAAACATAACAGAGAGTACAGAGCTGCAGCCTATAGCATGGACTGTTCTGCAACACTTTGCGAGCTATAACTCTCCACACCAGCAGGTGGCAGTAGTCTGGATAGCCTCAGGAAGGAGGCCAACTAAAAACTAGAGCCACAGAGGTGGCGCAACACTGGGTAATGTTAGAGGAGGACAAGAGTCCGTTACAATTTATTCAAAAATCTAAATTATACAATTATAAAATCTCTTATATACAGATATATACATCGATCAAGCATAACATTATGACCACTGACAGGAAAAGTAAGTAACATTGACCATCTTGTGATAATTCAATGTTCTGCAGGGAAACATTTGGAGCTGGCATTTGTGTGGATGTTACTTAGACATGTAGCACCCACTTAGACCAGACCAGGCACCCCCACCCAATAGCAATGACACCTTGATGGCAGCAGCCATCCCCAGCAGGATGAAGCCTGACACAGGCACACACACAAACGTTGTTCAGGAACAACTGAACAAACAGAAGGAACAGCACAAGGTGTTGACCTGACCTCATAATTCACTAGATCCCAAACTGATCAGGTATCTGTGGGATGATCCAGAGGCCCCTCCTTTCAACTCATATGACCCAAAGGCCCCCACTAACAGCACTGTAAGGTGTCGTGTGTTTTTTGTTTTTTTCTTGTTTTTTGTTTTTTTCTTAATTAATCTGAATTCATTTTACTTTCAAATCCCAAATACACTCGAACAATGTCACAAATAACCTGCAAATTTGTACAGCAGTATAGATCAGAAAGTCTTTTCCTTACACAATAAAAACAGCCAACATGGAAAGAAAAACAAGCTGACCTTTTCTTTTACCACTGGACATTGTGTCTCTTTTAAATAAAGAGAAGCCGAGGGCTGCCTAGATGATCCAAAATCACTAGAGCATTGCTGCGTGACTTCAAAATCGAAAATGATTAAATACAAATATATTGTAATAATGTCTTTCCTGACCTAATTGCTCCACATGTCCCAGGATGCCCTACCACTCCACATAAATCAGGACTCATGGAGGTCCCATGAAAGGGGATTACAACAAGGCTGTACACACAGTTCAAGTAAAATTACTATCAGATATACTCTGCAGTGTGTGCAAAGAGGATTGGACTTACATAGTCCTCGTATGTTTCGTGTGTGACTGCTAACAGCGGGGGCCTGTACCCAGCGCCCGCTGACGCCCCCCTCGCTCTCGGAGCTTGCGCCTCCCTCGTCAAGACCGTCGCTGGTAGTTTGCTGTGCGCTGCCGTCGCTGTCCCCCGAGGAGCTGCTGCTGCTGCTGCTCCTGCCGCACTCCTTCCTGCACCTCTGTGGCCTCTGGTGAAGCAAACAAGCAGACAAACACGGCATCAATTTCCTCTCTTGTTCCACAACATTTGTAAGCAGTGATTTTAGGTGAAAGGGGGAATTAAGATTTAAGAAATCAGTTTAATCCCCCTTCTCGGTGCTTATGCGCAGGCAGCCTCAGCCGGTGGTTGTCGTGCAGCACGCTCAGGTGAAACACAAGATTAACATGAAACAGATCTTGTAATGATCAGAGGGCTTTGGAGTGTCACTTTGCGTCTGCTCTGCACACACGCCTGTGGGATGCAACATGTTTATTTCAATAACATAATGGAGCAGTGCCAAGTCAGAGTGTGTACAAAGTCGTGTCTGTCTGAAACTGCTGAATACTCTCAGGCTGCAGGCAAACAGGTCTTCAAAGAGAGCAAACATTTATTTGACGTGCACCGGCAGAGGCGTCAAAGGCCAAAGGACTGAAGCAGACATGAGGAGTTTAAGGCAGATTGTTTTTTTGTTTTTATATTAAGGTGTGACCGCCCAGCGGCTGGTCTACAGGGATCCTGCGGGGACGGCAGAGTGGATTTAGCATCGCAAAGCTGCCTATTTTCTGCTAACTTAACATTTTAACAGCATGATGTAGGTGGGCTAGGATGCCCTTTCTTCCTCTGGCACATCCTTCGCTAGGTACCAGTCCATTGTGATCCAAAAATACAGACACTCAAAGGGGAATCACTGGCGCATATTTTTCATGGAGATTTACAATAATCGCTTATCGCTGTGCCATAAGGAGTAAATCTGGGTAGGGATGTGGTGGCGGTGACTTTAAATTGGGAGTGTCCCCTGTTACCGCAGGATTTAGCTCATCTACATGCGCTGCCTGAATTAGGCCAGGCTGTCATGGCACACTGTACTTGCTTACTCCTGAGGGACTGCCACAGCTCAGGTAGATTATGGACAATTTGCTCTTAAGGTGTTCCACACAGGCTGCTGCGTGCGCGCCTAAGCCAGTCAAATGCTCTGTAACGTTAAGGTTCTCTGGTCCTGCCAGGATCCTGAAAGGCCCCAGAGCTGCATTAAAAAAAACAACTAATATCATCAAGGTGACATTAAGTAGGAAAATTGAAAGAGTGAAAAAAAAAGGTAAAACTATTGATTACAACCTTGGGGAAGAAGAACTCGGTTTGCATAAAATACTGAAATATTTCCTGGTGAAAAATGTAACCTAAAAACTCTCCATGAAGTTGGAGCTGCTTTTCAATTATGAAAATATTTATAAGTCATAAATTCCAGATCATCCATAAAAGCTTAAAATTACACATCATAGCCATGAATAAAAAAATAAAGTCAGAGGGTTCTGGCTTTGGATGGTAGCTGGATTAAAGGACTAGCCCTTGTATACACCGATCAGGCATAACATTATGACCACCGACGAGTGAAGTAAAAACACTGAAATATCTTGTCACAACTTAGTGTTCTGCTGGGAAACTCTTGGACCTGGCACTCATTCATGTGGCTGTTACTTAGTCATGTACCACCTACCTAGACCAGACCAGGCACCCCCACCCCATAGCAATGACACTTCTTGTTTACAGCAGCCATCCCCAGCAGGATGCAGCCTGACACAGGTATACACACAAAAGTTGTTCGGGAACAACTGCAAAAACACCACAAGGTCCTCCAGATTTATCAAGTATCTGTGGGCTCGACTGGACCAAGCATGATCCACTGACGCCCCACCAATCAACCCATAGGACCCAAACGTCCCTACAAATGACACGGTTTTGCCACAGGACCCCCTCATGGGGGCCATGTCCATTCTCTGATGACTCACAGCCGTTTTGGAGGCACAAGGGAGACCTACACAATATTAGGCAGGTGGTCATAATGTTATGACTGATCGGTGGGTGTCTTCTTAGGCCTTGAGAAAACTTATTTCATCTCTTTCTTAACTTTAATCAGAGAAATAAGCTGTTAGCAAGGCGTCTCTACGTAAAACGAATAAGTCCTACACATCAAACTGTTTGATATTTACTTCAACCAGTTTTGAAGTTTAGATTCGTTCATAAGGTTGCCAACATTAGAACTGTTAATCAATGTAATTCTTTAAAAAATACTAAAGTGTCAGTGTTGATCATATTTTTCCATGAGATTTAAAATGATGTCACAATAAAACTTTAGAGACCAGTAGCTTATTAAAACCACCGTTCTGTCAATCAATATTCAACAGAATAAACTTCCAGTTGATTTCAGGTCATGTGCGACGGAGACGTTTTTAACTTGTAAGCGCATTTTTGGATCTAATAAACGGTTTTCAGAGAAATGTTTGTACAGACATCTGTCTCAGACTCAAGTGGGTTGGGTGGCATCACTTTTAAAGAGAAGGATCCCACACTCTGCTCTCAGCGGCACCAGTTATTGATCACGGCGACGCTTCGACCCCTCTGGGCCTCCATCAGGAGCATTACATGAAATGAATCTATCGAGATAAGCAAAAGGCTCTAGCTTGGATTTCAGCGTTTGCCTCTCGTACGCGGCTTCGACGAGCCTTTTACCTCGTGGATATTGTGGCTGCGGGCCGTATGCTCCTCCCCTGTACGCTCCTCCCTCTGCTCGACTCTTCAGAGCCGTTCAGCAGGGACAACTCTCTCAGCTGCTCTTGTCTGATCTCGTCGTTGTAGTCCTGCAAGAAAATAAGACAGAAAAACAAACAAAGAAAAACAGTATGTCTCATTAAAAAAAGAAAAACACATTGTCTTCAGACGGCAGATGTTAAGCAACGGCAGCAAATGTCACCGAATTAAAATGATCCTGACGTGCACAGGAAGCACATGGTGTTGCTCAGCGCTGAATAGTGAGTGAAGGATGTTTTCCTTGGGTTACTGTGCAACACAAAATGAGGAGAAAAGATGAGCAACAGAAGAAAACACAATCAATATTCATCCAAAGAGCTGCGGATTCATTATTTTCAGTTGGTTTGTGCAATTAAAAAAAGGGAAATAAAAACATTTTGCAGCGTGAATTTTTGCCAGCTGTTTGGTTTCTGGGTGGCTGATAGAAAAAAAAAAAAGATTTTCCATTTTTTTTTCTTCACTTTAAAGCAACACAAAAACATTGCTCATTTACCAGACGTGCAGCCTGTAATTGACAGTTTCCACGACTCACGACTTGGAATATTGTTATCTTGTGATTGTGAAGCGTTTTTTTGTTTTTTCTTTCTATACCCGTTATCAAACACGATACAGATCATTACACGGAAGATAAAGGAGTGGACAGAGCAGTATTCATTATCTTGTCAGTGCTGACAGATAAACAGGCTTATTTTATTATTTTTTAGAAACACTTAAGCCAAGCCCACGAGATTCGGGACCCCGGGCGAAGCGCTTTTGTAAAGACAACAAAGCGTCAGCGGCTGCGACACATCTCTTTGGCTGTCAGTGTTTGTTACAGGCTCGCATTGCCGTTTCTTTTGTGTTTTTGACCTGCTGTCACAGAAAACGAGCCAGCACAAAAACTCCCGTCATGCAGTCCAATAATTTCAAACAACACGTAAGCTGCCGTTTACGAAGTTAAACTATTTCAAGACTCAGTCTACTGGGGAATCTTTATCACACAGATGTGATTTTTTTCTAGAAATTCACAAGATTTTAAAGTTTTAACGACCATGAAGTGAATTTTGTGAGAGCATTAATCCAAACTTAAATTACACCGATCAGGCATGATCCATTTCATCCCACAGACACTTGATCAGTTTGGGATCTAGTGAATCTGGAGGCCAGGTCAACACCTTGTGCTGTTCTTCATGTTTTTTAGTTCTTCCTAAACTGTTTTTGTGTGTCTGTGTCAGGCTGCATCCTGCTGGGGATGGCTGCTGCCATCAAGGAGTGTCATTGCTATGGGGTGGAGGTGCCTGGTCTGGCCTAAGTGGGTGCTACATATCTAAAGTGTGGTTTACGCCTCTGCAGGACATAACCTACGTACTCTGGCTCACTCTGTAAAAACGCCACCCAAACACTAGCTGGCGCTGTGACGTTTTTGCCAGTTGGGTTAAACTTTGTTTCCACTTCCTGCTTCACTTTCATCAATGGCGACTGAAACCTTCAAGTCACACAAATGTTTGTATCGTCGAACCTCCTCAGTTAACCTTTCCTCCATGTGTTCCCTCCTTATTGATCCCAAAACAATCAGTTCGAAAATTGCGGCGATGGAGAAACAGCCGGAAATACTTAAGTGGAAACACGCTACTACCAAGCGGACCAATCACAGCTCTTAAGGTCTGCGTAGTTACATTTCTGGGGAGGTGCATGTCCGGCTATATCGTTAGGGTCTGCGTAGGGTCTAGGCTGTCGCCACAGCTATGACGTAGAAGCATAAACCACGCATAAATATGTTATTTACGTCTCCTGTAAGTGGTTTTAATGTTTTGGTTGATTGGTGTAACTGTGCATCTTAATCTACATTCTACTCCTCATGTCTGTAATGTGATAAAGCTTACACATCACTTCCAGTCGTAGGGAGATTAAAACTTGACACTGAATGCAATCAGATCTTCAGAAAAGGCGTATTATTACATTTAAATAATTCTGTGCGAACACACAAACTCAGAGGCTCATCCATTGCCCAAATTTGTGAAACACAACACCTTTTTTTTCTTCTGTAGACTCATTACCAGACAACGACCTCAGTGAGCAGATCTGCAGTCACACTCTTCTCCGTAATAGTTGGTTCGCCTCGTGACCTCGCTGCTCTCACAGCACGAAAATGTTCCTTCGGCTTCCTTCTTATTTCACCCGATGAGCTTTTCTTTTGTTTTTGTGTTGAAGACAGATCTGACAACGTTTTAAAGGAATACTGAGCGGCCTTGGTTTAAGTTGTCAAAGTGTTCTGCACAGATGCGGCAAGACTATCGCGTCACCGAACTGTTTAAAGCTATTTCAGGAAGCATTTAGGTACGCCACAGTTACGTGCACAGGAAACACTGTGCAACCCAGACTCAGTGATTCATGTGAAGTAAGTGAAAAGTGGGCACGGTGGCATGCATTATTATTACAGTTATCACAGGATATGTGTCACACTGCGACCATATGATGAACAGATTTTGACACCCACATGTCACGGAAGAAGGAGACGTCAAAACAAAACAAAAAAAAATCCCTGCACCCATGTCCGTTGGTACTCGTCTTCTTAATGAACTAATAAGGCCTAAAGCTATGATTCTGCTGGTTTGAATTAGACCGGCGAAGCTCTTAATTGGGAAGCTGGCAGCTCATGCAAAGCACAACAAACGTTGCCAGAGCCTGTAAAAGTTGACTGTTGACAGAGGCGTTAACGTGAGCACACAGAGATAAACCCCCCGCGCTGAGGCTTCTCGGGCCAGACTGTTTGCTCGCTGAGATTAATTCTGACCATGCATGAACTTGTGCACACACACGATGCCCTTCACAGAGCTGAAGTTCGGGCGGGATGAGGAGGTCAACACGCGACGAGAGCCGATACCGATCAGTGGCTGCGATCGGGCCTACCTGCCACTCTCCGCCTGGTACAGGTTGACTGATTTCTGGCGCATTTTGTTTGTATCTAAGGATCCTTTGACATTTTTCTGACAAAAAAATAAATAAAAATAAATAAATAAATCTGCCTGTTTGGATCATCAATCTCAGTGGATTTGCGCTTTAATTAAAAGAGAGGCTGCCGAGCCAGATCTGCTTTAAGACCTGTGATATGATTTTACTGGGTAAACAAAAAGCTTAATATTGGGTAGATAAAAAAACAAATAAGTCACCGCTTGTGAATAAATCATGTGGCCTTGGTAGGATTATGATTGCAGGCGAAAGACTGTTGTGTTCCCAGACGCACAGTGTGTAGCGCGTTTAAGGCAGGAACTCAAGGTAGCTATAAGGACTATTTGTTCCATATTTCTGCAATATATAAAAAAAAAATCTATTACCACAGGTGAAGACTGAAAAGACAGTTTATTCAAAGGCTGAGCGGATTCACAGTGCGCTGCAACGCGAGTGCGTCGACTTCAGTTTCCAGAACAAACGAAATGTGCTGTTGAATTGCATCTAGTCCTGGATCAGCTGATAGAAATGACTCATATGATGTCTATCCACCTTGAGGAGTGCAATGTATACATATATTTATCTGAAAATTGCATGTAATCACATATAAAATATAAAATTATGACTCAATGCAAATGTAAAATTACACCTGCCCAGGTTGGTTGGACTCAGATCTATGGATCAAATACATTGCAGTGATATGTGAGTCAGTTTTAACAGCGGCCAAATTTTTCTTGACTTAACCGCAAAACCAAATCACCGCTGCATATCTTCTTCAAGCATCTGTGCGTGTCACCCTCCGCCTGCCAAAACACTCCCGCCGCATTTTGGCCCAAGATGAAGGCCGCGGGCTCATCCAGCTGAGAGCAGGACAGCCTCCCCCTTCCCCGCCGCTTCACATTCTCCGTCTGTATTTACAGTAGCACATTGATAAGGCTCCTGTTTGCATTAGTTTTACTTTCTTTGGTGCATAATTCCGAGCTGACAGCGCTGATTTCTTCCCGCTAAGCCTTTTTTCCCTCTCGGTTCCTTCAGCAGCTGACTCCTCGGTGGCCTGCGTGTCCCATTTCTGCGCGAGACTTAATGAATTACAAAACGTGCACTAATTACGCGCATGAAATTCTGATTGGAAGTGGCCATGCAGCTTGTTCACATGAGAAATATATAAGAAATGAATGGAAGAAGTGTCTACAAACCACATGCAGTGTTCTTTTTCTTTTTGGTATCAGATGAAGAAAATGGGATTCTTTTTCTTTTCTGTTTTGTAGCTGTGAGCTCAGTGGGAGCTCGGCGAGAGGAAGGGTTTTGCTAAATTACAGTGGTAAGACATTTACTTTCAGACATCATGGGGGTGATGCACATTAAAATGATTTTCACTTTGGTAGATGGCTGGAGCACATTTACGCTTTTATTCAAAGAGGGCTGAGAGAGGGGAGGAGATGAGGGCTGCTAAAGTCACTCAGTCAGTTCACATGCTCTGGCACATATACTTTGATTTTGGAGCTGCAACCAGCGGTGAAAGTCACACTGTGCGACACCTGTGATGGCAGCCACACGTCTCTGTGGCTCGATATCATTCTGATTAGAGACCAAATGGACACTACAGGTAAAATAATCCAATAACATACATTTCTTGACGTGGCCCTAAACATTACACAGAGCAGGACTCTTTTGACGCAGTGGTTCTGCTGGAAATATAACAGAAGATATGTTCTTTGTCCACATCTTTATCGACAACACTGGATTCCTTTGGCAGAAAGAGAAGATGATTGTAGCTCCAATCATCATTAGTCTATTCAGAGAGCTGGTTGTTTGGCTTCTGACACGTTTTTGTCCTTCCTGGAAACTCTGATATTCCTGATATACTCCTGATGCAATCATTCCACCCATTGAACAAAACGCTTGGAGCCAACTGAATTGAACTGAAGGTTTGCAGTAAACTTCCCAGTCCAAGTCAGGTTGTAGTGGTCAAATTAGCCTTTTCTATTTTAGTTTTTCCCTGATTGGGACATTTTTATGAATGTAATGTAAAACTAGCCAGTTCAGTTCAATTTTATTTACATAACGTCTATAACAGAGGTCTTCAACATTGGGTCCGCAACACCTAGGGGGTCCATAGAGGCAGGGCAGTTGACAATCTAGCCTGGGCCCTGGACGAGATAATATTTTATGAGCCCCCCCGACGGAGCTATCAAACTCAACTGTTTCTGTTAAAAGTTAACATGTTGTGTCAAGCTTTTATACAAGCGAATGGACGTTAACAGTAGAGCTATGTTACGTTACAAGGCTGGTAAACGTTGGCTGCGCTGTTTCTTACCTTGCTCTATGTTCACTTTACTAGTCCCAGCTTCACCGCCACCACCCTTTTTTTAAATATTTGCTAAGAAAATCTTTAAGGCCTCTATTTTCTTCATCTCTTCTTCTCTTTTCTTTCATTTTCTGAGCATCGGACATTTTGCGCGTACTTTCAATCAAACGGCAACATCAAATTTTGATCAGTGGCCAAACCATTTTTGTGTTGGGGATGGGGGGGGGGGGGTTCTTGATCACTATTTCAAGGACAATTAGGGAGAAAACAAATAAAAAGCTTTTATGTAACTCAAATATTATGGTTTTTTTTTACCTATTTTATTAGGTATTTGTTTTTTGTTTTTTAAATGATTCCATAATTTAATGAGGGCCTCCCCTCTATCCTGGGCCCAGGACAGCAGACCCGTTTGCCCCCCCACATCGGCGGGTGTGCATAGAGGTACTGCCAGGGGCGGTCTGGAAATTATTTTTCCAGAAATTTAATTGTCTTTAAATACACATAAGTAAGGGGTCCCCGTTCCATCTCTCCATCAGTTTGTGGGTCCTTGGCCTGGAAAACGTTGAAAACAATACGAAATGTCTCAAGGCGATTTACAAAACCAGACTTGAAAGAACCAGAGCAAGCATGAAGGCGACCTTTTACCAGGGCCAAGCCTTCAGCAGAACCCAGCTCATATGGAGGGGCCGATGTGAGCGACAGCCCAGACCCTGTGCAGACCCTAACGACTGTGACTGGTCCGCTTGCTAGTGGCATGTTTTCGCTTTAGTATTTCCGGCTGTTTCTCCATCTCCGCAATTTTCGAAGTGATTGTTTTGGCTCAATAAAGATGGAACACATCGAGAAAAGGTTAACTGACATTGACCAACAAACATTTGTATGACTCGTCTTTGCTGAGTTTTATTTGCAATTGTTGAAAGTGAAGCAGGAAGCAGAAGCAAAAATTAACCCGGATGGCAAAAAAAAACACAGCCGCCTAGCGTTTGGGTGGTGTTTTTACAGTGAGCCAGATTGCTTTTAGTCCTGCAGAGGCATAAACCATATTTAAGGCCAACCAGGTAGAGACACACTGGTGTCCATGTAAATGATTTTGTCCGTGCATCATGTTGAGCTTGGTATCTAAATGGTTCACCAGCAGAACAGTGGAAGTTATACTCAGGTGATAATTGGTTCCAGTCAAGGTTGCTGCTGCAGAATCTTAAATTCAATCCATGTTTTCTCCTAAGTAAACGTTCCTCTATTTCTTTATATATTGCGCTACAACAAATGAAAGTCTTATACAATAAAATGGTAGTAGTGAATAGCATTGTCTCCTTGCAGCATTGTCAGTACCAACATGAGTCAAAGCTAATTCAAGCCAGGCACCAAAATTCAGCGTAATGCAAATTGACCCCTGACAGTTCAGTGAGAAACTCGGGTGCGTGGCGTGAAGCTCACTTGTTTTGTTTTGTATTCAGACTCTTCACGGCTCATTTCTGCATCAACATGGAGTCGGGCTCTTACAACATGACTATTTTACACCACCACTCTTAATGCGTACTGCGGCAATAAAGAAAAGAAAGGTGCACAGCGGGATGCACATGTCGCTCTTCACCAGAGGCAGGAAAACATCTGTCACTATGGATACTGACAGCTGCCTGTTGTGTTACGTTTATGCGCAGTTTATTTGCAAATCCATAAGATCCCCGAGGCAGCGAGCATGTGCTATCAAACAGATGGCAATGGTCTTTATTTTCTGGGTTTTCACTGCGATGTGGAGATGGCAGAAGCTGAATTAAGAGGGAAATCATCTTACCTTTTCCAATTCGCTAAATATTAGGATTTTAAATTGACATAAAACTGTTCCAATAACCAACAACATATGAACTTGTGTTTTTTTCCATAATAGCGCTGCTTTCACATAAGAGTGGCATTAACAATAATAAAACAGCGAGGAGGCGTTTATTGTTCACATTCACCTGCACCAAATACGGCAAATAGTGCATTCTCCTCAACAGTAATACTTTCAGTGTTTATGTCATAAAATCTTAGTGAATCACTTACCCTGCATTATTAGTTCTGCTGGCAGACCTTCACAAAAGCCTCTGCTGTCTAACCTAAGCTGCCTCTGCTTACTGAATACATGTACATATTTTAAAAGAAATGTATTACATCCAGTCCTTTGAGTAATTAGAAAATATGGCTGCAACTCTGAGAGAATAATGTGGAGCACAATAACTCATATTTTCTTAAGCTACTACAAAGAAGCACGAGCTGAGGCTCTGCTAGCAATATATTCATATTCTTGGACAAGCGTTATATAATACTGCGGTTTATACCAAAAAAAAACAACAACACATACATATGTAAAAGTCCCCGCTGTCCTGAGAAATATAGAGAGGGCAGTCGACCCTTTTATTACCAGAGCAGAGCTGGTGTGGTTCTCACATTGCAGTGTGCAACGGAGCACAAACGGGATATTTTAATTAGAATTTCTGAGGAAATATGTATTTCTGGTGAGAATTTACAACATCGAACTGCTGAATGTTGTGGTAAAAGTTTACTTTGCGAGCCAGCTCAGTTCTCACACAGCAGTGTAGCCTTTCAGGGTTCAAGCTATGCACTTGTGGCTGATATGCAAAGGGGCAAACCAAGCGTCCTGTGAGGAACAGCTGCTACAACTTCAACTTCGATTTGTTGCACATATTCCTGTTAGGTAGCGACAAGGGCATCCAGTTTCTGGCTTCTCACCGCTAGTCTGCATGCAATAGCTAGCCGCGCTAACTGCTTGCGAGCATCCACAGCTCCTCAGACTGTGTTTTTTTTTGCAGTTTTAGCCCATAATAGACAGATGGTTCGACCAATCACCTGCCAAGTGCCTGCCCTTTTTCAATGAAGGACTTTATCCAAGCCAAGGACGACTTCCCAGATGGTTCTGTGCAACAAACCATCTGGTGCGTCAGGTTAAAAAAGAGGATTTTACTAAACTTGTTGTAACATAGACAGCTAATGAGTTACAGATTCATGGCTTGATATGAGCACGCAGGATGCAGTGAGGAGAAGCAACATGACAGGTCGACCCTCCTCGCTTTTTGCTTTATTAACGTAAATCCAAACAGGTAAACAAATAGATTAACACTTTACTAGACGTCCTGTGACAGTGACATATTTGACAGTGTTTTCTGAGGCATTTCTCTGACAGCTAACGCCCTGAAACCCCAGGAACAGATTAATAATCTTGCACTTTCCTACTTTTTCTTCCATTTCCTGGCACACTGTGTTAAAGTAATTTGTATTTGGTTTTGCCCAGTGCTGATGCTGTATCATCTTTTTCCTGGCCCAGTGAGCAGGCAGCCTTGTAAGAACATTGGATCCGTATAGGAAGAAACATGAACTCCATAAAGTAGACTCATGCAGCACAACTCTTCTATTAGGCTTGTCACATTTGCAAACGCTTGATTAATATTTACAGCTTATGCTCAGCAAGAGTACACAACATGCACATTAATTATAGCTAAGTTCTCCAGGCTATAAGTTGCTGGAGTCTTGCAAGTTGTTCCATACTGCACTTTAATTGCTGAATGCATTATTTTTCATTTGTAACTAAGGGCATGTAGTGTAGAGGAGCACAGAAAAACTTCATGCCTAAATCTTATCTTATGCAAAGAAACCCTGGGTACTGCAAACCCAGAAACTGTTTTTGCTTTGTTTTAATAAGCCTGGTCAAAAAATAATGGAGTCAGCAGTAAATTAAGACCTAAAAATAAGGTAAAGCAGTTAACTTACTGGAACTAGGAATTTTTTAATCTCCTCCAAGGCGTGACTCATTCTGGAATAGGCCTCTCCAGGTGGCGCAAACACCTCGATTAAAACGTGCAGATCATTACTCAGATGGGCGTATTTAGCCTCCCCGCTTTTCCTTAATTCTTCTTCCTGTGAAAATAAAGAGGGCAGGTGAAGGATTTTTGTCCCTGAATGATTAGCACACATGTAATTATTCTGTCATGATGTATCAATCAGCCACAACATTAAAACCACTGACAGGAGAAGTAGATAACGTTGACCATCTTGTGACAACACAATGTTCTGCTGGGAAACCTTTGGACCTGACATTCATGTGGATGTTACTTAGACATGTAGCACCCACCTAGACCAGACCAGGCACCCCTACCCCATAGCAATGATACTGCTTGCTGGCAGCAGCCATCCCCAGCAGGAAGCAGCCTGACACAGACACACATACCGAAACATTTTAGGGTCAACTCAAAAAACATGAAGAACAGCACAAGGTGTTGACCTGGCCTCCAAATTCACTAGATCCCAAACTGATCAAGTATCTAGGATGATCCACAGAGGCCCCTCAACCTCAAATGTCCATTCTCTGATATGTCAAAATTGGTTTGGAGGCACAAGGGAGACCTATACAATATTAGGTCATAATGTTATGCCTCATAGAAGTATGCTCATGTCATCTTTTAAGTCAGACAAAGAATTGAACTGATTCTAATGCGTCCACGTTGCACGATTAGCTATGCAGATACGTGGACCAGTTTAAGCCAACAGGCCACGTCCTCTGAAGACCAAGAATGTCTTCAATGAATTTCTTGGCAGTAACAGATATTCAGATATTTCAGTCCACAGTGGAATTACCATTCCACGCTGCTAACATGTTCTCAATCAAGTGACAGTTAAAAGGCACCACTCGACAGTGAGATATGCAGATCTTCATAATCTATTGCAAATGCAGGATAAAACCCATATAAGCATTCATGCCTTAGTTTAAAGATAAGGAGACACTTGAGCAATCACTATATTCATCACCAGGAAGACACTTGTACCCTATGCAAAAAGATTTCTGTGTGGCTTTTTCTTTATCCTCACTCACAAGGAATAACTTAACTTCTAGAGGGTAATTACCGCTCATCTGACAACCGGAGAGAGGAAAAAAACCCAAGAATTATAGAGTAGGCAGTGGAGCTTAGTCATAGTTCCTTGCGTCGTGTATAGAAATTGTACTTTGTGAATGCACTGCAGGCTCTGCCTCTGCTAATGTCTGAAGGGACGGACATTGTGTCACCCACACATGGCAAAGGAACCTTGACGTGAGTAAATGATTTGGCGATCACCTGTGCCAAGCAGAAACAATGAAAAACATTATGAGTCTGCGTGGCTGCATGTGAAAAGTAATATTATCGGAACATACATGTTCAGTAGTCATGCTTTGAAATGCTCCTCAAAAGTTAAGCCAAAGCAAGTAGAGCTCCCCCTGGTGACTGGCTATAGCATAGGTCATAAGCTCCGCCCCCTCCATGTTAGTGGGTGGGACTTGCGCCAAGTTTTGTTTTAGTTAGTCATTTGACGCTATAGAAACAGGAAGTGAGATGATCATCACTAAGTTGCTATGCCAACAGCTCTGAAAAGTGGCCCTGTAAGACTGCAAGAGTTGTAGTTAATAAATAAATAGCGTCAGTTTGGACAATGAGAGGAATTGAGTATGCGTTGTTCATATTTATATACAGTCTATGGCATGCATATGCGTCAAATATGTAGAACCACGTTTAATAAAAATAAATACTCAAATACTCAGTCACATTTCAGCTGCTTTCTTTCCAGCACAAAAAATATCCGTCTCTTTAGCTGATAAATGCCAAAGACTGTGTTTTCTATGGATATGATGCTGAGCAGGTAGCAAACAGTGGGCTGATGAGAGCAGTGGGAGCGAATAAAAATGGCAAATTTACAGACTTTGAAAAGCGGAGGGAAACGGCAGAGTCCACTCAAATATTCTACCAAAATTTAAAAAAACAAACAAACACAGACTGAAAATGATGTTTCTAAGCAGCTGATCATCTAGTGTCTGTGAATAAATGCTTTATTTTAGTGACTCGGTGTGTTCAGTTCATCATTGCATGACCATGTAGTGGCCACTTCAGACTGCAAACACACACAGGAGTATTACTGATGAAATTAAGAACAGAGGTAATGTGGATGTACACTGTATATCAAAAATATAGACAAAGAAATACAAATATAGGGAAGCAAATGTTCTGTCCGGGTGCAGTGAGTAGTCTAGAGGAGGAACCTGAAGTAAACAAACATTTTTCATCCGAGCTCCTACAGAAGGGTATTCTCATTACAACAAAACATTAATCATTTTTGGAGCCTCACTCAAGCCTTTATACTGTCTGTAAAGGCTTAAAGATCTCTAATATAGCACGAAGCTATGGTTTAGCTTCTAGCTCAATTTAAAAGGAACCATTTGAATCATAAAAATCAATTGTACACTTGACGAACGATCAGAAGTGATGTCACACATGAAGTGGTGTCGTTTTCTCTACTTGAACAGTGGCAAATGCAGAAATTATTCTGTCACGCCAGAATAAAGACCGTCAAGTCGTCCATCTTACGCTCTAACAGTTGGCTGTGGAGTGCTTTGCTGCAAGGACACCTTGATGGTGGCTGTTAAGAGGGGTAAGAGTGCCCCTTATGCGCTTTTTTTTTCCCCCTCCATCAGCCAATCTGGAGATTCAAACTTTTGTCCTTGCATCTCAGGGCCGTTCTCTACCCTCCGAGAGGAGTCGGCTTGAATTAAAAGTCGCTCCCGAGATTAGAGCATTGTTCACAGCCTCTGACAGAAAGTCTACGTCGTTATGTGGGAAGATGTATGTGGGAGGCAGTTTTACGCTGGGAGTGACGAACACATCAGTTACCATGACGGAAGTATGCCTGTAAAATATAATAAAGAAAGGTAAGTAATGCAATTCCACTTTGAGGTTTTAGATGAATGACTCAGCACCGTGTCATCCCAACCCGTACCAGTGCACAAGGTGTAATATTGACCGTACGCTTTAATATGAGTGCATGAGTCGTTCTGATGTTACATTTTCAAACGTGAAATATTGGTCTACTGCCGGACTGATGCACCCTGCTGAAAAACTGGATAACTTGGCCCGAAATGTGTGTTGACAGTGTGCTTTTGCATGTAATGGGAATTTGGTTGTGTCTGTTCAACACTGGCTGGCGGAGAGCTCCCCTGAACGGCAGCCAGCCTTTCAGGCATAACCTTCGGGTGTCAACCTCATCACAGAATCCTTCAGACTTGCTCTGACTGAACACAAAAATCAATATGACAAGCGCAGAGAAACAAGCAAAATCAGATCATTACAAAGCCATTGTCGGTAAGAGTCAAAACTCTTAAAAACTGGTACACAAAACGCCATTAAGCACGATTTCCCGTTCAGTGTCACAGCTTTAACAATGCATGCTTGTAAATAAACCGTTATGTTGATGGCAGTCTGACATTTTAGCGCCTCTTTACTTAATTCAACACACTGAAGACAAGTTAATGTAGCACATGAGTAAACACAAGCGGACCGAGTGGCAGGAAGCCAAAATTTTAAATGAACCCCCGTGCCAGCCAAGGCTCGTCCAACTATTTTATGGCTAAGAAACGTCTCAGTGACTTCAATGGCTGTCAAAATTAAGACGTTCTGTCTTAAGCTTGAATGGAAATCTGTGTACAAGGTATTCATTTATAATTACACAGTAAAAACAGTTACTGAAGATTTTTTTTAGTTAGTTGTCCTAAAGTTAAGTCGATCAAAAATACCCTTTCACAGGATTGTGGATTAGGTGGAGTGAGCTGTCCACAAACCAAAGGGTTAGCAGTCCCATCCCCGGAACGTACCGCATTGCCGAAGTGTCCTGGAGCAAGACACTGAACTCACAGTTGCTTCCAGTGTGTGGCACTGGTGTGTTAATGTGTGTGTGCTTGTGTGAGCAAATGGGTAGATGCATCTGTGACTGTAAAGCACTTTGAGTACCAATAGGTAGAAAAGCGCTATATATAAAAACAAGGCCATTTATTTACGACTGGATACCTGAAAAACCTTAACTAGAGTATACAGTAAATATACACCGATCAGCCACAACATTAAAACAACTGACAGAAGAGAAAGTGAATAAGCATCTTGTGACAATCCAGTGCTCTGCTGGGAGTAGCCACTGACAGCAGGATGCAGCCATTAAGGAGTGTCATTGCTATGGGGTGGGGGTGCCTGGTCTGGTCTGGTCTGGTCTGGTCAAGGTGGGTGGTACACGTATCATCCAAAGCATGCTAGGTCCAGAAGTTTCCCAGCGGAGCAATGAATAGTCTCGGATACTGACACAGACGCACACACAAAAACAGTTTAGGATCTGATCAAGTATCTGTGGGATGATCCACAGAGGCCCCTCCCTCCTCAGCCAATAGGACCCAAAGGCCCCCACTAAACAACACAGACACCACAGGACTAACTCAGAAGGACCACATCTGTTCTCTGATGAGTCACAACTCTTTCGGAGGCACAAAGGAGACCTACACAATATTAGAAAGGTGGACTAGAATTAGCATCCGTTTCTGCCCAGAGTCATATAATATAAGCAGTGAAGGAATTTAATAAAAGAGCTTTTGGAGAACAAAGTTGACCTTTGGCATTGACTATCACCTCATTTATCTATCCTACTGGGTGTTTGTGAAAAGTTCTGTCATGGGTAGCAAAGTTGTAGTTTTGTGATGCCACAGTGACCTTTGAAAAGCAAACTGTAATCAGTTCATCCTTGAGCCTCAGTGACAGATCGCGCCAAGTATTAAGAAATTCCCTTCGGGAGTTCCTGAGATATCACATTCACAAGAATGGGCCGACTCAGACAACTCAGGTGCTTGAAATAGTGATTCACATTTCTTCATGAGCATCGTCTTCAGGAGCATCGTCATCGCACCTCACAGGAATACCGCCTACAGCTCTATCTCCATCTAGCTGTCCGCAAAAGAAGAGAGCACCCGCACTTGAGAGACGGAGCAGAAACGCTGCTTCTGAGTGAGCGTGTTTTAAAGTTTGCCTTTATGTCTGCATGAATTCTGTGTAACGCTCCTGTTGATGAACGGTGATTTAAATCTTTATTTTCCTCACTGAGTCTCACAATAATGGTCAGCAGCTGTTCCGAGGTTTGCTTAGTCAACTGCAGCATCTCAGTGGGAAATGATTCTCTTGATGGTCATTGTTTACCCCATTACAGTTTTGTTGCTTTGCAGTGATTTTGTAAAAATAATTACATGTTTCCTGTGTTAACTAGGAAGTTTGTGTGTTTTATGCTTTCGACTCGGGATAAACTTAAAATTGTCTCGTTGTTAAAATATGTTGCAGGTGCCGGGGTCTCATGCGAGATAAAGTTTGGCCCAGTTTAACATTTATAAATGAGTTCACATAGATGTAATTATATGATGTCTGCATAAATCTGCAAACCTTACTCTTTATCTATAAATCATAACATAATACGTGCTAAACAGACACCATTAAAACGTCATAGATGGACACCAGAGCCACACAGATACGTTTAAAGCTTCAATTACTAATTTTTATCTGAAAAATGTCAACGCCGACATATCAAAATCATTTTAAAACTTATATTCCAAGTAGTTTTTGACTACTGAATCAAAACTGTGACGGCTGTGACACACCAAGCCGACGGTCGGCACCCACTGAACTCCCTTCCCATTGTTCATCTTTATCTCATCTGAATATTTCAAGACGACATTGTTTTTACAACGACAGATTTATAGCGGTTTGGTGCGTCTTGGTCATAAAGTTCAAGCTGGTCATCAAAACCAGGAAGTTAAACTTAAAACTACAGGAAACAGCTGCAACTTTGGGCAATAACTATCTGTTCATTACTACAATAAAGTCCATTTCCTTGCATATAAATATCAATTCCGGCTGCTTTAAAGTCTCTGTTACAGCCTCTGCCTCTTGCATTTTGCATTCAACCTGCTCTCATTGATGTATTGAAATGCAGCTCCGGTTTCACCAAAGAGGTGGTAAGAGCGCAAGTCCTTTGTCATGTCAAGATGTCTGAACAGGCGGCTACAGTAATAATAGCAACGTAACTCTATAGCGGCGCGATGAGACCTGTTACGAGCGTGAATACCAGATCCAGCTGGCTGTCTACGCGCCCGCTCGGATAGGTTTGGCTCCAGGGGACTACAAGTCAGCAGGATAAATGACTTTGGCGAAGAGATTCATTACTTTGCATTCATAATTGACTATTACAGCCTATGCGATTAAACAACACACCGAAAAAAGACATTCCCAGTTTCGCCTACATATGTTTGTCAAGTAAAAGCTATTAATTCTACTCTGGGTGTTATTCGTCTCAGTTACTGCTCAAGATAGCGTTTGTGTTATTCCACTGGTGAAATCTGAAGCGCTTTGTTTCTGTAAACATTTCTGTGAACAACTATATTTCAACGCAGATCAATACTTTACCTTGCCTTTATCCCTCATGGACCCTTTGCCGAGGATGGACATCTTCACTCCCGTCTCTTCTTGTAACCGTTTCATAGAATTTCCCCGCGGCCCGAGCAGCTTCCCGACGAAATTAAACTGTGGGGAAAAAAAGGAAAATCAGAAACTTCATCAATGCTTCGAGACGGTGACGAATACCCAGAAAAATGATTTCTATATGTACAGACTACTGTTTCTGAAGCAGCCCCTCTTAGTGTGCTGGGATGTAAAAGGAATCCGATCTATTTGAAGAAAAGGTTAACCATAATAGATGCTTGCTGACCATTAGTCATCTATTATCAATATAATCTCCCGGTCCAGTCACCATTTATCATGTGAGAAAAGGCTGTAATGTAGCCTGTGATAAATCAATATAATTGCGCTCGGTGGGGAACACATTAAAGGTGAATGCGACTCTCATCTGCGGCCCCACATAACATATGTGTCCATCCTTTGCTTGAACTGTGCCCTTGCTGGTTATGTGTCTTACTGGCATTTCGGGTCATCCGTGTCGAGCAGAGGAAGAAAAAAAAAAGAAAGAAAGAAAAGGGAACGTGGACTCAAACCAAACTGAGACTCTTCCAGAGGTCAGTGCTGAGATAAAGTCAGAAATAATGAGTTTCTTCCCAGTGGGAAATTAAGTAATACTATCCAGATGACAAACTATCAGATTCAAGCCTCAGGCTCTGACTATCATTTCACTCTCACTGTGCACCAGCTAGTGTTCATACTGGGAAAAGTAGCTCTAGGTTGTTGCAGGCACAACACTGCTGAGGCTGGTGGTGATTAATCCAAGAACCGAATCCTGAAACACAACTGTGGTCATATGGGTTTTCTGGTGAAACAACCGCAACGTCACGCGTGTTTTTTAACTGCGGTATAGGATTCAAGAGTTTGCTGCTGGATGAGATCATAAGAGACCACCTCCGGAGCCGAACAGGTGGCCAGCCGCCCACCACAACACGCTCTGTCCAACCCTAAAATGATATTAACCTTTTCGCAAAGCAGCCTCTCCCACTGTGACTGAGCAGCTAATAACTCCACTGCCAGCTGTGTGTGGCTGCTGCAACTCAACTCCAATAACTGCACACTCAGCTCATTTCATGGACGTCATTAACATCACGACTGAGCGCCGCAACCAGGACAGGGACGCGCCATGGGACTCCACGAGATGAAACAGAAAAAAAAGAGAAAGAAAGCATCCCTACTGTCCTTGCTCGTCCTCTGATCTGAATGATTAAGGCACCTTTGTAGATGCGCTCCTTCACAGGAGTTGCTCTGACAGGACTATCCTATAGCTGGCAGGGAGCTCGAGAGCAGATGGTCGTTGCGGCTACGTCGGGAACGCGCTCGCTGGGCGGTAGACTAAGAGTGGCCTGTTTTCATTAAGCTAATGAATGTCTGGAGCCACTCTGCAGCTCCATGGCGAGCAATTTGGGCTACAGAGAGGGGTATGGTTCAGTGTTAAATGAGGTTTGAAATGATGCTATGTACCCCCTGCAGTCCCTACTCTGAAAACTATGCAGATATTAGAAGAAAGGATGTGGGTGTGGATGTAAAATATAATGCATAAAGATACTTTGGACTATTGATGGATAAAACAATAATAAAATCTGTGTCCTTTTGCAAAGTTCTGCACGGGAGCAAACATTTGTGGAGCCTGTATTCAATTTAAGTTATTCTCCATGTTATAAGTAATTTTTATAGATGGTTCTGTGTTGTGTGCCCAACAAGTTGACGGCACATCAAGTGAAAAGGGAGTCGAATTGCATTAATCTGCAAATCTGACAATGCAGCTGAGCAAAGCACTTTGCACAAGGACCTCCGTTACTGAGGTCTGTTTCTTGTACTTTTGAACACCATTACAATGACTTTACAGACAGAGCTGCAGTGGCCTTGAGCGCCTGGCGCACTGCAAGGTAAGAAAACAGATACAAAGAGGAAAACCACAAGCAAGCTGACAAGCACATTCACCAGTCTGATGTCTGCACATGTGCGGCATGACAAAATCCAAAAGCTAACATCGTCACGTACAGAGGACAAACGCTGAAACACGTTTCCCGTGAAGACGTCTTTTGTTCTGTTTTTTTCTCGTGCAGCGGCCTTTCTGTATTTGCTGCGTGTTTCGTTATGTTGCAGATGTGCTGTCAAACTGATGAATGTGCTTCTCGGCCTTCTTTTCCGTTCTGTTTGCACGCGTCCTCTTTAAAGGGGAACTCCGACGATTTTTGCACATCAAAGTCCGCTTTGGGCCGTCTCTGTGTGCGGTGCTGCACATGCGACAAAAAAGTTGTGAAGCTTTCGGTCGATCCGCAGGGAACTGTGTGAAGTCTGACAAGTTGCCTCAAGTGATGTCACTGTCTGTTTTTAACCTGTCGATCACTGAGTCCAACAAGGCCGGAGGAATTCAACGCTAAAATTAATTAATTCATTCATCTTCAACTATCTGATGAGCTGATAAAGTCACTATGGACAAGAACTGCTTTGACCTCCTTTGTTTTACTTGCTTGCGCTCATTTCTTAAGTGTTTAAAGGTTTTATCATTCATTCATTCATTTTCTGTCAGCGCTTGTCCTCTGGAGGGTCCACACTCACACCCACGGCCAATTTAGAATCACTAATCAACCCACTTTGGATGGTGGGAGGAAGCTGGAGCGCCTGGAGAGAACCCACGCAGGTACAGGGAGAAGATGCAGAAGAATAATTAAAGATTTTAGGAACAAAATAATTATCTTTTATTAGTTTAATATAGTTCTTTGCTTGTTCTCACACTTTCATCGTTGTTGCATTCACACCATATGTGTGAATTAGATGTGACATGGGATTCCTGTCAGATCCTGTAAATAAAAGTAAAACATGGACAAACCCAGCTGAACGTGTTCAAATTAGAAAATCTCTGCGCAACACCTTCGTATTGAGGGTGATCTCGCTGTGGGTGTATGAGGCAGTGTGACATAATGTTGGTCCTCAGCGGAGAGAGACGCTGCACAGACAGTAGCTCCTCTCAGAGGCTTTAATGTGACAAATTTAGAAGCACACTGACTAATCCTTTATAAGCAGTTTTGCACCTGTAATGCATCACAACCTCTTTGCGCATTAAGTCTTAAATATTCATAAGGAATTTATCGAGTGATTTCTGACCATATATGGCTTTCCAAATAGATTATGTAAAACAATACAGCTATTGTTGTCTATGAGAGGATGTACTCACGACTGGCTGCAGTGTTTTAGCTTTCTGTCTTTAATGTTCCCTGAGATATTTGTGAGCCCAAAAACAGTATCCTGTGTGAGTGTCGGAGCAGCACAGATGAATATTTTTCCATACACTCAAGGTAATAATAGTTTGAAAATGCGTTACACTTTCATGGCCCTGTTTTTCATGCTCCTAAATTGAAAGTAATAAAAGTCATTAGATAAGAAAGCCAAACATCAAAGGAAGCACTCGCAAGTATGTAAAATAAATAAAAAATTCAAATCAAAGCCAATTCAGGACGCCTTTATGTGCCAAACTAGTGCGCTTCCATGCTTCAGTTTGAGGTCAGTTCCATTCTGATGCTGTCTTGGCGCTGTAACACTGCATATCTAAAAACCAAACTACCTTTCAGCAGTCTGGGTGGAAAACATGGCACCTCCTTGCACACTGGTGCCAGTGAAAATCTGCAGATGTCCTGCGGCACTTTCACAGCCAGGTTAGCGAGCTGTGCTACTGGGGAAGTCCAGGTTTTTCCGATGTTGATTAAAAGCCCCTGGTAGAGGTCTGTGCTTTAATGACAACTCGGGATGACTGCGCTGCGAGCACATCCTATGCCACGGACATTAAAGAAAACAGATGAGTGGTTTGGAACCTGTGTGACAGTTTGGGATCTAGTGGATTTTGGAGGCCTGTTTTTCACCATTTAGGTGCGTGTGCCTGGGTCAGACTTCATCCTATTGGGGTGCTATGGGTGCTGGTGCCTGGTCTGGTCTAGGTGGTACATGTCTAAATAACATCCACACGAATGCCAGGTCCAAAAGTTTCCCAGCAGAACATTGAATTATCACAAGATGATCAATGTTATTGACTTCTCCGGTCAGTAGAACGGTTTCAATGTAGTGGCTGATCGGTGTATGTATATGCAATTTGCACAAGGTGGCCATCTACGCAAGATTCTTGTACATTCTAACAGGTGAGCACATCTGCATAGCCAGCAAATTCGAAGCTACAAGTCAGAGCAGCAGATACATAGCTGTAGCTGTCCTGTTAGAACAGATCCATTCATTGAATCTGAGCTCCCTAAAGTCTCTAAAAGGATATGGCCTCTAAATTGCTCTCTTCATCGACTCCCTCCTTCTTTTCAATAAAGGGGAAGAGCTTTACAAATCCTCCTTAAAATGCAACAAAAGAGAGGAGCGCAGTCAACAGTGTGTCTCAATTTTTCACGCACAAAAACTGATAAAACTACAATTCTAAATGTAGTATTTCATGTTTGGAAACATAAAGAGGCAATCCGTTTTAAGTTGTGGCCACTTCAGAGTATATCAATTTCACTGCTCAATAAAATGAAGGGAGCACTGTTTAATCAGAGTATAACATCAAGTCAATTAAACTTCTGGGATACTGATCTGGTCAGTTAAGTAGCAGAGGGGGTTGTTAATCAGTTTCAGCTGCTTTGGTCTTAATGAAATTAACAACAGGTGCACGAGAGGGGCAAAACTGAGATGACCCACAAAACAGGAATGGCTTTATAGGTGGAGGCCAATGTCATTTTCCCCTCCTCATCTTTCCTGGTTGTTTTTCACTGGTTTTGCACTTGGCTAGGGTCAGTGTCACTACTGGTATCATGAGGCGATACCTGGACCCTACAGAGGCTGCACAGGCAGTCCAACTCCTTCATGGTGGCACATGAATACGTGGCATTGCCAGACGGTTTGCTGCATCTGTGTATCTGCTCCTTTTGTGCAAAGAGGAACATGATGAGCACTGACAGGGCCCTACAACATGACTTCCAGCAAACAATCAGAAACATTATAATGGCCTGAGGACCTGACGTCCTCTAGTGGGACTTGTGCTCACTGTCCTGCACCGTGGAGCTCGATCGTGATTTGCTGGAGAACACCAGAATTGGCAGGTCTGCCACTGGCGCCCTGTGCTCTTCACAGATGAGAGCAGGTTTACCCTGAGCACATGTAACAGACGTAAAAGGGGTCTGGAGAAGTTGTTGAGCTGCGTAACATTGTTCAGCATGACCGGTTTGGTGATGGATCAATGATGGTCTAGGGAGGCATATCCATGGAGGGACGCACAGACCTCTCAGGCGAGACAACGTTGCCTTGACTGTCATTAGGTATTGGGATGAAATCCTTTGCAACCATTGTCAGACCTGACGCTGGTGCAGTATGTCCTGGCTTCCTTTTGGTGCGCAACAGTGCCCAACCTCATGTGGTGGGAGTATGGAGGCAGATCCAGGAGAATGATCCTGGACAGCCTGAGGTGCAATGTCAGTGATGCCCTGGTCCAGATCTGGGAAGAGATACCCCAGGACACTATACATTGTCTCATTACGACGTTGTCATGGGCATGTGTGGGCCATAGAAACTACTAGTACCATTTTGATCTGCTGCAGTGAATTTTCAGGAAAATGGACTAGCTTGCTGCATGGTTTTTTAACTTTTTCTTGGGATTTCTTTTGGGGTGTCTTTGACTTCAGCCCTCTGTAGGTCATTTCATACCTAGTCCATAACAGTACAGACATCCAGCATGATTATTTTTCCCATTGAGAGCAGTGTAGTTCCCTAGTTACATCCACTAAGCTCCAACAAACTCATTAGCATGAATTTGAAGTCAAGCTTGTGCTGAAGTCACTTTTAACATTATCAGTTTCGCTTTACTTTGGTCTCACCAGCTCAAGCTCTTCAGCCGCCAATTGCATCACCAAGCTCATAAGCTAGATGCTATCTTAGTCTGCTATTTAATATTCCAAAAGGTTGGATTACGAGAGCTGAGATGAAACGGACGCCAGCTTAAAGCAACAAGATTGAAAAGAGCAAAACTGAAACAACGAGCTGAAAGATGCTAAAAATGCACCACGATAGCAGTGATAACTCACTGACGCGAGCTTTGTCATTTTGGTGCAATCTTATTGATTATAATGACTTAGAAGCAAAATCCTTTCTCAAACATGTATTACTTCATTTATGCAGGTATTCCTCTCAACATTAATTATGATTTGCATGAACTGTCTTCAGCTCTGCACTTCAGCAGGGTCAATCAACAGTAAGTAAGTGAATTTGTGTGGGGATTATACTCGCCTCTGTCACATTGCTAGACCAAATGCTCTGAAAATCCTGTCAGCAAAGGCATTTATCACAGAGCTGGGACAGAGTACAAGTGTGAAGGGTTTTTAAACATGAAGAGGCATTTTATCTTTATTATATCTCCTGAGCAGCATTGTGCCAGACAAAGTCATCACACAAACACTCACTCAGTGGGATCCAAAGTGGAGCTGAGATGCTATCATACAAGAGCCTAATTTTAATTCACACTCAGTACTCCATCTACTGTATTCAATACTTATCTAAGCAAAACACCTTTCCACATGATAGGCCTTTCTTTGGGACACTGACATCTCTGGGCAGGCAAAAATGGGATTTCGGTATGTGTAGAGCTGTAGCTGCGGCACCATTTAAAGGTCACAATAACCCAAGACTGATAAGCTCAAAATTGTGGCATCCACAAGGACAAAATACAATTTGATGTGTTGTGGGCTTTGCGTGTACCTGCAGACTGAATAGGTATAAGCCTGTTTAAATGTGGAGCAGAAATATATCCCATCATGGTTTTGACCCAAATCAATTTTATTCTGATTAAAAGGGCAAAAATATGTTGTATGACATTCTCATATGTTCACATTTGCAGAGCAGTCCCAGCGCTGGACTTGCACTAGCCAACGGAGTGAGCCATTGAAAATCCATTTCATGCCCCAAGGTTGTGAGATGCTAATCAAGCTGTCTCATTAAACAGGAGAGGATAAATTCTACTGATAATGAAAATGACTACGCTGATTATCTTAATCAGATTTTTTTTCTTTCTTTCTTTTTTTTTTTTGCTGAGTAAATACTAATCCCAGCGTACAATTTTGATTTCAAGACTTTTATGAGCACCTAAAGACGAGACAAATCAGGACAGGTACAGATGTACGACCTGTTCTCCCGGTAAACGAGATCAAGCCTGTTTCAAGGTTTCGCGATAAAAATAGAGAGCGTTAAGGTAAGGTCACTGGAAGAATGCTTCAAGGCCGAATTTCTTTATTTTTGACAGGCAGTAAAACAACATGAAATCCAAAGTACTCCACAGAGAGTGGTGCACAAAACGGACAAGTCCCATATGAATGATGCATTGAAACGATCTGTACCAATATGTATCACCTAAATAGATCGATGGTGAGGTAGATGTAGCTTTACAGTGGCAAAGTCCAGCATCCAACACACATGTATGTATGTCTACATACATACAGTGGTGGTAGATGACACATATATTTTCTCAAGTCCTGTTCTGAAGATTGGGGTAACATTCTTGTTCTTTGCTTCAACATTTACACTGAGTCATTGTGTTGGATGCTGGAGAGAATGGAGCAACTCTAACCTACTGCAATTCGCAATATAAGGATGTGCTGCTAACAAACTGGTGCCAGATACCACAGGTTGAGTCCATGTTGCCATTTGGTCTGAAGTTACTTGTGAATACAAACAACTGTGGTTTAATATAACAGGTCCAGAATTCCAGGGGCAGCTAATATTGTCATTTGCCTTTTTTTCCCATCATCCTGTGAATTTATCCTGTGAATTTATGCCACGCATGCTATTAGTTTACAAACAGCAGGGCACAACGAATGTTTCAAAGTTTGGTATCTGTCGCCTGCAGCTCCTCATCTAACAGCTCACTGTGGCTGCTTCTTCTTGGTCCATGACCCTCCACAATATTTAACTAATTTAATAAATAACTGTTCTTCTGCCAAAAAATGTTGCATTGAATTTGACTGCTTCATTATAAAAGTCAGCTGGTATTCTGGCAGATAAATACTTTTAATGTGTAGCTACAGCAGTGTTACATGTTCGCTTTGCATTGGCATTTATTTCAGAAACCATCAGCTGTTTTCTGATGATAATTTCACATTCGACATTCATTACTAGGTATCTGTTTAATTAATATGAATGTTTAATTAAATTAAATTGTCTTTAGACAGTGGGAGGAAGCCAGAGTATTACATTAAATTAAATGAATTAATTCTGTCCAAGAATGTCACCATAGATACCCGGTTCATTGTAATAATAATGATAATATATTAATATTGCAACACTTCCATTAGTGGGCCATAGCCACAGTCACCTCATTCTGTGATATAGTGATTCCACAGGCATTTATTTAAATTTAAATATGTGAGATTGAAAAGCATATTGTAGCATGCATATTAATATATCAGTCATAATAATATACAGTATATAAAGATACTTCATATAGCACTTTTTGTTGATGATACTATCAGCTCAGGTTTAACTTTTATCAAACAAATAGTTTGAATACTTCTTTCTGCATGACTGAAAATGTAGTTTAAAGGGGAAAGGTCTGTCCCTTGATCAGATTACCAGTAACTAGCTAACAGTGACATTTCGAAGATGAATGCAAATTAATGTTAGCAAGAAAAGCAGATGTGAAATCCTTATTAACAGACTGTGACATGATACGATACGATAATACTTTATTTATCCCACAGTGTTGCAGCAGCACACAGTACAACACCATAGTAATATAAAAAGTACGAAATCAAACACACTAGAAACTATACATGCGTGGTCTACAGGGAGCAGGCTTGGTTGTACAGCCTCACAGCAGCAGGAAGGAAGGACCCGCGGTAATGCTGCTGAAGGCACTGCCCAGTGCTGTTATAGCGACATGAATGGGATACGGCTGGTTTTCCATCGGGGATGGTCGTGGTTAGCTATTTAAATTTTGGCAGCGTCTTGTGTTAGCTTTGTGTCTTCTTTAGTACAATAGCTCTAGATTGCCTATAACTGAATATATTCCTGCAATATGCTCTGCCTATGCATTGATTTTATGGCATTGTGTAGGCTTTTAGCCTCGTGGCCCTGGATCCACTAATAT
Source organism: Planiliza haematocheilus (assembly GCA_005024645.1). Taxonomy (NCBI): domain Eukaryota; kingdom Metazoa; phylum Chordata; class Actinopteri; order Mugiliformes; family Mugilidae; genus Planiliza; species Planiliza haematocheilus. Next base: position 7,234,652 of record SRSE01001339.1, on the reverse strand, counting down.
GCATAATGTGTGATTTGCTTTGTAGCATTGTTAAATTCTTGATTAAACCTGCAGTGTCTTGGCAATTACATATTTATGAGCCTGGGGTTTGTTTTGATATCATCACTACTGCTGTGCTACAAAAGCAATGAATCTACGTTACAGCACAGACTGAACTAAACTGAAATTGCCTTTTCTACTTCAGTAGATAGTTTGACTTAACAGGAGACGCAAAGGAGAAGCATTAATGAGAGCTTATATTAGTATTAATACCCGTGCTTTTTCCTGCTTTGTCATGTCAGATTTTCTACAGCAACAATGAACTATAGCATGTGTCCGTCAGCGTGCCAAACAGAGGGATTTCATGAGCAGCGCTTGTCTCGCTGACATTAATCTTCCTTGTGCGAACTTGTCAAATCTGAAACCATGCAGAAGAATTCTCCCAAGTAATAATTTAATCACTTTCTATTTAATTACTCAGAGGCAAGATGGCAGCTGTAAGCTCGAAGGAGCACCATCAGACTGCTGAAATGAGAGGCAGCCCATTTTTGACGCTTTATGTTTTTGCTCTGCTTCTGGCGACATAAAGGGAGACTGGACATTATCGAACGGCAGACATGAGAAAAATAAAAGTTCCACTGTGACGTAAAATAAAACCAATTAGTCTCTGCCTCTCGGCGCGGCCAGGCATTGTCGATTTAAAGAGTCAAACGTATTGATCGGTGAAAAACAGACAAGTATGCATGCCTGTGTAGCCATAATATACAGCACACACATACTTCAAAGCTTAAACACCTCTGTTGAATCAAGTGTATGATTAATCTCTATCAGACATTTAATAACAATGTTTTAGCAGCTATTCTGGATTGATGTTTTGTCTGTGACGCACGCCGAGACATGAAATTGTGAACTTGATTTCTGCAGCAAACTGTGTCACAGAGTTCTGAACTTCGTGAGGTGTGGCGTGCCCCATCTAACTTATCTTCTTTTAACTCTGCTTTACTTTCTTTGTCGTTTCTGTCACTGTTGTTGCATGGCACGAGTTTGATCAAAGAGTCGCTCCAAACGTCTAATTACCATAACTTAAAGTGCAGTTACGAAGATGTTTTAAGGTAGTGACACTGCAGTCTTGTGCGGTGCTGACTGCGCAATTAGGTCGCCGAAGCTGTTGTTGGACAACTGCTCCGTCCCTCTGGACTGCAGCTTTGCTTACTTTGCAGAGCTGGCACTATTACATTCATTATATAGAACCTGGATTTTGAGCCTCTGTGTCGTACCTGTGGACTTTTTGTTTATAATCATGAATGTATTTTATATCTCGCTTGTGTACCTCGGTGGTTTTCACATTTTTCCTGACTCCAAGCTCCACTGGTTTTCATTAACCATCTAATCAGGAGCTGACTTCCACATGGGACACCAAGTGGATGCAATTAACCAGAAGGTAGAAGAGAAAATGGGCCATACTCTACAAAACAACAACAAAAAATCATTTTATTTCTAATTTACAGTCTCCAAGAAGAAAATGGGTGTTTCCACAGAATCAGTGTTTTAATTTGAGTCAATTGTCTGAACTAATGATTGCCTATAGTCCTGTATGTGTATGTACAGAACTACTTGTCAATCCTAACACACATATAAGACAGCAAACCAAACCTTTGGCCCAAATATGCTTATTCTTAGCTTTACAAATGAAATGAAAACTCAACATTTACAGCTAGCCCGTACGTCAGACAGAAAAGCGGTGAAACGTTTTGGCAGCAAATGGGTCGAAAACAGAGATGTCTGAGTCGATGTGGGTCTTCTTTTCCCACGAAGCGGGCTCAATTGGCATTTTTTATAGATTTGGAATCAATTTAATAGAGTGAGGAGTTCCTGAGGCTTAATTACTTTCTCAACACGGACATAAGGAGGAAACAACAAATTGATTTCTATGGAGTGTCCTGTGGGGTTCACAAGACCAAAGCACGCCAGACACAGTTAGTTTAGTGTTCCTCTGCCCTCTTAACATCCTCTATTGTCTAGTTGTTTCTGACAACACACACAAAATCAGGAATCTACATCATATGACAATCAGACTGTAACAAAAGCCTAGCACCGAGTACAACAAGTGTAAAGTATTGTCTCAAGAAAGAGGAGATTGTGAAACGAGATCTTGGCAAGACTTCTTAATAAAGAAAGGAACTTAATTTGACTTGACTTTTCACTACAAAAGCCAGAACATGGACACAGACAGTGTTTGTCGAGGATCTCCTGACTGTAACTCCTCTCACTGAGCACACTAGCAGCGACAACAAGAACATGTGCCAGAGTTAAGTGGAAGGGAGTGCTTCTGGTGATAAACTGGCATGGGGTGAGATTGTGACTGCAGGCCTTACCAAGACAAATGATCACATTTGGCGGACAGATATTTTAAAGTGTTTGCAACCTCTAAAACAAGACGCAGCAACAAAATGAGTTAATGAATTAGTAAGATTTTGAAATAAACATGAAAAATATGTTGTTGTTTTCAGACATGTAAGAAAAATGGGGCACACAGGAAATGCAGTTTTGTTTTGTGGGACCTTAAAATGGACAATCGCAGTATCCTGTATAACAAGATATCTTTATAGGCTACCATGTAATCGGAATCAGTCCCACATAAAAATAAATTTTACATATATTCAGATAAAATATATCTTTAAGCAACTGATGAAAGGACTCTAACAAAAATAAAGTATTATGTTAAATTCTTGCAAAGTTATTTAAAGGACTAGTGTGTATGATTCACTGACATCTAGTGGTGAGGTTGCAGAATGCAAGTAACCAAAATGACATAAGGAAGACATACTGTAAATATGTCTTGTATGAAATTGTTCCTGTTGCATGAGCGTGTGAACATAAGCTCAGTGGAGCTTTCCTTGATTGCAGAGGCAGTAAAGCCTTTTGGTTTTGCTCAAGCAGCTGTGTGTTGTTGCTTAGCTGCCTGACGGAGCAGCCTCATTAGGCCGCATTTCAGACTTTGTCAGTACTGACACTGCATAACTCAGAATACCGAGCCCAGTGTCACGCAGTGATTTATGATCACTGTTCTTCACTGTACCCTTGGGTGCTTCAGTCTACTGAAAACTTTGGCTTTTGATGACTACATAAAAATAAACAAACACTGTCCGGTGACTTTCCATTCGCCAGTTTGTGGCTCAGTGTGATTTTAAGAGCAAATCGGTGAGCAGGTGATGGCTGAGATGAAAAGTCTCCATCCACCAATATATTTGTTGTTGTTTTTTCAAATGTGGCACAGTTCCTCTTGCATATTGCGCTGCAGTTTAACAATTCAGGTCATTTAAAAAAAAAAAAACTGCAAGCGGACCATAAAATAAAAGCTAGTGCCCTAGAAAGATGCAGTGTGTGTTTTTAGGCTAAGGCATGGTCTTTGTGTCTCTTACCTTTGGATACTGCTGAACTGGAATGAGAACTCTTTCGGAGAGCTTGATATTTTTATTGCTGATAATGTCTAGGTATTTCTTCGTGTCGCCATCTTTTCTCAGTTCATCACCTTCATACTTTTCAATTTCTGCAGACAAAATAAGACAAGCAGACGAGAAGAGTATTAATTTGTTACGTAACTGACAAGGCATCATGAAATCTGCAGCATGACAACCGCACAGTGTACAGTTACGCTGGGGGCACGAGCCAGTAGAAATAAACCCACGCATTGTTTCACACAAAGATTGTTTTGCTGACTATTTTGTGTCTCAGCTGTAAATATGCTCACATTACACACTTAATGATACAAGATTATCCGGCTGACTCCTGACACGTCCTTTCGCATCAGGCCCTGTAATCTCATGATCCAGTAATTCCAATCAAAATAACAAGAGAGGCAAACAGTCGCACTCCGCTCAATGTGCCTCACTTCACCACAAACGGAGCTCTCTCGTGGGCTGTCAGCAGTCTCTGATCCCCCACACAGCTCGGCACTTCCGCAGATGTCGGATTAAACATATAAAGCATTTGATATTATCGGGGGGAAGCCATTTGGGGGAGGTTAAGATTAGATCTAAGAATTCTCACATTAAGACTCAATTTGCAAATCATTGGTTCCAATCAAGCTGCAGCATTTCTCCTTATAATTTGCAAAATGGGCAAATCTTGTGCAAATTGGCCCAACAGTCATCTAGAGTGTCCCCAGACTTGGATAGAAGAAGTGGATATTAGCTGTCTAGTTCGCCGCACTGTATCAGGTTGACAGGAGCTGCACAGTCCCTGGACAATGATATTTTGTGATAGTTTTCTCATAGAGCTTGAGCTTAAACACTAAACGTTAAACACTCTAGAGGTGAAGCAGTAATCTGTAGTTAACGTAGTGGATGAAACACCTGAAGAAGACAAGAGAGCAAATCCCAAACCGCTCCTGTGCCTATATACTCTGTCAAGAGTTCATCTAGACAGGAGCACTTCACCCTAAGAGTACCTGAACACTCAATGGACAAAGCTGTGAAGCTCCAGCCAACTGAATGTTTCGCTACAGTAAGGATATTTTTCTAATTTCTAACATCTTTCATTTTGGAAATCTAGTATGCATGGCCCTCTGAGCTTAAGGATCTCTGGCCAACTCGACCGTAGGAGGCAAGCATGTTGCTGAAATAACCCAAGTTAATTCAGCCAACAAACAATTGGTGGGGTTTGGTAGAGTATATCAACCAAGTCGCTTATGGTATTCTCTCACTAGTGTTTCTAGTGCATTAAGTTCTATAAGTTTTATGTTTCCTTTATATTTCTATATCTATCTATCTATCTATATATATATATATATACATATATATATAGTAATTAAGGTCACTTGTTTTTGCTATTGTCTGTGAAATCGCAAGACCAAACTCCAACAGCTTGAAATAAACCAATTTCTTCCAGCGCTGCACAATCTCCCTGATTGCCTCTGATTGTCCGAGGAAGATTGTTTAAATTGGATCATGCTGTCTCTTCTGCAAGACAACTCTCACCAAACCGGAGCGGTCTCAAAATTTCGTTCATCTGAATAGGAAAGAGCGAAAGAATGCAAAGAATGCCTTTTAGACTTCTAAGAAAAGTCAATGGCAGACAGAAGAGACTAAAGCTTTTCAAAGAAGGGAAGGAGAGACTAAAATTTGTCATTTTTAAAAAAATAAGTTATGGTCAGATGGAATACGCGTAAGGTATTTCCATGTGTCAACCTGTAAGGTTGTTAACAGAAGAAATGTATCATGCAAACACAGCGAAGCAGGAAATGCTCACCGAGACCATCCTCGCCTGCCTCTGGTAAACACGCCACGCCTGAAACCTCTTAATAAACCGACTGAAAGACCCCTACAACCTTTTCTTCCCATCAACACTGCTGATTCACACCTCCTTTTATGCAAGACAAGTGTCCCCAGATTGCAGGAGTTAACAAAATGTCCTTTTTAAAAATAGTATTTTTTTCCTAAGGAGAACAATCAAAACACATGTGCGGCGTGTAAACACATGCCTCATTTGCAGAAACATTCTGTATAGTGAAAAGCTGGAAATAAAAACACTTCGTATGTGCATAAGGAGGACAGCGTGTTTTTAACTACTCTAGTTGCGGGGCTCTGGGGATGTCAAAGTCGGTCAGTGGGTCCACCACTTTAGCCCAGGCAGAAAAAGCTTCACATAAAATGGACTGCCACTAGATTTGGTTCACACATTCATAGTGAATGTTAAGGGTGACTTCTAATAACTTGTGACCCCTTGAGTCCCTATATTGCTGCTGGATTTGTGCGTTTTAGCAAATGTTCGTATGCTGATGGTCAACATGATAAACGTATCGGATAAAAACTTAGAGAGATTTTGAAGCTCTCCAAGCTTACTTTACCCTAAAATAGCCTCGGGGTAGCTGGCAACACATTGGGTGGATGGACGGGTCAACAAAACATCGTCTTTGTTGTTTTAAATCTGCACTCACACAGCTTCAGTCGTCTGCTGATGGTCATAGTAACTACACGGCCTTGGGTGATTAGTACGTATGACGTATGGAGGAGTGCTTTTTTGTGTGTCTTCTGTGTTTTTAGAATAAACTGCCACCGAGTTAACAAATCAGTGGATGGAAACAAAGGGCTAGCTAGTAAATTAAGTAATTAATTGCCTTTAATACTAAAAGACTGCAGACTGACTAGATGCTCTATGCTAGTCCAACTCCTGCCTATGCTACCATCTTCAAATCTAGCAATTGCTGCTTGGTATGACAGATATATCTGATTTATCCGACTTAGCCTAATTAGCACTGGGTGAACCCATTTAGCAAGGGGTGGAATGTAACAAACATCCATTTATATGTAAACTCCCACACTATGCCTTTGTGTATTTGTTCGAGCCATCAAATAAAGTCACTTTACATCTAAAAGTACTTTCTGTGTCACTCCAGTTCGAGGTTTCAAGGCTTTGATTGTTGAGTGATTATGTTTGGGTTTCTTCATCCAAGAGACAATTTGTTGTGCATTGTGTTTGACTTTCAGATCGGCACAATGTCCATATTATTTCAGTACAGAACGGTGTTTTTATTGCCCGTGAAGGGGATTATACTCTGGAACAGTGTTTGATGGGAAACACCTTTATTCTGGTCTGCAGCCCGTAAGTGAACTCAGACGGCGAATGTGTGTAAGAAAGAGAGAGAGAGAGAGTGTAAGAGAGGATAATAGAAAAAAATAAGCTTACAATGTGTAAATCCGGTGAAACGTGCGCACAGGTATCATCTTTGTCAAATATGTGGTAGAAAGCAGCAGGAGTCTAAAGACCAGGGAAGCGAGAATGTGCTTTGAAGGTCATTGGTTTCAGTCGTCAAACCGGATGAAAAGAAAAAAAAAATCTCATTTGGGGAACTGAATGAGTAAAACACTCTCAGCGACTATTCTGGTGCTCTTGATCCCCTCTGTTGCGCTGCCCAAACTGCTTCGACGGAGCTGCTCGGCAGCCAAGCCAGAAGAGGAAAAAAAAGGAAGAAAAAAAACTGAGGTTTAACTGGGCAGCTACCAGATAAATGTGTGCAACTGTATGAGTTAGGAGACAGGGTTCTGCTGAAAAAGAGAAAATGTGCTCAGTCAGCCTGCCATGGCTTAAGGTTAAAAATCAGCAACACAGAGCAGCAACACAGACCGAGGATCAGTTTGAAGTTTGTTTATCCTGGACAACATAAAAATGTGAGTAATTGCTTTTTTACAGTTTGATGTGCATCAAAACAAGGATTAAGAACTGGAATTCAGGATGCTCTTGGTCAACAGATTAAATGATCCATTTGCTGTTGACTTATCCATCCATCTCTTAACATCTGATTATCTGGGGTCGGGTTGCGGTGGCGACAGGCTAAGCACGGTATTCCAGACAAGACGTTCCAGTTCTTCCTGGGGGATCCCCGGGCGTTCCCTGGCAAGTCGAGATACACAGCCCCTCCAGAGAATTCAGGGTCGACCTCAGGGTCTCCTCCAAGCTGGCGGTGCTTGGTAAACCTCCAAAGGGAGGCGGCCAGGAGGCATCATCACCAGATGCACGAGCCACCACAACTGGCCCCTTTCGATGTGAAGGTGCACCGGTTCTACTCCGACATCCTAGCTTCCAGGTATGATATACGCCATGCACTGATTACTTTTCACATGATTCACCATCTTTAACAAGAAGAATCTACGTTATTTGAGCCACTACCAGTGCAGTGTAGTGCGTGCGCAGTCCAATAACATATCACTTATTGGAGATGTTTGCTACTACTGCTCATTGAAGCTTTATTGGATTCCCGTAGTTGTTTGACGTACAGTCTGAAGTATGACTAAAGCCTGCTGTTTGTTCTACTGCTGAGAAGGAACCCTTTAGCAAACGCTTCCAATTTAGAGATTACTTTGGCGAGATCAAATCATCTCCTGTGGATGTTGTGGGGAGGTTGATGTTTATCTAATGGGTCAACAGAAAAACATGAATCCAGAGAAAACAGCCATACCGTGATGGAATGAGTCACCGTAATGAACCCAATCAGAATTAATTTCTTCCGACATAAGTTTGATTAATCTCCACACTGCTGCACCGCCACGCCACACAGGGATTTGATGAGATAAAACAGAGCGCGAGGATGATGAAAATCATCACACCCAACGGAGCAGACTCAGGACGTCCTGGAATCTGACGTGTGCTTTGCACAGACAAATAATGCACAGTGTAAGCACCCTCCTTTTCTTTACTCTGCTCACCTTTTATTTTTGCAAAGCTGGCTGAAAGACGGGAAACCTTGAGCAACCTGCAAACTGAAGGACGAGCATTAAAGAGGAACTCCGGCCGAGAATAGCTAGAAAGCATATTTGAAGTGATTCTGTAAGGTACGTTTAGGGTCATGTGTGTTTCTTGTGTTTTACTGATTATGTAACAGAAGAAGTCAGATGAATTGTGTGTAGCGACAAACTGTCTGCTCAGATTCAGTCAAATGAAAAGAAGATGATTAGACGGCGCTTGATGCTGCAGATGAACAATGACCCAGAACATACTGTGAAAGCGACCCAGGAGTTTTTGAAGTTGTAGAAGAGGAATATTCTGCAACGGCTGAGTCAGTCACTTGATCTTAACCTTATAGAGCTACATCACTTTTCATCCCCTGATAATAATAACAGAGAAGTGTGTATAGAAACTACTTCTTATAGCAGCTGCAATTGGAATGTGAATAAATACGGGTTTAATTGTTGATTTTTATCTTTACAATTGTTTGGGCTGCTTAACTTGTTGGTTTAAAGCTTTGAATACAATCCCCAAATTTCACTGAAACAGTACTGTAATTTTAGAGAGTCACTACATCGTCGGTTGATCCAATTCCCCCCTGAATGTTTGATTTACACAGTGGAGAACCGATCAGTGCTGAATTGAGTGATTATTACTTTATGTGCTTTACTTCACTGTGGGCAGTTACGACAGCAACGGGGAAAGGCCGAAAAAACAAAGGCTTTGTCAAGTGTTCCCATTAGTAGACAGCTAAATTATTCACTGATTTCTTCTAGCTGCTGAGCAGTATATCTACAATAATGGCTTCACAATGGGTGCAGAAATGAATCGGTGTAATTACTCTCCAATAACTGATTGCTTGTTCGCATCAAACGCAGAAAGAGGTAGCAATAGAAATCCGCCTGGCAGAGTGGGCCGTGTGGGACGGGTGAACTATGAGATGTGCAATTAGCTCTGGCCCCTTTTCACGCTGGACTGATGAATATAAATACACGGGGTTGGAAATATGCGCACCTCTGTTTGGCCACATGCTGCTGATGCGTTTTTAACTGAGCTGCACGGAGGCAAATTGGCCAGTTGACGGAGTGCTCAAGTATTAAATCGTCAATGCAATTACGATGCCATCTCCAAATTTTCTGGTTAAAGTACGGTGGGAAGTGAAGGGAAGAAATGTTAAGCATTTATACAAATTACACATTAAGGAAATGCGCATTTTAATAATGATGGTGTTTTAATAATCATCTGTTTTTTCACATCTAATTAGTCCAGACAGGGTGAAATGCATCCCATATACAGTGTACTCTGTATATATTACTGGTTACATTTACATAAAGATATATTTAACTGCGTCCTTGGCTCAGTAGGTAGATTGTAGGCAGGTTGTCCACGCACCAGAGGTTAGCGGTTCAATCCCACGGACCTAATGCTGAACTGTCAAGACACTGAACCCCGAGTTGCTCCCAGTGACGCACTTGTGAATGCGTATGTGCCTCACTATGTGTGAACAAGTGGGTTGATGAATCTCCGCGGCTGTAAGGTACCAGTAGGTAGAAAAAGGCAAAATGCAAAACCATTTAGCAGACCAAACTACTGTTTACATGGTGACTATTAGATGTCAAACATGTGTCTAGAAGCTTCAAAACCATAATGACGACATATCTGATGGATGAACAGTGGTTCTGACCACCATCTGCTGGGACCCAGCGGAAATATAGTGGAATACGATGAGTGAAAAAACATGTAGAAAGATTGTGTTTAATCCAGCCAGAGAGAAAAATGATCCGATCAAGCATTTTCATGGTTACTGGGTGCTAATATTTTCTTATTGAGAGGATTATCAAAGGTTCACGCCGCCCTTTTTTTTATCTGGCTGAAAATTCCTTATGATCTGGCTAATCTGCACCATGTGAGGGGGTTACCTAAGGCATGATCAGCAGAATACTAGAGGTATCAGATAGGTCCTGTGGTTGTAATGTACCCCTTATAACGTTTCATGTTTCATCCAAGTGTCATCTGTGTTAATAAAATTTTTGAGTTGTTTGTTATTCGAGATATTGTTTAGACGGATGGATGGATGGATGGATGGATGGATGGATGGATGGATAGATAGATAGATAGATAGATAGATAGATAGATAGATAGATAGATAGATAGATAGATAGATAGATAGATAGATAGATAGATAGATAGATAGATAGATAGATAGATAGATAGATAGATAGATAGATAGGGACAGTTTTTTGCCCGCCCGTTTAAATGCCGCTAAGGAAAAGGAGAGGAAAGTATAGACCCCTTTTTCACAGCAGCTATTTTGACACATCAGAGCGGGATAACCAGTGGTGTAATAGATGACATTAATTATGTCCACGTTGCTTTTAGGTGGACCAGGGCTTTGATATCGTCCACGCTGGCTCGCTGGAGTAGATGTGACACACTAAACAGAGTCGCACCAGCCTAATCTTTCAGCAGTCACCCCTGGTTTATCCTGCTTTGACGTGGTACATTAAAACTCGGTATTACAAAATGGCAGCATACATGAGCAACAAATATGTATTTAATTTGGCTAATTTTAATTTTATGTCTTAAAATTGAGAAGTTGATGGTTAAAAGCGTTATTTGCATGTGTACTCATGTTCTCAAGTATAAAACTTGACTCAATTACCTGAATTTTAATCAAACACATAAAGAAATACGGGTGTATTTGAGTCTGATTTTGGTCCTTATGACTATTTTAAAATTCCCATTTCTGTCTGTCTCTTATCTGTCCATCTTTTATTTCTTTATTTAGAGCTTATCTGTCATACGTGGACATTCAAGAGGCACAGCCATATTATCTCCTATCTAATATCTATTGTCTACTGAGTGCTGCGGCTTTGGCTCATCCACGCATTTCTTTTGCCTGAAATGCTTGTGACCTTGGAATTTAATCTTATTCGACCCGTGCACTCATTGTAAGTCACTCTTGATAAGGAGTGTCGGCTAAACGGCGAAAATGTAATTCAATGTCTCACTTTCCTGAAATGTAATTTCTGCGTCCTTTTGATAGGTCATACCACATGGGGTGTTGTTTATCTGTCACTACAAGCCGGGTCACTGCTGGATACTGAGCGGGCCATTATGGGTACACTGAAAATGTGAGCAACAATTTATAAACAAGAGAGCGAGAGAGTGAAGCGAAAATCAATTTCAGAGTTTGTGGATAGAATGGCACTCTGTGGCGAGGCATCACCGAATCAATTTTAAGATTGTACAATATATAAAGTCTGCAAAAGCAATACCATAAGAGAGGCGTCTGATTGGTCCTAAATTCATTCTCTAGCATGTCAACGAGCCCGGTGATACACCCAGAATCTCGAGGAACTGTCTCCAGGGGAGAAGACACAGAGAAAGCCTGAAAAACGGAGGCAGGTTCCTCCAAGATTTTCGGAGCTCTCTACCTTTAAAATCAGGAGTGTTGTTGTAAAAGCATTTAAAGTTGCAACTTTTTAAATCATCCTCATTCACGCAGGCAACTTGCACGTGACTGAATGCACTGAGTATGCTCCTGCAGTAAGCGCTTGCACATTAACTGTATTCTGCGCCATGCGAAAATCAATGCATTCCAGACCTCCCGTTTAGCAGTCACTCACCGAAGCCTCACTTTCTATTCACCGCTCTCTGCTATTTGGCCGACTAAAACTGGGGCTTTAAAAGTTGCAAGCTCCCGCATTGTGTGTTTAATGTTTAATTAAAGTTACAGGGTCATTGCCTGAAATGCGGTGTGATTTTGTATCCGACAGACCCTTGATGGAACATCAGCATTCGCCTACTTTTACATTTACAATGAGCTCAAGCAGAAAGTGACCAAAAATTGTAATTAACCGCTGGTTACTTCATTTTTTTTCCTACATGTATTTCCCGTGCATGTAGCCGCAGAGCGCAGCACAAGGCTGGCATGAGTATTTGAGTCTTCAGACACTTATAGCAAGGCTAAACGATTAGGATCACTACAAAACTCAGATACGACATTGGAAAAAAAATAAATGTTTCATCTTGAAAGACTCGCACAAGCAGTTTAAGCCGCAGCCCAAATATAGTGACTCTTAAGAACATTACTAATTATAACTATTCGACTAAAGTGGCAATCTTGAAGATTCTCATTGAAATAAAAGTATCGAGGCATGAGGTAACGCAGTGGTGACTTAACGTACTCTAATGTCTATATATTTTGTAGTAGGTTGCAGCTAGTATAATTTCAAAGACAGACATGAATGCGGAACACAGAGTTTGTCGCTGATGTAGACCAAACATTTCTTACTACCTCAGCTCCTCATTAAAGCATTTAACTGGAAAAACACACCATGTACTTTTGTCATAACCTAATCACAGGACATGCAAATGCTTCTACATAACAAGGCGACGATATTTTTGTCATTTTTGTCAGCAGGGAGATTAAAAATATTTCAGGGAGCGGTGGAACAAGAAGGAGCTGTTCTAGTGAGGTGGTCTCTCAACGCCAACTTCTCAGCTACTGTCCTTACTGTTTACAGACTAGGTAAGCAGAAGTAAAGCTGGTTTTGAAAAGTCCATCTCCATATCTTCATTCATTCATTTTCTGCAACTGCATGATAGTCGCAGGTGAGCTGGAGCCTATCCCGACAAGTCGCCAGTCTATCGCACGGCTAACACAGAGAGACAGACAACCATTCACACCTACGGCCAGTTTAGAATCACCAATTAACCTAACCAGCATGTCTTTGGATGGTGGGAGGAAGCCAGAGTACCCAGAGAGAACCCACGCAGACACAGAGAGAACATGCAAACTCCACAGAGAAAGGCCCCCGTCGGCCGATGGATTCAAACTCAGAAGCTTCTTGCTGTGCCGCCCACTTTCTATCTTCAGATTTTTCCCAAAAAGAAAACCGTTGCCCACCACGCACATATGCACCTGGATACACCACGACCTGGGTGACTTAGAACCTTTGCCAGAAGCATCAGGTTTTATTTAGACAAATGCGAATCCTTCAAATTCCATGCAGATTGGTTCGTGCTGTCGCTATTCCTAGCAGCACTTGTGATATAACATATACCCCATGACAATGTAATCTAGATTTATGTGACGGCAATAAAAGTGGAAAGTGGGGAAATGCATTTCCTGCTCTAAAAATAGAAACATACGGCACAGTTTTTATCAACAGCCAGCGCGTCCACCGTCCATCAGATACTTCCTGTCTGCCTCCCTGTGTGCGTTGCTTGTCACCTTATTAGGAATCCCATCGGCTTTCATGGCAAGGCGAAGCTACGTGGCAAGTTCTTTACAAAGAAAACCCCTGGGATCTATTAAAGGCTTGCCTTTCTTGTCTGCGCCTTCACCCGACTTCAGGAACAGCCACACACTTCTTTAGTCAGAGGAAAATTAGAGTGCAGAACATGAAAGAGCTGACTTTTATCTGTCAATCTGAGCAATCATTAGCACTCGTGCTACTTTGAAATGAACTTTGCGTCCGAGGAGAAACATTGTTGGGCGAAAGTAACGAGACTGTGTTGTACTATTACTTGAAATATCAAAACATAAGTCGCTCTTTTCTGAAAGAGAATTATTCCCGCCTACGCTTACTCCACAGCCAGAGACTAGACGAGCTGCATCCCAAACTGTTTTAAAGCTCCTCAAAGAAAGACAAACGGTTCCGGGGCGACATGATTTATACACGTGCGCCAAATAATTCAGTTCATAAATAAAAAGAGATGTTAACTGGGACCCTGGTTAATCCGTGTTGTTGTGCATGTTGTGAATAATGCAGGATTACATGCTCTGCTATGCACTGATAAATAACTGTGAATCTATAAATCTCTGAACATACTTTATCTTGCCGTCCATTGATATGCATGACTCTGCATTATCCATGAGCATGGATGAAACAGGATAACAAGATGTGTCAGTGGTTCAAATTATTATTTCACGCAACGCCTGAGGTTGATTAGTTTAAACATTTAGAGCCGACAGATTATTATGCTGATTGTCCAATATTGTGCGTGATGCATAGAGGTTTAGATGTTGACCTGCAAAAAAAATAAAATAAAACTGCTTTATGTGAATGAAATGAATATACAAATAAACAATTATTTTACTAGATGAATACATACAGTACATAAGGCTGCGATAATGTGCATTCTGGCCATGTGAGTCAGCCTGGAGCAAATCTGGCAAAGTGTACTGCGTGACGGATGATCCCATCTGCATCCTGGTTAGCGACAAGAGCGGGACTGTCAGGTGTCTCATCAACACATTTCAGCAGGGAAGCTCGAGGGGCAGAACACCAGAGCGCAAACGCCCTGTCCAGTTACAGCGTTTTAATCTAACATGGAGTGCGACTTCTCATCTTTAGGCCAGACTCTGGCGTTTTACATGGGCACCGTATCAGAAAAGACTTGAATCTGTTGCTTTCAGAAATTACCACTGATGCAATTTACATGTTTATTTTTTTTTTAATTCTTATTTTAAAATGACAGATTAATTCAGATTCAAGTTACTTTTTCCATTCTGTAGAGAGTGTTTAACTTTAGGAACACAGGAAAGCACTGTGTTTGTTTCTGTGCCATTTTAAACAAAATATACTATGTTTGCTTCCTTGTCTGTTTTGCCTTGCCTCTCTGTATGAATCCTAAGTAGTGTCCTGAAATCTGATGTAGACTGAGCACGCTTAAGTCTCTGACACTAGAACAAAAGTAGCAACGACACATCACTCAAGCCTTTTGCAGTGCAATATCCACAGTTCCACATAGCGCGCCCGCGATCTAGATGATGTACACTGAATAAATCTCCAGACTGAATGAGCCGAGCCGAGTTCTCGTGTTGGCTTTGAGGTGATAAGTTTGCTATGCAAAAAAGTGACACATTCTCGGCATGTGAATGAGACCAAGGCTACCTGCAGCGTGAGGACGTACTTTACATGCCGCGGGCTGAACTTGTTTCTGCAGCCCTGTACAGTGGCACCATGTCAGAGGAAACGACTGTGGAACATCTGTATCAGTGGCGTTCCTGCTCTCTGTGACCTTGGTGACATTTATCACGAGCCTCAAGCGACGCCACCTTTAAGGTGGTTTGAATGCATCGGTTTTCTCTGGCATATTAAAAATGCACGACTCTTATTACACAAAATTAGCACTAACGTTACAGCTTGCAATGTGTTGCTCAAGCAGAATGATTGCAATATTAGAATGGTTTTATTTGGTATATTTGCACATCTCTGCCGCCCACAGTTTGTCTTGAGCTGATGAAGAAGTTGCCACAAAATTCACAAATTTGCACAAAAATCCTGACCATATGCAGGACAGAGAGCAGCTGGCAGCAGACTCCACTTTGCACAGCTTAAATCCAATCAATCTTAAAAGTAAGGTGATTAGTCCTCTCAGGGTTTTTTTTTTTTTTTGTCCGGAAGCCAAGGAGAACTGCTGGGATTTTCTGGGCACCAGTGACTGACCTTGGAGGGCGGGTGAATAAGAAGTAACTCTGACTTTACGCACACTTTACTTTCTGTACTCGCAGCATCTCCTCACGATGGAGGAGAACCTCGCAAAAGTTCCGCACTGGATCCAGAGAGCGACGTCTAATCAAAACGCACATCGCAGCGGAGGCTGTGAATTAAAACTCAAGGGCGATGTGTTAAGATAACCCCACTGCACTTCCACAAAATGCAACGCGTTCGTGCACGAAACGTGGTGGAAAATGTCGCTGATATACAAAGAAGTGGTTCAGACTGATAAAACACCTGCCTTACCTTCTGCAATAAGGCGCACCGCGTGCACAAAGGAGGGATCCAAGCTGTTTTTCTCGGCCACCAGTTCAGGTAAGTACTTATCTGGATGCATTATTGCCACAGCGGACCTCTTCACCGGCAGTGCAGGTGAGACGACAGGAGTGCCGAGCGTTGGGATGCAACTATAAACCTTCCCGCTCCTGCTTTCTGGAAGCTGTAGTCTATCGGTCCTTGATGAGCAACACAAGCACTTCCCCCCATATATATATATATAAATATATATATTAAAAAAAGAAAAAGAAAAAAAGAAAAAAGACTAGATCTCCGAGATTCTTGACTGGAGGGTGAGTTGTGATTCAGAGGTGTGAGCCCATCTCTGCCACACCGCTGCCTGCTGCCTCTCCTCGGCACCCCGCCAGACGCTCAGGCTCACTGGGTCTGCAGACCGCGCTGCTCCCCGCCCCTCAGCAACATTATTGGCCATGTTCTGGGACTGGCAATGCTGAAAAACCAAGAGGATCCCTGCTGGGCGCATACCAATTGGGCAATGTTCATGGAGGGAATGAGATTGAGGAAGGCGGATAGCCAAGTGGATGCACTTGGTCGGAGCGGACATCTGTCTTTGCTATAAACAGATTCTGGTCTTTGTTTTTTTTTCCAAAGTTTTTACGCACTGCATGTTCATTATATAAAAGAGGAGATTGATGTGCAGTAATACTATAAACGTGTCTGAAACATAGACAGCTGAACTTGTAGAGTCGCCCATCCAAGTTGTTCATTCTCCAAGCTGCAATGGCAAGATATTCAGCTATAAATAGAGTAGAAGCAAAGCACATTCCTCCAGTTTCAGGTAAGCATCTGGTACTTACAGAGTCCTGTGAATTTCAGGTGATCTTCATCCACAGACATTCTTAATTAAAACCTTGAAGAAGCAACTTGCATGAGTGGTGAGGCGTCTTTAATGAACCCAGCAAGTCCAGTTTCCTTTGTTTCAACTCTGTTTTTTGGATATGCCACAACGTGGACGACTGAGAACCTTCACAGACACAGTTACATCGTTATATGTCACTGCAAATGTATTATTATTCACCAGATACACCGTAAGTCTCTTTAAAAGCATCCCATTGATACCCAGGTGGTTTGATACAGTAGGATGAAGTTTAATTAGTGTCCAGTGCTGCCTGTGAGTTTCTATTTTCAAAGTAAATTACACACCCACAGTGGAGCCTTAGAGAATAAAAACACAGCCCCAGACGTCTGTGCTGCCGTTCACGGTCCTGAATCCACCTCAGTGGGATTCCTCTTGACCGTGTTTCATATTTGCTGTCATTTTTCATTAGAAGTACTCTATATTAGTGTACCACGAGAGTGACTGTTCTATATCTTTAATTGTTCCCCCTGTGCTCTGTCCAAAGGGTTTAATCACACTGCTCTTAGTCTATTCTGACATCTTTATTAAGCAATCTCAGAAGAAGATTGGCTCTAGTGTTGTGGAGTTTATGAAAAGTGGTTATCCCTCACTTGTTTTCCCACGTTAGCTGCTTAATGAATGTATCTCAGGGTAATATCATTTAATTACAATAAAACAAAACAAGCGTTGTGCGTACTAAACTTTTACAGGGTCCTTTGGTGTAATAAAATGTATGGCATTGTCTGCTGGTTTAGCAGAAAACAGTTTCCTAGAAATAGGTTGGAATAGTAGATTAAGAGATAATAAAGTTTTTTTTTTACCTCCTGCCATCTAAATTATGGCTGAAGAAAGAGCTTTGCATGGTTAAAGTGAAAAGTGAATTAGTATCTTTAATAAATAGATGTTAAATGATAAAGTGAATATTAGCATGAAACGTTTATATCTCCTAGGAAATGCCTCTCTCGTTACCTTGCCATGATATTGACTGGAATCCAAAAGTCATCTTCAGCACAGCATGCCGGCTGCTTCACTCACTCCCAAATTAGTTTTGAGCAGATGAGACTGGTGAACGACCAATTCTAGCTCCACTTGACCTTTAGAGTTGTCTCTCTCTGCACTGATCAGAATCATAAAGACTGCAGGAGTATGTGGGGTGGTGGTGGTGGTGGTGGGGTATGTTTCTTGTCAGTCTGGGTGAATGATTTATTGTTAAAATTAAAGAGCTTCCAGTGCGAGTGAGAGTTTTTTGAGATGTTCTGATTCAATAAGAACTGAAGCTATTCTCTCATATGACCCATTAACATTGAGTTAAACATGTCACAGTCATCAGCTACTACTCATCAGCTGGTGTGCTCTTTATGTATTCATATTTATAAGGAAATATTCCATCTTATAATTCTTGCTAACTTTCATTTCTGTCCTTTTATGTAATGCTATACAGGTTCAAATGACTCCGTACTGATCACAACTTCTCATGTGCGTCCCTTCTTCACTTCTATATTATATATTCTCAAATAGACTTTATTTTTCTGCTTGATGGATTA
This sequence comes from Planiliza haematocheilus, assembly GCA_005024645.1. Lineage (NCBI taxonomy): Eukaryota > Metazoa > Chordata > Actinopteri > Mugiliformes > Mugilidae > Planiliza > Planiliza haematocheilus. Next base: position 7,216,260 of record SRSE01001339.1, on the reverse strand, counting down.
AAACAAGTGGCATGGCCCTTTCATACTTGCTGGTCTATTAAATTCCATTCATTCATTCAGTCTTCATGATGATAATAATTCTGCTGCTGTTATTGGGGCAACTAGTATTCATGATGATTACGACTGAAGCAGCAAACTGAAATAAAACAGATATAAACACATGCATTGTACTTACATTGCAACACAACGTGGCAAGGTCTGTTACCCTTTATAACCTGCAGGAAACAACTCAGTTACTGAAACTATATCTTAAATTTGACCATTGACTATACATACTGGGGTTTGATGGATTTTTGCAGCCCTCTACTGGTCAAAATGCAACATTACACATTTCACTGCAACACCAATGTGAAATCTGACAATTATCCCTTCCTCTCCTCATCCACACATCATATCTCAATCTTTCTCTAAATTTTGACTGATTAGTTAATATGAAATCACAACATGTCCACAAGTGTGATCCTTGCTGGAAGCAGGGAGATTAACACACCCTGGTTGCCATTTTCACAAAGCCACTAGTAGCCTGTTTCAATTTACAGTTTATGGTAAATGTAACTGCTTAATGAAGGGATTAAACAGCCAGTAATGATTCCAATGGCCTGTTCAGATGAGATGGACCTTTTGGGTTGATTCATTTATTTATTTGATTAGCTTTAATTCTGTGTAAAACACTTAACATAGTAAACAACATTCAGAGTAGGCTTAATAAGCAAATGTTACAGAAAAAAACATTGGGATTTGCCCAACTGACCAACTGAATGGTATACTTTTACATACAATTTGAGGGATTAGTACTTGAATTCTGTTCAAAAACCATTAAAAAGTGTTATTGTGTCCACTTCAGCTGCCACCAAGAATTAAATAATTAAACAATATATTTGTGTTTGATGCTGACTACAATCTGCATGTGATGTCACAATACTTATGTCATGTGACTGGTCATGTAAGTCCACCAGTGATTTCCACAGAAAGTCATTAGGCTTACACTTTCAGAGCTGCTTTTCACATACTGCCTTAATTTGCCTGGTGTCTCAGTATACCTGTGCACTTGACTTCCTAAAGTAGTGGTCTCTTGCATCTTGTGCCCAATGAGTGCATGAAGACTCTGTTATCCAGATCACAGTATATCCAAATACAAAACTAAAACAATGGCAGTTGCACTTGGATGAGTGGTGACATCTTCAAGTCAAACTCAAACAAGTAGCTTTATTTGCTCTAAACGACTGCAAATGAGTAGTTTACGCAAATACTGGGATTTGTTCACAACGTGGGTAGTGCCTAGTTGTTAACAAAAATGTCTTCAAGAAAACTCAAACAAATCCAGTTGCCTAAGCTTTGTTTACGGATGACTAAAATGTCGAATGAATTGTAAGTAATCTCTGGCACAGTCCACCCGCCATACCCCGGAGTTCATATACAGTTGTTCCTCCCTCATGGGCATGCGCGTTCTCATGGCGAATCGACGCCAACACCACCAGCCCCAGTGTCACGTGTGCAGCACGCCATAGTCTCGTAATAACGTCAATGGCGGAAGGTTTCTGATCAGACAGCAAGTGTGGAGAAACGGGAAGGTAGGGAAAGTTTAAGGGTTCAGCGAACTCTGCGAAATTTCGATAACGACATTAACGCTGTGACAGCACAGACCTCACATCAGTGCTCCACAACACGTTTCAACATGTATGGTGCACGAGACGCGTTTAAAATGAAACTTTAGTTTGAGTGAAAGTGTAGCCGCAGTGTAGAAAGCTGCAGCAGACATAAGGTGTTTTATTATGGCTCGTAATACTTTTATTACCCGATACAAACTATAAAGAGCTAGAATGCATTTTAATAGGAATAAAAATTGAATGCAAGCAACTGATGTGGTATTTGTGCAGATCATTTGCAGAAGGCAAGCCACAACTGAATTTCATTCAAAGTGTAATAATCTGTTGATGACTGGCAGAAGCCTCCTGTTGATTTAAAGGTAGTTCTTCTTCTTGACGGCTGCTTAACCAGGGGTTTAACCTTGATTTTCAGTCAAAGGTGCAAGTAAGGCCACATTTATTACTGTTGTTTGTTCATCCTGAACTTTACTCTGCCCATTTTTCTCTTTCACCCACACGTTAAACGTAACAACACAGTACTTATACACTGAATATGTGTTGGAAAAGCTATTAATGATCTACTTTTTATTGCAGTGAATTAAAGATGCCTGCAGTGTTGGTTGTGCATGGTGGCGCTTGGGCCATACCTAATGAACTGGCCAAGGCCTCTGTTGATGGAGTAAAAGCTGCGGCGTGCGAAGGGTTTTCAGTGCTGACAAGAGGAGGAAGTGCACTGGACGCCGTGGAGGCAGCTGTGAGGGCTTTAGAGGACAACGCCGTGTTTAATGCAGGTAATTATTCTCCCCCACGTGCTGCAACACATTTATGGCCACCCAGTTTGTTTGACGGTACAGTGAATCGTGCATCTCATGATGGTGTTCTGGTATACTTCTGATCTGCAATTCAGTATCTGCTGGATAAAATTGAATTTAGCAGTTCATCGAAGCAACACCTCCAGATTTTCTCAATTAAACAGTCGGTTTCGGCTTCTCAAAAGCAGCATAATTGTTGCTCATTCATTAGTAACAAAAGCCTTTTGATTGATTTTGTCCTTGTAGCTTTCAACAAACAAGAATAAATTAACATATCACATGAGTGAATGTGAATAGTCTGTTGTGTGTCATAAAAAAACACAGCACCAGCAAGTGCTTAATTAGCCTTGTGTTCATGTTGCTGTATCCAGCATGTGAACTGAAAAGGGTTGTTTAGGGTACTGCAGGACATAGACGCCATAACCTAGGTACATACACCACTGCAAGCCATTTATACTTGTCCACTCATCAGTCTGTCTCGCTCTGTAATAAACACCATCAAAATGCTAGTCTGTGCTGTGTCTTTTTTTGCCTGTCGGGTTCATTTTTCAACAATGGCGACTGAAACTTTCGCTGAAATTCCGCCGAAGACAAGTCATACTAATGTCTGTATCTCCGAACCTCCTCAGTTAACTTTTCCTCGATGTGTCTTTATTGATCCAAAACAGTCAATTTCAAAATTGCAGAGATGAAGAGGCAGCCGGAAATACTAAAGTGGAAAGTTACTACAAAGCAGACCAATCACAGCGCAGCACAGTTACATATCTGGGGAGGTCTACATCATCTACAACACTAGGGTGCAGGGTCTGCGTTGTAGCTATGGCGTCAGTTTGATGCAGAAGCCTAAACTGCCTATTAGTTACCACATTTCAGTTTCACTGCTGCAGAATCAATAGATAGCAACAACAAATTTACATGACTAGCTTAAGGAAGACTTCTATAAAAAAACTTAACTGGGTATTAAATTATTGTTAAAAAGTCTTGAAGTACAGAACAGAGCTCCATTGTCATGATTCACCATCTTTCTTCTAGCCACCAGACAAAGTTTAACGCTTGGCTTACTTGCAGGTATGCCAGTAGGAACTATGAACCCTGGGACAAAATTTAACAAATAGGGTCCGTCCATCATCCACGCCCATTCCAGCACCACAACCCACCCTTAATACCAACACCATCGATTTTAAATAGGCTCTGGGCCATTAGCCCTGCGATGATGTTCTTGGACCCATCCAGAACATCATTTGTTTCTCATATAAATACTCGTATGATTATAAAGCACAAAAAGTCAGGTCACTTATTAAAAAAAACAACACTGTTTCAGGTTGGACTGTGACATTTACACCCAAGCAGGATATCAGTGACAGTCAGCTTTTCTGTGCCCTGGTAATGCTATTCTTTTACACTGCTCTGCCTCCACCCTGTGGACTTTTGAGGATGTAGCAGGCAAAATAAAATGGAATAAATGGCAGCTATGTGGCAGCAAAGTGGGAGGACCAACCAAGATTCAAAAATTCAAAGATTTTTTTTTTCTCTAGAGGTGAGGGAGTCAGAGTCTCAAGTAGAATCGTATGGGGACAATCGTACCGCTTTCTCTCTCACCTCTTAAACTAACAGCATGATAGATATTCGTTATTACATAGAAAGGCAGAACAATTAAGGAGCAGGCAGCATGTTGAGCTGTACATGGACAGTAGTAAAAATGACACAGTAAGGTGCAGGACTATGACATAACTTATAGTGAATGTGTGAGAATGTATGTGTTTTTATTTTTTGAGCTTGTGGCATTACATTTTAGGGCACGGAGCAGCACTAAACGCTGACGGAGAAGTGGAGCTGGACGCCATCATCATGGACGGAAAGACGCTTGCATGTGGAGCAGTGTCTTCAGTGAAGAACATTGCCAACCCCGTATCACTGGCACGGGCAGTGATGGAGAAGGTGTTTTTAGAAATACTTTGTTTTTGTCTCTTTTAAAAAATAAAACCCCTGTACATTGCTAAGGTGTTAAAAAAAGAACATATCTCATTTTCCTAAATTCATCAGTAGCATACAGTTGTGTAGTCATTTCACTACCGTAATCGTTTTGTAACTGTTCAGACAAAGAATTTAGTGTTGGTAATGTCAAATTGAATTTATTTCTTGGTGAATTGTTTCCCTTTCCCTTCCCACATTACTGTATGTGTTGTGAATAAACTTTCATACCTTACATTTGCTTGCTTTGGACAATCTCAGACGTCCCACGTCATGCTGACGGGCCAAGGTGCAAACCGGTTTGCAGAGAGCATCGGTGCTGCCACAGTTCCCACCGAGACGCTGGTGACTGAATATGAGAGGGGAGAATGGAAGAAGAACAAGAATTATTCTACTGGAGTGAAAGAAGATTTCAACTCTCAGTGGTATGTAGCGGCAGTGTTGTGAGTGTTTATTTGGACAAAATCAGACAAAAACACAACAGATGATTTGATGAATGTTGGGTCACTGCGACATTTCAATGGCTAATAATGTGTCTGAAAATTCTCGGTTATCCTAAACCTGAATTTCCCACCAGTCATTTTGAACTTATGAAGCCTCTTGGATAAGTGGTGAAACCTCTTCAAGGAAGTTCAAGTCCAGTTGCCTTTGTTTTAGCTTCGTTCTGGGGTTTTTAATGCTGTTATATTCCAGTAGAACTGACCATATCTTGTTAAATACTGAATCTGAACAAACCAGAAGACTTTGTCAGCTACAGCAGCAACTTAATGCATCAGGTTGCCACAACAATAAATGTCCTCTTCCACACCATATCCTCCCACGTGTCTGCGTGGAGTTAATTTGCATATTATGCTCTTATTTGGATAATATCGCCATTTCCCATCCTAGGGCCCATGATACTGTTGGGGCGGTAGCGGTGGACTCTGCTGGTAATGTGGCGTGTGCGACGTCAACTGGAGGGATCAGGAATAAAATGGTGGGCAGAGTAGGAGACTCCCCGATCATTGGTATGGCTTCATTTACTTACACTTTGAAAAACCGCTATTATTACACAGCAAATAACGCTGTCAGCTACCACTGAGAATTAAATCATGATAACAAACAGCGTAGAATCAAATTTATCTTTTATACTCTCTGCTCTTGTGTTTTACTAATTTATGTTTTTGCAAGGGGTGGAAGAAGTATTCAAACCTTTTAACTAAATAAAAGTGCAACAATTCAAAAATAGTACATTACAATTGAAAATCCTGATCAGGTAAAAGTACAAGTAAAAATGTTGGTTTAGTATTTTATATTACAACATTAGATTATTAATACTGGAGCCTCAGCGAGTAAGCAGCATGATACTGTTGTAGCTGCTGGAGGTAGAACTTTTTTGAACTACTTCATATACACCTATGTATACAGAGAGCACAGGTTCATCTCATCTGAGTGAAACAGGAAACGAGAAAAGCTTCAATGTACAGATCAGTTTTCTGTGAATTTTGGGGAGAAGTTGGATCCTTTAATCATTTATTGAAATATGAAAAGATGAAAAATATTAACCCTCACTACACACTGTTTGTTGTAAGACATTAGAAGCTTAAAAAAGGTTAAAAACCACTGGTTTGGACTTAAATAATAGTTTAACTTATATATATATATATATATATATACACACATTATATATATATATACATATATATATATATACACACATTATATATATATATATATATATATATATATGTATATATATACATATATGTATATATATATATATATGTATATATATACATATATGTATATATATATATATATATATAATACATTATGTAAAATCATCATTTTAAAAATAGCTAAAGCTGACAAATATAGGGCAGTAGAAAGTTTTCTTTCCTGGCCACCATTGCTTGCTCTCGGGACAATTAACAAAGAATAGAAATGCTTTTTCTTGAGTTGGATTTCTGACTGTATTATGGCGCACACTAGTGTGAGATTTTTTGATTTTTAATGTCCTTGTTCTCTCTCGCAAACAAGGCTGTGGAGGATTCGCAGACAACACAAGTGGTGCAGTGTCTTGTACCGGCCACGGAGAATCTATTCTTAAAGTCACACTGGCCAGACTGATTCTCTCACATATTGAACAAGGTAAAGTATCACAGTGTCAGTGTCTTTACTACATACTAAGACAAGCCACATGAAAAAGGATTTATGCTCCTTTTTTTTCACCAGATAAAGTTTGTCAGGTTTTGTGAAGTTTATTGTAATTTTGCTATATTTCTAGACAGAATTAATGCAAGTGTAAATTTGTGAAGGCACTGATTCCAAACATTGTATTTTTAAGCATGTTTTGATTTGATCATTTGAATATTTGAATTACGGCTGCATTTACCGAATCTGCAGTGCGATGCACTGTGGCGTGCCATTAGTCAACTATATTCATATTTATTATTGCCCTTGCAGGCAAATCGGTAGCAGATGCTTCACAGTTGTCTCTGCAGCACATGGGAGATCGCGTTCGAGGAGCAGGAGGAGCAATTGTGGTTTCTCCGTCCGGGGAGTGGGCTGCCACATTTACCACCGAGCGAATGGCTTGGGCTGCTGTGGAAGGCAATGTGCTGTGGTATGGATTAGACCCAAAAGAGAGACTGAAAGAGGAGTTGTCCCAATAATATTGTCCTCACTATTTACTGCATTTAGCAGTGTAATATAGAAATATTCCAGATGTTTTCTTCTAATTCATTTTGAATTTGTATTTGCTACTGTTAACTGTAGCCGAATTAAATTTGAAGTTCTTATCCAATAACAAAGCCATGCACTACCTTTGTACGTCACAACGGTTATAATACTTATAGTTAGGTTTAGCACAATTGACTTGTATTTCCTATCCTATAATTATTACATGTGAAAATATAGGGTGTTAAATTAACCATTTTAACTTTGTTCTAACAACATGGAGGCAACTGCATTAAATGTAGATTTTCTTTTTTAGATCCAAAATGTGGACCATACAATGTGAAAGAAATAAAAGATATACTGTACATGTCTATGTCGTTTTTCAGATTTGATGGCCTCAGATGAACACCTTCTTTAGTCAGTGTTTTTCATTCCAAAAAAGGTTTCAAAAAAGGCAACTGGACTTGTAGATTTTTTTAGTCCTGATTTTCAGCTGGTGGATTGTCATCAGCTGCTCTTGACAAGGCGGGGGGAAAAAAGCAGCTGTCACCCACAGGGTTACACAGATTTTAGTGATAATTGACACTCTGTAACAACGTGGTAGATTAGCTGAAGTCTGTGAGCGTTTCCTGAGGTTGCTCACTTTTGTCAAAAGGTGTTTGATTTTCAGTTCTCTCTTGAGCACCTCTCGTAAAATGGGCTCCTAGGGGGTCATTAACATAAAAATAACCTGTGTCTTGAGCTTCCATTTTGCAAGCGGAATTGTTAGCCTCGCTCACTTCTTTGTAACAATGGCTACTCATCAGGAGACTATCATTGTATACAAGCGGGATTGAAAATTACAATGAGCTCTAATGAAGATTTGCTCCAGCTAAGGTCGAGAAGCAGTATTGAATGCCTGAATGGTTTGTTTGAAGAACCAGAGACTGAAAAGGCTACCTGACCAATGCTTGAAATTAAATATTTCCTAGATATTTATTGGAAATGTTTTTATGCTATAATAACAATATAAAATACAGTATGTATTTTTGGTCACTAATATCTTATGACTAAAAAATAATTCTGAAAAGATCATATGTGACTTTATATTTTGACTTGCAAATATCTTGCTCTTTTTTGAAATGGAAAATATAACCAGCTTTCACATGTTTCGTCTTGATGTTTTTTTTGTTTTTTATAAATTGAGAAATAAAAATATTTTAACTTGCATGACCGGATGGCTTATCTTCAAGTTCTCGGTTTCATTGTTTGAAAACCTGACTATTAAGACACTCGTTGTTTGTTCAAGACAATCTGAAGCCTTGTTTACACAGCACATAGTGTAAAAGCATGTCACATATGTGTGTAGTGTCTCTACTATCAGCTGCCATGCTACCTGTAAACAACAGAACCCACGTGACAAGCAGCGTTGCCTGTCAGGGGGCTTTGCAGCAGCGGGACGAAAGACGGCTGACTTAGAGGAAGTTGCTTGGAGCAGTTGTGCTAGTATGTAACCTTAAACGAACTGGCAGCAGCCTTGGGGTACGAGAGAGGTAAGGGCCATACATATATATCTACGAACAATGGTTTGTAAACATCTAAACTGCAAGCGCGGGGGCAGCTGTATGTGTGTGCCATCACCTAACGCCCGTTAGCAGCACTCAGGCTGCAAACAAACTTGGTTTCTAGGGCCTGTGCTAAAGCGACTTAGCTAACCCGTCATACATATTTAGCATCGTCCTGTTTATTTAAATATGTGCACATTTTCACAACGCATTTTAGATGTTTTTGGCACGAATGTTTAGCGGTGCAGACACCATTTATGGGGACGGCGATGGACTTTATAACAGTGACGTATCTTTGGTGATAACTTCCTCTATAAGTTACCGTTAGCTTGCTAGCATACATGATAAGCGTTCTGCAACGGATGGCAGTTAGCCGTCTCACAGCGCTAGCATGCTAACTAGCTAACATCTCACTGGCAAAACCCTGCCTCTGAAACGCCATGTTTAATAAGGACATTAAGTCATACTAGAAGCTATTTAACAAACCATATAGAGTTGGAGAACTGTTTACGACAAGGGGTTATGTTTTATTTTCGACCACTTACTGTTTATTTTGGCCTTCTCCGGTGTGTGTAGTCGTAGCCTTGCTTGATTTAAAAACATTGAACTCGGGGGGTGCGTTATCGTTAGCTTCCCTCCCGACTTCAAGTTGGACACGGGAATAGTTTAGTTGTCTTCCACGCACTTAAATAGCCTCAAACTAATTGGACAAAAAAAAAAAAAAAACATGAATGGCCAACAAGAAATAGCCAAGATGCCAGGCGACGTTGGCTCAACGTAGCAGGACAGCAAATGGGGTGAAGTTCAAACTGTCTGTCACTTTGTTGAACAGCTGCTATATTTATCTAATGTACAGAAGTGTGTTTAATTAAAGCATCACCCACAGCAGCCAGTATTTAACTACTTGCTTGCTTTTTTTATTGTGCTTGCAAGTAATTATATCGAGTTTTCTCTGGCACTGAATACTAATCCTCTTTAGTTTGCTGAGATTAGACCATAATGGCCCCCAGAGCCCAGTTAGATAGAGAGCCAGTGCAGCTAGGTTTATGATCATGGTCCGTGATAGCAGTCTTAAGGTAATGTTGTGGGTTTGTTTTTTTCTCTCTCTCAGTTAAAAATTTATTATTTGACACGTGATATTCTGTGTTTTTATGCAGGAAGGCAGCGTCATTCATGGATATTGTGGACACCTTTGACCGTTTAATACCCAGTGACCAGTTGGATGATTCTCTGGCGATAGGTCAGAATTTGGAGTGTGAAGCCAGTAATGAGTTTGGGACAGGAGTCAGGCCGGAAGATTCACTGAAGAACATGCTCAGTGACAAAGATCCCATGTTTGGATGTACGAGCACTCAGCCTGGGTTCAATCTGCTGGACAATGAAGATCCCACTTTTCCGATTGCTGACCCAGCAGGTATGTCCACAGATAAAAATAGCAAGCGAAAAAATGCCTGAATGTTGATCAGTACTTAAAATGCTGGAAAATGTGATGAAGGAAGTTTTAAATATGCGTTAACAGCTTGCAAGCATAAATTATTCACCAACACATTTTCTCTGTACTAGTATATATATATATATATATATATATATATATATATATATTGCTTTTTCTTTTAGAGCATAATTATAAATGTGACACTTTCAAGCGGTTGTGACTGCCACATACCTTGGACTACTAGTGTTTAAGATTGTGTAACAAGTAATAATCTGCTATAAAACAAACATTTTATTTTAAACATTTATTTTGCCTTTTGCAGCTCGCAAAAGTGGTTCAGCATCCACAAGCCCCAATAATGAAGTAAAAGTTGCACAAATCACACAAGTCAAGAGGCCTGTTGGCAGGCCAAAAAAACAGCCACGCCCAGAGTCTGGTAAGTGGCTTTTCATTTATGTTTCCATTAGCACCCTGTAATATGTTCAATGTATAGACCAATACACTTTTCTTCTTTTTTTGCTTTCACTTGTTGCAACAGAACTTAGTGGCGGCTCACAACCTAGCGTTACGACCAACACCGTGACCCGAGGACGACCCGGAAGGAAACCAGGCACAAGGCTACGCAAGTCATTTCTTATTGAGAAAGGAGTCAAAGGTGCGCAGCTGAAGAAAGAATTAACTCTGGGTGGGCGCATTAACATTGAAGACCTTGATGGAGGAGTGTGGCTGAAGCCTACAGTTATTTTGAGACGATTAACTGTCACAATCGGAGGATTCAAGATTGAGTTGCTTCCAGGACCCTCTTACTCAGAAACTGATGAAACAAGCCAGTCTGCTGCCCCCCTTGATGGTGGTTTGTCTTCTGGTGGGGACGTTACAGTCGGTACAGCCATTTTGCCAGATGATGCTGTCAAAGTAGAGAATCCCGTGCCAGAGAATGTCACAGAGATGGATGTAAATGAGAAGAGCTCTACAGACGATGCCGCCATTGGGTTGGGTCCTTATGTGAATCCTAATGATGTGCAGACCTCCAATGGGACATTAAAAACGAGCCCCTCCACACAAGAGACAACACTTGACAATCAGAGTATTTCTGGAAAGGAACAGCCAGCTGGTAAGGAAAAAGTCAGCATCAAACAGCCAGAGAGCAATGAGAATAACACAGCTACTGTTAGAAATAAGACAGATGTCAAGGAAATGCAACAGAGTGCGGCCAAAGCACTGCCAAAACAAGGACTGGCATCAAATAAGAATAAGGACTTGGTGTCTTGTAAAACAAGCAACATCATTAAGGAGCATAAGGTGTCCCAAAACATACCATCCAAAATCATCCAAAAAGGAGATCTGCAGAAAAAGAAATCTATAAAGGAAAAGCAAGACGTTACACCTTTAAAAAGGCCTGCAGACACCCAAAGTGAGCATGCTGCTAAAGTGCAGAAGATACAGGGTACAGGTGACATTAAAGTGAAGCCAAAACTGCCAAGTACACCTGAAGTGAAGAAGATCCCGCCATCTGCCAACCGTGGTGGTGACCAGCAGACACAAGACAAACATACCAGTCCTCACAACAGCTCCAGAGTTGAGACTGCTCACCCGGCACACGCTCAACCGCTCAATTGTTTAAAAACACTAGAAGAAATGGGGCAGGATAAACTGAAAGCGAAAAAGGTAGAAAAGATTCTTCAAAAACAGAAAAGTAAGAACACAAGAAGCCTCTCTGTGGATGAGCCGCAGCTGTTTATTCCAGATAACGCTCCTGTTGTGAAGAAGGAAACTGCCGAGGAGCAACCTGCTAATAGCGAGCCTACATGGGATGGAAACAACTGTTGTGGTCTGTGCAAAAAACACCACAATAACATGTAAGTGTTGCTCTTCACTTAATACAAACGAGTACTTCACAATATAATAGTTTAACAATGAGCAGCAATTGTAATATTGGTGCTTTGTTCTGTTTGCCTGTTGTTGAAAGGCTCATCCCCCGACCCTTCACAGGAATAAGTGGTTACAGAATATGAATGAATAAATGAATGAATGAATGAAAGGCTTATTTGCAACTTGTCTTTAATATAAACTGTACTTTGTTTAGGTTCATGGTAGGCTGTGGTCGCTGCGACGACTGGTTCCATGGCGACTGCGTTGGTCTTGATCTGACGAAAGTACGTGAAATGGAGGAGGAGGACCAGATGTACGTGTGCTTGAAGTGCTGTGAGGAGGAAAGCAAGAAGGTGGAGCCGGAGCCACCGAAGCCAGAGGTTCAAGCAAAACCTGAAGTGCAGGATCAGAAGCCTCCTCCTAAGCCCCGTCCAGGACCCTCGCAGACACTCACATCAGGGGGTGTCAGACCAGTAAGAAAGGTAAGCGCTACCTCTGTGAGCGCTCATAATAAAAACGTATAGTTCTGAATGTGAATCTTTCATACACAAAGACTACCTTATGTGTTTCCTCCAGCTAATTCATCCTCTGATATTAATCATAGCCAGTGTTACCTCTATACAAGGGTTTGTTGTCTTGCTTTTACTTATACTGTACAACCACGTGGGTGTATGGTTAACAGGGTGCGCTCACCAAAGTTAAAAATTCACATCTCACTGTTTTGTTTGTACTTTCAGCTATGGAGTTTTGATTGGTCATTTTTTTGTGGTCGTCATATTTTTGCCGGTTGTTCTTTTTAATGATCTTTTTGCTCTTCTCTCCTAAATTAGGATTCGGATCGAAGGCAGTCCACAGACGTCAGAGAAGCAGCTCACAAAACAGGTACAGTTTTCATCTTGTTGTATGTGCTGCACTTTGTGTTCAAAGCCAGGCTGGGTTCACAACACATGAATATATAGTATACAACATATTATTGGTATTGAAAGAGACAAGTGACAAAATTCACATTACCTATGTGTCTATACAGCCTCATAAAAGCCTGAAATAAAACAAATAAAAGTGCTTGAGACCGGCGAGAATTTGGTGATGCCACTTAGATATCCTCGTATATAACTTCTCCAAAGTTGCCAACCAACTCACTGTTGATATTCAACACAAGAAGGCTCACAGTTTCAAAAACATGAGTGAGTGGGTGGTGGTTTCCTAAAATATCTGCAACGGTTCCTGTTGTTTTGCTTCAGTATAGGGAAATAAAATGTGGTACACAAAAAACAAATACCAGATTCTCTCTGTCACCTCTGAAGTTTGTAGGAGAACCCGTGGTGACTGTTAAATGCCTATAGGTTTTTCCAAAATAATGCTATCTGTACTACAGCATTTAGAAGCCGTAATACGCTGTGACGTTACTTTAAATATGCATTTAGAAATCACAGTTTTTTAGTCGGTGAAACTAGTTTCCATATGAGGTGATTTGACTTGTTTTGCATTGTGGTATTGTTTGCATGTCCCTGGCTACTGTAGGGCCATGATGGGTAGGGCTCAGTGTAAGCTAACAAAACATAGTGTAGTTACAGGTGATTACACAAATAAAGTTATGAATGAAAATATCTGTTTATGTTCATATTCCAGTCTTAAAAAGTTTAAAATCACAATTTGTATCACAACTAATGTATAATTTATATTTTGTCCGTGTAACTCACTACATGTTGTTTTTCTGTCCACACAGGTTCACACCTGAAACATGACACAAAAAGTAGAACTCATTCTTCATCTTCAAAGAAACCTGTGTCTGTGGAGGCAATCAGGCGAAGTGTGCGTGATTCTCTGAAAGAAATCCTCATACAGAGGTGAGAATTTCACAAGGAAAAGTAATTGACAGTTGTGTGAATACTTAAATTTACATGGATTTAATTTTACTAACAATTACACAAATGTGATGTTTTCATCTCAGGCTGAAGGAGTCCGATTTGAACATCTCGGTGGAGAGGGCCTCTGAAGTTGCCAAGAAGACGGAGAGAGAGCTTTTTCATTTGTATAAAGACACTGACAACAAGTACAAGAACAAGTACAGGAGCTTAATGTTTAACCTAAAAGATACTAAAAATAATGTAAGTATCATTTTACATCAGGTACATCACGGTCCAAATGTAGAGTTTTCTGTTTTAATATGAACGTAGTTTCATTTGCTTTATGTATATTTTTTAGATTCTCTTTAAAAGGGTTCTCAAAGGGGAAATTTCTCCTGGTAATCTAATTCGATTGAGTCCAGAGGAACTGGCCTCTAAGGAATTGGCAGCTTGGCGACAAAGAGAGAACAGACACGTGAGTTTTCTCTTATTTTATTGGACAAATTAATGTTTTGTCATTTTCCTAATCGTTTTGTTCCATTTTGTCATGCAAAATGTTCAGCAGCCACCTAAAAAATATATATTTTCTCATTTTACAGACAATTGAGATGATTGAAAAAGAGCAAAGGGAGGCAGAGAGACGACCAATCACCAAGATCACACACAAAGGGGAAATTGAAATTGAAAGCCAGGAACCAGTAAAAGCACCGGAGCCTATAGAGGAGGTAGGACAACTATCACTATTAAGTGTAGAAAAAAACAAAACAAATAACAAGATGACTTCTGGTCTAATTTAGTTTGTTTTTTTCCTGCTTTCAGCTTGAGCCTCCTCCCAAAGCTACAGAAGTCTCATCAGAACCTCCAATATCCCCAGAGAAGAAAGCAGAGATTACCAAAACAGAGAAAGACACTACAAGCCTACACAAATCTCACTTATTTGACTTACACTGCAAAATCTGTACAGGTAAATCCTGACACCAGCACATAACACATGATGTTGGTCTCTAAGCTCTGTTTTCATTGTGCCTATGTCTTTAGTTACTGACTAAATGTGGTGTTCCATTTTCTTGTATAAGGTCGTATGGCGCCCCCTGTGGAGGAGGCACCAACCAAAGTGGTCAAAGTTGCCACTACAGTGGTCCGGAGGCAGTCTTCCAAAACGGAGGAGACGAAGAGCACGCCGAAGCCTGCCGTCGACGATGATCTGCACCTTACTGTTTTAGAGGAGAGCTTCCGAAGTGCTCAGTCGGGTTATGAAGGAAGGTAAGCAGTTACCTCAAACACTCGGTGACGTCCTGCTGTGTGACAGGTTGTTTTTGCATGCTTCCTTCATTGCTGCTGCATCTGTTCCAGGTCCGATCACGCCGCTGGAAGAGAGGAAGAAGCTGCTTTCCTTTCCAACCTGAAGTCCCTGTGGCGAGGATTCATTCAAATGCACTCTGTGGCAAAACTTGTGACAAAAGCTTTTCCTGTCTCGGGTATTTTGGACAACTTGACTGAGGTGAGGCGGAAACGGAAGAATGTTTTTAAATTTTGAATTGTTTGGAGGGTGTAGGCTGCATATGATCAAATGCATTTGAGTTCTGCTTCACTCACTTATCTCTTCCTAGTAGGCCTTACTGTGCAAACTCCTTTGGATCCAATTGTGCGACTACTATAATAAGCTCTGATGTCTTTGTTTTCCAATAGGATCTTCCAGATAGCATTCAGGTTGGTGGGAGGATAAGTCCTCAGACAGTGTGGGACTACTTGGAGAAGATTCGAGCAACTGGAACAAAAGTGAGTCTTGGGCAGCTTTGCTTTTTAAAATCAAATCCAATCACCCACAGTTGCATACAGTTTTATGTGGACATGAATAAAACACAATACCAGTTAATGCACTGTAGATGTGCTTCCTTAAAAGCTGTGGTCAAACCTCTGGTACATTTATTTCTTTTGTCTTATAAGGAGGTGTGCCTGATTCGCTTCTCCCCTGAGACAGAGGAAGATGAGATCTCCTATACTCTTCTGTATGCGTACTTCAGCAGTCGTAGGCGTTTCGGGGTGGTGTCCAATAACTTGAAACAAGTTAAGGACATGTATCTCATTCCTTTGGGTGCCACGGAAAAAGTTCCACATCAGCTTGTTCCTTTTGACGGGCCAGGTAACACTAGAACTCTTTTTTTCTGGGCTAATTATTTTCTTCTGGTGAATTACACAAACATTACTCATCTTTCACACTTAATTACTCTTTCTGACAGGTTTAGAAAACAACCGTGGCAACCTTCTCCTCGGACTCATTATTCGCCAGAGACCGAAAAGGGACTTTCTTCCTGTGGACGTGAACGAATCTGCGGGGATTGTTCCTGAAATCAAGCCTATCACCATTTCCACAAAAGAAACCAGAGCAGCCGAGGAGGATGAGAAGTTTTTTCTCTCGTCCTTGACGGCTCCACATAAAAAAGAGAAGGAAAAAACACTTAAAACTACTGAAGATGTTGGTGAGCCAATGACGGAGGCTTTTGAAGAACCCTCCGCACCAGAAGAGACCAACAGTCAGGAATCCCAAAAACCACTTCGCTTTCTTCCAGGTGTGCTAGTGGGCTGGGGTGGCGAATTACCACCTCTGCCAGATTTTGGAGGAAAACCTACAACACCACCACAAGACAGCCAGAAGACGCAGGCTGCTCCGAAAACAGAAACACCAACGGGAAACGTAAAAAGCCCGACAGCTGCAGCGCCACGAGATCGCTTTGTCATCAAGAAGAAAGAAGCTAAACCTGTTAAAGCTGAGCCGGAGCCATCCAGCCCAGCTGATACACCTGCTGCTAACAACACGCTGAAAAAAGATGCTGCAGCAGCGATCCACGGTGCAGCCGTCTCACTGAAAGATAAGCCTCCAGATGTATCGACTGAAGCATTCCTGGCAAGCTTGTCAGCGGCTCCTAGTGGGACTGAAACTAGCAGCGCTGCCTCGACAAACAAAGGCGACGCTGGCCCTTTGTCTGAACCTGAAAAAGGAGCAACTGAAGGGAATTCTTCGCCGCAGTCAAAACCCCAGGCTGCTTCAGATCACACAAATGGCTCAAAACCTCCTTTAAGTGGAATATTGAAAAAATCTTCAGCATATTCCACTGTGAATGAAGATAAAACAACGGTGCTACAAAAGGATAAAGCCAGTCTCCAGGATCCTTCGAGCTCTAAACCTGCTCCCTCGTTGAGCAGCATTAGGAACAATCCAGTCGTACCATTTCACCAAGGTTATTTACAACTTTCTCAGGCCAAGCGCAAGCCTGAAGAGCAAAGCCAAACTGTGACTCAATCATTACCCAGTAAAGCGGATGATCCTGACACCGCCCAGGCAGGTGCTGGAGTCACTCAGGCACCTCCTACAGTCCAGGAACCTCAAGCAGAGTCTAACACCGAAGCCCCTGAGCCCCAACAGGACTCGGTAACGGCACCAGCTCTCCCAGCATACGACAGTGCAGCACCTTTGCCCTTGCAGCAGCAACAGCCTCAGGTACCTGGCAGCTGTGATTACCCAATCACCTCTGCTCCAAACACCTTCTCCACCCCACACATCCAGGATCAGAATCACAGCATGCAGTGGGCACAGGACAGCGCTTCACAGGCTCTCCCTGGAGTTCAGTCGCAGTACGCCGAGAGTTACTCAGAGCCGCCCGCCCGACCCCCGTCCCTGGCCAAAGACTACAAGCGCATAGAGGAGCGATACAGCGACCCGTGGGAGAGGCCGCGCAACACCGAAGACCGAGATCACCAGGGGAGGCACAGCTACCACCGGGATTCGCATCACAGCAAAAAGAGCAGACACCACGACCGGGAGCGGGAGAAAAAGCACGACCGCGGCCAGGATGACAAGTACAGAGAGAAGAGCCGGCACCACGGACACTCAGACGACCGCTACGGTGAGAAGAGGAAAGACAGGCACCACAGCGACGACTACAGCAGCCGCCACAAGGACAGATACAGACACAGGCGGGACTCTGATTACGAGAACGGACGGAGAAGTTCAAAAGACAGTTACTCATAATCCGGTTGTTTGTTTTTTTTAAAGCCCTAAAAAAAGAAAGGACTCTTCAGCTTCTTGGTCACATGGTACAAACCACTTTACTATTTTGTACACCGGTCTGCTTCTATATGCCATGTCTTTCATAGAAGTTGCATTTTAGGTTAGTGACAGTACAGCCAATATGAGATATCATTTCAGTGGAATTATGACTACTGCTTAAGTTCTGTTCAGACCAAGAAAAAAGCTCAACATTTTCACCTTTTTAACCTTTTATTATTGTATTTATCTTACTGAGCTGCTGTACTTCCTACAAATGGTTAACGTACAGTACAACACGGCTGTGGACCATTTGGTGAAAGATTTAAGTTCACAACATTTGGCCTGAATGTAACACAGAAAATATTTAACTAAAGGACAAATCTAAACAGCAGCTTTGATTTGTTTTCCTTTCTTTTTAAAAATTTCTGAAATAAATATTTTACAAACGTTAATGTACATTTTTGGCTTGTAATATACTTTAGAGATGAAGTGTGCCTTTGCACCGTGTGTTTATGTACAGTTCGTAATAAAGCTAATCTTTTTTTATTGTTGATTATAAACGGAAAAAAAGTCTCACATTTCTTTGTAAAAGTTTTATCTTGTGCTGTTACAATAAATGCTGACTGTAAAGTTATTTACAGAAATGGATGAGTCTGCACAGGAACTGAAACGGACTTTTTTATTGAAAACTTTCAGGGTTTATGCTAGGGATGCAACGAATATTCGGCAATCGCAGAAACAGGATGCTGTGATGACGTAAGCAAAGACTGCAGCCAGCACAGGCGTGTCTGCCGTGTGGACGTATTTTAATATAAAAAGTACTATATAAATATTAAATAAATACCCACTGATATCGATTTGCATTTATCACCTGAACTCCAAACACCCAGCAAAGAAGTAAGGAGTGCCCAACACGTCGATCGCAATGACCGGTAGATCACGTGCCATTGGAAAAAAAAAATTATGTTTTAAATGTTAGTCTGATCATTTATGTGCCACACCTCCAAGACAAACGTTCATCTTTTTGTTTTTTTGTGTCCATTCAGTGGTTCGGTTTTTGGTTTCAGCCAAGAATTTTCATTTCGGTGCATCCCTAGTTTATAGCTCAGTTAATTTAGTTTATCCAATCTAGTTTGTTGGCAGCTGAATTACAGTGAAATGACTATGATCCATAACAACCTGATGGAAATGGAGCTGTACAGTAACAAGTGGTAAAATACAGTTTACAAAATTTCCTTTAACCTAACTACAGTCAAACATGCACAAATCTAACCCACCAAAATAAAACCTACTGACCCCCACCTACGAGCTAGTTTATTATGTCACAACAAGGACGGAACTGCCACGGAATTTTCATTGCCATCAAAAATATTAAGACCCTCGCTATTTTTAAGAAGCTGAATCGGTTTCGTGTCCCCGAACAAATACACGTTTCGGAGACTACCTTGGAACCCCTTTGAAAACAGGCCAGAGGTCACAGCCGCCACGTTCCTGTGTAATTCAAACCCTCCAAAATAAAAGCGACCCCCGTAATTTAAGGCTATGTATCGCTCGAATGGGTCCATGTCTTCGGAGAGGATTCCCTTGTTGTTCAGGAACACCTTAATGACCGTGCTGTTGAGAGACACGGAAACATTGTGCCACTTGTGGCAGCAGAGCGCGAGCCTTCTGAAAGTTAACGGGAGGGAAAGCCTTTCTCCGAGATTGATAGCGATTTTGAGATGACCCCTCTCAAGTCCGACCGCGAGGTAGTCGTCGTCGTCTTCGTGCTCGGCCTTTCCCATCCACATGATCAAACTGTCATTGGCGCTTGCTCGGAAGCTGAAAGAAACCTGCGTGTATTTTAAGTTTCTTGCGTTGTGTCTCGGGTCCTGGTATTTAATGTAAGAGTTTCCAACGAACTTGAAAGTGTCTGTGGATATTTCTTTGTCGCAATACATCCCTCCCCAACCCAGAGGGCACATGCAGACGTATGAGTCGACGCCCGACGGAGCGCAGGAGGAGCCGTGCTTACAGATGTTGTTCACGCAGTTGACAGACTGGTTGCACACAGAGCCGGCCCACAGCGGCGGGCACGTGCATGTGAACGAGTCGCTTCCTGTTGCCCTGCAGCGACCTCCATTGTGGCACACCTTGTACCCGCAGGCTGTCCCATCCCAGTCCCCGACGTTTGCCCCGCTTACAGCTCCCATCTCTGTTAACTCAAACTCCTGCCCGTTGACTATAAGCTCCCTCAGGCCACCGGTGAAGCTCATTGGCTCCCCTTCGGTGGCGTCCGTGGAGACCAAGCTCAGAGTGGACACTCCTCCGACGAAGATGTCCGTAGCAACGTCGAGGGTGGTCATGCCTTCACTGGCATTCTCCCTGACCTCCCTGCCATCCAGAATGAGGTAGCCTTGGTGACCGGTCCGGCCTGCCGTCACCGCGTGCCAGGTCCTGCCGCGCAGGTCCACCTTCTGCACAGACTGCAGGACGTGGGTGCAGTCTCCTAGATTGTACCTCAGCTGGACAAACCCAGAGGTCAAAGACAGGCAGAAG
Organism: Planiliza haematocheilus; assembly: GCA_005024645.1. Taxonomy (NCBI): domain Eukaryota; kingdom Metazoa; phylum Chordata; class Actinopteri; order Mugiliformes; family Mugilidae; genus Planiliza; species Planiliza haematocheilus. Next base: position 7,195,949 of record SRSE01001339.1, on the reverse strand, counting down.
AAGTCTCCTGCAGGAAGAAGATAAACACATTTTACTCCATTCATCTGTTATTTCCGTGGTTACGGTGCAGCCTGTGTTGACTAACCAGAGTTACAAGGACGGTACAGCTGATTCCTTTTAAACGCAGTGGTTAAACGGTCAAACACGAATCAAAACCTCTGACACCGATGTATTAAAAATAAAGGCTTCGTTTTCTGCATGACTGAATGCTACAAGGTCCTGTGGGCCGGGAGCATTTCAGAGAGAGAATTCTTTCCCTCCTCTAAGCCCTTTAGTTTATATGTTGAGTATTACTTATAGTAATTCACCTGAAACTTTCACAAAAGCCAAAGCTGTTTTTTTTTTCTGTGGTAGCAGAACGACAGAAAAAAAGACAAGAATAAGCAAAACACTGCTACTAAATATCTGCCAATGAGGTCAAATAAAACACTTATTTCTGTCAATGTGGTGTTACTGATACAGACATTCCTGCACTTTAAAGAATAATATTTTTCCTTTGAATGTACAGAATTAAAAACTGAATTATATCACACAGTGAACATAGTTTAAATATGCAAATATGCTGACACACTTTGGGAACAGATTAGTGGATGGAACCGATATTTAGCGATCCCAGTATTTTATACGTCAACACATAAAAAAACATGCACCATAAATGTAAAGTTGTCCCCCTAAATATTAAACGTCCTCACCAGCTCTGGCACTGAGATGCTGTGCAGTGTAGACTAGGACGCCATCGGGTGACAGCGGCTGGAACTGCAGCTGCAAAACAGTCCTGTGCCTGATACTCATGGGTGGGAATGACATCCATGAGGACTGGTTGGCCGTGAAGAATGGGTCACTGATGGTCACGGCTGGATAAAAAAAAAAAAACAGAAGAATGTAGAAGTTAATTAAAAAGATTTAATAATAAATAATAAATATACAGACAAATGGGGTTCTCAAGTTCTACGGCTCAACCTTTCTCGCAGTACAGTCCCGCTGTCCCCAGGGGGCAGTAGCAGGTGTATCCATTTGGCAGCGGGATGCAGGTGGAGCCGAGGGCACACAGAGGAGGGGGGCTGTGCTCCACATCACACACAGACACGGTCTCAGAGCAGAGCGCTCCCTTCCATCCAAATGGGCACTGGCAACTGGGGGACGGACACAGTCAAACACTGTGCAACTCTAGTAAACACTTCAATGTACGCTCGGCGGCCAGTTCATTAGGTACACAAGTGAAAATGAACGCGTGCCAGCGCCACAGTCCTGCACTGAATAGATAGATAGATAGATAGATAGATAGATAGATAGATAGATAGATAGATAGATAGATAGATATAGATAGATAGATAGATAGATAGATAGATAGATAGATAGATAGATAGATAGATAGATAGATAGATAGATAGATAGATAGATAGATAGATAGATAGATAGATAGATAGATAGATAGATAGATAGATAGATAGATAGATAGATGGATTCTGTTTCTATTATTTTCAACCCTATTTTAGTGGGTGAGGATAACTAAGCTAAGCTTTTGTGTTTAATTCCTTCCAGTTCAACAGCACCACAAACTACACCCTCCAAAATGATAAGACCGTTTAATTTCCAGTTTTCTTGTGCTGTTTCAACATAAACTGAAGATTAGAAAAAGTAATGAAGGGGGGTTTAGTGCAGGCCTGTTATATTACAACGTATTCATTTTCACCTAATGAACTATCCAGCGAGCGCACTTCCACTTTCCACTGTGCAGCTGATTTTCCGGCGTGCTACACGTGCACCACGGAGCCGCTCAGTGCTTTCCACACTGGCATGTTTTATTCATGAGCGGCCTCATTACGAATAATCAGAAAACAAACGCAAATATTATGACTTACTACACGGACGAGCCGGAGTCCACGCACGTCCCCCCGTTCCTGCAGCGAACGTGAGCGCAGGGGGTGACTCCGCACTGACCCACGCTGCGCCCGAAGGCCGGGCGCAGACCCGCGGGCTGCCCCAGCGCCTGGAGCTTTCTGTCCCTCCTCGTGCGAAACTGCACATCAAAAATGCACCCTGTCAAAAGAACACAAACACGTCAGAGGGCCACCTCTCTGGGAAGGGGATAAACAAGAGGAAACGTTAAATTCGTTCTTCTCCTTTTTCCTCTGTGGAAATCAAAAGTGCTCCTATTGTGTTTTCAACTCAAATGAGGCCAATACGAAGGCAAACACCTCTCGCTATGTGCGCGCCGTTTGAAATGAATCTCTTTGATGCTTGTTTATTTCACCACGTGAAAGCGCCGGGCTTCATATCTGGACACTTAAATCAGCCAGCCTTCATGAGATGTTAACTCTTTAATTTGTTGGAACAAATGCACTCTCACATCTCGCATCCAAAGCCGCGAGAGGTTTCAAAATCCAAGTTTTCCCACCCGTCATCACGCACCTCCCTCATCATATTTGCCTTTTGCTTCCCTAATTCAATTCTATCAAGACAATATTTGCTTTGGCCTGTACCTGCAGAGCACGGGGCCTTCTATAAATATAAGGCCTCAAAGTCATCTGCACATGCACGCTCCCTTCCCTCTGCTGCATTAGTCACTGGCATAAACAGGATGCAGGGGAAATGTCATGCTCGCTCATGAATATTCATGGGGCGATGCCGTCTACTTGGCAGACTCAAGTGATGGCTGTGTTGGTGTTGCAAATGCGGAGCGGCGGAAAGCGAAGCAGATTCACCGGGAAGATTAGAAAAGATGCTTATTTTGTGTTTTGTTTTTTCAGCTGCGCCTCACGCCTTGGGAAAGAACCCGGGACACCTGAGGAACTAAGTCTAGCAATTATGCGCGTCAGAGAGAAAGACGCGCAGGTAACACGCGGCAAATTTGTTTTGGGGGAAATATTTTCTTGGAAAACCTGCAAGACGTTTCAGAAGAAAGTCGAAAAAATAAAAATGAATGAACGAGGTTTAGAAAAGGAAATTACCCGCTGCAAATAAATATGTCTGCATCAAAGCGGGCGATTTAGGACTTTCTAAAAAGCTCGATGAACACAAACTTCCCCGTTTTTAGTTATTTGATCAACAGCTTAAATCGAGTGGCTGATTTCTTTGCCCTAGCAGACGCGCGAGCCTCCTCTCCCACCTCTCCACAGGGGAGTGTGGATCTGTTGATAACTGGGAGTGAAGTGCATTATCAGAGTGTTCACTGCCAGCCATCATGATTAGGGCTTGAGGAAGGTCACACAGATCTGATTAGACGCTCATGAGTTCTCATTACATCCTGAGTAGAAAGGTTATGGTTCCACCGGCGTCGCCCGGTTCAGGTAGTGCTCGCCAGTACAGGACACTACGACAGGCTCACACTAATGCTCAATCTGGGCTGATTTGATTTTTGGGGGTTTACTTGGGTGAGCAGAGAAATGAATTATATGATGACAAATAAGACAAAAAAAAAAAAGAAAAATGCTCCGGTGCTTAAAGATAAAACGCTTTTGTTCACCTCAAATGGATCTGCCATGACATTTAGAATAACAAGCTTCGGCGCTGTAGTGCAGAGGCTGCTGAACATGGTTATGATCATATTCATAGCCGTTTTCGACATTACCGTTACAGCAATTTCGCAGCGCAGCTCGGCGCATTAGCAAGCGCAGTCAATGCTCTCTAAAAAACATTCTCACGCCGGGTCACCTGAGAGAAACCAGAAACGATGCCGATTACGGCCCAGATTATTTGGATAGCACCCCTGCTCGAGTGACTTATCAGCGGTGGAATGGATTTGCACACAATGCACTGTACGGGCCGTGAAGCAATTACAGGGCGCAGATACAATCAACCTCAAAGCTCTGTTCTGGCCTCGTACACGGTCCGAGCCTGTAACTCCCTTTTCATTACACACCTTCCCCTCCGCTTACAAAAAGGCAGGAGATCCTGGGAGGAAGTCCAAGCCCCAGTGCTCTTACCGCAGATAGCAGCTGTAATAAAGCCGTCGCAGTCTTACCCTGAAAGCCGTGACGGAACCTGGAGCCAAGTGGCAGTAGTTCAGGGGTGTACTCATTATATCCACCAACAAAGAGCTGGTTGAAAACATTGAGGCCCACCAGAGGTCCTGGAGACAGTCCCGTCCTATTACGTTGCCCATCAACCTGAGGGAAACACAGGGAAATGTTAATATTGAAGCTGGAGCGTTACATCTGTAGGCGTCAGTGTGGGGGCACTATTTGCTTAGCAGTCTACTGAAGGTGACAGCATGTATGACCCTTGCATTGATTACCGAGTTATTCAGCCCGCGTCCATTTATTAGCCATTGCCGCGACTCTGCTCGTGTGTTTTCGCCTCTGAACAGACTCCTTTGAGGCACGGAGTCGCCAGGGATCTCGGCCCTTGCCCTTTCTGACAGCATCTCACCGCCTGCAGATGGATTTCACCCAGACTTGGATGATGCAAACATCTTGTTTGTATGCTGTTATTGGGCCCAAATGATCTGCTGGCATAAGAAATGTGCTCCGAGAAAACTTCAGAAGGCCACACGCCAGCCTCGACCACCAGCAGTGGGCGGGGAAATTCTATAGCATTTGCACAATCTACCGTCGGATGACAAGCTGATGGAAAAGATGAATAAAAGAATGGAAAACGGGAGCTGTGAATGGCTTGTTGGGAGCTCGACCTTCATCCTATAGATCTGCACTGATCAATTATTCATTCATTAATTGATGTCATCCTTTTGTGCAATTTCGCTGTCGTTTGGACGAACCCATTAGATCTCACAGCGCTTTGTGGTCTGCCGCACACGCATAAGATAAAGATGAGTCTGATCTAATCGAAAATAAAATAAAATAAAATGAAAAGGATCAAGATTGACCTGCGACCCTTACATCGCACAGAACATGAGCTTAACCAGCTTCTCTGATTGTTTCGTGTGAAAAGGCTCAAGAAAGAGGCTAAAAGTCTCCATCTAACGGCTAGCGGAGGGACATTTGCGTCTTCACGTTCATGTGTTTCCTGTAGATACAGAGCTGACGAGGCCTCATGTCTCACTCCGATCGAAAAGCCCAGTCTACTCTGATTGGTCGTCTCCAACGGCTTGAGCATGCAAGGCCCATACATGTTTGAACCAAAAGTCGAAAGCTGGCAGAGATGAGAAGCAGGCGGAGGGAGGGACATGCAAATTTAAGATTGGATGTAAATTTGGTATACGCCCCCAAGTGCAGGATGAGTCATCAACATTTTTAAATGGTTTTGTGGGTAAATTACAAACTCTAAAATACCATTTAATCCACTTGCTGGACCAGAAAGTGCGTACGGTGCAAGATAAATATGAAAACACTTATGGGTCAATTTGCAAGGAGACTTCAAATTGTCACCCAACCGGAGTTCTACGTCCGTCTTTACAACAAAATAACGTTTCTCATCTTCAAATCACCTTCAGCCATCCCGTTTTCTTGGACCTTCCGAACGTGACAGTGTGGATGTTGATCTGACGGTCGAGCCGATCGCTGACTATGGTCGCTATTCCTGACCCGAGGTTGAATCTGTGCACGACCCTCCCGCTTCGCAGTCCTAAAACCAGGAAGTCATCACCGTCATCTCCTGCAAAAAAAAACAAAAGACAAAAGACATCTTAGCCCACAGTGCAGCAGACTATAATATATAACAACAAGCAGTTTTTGCTGAGCGCTCACAAACTCAAAGAGTTTGGGCTCTGCTTTCAGTACAGTACATTCATTACAAACATTTTTGAATGAATAATACATTTGTTTGCCTAAAGATTAATTTTGCGTTTGATGCAGCGTTACATGTTGCATTTCTGCTCGTTTAATTCCGCGCGACTTGATCACAGCAATCAAATAATTAACTCTGCTACATTCCTTGATGGTGTTGATCAAAGATGCCCCCTCATCAAAGCAATCATCATGTGAATTGTTCATATTTCATCCATTCTTATAGTGCGCCTTTGTACCATTCTTACAGCGCCGCTCACTCTTCTGACAAGCTCTTAATTATTCATATTGCTCGTTTTTTTTTTTTTACCTTGATGAGTTGTATGCTCAGGAGAAAACGAGAGCAGAAGATCCACAAGATATTGTGTATTTTTCTTCTGCTGAAATATGCTGATGACAATGGCACAGCGGTTACCTGCTACCAAATATGACCCCGCAGAGAAGGAGATCCTAATTTAACGTGATGGCTGCTGACAGCACGGCAGAGCACGCCCACACCTCAGAGTCTGTTTAATGTAATTAACTTTAACGCTTTAAAGACATGCCTGCCTCACATGTGCATGTCATGCTAGTCATGCCAAACATGGTCCTTTTGAAAATCAGGAACAATAACAGTTTAGCTGCAAATCAACTAATTGCTGGACTGCAGGAAAACTCATTATTATTGTCGCAAACTCTGCCAAGAAAGACAATCCTGAGGGAACACTCTTGATTAGAGGATCTCATGGAAGAGAGGGAATCTGTTAGATAGCACATTACCACACACAGCAGGTGAAACAAAGTGACACTAGCGTTTCTTTTCAAATCCTTAATGGAGTTTGACGACTATAATCCGACTAAGGAGACATCTGAGAGTGGGTTTTCATCCCTTCTCTGGACCGTGAGTATTATTTCAAATCGCCGTGCAGGTGTGGCAGTAAGAAGCCAGCTCACCTTGTCCTTTATGTCCGGCAAACAGCATCAGATTGTCTTTGACGGCGGATGAGTGGTTCGTGAGAGTGAACTTCAGCTTGAACTCGTAGAAGGAGCTGAGGCTGGGGATGGAGGAGTAAGCCACGAAGGAGGTGTAGCCGAACTCGTCGCTCCCGCTGAATCTGGGACGGGTTATATTGATGGCTGCAAAACAAAACACATGCACAAGATTGGTAACTGTATGCACTGTATATATGGATTAGCTTAGTAGACTTTGCTCTGTGTGGTGAAATCAAGAGGTCTGATTCGTCATCTGCCTCACAGGCAGCCAAAAGATGGCACTATTGCCCCGCACTACAGAGCAGGGGGTTGCTGGAATATTTTCTTTTCTGATGCCATTAGATGATGACCTGTTTTCAAATACCTCTTCAGTCCTATTCTATTTTCATTAGTAGCTGTTTAGGAAGGATTCTGACATGCAAGCTTCACTCCATACCCAGCGTTCACAAGGGTAGCACAATAATCCCGATGATATTCAATTACATTCTCAAGTTTACTCATTCAGAACGCTTGGTTGATTCAATAATGCTTTTGCTTGTATTCCATCTCTGCATACCCATCTCCTTGAATTTACACGGGGGACTCAATGTAAATTCGCCCACGCTCGTTGAAAATCATATGCGGCTATGTGTGTTTTTTTTTTTCTTTCTTCCCTCCTTTCTTCACAGCAGCGAGGATTCAAACACGAAACTGCTCTCCTTCACCGGGAACACCTTGCATATTCTTCTGCAGCCTCGGGCGATGGCTAAGAGGGGTTCAGAGAACCCCACCGTGACTGCCCCCAGCTCTGTTTGGCTGCTAAATTATTAATAAAGCTGCAAATGCTTCTGTTATCATCTCCAGTCTGCTGCTGGAGCTGTATCGCCACGGTGAACGGCTACAGTGCTGCAGCTGAATCTTATTTTGTTGTTTGCGCTGTGTTTGACTTGAGCTTACATGCGATGGTATTTATTTTATTTTTTTTGCCCTGTGATAACACTACAGATCTGTGCGTGCCATTCCCAGCTGGTGCAGGCTGCACAAATAAATCTACTGTATTATTCCTTCTCTAAATGACACTAAATATTTGGTCCATAAATATATAGCTCTATAGCACAGCGTGGCCTTTGGGCAACAGAAAGTTCCTTCTACCCCCCATTCCCAGTACATGTGAATTTAAATAATGCCAACCAATCAGATTCTTGGAAAAAGTATCAAGGGTCAAGCATGATTTGAAGGAGGGGCATCTTTTCCTGACACATGGTCACAGGAGGATGTGGTGTGAGAAAAGGTAAGAATATTTACCCTAATAATCACATTTAAAATGACCTAAACCATAAATTAAAAAAATATGTGTGTGTATGACATTATAGAGAGGGTTTTTGTCAAGTTTGATGAAGTATTTTTTATTTTGCATGTTCAGAAATTCAGGGGTCCTTCTTGAGGGAGACGACACTAACTGTTTTTGAATGTAATCATACATTATTTCATGTATTTCTGCACATAACTAGCTGTAAATGCAACAATATTTGTACATTCGATTGAATTTGACTTCGTTTAAAATGTTTTGACAGAAAAAATGGACGTAAAATCGTTCAGTGGGAGGACAGAACAGGATCGGCATGTTAGGGATATCCAGTCCGACCGTGAGGACAGTGCCATAGACAGCAATGACAGCTGAGGAAGAGTGGAGAGGAGAGAGAGGTTAGAGCAGAACAGAAAAACAGATGTAATTTCATAAAGCAGGCGGCATAGCTACAGTTGTTCTGGTTGTATTTTAGCATTGAGAGCTCAGTTTTTCTCCGTTTTTTTTATAGACGCTCAAGATACCAGCGACAGTGGAGATGATCAAGGAGATGATGACGACAATCCATCTGAAGATGACAGCAGTTTCTTCGAAAACCCCTCGATGGAAAATCTACTGTGGCGCTGACTTCCAAGTGCAACCTGAATGGTTACATATTGCTCCATCGGCTTGTGTAATTCTGTCTCCATATCAGTATTTCAAACCCTTTCTCTCTGACAACCTCCTTGATCTAATTGCTCATGAGCCAAACCTGTACAGCATCCAGTGCAATCCTGCAAAGCCGCTCAACCTTACTGTTGGAGACCTTGAACAGTTCCTTGGCACGGTGCTGTACATGTCATTATTTGGTCTTCCAGCCACCTGCATGTTTTGGAACCACAGCAGCCGCATTTCACATGTTGCTGATGTGATGCCTCTTGCGCGGCGGGAGGCCTTCGAAAGATTTCTTCATTTCAGCGATAACGGTTGCCAGCCCGTGAGAGATAAGGGTGATTATGACAAGCCGTACAAGATTCGGCCTTTCCTGAATCACGTCCTTGTGAAGCTGAAACAGCTTCCTACGCAAGAGATGCTGTGTGTGGATGAGCAAATGGTGTCATTTAAGGGCAAGAGCGAATTCAAGCATTACCTACGCGGTAAACCAAGAAAATTAGGTTTCAAAATATCAGTCCTTGCTGGTTCAGATGGCGTGGCCACTCAATTTTGAAGTTTACACCAGGAAAGCTGTCCGTCCACCTGAGCTTCCAGATGTAGAGATGTATGGGCAAGTGGGAATGTCGTACTGGGCCTTGCAGAGTCAACAGCAAAGAGCAAAAATTTCAAGCTGTTCTTTGACAAGCGGTTTAGTTCAGTCCCTCTGATGCTTGCACTGTCCCAGCAAGGCACTCACTCTCTTGGTACGGTGCGCTCTAATCGCTTGCCAGGCGGTTCCATGAAGTCAAGATGCTGATCTGAAAAGATGTGGCCGTGGATCCTTTTAGGAAAAAACTACCAACGTTGGAGATACATAAGCAGCTGCAAGCAGTAAATTGGTATGACAACAGGTCAGCCACCCTATTCGGTAGCTACGCAGGCGCTCACTCTATCTCCGACGGGGACAGATGGGACGGAAGCCAAAAGACGAGAATCAAGGTCCCATGTCCGGCAGATGTGTCCACATAAAGTCAACCCTTGGGAGGTGTCGGCTTGCTGGATTCACTGATTGCACTGTATGGCATCAACATCAGATCAAAACAGTGGTTCAAACTGAACAAAGTGTGTGCAAATCCAAAAAGGAAGGGCGGGTGAACCAGTGGTGGGATTTCCCAACAGTATGAGGAGAAGAAGAAGAAGCAGGATAACATCCCAAATCAGGATGTCCGCCCTGGCCAACAATGTGCGACAACAAGGGAAGATGCAGGGATCTGCGAAAGGGATGTGTAAAAAGTGTAACGTGCACCTCTGTTTCATAGCACAGAAAAACTGCTTTCTGAAGTTTCATACTGAGTGTCAGCCATGTCCAACATCAGAATGAACTTGACATGACGATGGACTATACAAAGCTAACCCTGTTCTGAGTTAGATATATAAATATGTTTTAAATTCTTTGCTTCCTGATTTGTTGAGATGGTCCAAAGTGAATCAGTATTTCAGCATGTACCATCAAAATGTGTGCAGTAGAGGGATATAATTTGATCTGCATTTCTTGTCAAAACTGACTTGTTTATTATAAATGTATTTTGAGTGCCTATTAACAGCTGTGCTTTTGAAAATACTAATTATTATGCATTTTTATTTAAAACTGATCCTTGCCATCCGACTGATTAAACAAACAAACAGCTCTGCTTTAATTAACGAGAGTTTGAGCGACTTTTTCAGCCTCGCTGCTGAAAAAGTGAACTTTCCGACGCCGCGGTTTGGCATAAACTTGATTGTTTTCTGAAGCCTCGCGGCAGTACTTTCGAACATGGGGAGGTTAAAGTACAAAAATACAAACAAATCAACACCGCTCCACGCAAAAACTCGACACATTTGTGCACGAGCCGCTGATTTTCTCCCCGCATCCTGTAATTTCTGGAATAAAACTCCCCTAGTGCTAAATCAGAGGGGTGATGAGGATGCTTCATATTTTCGGGGGAGGCGGGACTCTCGGCCCGTAGAAAGGTTATCTCTCAGTTACCTTCGGTTGTGTGCTAAATAAGATTTAATATGCAAAATCAGAAAGACACATAATGATTCCTGAGATGTTATGTAGTAAATTAAATAATCTGCTTTCCGCCATTAAGGAGTCTGTATTCAGAAACATGTCACATGCAGCTGTACCACACACACAAATATATCAAAATGAATGGGAAAAACAAATCTAGTTTGCTTGTACAGTTATGTTTTCCCACTCATAGTTTGTGTATCTCATGGCCTGTCTACTTGAAATCCATCCATGTATGGATTTTAACGCCGCATTCTGTCAAATAATATTACGTGTTGTTTCTACTTTGCCACGTATTTGTGTAATATGGTGCAAGCCAACGTGAGCAGAAGGAAAACAGAGCGACAGCGCAGCACCCAGACTGTGAAATGAATCCTGACACAACGCGCCGTGTACACGGTGTGCATCTTAGCTGAAATGGAGAAGCCGGGAAGACAGCACGTCACCTGAGTTACGTACTGTATACGGCACGCCATTAGACTTTTTACTCTCAAATCTCAGAACAATGAAAGGTTAACAAAAAAATTCACTAAATCAATACTGAGCTAAAGTGCTGACACAGAGCAACCCCACGCAATGTTTAAGCTGGAAACACTGACATCCTTGAAGAAGGACTGTAAAATATAAAAAAACAAAAAAAACAAAGCAAAGGTTTAGGCTGGAAGTGAACTGCTGCAGCAAACATACACTGAAACACGACTGAAGAATTCCTAATTGTCCGCTGGTGACTACTCCACAGCTGATAAATTCTCTGACACTTCAAACCTCGTGGTAACACTCAGCGACCATGGACTCCTCCGAGCGACCGACCGAGGATCTGAAAATGAAGCTAATTGATGCCTACAAAGCAGAGGGAGGCTATAAAAAGATATCAAAGCGCTTCCAGCCTGCAACTTCCACTGTCTGAAATGTCATTAAGAAATGGCAGTTAAAGGGAACTGCGGAAGGCAAGGCAAGATCTGGGAGTGGAAGAAAACTTTCAGATAAAACTGCATGTGTCCTGCTCTAAAAGACAGCCCCCCTCCCCCCAACGTGGCTGCAGGAAGGTTTAGCTGACACTGTGCAGCGCTGATGCATAAACAGGGTATACATGTCTCAAGTCAGCAAAGCAACACCTGGATAAAAACAAGTGCTGCGGATAGATGGGCTCTTTGTCCTCAGTGACCAAAGGTATATATCTGAAGATAAAGGAGCAACACCTTACCTACCGTTAAGCTTAATATTTCAAATACTCTGCTTTGGGGTTTGCAGCACCCAGAGGCACGGGAAACTTTGCATGGATAAAAGGAACAATAGACTCCATTAAAATCAGCTAATGCAGCTAATTCAAAAGAAAGTGAAAAATGAAAAGATGCTCGCTCCTACAACGAGACAATGATCGAAAGCAGACCTAAAAAACCACCATGAACTACTTGAAGAAACAGAATCTGAAGTTTTTTTTTTGTTTTTTTGTTATTTTTTGAACGGCCCTCGTAGTGCCCTGACTTGCAAAATCTGTGGGCAGACTTTTAAACATGCTGTGCGTGCAAGACAGCCTAAAAATATCTTTGAACTCGAAGTGAGCTGCGAGAAAGAGTATCTTCAAACAAAAACAGAAAGACTCTTCGCTTGCTCAGAGTAACCGGGCATTAAAATTTGATGAAAAGACTCATTTGTCTGTTTGGGGGAGAATTCAAACATCAACTAAATACGTAAAATGACCAGGGGCACCCAAATGTTTGCAGACGATTACGATGCACAGACTGCGTAGCGTAACTGTGCGCCTACAATTGGTTGTTTTTATTGTGACCATGTTAAATCAGCATTTAGATTTCTTTCTTTCTTTCTTTGTGCACTCAAGACTCTCAATGCATCCTTCCTTGAAGAACCCGAAGAATTTGACATTAAAATGATAATCACAGCCACCGGCTTTGTAATTGCCAAACAAGACGAACACTTAAGACAGACGCCGTGACTGGATGTGAGAAAAATCTCTAAGAAGTTGCACCGTGCCGACAGCACTGTACATTTCATATGCAACGTGTCGTGTTTCGTTGTTTTTTTTTTCCCTCTCTTAATTCTAAACATGAATATTTAACAAGAGGTATGGCCAACTTGTGTACAAAGGTAGGTCATTAATATTTCTGAGTGAAGACATCTTACACATTCATTAATGTTTCATGAGCTAGACTCTTGAGGCAATCCAGCATCACTTCCTACTCTTCCCTTTCCTTCATTTCCTGCCTTTGCACAGACCAATATTAAGCGCATGCAACCAAGAACTGAAAATATTCCATTTAGAAGAAACACATGTGTCCTGGTGAGTAAATAGCATGAGCTTTTCCTCCAGTGGAGAAGAAAAAAAAAGACAACCAGGCTACTGCGCCGCTATTACTGTCAGTATTTTGCTAAGGGCACCACAAGAAGAAGTAAAGTGCCAGAAGTACAAAAAAAAAAAAGCCCCCGGGAGGCGAGGGACCTTAGGAGTGATCAGTTTTGACTCTGATCTTATCTGATGTTGTCAGGATTAAAATTCAAATGTCAGCCATACACTTAGTGTGAAACTGGAAGGTTAGATTTCTCTGTTTGGCATGTGGGCGCTGAGATTCTGACAGCGGCTGTGGCATGGCTGAGCAACTTATATGCCAAGCACCCTGCTGCTGCTGCAGTCAGTTTAGTCAAGCAAAACCTTTTGTTTCTGAGGAACACAATGGTCTGTGTACCCCCCCTCCTTTTATGGCTTTGCTGTTTGGAAAATAAGCACAAAAAATGGCATAAATGGCATTATAGAGTAGAAGGCTACCACTTGCCATGATTTCTAGGTCATCCTGCAGCTATACAGTACTACGGCAATGACAAGCTGTGGGGGGTTGTTTTAATTTTTCAATTGTAAACAAGGCCATTTTACAGCCCTGTTAGCAGCTCTGGCAGCCTGTACTTACACAGCTGTGCTTTATACGTTTAGCGGGCACCATATTCAATGTCTCACAGTAGGCTGTTGGCCATTGTTTAGCCGTTGGTGAGCGTCTGTGGTCCTAGCTTTGGTGGTGCCTCCCGCAATGGACCCCTGTCGGCGACTATTTCAGCCGATTGAGTGCGAGTGTGCGAATCAGCGGTAGAGACAATACAAGAGAGCAGAAGTGGCAAAAATAAGAGAGAGAAAAAAAATACAAACTCAAAAAGGCACACATAGACATAGAAGGCTTTTCTTATTCCTCATCTAAACATCCCAACAGGCGGACATTTTCACAAAATGGTCATCGGGAACGCAGACTGTATATAAATATGGACTCTAGGGGAGTAACAGTATTTGTATTCGTCCTGCTAACGTCATCAGCCTACAGAAGAAGAAAAACAGACAAAGAAGAAAAGTAATAGAGAGTTTAGAGCACGGATGTACGGAGAAAAGTGTGGAGTTGGAAGAGCCACCGGCTTTATTTACATCCCCAGTGTGGGAACACTTTGGTTTCCCGGTGCATTACGGCAACTGCACGACAGTGGTGGACCGGACAAAGACTGTCTGCCAACGACAGTCTTTGTCCGCACCTCCGGTACGTTGCTGGAAACACATCAAACTTTACCTTTTTTTTTTGTCAATTTGTGTCTGTACCAAACCACGACCACCACACCGTGCGTGCGTACCGAACCGTGACTTGTGTGTACCTTTACACCCCTAATGGACACGTATCCTCACTTCCTTGCATTGGCCAAACTGGCTCTATTTTTCCAGGGATATGGGTGGCGCCCGGAGCCATCTTACAAATTAGGATCTAAGCAGTATGGCCCAAGAGTGGAGCCACGTGGAGCTGCGATACAGGTGACCTTGTCCACACTCCAGACTCCAGACAGAAGCTGCAAAACAATTGTAGCTTTTCTTATTAAGTCTTCTACCAGTTCCTTCTTTTGAATGACAATCTAGACGACACAAAGCTACATGTGTGGCACTATAGCATTATTTCCTTTAGTTCAAGGGCCACGTTCAGCCCAATTTGATCTCAAGGGGGCCGGACCACTAACACAATAGTGTATTAACCAATAAAAATCTACAAGTCCAAATGTTTGCAAAGAAGTACAAGCACATTATGAAAGTGTTTACATTCAATGAACAACTGTACATTTTTAAGAAAAAGCGCAACTTCAATGTAATTGTTGCACTCTGCAAATTCATCCCAAGGGCCAGATTGGACACTTTGGCGGGCTGGTTTTGGCCCCCATGCCGTATGTTTGACACCTGTGCTTTAGATGCAGAAAATATGTGCTAATTAGTTGGTGCCAGTTGTGAGATGTTGGTTACATGAGTTTGGGCCCTAAAAACACTAGCACTTGCAACAAAACAAATGGCGCATAACATAGAGTATGATAACATGGTCAGCATTAAAAAGTAATTGACAAAATAATTCCAAACCGGCCCAATTTTGGATCTCCCAACCCAAACATAATTTTATCCACAAAATAAAATTCAAAAGCGTCCAACTGAGTGTGAAACCTCCTGATCTGGTAACACTGAGCAGTTTAGGACAATTTTCATTTTTTACAGCTGTGGAATTGTCTGATAGAAATACAAAACTAGGCATTTCATCATAAATTTCTACAGTGTGCAGTCAGCCTAAAATGTGTGACTATAGACAAGCAGAAGTGACAGGAAGATATCTTATTATCATCACTGCTAAACACCCTGCTAAAGTACAGCGGAGCCCTTACCAAAGACATGAATATCTGAGTCATACTGCTGAAATTACAGTTATTGAGATATAAGATTTTATAGAGTTAAAATAGTGATTTAAAATTTGCTTTAAAGCAGCCACGAGCTTTGCCCTGATTATCTTACTCCTTTGCTTGAGGAGGACGTTTCCGCCTTTTCAGCAGAATTCAGTTTCAGTAATCCCATCATTTAACAACCGACTCCCGACTCCACCAAGCGCTCAAGGCTCTCATTCACCAACTGTTTGCAGATAAGTCTCTTAATAAAGCTGCTAAATCTGCACCGCATTGTTCTATGCAACACTTACGCTGGTCGCACAGCAGACCTTGCCTTCCGAAGGGGCAGAGACAAACGGCCTCCAGTGGCGACTTGGGGATGCACGTGGCTCCGTGACTGCAGGGGCTGCGCTCGCAGGCGGTGAGCTGGCACAGCAGGCCTGTGTATAGCGGGGGGCACTCGCAGAACCAGTCCTCGGCATCACTAAATGTGCAGAGAAACATCATTAGGCCGAAGGTTAAAATGGACCGTGACATGTCATGCTTGCGCAGCGGTGACCAGAACACACAGGGAGAGGAGCGAGGATAAAACAACCTACTCTGAAATGTATGAAAAGATGTTAAGACTCTGACTGTTTGTAATATAGCAGATCTACTGGAACACAATTTGAGGGAATGCAGATAACGGTGAAGAAAAAGCTGAATCCTGTTATAGACTTATTCATTTCAGCAGGGGCAGATATTTCTTTGCGTGTCTTTTGGTAAATGTAAAAATACTCACCTTGAAAAATAATAGCAGAAAGCAAAAGATTAGCAGCAAACTCCAAACCAGTTTATAAGTCCTACTCTCTCATTCTTTTACATAAGCTTCCTATTTTGCAAAAAGAGAGGGTTGCTCTAGCATGTGAAGTGATATCCAGACAGGGACTTTAAAATGCTCTAAAATGCACACAGCTCTGAAAGGTACAATCTCAGATGGGGGAAGCATTGGTGGGGTTTCAAATCCATAAATTAATAATGTGCTTTGAGAAGCAGCACTGCAGGATGTATTGCTCCATGAGAAAATGGCTTCTGGAAATGAAATATTTACATTCTGTCACCAAAGTTGAGCACTGTTACGTATGACGGTGCTGAAATACAAGAAAAACACTGAAACTTCTGCCATGTGATTATTAACAGGCTGCTTCGAGTTCAAGATATTTTAAGGCACAGCTGCAGACTGTTGCTGCCAATTGTGACTATTACTTTTAAGGGAACAGTCAAAGATGGAACACGTCATGTACCGAACAGTGCAGGGATTGTTATTTTTTATAGTCTTTGACAACCTACAGGAGGAAGAATCAAATATTTAATGACGCTGCACCTCCTGGTGCAGCCGTGTTGACTTGCTTTGAGTGCTGCTAATTTGTCCCTTGCATTGTCACTTAGTGTTTGTGTTAAAATGTTGGTGACATACGGAATTGTGTGGCTTTTCCTCCAGAAGCTCCAGTTTCCTCCTACAATCAAAGAATACAACGGTTCCTTGAAGCGGAGATAGGTGTGAATATGTTGGTCTGTATTCATGTTTTCATTGGGATGAACTAGGAATGGAAGCTACACGACTCTGCACAGGAAAAGTGAGCATTGAAGGTAGAGACACACCTCAGCTAAGGCTGGACAAGCACATTAAAAAATAGGTAGAACTGACCCTGAAATGTTTAGAGAGACCATGGACTGGTGTAGTCAGGATTTCATTTGGATTTCATCATGAGGCGTGGTTCAGACAATAGAGAAAATGACACTCAGAGGGCAGTTGTTTAGTCCTACAACCAACCCCAGCTATTCTGTTGAATACAAATTCAACTAGATGGCACTCACGCTTCTGTCCATCACTACATAAAGCCCAAATCTAAACGATGTGTTTGGCCTCTTTGCGGAAGCATATTCAGTTCCCAACGGAGGGGTTCCAGACCGACTTGCTGCTACAAAAAAACTGCCAAGTTGGAAGTTGGTCTGGATCTATTATTTATGCATGCTGTGATGCAACACTTTTGTCTGAGACTACTCTTAAAATATTATCCCTTAAAAATATTTGGACTTCATCAATATAGAACATACAGCGGTCAGGCATAATATTATGACCACCCGTTTCACATTGTGACTCATCAGAGAATGGACATGGGTCTTTTGAGGTTGTCCTGTGGTGTCTGGCAACAGGATGTTTTTAGTGGGGGCCTTTGGGTCCAATGGGTTGAGATGAGGGGCCTCTGTGGATCAGGCTTGTCCCAGTTCATCCCACAGATACTGGACCAGTTTGGGATCTGTGTGTCTGTGTCAGGCTGCATCCTGCTGGGGATGGCTGCTGACCATCAAGGAGTGTCATTGCTATAGGGTGGGAGTGCCTAGTCTGGTCCAGGTGGGTGCTCCATGGTACAAATTTGGTACAATTTACTGAATTTACTGGGGTAAACAAAAATTCCCATTCACTGAAAGCAAAACTCTTTGTCTCCCTGTCTCATTTAGATCCCTAAAAGCATTTACATAGATAAAGCATCAGAACGAAGATCCAGATCATGTTAAATGACTGTGAGGAGTGAACACAAGCAGCAAATCGTTCTGTCCACAAAAAGGTAACGTGTAGACAGAGCAGGGGAAAGAACACGGTTCGAAACACTTGAGTTTTAATTGGCCTAATCAAAAAACTTGATGTGTGGGGTGACAAAAGGTTATTTTAATTTGCCAGAGGCAATCACTTTGATTACAAAATTGTCGTAATGTTTGCAGACTAATTTGAATATGTTAATCACAAATGCATAGAGTTGGAGCCCGCCTTATCGCACGCCGTTCAAAAAAAAGGGCCCACCGCCACAGCACACACGCAGGATAAATTATTGAAGAACACATACATTTTTAATCTAATAAGTACCAGATAAAATGATGAATAATTGACCGGTTAGCTTATGATATCCCTGTCAGCTGGAACAATAAGCTGCACAGCCACATGCGTTTCTCAGATTTCATTCCTTGTAAGTTATTTACGGAGCACTTCTTTTCAAGTGTTTGTTGGTATGCAAATATGCTTCTACAGTAGAACACTGATGAGGCTCTGCTGCCATGAAGTCTTCAGTTCTCAGGATGAAAGCATTTAGCCCCCTTCATCCTTTAAAATGAAAAAGGACCTGGGTTTAGCAGATATTATTTGTGGAGAAAAAACAGCTTTCAATTTGCTTTCCAGCATTGTAAAGAGCCAACTGGACATTGCTATGCTACAGAAACTATAATTGTTGGGAAGATGGCGGGAAAATCATTTGAAAAGCGACTGGTGCTCCACTCGGTTATTTTTAATTTAAACTTTATTGTGGCATTCACCTGGCATACTCGAGCTTGAGTAAGCTTGTACGAGTGGACGGCTGTTCAATATCTCCCTGACCTCGTCCAGGCACACTCGCAAGCATTACCTTGGTGGTGAAGAAGAGTCTTTTGAAATATAGTGCTATAGAAACACACACAAAGATGGAACTTGAAATAAAATCCTTAAAGAAAAGAAGCATAAAGTGAGAGGGAACGTTTATTTTCTTCAGGGGATCAGGGAATATTTCTACAGTCCACCCTGGAACAAGCTGCACTCTGCAGAAAGCTGGGCTTTCTGTAACACTTTTGAAACTATACATTCACATGTTAACACTGTGCACTTTTCAAATATGCCAGGGTATTTATTTTGACTTTATCTTGTATTTCTACTCCTCTCGATACACTCACTGAACAGGAAAAAGCCTCGTGTAAAGCAGTCCTTTAATACACTGAATCCACTGCCTCAAGGTCTCAAAAAAGTTGTGCAACAATAAAATTTCTTGGCATCTCTGTATTTTCACTAACAATTTAACCTGCAGGTACGTGTTGGATATGCAATAAAACACAGACACAGGACCCAGAGGATCATAAGGACCACAGACAGAGGCTCTGCTCGACAGTGTGTGCGCATTAACACCAGCAATGGTAACCTGGCCAGCTCACAGTTTAGTGACAAACCAGACCCCTATTTCAAATGACAAACGGCTGAGTAAAAGCATTAACCTCCAGCTGGATACGGCTAATCATATCATCGGTAACACAGGGGTTTATGTATTTAACATGTGCATCAAACAAGCTGTGATTTACTGCATGTGGTGGACCTGTGAGGGATTAACATGTGTATCAAATTAGTTCATGGTGTCTGATCGAGGCGGGATGGACTAAAACTAGCCCACTGATATGAAATTGACAGGAGAAACAGATTTTTTCAGTGTAGCTGAAAATCACAACATTTCTATAAAGGCTTCATGGAGGTGTAGCTGCACACAAAAAAACACATATTTATTTAATTTCCATTTCATTTCATCTAGTCTTTGCATCAGGCTCAGGTCTGATTTAGGTGCCTATAATGCAGTAAATATTAGATTTGAGCGGGTAGCTGCACTCTACTGATTACATACAATTACAATTACACATTTTAATAGGTAACAAGGAGACAGTTTTGCCTGCTAATTAATCTTGACATTATTACAAACTTAATTAACACAGAGGGAACTGCAATTTAAAACCAAACAAGCCTATGGTATGCTACCCTTGGGAGGCAACCTACTGGGCTGTAATATGAAGACTATGCTGACAGTTGCAGTTCCTCAAATGACCACTTGAGGCTGGCTCCAAACGTGAGTCAATCTCCATTGACCTCCATGTTAAAAAAACCAAATACTTCAAAGCAGATACTACAGCATGGTACAAAAAAAACTGTTTCATCTCAGTAGTAAATTTCTCTATTCATGAAAACTGTACGAAGGGCACGTTTTATATAACTCGCTTATGCAAAGTATATTAAGATTTAGGGGCGTGGCCACTATCGCTCCCCCGCCTCGGCCCATTTTTGAGCAGTCAGGCTGCCAAGATGACGACGACCTGAGCCACCATACTGAGCTTCAAAACTTCCCCTTCAAGACAACTATGGGTGTTGCTCCCTGTTGAGTCTGATGCTGCACTGGCACAGGTTTAATTCCAGCCTGATTTCTTACAAGGCCAGAAAAAATACAGAAAAATCAAAAATGAAACCTGACGATATCACATCTTTATCGTCACTGAATGTTTTTTTTCCACAGGGCTTTTTGCATGTGTGGTTTCTGATTGTGTCTGACTTTAAACTGCTTTTGAACATAAACATATTTGCGGGAGCTTTATCTGACCTTGACAGAAAAAAATACAATTTGATGGTTAAATCCTAGGCTTCCAAACACAAACCAGCTGTAGAGTAAACGACCACCCTGTGGTTTGGTACACGAGCGTCTAGCAGACCTTATCAACCAGTTGTCTTTTTGTTATTTTGAATAATAAATCATAGGTCCCGGAGCTGTTTTGGAGGAAGAGATTATTTGAGGATACTTTCACACTCATCCGGTTGAGCTGTTGCTAAAGTTTCCCTGAGACATCATCAATCCACAGAGAAGAGAGTCCTCATCACTGAAGCTGTTTTTCCTCATATAAGACACAGAAAGATGCACACATTTGTGTATTTTGTGTATCAGTCACATGCTCAAACCCTCTCCCGTCAGGCTCTTAAAACGATGAGAATCATTTTCTCTGACAGTTAGCATTTTTCAGACTGTCTTTTTGAGCTCATCACCCGTGACAGACGTAATTCTTGCAGACTTTCCTCGCTGCTTCATTTCGGCGGTAAAGACGTTATGTCCTCCGCGGCTGCAACACGTTACACAATCCTTCAAAAACTCCCCGCAGGCCTAACTGGGCTAACAAATAACTTTTACTGCCGACTGCCTCGACAGAAACCCACTATAAACTGACTTCAAAACACTGGCTAGCCTAGCAACATTAAGGCTAACACGTTCTGCAGAGGGGATTAATGACACTGGTGCTCTAATATCAGACATACCCTCCCCCACTGTTTCAATCCTAATCCCCAGAAAAAAGAAAAAGAAAAATATGTGTCTGGTATTCTTTGTCATCAAATGCCATGGAATGAAATCCATCTGATCCTACTAATAAGTGTGTAGGCCTGCAAAGCCTCTGAGACCATGCAATGCATTTTTGTCAAACACACATTAATAAGCCACATCACTGCGTTGTACGGCACATTCTGCATAGCATAGTGTATTGATATTAAATTATCTCCCACAAGCACAATCTTCCTATAGTAAATACCTATCGCAGAAATAAATGTGTCCACACATTAAAAAAATAATCATTCCTGCTTTAGTAACATTTGCCAACACCATGGTACCCTGATGTTACAGGAAATTTCTGGGACGTTTTTCATATTAAACAACTTTTTTGCCCGTTTTAAAAGATTTACATCTGCTGCAGGACACAGTGAGCTCGGGGGTGAATGCCAAAGGCACGATAGGAATGTTGGAAATAGACTGATTAATACATTATTGTTTTTGGTTGGTTAATGCATTTAGTTGATAATAAAAACTATACTTACCAGCTTGCGGCTTTATGCCTCCGCATACAAGTCCAACCGCAGTTTGCAAGTCTGTCCAGACTTGCATAACACATGTAGTAGTGAAGTGAACATTTTGTATATATAATGACATCACTCACCTTTTGCATAAAATTTAGCCATAAATGTTCAAGTGAACGTTTCACTTTCACATGTTTCTTTAGGGCTAAAATTTGACAAATTTCCAATCAATTTGTCCTCGAGTCCAAGTGGGCATTTGCGCCAAATTTGAAATAATTCCCTCAAGGCATTCCTCTGATATCAAGTTCAAAAGAATGGACCGTATAGTCTTACAGAAGGCTGAACAATCGAAGCGTAATTTATCCCATACGTGTCAAACATAGGGCCCGGGGGCCAAAACAGGCCCACCAGAGGGTCTAATCTGGCCCGTGGGATGAATCTGCAAAGTGCAAAAATTACATTGAAGACATTAACAGCAATTTTTCCAATAGAAGTAACTGCTATCCCTAGGGTTCACGCAGATTTATTAAGAGTTGTGGACGAAACAAAACAATGAGACCCAGAACTAAACAGAAATTGCGTTTCTTTTTCGTAAACATTTTCATAATGTACTTCTTTGCACTAAAACAAAGGGAAACATTTGGAGTTGTCGTTATTAATAGGTAAATCCGCTATCATGTTATTGGTCAGAGCCTCTTGACATCAAACTGGGCTGCATGTGGCCTGTGAACTAAAATGAGTTTGACATCCCTGATTTATCATATAGACAAAGACGAGCTAGAGCTCTTAAAAATCTCTTTACAGGAAAAGACACCATGGTAAAATCTCTTTTCTATTGAGTTCCATTGGATCTCATTTGGTATCAGAGGTCGAACTGATAAACAAAAAACAACAACCAGAAAAATTAAATTCAGACAAATTTTTTGCCACCATACTTTTCATATTGAGTCATGTGCAATTGCTCCCATTTTAATAATTATGTAATTATTATTAGATACTTCTAAGTATGTCAAGGTTACACCGAGGCTCGTTTTTAAACCAGCAAACGTCTCCATGTGTAAAAATAACTTTAAACATAAGTTCATTTGGCCAGATTAAAAAAAACACTCTCATGCACTTGTTTTGAATGTCCTCGTCCTCCAAAATTCAAAGACGCAAATGCAATAAACTCTGTAACGAGCAAGTATTCTGGGGAAATATTCTTCAGGGACTGCGATCGCGCACAGGATGGTGTGCGATGTTTGTTTCTGAAGCTGAATTAAAATAATTGTTTCTTGGACCTTGAGTTATTATAAAGGTACTTTGAAACAAGTATCGCAGGAACTCTGATTAAGATAAAGATGGTTTCACTTTCTTCACGAAGAACTCTTGCCGGCAGTGAAATTGAGCATCGGGAGAATTCACAGTTAAGTGGTGGACTGAAGTTGGGAGAGTACAGAACAAGCAAGGCGCCGTCTCTACTGAAGCCAATTAGTAAAAAGATTTTTTTGTCTGCACAAGTTCTGCTCTGAGTGAGAATATACTGTAAGTCTGCCCCATCGTCTCTAACAAAGTTAGTTCACACAAGATAACCATTCTCATGACCATTATCAAGTTAACTTGCGAACAAGTCCAACTTAAAGAGACTTTGGTATTTGGGTAACAGGCAAGGACATGAGAGGAAGTTTGTACGGCAAATATGAAGCTACTGTTTGAAGCTCAGTCAGTGAAGATTTAGTCATGCAGGCCAAAGTATTATTTTTGAAGACTTTTAATCCAAGTGGATTCTTTACGTGGCACGTCCTGTGGTCTGTTTTAGGCGTACCAGTTAGTTTAGCTAAGCAGAAACACTGGTTGCAAGAGGAAGAGAGTCCATCTGCACCGACATCCATCAGGCATAACTTTATGACCACCAACAGGAGAAGTAAACAATACTGACCATCTGTGACAATGCAATGTTCTGGTGGGAAACTTTTGGACCTAGTATTCATGTGGATATAGCACCCACCTAGACCAGACCAGGCACATACACCTGACCTGACCTCCATGTTCACTAGATCCCAAACTGATCTGTGGGATGTACTGGAACCAGCCTGATCCACAAAGGTCCCTCCCCTCAACCCACAGGACCCAAAGGCCCCCACTAACAACATTCTGTTCCTGGACACCACAGGACACCCTCAGAAGGCCCATGGCCATTTTCTGATTTTTTTGTTTGTTTGTTTTTTTGTTTTTTTTGAGGCACACAATATTAGGAAGGTGGTTTCTAGTGTTTCACCACACATCCAAGTAGCTTCTTCTGATCTAAATGACTGGAAGGGTTTAAATAGGAACATCTGCGGATCAGATCATCAGAAACCTGTAGATACTTACCTGTAGTTGAAAGAAATAGTTTGATCCTGTTTTCTCCAATGAATGATATTCTAAGGACCTCCTATCAGTCAGTGCCGAGAGTTTCAAGGTGAGAATGAGGGTGAAACCTCTTGGGGACTGATGAAGGACACTCCCTGTCAGTCTTTTAGAACTGAGGGAGCTACTTGGATAAGTGATAAGATGTCTCCAAGAAAGTCCAGTTTGCCTTGTTTTCAGCTTTTTTTGGATAATCTGTGACCTGGATGACTAAAAACCGTCACAGACATCAGCACCCACCAGAACTTTTAAAGGTCGCAAATTAACATGCCATTTCTTATTGGTTTCATTTGCACTGAAAAACAAACAACAAAATAATTGTAAAAATACCAAGTTTTACAGGAAGATCTAATGCCTGGTTAAAATGTTGAAATAATACATTGCATGCATTTCCTTTCCTTTAAAAGTACATGTAAAAGTTAACCTCTACGTGTATAAAACAAAAATAGACAAAAAAGCTGAGTTTTACTGGGAGACTTTCTAGTTCCCATGCCCTAAACATAGACACCCTACAGGGTGCTACCACCTGCTCCCACAAAAGGTTCACTGCATGCCCAGACAGAGGCCTAAAGGGATGCTATCAGCATCAGCACCACAGCAGGAAACCCACAGTCAGAGACCAAAGCATCCAGGTGCAAGTCACTTCAAAACTGGTCACATGTACATCTGTACACGGATAATAAATCTCTGACTGGATCGACACAGGTGTTCACATTTTCTCCTAATGGGATATTCTTTGCTTTTTTTCCTTGGGTTTGTCATTGAGTGTGCATGGTGCATACATCTCTAAAACTATTTCCCTTTTAACATTTCCACCTGCTGCGTACAGTCGTTCTAATGACGTATGCGCAACCTGCAGCTGAGGTTTATAAATGACAGACACACGAGCATCACAGAGCTGGCACTCAAGAATAACAAGGCCACAGTCTTGAGGCGCAGATTGCCTGGCTTTTAACACTAGTGTCCCTTAAATACCTGTATGTATCACTCACCAAACACTAGCCATTATCCTCTCAGCCATAATATCGATATTTCTACATGGCCAAATGAAGAGAAAAAAAGAAAAAAGAAAAAAAACACAGGACCAGTGCACAAATCACCCCAACTGAACCCGTGATAAAAATCCTATTATGTTGTGGCAGTGCAATCCAGGACAACTAACACAATGAACAAAGCTCTGTGAACTCGTGGTGACCCCGGCAAGCTGTGTGGTTCGAGAGGATACTGCAATAACGCATATTCATCACGCAGATAATTGCCAGGCCTACTCTGTCCCACATGACAAGCCAATGTGACCACAATGCCACTGGCTCCTAATTGGTATTCCTAGAGCTATTCATATTCCAATATTCATAGTGCCCTTTTTCATTTCCTGTTTAATAAATGCTACTGCTAATCGATAGTGTCATAGCACAATGAAGAAGACATTTAGAGCAGCTATTTTGCAGATTACCTCAGGTGAAAGAGCATCATGTGTGGTTAATGCATAGTTAAAAAGACCTGCAAGATTGCTGGTAAGTGGGCTGTGATGGGAGTCTGATGTGCTGCACTCTATAAAGATGAAAGAAAAACAGACCTACATGTATTTAGACCAGCATGAGAGACAGTGAGCACATTTCCTGGATAGAAAATAAATAAATCACAAAATCTGTTTTACTTTTCTTTCTAAAATGAGTCAAAGGTGATTTAAAGGGGAAATAAAATACTTTTTGGCCACTGGAGGGCAGCAGAAACAAGTTGTAAACAATACTGGAAGCTTGGTTGAGTATTAACATACTCTGCAATTTAAAGGACGCAAACAAGCACAGTTTTTCTTTCCTTTATTCACCTCACTACCCAATATACCACCCCGCTAGCATACAAAAGCTAACTCTCTCCCTTAAGGGGGCCATGTTTTTCACGAAGAAAGACATAAAGTACATAAACCTAACGATTATGGCGAATTATGTCGCCATAATCCTACAGACTAAACTTAAATTGATTGGTAGACTCTGTTTTTGTTTTCCCACTCGCCTCCTGTTTGCTAACTTTATCTGTGTAATGTTGGATAGGTAGAGCACAACGTGTTTTTTTAGGGATTCTCCACAGAAAGCAGCTGCCCGTTCCGGCGGGAAATTATATCGGTAAAGTGTGAAGATTAAAGCTGAGGGCTGGAAAAAAAACAAAAAACCAAAACAAAACAAAGAAATAAAGCAAGATGCTCAACTGCTCCTCACAGCTGAGAGAAATCACAAGAATAGATTTTTGGCCAGTTTGTCTCTACGAGTGACCCTTTTCACCTGTAACTGCGTTTTACATTTAGATAAAAGTTCCTCCAGTGGAAACAACGGCAGGACTGGATGGCTCTTTAAATGTTATATAATGTCAGACCATCTGCAGGAGTGAGAAAGGACTGAGCAGGGAGCTGAAGAAAAACCAAGACATGGCCAACATTTGGCTGACCTCTCTTAATGTGCTGACTCCTCACAGAAGTGCTGCTGTCCTGAGGGAGAGCAGGAGCCATCACGGTAAAGACAGCACTTTCCTTTTCACCTGAACTTCTGTTGCTGCACATTTATTGTCTGTTGTGCATTTAACTGGGGTTTTGCTACAAACTCTGCTGAGAAATCAAAATACTCGTAAAATTAATCAGCCAGTAAAGCTGCAACCTTTGTGAGTTTGTTTATAGTTAAATTAAAAAGGATCTGCTTTTCTGCAGAAATACACTGCTGCGCTCCTGACTCTTTCCAAACTTCACCATTAACACTGAAATGTTGCATAATGCACCACGGCCATGAGATAAATTTGAGAATTTTAAAACTGCAGATTCATTTCATTCCTTTACTATTATGAAAACAAATCATTCATTGGAATTATTCATTAGAATTCTCCGAATCAAATTTTCACCCTGAGAGTCATTAATAATGAATTTATACTGCTTTTCTGCTGGTAACCAGTCCCAGCCCAATATTCCACAAGATACCTTTGAGTACCTCCACACTGAAATTAATCCAGTGCCGATAAGATAAGCTTGGCAACTAAATAGCACTGCATTAAAAAATGGTCAGCGCAAGGAGAAGGAGCTGCCAAACTGTCATTTCTAGCTGGCTGAGAGCGTTAGTGAATGTTCAAAGCATGCACAGCCACAGTTCCATTTTTTTTTGGAGATTGGAAAAAAAAACAATTTAAACTGTTTCTACAATGGATAAACAGTCCTGCACACATCAAGTGTATCCAGTGCTTCCTTTGTTTGCTGCAGGCACAATTGTGCCACGAGTTCTGCAGCAGTACTGCAATTCACTTTATATCTGGATTCCTTTTTTTGTGTGTGCGTGTTTTATATTTTTTAACGGCAGGACAGTGTGTCTTTGTGACTTTTGAGTTCAAAGGTAGTTAAGTAATGTTTAATTAGGGTAAAGGTGACCTAGTACCTGACACAGGTTCCTCCGTTGCGACAGGGAAGGTGTTGGCAGACAGGCGGGTCACAGTTCTTGATGTTTCTCCCGCTCAGCGCCTCGCCGACCAGGTAAATCTCCTTTGAGTTGACCTGAAGTTCCCTGATACAACCAATGAATCTCCTCTCTCCTTTTGCACCCCTGTCATGCATTTCCCAGTGGGATGAAACATCCCCAAGAAATATCGGTCCAAAGGATCCCTGCAGATAAAAAAAGAAAGAAAAAAGAAACGTTAGAAGGCCAGTGATCAGTCTTGTGGTTTGGTAAATCACACTGAATCCTACCCCCAGTACATGTCTCCCTTTAAGCTTTGCAGAAAATATAGTAATCTTGTTCAGTTTTTCATATTACTTTTGCATAAATTTACCACTTTGCATCACGTATTCTTTTCTTTTTCTTTTAAGTCACTTGCAAGGGAAGGTACTGGGAACGTGTGAAGCGGCGTGCAGGATAATAATGGGTGTTGTCATTCAGCCATGAATTCATGATTGAGTGACTGAGCCGTAAAAGAAATGAACAACCACTGTCCTACAGGAACAAGCCAGTACTCTTATTTCTCATGACTTCTCACACCACATGATAATATACATCCGGACACAGAGAGAGACAGAGAGAATACAGTATCTATAAAACACTGCAAGCTTTCTTTGATGTGCGAGGTAATTGGGTAGAATTAATAAAGATAAATTCTGCGAACTCGCAGCTCATCCTACCATAACGGTCAATTTAACAAGTATAATTGTGTCTGCTGCCAATGTAGAGCTGCATAAATAACGCAGTGAAAATCTCATATTAGCATTAAATTACATATATTTGATTCCCCGCAGTGACCTCTGGTTATTCAAATGAATATTAAATACTACTTTCACTCGGTTTACATAACTGCCATACTTATGCCACACATGACTATTAATTTGGGAGAGACAAATTAACATTCACCACAGCTTCCTTATACATCCTGTTAAGTGACAGAAAATGTTCAAAGTGGATTTTGAAAATCTAACTCTTCTGCTCTAAAGTGATTTTCTGTTAAATGCATCATTAGGTCAATCATTTATTGTATTTGGTGTAAATAAGTTCCCTTTACAATTTGTAATTTGTTGTTAAATAATAAAAAAATGACTGATCCAGATCTGAAAAAAAACTTTCTATTCCATTCCTATGGCTTCGCTTAAAGGGAATTTTTTTTACAACCTGGACCCACCTGGGGTGCACGGCGCTTAGAGATGACATCATCTAGGTCAGAGGTTTGTTGGTCAATCTACAGACCCCAGATGACAATAACAAGTAACTCTGGACTCTGCGGGGAATAGCACTAGCGTATCACAACAAAATATTGTTGAAATGAACGAGTTTCGTGGCAGACAATGTGTTATTTAGAGGCTGCGTTTCGGTGCCCCATTCACTCCCACTATATGGATATACGCAGATCGAAATATTGTCCAAATGACTCCAAATAACACCAAAGTTATATGGGTGAGTAAACGATCATATTTTATGCCAGAAATAATGTCCAGGTTGTAAAAAACTGGAATTCCCCTTTAATTTAAACATAACATGCATAAACATTTGGTAGGGTCATGTTTAAAATAACACATTTGAAAATCTTAAGAACATGGGTATTGTCCACACTCACTACCTCTGTTTAACAGTGAACCCATCAGACACCTAACTAATGTTGGTTTCCAGGGCTTTTTGATTGATGAGTTTCTTTTCTACAGTTTTATGCTGATAATACTATAGATAGCCACCATTTAAATGTATATAAAGTGGATGAGTGATGTTAGCCTTCCTGTCGAGCAGTTTTGAAGCTCAGTGCACTGGCTTCATGCGCAGCCATCTTGGAAGTGCCTGCCTCCGCCTAAATACAATAGACACACGGCTCATACAATAAAATACATCTCAAAGCAGCTGTCACTAATGAGGACATCAGCTACAAAGACAAATTGTTTTTTTTAAAATAGGACTGACTCACTTTTGGAGTCAGCCTTGAGTGGTCATTTGAAGAACTGCAGTTTTCGCAGTTTTTGTCAATTTCACGTTATCTTTATTTTCCAGCCCTGCAGGTCGTCACTTGTATGGAACTCGCACATAAAAGCCGTGAAGATGTCAGACGGTGCTGAATCTTATTCTTTACCGTATCATATCTGTCATAATGTAATCTGAGCAGCCATGTCAGAATTTATATGTCTTTGACGCCCCTCCAGTGTGACATCCGTCATGGCCGCATGCCGGCACCGGAGGAGAGCCGCTGAACAGCTGCAGAGGAGGTGTTCAGTGGAGAGACTGCAAGGTGCTAGACCACATAATCATCTGGGATGTTGGCCTAATGCGCGCTTTAAATGACATGGCTGCTGCACATTTGAAAGCCTATAAAAGACACGGATGACGGGGGGGAGGTGGGTTGCGGGGACGCGTTTGCAATATCGCTGCAGAGTTAAGAGCCCTGCAAGTGTCTTTAACAAAACCGAAGACTCAAATAAAACAAGCGGCCGCGGTCGGACACGTTTACAATGAGCTTAACTGTATTTGTATATGATACCGCTATGAGCCACTGAGGCTACTTGATGAGGGTGGGCTGATATGGAATGACTTTATGGTGCCTTCAAGTATGTTTACCATGTTTATGTGAAGAGTCCATTTGAAAGGCCCACTGATGTGATATTCATGGCTTTGTTAAGTGGACCCACTCAGCTCACAAGAGCCGTATGCTCATTTATGAATTTTATTTGAAGGCAGCACAGTGTGGCATCTATTTCATTATCATACGTCTAAATATTCGTCTTATGGGCATGTAGGTCAATTTAGATGAGTAACTCAACCATAAAAAGAAAACACAGTCGCCTGGCAATATGTGATATTCAACACAAAATACGTTTGAAAACTCTCCGACCTCTGATGTCTGATGGCCTCCAGTTAAAAATACTATAACGCTGCATTTCTGCAACATTAGTTAATATAAAAATTACATCCATGGTTCATTTAAACATACACATTTCAATTTAAATAATTCCACATTAATATTTCAGAAATTCAGAATCAGCTTATACACACAAGCTTGCTCATTCATGTCCTAGTTTCTTCCCTACCTTACGGAGGTTTGCAACTGTCTCTGGTTTATGAGCAGCACTGGAAGGGAAGTGCGCTGTGAACCCTGAGAGAGTATAACTGCATGTATACGGATCACATTGCTATGTTGGTGTCAATTAAAGAGGATAATTCAAAGAGAATCCGTGGCTCGCTCATTGCCCGCAGCCCAGAGTGACCGGAGAACACTACCCACCAAGAACCAGTACTTATAACTTAACATAAACCAACTTTAATAATACATGTGGTCAGTGTTTCACTGAGATCTGCTAAGCCGCCTGATGAGGCTCAGCTGCCTAGACCGGAAACTGACAGTAGCTACCTGCATGATCTCTCTATGTTTCTGCAGCCAGGATAGACTTTAAGGAGCTTCAGCAGCTTGAGTTCTTCTTTTAGGAACGAAGTCATTTTGTTTATGCAGTGTATCGCAAAATCGCCCCATTTGCGTCCAAGGACAATTTTAACATTTTACTACAGATTCCATCCTAAGCAATGCATCCTTCAAGATGCTTCTTTTATTGTTTTGTACCAACAAATTTGATTTTATTCCCTTTCTTCTGCATATAATTTCAATAAATTTGCATTAATGCCAAACTTTTTACATACCAGCTGTTTAATCTGGCTTTAATTTGATTGGTGTTAAGTGCTTTTGTCAAAAACACTTAATTCACGATAATAATCATACACGCTGGCAAAGGTTAACTAGCAGCCATCGTAGTAAAAATAGCCCTGATGTAATGAATGTGTTACCAACAACAAAAAAAAAAAGAAAAACACATCTTAGCGTCTCGAATTAGAAGACCATAAATCACGATGAGGGAGTGGGGGGAGGAGGGCGAGTTGAGCCGGTGGGAAGGTTGAGCCCCTCTCCTCGTCTTTGAACGTGAAAAAACAAAAAAAATTATTAATTTAATAACAAATATAGATGTTGTTCATCAAATTAATGAGCCAGAATGAAAAGACCAGCCTGTGATTAACAAGTGAAACCTAGCCTAACGCTACTTACATGCTTGCCAGTTCTGATCATCTACGGTAAACACTGTAACAGGTGCACATGTTCTTAAAAGGTGCAAGGGCACCTCTGTCTTTTTTATTTTGGTAATTTTTCTATTCATAAAGGACCTGATGTTTTAGGTTTGCTCTGATAACATGTGGTTACCAAATGGCGCTGGTGATGTTGCTGTCATGAATTCTATAAGTCATTAATATGAATGATGACACACCGTTGTTCAACGTTGCCTATGAGAAAAGGTCAGTTCTTCTCAGGGACTGACCCCTTTGATTATCCTTTGAATAGGGAAAACATTACCGCCTAATAGCCATGTAAACACTTGATCCGATTGTTTCCCTCTGTGAGGAATGACTACGCCACTCCAGACCGTGCCTGTCCCACGTGTGGTAAAAATCTAATGACGTGACGAGTTTCTGGGGGAGACAGAAACACGGCTGCAGCAGCTAAACAACCAGTTGTTTTAATGAGAGTCTGAAAGGACGAACGTAGCTGGAATCGATGTGGGCAGCGGCGTTGAAAATGTGGGTCAGCCTCAGTCCGCCTGTCATTAAAGTGTGTGTGTGGGGGGGGGCGGGGGGTTCTTCTCCTTCTGTTATATTTCAACACTTCACAGCGAGCAGAACCAATTTGCACATGTTATTAAAGTTCCATTCTGACTGACATTTTGGGGGATGTAAACATACACAAATCAGGCATAACATTACGACCATCTGACTCATATTGTCTCCCTTGTGCCTCCAAAACGGTAGTGACTCATCAGAGAATGGACATGGGCCTTCTGAGGGTGTCCTGTGTAACAGTATGTTGCTAGTGGGGCCCTGTGGGTGTAGATACTCGATCAGTTTGGGGTCTAGGACTGTCACTGCTATGGGGTGCCTGGTATGGTGGGTGGTACATGTCTAAGTAACATACACACATATGCCAGGCCCAAAAGTTTCCCAGGAAAAACATTGAATTGTCACAAGATGGTCAGTGTTGGTCCCTTCTCCCGTCAGTGGTTTTAATGTTGTGGCTGATCAGTTTATACGTCTCATCAGAGCATTTATTTAGCATCCAAGTAAACAGTTAAGCTGGAGTCTCTGATCAGAATGAGTTCAGCCAGGCGGATGAAATATTGCCAGTAAAAAGCAGTGATATTTTGGTTCAACTTCAAATTCACCTGAATCCAGAAAGGTTATTTAATAATGTACTAGCTACGTGCACAGAATGCCATTTAATTTTAGTCCAAACTGCAAACTGCAAAGTGACACTGAGTGGAGATGGCAGTAGCATAGCACGCTGGAACAGCTCTCTGTGGAAAAAAAACACTGCAGGTGAATGAATTAATTAATCCAGACATTAATTATGAATTAACATACGATCATTTCTGATTGTTTACTCGTAAATGCTGTAAACGACCAAATCCTGTCACTTTTTGATGAACATTTTAAACCGTAGCGTAAGAGGACGCACACAGAAAACACATGATTATGGGTTAGAAACGGACATCAAGGGCTGATTTGACCGCAGGCGGGTCGGTGTACCTCTGACACGGGGGCCGACACGGACTCCTCAAGACGCTGAGCTGTGCCATTATCTGCTGCTATTTCAATCACGCATGACCCTCCTTGTTTGGCAACAGGCAGATTGTATCTGTAAAGAGAGAAAGACGGAGGGCCCCGGGTTAGCAGGAGCGGGCGCTCCCCACAATATCTGATGGAATAAATCCAGCAAAGCATGAAACATATTCTGATGGAGAGACAGACAGAGCAGTCGCAATAATGGAGCTGCTAATACGACCACTGAGGATATACCATAAACTGACTATGTATGACTGGGTTTACATTACGCACATTTTTTTTTATTAAGAGAACCTTTATGCACTGGTGCACTGGGCTTGAAGCGATGGTGCATCGTGCGTATCCCACACTATCACTTAAAAACCCCCGAGACACAACAAAAACAGAGAACATTTTCCACAGCTGGATTTAAATAAGTCCAGAAATAGGTTGCTGCTCGGCGCCGCAGAGATATTCTTTAAGTTGTTGTGTTTCTCAGCGAATGTGAAATTCACACAGCAATGCGATAAGATGAACGGTGGACTCAGATAACCAGTTGTATCCAGTTTAATTTAAAAGATTAAGTAAGTAGTAATAATAATAATAATAATCATGATAATAATAATGAAGAAACTAAGTAGTCATAAAAAAATAAAACACGGTCATGGGTGTAAGTACTCATTGTGTCATTCACGATTAATTGATGATAAAAACGAGGGCACAAACTAGATATACATTATAACCCTAATGAGAAGGAAGACAATTTTATCATTTGACCCCCTGCGTCTCTCTGGGGAAATATACAATTGTACTAGTCATTAATGTTGCAGCCACAGTGTTAAGTAGCTGGTCTACTTGTGTCATATTCCGGCTCTGGCAAAGTCAAGTGATTCCCTCTCACCAATTCATCACCAGCTCCGTGCTGGCAATATACAATAGAAGCCCCTTTACGGGACTCTTTAGATTGTGCAAAACGCTGTGCAATGCATGCAAACACAATTCAGCCGGGGAGCAATCGACGCGATGCATTTTCCGTCGCTTTGCTTGCTTGCAAACATGCAAAACAAGTGACGCGTTTCAGCTGAACTGCTATTCTGATTCCGCACAATTCATTCATCCATTCCCTGTGATTGTATCAGTGTTGATGATGGAGGGAAAAAAAAAACTCAAATGTCTGCTTTAACGGCCAGATGGAAACAATCAGGGCAATCGCCCTCCTGCTAATTTGAAACAGCCTTCCAGGACACCTCCCCGAGGCAATCACACTCATACAACTTCAGGTAGGACTAATTACAGGTATGGAAATCATGAGAGCTGTTTTGTACACACTCGCACACCCACTGATAAATTAAGGCACGTTCCAGATTGCAAAACGTGAAAGGCAGCCTAATGTCCGGAAGAGACATCCATCACCATCCTCTCAGGGTGCCCGGTGTGCTTCTGAGGTCAGTCTCCCAACATTAGCATAACAGTACGTGATCAGCGAGTGATTTTTTTGCCACACTGTTTATCTCCGCGTCGTATTAATATGACTACAGCCCAATCACAAGTCTGGGACCACCCCCAATTTTGCAATCCGCGTCTTTGTGCGGCAGCAACGAACTGCTGAGTGAGGTATGCAACGCCACAACGCCGTTACAGAGCTCTCTGTTGCCGAGGGCATTTGTTGCACATTTTGTTGCTCAGTACAGTAGCTGTTTATTTGAGCTGCTAATGCTGCAAAAACTGTGCCCTATGAGACACGGCGAGCACGCTCACAAAGCAAACAGGATGATGTTACTTGATGAGCTCTTGTGAACACACCGAATGCTCCACTGGGCTAATTTGCATTTTCCAAAGAAAATATGACTATTTATAAACCGGTACTATAACTACTTTACTTCTATTAGCAGGATAGCAAGGGATGTAGCCCACAGCTCCACATTATCGTCGCCAAACAAACAAAAAGCCACAATGGATTTTATTACCCAAACAAACATATGAATGAATGAGAAGTAAAAGAGGCCCGGGTTTGTCTAAAGCCAAGATGAAACACTATGTGATTTCTTCTCGGGCTCCCCGTGCACCGTTCACTGCCGGGTCCCGTAGGACCAACAGCAGTCCCAACTTGAGGTAAACAAACAAAATCGTGTAAATATTTCATTCTCCCCAAACACACAAAACCGCAATATGGCTGTGATGGTTTTTTTTGTGTTTTTTTTTATATACTTACTCAGTCATCATTTATGCATTCGTTCATCTGGCTAATGCTCTAATCATAAGTGATTTGTCATCTCTAACGTCCTCATTTAGACCATGTCTGGCGTGTGACTAATTCAGGGCAACTTGCGTTACGGCAACTTTCCCGAGGATCGCCTCTGAAATATTACCCGCAATGTTAAGGGACCCTGCAAATACTTCCAGCGTCGCACCTCTGCGCTGAGGTATTTGTTAAACTTGAAGGTGGGGTGTTTGTCTTTGCGGTCCTATCTGAGCGTGCCTCCTTCACAGTCCCCTGCAGAAAATTAATAATGAGGGAGGATCATCATTAAAATATTACTATTGCATAAAACATCTGAAAGTATTGGCAACAGATGGCAGTAAAACATCATGCACTGCACTGATGCCCTCGCAACAGTTCTCTCTGGCTGATAGGCAAGATGTAATGCCTTTTTTAATGGCTTATTATTCTAACCATATTTCAGATTCTTATAAAAAGCAAATGATAATGCGGAGCATGTTAGTGGTGAATTCATAATTTGCGAGTCATTTAGTGATTTAGAGTCAAGAGTCTATTAGTTCTGGAAATAGAGACTATGCTCGATGGAGTTTAATATCTGTGAGTAGATAGAGCAACTGCCTCACGCATATTTTATATATATACAGAAAGAAGACAAGCACCACCTGTTACTTTCACTCTTATTAGCACAACAGGTTGTAGAGTTGCAGATACGACAGAGAAGATACTGCTTAATAATCATGAAGTGTCGCATCACACGCGCGACACCAGGCATCTATCTTGAGGTATCTGTTTGTTGGTTTTTACCGTAAGTGCGACGAGCCCCCGTATCAGACCACAATCTACACCTCCGCTGACTGTAGAGCCTGTTCTGGCTCTGGTGCAGTGACTTTCTCACACGCAGCACTGCAGCATTTGCTGCATAATTTGTGCTGTGACTGGCAAGCCTCAATTAATTTGGGTAGCCTGTGTTCTATCATTATATCTCCAGCAATACAATTAGACAGCGCACAGCGAGGCTCTCTGCATTGTGGGGCTTCACAAAGGAAACTCGGAGTGAGCCGGCAGGGCTGCTGGTTCCTTCTTCAATGAATCTTTTATGGGAGGGCTTGTCAATACAACGCTGACTACTGTTTAATTGATAAACATACCTCGCCTCAGATTTGGCACCATGTCAAGAGGATGTGTTTTTTTTTAATTATTATTTTTTTTTCAAAGCTCCATATAAAAGACTTTTTAACTAGGTGCACATATGGTGCAGCTCTTCCCTAAATATGCTTCCTCATTAATCTCCCAGAGATTAAAACCCTGTGGGAAAGTGCTAAAGATGGGTCCTGTCTACTGTTAGTGAGGAAAAAAAGCAACCAATGGATGTTTACTAATTACGTTCATGAGCTGCAGAGGGATCACATTACCCATTTCTTGGCTAACCGTGAATTAATAGTATACGGTATACGTTGTGAATGGCGCATTGTTACTGTATCCGTAAGCCTTCTTCCAGACTTGTGTGTCTGCGACATTAAAGGCCGTCTATCTTTTACCCTGGCAGCAAGCTCACATACAGATGGACAGTAAATGGCTCCCTCTATTCCCTATTAGCAGGAGTGTTCCTGGAAGAGTTCACAGAGGTGAACAGGTGTTTCTGAATTGAACTGGTCTTGAACTCAGAAAGCTGAGCTTCTTCTGTTTCTGTGACATTAACTCAGAGAGCTCCTGAAATGTGCTACTATTCTGAAATTCCTTTCACTGTATCTTCTCACTGCACAAGTCTGTTTTCTTCTTCTCTTACAGCAGTGGTTGCTAGGCGACATTTCACACCCACTCTTGCATTTTTTTTTTTTTTTTTTACATCAAAACTATTCAATGGTCAGTGAATAGACAATTAAATGTAAGTTGGACAAGACTCATTAAATGACTTTTGAAATGGCACATGCAACATGAGCAGCAGAGTGAACAAACGTAAACATTATTTATTCATGTTTATGTTTCATTACAATAGTGAGAAATAATCTTTAAATTACGAAAGCGTTAACTGTATCCTGATGATCTGTGTTGTGGAAGGAGCACACTGTTTTGGGTGATTTGAGACTTAAGGCAGAGGAGGGTGATGGAAACCTAGTGGTCAAGATTAAAAATACAGGCTTTTAGCAAACAAGAAGGGTGTAAAATAAGCTGTATTACATGTATTAGAGAGG
This sequence comes from Planiliza haematocheilus, assembly GCA_005024645.1. NCBI lineage: Eukaryota > Metazoa > Chordata > Actinopteri > Mugiliformes > Mugilidae > Planiliza > Planiliza haematocheilus. The sequence goes on along the minus strand of SRSE01001339.1, from coordinate 7,158,343 downwards.
ATGTTTATCAAAACCTATTAGTATTATCTAAGTCTACCCTGAAGAGAGGGTTTTGCCACAATATAAAAACCATTCAACAAGAGGAAGACCAGAATATAATTTGCCAAAAAAAACCTCTAAAATAGACAGATCAGTCATAGAGCACCATTCTATGGACAAGAGAAACAGTGGCACCACGACAAGAAGAAGAAATGAAGAATGTGGAGAAGGCTTGGAGCGGCTCATGATAGCAGACAACATCATCTGGTAAAGGGGACGAGACAATGTGATGCATAAGCATGAATGTCTCCGATGGCCCTGGGCCTCAAGTGTTGGCTGGAATACACTGTCTGCTTCGGCTAAATGAAGCAGAGGCGATTGGGACGGGCTTGACAGCACAGACCAGGCCAGAACATTTTGAAGGTAAAAAATTGGAACATTCAGGCCTCGTCCACACGTACGAAAACGATCTTTTTCCTATCCGTTTTCGCTGGCACGGTTTCAAAAATAGCCGCGTCCAGACGGATCCGTCTTAAAACCGGCTCAAAACGCTACTTCATATTCCAGGTCTATAGGCGGCGCTGTTTCAGTTTCAGAAATTCACCAAAAACGGAGAGGAAGAGGCGCATGCGCATGAAGCTTGAGCACTGTTTACAAATCGGCTTTAGAAGAAACCAAACTCAAGGAAAATTTAGATTTTGTCCTAGTAACCATAATAGGCTCAATATCTTCTCCAGCAGGAACGCAAGCATGTAGTCCGCCATTGTTGTTGATGTTGTTATGAGACGTTTCGCGAGATATAAGAGGTGGAAGGCTGCTCCAGGGGTGTGGCCATGGTGGCGATGACGTCATCGTTTTCCAAAATCTCCAGTTTTCCCTGTCCAGACAGGTTCACAAGAAGTACGTTTTTTCGAATTTATCCACCCTGGGACCCGGTTTCAAAAAAGTGCGTTTAGGGCTATGCGTTTACGGGATTCGTCTGGACAATAGGCCAAAACCATTAAAAACATCTGCGTTTACGCAAAAATGCGGTTTCGTGTGGACAGGGCCTCAGTCTCCTGATTTCAACCCCATCGAGCTGCAGAAGACACTCGCTGAAGACAAAAAAAAAAAAATATGCTATGGCTGAAAGACCAGCAGGCAAAAAACAGCTGCAGACAGTTGAAGCAAAGATCACAAAAGGGGGTCCGTGGCTTCAAGGTTACGTTTTACATGAGGTTTCCTCCAATTTGGATGTTGAATCCCTCAAAATAAAGCAGAGAGCCTGCACTTTAAACCGCATTCATTATATAACTGTGACTTGAAAATAAAAAATCATGCCAGTGTCCAAAACTCTATTAACGATCTCACAATTATCTCTTGAGACACCGAGTACGTTTCCCCTTAAATCACCGCGGCGCACTTTTGATGAAACAGGGCGCTGATGTAAGTTCTTTTGACTTGGAGTGAGATCAAAATTTTTAAGAACGCAGGATAAGGAGCAATTGAAGTTTGAATAATAATATAAAAAAAAGAAAAAAAACATGAAACAATCCCGCGGTCCATCACTAAATGAGCATACGGGCAGGGTACTTTGGATCTTTTTCTTTCTGTGATCGACCGTAACGACGATATTTTCACAGCATCAAACAAAAGGCGTTCAGAAAATTGTGAGAAAATTGCCGATTTGATGGCCAGGTATTCGGGCGGGGAAATAGAACATTAAGTGCATCTTAAACCAAAATAATGTGATGGTCTATAAAAAAAAACATGAAAATAAACATCAAACCCCATGAGGTGCTGGACACAAAATCTTCTGTCATAAGAAAAAGATATTTCTGGTAAGTCAGAGCCATACTTGAGACATCACTCCCATGCCTTTGAGTGGAGAGAGAAAGAGAAAAAAGAAAAACACCCACAAAATTGGCATAAATTTGAATAATTTATAATAATATCTGCCAGGGACTCAGAGTTCACCTATGACAAGGGAAGAAATGTGATGCGGCAGAATGCTATGTGTCATCGTCGTTGATCTTTGACTGCGTATTGAATGGAAATGACTCCAGCAGTGAATGCCAAGCACAACAAGATTCAACCAATAACGTACGCGGCCTCGCACACGACATGGGGACCGTTTGGAGTCTGCCACTCTCTGATTTAATCGTAGCAGCATTGCCCCCGCAAGGTCCCGGAGGAAAACTTACCGGCATCAAAAACCGAGCCAACAAAAAAACATGTCCTCCCCAAATGAAAAATGACACAGCTTCCCCCCTCGTACACTCCCCTTTGTGAATTAATATGGCAGCGCAGTGCATTTCAGTAGTGGCCCTTTTTGTCTTGCCAACTTTTGCCAGTGTTGGAGTGCTACGGCCTATTTGTGCTGTAAGTGAAAAAAATGCAATTAAGGCTTTCTAGATAGGGAGAATGCAATTTAAAGTCGCTGTGTTGTGCTACAGTGTTTTGCGTGCTTCACATCTGCCATTAGGCTCCTTGTCTGTTACACATTGCTTTGCTTGGAAACACAAAGCAACCTAAAACCATAATGCTCGGGGAAATATGCATAACGACCGATGCGATGCGCCTGAACAAATGTAAGTTATAATACCCTGCTTTCCAGCAGCCAGCGCCTGCATTTTCAGAGAAATTATAAAGTGGATGTAAATTAAAACTCCTCTCTGCACATTTTAAAGAAACGGTCGGCACAGCGTGTTTCATCTACGCGCCAGCCAACTTGGATCATTCCGGCCGCTTTAGCGCTCCGCAAACGGGAAGTGGGATTCGCTCGGTTATGTTTTCTGTCAGCGCAGGCTGCTAAACTGTTGATTAAATATTCACAATGTCTTTTATCCCTTTATAGGGGGTGATTAGCAAGATGGAGCCGTGAAGCATTGTCGAACAGCGTTGCTCTGTAGCAGGGGGAATTTCAAACAGGGTCGGGTTAAGAGAACCAAAAATTCCTTGGTTTGTACACAATTTCTTTTCTTTCCTTCTATAAATATAATAACTTGTGTGCACGCTGTAGTGAAAGGAAAGCCCCAGGCGGCAGTTATCAAAGCGACAGTGCACAGTCCAACACGAATACTAAAAAATAAAATCAAGTGGCAACTGAGCGCCCGAACTGAAATGTCACATCACCACTTTATGTCAACAATGCCGCATCAGTGCAATAGTGAGCCGGATATGTGCAGGCTATTAAATGAGCAAATAGGTGTGACTGCATTTGTATGAAAGGAGAAGGCGAGCTCTCCTTCTGACGATCTTGTGTGTCGGCCCCGCAGCGCTCGGCATGACAGTAAGATTGGTGGCTTGAAGATGCGAGGGGGTGGAAGAGAGAGAAAAGAAAGAGGGAGACTCAGAAAGTCTGCGTTACAGCGACATCATGCAATTTGGATTTCCGCTGCTCGGTCATTGGAGCTTGGATTATTTACAGTTAAATACAACCGCCGCCCTGCTCTGCACAGGTGCTGACAACAGCAAGTTGAGGCGGCCGCATTCAGAGTTGCCAACTATCATCCGAGGAAAGCGGGTATTCGGCGCTCAGACATGACTAGGTGATGTCACGCGCTCATTTGCATATGAATAAAATTGCTGAACCGATCAAGAATAAATAGAGGCAGAGCCGAGCGGCTGGCCCTCTCTCATTTCTCCCACTGGCTCACTCTGCCCCACAGTGATGAGCTGTAAGCCTGTGTGTGCACTGCGGAGACAGAAGATCAGCTGCGCGCTGGGAAGCACTGTTGATCGGAAATATTGGGAAGAGACAAGCAAAGTAGTGAATGCGCATGGATCAGGTTCAACATTTGGTACCAAATCTTTTGCCAAATGTTTACGAGTCAACTGTTTTTCTTTGATAAACCGAAGGCGACGCTCGCTTGGCTTTTTAAGGAACCGAGGAGGCGTCTAAAAATGTTAACTGTAGCACGGTGAAATGACAAAGGCAATTTCTTTTGATAATTATTATTATCAAACTAAGCTAAAAGCATTTAACTCCATTCACACTGACCTGTTTACTAAATTATTTCCTTTAATCTGCTGTGTTATCATTGTCACACTGGATGGTTCAGATAAACATCTTATCCATAGCATGAACTAATACACCGATCAGGCATAACATTATGACTAATGACTCCTAATATTGCATAGGTCTACCTTGTGCCTCCAAAACTGTTTTGACTCATCAACAGATACTTGATCAGTTTGGGATCTATTGAATTTGTAAGCCAGGTCAATACCTTGTTCATGTTATTTTTAGTTGCATGCAGGCTGCATCCTGCTGGGGATGGCTGCTGCCATCAAGGAGTGTCATTGCATTGGGGTGGGGTCTGGTCTAGGTGGGCACTACATGTCTAAGTAACATCCACATGAATGAATGCCAGGTCCCAAAAGTTTCCCAGCAGAACATTGAATTTTCACAAGATGGTCAATATTATTTACTTCTTGCACTAAGCCACACTTTATTCACATTTCTTCGTCTTTTAAGGGTGTTATATATTTTTCATAAATGTTTTATCTACATGTTACGCTATTTATACGTGTACCTCTTAAGCTGGGAGTCTGCAAAATGTCCGTATGTTCTCATAATGACAATAAAGACTCTTAATCCTTGATTCTCCTGTTAGTGGTTTTAATGTTGTGGCTGACATATAAATGTAAGTATTCTTATTAAACATTTGAATATGCATTTAAAGTGTTTTGACAGGGTTAAATCTAAACCAAACTAGTCTTGCTTCACCGTGTGAGCTTTATTTTGAAGCAGAGAAGCGTCACAGACCTTTGTGCGGTAGGACCCACACCCAGACTGCAACAAGTTCTGAATTAGAAAATGACTGGGTCGGGCAAGATGTAAGGATTGTCTTTTGTGTCTAGCCAAGATTAGACAGTCTCAGCCACTTACAAGAAAATGCCCTACAACCATTTGGTGAAATGACCAATTTTCTCAGCAGACTGAACATCAAAGGTCAATGGATCTAGATCTCTGTGAGCATTATTTGTAAGTGATCTACAGATGACAGGAACGGTGACAGAAAATGAGAGCGTAATTAGTTTAATGCTTTTTAAATGTCGAAAAACACGAAACAAATAGTTTGAGATAAAGTAAGCGTTAAGGAATAACACACATTGATAAAATATGCTTTAGAAATTCGTATGTCTCCGTGCGCTTTCCTGCTAGGAGACATCTGGCTTTTATCACTCAGCACGCCAAAACCAAAGCTGCCATTTGACTGGACAGTTTGTTTTGCTTGGACATTTCGACGCGAGTGTCAAGGACTTCACTCAGCCCAGAGTGCACAGAGATGCGGGGCATTAAAGTTGGAGCTTTCATTGCAGTTCTGTATAATCAGCTCTCTGGTTAACATTAATGGGGTGAGGTAATGGACAGACAAGCTTTCAGAGGGTTTTATCAAAAAAATGCCACATGACATCAAAAACTCCCACTGAACATAATCAGAAGAAGAGAGCACTGGACACAAATGTGCACAGTATTTTTTGGGATTTTATCTCGTTATACTAGTTTCATAATGAAAACTGCTGATGTGTTAAGCTACTATAAGGCTGGTATGTCTTAGCGCCTGTTGTATTTTCTGTTTTATATGAAAACCAAGCTACTAGTTCATCTTGTTCTAAAAACCACAGCTAATAGCATAAAGATCACATTCAACAAATTACAAAAAACTGTCACGACTAAGCCAGCGATAGTGACTTTAGCAATCAGGGAACAGATAAGAAAGCAGAAAAGGAATATCATACCGGATTGTTAACGGTGTCCATCTGTTATTACTGATGCTCTGGCCAACAGCTGCGCTCAAAACACGGCTGCCCCCACAACCAAGTTTGGCGACAGGACGTCCGTCCTGAAGGAACACGTGAAGGAACCGGTCCCCAAAGTTCAGCTCCTGAGCTGAAACGGTAAGAAAACGTGGTTGGTAAAGAATTTATTACATTATCATAGCTGCAATACTTGTGACATCCTAAATTCGGAGACAGAGTCACCTGTGTGTGAGAGATTTGAAATAAAAAATCTACAACAAGGTGTTGATAAGAGATTGACATTAGGAGCATGGTGTTATGTAACTTTGGTAGCCTAGCGGTGGGTGGAGGGATATGTAGGATGTTTTCGTTTTGTTAGTTTCACAATGGGCTTTTCTCACAGAAACCACAGGGACCACAAGCCAGTGAGCTGGAAAGCAAAGTAGCTAAATGAAATTCAGCCATAATGCATTTAATCTTTTTTTTATCTGTGATATGTCTATCACAAAAAAACACACGTGAACCCAAAGCAGGAATAGCAGGTGCTATACATGATTCAGAGGGTGCTGTTTAGAAGGCAGTACTCGTCGTGATCAATACCCAACAAATGAAGACCTGGGGAAAGATTTCTGTCAAACAAATGCACCTTCACAGCCGGTAGATGTTAAATAGCACCTAGATCACATTGCTGCAAACTCTATAATTAACAGAAACAGTGCAATGTTGCCTCCCCCAAGAATAAAGCCTAGTGAGGAACTGACTCACACCCGAGTCAATACTTTTCCTTGAAGGATTCAGCTCGGACAGGCCGAATGACGTACAAGTCAATCGGTCTTAACAAAGTTAAAAGTAGCAACAATTATATACATATTAAAAAAAACTGGATTACTCATTTGAAAATGGTCTGGAGAATAATCACCAATTCTCACCGAGGGACAGAGGCACTTTGCATTAATTCTTCCACCTGCAATGGGAAAAATGGTTGAGGAGAGGAACTGATTAAAGATTAATCCTGATCGCTGTTGCAGAGGCTCTTTAAGTAGACGCTGTAGGAAAATAAATGTGGGTCTCCTTGACACTCACACCACCGGTGGAAACAGAGATGATGGACCAGGAAGTACCCTTTGGACCTTAGCGTCAGAAAGACCTCGAGACACAAACCTACGCCTTTCTGAGTCCTGCTCGGATAACAGTCAGCTCTGTAAGCCATGTTATTGTTTAATGGAGGGCAATGAGTTCCCTGCAAGAGGAGATAAAGAACAACATACGTGTCCCAAAATTCATAGGCTTCCAGTTGTTTTCTTAGGTAATGTTTGTCAGAGTCAGTGTCTAAAGTCTTTCCCATAGCCAGGAAGAGCCTTCGACCTCACCACATCATTTATTGCAAAACAGGCACAACGGCTCAGTCTCATCTTGGAGGCCGATACTGGTTCGTGTAGGATGCTGTTATTAGTTATATCACTTCCACCACGTTGTATCACTCCACTCCAGTACCTTTTAGCACAATGGGAGTTTCCGAGGCTCTTGCAATTGAGACAGTGCAGTAGGGGAGCAGCAGACAGCAGCAGTAGCAGCATTAATCCTCCCACAGGCTACTACGGTCTTCGGGAGGGAGGTGGAGAGAAAACGCACACCAGTCCAGCTCTGCTGTCTAAGAAGACATGAGCAAAGGGAAGCAACATAAGAATGCGGCTCTTTGAGGGAGACAGAGATAGAGAGGGAGTCGGCCACTCTTGCCCCGCTGTCAGTGAAGACATGGTTGCAGGGCAGGAGACAGAACAGCAATGCCAACGAGGCACATAGGGCAGCTGAAATAGAGAGTGTGACAGGGGACTGCGATCCAGACGGAGTTACTGAGCTGGTGCAAAATAAGCAGGGTTGACCTCTTTGATTTCACAATGACAATGGTAATTGAGACAGGACTCCAAGAAGCGGGGCTGATGTGGCTTCCTGGGTTAGGACCAGGACAGAGGTGTGTGGGCTGCAGACAGTCTTATATCTTCGCAATGTGTGTGTGTGTGTGTGTGTCGTCTTTCGTGAAGTGATGGCATGGGTGGAGGATTTAGATGCGAGACAAAAATGGTGCAAAAGCTGAGCTCGTTGTTTCCCGGCTGCATGGCAACGATATGAGAGCTCGGAACAATTCCTGGAGGGTAAGAAGGGCATCAAGAAAATCCGCAGCTCTTTGTCGGAGGGACGCTATGCTTAGCTTAATATGCTGCACTCTGATAATGCATTTTCTAAGCCGAACTGGAGGTCTTCCTTGTAGTAGGACTCAACAGGGATGCACTTAACAGCGCCATATTAGTGACCACTGCTGCAGCGTGGAACTCCAGAGGAATACTTTGCTCAGATAAACTACAGTTTCCTCATCGTTGTTCTACAGAAGGCTATGAATCTTAACCCCGGACAAACAGCAGCTATATGGACAAAGTAGTTAGTCAAGGCTTTATTCACTAGATGTTAATATATTTTTTAAATGGTTTTGTTTGCCTGCAGCACTTATCCAGCTTTAAGTGACTGAGTTACACTGGGTCATTCAGTAATTTAATTCCTCTTCCTTTTTTCTCTGTTCCTCAGGGATCAATACTTGGTCCTCTGCTTTTTAGCTGGATCATTTCATTCAGAGACACAATGTTTGCCATCATAGTTATCATACTGAAAACTGATTGAACATATTTCTATCTCTTTGAGACATAAAATGGAGATCCAACGTGTTATTTATTTATTTAAACTTTAAAATCAAACACAAATTTCTTTTTTTGTCACCACAGGAATTCAAGAAATCTAAAAAAATATTAAAGCTGAATTAAATACCAAACCAAATAAAATACATACAGTATATTTGACGTAAGAGACAGAAGCAAAACAAAACATGGTCCCATATTCATATCTACTTGCTGAACTATTTCTATTTCTACTACTTCTACCAACAAAGAACTGCATAGTCAAAATACAGTTCTGTTTAAACAAGAGGAGCAGATTTTATCACATCTCAGCAGCGCTACAACCCCTGAATTGGCTTCCTGTTCAGTTTTGAACTGATGTAACATAACCCCAAAACATCGGCGCATGTCATTATAAGACCATTAGGCATCTTAGGTCATTTATCAGACTGCAACTTTTTCCAAGCGTTAAACCAGAAGCTGACAAACATTCTTCTACTAGTACTCAATCTTTTACCTTAAATAAAATCGTCCCTTGGTATAAAATTGCACGTTTGCTTGGGAGCAGCTGGAGAACCGGCTACCTTGCACCGTTTCATGTGACCACAATAAAACTGATGAGTTGTCATTACAAACATAACTATGCGTTTCCCCTCGAGAAACAGTTATTTGTCATATTTGTACCCACTTTTGTAGCTGGTATTCTAATTCTGTACCTTGTCAGAGCAAGAGGAAGGGTTACTGAAAGTGTCTCATGTTCTTTACTCGTAAGCAAATGTTCAGTTTGCAGCATGGAATGAGGGCATCTAGTGATGCCTGCGAATTCAAAGACATAAGGCTCTATATCCCAACCTCGACTTCCCTGTTGCAAATAATTGCTTTTGACACTTTCTGCTTGTGGCATGGTTAAGAGAGCTGAAAGAACTTGTGATGAGAGCTTTTTCTGGAAAGCCTGAAAATGAAAATATGCACCAAATGTTATGGTATACTGCAAACATATTACGGCTGTCGGGGTTGGTTCCTGGCGGAGCGCACGTTTCTCGTGACTGCGAAAGGCTTAAGACAAAACTGGAGATACAACTCGAGGTAACAAACCAGCAAAAATGCAACGTTTAACACCGTCATTTGATGATTATTTTTAGCGAAGTGGGGTTATCATTCTGCAGCAAGAATCAGGTCTCTCCAGGTTGTTGTGTATCGCTGGTAGGAATGGAGCAGCAGCAAATAAAGTCACCTTGAATAGCACAGGGAGGCTGAAATGTCTGAGATTTTTCAACTGCACGCAATTCCACAGAAACTCTACGCAATTTTTTAACCTGACAAGAAAAAAAGTTTACGTCTAGTATATCTGAAGCATTTTCTATGCAAATGTTAAGACACACTCCCTTAAAACTGAGCACACACGCACAATATCGAACCCTGAAAACAATTAAAAGTGTGTTTTTATGGATAGATGGCAAGTAAAAACATAATTATGCCTGGCGCATAATCATCTGCATTATTACCAAAATGCATATTCAGTGGAGGCCGTCTAGAGCTAATGAATGCAGCGGCAAAGAAAAACCACACAAATGCAACCTCCAGATACAAGAACGAGCCTTTGTCTCCCCTCAAAGCCGCTGTTTCCGCTTAGCGCCATAACTCATTTGTTGACAAATATTATTTACTATAGATGTCAATGTTGCCCCGTCTTTTATTTTTCTATTTTTCTTCTGTGTATATTGTTCCCAGCCGTCCCCATGGCCCTGTTACTCCTCGCCGAACCTAACAGAGCGTTCGTCCTTTTGTCAGTGCCTGTCACCTGTTCTCTCTTCTTGCTCTCTCCCTCTCTCACCCCCACCTCCTCATATATTTTCTTCTGCAGCTGACAATTGAAGTCCAGGGGGAGACGCGCGGGTTTGCTTCGGGGAGAGGTGCAGAAAGGGGAGCGGGGAATAAGGAGCAGGTCTGGGGAAGAGATTCGCCGCATCTCAATGCATGTCTCTCGGTTTTCTTCTGATTAACTTTGTCTGTTTGATCTCCAGAGTTTTCTTTTCAGTTCCTATCCTCTGATGTGAAAAAGATGGTGCGCTATAAGCCAGGAAGCATTACTAGATAAAAGGCAGCGCGCCCGCTATATATGCTTTCTGAACATTCATCTCCCTTCATGACAAGGCACGCACTCTGCTTCCTGGCTTCCACTTTCTGCAGCGGTGAAATATTGTAAATATTACTGAGAATAGAGAACAGACTGTTTTAAATGAAGCAACTAATCTAAAAAATAAAAAACTGACACTTTGTTCATATCCGGTGAAAGATGATTTTGGATGGATATGGTTTGAATCTGTAAATTTGTATATCTGTAATTGGTTACAGTTAATATAAGGGGCAATTCATGTCAGGGTGGAGGTGAAATTATTTTGAATCCTCGAGTCACATATGACTTTTTCAAATCTGTTTCTATCACACCAGTGATAAATGCAAACATTTCTTGGTTCTCTGCGTACCAAGGGAAATTAAAATTATAAATCACAATAAAGAAACACAGAACAACTTCCATTGTTTGAGCAAAATTTCTAGGTGCACTCATAAGTTTATAAAATCTAAATTCTTCCACTTGAGGTGCATAGCGATTGTCATTTGTACCTGTCCTCAGTCACAAAATATACACCTATATTCCCCCAGTTTGTATTCATTTTTTTTTTTGTTCCGGCGCTAATATTCTGAAAACACGTTCCATAATAAAAATTCAAATACGGGCTGGCACGCTAACCGCTTTGCTTTGCAATTATTCTGCCACCCTCTTCTCAAACCTATCATTTAACATTTTCATTTCTAACATTTTAAATAAATATTTCCTGAATAATACGTCCTAAACTTTCCAAAACTGTGACTTCAGGCACAAATGACTTACTGGCTACAGCAAACTGCACACCTGCACTATATCAGGTATGTATGGTCCGAGAAATGCTTGTGTTATCTCATTTGTTTTTGCTCACTGTAGTTAGCCGCTTGTGTCAGACGGGATACTTTATAGGTGCCTGGAATTGATACCGCCATTGTCTATGTGTATTCAAGGCTTAGCTGGCTGACCTTTCAAGTGCACCGTCCTTATTTAAAACACCAATTTCGAGTCCTATTAAGTTCCGAGCGCTGGCTAATTAATTGCTCCTCAAATACAAAGATTTAAGTCTTTGGTGGATCGGCGAGGCACTCAGCAGCCATCATGGGAGGCCAATGTCAGCCCAAAGTAAGAAAAGTCAAGCTATTTAATAGTGAAACTACTAAAAAGAAACGCACACTATAATTTACACCGTTAAAGGAATCTAGGAAGTGGAAAGAATAAGTCTCTGTCAATTCTCTGCAAACAGCTGTATGTTAAAAACACAGACAGTACTAACAATGGTTCTTATATAAAGTGTGACAGTTTTGGTTTTAAGGGGGCATTTGCCACTTGGATTTGAACCTACTCCTCATTACTGTCATCACAGCTACTCGAAAGGGGGAAAATCCATATTCTGATCAAAGGAGAGGAAGTGTGGGTCGACCCTGAGGTGTACTGCAGTGTTTAATAGGTCTGTAAATGTAAATGAGCAGCTGTGAACCTGTAGACATTGTCACGGATAAGGGGTTGATACACCAGCAAGATGAATGTTATGATGTCCGTGCCCGCTTGGTGCGGAATAAATCACCCGTGATCGCCACACAATGCACGGTGGTTACAGTTTCGTTGAACTTGCACCTGACTTGCTGTAATGTAAAAAAAAAAAAAAACGAGGACCAACAGCAGCCTCGCAAAAAAAAAAAAGAAGAAAAAAATCAAGGTGGCTGCAGTTTTTAGAGCGAGGAGCCGCAACTGCGGTCCACCGAGACGCAGAGTTTTTTCGGAGTCACAAGAGGACCGATAGCTCAAAGCGTTCGTGGACTGGCTTCACCTCTAAACCGGCTGCCACTTAATTTATGCGTCCACACTTTAAGCAGATGTTTAATACACACAAAGCTGGGTAAGTGAAGAAAAGTTCTCATGGCTCAGCTTTCTCCCCCACTTAAAAAAAAATAATTAAATAAAAAAAAATAATAACCACCAATCCACCGACCCCTCTCCTCCAAAACAATGCTCTATTGTTAAGGGGGTCTACTCAGGGGCTGTCTGGCCTACCTATCCCAATCTTCTTCTGTAACAAAGGAGAGTGTGCATGTGTGTGCAGGTGTGGGAACAAAAGAGCCCGGCAGAAGGCAGACGTACGATGCTGGAGCTCACGATTGACGAAAAAGGGTGAAACAAACCCTATCTCTGCACTCGAGTGACCGGCTCTCGCCTTATGAGGATTCCTTTGTTCGCTTTTAGGTTATAGCTCAATCACCAGCAGTGAAACAAAACAAGAAAAAAAGAAGCTCCCAGCTGTCCACAAAAGGCTATCTGTAGTTCTCAGCAGAGTACCATTCTTCTCTAATCACATCATCGCATTATCTTACACTTTATTAAGATTATGGTAGAGGCAGAATGTGATTTAAGGTCGTCCTAATGAAAAAGAAGTGAGAAGGAGAAAAAAAAAACATGTCAGTTTTTTAAAAAGATAGCAAATTAAGTCTCAGTGGTTCCTCCTTGCCTTCCTCTCGTGTCCTTGGAAACACGGCCCAAACCTTTGTTGTCCCACAATTCAATGCAGCGGCAAGAAAGAGATGACTCATGTTGCTTAGTGTCCCCGCATGGCATCTTTCAATTAGGGCCCATGATTTTTAAACACTAATATTTGGGTCTGACTGAAAGACGTGTTTGTCAAAGTGACACTGAAGCAGCACAGACTTTTTAGCTTTAATGCGCTGCTTAACATATTTCTCGTGTAACGGCCCTCTGCTTTGTGAACGTACTATTAAAATGCGCTAAACTCCGTCTCTCGTTTCTTCCAGCCTCTTAACGACGTCCACGCTCACTAGAACTCAGAAACAGTAGCATACTCTCAGCGTTTCATTGTAATCAGCTGGTGATTTGTAAGCCACAGGCCCACAAATCATTCCGGCGTTATTAGTGTTTCAAAAGACAGAAGAGGCTGAGACCAATAATAACAGTGACGGCAAGCACAAAAGCTTGCCTTATTCATGGCGCGTCTAGACGGCATTATACAACACAGACCTTCTATTTCGAGGGACTGAATCACAATGGACACAGGCCTTAGGAGTATATATTTAGTCTCTGCAAATAAACAGCGCTGCACCAAAAATATCTTGAGACGACATTGCAAGTACATATGTAGGATGACTCTGACTGCCAATCAGCCAGCGGTTCTTGAAAGGGCATTTTATGGAACAGTATTCACAATATATATATATAGAGACAAAAAGCTAACTAGCTAGCTTGGCATACAGGCTGAACGTTATGGAAAGAGGCACCCTGGAACAAGAAGTATAATAAACCATGTCTAAAGTTCACTAATCTTTTTTTTTTTTTTTCTGTTCTCTGCGTACCAAAGGAAATTAAAATTATAAATCACAATAAAGAAACAAAGGACAACTTCCATTGCTTGAGCAAACGTTCTAGGTGCACTCATAAGTTTATAAAATCTAAATTCTTCACCTCTAAATGTGAGGGGCATAGCAATTGTCATTTGTACCTGGAGTATGTCCTCAGTCACACACAGAAAAAACATTTCTAGGGGATGGAAACATGAAAAATATACAGCTATATTCCCCCAGTTGTAATCATTTGTATTCATTTTTTTTGTCCGTGCTCTAATATTCTGAAAACACTTTCCAAAATAAACATTAATATAGCTAGCTGGCATACAGGCTGGACGTTATGGAAAGAGGCAGCCTGGAACAAGAAGTATAATAAACCATGTCTAATGGCAAGTAAAACCTTCTTAGGGTGTCCTGTGATGTCTGGGAACACAGTTGTTAGTATTGGCCTTTGGGTCCTATGGATTGAGGGGAGGGGCCTCTGTTGGATCATCCCACAGATACTTGATCAGTTTGGGATCTAGTGAATTTCAGTTGCTCCTGCAGTGTTTTTGTGGCTGCATCCTGCTGGGGATGGCTGCTGCCATCAAGGAGTGTCATTGCTATGGGGTGGGGGTGCCTGGTCTGGTCTAGGTGGGTGCTACATGTCTAAGTAACATCCACATGAATGCCAGGTAAAAAGTTTCCCAGCAGAACAATGAATTGTCACAAGATGGTCAATGTTATTTAATCCTCCTATCCGGTCATAATGCTGTGGCTGATTTGTGTTTTTCTACATATGTACAGTCCAGATGAGACTTGTCCAACAGAGCAAGGTTTTGTAATGAAAAACTGTCTTCTATGGTATGCTAACTCGAAGACAGCCACTTGAGGACTCACAATGACTGGCCTAAAAGAAGAAGTATAGCACCTAATGGCGTCTAAGTACGCATATTCAAATTCTTTCAGCTCATTTCTACACTAGAGTTGCAGGGCTTTTGAGCAATAAAAAGCGACTGTACTCACTGTAGAGGATGGTGCCCTGTGCGGATCTTGTTTTCACTGTCAAATAGAGAAAAACAGTGGTGTCCTTGACGGGAGCAGGTCGATTATTGCTGTCACCAGAAGGCTGGAGAAGGACTGCGAGAGGCTGCAGCTCCAAATACGATGTGCCATCGAATGAGGGGATATATACTGTGGTATCTGGACACAAGCAAAAGAAAAAAATAAGATGAAATGCATTTGAATGGAGCAGGAAAAAAGAATAGAATCGTAACATTTATCATAAGAAGATTATACATTTTTCCACATTTGTATAGGATACATTTGTACAGATATTGTACATTAGGGTTATATCTAAATGAAGCTTGACGTATCCACTAAAAGCAAGGGTACTGAGTGCTTTTATTAGTATACACAGCAGCGAGTACTGGCTGGAGCATGGTGATGGCTTGTCCGTGAGCAGAGTCAGCAGGGTCTTGTCAGAGCCGCGTGCCTGTGTGTCATCTCCCATCGGAAGACAAAGCGATATGACTTTAAGGAAAGGTGGAGGAGGTACGCGCTCAGGTCATCAACTCCGCAAGCCACTGATGGCCTTTTACACAAAGGACGCCGCACACCTGCTGGATAGCTTGCTGTTCAGGTGCATGACAGTCAATTCAAAATAGGCCACCCCGGCCTCGGCTCGGGGGACTCTGCCCACAGAGCCCATCTCTCAAGGAAAACTGCAGTTTATTCTTAGCTGAGAACTCATACCATACAGTATGTGCAGGGATCCGAAAATCACTTTTTACGGTAAGAGAAATACGAATGTCCTCCCATGACTCTTGCGTACAGCTTCTTTTTTTTTTTGAGCTTTTGATGTGGGATCAAATGGATTTTTTTAGTAAGACGTGAATGACAGACAACATTTAAATCAGACTAGAAATAAAAAGAAATGGAATAACAAGAGAATATGATAAATCTGGTTTTAAAGCTGGAGATCTACATGAATGGCTTGATGGCGGTCAAGACTCGAGGTCACTAATGAGTGAACACGAGGCCGGATCAGGACGCAGACGCAGCCCGTGGGGCTATGAGTGATGAACTGATGAGAATTATTACATTCCCAGCCTTCATGACACTGATTTAGCAGCGTGGGACACTGACAGACCGACTGCGGTCGTGTTGTAAATATTCTCACGTGATGCTACCTTGTAAATCAAGGTCTGTGCGTGCGTTTCCGTAGACACTGCATCTTCAGCCGGCGTAGATGAGAGATGGGAAAACAATTAGCAAGGGCAAGAGAGAGCTCATGTCTCTCGCCGAACAAGTAAGAGAAAGGAAAGGAAAGAAAAGAGGTGATAAAGCTGTTCATTTGTTAGGATGTGCCGAGACTGTTGTTATTGGGTGAACACTGGGTGAGACGGTGTGGAAAAAGGGGGAAAGTCAACTAACACGTTTCCTTTTTTGTGATTTTGCACATTTTTCAAAAGCTCTCTATTACGTATTTTAGGTTTAAATATAGCCCTTATTTCACATAATTATCTATTATCCATTTAGCTTAATGGGGGAACTGAACTATTGTGCTTTCCTTAAGGAGCTGATGCAACTTCAAGACTATCTCAATATGGCACTCAATTAAAACAACTTTTACACAAAGAAATGTCACAGCGCAGTGTTTAAGACTATTAGAAATCCTATTAAAGCTAGTCCCTGTGTTCACAAATCCAATATAAAAATCCATGTTGGGAAACATTGCAACTATTTTCTATATAATGTTCTCATTTGTGCTAAAATTTACTAAGATTATGGAGCATATTTTCAATATTCACCGATACTGAAATCTGCTATTGGTTAGTAAGGCAGAATAACAGCGTCTGGCAGCAGCTTCCTTCCATAATTTACTGTCGGACTGCTTGACTGTGAGTCAGGCACTGCCCGTGGACAGTTAGTGCTGTGTTAGTGGGTTTATTCGCGGCAACAGGGATAACGCAATTCCTGGGTATAAGTGACTCTCGTCAACAGGCCGTCCTGAAAATGGCCTTAACGAGCCTATGAAAAGGAATCAAACCATACCGTAAAAGAAAATACCAGCAAGGTAAATTCCAGGGTTTGACAATAAGCACAGTTTAGCGGCTTGAGGGACAGCAGGACACAGGCTAAGTCCAGATTAATAATCGGCCACCGGACCAAAACCAGAGAACATTTTCTGCACCATTTCTCAAACGGTCAAAAAACCCGTTTTCTTCGCCCGTACCCTGTGACTGCTCTGCTACTCTTCCGAGCGCTCAGAGTGGATGACTCCTCTGAGTTGCGCAGAGAATTATGTGGAGCAGACATGACAGCCAATACTTCAAATTACGAGGAGAAAATAAAAAAGTGCGTTTCTTTTGTTGCTGCAAGGAGCCGCTTCCTTGCGCCTGAAAAATGACGTATCGATACTGTAAGATCTGTTGGCCGTTTCTGACTAAAGCAGATTGAGCTGGCTCATTTTTAAAGGTCCCAGCGATTACAGAAAACACACATTAGATGTCCACAAAAAAGAGCTGGCAGAACCGAGCCTGTGTGCTGGCAGATCAGGAAGCCGACAACCCCTCATCAGGTCCCATTAATGTCAAACACAAAGACAGAAAGGCTCACCGCCCTAAAACAGTCTTTTCTCTTTGCCTTTTAAAAAATGGTTTGTTATTTTTCCTGACTACATTTACAGCCAGGTTTCTCTTTCTGGCATTGAGCTCTGAAAATATTACCTGGTCCATTTCATATTTTAAAATGAGATTTTCTTGAAAAATAAACAAGTGAAAAAAGTAATTATATTTTGTTGTTGTTCTGTTAAACTTTTTTTTTTAAACGCACAAATGAAAAGAATATAGTAAGCACTTAGATTATATGAGGTGAAAAGAAAACTAAAACAAATTTAAGATAAACATGTTCGAAAATAGAATACGCCAATGAGAAAAAATGTGCGCACACTCATATTTGGATGGATGCCGTGATTAGGGAAAAGCTGTTGAAGTGACATAAATGGGACAAACTCACGCGCTCGACTTTTATTTTATCATTACTTTCTGGCGAACACCCTACACCGCAGCTTCAAATATATGAGAAGAAAGGACGCGAGGCAATGAGCCGTAAAAGGAGGTCATGATCAATACAGACCAGGCCTGAATAATTTCCTACCTCACTGCTTTCGCATTTTATGCCTTGTACTTTACCTGGCAAGCCTCGCGCTCCGCAACTAATTTTTGCGATCGCCTTCAACTGGATGCTTACATAGTTGAGAGAACGTCTTTGGCAAGGTCTACAACCTACGGTGTTGTCTTTGAAGACACAATTCATCAGCGCTTTAAACCCTGACATGCACAGTTGAACTGACTTTATCTTGACAAAACCTGTCTTATGGTTGGCTACTTGATATCAAATACTTACTCAACCACCGGGGAAGGGCCTGGGGTATATTGCACCCTACGAGAGATGCAGCCCCTGGTTTCTAATAAGGGAGCAGGACTTTACGAACCAACAGCACATAAGAAATGTCCTAAATCTGAGAAATATACACTGATCAGGCATTACATGACATGACTTGCGCCTCCAAAACACTTCTGACTCATCAGAGAATGGACATGGACCTTCTGAATCTTGTTAGCTGAGCTCTTTGGGTCCTATGGGCTGAGGGGAGGAGCCTCTATGGATCAGGCTTGTTCCAGTGCATCCAACAGATACTTGATCAGTTTGGGATCTAGTGAATTTGGAGGCCAGGTCAACACCTTGCTGTTTTTCATATTTTTTTGAGTTTTTCCTAAACCACAGAACATTGCATTATGAAAAGATGGTCAATGCTATTCACTTCACCCATGGTTTTAATGTTGTGCTGATCGGTGGATGTATGTGGTGACAGCTCTGACGTGGTGGTAAATTAGGTCCTCCTTTGTGTTATCCAACATGATTTAAATCTGTGCTGCAACACATTTGACAGTATAACAAGCCAAAAGTGTGTATTGTGAGATTACAGTGGTAAATTAGAAGAAATCCCCTCAAGGTGTTGCTGAGACATCATGTTCACAAGTTGAGTTACAGACCTTGGCCTTTGTCTTTTTATCACCATTATCTACTCGGCTCATCCCTGAGGGAACGATTTTGCCACATTTGAAGGAACCCTTTTGTGAACACACATGGTGGAAGAGTCAGCGGTTACATTTCAGGGCTTGTATAACTGACTTTAATCACGAGTAAGAGAAATAAAAAGCAGCTGCATCGACTGGTGCGCATCATGATCTTTCTTTTAGATACGTACAGCGCGGCATGTCAGCGTTTCATCTGGGGCACAAACAAGTCCGCATCATTAGTCACCGGGTCGTATGACGTATCTATAATTAACTGAGAGCAGGGGTGACGTGCTCCGCTCTTCTCTCGTGGCTATTACTTAATTCAACTGGATGTGAGGACAAGGTTGTCACCCAGCAAAGTTGCTGCAGCAATTCACATTTGCTGACGATGTCAGCATGTAAACAGCCCCTGGACTCAGAGGTCTGCAGGCTAAGAAGCGGCACTGCAAAGCACATCAGTGGGTGAGCACTCACTTGATGCTGCACTCTGTTAAACCTGAGAGACCAGACTGATTTTGAGGAGGAGCAATTCCTCAAACTCAGCAGAAATTGCACTAAAAGGCCACTGCTGGCGTTTAAAGGAAAAGTTTATGAGTGTGACAAGTTCAGAAATAAGCAGGAGCTTACTTTATGAACATGGAAGGAAAAGGCTGAGGGCACATTTCCATGATTGTTGAGAATCAAATCAAGTATAACATTTGATTCATTTCAGATATACCATGGGGGGAAATTACTATATCATCCTTTACTATGTCATGTGGAATTGCAGGTTTGAAGTGAATTAATTTGCAATTAGCAAGGTTAGCCTTAAGCTTGCTAATGTGTGGGAGTCACATGAGATGAAAATTTCTGTCGCACCAGTTACATTTTGTTCTTTTACTCTAAAGGTACAACGGTGAGAAATAAATGAATGGACAAACAGGTCGGTGAATGAATCGTGTTCCTCGGTCTCGGCTGCAGTTTTAGGTGTTGGCCCAAAGGCTCTTTAATAACTGGCTTAACAAAGCAGCGTCTCTGTCATGAGAGCAGAGGGGGGCAACGCTTTCCGCAATGTAGCTGTCACCCACGGGAAAAACAAATGAGAGTGACGACTTAAAAATAGCACAGTTTTTGTTACAGTGCCCGGAGAGACGGATAACATTTCTGTACATTACTTAAACACCTGTAAATTAGCATTTTGAGAATGCATGGCAGACGAGTCAAATCAGGGTCCACCTGTGCACACAGGCTGCTCAAGTCGTGTTAATGACTGTTGACATCAGCTCTGAGGACCATTCTGTCAGACTTACACGTGTTCTGCGAATATGAAATGACGTCATCGGCCTAAGCTGGTGAAGGTGAAGATCAACTTCCATCCTTGAAAGTCCTCAGTGCTAATAGGAGTTTTCATCACCGTCATTATTCCTCAGGCCTTAAATCCAAAGCACAAATAAAATTTGGTGGCTACCATTATCCAGAGCTCATTATTTAGAACCCAAGCCTGAAAGCGCTGTCAGAGCAACACACCAAGTTTCTTTTGAGTCGAAGGAGAAAGTGAGAAAAAAAAGTCTCAACATTCATGATCTTGAAAAAGAGTCATTGGAAATTGGTGAAATTGTTTAGTCCCATAGAACATTGGTTTTCTTATTACAGGTAACTGTCTGTTGACTATGTTATGCCTCCTTAATTGCTCTGCTGGCTAAGCTTTCTATTCTTCCACAAGTGTTTATAGTATAAAAGTGGGAGATTTTAACACACACACACACAAAAAAACAGTTTCTTGAAATAATTTCAGACAAGCACAAAAACAGACCTATCATTTCTAGTTGATGACTTTAGAGTTTTGTATAAGGAAATCACAGGTGTTACTGCTGGATTTTGTTGCTAGCTAATGAAGCTTTTCCACTAAGGACTAAATCATGGTCCGCAAATGCATAGACTGTACATAAATATGGATGACGTCACACAAAGGTTTCCTGAAGCTCAGAGTTGTGGCTTCGTCTGCAGTGCCAGACTCTGCCTCACTTCTGGTTGATTCAAAAATGGGCAAAGAAGAGGTATGTGAGTGGAACGGGCTGGTGACACCTTGGCAGACAGCTAACAACAAGTAAGGGCTTTAAATGGGTGAGTTACATACAAATTTTGCCACTTGTACAGTTTTTAGAATGGTGACATTAACTATAGAGACTAAAGAAGGATACAGGATACACTGCTATCAAGCCGGGTACTTGGGGACTTTGGGAATTGACTTGCTTTAGAAGACTGCCCCAAGTGGGCATTTAAGGAACTGCAATTTTTGGAAAATACTAGCCTGGGAGCAAGACCAGCTTCATTGCCTATGCTTTTGTTGTGGCGGACACTTGGTCTTTTACTGTGACCTGATTATGCATCCGAAAGGGTTTGTCTTTATGTGACGATCAGGCAGCATTATGCGACGATCGACAGAATAGCAACAGCGTCATACATGATACACATGAGCTCTGTCAGGTGGAATTTGTGCACAACAAGAAGTCTGCTATCATGGCTGTTGTAAAAGACAAACAATTAATAATGTGACATAGTTGCTGTGGTTGATTGTTTGACTATCCAATAGTATGCAAAGGTATGGTTTCCTCTGTGAAATCTGAAACCCGCTTGAAAATGAAATCCAAATGGAGCGACACCTGATTCATGATTTATATCCATCAAAATATTTAATTTATATTAGCAGAACCTTTTTAATCCATCTTAAAGGAATAATAATATACATTAACACTGTATGATGAAATGTCTCTCAGTTGTAAGCAGCTTGCCTTGTGCTTTCAAGCAATTAATTCCCACATTCTGGTGTTACCGCTGTTGTCACTGACAGAGACTGACTACAATGGCAAAATATAGGTTGCTCTGTTTCTGCACTGTCAGAATATCATGCGTGACAGCAGAGGTAAAAAAAAAAAAAGAGAGATGTCAGTAGCTACTTCAAGTGCTCTGTGAAAAAATCTGCAAAGAAAAACCTCTTTAGTATGTGTGTCTAGCACTGCCGTCTCCTTAGTATTAGTGTCAGAGTGGTTGGTACAAAATAAATATTTTTGGTTGGGACAAGGATGAGAGCTTTAGCTGAATGTTGAGCGGGTGCTGCAAGGTCGCTTTCTCATTCTCGGCGAGCGTTGGAGGTGAACATGGACACACAACACTGGTTCAAGCTGCTTATATGGATCCTTCATTTCATTAATCATATACTGAATAATTCAAATCACTCAAAATTCTTAATGCAGCTGACTCCATTCTCCCTCATAGTGAAACCTATTAGCCAAAGAGGCTCAGCGTGTATTAGCCAACGTAATTTGTTGGCTGGCTCTCGATGATACCACCGTGGAGGTCACGGTACAGTAGGTTTTTAAGCCTTTTGTACAGAATGTGTGTGTTTCATGTATGAGGTATTAAAAACCGGTTAACACTGCCAGCTAAATGCAATAAAAAAAAAAATCCTCAAGCCTACCTTTCTCACAAAAAGTTCCACTAAAGTGAAGTGGGCAGAGACAAGAAGGCAGCGCTCCACCAGGCAGTTGCAGCTGTTGACACGTTCCTCCGTTGCGGCAAAGACCGTCACGGCAAACTTGGAGTTCTTGCAGAGGATGCTTTGGCGCTGGTGTGGGAGCTGCCAGTGATGTTGCGCTCACTGTGTCAGAGGGAGCTGATTGAGTTGTCAAACTTGAGGAACTTCTCGTGGAGGCTTCTGTCGCATACAAAGCAGATCTGGGAGATTGGACCAAAGTTTGAGTACTTAAAGTGGGCAAAAATCCAATTTAAAACTGAAATTATTTGCTTTTAAGGCCAAAGTTATGAACTAGATCCCTGGGAAGTGAATTTACCCATAAAAACGAGAGGTAAATTTTAAGTGCAGCCATTTACCAAGATGACATATTTTTGACTGCAGTCCCAGGAAAGGAGGAAAACTCCAACATTATTCGTGACAGATTTTCTCCGGTACAAAACGTGACATTTGTAAACATGATTTCTTTTGTGTGATCGCTTTGCATGTGTGCTCAATAAAATCCCACTGCCAATGTCAACAAATTAAAAAAGAAAACCAACAACTTGCACCTGCACTGGTTTATGTTGCGGCCGGCCACGGCATCAGACGCGTAGAAGCTCCTCCGATTATTAATTTCAACGACTTCAATGCAGCCGGTAAAGTTGTGGAATGGTTTTGCTCTCTTAGATTAAAAAAAAAAAAGACAAAGAAAGATTCATTTTACAAACAACTTTCTGGGTCATATAATTTGAACAGGTTGTCAAAAAACATGTAATCTCACCTGAGTGAGGAAATACTGCTGCGGCAAACCGCCCGTGAAGATGTGGTTTGTTCTTCGTATCATGTGTCCCAGCCAGTAATTACTCGCCGTACTTTTTATTTTCTCATGACCCGACAGAGTCAGCTCTGCCTCGCAAGGCGTCAGGCGTTGCCTACAAAGAGAGCAGAAACTCCTCAGGTCCGACGCACAGCGAGCACCGGTTCACTAGCTGACACACTGAATATTTTCCACATGTCATGCCATTTTTCCGTTAATGTGTTGTAGCAGTTATTAATATTGTTAACGTTTCACTCAAGCATATCTGTTTTCTCTCAGTGGAAGAGTGTGGAAAAAGAGCGTGAAAATAATTTATCCTTGTAGTAAGTTTGTAATGGCGTAACAAAGGGATATTAAAACTTTAAATTAACCCAGTGAAAGGAACTGCTGAACTGGGGATGCATTCATTTCATGTGTGTTAACTATGAAATTGAAACAAATAATAATAATAATAAAAAACAACAATGCGAAATTCAGAAATGTTGGGTGATGAAAAGACGAGCCCTGGGTTTTTAAAATCTGCTGCAAATGTGTCTAATTGTTTTGATTCCTCGCAGTCGTATTCTGAGGTCTTAGGAGTCTCCGCACAACTATTCTGGACCCACCCCACAGCCATTCATAGATTTCACAAAACCAATTCTCCTCTCTGAGACAACAGGGGAGGGCAGATAATTACCTAAGTGCAGATTCTGGACTAACAGTCTGCAGCTTGAGGGTACTCAGGCCACAGATGCACAGTCCGATCTCTAGCGTCTCCTGACACCTCTTGTTCCCGGAGTGGAAGTTAGGAGGTCCGTGAAGCAATCTAGTCTGATTTGTTAAGCCTGTACTTTGCGGGCTGTTGCATATGCCGGCTAAACACTCAGGGCGCTAACTCGGAGCTGCGTAAGTCCTTCCTCTAGAGCCGGCGTGGAGAGGCGGTTAATTTAGAAGCAGTCTGCCAGAGCGGCCTGGCCAGCAGCCAGAGGGCACTGTGCTCACTGTCCTTGAGAAGTCAGCCCCACTGGGTTTCTATTTAACATATTGAAAAGCGTCTTTGACGGGAAGATATATTAAAAGTCTATAATGAGTTAGGCGGTGACGTTGAGGATGGCCGTGGTGTTGTAGCTCTGGGTCAAACCAGACAAAGATGGACGGACTCAGCCATCAGACAATTACAAAGAATTTGCTTTGTGACACCAGAAACCATTTTTCCACACTCCCAACCCTCTAGTTATGACAGCTCTCTTTCTTGCAGTGTCTCGAGGGGTTGGCACGAAACATTATGATGGATTCATACCGCTGTTGTATTTTTCTTGCTGGAGAGGGAAAAAAATAAAAAAACAGGTGTGGAGCCTTGTAGCACCTTAACCCTGATAGGCCTCTCGCATATTTAGGGCAGCGCAGCCTTCTGCCAAGAAAACACA
Organism: Planiliza haematocheilus; assembly: GCA_005024645.1. Taxonomy (NCBI): domain Eukaryota; kingdom Metazoa; phylum Chordata; class Actinopteri; order Mugiliformes; family Mugilidae; genus Planiliza; species Planiliza haematocheilus. Next base: position 7,133,753 of record SRSE01001339.1, on the reverse strand, counting down.
AGACGACCTTCCCGCTCAGCATTGTTTCAGTCCAGGAAATAATTTATTCACCTTTGGCACAGTAATCACCTTCAGTACCTAAACTTTTATCTGTGTTTGTGTCTTTTAAAGCGCAATCTACATCCATTTTTGTCTCAGTCGTTTAACTTTAAAGATTAGCCTAAAAAATGTTGACAAATTATGCTTTTTTTCCATAACTTAATTTAAGGTAAAAATGGAGAAACAGCCTCTTTGCACAATGTTAAAAAGCCTCTAAACTCCCTCCTGTAGAGCAGACCGCTTTTGATAAAAGCCGAACATTAGCCGCTTTGTTTCAGCTTCCAGCTCATACATAATAAACTTGGTGTCTTGAAACCAAACCACAATCTTCTTCATGTCAGAATATAATGGAGAGGGCTGGCAGCGAGACCGCGCACGGGCTTAGGAACAATATAACCAAAGGGGCCACAGCCTCACTTTAAATCATTTAAACATTGATTTTGTGCTCGGCCCTCGCTTGTTAATCTTTTCGTAATGAAAAACTGCAAATGAAGACTTTAGAACAGCCAATAAAACATGGTCAGTGATCACTAATGCATTTTAATAGGCGCATTCTGACGTTTGTTTTAGTCCTTCAAAATGTGAGCCCATTCGCTCATTCGTACTAACATCTAAATTCTCAGTCTGGTGATTCCTGCCTCCGCTGGAATTAGCTAAGCTGCAACATTTCCCCAAAAAATAAAATCTGGCAAACCTGGAATGACTACGGATCAAGCTAATACCACCTGAGGTGCAAAGATGTTGTATTACTTAGACCTAAGGAGCTTATCATTGTGAAAGTGCCTCTTTAGTCAGAGCAGAAACATACCGTATTACACTGCATCTGGTCTGATGTCTATGTAAATACACCATGTGAATATGAAAGCACGCAGCAGCAGATTGTCTGAATACCAGCTGACCTCAACACACACATACTCAAGGCTGAATGGACGCAAAAGGAACGCACCTGATATTTACGATGTGAGCCGTGCCATTGTCCACGTGAATTAAAGTACTGATGAGTGCGACCTCGTCGTCCTCGTTGCAGCAAAACGCGTACTGAAACGTTTGAAAAGTAGTTCAAAGGGGAGATTTATCATGTCGCTGCTCTATGAACTCCATGAATTAACTGTGAAATAGCAGCCTTTTAAAGGAGACAAATTACAGCCGTGAAAAAAGAAAACATGCATAAGAAAGTCTTATTTATTTATTTTCTTTACCTGTAAGATTCCATCCCGAATGAAGAGTTTCATAAAAAAGAAATCACCGTTGGCGGGTCCTTGGTCCACATACAGTATAGTTCCCTGGGCCACTGTGGTTTGAAATCTCACAGTAATGTTGTTGAGTGCGCTGAGGTCAATACCGTGAAACTCCAGGTATGAATTCCCAAAGTAACGTAGGAAGCTTGAATCTGGGAATCACAGAACAGAAAGGTGAAATTGGGGGAAACGGTGAAAGTGAGACCGACTGCAGTTCATGCATCGTTGCTGTAAATTCTGCTGAGATTCTCTATCGATCCCCGAAAGAAGGAATTAAACTTTTCATTCGCTTCATCTAAAGAGAGGTCAGTGCACGGGTTGGGATACGAAACAGCAAACTCAGAGTTATTAAAGATTTTAGAGTGTGGCAGAGTACCCCTCAGCAGGGCAGGTGCTTGTTGCCAAGGAGGATTTAACATGGACTCCCTGGCTTTTGTTACTCTCTCCAGTTACACATACACTCACTTGTCAGATCATTAGGTACACCAGTGAAAACAGATGCATTGTAATATAATAGTTCTGCACTAAATCTCATGTTAATGCTCAGCTTATGCTGAAACAGCGTGAGAAACGTGGCTATTTGACTGTATGGTCATTTACGAGGATTTATTTTGAAACCGCACTGAATTAAACACAAGCGTTTTTGTTATTTTGTTTAACACACTGAATAAAATCAGAATAATAGAAACATGTCAGTACAGCGAAACACAACTGAACACCACAAAATGAAGCCTCCAAAATGAAAACATAGTCGAAACAACAGCTCTCAGTTAACCTTCATTAAGATAAGAGTCTGTACGCAAAAGTATTTCTTTTCTCTTTATTGTCTGAAACACGCTCCAAAATGAAATCCAAATGGAGTGATACCAGAGTCATATTCTGATAAGAACCGAGTCGAGGGAAGTATTAGTTTGAGATAGTTTACAATTCAGTGCTCATTATCTGTGCCTCAACAGCCCAATACACTGCATCAAGAAACAGATCAAACACCACAGTAGCTTTAATGCATGCCGATCAAGCAGAACATTATGACCACCTTCCTAATATTGTGTAGGTCTCCCTTGTGCCTCAAAAACAGCTGTGACACATCAGAGAATGGACATGGACCTTCTGAGGGTGTCCTGTGATGTCTGAGAAATGAATGTTGTTAGTAGGAGCCTTTAGGTAAAATGGATAGAGGGGAGGGGGCTCTGTGGATCATCCCACAGATACTTGATCAGTTTGGGATCTAGTGAATTTTGTGCTGTTCTTGACATTTTTTTGTTGTTGTTCCTATACTGTTGTGTCTGTGTCAGGCTGCATCTTGCTGGGGATGGCTGCTGCCATCAAGGAGTGTCATTGCCATGGGGTGGAGGGGCCTGGTCTGGTCCAGGTGGGTGCTACATGTCTAAGTAACATCCACACGAATGCCAGGTTCAAACGTTTCCCAGCAAAACATTGTATTATCACAAGATGATCAATGTTCTTCACTTCTCCTGTCAGTGGTCATAAAGTTGTGGCTGATTGCTTTATACTAGAATGCATTTGTTTTCTAAAGAGTATCTAATAAACCGGCAAGCGAGTTTACATTTCTGCATAATATCTGAATGTGTCCTGTATCTGTTAATATAACAATCTTGAAAACATGCATGGGATGCGTGTTAAAGAAACGAGAGCACAACAAAGATTAAGGGGCAAAACGTAGAGAAAAACATCAACAATTATTATTTTCAAAGCATAAGACAAGCTCTGAGGGCTCTTGGTAACATCACAGTTTTCCCCTCTGCTCACTGTACAGTCATACTGTAAATAGTCTTATTTGCCAAAAAGCTGTGAAGCATGCAAATGGCGCTATATTAGGCGAGAGAGGAATCTTGGCTGCAATGAACATACTCATACAAGTTTATTACATGCCTCATTTTATGGCAGAATAACTTGGCTTATATCATCCATGAGAATGGGCAATTACGGGGGGGTATTTCAGTAAAAGTTTCACTGCCCGCGAGCTTATTGGGGGTAGTGACTCAGACAAACTTAAAAGACTGAGTCAGGCTGCAATTGGAGGCGGGCATTAGGGGCGCTCATGCCCAATATATTTCTCATTTGGGGGAAGTAGCGCAATTTGTGGCACAAAAGTCAAACCCAGGGAGACCGTTAAAAGGAAAAACCCTTCCTGGATGCACCTGTCCCATGGTCGGTCTGTTTTTATCTGAGAAAAAAAAAAAAAAAAAGCATTACTCTAGAGAAATCGGCAATGCTCCTTTAAAGTTGTTGCTATAATTAATCGGGCAGCTGCAAGTGAGACCTTTATCAATATCTGTTAGACGTCAAGCCCTAATAGGTCAGACCCCCTTTCTGATCTGACAACAGGCCCCTCAGGGCATCTGGCGAACAAGCTAACCTAAATAGCTCCTTTTGCTCAGGAGAGCAATATGACCAATACCCTGAGGACAATCCCATGATAACAAAAAGTGAGAACTATCAGGAACAGATCTACTGTGATCTGTGAATTAATGAGGATAAATGCGCACGGTAACAATACTGCGCTGTCTCCTGCTTTCGCTCCTGACAATGGGGTTTGCCAATGCTGATGATGGAAAATTACCCCTCAGAGACAAAGCTATTCATTAATTTTAAAGCCTTGTTTAGTCTGATGTAGTCTTTGATGCAGTCTGAGGCTGCTGCCAGGAGGCAGTATCATGCCTCATTAGCAGTTAGCTTCAGCCTCCCCTTCAAAGGTCTCCAGTTTTTACCATTACCTTACATTCTCATAGCAAATTGTTCATGCATTCGCCCCAAGTAACGACTCACACTGAATCTAAATTTTAAATGTATATATATATAAACTGCACTTTGCTTTTTTTTCCTCCACATTTTAATCTCCTGTTACCACATCAGTGTATTTTTTTAATGTTAACATAACGCTGACCAAGGAGTTTGCCACTACTGTACTCCGTTCAAAAGCTCTTCTGGGGGGAAAAAACGAAGAGGAAGAAATAAAAAAAAACCCATCTCACTGGGAATATTCCTTGATATAAATCTTCCAGATCAGATTTAATTAGGGACGGTCTTAATACGCGGCCATAAAAGAGGAGAGAAAATTGATATGAGTCATATTTAATGTAACACGGAAAGGTGGAGCGCCGCGCTACAGCACACTGGCTGGAGGTGGATGTCAGACAGGTTAAACCACGAGATATTCTTCTAGAAAAAATATATTTGGAGGAACGTGAACTTAAGATCAATTAATAGGGGGAAAGTCTTTGGATGGCGGGATTTAATTGATATAGACTTAATGTCCCATTCGTTTAAAAAAAAAAAAAAAAAAAAGGCAGGATGTACGTCCTGTTTCCCTCCCTGATTTATTGGGCAAGGTAATAGACTGACTGATTGAACTTGTCACAGGACAGAGATAAAATACTGCCGAGGATCATTATTGGACCTTTGCAATTTCAGAGCCCTGTGGGAAGGCAAAAGGTCATTCTGTGCTGGCAAAAAATTTGCAGAAAAATATCTTACATTGAAGATGTCAGAGGATTAAGCAGACTATCATTAAACTGCTGAGGCACACAGAGGAATTACATCCTAAATATAATATCGTTGTTTGTTTTCAGATCTGGTGTCTAATTATATCTCCGCTGTGTGCTTTTTTAAAAAGAACTGATACAGTTACTCCCGTGCACCGCTCTGACAGCTACTGTACAGGAGGAGCACGGAGGCCATAAACTACAGCTGACAAATGTAGACGCGGCTCTTCTCATCTCGCTGAACCCGCTCAGCCTCTCACTCATGAATATTCACAACTCTGCATATCTCGTGAATGTCATTATGACTCACCGGCAAAGTTGTGTCACCGCATACGTCTGAATAGTTATGGGGCCACTAATCAGGTGCTGTCATCGCAATTACAAACAAAAGGGAAACATAAACGAGCGGCACGCGGAAAAAACAAATGCACGCGCGTTAAAGCGAAGGTTAACGAGGTGACTGGCCCGTAACGGTGCGTAGCAGCAGCGGCGGCGGCATGCTTGAAATTTTAACTTCTTACTCAGGCTTAGGTGATTTCATTTTGGCTGCACGTGGCGCCGAAAGATAACAGGCGCCACCCGCGCTGCAGTGATCACTCCGAGGAAAGTCAACCAGATTGTGGCTTAGCTGCAGTAAGCCTTCCTCCACAAGAAATGTCCTTTCTTAGATTCTCATCTGGCCTCACAATGCTACAGTTAAATACTGTGAGCTCAAAAAACTTCACAGGGTTTATTTTTGTCACTATTTTGCCGTGAAACTGAACCAAAAATCAGCTTTCGCATCAAAATGAACGCACCGACAACGTCCTGTTTAGTTGAAAAGAAAAGGGTACGCTCTAATGTCAGTGCAGCGTATTAACTAGCCCCTCTGTGTTTAAATTGACTTGACTTGTTTCAAAGGTTGTGGAGCAGTCTTAGGTTTAAAGGAGCACTGTCTGAGTCTATTTCAAGCAGCACCAAGGGCACTGCATGTGTTTAGATGGTGACCTAGTTAGATAAACTCACGAGTTTCTGGGTCCTCGCACTTTAAAAAACTTGTTTACTTTGATTATGCACTTACGCGTGAAAGGATAGCGTCATGTTTCGCCGCGTAAACGCCCGGGTTTGTGCCTCTACACCGGCGCTCTGTGTGTGTACGTTTAACCCCTCCCGAGCCAGAGCTCAGGGTGAGGGCTGGATCAGGTGCGGCGGGGGAAGACTCCATTATGTTGGGCCCACAGTGATTTTCAGAGTGTCGCAGTGAATTGGTTCAAGCTCGTCTGTGTTCAATAGGTCTGTTTTACAGTCCTGTGAGCAGTTTCAAAGGTAGACAGAGCTCATCTGTCAAGGAGTAACAATCTGCCCCGCGTCCCGAATTCCTCCTCTCACATAGATGACTGAATCCAGGACCAATAATGTGTAACATATTGTGTTCTGTGTCTATCACTTGAGTGTTAAAGGATATAGCCCCAAATAATGATTGGACTTATTACTCTTTGGAATCACCGTCCTCTAAACTAAAATAGAAAATGCACTTTAGTGCCAAATAATAATTAAAAAAAAAAATAGATCCTAACAAGCTTTTTTTCTTTTTCCTCCATTGCAGCTGCACAAACTCTGACAATCTCTGAATCAAGCCTTATATATCATCGCCTGCTATGTTCCAAAGGCTCTAAAATCACATTTGGAGTGCCAGCTCTGTGGGAGTCATTCGAAACTGGCAAACCTTGTGCTGCAAAAATGTTTGGTAGGAAGGACAAGGGAAGGGTAGGTTTGCAATTTGTAAAAAGTCCCTCGACGGCAGTCAGTGCAAATGAATTGCTGTAATGGATTATCAGTTTAAATAATATAGTGTCAACACATAATGTTAAAGGAACTGATAGCCAAGTAATGGGGGCCACGACTTGATGGGAAAGCGTTGATACGTGGGCATATTCGAGATGTCCGTCGTTGAGATTCCAGTCCTAATTCACGAGTCGGTGACGCGCGCTCAACACAATTACTAATCCGAGTGTTCAGACGCGCCCTGAAAATGCAGACAAGTCGGAAAGTTAGACCATATTTCAATAGAGGCAAAAGTCTTTCAGTGTATGCAGCCTTTGAAGTTGTTCATGTGTCTTTCACGGTTTGCTTAGCTGCACTTAGACAGCGGGAGGATACTGCAGCATTCATATACTCAGTGGTGGAAGAAGTAGGCAGATATTTTACTTCAAAAAAGTAGCAATTCAACAATGTCAAGAAAGCTAGATAAGTACTACCGGCCAAGTGTATTCATCTATTGAACATAACGACCACTCATTTCACTGTGATGCTAAATGAGACGAAGGTTTTGCAGCCAGGTGGAAAGGTGGAAAAACAAGATTTGAAAGAAATGCTGCGAAAGTTTAACAAAGAGAATGAAATCGTTTTCAAAACCATGTTGTATATGTGACGAGATGGAGCTAGTACATCTAGAATCATTGGGGGTTGTACCGAATAGTCGACTTTAATGGTGCGCCATGACAGGAAGGCAATCAGTCGCAGATCACGTGACAACAACAACTCAGACGCCTCTGAGAAATCAGGTGAGGGGCCCGGTGGGTCACTGCCGCAAATTAGCAGCGGTTCATCGAGCGTGTGAAGCCCATTCTACCATGACATGGAGAATATGCAAGTCCTGGAATACAACAAAAGTAATACTGCAGTGCACACACATCTGAGAAGGCAACAGACCTACTTCACATGTGATAATGGAGAGAAAGGAGGCTGCAAAATGGTTATTACCCCTCTAGCTGCTATACATGGAAAATGCTTCATAGATACACCTATTGTTTTTTACATTATCCTATCTAACGAGTACAATTGAATGCTATAGATGGTGCCGATTTCTATAGGCTTGTCTTTACGGGAGCTGTTACAGCTGAGAGTTTGCCGAGCGAAGTGCCAGACTGGCGGTGTTTTTATAGCGTTAACGCGGGCTACGACCGACAGTAACCTGTGTTCAAGCTTCAATTATCTAGCTGAAAAGCCTCCATAGCTTCCTTTGTGTGAGAAGCTACAATATGTATTCAGGCCTTAGCAATGCTTTTTACTGTGTTTGACGTCACTGACTAGCCGACGTCGACTCCACTTTCACCACACATTTGTCACTTTCATAAATCAGAAGTCGTTCAACCCCTAGAAACCGTTAGTTTAGGCCTCTGGATCCAAGTCACTGTACTCAAGGCGGATCACATGTGATTAACCTCTTGTATCCGGTGATTACATTAGCGGTCATAGGTCATAATTCACCTTATAATGATTTAACAGACATTTATTTAAATGGAAATTGTTAAGATTGACACCTTAAACATTAAACCATTTTAGCTTATTGGGTTTCAAACTGTTTACATGAAATTAATTTATTTTCGGGGGGGAAACTGCAAATAGGCTTCAAAGAACTGACAACTTAATCTCTGGCAATGCAATTTTTATTGGCACGTCTAATTTTTATGTCTTAATCTAGAAAGTAGCCAGCAATTATAGCTGTCAAATAAATGTAGCGGCCTTGAATATATTTCCTTCCGAGGGTTAGCACAACATAGCGTTAAATCCACCTCTACCACTCAGTAAATGTACTTACATGCACGCACAGCATGGTCCGTACCTGTGGACGGCTCAGCGGTCGGCGCTGGGCTGAGTGTTGGCGTCTGCGCCCTGGGTGTGGAGCCGCGAGTGATGTTCTCGACTGCAGTCGCCGAGGGAACGGGATCCGTAACAGGAGGCAGGCAGCTGACCTTGTTGACGCCATCTACACAGGAAAATGCTTCCGGACATGGATTCAGCAGGCAGTCATCATAGTTGTGCTCGCAGTTCCTCCCCTGTGTATGTAAAATAGACAGTCTTGAGATGTGTCATGCAACTCGGCGCTGGAACGCTAAATGGAGTCTAATGTTTACAGCTTGAATAATAAAGAGCACCGGCACTATGAAAACACACGGCAAAAACTCTGAACCGTGTCATATTTTCTCAATCTAATTTTTGTGTCTATTTGTCATACAAATGTGAAAAACACCAGAAAAATGTTCCTATACGAAGAAATGGAGAACAGAAATGGTTTGGCTTCAAGTAACAAAGCAATAGTTGATCATGCATTTTAACAGTTCAGTTAATTAGCACAGAGGAATTGTTTAAGGGTCGAGGGAGCAAGAGGGCTAAAGAGGTTAATGAAGAAAAAAAAAGATGGATGGGGGGGATAAGGTGGGGATCCTCACCACAAATCCAGGACGACAGAAACAGGTGTAGCCATAGCCTGGATCATTCTGAATGCATATCCCCTGGCTGCACGGCTGTGGAAGGCACTCATTAATGTCATCCTCACAGTGAAGGCCTGTCCAACCTGCCAGGAACAAAAGCCCACAGAGTGCCGTGGTGAGCCCAGACTCTCCCACTTCCACCCTCTGAAGTGAATATCAATCAGATTCTCTTACATTGATTTGCTTCTTTTTGGATTCGCACACATACACGGACAAGAAAAGGCTTTCACTAAAGAGTAAGATGCCGCCCGCATACATTTTAATGAGCCGAGGCAGTATCGTCTTTTTATCACTGTCTTTTTTCTTTTTTTTTTCCCGGTACTGTATGCCTACAAATTTCTCCCTGGAGAACTGTGGGTTTGAATGGCTTTGAGGCACAGAAGCTATGTAGGCATTATGGTAACCTTTAGTGACACTTTATATGGGCCCTTTCAATTCAATATGGATGTTCTGTAAGCACTAAGATGGTTTACATAAGGTAAACTGTACTCTGCTACATCTGGGGCACGGGAAGAGGCTGAAACCTTCTTGTTCACTTCAGAAAATGTCACAGGGGCTATGTTTTAATAATATTGCTCATGAGCTACAAAGGTTGTCCCTAACAGGTTTTTACAAAGGGGAAAAGAAGAAAAAAATGCTTCGGCCGCCTCGTTTCAAAGTAAACCAAGAAACTTGCAGGATGTCTGAATGACTCACCTGACCTGCAGTGACAGACGTAGCTATTAATAAGATCTTGGCAAATGGCACCGTTGTGGCAGGGAGCTGAGCAACATTCGTTAACATCCACTTCACAGAAATCCCCCATGAAACCTGGTGGACAGCTAAGAAAACATATCATGGTTTAGAAACTGCAAGGCTGTCTCGCAGGCCTGTCACTTCCTTCATGTGGGCTTGACGCGTCGCATCCGAGAGCCGTTCCTTTTCGTTATTCCCCGTCAAAAAAACACAGCAACAGACATTTGTGTTTTGGGGGGATCTGAAAGGAGGCAATAAAGCTAAGAGCAGGTTCCATTAATCAGAGAAAAATATATAGAGAAAATAAAAGAAATGCCCAACAAAGCATTAAAACAAATATCATCTGCTATCTTTTTCTGAGATACAAGGCATTGGAAAGGTGCACTGCAAAGCAAAGGCAATCAAATGTAATTCTACTCATAGTAGTAATAACCCTTAATATACAGAGTACCCATAATGAAAGTAAATAAATACATGCCTTGATGTCTAATTGCTTTGTCTGTCAACACAACTACTGCTCTTACCCTCTACGTGCTGACTGCATCGCTGCTAACACGTTTCTCCTACAGAAAGTGGGTGCGCCAAACATCTGCTGCTGAAAATTAAAGTTTGCCCGCCACAAACTTGACATCACACAGCTTATCTGCAAGGAAGACTCAGCAGTGCATAAAAACCCACAGGTATACAAGGGGAATATTTTGTGTGCAGTGTGTGGCAATAGTTTGAGAGGGTGATTTACACAAGATAAGCGGCACCTCAAGCTAAGAGAGGTACCACTCGGTTCTCCAGATGTCACCCCCGCCGGCTTTAAGATTTTTGCGGAAGAGCAGTCATTTTCCAGATGGACAACGTGGGCCGATTGCGCATCGACGCAACCGGAGGCCGAGGAAGAACAGGGTCTGCTGACTTGCATGGACTCCTAATTTCTTAAAACCACTGAACACAGCCGTTTAAGTAAATGCTAACTCTTGTTGCCGTTTCTGAGTTTATGAGGCCTGGGACGCTGACGTTATGTTGTAAAGATCTGCGCAGAACAATCAATATAATCATGTAACTCTACAACATCAGAAAACAGGCAAAGATTTCCATGCTGGACCTCTAGGCTGACCACCATGAGAGTATGGATCTGGAGCACAATTGACGTGCACTACAACCTGTTGTATTTCATGTATAGTAGAGGTACTTTGGACAAGAAATGATTGCATGACTGATTCAGCGTACTAGACTGACTCACCAGATGTTCTCCATTCAAGTGGAAAGAAATATGCAGATGCACAAAACATACAAAAAAAAAACATTAAAAAAAAACCTTATCGTGTCATTTTAATGTCACAGCCAAATATGTAAATGTGTACACAGGCCGAGACACAAGCCTGAAGATTGCTTCCTGATGATGTGAAATGTGTGGGGGTTTATTTGCACCAACACGGTATTAAAATGGCAAAATGTTGGCTTTTCATCTGTAACTAAAGCGTTTAATCTCTAAAACCGCTCAGTTAATAAAACATTAACATAACTATTAGAGCGTTAAATTAAGTTTTATGTCCAAATCACATTTAAAGTCAGCAAAGGAAACATCTGGCGTGGCGTAAAGTACACACAAATCATCCCATTGACGATCAGCAGGACGCTATGAGACAATAATTAATTAGAAAGCGTGTGCATGTCCTAACGCTGCCTCTAGCGTGCACATTTATCTGTAAATGCACAACATATATTGCCCACTTGTATGCAAATAAGTGCTAGATGAAGGCAGCGTCGTAAAAAATGCAGAGGGTGTTGGCAGTCCGGTGCATCAATATATAACACTGTAAAGAGCAGCAACCTATTTGGAGTTGTGGTAGTTGTTGTCACATAAATCACGACGCGGAGAATATAGCGGCACATCAGCGCGCGAGGTTGGACAACGTAATTAACTGTAAGGCATCCAGGGAGCTGGTGTGTCAAATCGGCTCACGCTTACCACATACACCTTGTGTTCAGATGCACTTCATCACTCACGCGGGCAATTAAAAAGCAATGATTCAACCTAGAGGACTGCTACTGTACGGGAGCGAGCGCATGTACATGGACAGCAGCAACTTTATTGTGAGGCAAGATGCGGTTTTAATTGGGACGAGCTAAATCGTGTAGCGCAGACACTGATTGGAGTTGTCAAAAATGCAAATTAAGATTTTGAAATTATCGAGTATTTCTGAAGTTAATATAAGATAATGCAACTCCCGGTGTTCTTGAACTGTTCCACCTCCCCTAAAGCTTTCCCTTCTTGTATGCAGCCAGAGGCAGTTTAGAAATGAAACAATGCACTTAACAGTATACTGTATACCTTCCTGTATTTGTGTCACATGGGTTTTGCCACTGGCCGGCCCTTTAATGAGAGTCTTCAGAGATTTTCACTGATGGAAATAGTGAACACATGCACAGATTCTGTCTGATTCCTTTGTCCATAGATGTCATACTGAATAATGAACCCATTTTAGACACACCATAAGTCACATTTAAAACAGACAAGAATATTGAAGAATATTAACTTTGTTCAAGACCTGTCTGTGTTTCTGCAGCCCACTCTTTCAAGATCTGGCAACTCAGATATTTCTTCTAAAAATCCATAAAAGGATGCAGCCAATATATAGTACATTGTTACTGCCTTCCTGCTCACCAGATATATACAGTATTATCTATTTTTATACATGTTAAAAAATATCCTAGCCTAGCTAAATAGTGTTGGTAATGGTAAACATCGCTAGTAGCTGTGTAAATATATGTCTTGTATATTTCATACAATTAGTTTAGCATTCAATGCGCCATCTTTTACAGTATAGTCTCAGTGATGTGGCATATATGCAGGTTAAAATGATGTACGAAGGTGATGTACGGAGGCCCAAAACTGTCATATTTAAAAAAAACAAAAAAAACACACGAAATAAATTTAAAAAATAAATAAATTCATATATTAATTGCACCAAATCAAACAGATACATTGTAATAAGAAAAAAGTAATGAAAAAGTGTTGCTTGCAAAATTTAGCTGTAACTAGCCAGCAAACATTAACATAAGCTCTACAAATGATAGCTTGCCAGCCTATGTTTCACTCTATCTGAAAAAGAGGCCTTAAATATTTGACTATTTACGAATAAGTAAATGCTCTCGTGCAAAAATCAAAGCTAATGCTAAATGTTCCATTTGAAGAAATCTGCAAGGTCAGTCCTCCTGATGAGTAGTATGTTGAAAATGTGCTGCACAAAGCTGTGATGAAGTAATGAGGCAAAGCCTAAAAATGGGTATTATGTGTCATTTTACCTGATTGGGCACAAAAGAGTAACTAAAGTAATGAGTAATAAATGAGGCGTTACTGGTGCTCTCTGGCTCAGCAGCTGGTTTAGAATTAATCAGGAACCACTCTGATTCGTCCATGTTACAGATATTATGAACTAAGAATTGCCTAAAGATTCATTAATATAGTATTTCCCAGTCGGTTTGCTGGCATCATGATATTTCTTGATTTGATTCATTTATTATTAGGTTATTCATTTATTATTTACTGTGTAGGGGCAGTTTATACAGCATCTAAATATGATCCTTTAAATTCCAGACTAATCTGCATGTTTTGACTTTCAACTTTACAAAATAAGGATAAGTCTGGTAAAATCAGCTTATATTGGGAGCTGCTAACGTTAGTCTAAACTCTGACAGCATTCAGGATCAGATCCCACACTGAGGGGAAAGACAACACAATGGATGTGCTGTGCAAAAAGTTTTTATCCCTATGTCACACTAATCTAACCTAGTTAGTAAATTAGTAGTAAATTTTGGCCTTTGCCTAAGTGACACTATGATATAGATGGTCAGCTGCTAGCATTATGGTAGTCTACATAAACACACTGTCAAAATGTTTTTTAGTTTTGCCCCATATAAATCTCCTCGCCAGGGCTGTCGTGTCTTGTTATGGTTGTGAAGCTGGAAGAGGTCAGCTACAGTTCATACAGGGTTTAGCGAATGGTCATTTACACCGATCAGCCACAGCATTAAAACCACTGACAGGAGAAGTAAATAACATTGACCATCTAATGCAGTGGCCTGCTGGAAAACTTTTGGAGCTGACTTTCGTGTGGATGTTACTTAAATATGTACCACCCACCACCACCGGACGAGGCACCTCCACCCCATAGCAATGACACTCCTTGATGGCGGCAGCCATCCCCAGCAGGCGACATAAACAGCGGAGGCCTTGATGCTCAGCCGCGTCGCTTCCCGTTTCTCTCCACTGCTAACTTTCAAATAAAGTCATAAAAATAAATTGTGAACAAACTCACCTGCATGTAAAGTTTGATCCTTCACCTTCTAGGCAGGTGGCTCCGTTGAAACACAGCGATACATTAGAGGTGGCATCTGTGCAGACATCTACATCGTTCTCGCAAGTTTTCCCCGTGTAGCCGTCCTGGCAGAAGCACGCATATTTATCAATGAGGTCCACACACGAGCCTCCATTCAAACAGGGACTGAAAGCACAGTCCTGGATATGAAAAGACATCAAACATATACACAGGAGTCAGAGTCACAGCCATAATACTAAATATTTTAATAGATACGACAGCCTTCGGATTCAGAATTAACTGTTAGCAGTTAAACAGCAGAAGCTCAGATTAGCTGCTGTACAAAACGCTGGCGGAGACCTTCGAACCAACACAATGTTTTATCTCTCGAGTCCACCGCAAAGCTGTGGTTGAATCAATTAGGCATTAGACTAAGCAATTTCTTTTAATCAGGTATTTGTACAATGCCTACATGATCCTGCTAGTTCAATTGACTTATCTAGAGGAAAAGTCGATAGAGTTAATGATACCAAAGGCCACACAAAGATTACTAAAAATCTACTGACATTTCCCAGCAGGTTCATTAATTAAGCTCAACTCACGTCAATGTTTGTTTCGCATCTGCTGCCGGTCCATCCAGATTCACAGAGACAGGTGTATGAATGTGTTCCATCCTCACAGCTGAGAAGGCCACAAAAGACGGGGTCAGAATCGATTCATTAAATTATACTGTGATACGAAAAACATCTTCAAAACATTTATTTATTTATTCATGCAGGTCTTCCTCTGTATAGTTGCAGCAGAATCCTCTGAGAGAGATATAATCTTTTTGAATGAAGTTGTAATTCCACTTCAACGGAATTAATGACTATAATTTAACCACCACTGAGACAACCTGTAAGTGCATCGCATTAGCTCCTTACAACACATGACATATGTCTCCAGTCACTGCGCTGGCGAGGAGGGTAATTAAAAATAATTCCATGCCACTGCGGCGCAATTTGCTGTTTTTCTGTCTCAAATGACGGAGAAAAATCTGTACCTCCCGTGGAGACAAGGTGCTGTCACGCATTCATCAATGTTGGTCTCACAGTGGAGCCCAATGAAGCCGTCAGGACACAAGCAGTGGTATTGATTAGGCGCATCAATACATCTTCCACTATTTTGGCATGGGTTTGAAGCACACTCATCGGCGTTGAGCTCACACCGCGGCCCTAGGAAATAAAGCATATTTAAAGATAAGTAATATGTGACAACATAAAAATAGTAATTGCAGTCATTTGTACTCAAATTGCTGACAATATGGATAAACAGAATATTTCAATGTGACGTATAGCTGCTAGGAAGTCAATGATGTGAGCAACTGCCTTTGATGCCTCTTTCAAGTGTAGCCCAGGTTTATTCGCTAACTCCCTCCAACTTTGCAAGCGAGGCAAACAACATAAGTTTGTTTGAAATTTTAAAACATATCCATTCTCGGAAATTCTCAACAGGCTCTTGAGCCCGTTTATTAAACTAGCCCCCTCTTTTGTTAGACATAACCGATTCCAAAACTGACTCCCTTCAACACATTTGGCACTGGGAAGCACTTGCGCAGCCCACAGTGACACACAACAGCTCAGGATTCTTCCCACTTGTTGCTAATGACGTGACGAGCCAGTTCAGAGTGGGTGAGAAGAAGGTTGATGACAACAGCGGATGGGAACGGCACGAGAGGCAGAAGAGGAAAAGTGGCGGACTGCGCCGGGGCCGTGTTGTTGTTGTTCGCAGAATTTCAATGAGCGGAGCAGGTCAAAGGGTTCAACCCAATCTCAGCACATTCTTTGTGGCCATAATCAGAAGAGTCCCTTACTGTTTGTTTTCTACAACTGCAACATGTACAAATAGGAGGGAAGGCCTGCTCTGCTAACAGCACCTACGCTATGCAGTGGTAAAACATATATCCAGTTTTTGTTTTATTCTGCTACGTGTTTTTAACAAGCATTTTCTGATGTGGTGTGTAATGGAACGCAAAGCCGTGTCTATGATCTGAACATAGCGCAGATTAATTGGGCCTAGATAAAACTAATAGGCAGTTCAGACTTCTGCGTCAATTTTACTGTTTTTACTGCTGTGGTGACGCAGACCGCAAGAGCTGTGATTGGTCAACTTGATATAAATGGCTGGCACCGGCATTGGCTACGTACGTAGGTCACAGGGGAATTACTGTTTTTTACAACCTGGACCTTATTTCTGGCATAAAATACAATCGTTTACTCACCCATATAACTTTGGTGTAATTTGGAGTCGTACGTCAGATATTTACATCCGTGTATATCCATACAGTGGAAGTGACTGGGGCACCGGAACGCAGCCTCTAAATAATGTATAATGTGTATTATGAAACTTGTTCATTTCACCAGTATTTCATGATGATATGCTAGTCCTATTCCCCGTTGAGTCCCTGCCTCTAAATCCTCTTTTCAACAAGCTCCTCATCCGTATACTCTGAATATGGTAAGGACGTCCATCATAAACAAAGCTGTCGTCCACAGCCCCAGAATCAAAAAAATATTCAGCCATGTTGCTAGCAGTAGCAAATTACAGATGAACACGTGGCGCTCAGAGATGACATCATCCAGGTCAGAAGTTAGTAGGTCAATCTACAGACCCCGGATGATGATAATAGACAACGCCGGACTCAACGGGGAATAGCATTAGAACATCATAACAAAATATTGGTGAAATTAACAGGTTTTGCGGCAGATAATACATTTTTTAGAGGCTGGTTTTCGGTGCCCCAGTCGCTCCCACTATGTATGAATATACGCAGATCTAAACATCGTACGAACAACTCCGAATGACACCAAAGTTATATGGGTGAGTTTTATGCCAGAAATAAGGTCTGGTTGCAACTACTCTTTCAACCTCCAGTGTCATCCCTGCACATGCCCCGCGCCATGGTTGCATTTTTACCCAGGGAACCAAACTACAGAGGCTAAGCTCACCGCAGTGAGTGAATGTGTGGATGAAAAGCATCAGCATGGCTCTTTTAATGTGGAGTTTTATGGAACAGATAACCTGGAACTCATTCGTCCTTCACTGGTAACCGTAGGGTTATCTGCTCTTGTCAAGCAACGTAATGATTATCTGCAAAACTGTACATCCCAATTGACTCTGGCAACTGCTTTGTCAGCAGCATCGCTCATGATTTTCAATCTAGAGGATGCGTTTCGCTCCTAGGTGACTCTGGTGCTCTAAAGAACATCCCCTTCATTTACAGTGAGATCCTTTTTGTCCTTACTGCACAAAGAAAAAACATGTGTCTGCATTTCTCCTTAATAAATAGAGACTGATGGAAATCTGTAAGGGCCACGTTGACACATGTTTTAGACCACTAATAATCATTTCAAAATAACACATCGAGTCAAACCGCTTCCAGGAAAACTGCACAATGTGCACAACTATTCTCTTCTGCATTCATTTTGAGATTATTTCTGTGATACTGCACATGCTAGCAGGCACAACCTTCAAACACTTTACATGAAATAATCGTATGAATCCTTTGACTAGGGGACAAACAAAAGACACCGCCTGAACTGTTAAGCTCAGCTTTTTTTTGTGCGTTTGCACGTGTAAAACCACGCCACACTTCCTCTAGACTCCCTGCCGTTTTCATTTGATTAATACTGCGCTCTGCTCCTCCAGTGTTATAGCATTAAATAACTAACTAGATACCACGGGTGTTCATCGTCGTCGTCGTCGTCGTTGTCGTCTATGCTGGTTGTTTCAGCAGCAGGTTCAGGTTCAGTCGCCGATTCAGTCACCTCCATCTCTGACATTTTAGGCTTCTCTGTCTTCCTCCTTCTCTTCAAATAACATTAGAGACCCGACTTGTCTGAGACTACTGACATGATAATGCGACCATTAATTTGAAATGTACCCGCTGGCCGCTGATTTCCTCCGCCGCACAACGGGGTAAACCAACGATAATGTCTTGCGGCCTGTATCTCCAACATCATTGGCTACTGGTCCCACTACAACAAAACGAAGATTGTCCATTGGCTATCACGTTCCTTCTTATTTTGTAACGAGTAACGAGGATGCTCAGGTAAATGTAATGGAGTAAAAGTATTGATTTTTTTCGGAAAATGTAGTGAAGTAAAAGTAAAAGTCGTCAGAAATAAAAGTAGTAAAGTAAAGTACAAATATAAAAAAAAACTACTTAAGTATCGTACTTATTTCATGGGATAAATAAACAGACATTTGAATATCCCACTGTATTGTATTAATTACCTAAAATGACAGAAACATCCTTGAAAATAAAAAATGTATTTGATGTGTACTTCAGTGTTTTACTTTGGCGCAAGTCCCATTAACTCACATGGAGGGGGTGGAGCTTATGACCTATACCACAGCCAGTCACCAGGGGGAGCTCTTCATACTTTTGCCATGCCCATCCTGTGATACCACTTTGCAGTTTGGATAGAGCATTAAAATGCTGCCCTAATCAGGTCACGGTGGAAAACACTAATGGAAGATTACTGCGTGGCCAAACATCAAATTTAAATTAGTGGATCTGGCCCAGAAACTTTCACTGAACTCTGGATGACATCCTGTAGCCTACTTGGTCACCTTCCACTGAGCATCACAGAAGGCGGTGGTGTAGATCAAGTTGGTCAAGTTATCGTGTTCATTAAATATTTACCACATATACTCTATACAGATTTGAAAAGTCAGATTTGTCCGTGTTTCACGTAAACACCACATTTTGGATACGATCAAAACCAGCCTCATTACTGTGATCCACGTAAACACAATCTGCGCTAATCTGAGCCGACGGTGTCATTCCTCTTTTTTTATTATCTTTTTTATCCCAGGCCATTTTCCCCAAAATCAGTCGACAAACTTATTTAGGAAAACGTGAAGCATGTACTTTGTAGTTAATAATCTAAAGCCTTAAAGAGCAAAATACTGTCTCCTGACATCAGAGGGCATACTGTCCAGATAACGCTGCCTCGCCATCATGACATGTTTTTCCTCTTTGGTCTCTTTCGTGATCTTTGATATGAAGTGATCACAGACTGGCAGGAAGGGTAAAGACGAGCGTGCTGTGTGTATTTCATTAAAAAAAATCTCTGGGTTGTGTATTGCTGTCTGTTAATACCAAGTTACCTCTTTCTCACAGTTTTACTTATTGAAAGTTTTAGTCCACTTTTTAAAAAAAAATTAAATATCACATATGCAGTGAACCATTACTGATGATAGTAGGATTAATGACTGTGTCTGTTATAGCGGTATGCAAATATAAATATAACTGCAGATCTGTAAGGCGAGGGAAAATGACACAGGAAGCTGTAACACCCACTACAGCGTCCCTGGAGAGGATGTTATTTTACCAGATGGCTATTCTGCTTTGTTAAAGTAAAGATTTGGGAAATGTTTACTCAGATATATCTAAATAAGCGTTATATTTAAAATTAAGCACTTAGGAGCCTCACATTTTGTTTCATAACCATAAATTATCTCTTGTTTTGTCTGAATTTATGAACTAGGGCACTGGCAGTTTAATCAATTTAGCGGCCAATTTTTAAAATAATTCATATTTACATGTCTATATAGCAAAACTTGTCTCAGTTTGGAGTTTGAATTAATATTATAAGACAGTACAGTTATTAATATAAACCTGTATGGCATCTGGTCAATTAACCCAGCTTATGAAATTACTGTCTAAAGCACAACACATCAGAATTTAAGAGTTGTGTTCCTAATAGTGGGGGGAAAATTAAAAATTTAAAAATTTAAAAAACAAACACCAGATTACCTTGGATAATCCAGGGAATTTGCCATCACCATTTTCTATTAAGAAAAAGGGGACTACAGTATTTCCTAATCAGAAAGTAGTTCCAGTGAAAACAGTGCAGTGAGGTCTGCAAGGTGTTCAAAAAATGTGTTGCTCTTGCATTTTTTTTTTTTTTTTTACATTTCTGTGAACAATATGAATTCCATTCGCCTCCATTATGTTGGGATAGTGACAGAGGTCTCTGGGGGGGACCAACCCAAAATCTGAGAACCTTTCTGTCTGATGAAATACCACTAATAGGTGGTTTATACTTCTAAGTCCATTTGGTAGTAGCGTGTTTCCGCGTTGGTATTTTTGGCTGCTTCTCCATATCCACAACTTTCGAAGTGATTGCTTTGGATCAATAAAGATGGTTCACATCAATGAAAGGTTAACTGAGGAGGTTTGCAGATAGAAACATTTGTACAACTTGTCTTTGGCGAAATTTCAACAAAAGTTTCAGCCGCCATTGTTGAAAGTCAAGTAAATAGAAACTAATTCTGGACATGTGTTACTTGTACTTTGGGGTGATGTGGCTCTGCAACTGTAGTTGCTCCTGAGAGGACCCAATGAATTGCTGCATGGGAAGTAATAGAATAGCGTGTCACATATTGTATATTCTTACAGCTGTGGCTACAGTAGCCGGCCCATAATGGCGCAAGCCTTCACAAAAACTGTGCTGACTCAAAGGAAAACTGTGCATTAATCTCAAAACAACATGCGTCTTAGCTGTCAATCTGACACGTTTAAGATGAGCCACAATAGTCACATAATGAAGTCATCTCTCCTCACAGCGTTGATCATTTTTATTATTTATGCAGACCTCTGGAAAAATAGCAATGAGATTAAAGAGGAAATGAAGGGGCGGAGAGAGTTCAAGCTGTGAAGGAAACACCAGATAACACAAACTGTCAAAGCCTGTCTGCCTCCTGCCAACGGTTCAAAACACAAGGAAAACACACAGTTGATGTTTATAGTTGCCTAAATTACATCAGGTAACGCCTCAGAGAGATCCACAGGCTCTATTTACTGAGGAATTAAAAATAAATAAATGGATAGTGGCTAATTCAAGGGTTTCTATGATGTTTATTTTCACTTAAGTGTTAAAAATATTGTTTACTAGTCCTAAAAATCTCTTTTTTATTTTAGACTTGAAACATTAAAAATGCTGACTGGCCAGTCATTAATCATTTGCTTAGCTTTTTATCTGTGGGTAGAGTTAGACGTAAACAAACATAGTGACAAGAGGAGCAAGAATTAATTTATTGCCTCCCGCATTTTTATCATGAAAAAGAATAAATAATGAACTGTCTTTACCGCACACAAAATCTAACTATTTCTCACGTTGCAGAATGTAAAAAGAGTCCTTTCTTGTGCCAAAGTGGTAGCTCATTTCATTCAGCCCAAAGGGAAAAGTATACGGCAGCTACTCAAGCTAGAGGTCATGACTGCAAAGGCTGAAAACAACTCAGAAGGATTAGAAGAAAGCTGGGACACAAACTGAACTCAAGACACTGTCACACAGAAGTGTGATGAGGGAAATCAAAGCAATGAGGGAAAAATGATGGGAGACGAGTCTGCGTTGCAGAAAAACTTCACCGGCTACTGGGTCGCAGGGAGGAGGAAAAGAAATTCTACACAAGGTCAAGACTCCAGCAGCTCTTAAAATGTAAAAATGTATGGAACAACTTTATTATTACTGTTTTAGCTAAGAGGGGTCATCAAGAAACAGACTGCAACTTTAAATAATGTATGAAGTAAAATATGTGTCCTTTTTAAATGAAAACAAGCAAACATGTGCATGCACATAGACATATAACCCAACGGGAATGGGGCACCTGCTCGTGGGCTTGGCCATGTGGTACCTGGTACATACATACACATTTAGACCATTGTGAGTTGGGCATATAGAGTGGGTCTTGTGGTTGGGAAGAATTTGGATTCAAATAACATACTGAACTTCTCAAATAGTTTGTAGCTGTAAATTGTGATATGAAGGCCTGAAAGCTCAAATGTTATTGACTATCATCTGTGGCTGTAGCAGGATCTGTACACATTTATACACAGGTCTGTGTTTCACATGTTTCATATTATTCATAAACCAAATGCTAGTAGGTATCAATGGTTTCTGAATGTTAAATATACTCTGTATTAAGGTTAGCTGTGGAGAAGTAGTTAGAGGAGCAGCTGGATGGGTCACTTCAGTCCCAATGGATGGGTCAAATTCAGGAAAACGTTTTCTCCGTGTGGGATCAATACAGTATAATTTACAGTATAATATCTTACTCAGGCAAACAAGTATAGTAGTTCAGGCGTTCAATATCACCCAACAGAGTCAAACTGTTTCATTTATGTAATTGATTTATTTTAGTCAGTGCACACTGCAAAATTATTACCTGCCAATTTACTCACATATCTTTCAATAGAAGATGCTCATTCATTTAAAACAAGTTTCTAGATAGTTCTAAAAAAGTTCTAAAAACAGACGACTGCATAGATGGACGGACACACATTCTCATTTAATATTAAAATAACAGATAGCCAGGTAATAAATTACTATAATCATATGATACACAGAAGTAATTATGTATTTTGGAGGCTCCAATTGGAAACGCCTAAATTTATATTTATATACACTATTAAGACAGGGTGCTAAAAGGCATTAACTGAACGGTTTGTTGATTATATTAATTAGAAAATGAATTAAAAACTATAGAATACCGATGACTATAAATGTCAGCAAATTAGTAAATCTATTATTTATTATTTATTTATTATTTCTATAGTGAAAAAACATCTAAATTGAGTTAATAAATGCTCTGTTTCAGATAAAACGATTCTAACTTTTTAAGCACTAAGCTTAGAAACTTGTGCAATAGCTGTCACACAGCAGAAAGGACTTGCATCACAACTGGTTTACAACTGGCACAGTTATTAAATTAACCCAGTCATGTGTAATACGCGCAACAGTACATCTTCAACATGCCACATCCCTGCAGAGACTCCGTGGCAAAGGCTGACGCCGCCACCGCATTCGGCTTAACAAGTTCACCAGCCAAAAAGATTGAATTTACTGAAGCCTTAACTGCAAACAACACTGCGAGGGGCCCGGATATCATCATCCAACAATGTGCTGACGGAGGAAAGTGCAGCAATGTGCTGATTGCACTGTACTATCACTCAAGGGAGCGCGCTCGCTAATGACGGGTGAAGAAGAGAAAACAGAAGGTGACGGATAGTGTGCTTAAACTGTGATTTATATAAAGACAATTATCCATTCATCATGTCACTGCGATGACCTCTGACCTCTGTACGGAGCGCAGCACATATGCACGCGCTGCTGCGTTACAGAGACGCTTAAACCGGATGTCCTAAACAACAATATGGTGGCTAAAATCGAAAACTTTTTTTCTTTTAATTCATTTAAAAATAAAGTGAAATTACGTGTGATTAGGGTTGATCCATAGCTAGAGTTGAGCAAGTAAAACACAACTGACTCTAAGACGGGAGGAAGCTTCATGTTTACCCTCAAAGAGCAGCAAACAGGCTTTCAGAAAAAAAAGAAGACAGAAACAGAAATAAAAAAAAATATTCTCTGACTTCTTGCTTCAATCACGTGAAATTGCTTCATTTTTAAAAAAGGAATAGCTCACTCCTCAGAAAAAAAAAAAAAAAAAAAGCAGCTGCTGCTCAAAGACGCGCAAAAGCCATTTTTAATAAAAAAAAAACGCAGAAAAGACAAACGCACCGGAGTGAATTCAACAAGGCCAGTGATGCAGGTGCAAATAAAGTGTCATTATAGCTTCATGAAAGTGATAGAGCACTGGGCTGATTTATTAGCAAGCAGCTTCACCTGTTCCAGTCAAAATGAAGTTTGGCACCCCGCACGCAGAAAATAGCCCCCCGACTGGCCTGGTGGCTGAGGCAAATAATATGTTAATACCGTCGAGTGACACAACGAGTTACAGAATCACCGGGATAGGAGAGATGACACATCATACCATCAAAGCAGAATAACATTTCAATCCATTCCAATCAGGCTGAATGATGAATCACCCGAAGACGGCAAATTTAGACGAGCACGGGAAGAACACGCGGCGCAGCCACGCCGAGCCTATTACTTTGTGTGTTTTCCGTGGAAAGTTGCGACGGTGTTGTTGGACGTGTTACTAGAGCAAATATTTTGTGTGAGTTCTACTTGGTTTGAGCCAATCCAAACTGTATCCTCCGGCCACTTGCTCTCCTGGGGAACCCTGTTTCCTCAGATGAGCTTAGAGCAACAGAAAAAGTAATGACTTGTACTGTTCTGTGCGTAGACCTAATAATAAAAGCTGCTTCTGTGGGAATTGGGCCATGCGTGTCAGGTTCTGCTCTCCAGAGTAGCAATACCTCAGAGATTTCCCCCTTCTCTCTCAACTGGGGAAGGATAAATTGATGATACAGTGTGGAAGACAAATGAAATTAATCTTCCCGGTATCTGACAGGAATCGGCTTTAGATTGTGCGCACACACACACACACATATTCGCGCACACACACGCGCGCTAAAATAGCTCGATATCCTTCCGGGTGGAAAATAAGACAAATGGATTGAAGTAAAATAACAATAGCGCGCAGACACTAAAGAGGCAGATGAAATAAAATCAAAGTAACTAACAGACAGTGAGAAGTTTTCATCAGATAAAACAGGTGACACGAATTTATCTCTTGTTAGCTTTAGCGAAAAGCAGGCACTGTATCTTGCAGAAGCAGGCGAGCTAATTAAAAGCAGGCATTGTGAAGCTTTTTCTTTTTTCTTTCTTTTTTTTTTACACTAAGCCAGATCTGTGTCAGAGTTGCCTCAATGGCGTGCAGCCGCGGCAGTCATGATAAGCTTTTTAGACTCTCATATTGATCTTCGTGTCACCTAAGGGCAAAAGAGCTACCTGAGTATCCAGGGCGACAGACACACTTAAAGCCCCCGGGCGTGTTGATACAGATGCCCTCGTGTAGGCAAGGTGAAACTTCACACTCATTCACATCCAGGTCGCACAGCGTTCCAAAATAACCAGGAGGGCAAATGCAGTGGAACCTAAGGAAGATGATAACACTTAATCATTACGGAATAAAGTGAAATCCTGCGAAGAGAAGAATGTTAGACGACATTGGAGAACTTTCTTGTTTAAAAGAAAAAAAAAACACGCTCAAAGAAAAGCCACAAAGACAAACTACAGTGCAGAAAAGACACACAAGTCTCGTCACAGAAACAAAAAAAACAACGGGCAATTAAGCTTCCTACGGTTAATTTAAATTACGTTTAATGACTAATTTCTAAAGGGAAGAGCTTAATGTGTACAATGAGATGCTTTACTCAATTTAAATCCCTCACGGCAGCTTCATAGCACCTGACCACACACCTCTGAGGAAATACTATCATGTCTTGAAGTGACATAATAAGAAAACAGGCAATTAGCCACCTTACACGTTGGTAGATTATTCACCAGTAAACCAGTTATATCTTATCGAATTTCTAAACTATGCTAAGTGGTATTTATTGTCATGGGTCTCCTGAGAATGGAATTGAATTAACGCCATTGTTGCGCTCTCACAGTCATAGTACTTTAAGAAAAAAAAGGAAATAAACATAAGACAGCAGTGAGTACACGGCAGCGTCTGATTCATCAGAACGGCACAGATGGACCTGCTTGTTTGGGTCAGGGAGACGGAGACAGAGGCGTGCGGTGGGCAGCGAGGTTAAAACACACCTGATGTGAACTCCCTGGACTGTGCAATCAGGGGAGAGCTCTGAGCAGGGCCAGGTCACATGGGAACAGAATCATGACGGGAGACAAACTGGAGACAAACCATTTAGGACTCAAATTGGCCCTGGGACTTCTCTACCCATCTGTCCGACTAAGCCCGGAAGCCCCGGGGCTCCCATTAAGCACAGCAGAGAGAAGCACCGGCGGTGTAAAGCCCAATCTAGATACATGATGTGTTCCTGCTGAATTCGCTCTCTGTCTTCGGAATAGCAGCTTATGTGTGTCAAGGATGAAGACAGGCTTGTTATATAAACCGGCTGGCTTTGAAGAGGAACACCGTAACCCTCGTATGTTTTCTTTGGGTTTTGTTCGTATGCCTTTCAAAACAAACTCAGGAAATTAGATGCGTCTGGCCCTTACTGGTGCGCACACAAAGACAATTGTGAAGATAAAAAAATATATATATATACAAAGAAACATACAACAAAAAAAAAAGTATTTTCCTACTTACTTGTTCACAAGGTCCTGACAAATGCCTGCATTGTTGCAAGGACTGGAGGCGCACTCATTGATGTCTTCTTCACAGTGAAGGCCAGAAAATCCCATCATGCAATCACAGCTGGAAAAGAAAAATCATTAATATTGATATTTTTGTCTCAGATGGAAAATAGAAGGCCCATCTGTTTCCTACAGGCACAGATAAAGTGAAAGAAAAAAAAAAAAAAAAATCCATAGGAATTAACTGATATTAATTACATATCATATTTAGTCCGATTGCCCAAAATGTGCAGTAATATCTGCAGCGACTGTTCATTATTTGACCTAATTTTAGTCTGAAATAGCTCATTGATGCTATCTAAATATGAAGACAGGTTATGAGCTAATAGCAGATTTAAGCTTTAGGTGATCTGCTATCAGCCATACGATATCATATCTTAAAGCACATACAGGAATTTCTAACACATTTAATAAAGCCCATTACAAAATTGTCTGACCTTATCTCGCCTCTTAAGAAATGAAAACCTAGTTATTGATAACACTTTATTCTAGATTTTTTATTTTTATTTTTTACCTGTAACTGTTGACCTGGTCCACACAGTCGCCCTGGTTTTGGCATGGATTTGAACTACACTCATTGGTGTCAATTTCACACCAACTTCCTTCAAATCCTGAAAGATAGATGAGATGGTCATGGATCAGCAAACCCCACTACATCCTGAAAACGTCAGGGCCGATGATAACAAAGGCCCCAGTGAATGCCATTTTAATGGAACTAGTAGCCCCTGTAGCATATCTCATCTTCTAGCTCTCGGCACTCACTGTTTCCCCTTTGAGAGTGTGTAAGTCTAATAATACTTTAGTGCCACAGACAGATTGGTCTGAGGGTTAGTGGTTTGGGGTTTGGGAGGTGTGTGTGTGTGTGTGTGTCTTGTGTGTGCAGAACCGTGCATATGTGTCTGTGTGTGAGGGAGGGAAAGCGAGGGAGTAGGGGGACATCTTGTTAAGTTAGGGTAAGAGGGAGAGGCTAAGCCCAAGAGGTCTTTTGCCCCTGTTCATTAGGGGGTTGAGGGGCAGGATGGCTAAGCAGATCAGCTTGGATGTTTTGTTGTACATTTGAAAGCAGCCTGGGAGCCTGTGATGTTCTGCCTAGCGGAGGTATTCCTCCACTGCTTGGCCTGGGTCTGGTCCATTAGATGGTTTTCTGCTGAACAGCTCCATGTATATATGTCGGTTTTGTTGAATAAAATTATTTCATGAATGCACAGTAAAGATTTTAATCTCAAACAACATAATCCTGCAAAACTGAATCACTCCTGAAGGATTTATAGCACAAAATATTATTCAAAACCGTTTACTTTCAGTGGCCATCTTATTAGGTGCACTAATGCGATCCATTGCAATTCAGTAGCTCAGCGATGGCAACAAATCTGCTCTCGCAAATGGTCATAATTTTCAGGGTTTGAATGTGTAAATTTATGTATTTATTTACTCAGTGATAGACTGAGCTGTGGTAGACTGGCGACCTATCTGGGGTAGGCTGCATCTCCCCCGTGGCTGTCTATAAGATAAGCGGTTATGGATATTGAATGAATGAATGAATTTATCACTGAGGTATTTGTGGTTAGTGGTGCTGAGATGGCTTGCATTGTGTTTCAGCAGAATGCAACCGAATCCAAAACCTGTAACCTCAGTGCAAAAACATATCACTTAATTATGAGCGCTGTGAGATATTTGAGATACTTCACAAATGATTTTCTTTAAAGCTGCAGGATTTAATGAATTAACAGCTCATATATTAAAGACATTATTAGAAGAGAGCACACACTGTTTTAAAGCTTTTTGTTCCCACACCGGTGCAATGCATTTTAAAATAACCAGCAATGATGGTTCGCCACAGCTGAAGAGTGGAGCCACTAAACTGACGGAGAAGGAATTGGCTCCAGCTAAAAGGCGCGTGGCATAAAACAAAAGTTATTAATGTAACTAAGGTTCTATGATTTTTTGGCAGTCTGGGGGAATAAGATAAAAACCTAACAAGCTTCCAGGGAAAGTTTCAGATGCTCCAGATAAAAAAGAAACTCGGTGTTCGGAGGAAGGCTTACAGTCTGAAAAACAAAGAGAGCGACGGTGAGGACAAACATAGATTAGTACCGGCGGGGCTTTTCCTTGGTGGAGAGTGCTGCAAGAAGAGATGGGACTGAGGGGCTGCAGTCTGCAGGCAGATATCACACACCTGTGTTAACAGTGTTTGTGTAATAACTCACCGTCAGAAGGGCGGGACGAGATTTCTGCACAGTGGCTACAAATATAATAATTTACATACGATATTCAACAAAATGAATGAACTTCTGCCACTAAAGTCAAAGACCAGACATACAGAACGGATGCCACGGAAAACAATCAAGCCTAGCTTATTGATCCTGTGTGGCCACGGTTTGCCTCCATACTGTTGCTTTCCAGCATCGTGCGACTATTTTCTGCCGCTGCAGCTGACACAGTATGAGCAATTATACACAGATACCATTTCCTGTACAATGCTGCTATCAAACAGCTTTAAGCTCAGAGCTCAGACTTCAAAACCCCACTGTGTCGCCCCCGCAGAGCACCATCTGCCATGCATAATTAAAAGTGGTGCAAGTATATAATAAAGGGTTAATAAAACTAGCTCTAATGCGCGTTGGTGCTCTTATTGTTGCGTTGTCTCATTACACTGCTCCCGCTGCTTCAAGTTAAAGTGACATATATTTGAACTATGGGGTTTTTTTTGTTTTGTTTTTTTGGGTTCATGCAAATGGTAATGCTCAGCTGAGGACAGGCGCTTGTTTTAACAATGATGAGGTCGTTGATAATTATTTTTGAAACATGCTAATCTTGCACGTGTGAGAATCAGAAAGCAGAGGATCTAGAGGGTCTCCTGTATTGTATGTAATTATATCAGGAAGTAATACTAGGTTATAATCTGTAATGGAAATAATGGTTTAGCCATTTTGTATAGGTGCCTTTACAATATGCTGTACTCTAAATGATCGATGGAAGAAAATTACATAAAATCAGCACCAATACTTCATTATTTAAGATAACACAAGGTAATTCTTTGTTTATTCCACGATGGGGATGAGTTACATAATAATAAAATAGAGAAACTTAAGTGACATTAATGAAAAAATAAGCTAGCTGAGGACTCTGACACTTGTAGGCGAACACCGGGATGGAGGAATGGGAGGGAAACCACAAGACCACAGAGAGCACAGAGCATCTGGTGAATTATGGGACAGCACAGGTTTCCCAAGCTGGTCTGTCACTCAAAGCAATGGTGGAGCACCTTGGGGACTATTTCGAATGTCACCGCAATGTAATGCATCTTCTGCCACTAAGCAGTGACTGGAGGCTTCTCTTTGACAGAGTACAGAGAGGGATACCCAAGGCGCGTGCTCACGTAGTCATTCCATCATCAGGCTACAGCTACAGTATGTGATCACGGCCCGCTGCCAGTAAAAGTCTCGGAGGAGAAGAAATTGTGGGTAATCCCCGGTGGACAGTGAACAAAGGTTGATTGACATTTCAATTGAAATATGAGGGACGTCTTCATTTTAAGACAGTGAGTGAGTTTGGTGCGGGCAGCTACATTTGTGACTATTGTCTTCCGTCAGTCCAATGTCTCGGCAGGGGCTCGTTTTAAATTATACAACGCGCCGCTTCTGCAATATAGATCGCGATCTTTGTCTGTGGTTGGGCTGTCATATTTCAGGCGGCACTGTGGCCTTAATCTGCGCAGGGTTTGCTTGCTGAAACCAGAATGCATCATGAATGGGAGTGTTGTGTCAGAGCTCTGCCCTTACAAGTTTTTAAAATCTACCGTGGCCTCAATCTTCCAGGAAGTTTTTATGACACAATGCGGCACGCAAATGTCACAAGAACTTAATCATGACCCCAGTGGCAGAGTTAAAAAAAAAAAAAAAAAAAAAAAATCAAAAACAGATCTTAATCTAGTCGGCCATAAATGCACTGCTGTTAAAAAACATGCTGCAAAATAAGAAAACACAACCGAGCTGCAAATGCAGAAAA
The DNA here is from genome assembly GCA_005024645.1 of Planiliza haematocheilus. Lineage (NCBI taxonomy): Eukaryota > Metazoa > Chordata > Actinopteri > Mugiliformes > Mugilidae > Planiliza > Planiliza haematocheilus. The sequence continues at coordinate 7,103,542 of SRSE01001339.1, read as the reverse complement.
TAGTTCCAGATAGACAAGCTGCAAGGAAGGAGCACAGACTGCAGCTTAAATGTTTCCACACGGCTGGGACGTGCTCGCTACCATGATGACTCATTAGGATATTGAGTTTACTGACAGTAGAGTTGGAAAAAGTTTTGCTTTAATCCCAGAAGCTGAATTTGCTCTTAAGGCTGCAACGTTGCAATGCTTGCATTTAATTCTGCACGTCAAGACAAAACCATAAAATATAAGACTGTGGCCGCATTGATCCATGCGGGGAGTTACGGTGCATCTTTGCTGGAATCCCAATTACATAATTTACAGTCTATACACCGATCAGGCATAACATTATGACCACCTTCCTAACAGAGAACGGACGTGGGCCTTCTGAGGGTGTCCTGTGGTGTCCAGCAGCAGAATGTTGTTAGTGGGGGCTTTTGGGTCCCATGGGCTGAGTTGAGGGACCTCTGTGGCTCAGTCTCAGTCAAGCATCCCACAGATACTCAATTAGTTTGAGAACAAGGGAATTGGGGTCCAGATCAAGACCTTCTGCTGTTTTTCATGCTTTTCTGAGTTGTTCCTAGACTGTTATTTTTTGTGTGAGGCTGCTTGGCATGGTGCCATCAAGGAGTGTCGTGCTATGGGGTGGGGGTGCCTGGTCTGGTCTAGGGGGGTGGTACACGTCTAAGTAACATCCACATGAATGCCAGGTCCAAATGTTTCCCAGCAGAAAATTGTATTGTCACAAGATTGGTCAATATTGTTTACGTCTCCTGTGAGTGGTCATAATGTTATGCCTGATCGGTGTATATTACAAATGCAGCAACACAAAAATCTAGTTTTGTGTAAATAGTTCAGTAAAAAGAAAAGCGTGCAATATATTTCAGCTGTGTCCAGAATTCCTGCCGAACAATTCATTCATCAGTCCAACGCAACAAACAGCGACTAAATTTAGAGCAAATTAAAAAATCAATTTAATGAACATACCAATCAAAAATCCAATTTGCCATCACAAATATATTCTCATAACCAAGGAGTACATCTTACAAATATGTTTCTCATAACCAAGGAGTACACCTTGACTTTGTTCTTTCACATTCAAAGACCAAAAACTGGGTTACTTCGGAATAAGTGGGTTAAGAATAGAAATCTCTTTGCATGTAAACAGCAGCTAGTGCAGCCAATTTACCCCACTGCTCCACACCTGGACCACCTCTTCAGCGCAAATAATGATGGCCCCAAAATGATTAAACACCGAGTTTATTAAAATGTGTTTACTGCACAGCCGTTACAGGCCTATTTTTATACATTATGCATAAGTGAATCCACTAAACTCTTTCTTACAGTATTGTGCAAGTGCTTAACCACAGCTACTGTCAAGGTATAACCCAGAAGTTTGTTTTGCTTTAGTCAGTTTAGTAGCTAATATACACACACAGACGCAGTATGATGCACTTTTAACTGCGGCTATGTTTACATGTAGTAAAGTTTGCCTGGCATGACCTGAACCTGAACTGTTCTTCGCCTGTCAAACTGTTTGCAGATGATGTACTTATTTTTGAAACTTTCTACACAATTCTGACACTAAGCATTTCGGAGCCGCATGCCAAAAAAACTGCAACAAATGTTGAGGAGAATGGCTCCACCGTGCTACTCTGACCGTGAAAAACACTATTGTAAAACCAGAGCCGTATTAAATATTGAAGAAGTGGAAAAGGGAAGAAATCTGTGGAGCAGCCTGGGTGCAGGTATCTTCTATTGAAACTTCTATTCACTTCTACCTGACTTTATTGTGAACCTTAAATTTCTATTAAGCGATATTAAAAAAAAAAAAAAAGAAGAAGAAGAAGAAGAAAAGAAGATTTAGCATGGATCCTGCTGAGAGTCAAGTATCCTCTGTGCAATTTTCTGATATGTGTCTGGGTTTGACAGGTCCAGATTCTTATCTCTTAACTTCATCACCTCGTCTTTCATTCGACACAGAGGGCCCATAATATTATTTTAGCAGTTTCCAGAACAAACAGGAGGAGACATGTGAGCAAATGGCAGGCTTGCCCACTCTTCTCCCATTATATATTTAACTTTTTGTTGGTTAACACGTTCGCCACAAAAAAAACATGAAATATTCATGGTGAATAATGGTAGCTGCTGCAAGCTGTGCCCATAGAGAACAAAATCAGCGCAATGCCCTCTTTGCTAGTCTTTGTAATTTAACATTTTAGGGAAGATAAATTGAATGTAATTTGTAAAAACGAATAAATATTTATTATGCTTATGAGTATACCTTCTGCTGGGAAATTGGGGGGGTTCAAAAGACATAGCTAGCGCCAGATCTTCTCTTATCAGTGGTCCTCACTGCGCACCTGCCCTCATTTAAAGGAGAAACTAGTCTGCCTTTATACAAATGCAGCTGCACTCATTGAGGTCACCCTTTAGGTATAACCCTGTGGTACCAGCTGTGTCATGAGATGAAGAGAGGCTTTTGTACAGCGGCGTATTGCTGTAACCATGACAAAAAGACATTTTAGTATTGAAAAGAAAACTTTCCAGGTCTCACTTTACATCGTTTTTACTATGGCTATGGAATATTCAGTGGTGTGGCGATTAGCACACACAACAAGAAGGTTCTGGGTTCAAATCCATGCAAACACCTTTGTGTGTGGAGTTTGCATGTTCTCCCTGTGTCTGCGTGGGTTCTCTCCAGGTACTCCGGCTTCCTCCCACCATGTCCAAAGACATGCTTGTTAGGTTCATTGGTGTTTCTAAATTGGCCGTAGGTGTACATGTATGCCTCTTACCCACTGACAGCTCAGATGGACTCCAGCCCCTTCCCCCCGTCATGCACTCTATGTATGATGTGCTGTACTTTCTGTATTCCACATTAATGACCTTATTTTGTCAAGAGGAAGCACACGCTGTTCTCATTTTCTGATGCTTTCATGTTATTCTGCCAAACGCGATAAACAAAGGCGCTCATCTTCCTGCTGTCAGAAGGTCGTCATCATCTGCGGTCAATGGAGTCCGGCGTTCACACGCAGCTTTCATCTACCCTCGAGTATGATCGTCATAGAGTACGACCGTGATATACAGTACAGCCGCACATGCTACATAAATCAAGTATATCCTGTCGGCGCTGTATCCAGTCGACACAGAATTAGAAAGAGACTCTCTGGGCATTTTCAGCCGCGTCGAAACATTCAGGGGTCAAATGACTGTGAGCTCCAAAACTATTAATTCTGAAGAAATATCCTCCGATAGCACTATGCGATCATTGGTGCCTTTTTATGCAGCTGTTGTTTGGGCTGAAACAGCGGTCTGGAAGCAAAAATGGAAAAAAAAAGAAACCACCTTTAGCCCCAAGCAATAGAATATCAATGGCATGTTGCGACCTTTGCCTACTGAAGGGGCACACTCTCATGCTGGGCTTGAACACCTGCTACATTTTAATATATTCTTGCTTCTCTGAGTGCCTTCAGAATATTTGACAAGACATGAGTTGTGTGTGATTTACATGCTACTTCTACTGGGCTTAAAATTCAATATGGCCATTGAGTGCTTCTCTGTCATAGTCCATTATCCGGTGTGAGTTTTTCTGGAATATCTTTGATCTTAATAAGTGTAAAATGTGGACAAAAGGTTAGCGCGGAGGCTTAAATTAACATTGGCTTGGTTATGTCAGTGGTCCCCAGCCATTACACCATGGACAAGCCCCTAATAATAATAATAATTATGGACCCTCACCACCACTACAGACACAAACCCGAAGTCGTAGGTGTCACCAATCGCTGACATAATGTGTGCACTGCAACTAGCTAGCTAGTTGGCTTCACCGTCACCGGAATTTGGCCAATTACTTCAAACGACTGATGAACAAGAAGGTGCGAATGACAACCATTTGTCCATCTCCGTGCGTTCAAGAGGCCCTTCTTGATAAGAGTCAAGGCTGAATATCCCGAGACGGTCATAAAAAAACAAACACCCACGAAACCAGGAACAAAATCTAAATTGCACACGATGTAAGAAACATTGTTTTACATTACACTACATTCTATTGCAGGAATAAATGTCCAGGGCTCCCTCTGCTTTAATAACACTAATGAGTTACATAATCATTGTATGTTCAAGAACAAATGAGCGATGAGTGTTATTACAGAAACCTGAATAAACTAACACGCCTGGTCAGCAGGCTGGGGACCCCCCCAAGTTACATTACGCTGAAGTGATGAGTCACCGAACACATATTTAGCTTTTCTAATTATATACAGTGTGCACGTGTGATGCAAGTATTTACTGTCTACTACCTGCTCCTGCTATGTCAGCTAGTACATTCATAAACTGCACTGTACTCCATGCGACTCTTTTCTGCTCCTGTGAAGTATTTGTTATTGTTACCAGCCAGAAAATGTGAAATGCATGAAATTAAACACATGAGAATTCATAAAGATGATCTGGTCAACCTATAGGAGCACACTATAAATGATAAAGTACTGCTGACTGCTGAGATTTGTTCTTTTTCTCTTTACTGGAATAAGGGACAGCAATGTTCTAATACATCTGCCAGGACATCTGGTTTATAACTTGAGGCACGTCTACTATAAGTCATACTGTCTGCCTCCTCTATTAAAGAGAATCATCACTTAAAATGAATGCAACGAGGACAGACTTTCCCAGCACACTTTTGGCAACACATATTCTCGATACATCTTTTTCAATATCGTATTATGTATGTGTCAGTTCTCCTGTTGGCATGGCTCCACAGTAGCTCATTAACCAACTGTTTGGTAGGACACAGTCTCAATCTTGTGGAAGGTGAAGGCTAGTGTAGCATGCCATGCAAATAAAGGGGTTTGTTCTCCATCTGGCCAGGAACACCTCTGGGGATATCCGGAGCCACGGAGACCAAATGGTTCTTGCGTGTAACGGGGCTGCACAATGCTTCCGAGTTAATTCCCTATACCGCAAAAATCCCATTTCTCCACTTCATGCCATGGACAAGAGGGAAACTGATTGTGCCCGTGTGAAATAGCCCCACATTTAGCACTGAAATATGCCAACTGGTCACCCAAAACCCAACAGAAAGGCGCTACAGCAAATAGGCACAGTCGTGTAGATGAAAATGATATAACACATTATCAAATCTTTAATAAATCTGAAACATTAAGTGCTATACTGACAGTGTGTCCTTTCCACTGTGCAAACTCTAGAACTGCCATTTCAAATCAGCCCATCTGCCATTTCAAAGAACCTTTGAATAAAAAGGATTTAGGAATCTGACATTTACGCAATATTGCCACTCTGCTGCAAATTAACACGGCGCAGTAACAGCCACTAAATTATTATTATTATTTTTGTTTATTATGCATTATTGTATTATTATGTACTGCAAGTCTAAAATGTGAGTCATTAAAACCTTATTATGAAAAGTTATTATGTTGTCAGTTGTCTTTTGTGCATGTCTCCGCTATCATTTTACAAGCCAGCAACTACTGTGCATCCCTGAGGTGAAATCCTCAAAACCACAGATTGGAAATGAAGATCAATGAGCCCACAGCGGCGTCACCCATAGGTTTCCTGAACATCGTGAAAAGCTGGCGAGGCTTCGTTAGCAACTTTTGAAGGCATCCGCCTGGCCTCCCCCGTTAAAGTTGTTAGCCTCAAGTGGCCACTCATGGAACTGCAGTTTATGGCACTCCGAACTTTATTTGTATCCTTTCAAAGACTGAAAAATAGGTAACTGAGTAAAGTGTCATATTTCCCAGCATTTTAATAGTAACACACTGAATAAAGACAACATCTTTATTTACTTAGATATTTTGTGCTTTTTCGAGGGTACACATGGGTGGATTCTGGTCCAAAGAACAGAAGAGGCGGACACGCAGCAAAGGTCCCAGATGAGATTAAACCTAGGAGATTATAGGTCATGTGTAAACTGTTCTTTCTTCAAACAACTCAGCAAACTGAGCAAAGACACCGAAGCCTATAAACTGTTTACAGGAATCTAATGTTAGCTCTGATTTGTACTGCAATCTATGCTGAGTGATGATGTGTGTTGTTTGTTTCATTTGTTGTCGTTGTCGGCCAGTAACCCTCACCCAACCTCTACCCTTACTCTCCCATTTTCAGGTTGCTCTTCTATCAGGTTTGGCACTCCCTGCTGAGGCTCCTCATTAAGAGGAAAGTGGAACATCTGTGCTGGTCAGGCAAGATGACTTAGGCCTCCTGGCCGGGGCCTCAGAGGAGAGTCACTGGGAGCAAGAACAAAAACCTCCTACAGGAGCTCTGCACAATCAAGAGAGGAGAAATGCTTCACTTATATTTTCTTTTAAGAACATTCTTTCAACTGCCTCTGGTTTTATTCTGGCCTCCAGGTTCTCACTACCTTTGTAGGCGAAACTCATTTCCATTGTGCCCCTGTTACAAATCTCTTTAATGCTAGTCCCAGTAGAAACCTCCTAATGGCTGCCTTTTAGATTGTGCTGAACTGATGAACACTAAAGTTGCCACATCAACCTTTTTTTTCCGCAAGACGGATACAGTCTAGTCAAGTGTCTTGGGAAAACTATGACCACACACTTAGCTTTATAACGCGTTCGGCGCGGCAAGTTTGAGAAAAATGATCATTAAACCCACAGTGCTTGTCTTTTTATAAAAGACCCCTGTCAACTGTCATCGCATATCGTCAAAAGATTGGCAATAAAATGTTTGACAGGGACATCCACTATCAGAGTATTACTGCCATCTCATGGGTATCATCACATTTGATGACACTGCCTCTTCTGATGCTTTCACAAAAATGCTGCTCGAGTGGGAAGAGGAAGAACTATGGGGAGCATTACTGCCAAACAAAATGAACTACTTTAGTTGTGCTGCATTATTCATTTATAATTTCTCATTATAAATATATATTATGTAAGTAAAGCATTTGTATAACCATCTTGAATGAAGTCTGCAGTCAGAATCTAAACACATAACACATAAATTCAGATATAAATATTGCAAATTAAATGAAGAAGTAAAGCTTTTTAGAGATTACATTTTTAAAGATTAATGAGGACGTGTTACCTATTTGTGTGACTCATGGCTACTATTCAGATTTTTTTATTTCTTCAGATTCAAAATCAAATTTCAGACTGAAGTCAAATTGTTTTTCTAGTCATGCTAGGAATTAAACTTCATTTTATTTAATTTTGTTGTTAAACATATTAAATACATTAGAACTGGTTACAGTTTTCGCTAATACAGATACGTGATGTTATTTTCCTACATAAACATGTTACGCAGCAACATTTTGATCAGTTAAATGACTTCAGCCTTTCAAAATAATTAGTGCGTCTTTGGAAGTCATGTACACGAAATGCATGCTGTTTGAGTGTTAACAGCCTAAGTCATGAAAACGTCACTGCCAGGCAACTGTTCACAGGACGGGTCAAAGACAACACTCTACGATTATATTACCATACATTAACCAAAGAGAAGGGCGTTCACATGTTCTTGTGAACATGGCAAGCACAGACGCAGTTGAAAGCATTATATGTGCTGAGCGGGATATTTTACAATCCAGAATTTTTAATCCACTCTGCCGTGAGCTTGTAAACGTATCTATATATGTGTACACTGATCAGCCACAACATTAAAACCGCCTACAGGAGAAGTAAATAACATTGACCATCTTGTGACAATTCAATGTTCTGCTGGGAAACGTAAGAACCTGGCATTCGTGTGGATGTTACTTAGACATGTAGCACCCCCGACACTGACACACATATAAAAATAGTTTAGGAACAAAAAAAAAACATAAAAAACATCATAAGGTGAGGACCTGGCCTCCAAATTCACTAGATCCCAAACTGATCAAATATCTGTGGGATGAACTGTAACAAGCTTGATCCACAGAGGCCCCTCCCCTCAACCCATAGGAGCCGAAGGCCCCCACTAGCAATATTCTGTTGCCAGACACCACAGGACACCGAGGGCCCATGTCCATTCTCTGATGAGTCACAGTTGTTTTGGATGCACAAGGGAGAAGACCTACACAATATTAAGAAGGTGGTCATAATATTATGCCTGATTGGTGTGTACATATATATTATGTATGTATTATTATGTTAATTGAACTTTGTATGAAATTGATATTTATGTAAAAACTGTTGAAACGGTTTCACCTCAAGGACATCACAAACATAATAGGGCCAAGACTGTACAATGGACTATAATAGCACTCTAGCGTTATGTGTTAAGATGCTGCAGCAGCTATGAATGCAAACAGAGCCCATGTAGTGTAAGACAATGCACTGTTTGCCTCTAAGTGTTGAACTATAGCTCATTCATGATTCAAAAGCAAATGAGATGATTGGAGCCTGAACGTATTTACGCTGTGCACATACCTGTAACCTTGTTTTGAGTACCTCCTAATGCTACACTCCATCATTGAGAGGTCTCTGAGGTGAGGACCTTTCTTGTCTCTTTAGCTCAGCTCTTTCCAGCAACCTACACTTCCGCCATACATCCTTCATAGCAATAAATGAGCACGACTAAATGCCACGGACTCGATGCCCTGTTGTTGATTTCATAACAAGTTAACCTTGATAATGTTTAGTGTGCTGTGTCCATCTCCCATGTGTGGGATGGAATTCGCTTATGGCGTTAAGTCTGGTAGACACAGGCAGACAAATTCTAATTTAATTAGGCTTGGGAATAATGCGAGGCCTACACAATTTCCTTGACAAATAACCTACACTGAATGGTAAATAACAGGTCTTTAAAATTGCCGTACTGGGATCAAGCCATGAGGTTGTGTAACCGCTCCGTGTTTGTTGAGTAGTAGCTATGTAGGATGAATTTATGATGAATAATAATGGGGAGTAGTGAGTCACAATGCTTGTGTGAAGTGAAAACGACCAAGCCCACGCAAAGCTCTTGGTGTAATGTATGCAGCCAGAACCTAATTTCCTATTCCTCTCCAAGGAAGCTTTCTGAAACTAACCCAGCCGCTCTATTTATATCTGGCAACATCTTTTCATCTCTGTGCTGATAGAGACATTAGGTGCAGCACAACCCTATAGCATCTTAACCTGCACACTGAATGTGAAAACACCATCATTTACAATAACTCAGCAACTACGAAGGGCTTACTGATAAACATCCGAACAGGTCCTTGCAAACAAAGCGGCCAATGTCACTGCTCCGTGTCTAATGTGACACAGATTTTCGTGTGTTGGACTTCAGTCTGAGTGGATGTATTTCCTTGAGTTAAGTGTGCAAGGGGGCAAGAGGACAAACAGTATATCTGATAATGAAAAATGAACTGTAATGTAATTATTTAAAATATGTAAGCAATGTTACAACAGTAGAATTTTTATGATTTTGCATTTGCAACAGTGCAGCTTCCTCCTTGTCATAAATGCTCACCCACGTTAGCTTCATCCCACTGTGAGTGTTCACGTCTGTTACTATGGATTAAAACTGTGTTCATCACGCGAGAGGCGCACTCCACGGCAGGCTTTATTTAGCCACGTTTTGGCATAATTTGGCTACAAATGTGCACATTTCTGGACACGCCGAGCACATAAATTCAAAGTGCAAAGAAGGACATTTTGCTTCGATGAAGGTTTTGAATTGTTTATGCCGGTTCTGTTCCTCAGCTGACGTTTTTCCACTGTGAAAACATGTTTTCATTTCAGTTTCAATCCGCCATCACGGTCACCAATTCGGCAGGACCACAGCTGCAGTCTTCTGTGAACCACCATCTGTCAGTAGCCAAGTTTGCACGTACTAGAGAGTTTGAAAAGTTTAACTGGAGAAGAAGTATTTGTTTAATTTGAATTGTGATATTTAAGGATTCTGGTGATAACTAAAAAGCATTTGTATTGTAGTTTGAATACAGTGAGTTTGGCAAAGAGATTGCTGGATTGACTCAACTGAGTGGTATCTATGAGCTCTAACAAAACATGTTCACTGGTATGAGGAATGATAACAAAGGATTGGGAGCTAATGGATTTACCCAAATTTGACTCATTTGGAAAATGAGCTAAAGGATAGTTCCAGTATTTTTAAACATGCATCCTTTGTCCTCAACTTTTTTGGGATTAAATGATTTATAAGGACAAAAATGTTACATAATACTGAGCAAGCAAGAACTTACCGGAAAGCACAAAATAGCTCAAATAAAATCAAAGGGGAATTCATCCACAGTCAAATAAAAGAGTTTTCTTTTACCGGTGACAGGCTCAAACACTTACACAAGTGTCTTATGCATCAGTGAAATAAAGGAAAAAATTGTCCATATGTCCAATATGTCCAAATTTCTAAGTTCTAGGCCAACAAGATGTAACCAAGGTGTGTGTGTGAGTGTGAATGGTTGTCTGTCTGTGTGTTGGCCCTGCGATGGACTGGCGACCTGTCCAGGGTTTACCTCTGCCTCTTGCCCGATGACAGCTGGGATAGACTCCAGCAGACCCCTGTAACCCCTAACAGGTCTAAACGGGTATAGAAGATGAATGAATGAAAGATGTAACCAAAGGTATTGTAAACTATCACATGCTTTGCACTACATATACTACATTTAGCTATATACATTTTCAAATAGGGGCTGCTGTCGACCAATATGTGGTGAAAGTCGGTGAGAGGTGAGAGTCAGTCTGACGCTTCCAATACATGTCTGTCGCTCAGTAAACTCTCACCTCGTAACATCGTCTCTTACATGGTGCATTCACTGACATCAAGGACAAAAAATTGGGGTCTACAACCCTAGCAACAATGTCAGCTAATATTAACCACAGTCAGGGCAGGACCGTGCTACTACCAAAGCCATTATGAAGCAGAGTAAGTTAAGTAGACAAAGAAGAACAACGGAGGTCAAATCCAATCATAGTCCAAATCTGGCAGTAATTCTTTGCAAAACTGGAAAACCAGAAAATATATTACAATCTTTCTGACACACTCCTTGAGGTTTAAATCACTGTTCAACCCATGACCGGCAAAAGACCAGCTTCCAGTTAAATTCTTCTCTGGTAGCAGCAAAGAATGGGTCTTACTTTTTTGTGTCCTGGTTAGGAAAAATGTATTATTAATCATTTTAAATCATCCCAGAATGAAAAGCTTCTGTTGCTGTGCAGCACATTTTTAGCGCTCAAAAAAATGCACATGAAAGCGTTCATTGTCTCTGGTGATACAGTAACTTTTTTTTTTTTTGGAAAACCTCATGCATTTCACAGGGAAAATAAAAACAATGCATGCCTGACTGTGACTGGAACATGTTTCATCTTCTTCCTTTGAAATTAGGAAACTCACTGCAACGCACTGAACAAAATATTACAGCCATCCTCGATAAACGGGCTAGAAACAAAAGCACCACGAGTATGATGAGGCTGTGTGTTCACTCACCAGCTGGGCATCTGCAGGAGGCTGTTCCATTGGAGCGTGTCAGGCAGGTGGAGTTGTGTAGGCAGGGATTGTGCAGGGGGTCACAGGGGTCATAAGCCTGGTTGCACAGGGGGCCGCTGAAGAAGGGGGGACAGGTGCAGGAGAACTCCCCAGGTATGTCTGACTCCTGACACTGAGCTCCATTTAGACAGGGCCCGGAATCACACTCATTCACATCCTCTGCACAGTCCACACCTGTCCAGCCTGGTGAGCACAAACACCTTGGATACACCGGAGAGGGGAAATGGCAAATGTAGAAGTCACTTTGGCATACATTAAAATAAATTCTAGATAATATAAACACTGTGCAGTTGTCTATGGATATCACACTCTCTGGCACAAGCATGGTAAGAAAAACGGTGACTGTGAGCCGCTGCAGATATCCCTCGTGCTACCTTTGGGGTCTCTGGGACCCCAAGTGAATGGACAGATAGAGAGCATGCAAGAGGGTAGCACGAGGGATAAACGAATATGTGGGGTTTTTTTCGCCCCCAATTCAAATTACCCACAGGAAAGATTATTCTATATAACTATAGCCTACATATTGGCACCGCGCTTCTGGATCTCTGAGAGAGACAGTGTGGGAAATTTACAGGTTAATTGCACTTCTGGTCAGAGCAGCTTTTAATTCTGGACAGCTGAATGTAGGACACGAGAGGTTAGGGTGCCGAGTGCGGATTAAATGGAAATATATGCATGCTAGACATAGATAGAGAGGGGGAGAGACTGAGACAGAGAAACGGAGGGAGAAGCAGATTGTGTGTGTGTGTGTGTGTGTGTGTGTGTGTGTGAATCTGAAGTATCTACTCTTAAGCCAGGTGAATATTCCACTTGGTGGCAGTGAGTACCCGAGCGCTACCAACCACTCCACCTTACATCCCTTTCCATCCCCCAACTTTTCCACCTGAAGCAGTTTTACGTCTCCCCCAGCGAGAGCGGGGCATTAGCCGAAGCAGATACAGCAGCTTTTTCCTCCAATGAGTCCCAGATCCCCTGGAACCTTTTCATGCTGTGAGCCATTGATTGACTCATTTGTTTTACCTGCCATCTGCAATTCATTATCTCCGCCGCCAGTGGAAGGACATATCTGAAATGCTTCCTTTTCCCCTGCATTTATTAAGTGACTGATGCACCTGGCCCGAGGACAGCGCCCTCGGGCCAGCTCGCACACCTACTTGTAGCTGTTGAGAAGGTCTGTGCAGGTGGCGTTGTTTTTGCAGGGCTGCGATAAACATTCATCAATTTCTTGTTGGCAGTACTCCCCCTCCCAGCCCGAGTGACACGCACACTCGTAACTCTGCAACACAAAGAGGAAACGCTATTAGACAGACAATGATATATGGCGACACTTTAAATCTGCGCTCGTTGCGGTATAGATAGTATTTTAGGTAGTTAAGGGTGTAATATTTATGACGCCAAAGCACACCATTAAAACACAGTGTGGAAGCCGTTAATTAAGTAGTTACGGAGCAGTCGGAGGACTACTTTGTCAGTTATTTGTCTACTTATTTGTACCTGCTTCATTTCAGAAAACAAATGGTGCAACGCTTAAAGGACTTGATTAAATTCAACCTTCTTAAAATATTGCAGAATAAAACCTCCCACTCAAACACACACACACAATCTGGTTAAACTGTGGAAGAGTCATGCTTGTCTTACATTTTCACATTACCGCTATGCAGATGTATTCCTCCTACCACCCACCCTCTGGACAATATGCGAGCCTGTGGGTTTTTTTCCCCCCTCCAATGCCATTCAAGGTGCACCGTACAAGCTTTCATCACGCGTACACTATTACCATAACATATTCTGTCTGGAAAGGAATTTTCATAGACATCAGATTTGTCAGGATACAGCCAGTGAATTGGTTGTGACTACTTTACAGTAGGAAACAGATGTTTATACAGCTCCTGATAATGCTCATATTCTCCCACGTTCAGAGAACTATGGAACCACTTGTCTTTTATTCAATCATAGCAGCCTGCATTATAATAATAAACAACAGCACGGGAGACGCATGGTTTGTTGTTCCCTACTTGCCAAGGTGCTGACTACATTTAAATTCCTCTCTGCATACATTATGAAGGCAGTCATATGGTCATGGGGTTTTTCAGGACTCCTCACTGGCAGCCTCTTGTCTAAAGGTCCTGGGAGCTTCTGGTTGAATGCATGCTAATCTTTATTTCATACACTGGAGGGGAGCCGTTAAACTTTGTCTGATATAATTTGTACACCGTAGGCCCCGCGGCGGAGGTGGAGGGGAAAATGCCGTCATCTCGTGATAAATTAGATACCTCCAGGAGACTCCAATTCCTTACCCCTGGCAATAGAACATAATCTCATTTTTGCTGCTAAGTCACCTTCAGGGACTGCAATTCTCCAAAATAAGCTAAAGCTCAGTGGGACACAATGTTCAGACAGAGAGAGAAATAGCTGCACAGTAAACAAGACTGTGCAAAGGGGTTTCCAAAAACCTGGCCCTATTTGAATAATGACTTGGGATATATATATATATATATATATTAAAAAAAAAAAAATAATGTGAAATCGAGTGAATAAGAAAAACAAAATATTGGTTGAAATTGGTTACATCCCTCATATCACATTCTATTCCCTTCACATGCAGTGCCCCTTTGTCTTCGGATCTGGAGACTTTAGAGACCCAGAAAATGAAAATTACACTAAAATGCTTTATCCTCGTATCTGTTCTGCAGCAATTTCAGAACCTCGTCGTACTGTTCCTTGTGAACTACTTCATAATACGACAAACGAGCATCTGTCCTTGAATCAGCCCTGAAAATTGCCGCAATCAAACTGATATGAAGGTTTGCCTTTGGAAAATTACCAGTACAGAGTTTGTTTTGGTTGACGTTTGCATCCGTGCAAGTATAACCCTTTCAATTCCATCATAAGTGAATCAACTCTTTTTTTTTTTTTTTAAAGAAGAAAACATTCAAATGTGAAAAAAAATAATATCTAAATATATATATATCAAGTTACCTTTGAAATATCAATGTGTGGTTTAGCAATCCATAATATGACTTTAATTATTTTTGACAAAAGGTGACCTGCTGGATGAAACAAGAACATTATTGAGTAGTTGCCTGGAGGAAGGTCACTCACGGCTACGAGTCGAACGTGTACCGCTTAGTGCAGAAAATCTTAGTGTCGAACCTTTCAAAAGATTAAACTTGGGTATTGAAAGTTAACAGAAATCAATACGTATTTGATGTATTTTGCGTTGAGTTACAAAAGAGGACTGTGCAGGTGTAAGATTTACACCAACCCCAACTTTGAGTCCAGACTGTAAAAAACAAAACAAAAAAAAAACACATAGGAAGTGTCCTTAATTGTCCTGCGAGCAGTTTTCTTTTTACGCTTGACATTTTTAAACATAGCATTCGCAATTCTACGCAGAAATGCATTCAAACGTTTGCTTTTGAATCATCAAAGGTGACATGCGGTAACTTCTGTTATTCAGCTCCATCCATATTCTATGAAGAGTTACCAGCTGTGTGGCGATTTACAGAACGTTAGGCCGTTTTCAATGCTTTCAAAGGCCGCAATATCACTCCATTATACTGCCAAAGGAAGAAAAACACGTCGACTCACCAGATGGAGGTCTTTGCATACTGAGTTGGTGCTGCACAAACTGTTCACGCAGTCGTCAATGTCCTGCTCGCATCTCGGCCCAGCGTAGCCAGGACTGCAAAGGCAGTAAAAGCCGTCCACGACTAAAAGAAAGTTGGTAGGATAGTTACAGCAACTTGCATCAGTTTTTATCTCACTCACCTCTCAGTGGGTCCTACATGTCTACATGGCTAAGTGGTGATTATGGGCATGAAGCACAACGGCTCCATTTTTTAAAATGAAAGTCTCATGCTGCTTAAAAACCTGTTGTTCGGGATTTTTTTGACAGTTCACCTCCTGCATTAGACTGACGGAGCTCGACACTTTAACCGCTGTTAGATGAACCTGTCTGCAGTGCCCATTCAGTCGTCTTTTCTTCCTGTACTTTCCTCGTCTCCCATTTAGACGTGTCCCATTCTTTCTAACATTTGTCATTTGTTACCACACTTTCAGCATACTTGCAACACACTGAATTCGGGAGAAAAGAAATACAACCAAAAAGCCGTTTCACTGGCCTGCTTTGCTCAGATCCCACCAACATGCCAATTTCCTCTATTAGATGTTCGAATCCCCCATGTCTAATAATGCATTCCTTCCTGTTTAATTATTAATGACGTTAAGAGGGATGCATCATTCGGTTCCTCCAACACAACACTGGTACAGGCAGCCAGTGACAGAGGTAATTGCAGTTCTTACAGGAGTGAATTTATTACTTCCCCAGTCAGGGTCCCAGGATTCTTCATTATCCCAAAGATTTACCACGTAATCTATGCTGTCACTCTGTCTTGGTGCGTGTAGATGCTATTACTCTCATTAAATGCTTTAGGTCCGGGGTGGCAGCAGCATTACTCATCTCAGCCACTGTGGCTATGCAGTGCCGTCCCCGGTGGCTGGCTGGCTGCCGCCGAGCAACGGCCAATAGGTCCTAGAGGCGTGCATCACTAACCTAAGGTGAACTGGCTGCACTCCCGATTGGCCAAGACAGCTGGTCAAGTGTAGCACTGCGAGGGACAGATAGTGATCCACTTAGTGATCCACTGCCCTCTCTGTGTCATTACAAGATAAGCCAGCTGAAATAGCAGGATGCCGGAGCAGCCATAAAATGTGAGAGATGCTATTATTTTATTGCTCAGAAACTATTCCTTCTGCAAAAATTGGCATGCAGTAATGTCATGTTTTATATAACAATATGTAGTGTGGTAAGTGCTTGTAAACTTTTGGACCTGGCATTCATCGATGTGGGTGTTGCTTAAGACATGTAGCACCCACCTAGACCAGACCAGGCACCCCCACCCCATAGCAATGACTAGATGGCAGCAGCCATCCCCAGCAGGATGCAGCCTGACACAGACGCACACACAAACGGTTTAGGAACAACTAAAAAAAAACAAATACGAAAAATAGCACAAGGTGTTGACCTGGCCTCCAAATTCACTAGATCCCAAACTGATCAAGTGTCTGTGGGATGCACTGGAGCAAGCCTGATCCCCTCAACCCACAGGACCCAAAGGTCCCCACTAACAACATTCTGCTGCCAGACACCACAGGACACCCGCCAACAATGTTACTTGTCGATTGTTCACAGTGAATATAAAATAAATCAACCAACATATATTACAATCAGGGACCAATGGTTGATAAGGAATCTTTACTTATAATGCATAAATTGTATAATTATGATCAATGAGCTTTTAAATTACCACTGCTAAAGATGGAATACATGGGGTAAAATCAGATTAACCATGCAAATTTCATCATTTATCATCCATTATTCAAATTATAACACCACATTGATGCTTAATTGATTTCCTTTCACGGCCACGTTAAGGGACTAATCAAGGGTACTCCAGCAAGCAGCGTCCAAGGCTCCTCACGTCAGACGGATGACTCTACTCACACAACACACACATTAACTGAGATGGTGACCCAGTTGAAAACCGGCTACCGGACAATAAGTGATGAAAATTAAATTAGACATATTCACTGCATGTACGCGTAAGTGTCTGAGCTCATGTATGGGGGCTTCCATCTTGAGTTATTAGGAGTGTTGGCAAGATGAGCCGTTTCTTACCATCGTAGCAGAAGCCGTGAAAACAGGGGCTGGAGCTGCACTCATCCACGTTGATTTCACAGCGGGGGCCAGCAAAGCCCCGGCGACAGTGACAACGGAAACCCAAAGGGAAATGGTCCTGATCCAACTCCTCTACACACACCGCGCCGTTCTCGCAGGGATTACTGGCCTCGCAGGGTAAGAACTCACAATTATGACCTGGAGTGAGGCAAAAAGAGAGAAAAAAGAAAACATGCCAAGAAGGACCATTGAGCAGAAAT
This sequence comes from Planiliza haematocheilus, assembly GCA_005024645.1. Lineage (NCBI taxonomy): Eukaryota > Metazoa > Chordata > Actinopteri > Mugiliformes > Mugilidae > Planiliza > Planiliza haematocheilus. The sequence continues at coordinate 7,086,181 of SRSE01001339.1, read as the reverse complement.
GAATCTTTGTACCAGAACAATGAAACTGTAGACTCGGGAACATTAAAGATTATACCCATTGTACATTTGCTTGATTCTGTGCTTGTGGGAGATTACATGCCGAGTCAATCTTACTCATTGAGTGGAAAAAAAAATAAAACAGGAAAGGACGCATGAGACGTCTTAAAAGTGTTGACATTAATCAGAAATTACAGTAATTTCTTTGCAAATCTTTCCCCATGCAACCGTTTCCCTGATTAATAACAAAAGTGATAAACAAAAACTAAGAATCAGAATCACAGATATCACATCAACTCCTTTTCAGTCTCTGAATATTCAAAATGAAATGTCTAATGCTGTTAAGAGTATCTGAAATCTAATAAGAAGGTAAATTTTGTGCTCCGAACATGCAATTATGCTCCATGCCGACTTCAAACTACTGGTAAAAGCACACCTGTGGTTGCTGAGCACTCCATTTCATTACTAATGTGCTGCTGGATATTAGTGATTGCACTATTTCTGTGTCACTTAACTGACGCTGTTTTATTAAAATCACCATGCAGACAAATTAAATACCCAGATAACATTATGTGCAGGCCATGCATGAAGCAAACATAGCAGACCCAAAAAACATGCATGCATCAATCAGATCATGCAATGCACACAGTATTTAAGTTCAATATTGCAGAACATGCAGACATGCAATGGATCCTACCTCGAATAATTTCTGCAAAAAAATTCACATGACAAGAAAAAAAAGTAGCAATAAGTAGAAATGCTGGTGTAGAAAGGTTCAGTATGCTGGAGCCATATGTAAAGCACGTTACGGCTTTTAGCGGAGTCAGCAGAAGCCCCAGCTTGTTGACCCGGGAGTTATTAAAGCATCTGACAAGTTCAGAAAGATTAGTCCAGACTATGTTAGCTTATTACATACTGTAGATATCTGGGGGAAGTATTGACTTTGAAATTGCAAATGCTTCCGACGTACAATAACAGCCTGCCAGTTACACAGCATGAGGTAAACAATTGCACAATCATTCATTCATGTATTCTTCTTCATGACTAAGAAACGGTTATTTGATTTGAGAAAGACATGAGTGCAATGTTACTGTCCAATACTCTTGATTTTCAAAATACGTGTTGGCCGTTGCATCGGTGAGAGATATTAAAGGTGCACGGATTTACTGAATCAGTTAAAATCAAAGTCAGTCGTTATTCTGAGTTGGTGTCATGTTATATATTTCTACGCTATAGCAAACACATGCGCGTTACCATGCACATGAATTATGTACTTATTTATTTTTTATAGGCTTTCCATTGATCATCAGCAGTCTGCAGCAGATGCTCTCTCAGTTTACTTCAGCATTCGGTTTTATGTACGCTTCCCTTTGACAGTGCAAACCATGGCGCATCATGAAGCTGCGACTACCACACCTTGCAGTAGAGATGGCATCAGATGGGTAATCTTCGGCGCCTCATTTCTGCATTACTTTCCACAGTCCTTTGAATTACAGCTGAAGACTTCCATTTTCATTTTCATCAGAGCACTGAACTCTCCCCCTTACACTGTCAGTATGTCTTTGAAGTGCCTTTTTTTTTTTTTTTGTAAATTCAATGTGCCTTTTTCAGGAGTCATTTCCTTCTGGCCATTCTGCTGTAAAGCCTAGATTTGTGAAGTGCTGCCCCGACTGTTGTCCTTCCAGGAGGATCTCGCAGCCAATGAGCTCATTAGATCTGTCAGTGGTCCTTGGGTTTTGACCAAGGTCCCTTTAGACTGGCTGCTTGGTTTGTTAGGATGAGTTTCTCCAAGGTGGAGACAAGCTGCCTGAATATTTTTCACATTTATTAATGGTTTATTGGTTTGAGTTCTTGTGAGAATCCACTACCAGCATGGTATCCACCGACAGTTCTGCGAGCCCTACGGTGCAGTCTCTCCTCACTGGATGTCAGTGACAGCTTATGTGTTGGTAAGAATCAGGAAAACTACATAATTTACCAAAATGAGACTTAACGTCATTCAAAAGATGTGGTTTGATGATTATCTGACCTATAAATATTTGATTATATCGATACAGGTTAAGTAGTGAAATTAACTGGAACATTTACATGATTTAAATTCTAATTTATTACAATTTCAACTGCAGCTGGGTGTGACCAACCTACACAGAACAATACAACTCTAATTTGTTCTCATCCTTATTATTTTAGCTATTTACCATCACCGACTCTTCTATATAAAGGGGAATTACCATTTTTTACAACCTGGACCTTATTTCTGGCGTAAAACACGATTGATTACTCACTCATATAACTTTGGTGTCATTTGGAGTCGTTCAGAGGATATTTAGGTCCGTGTATATCCATATAGTGGGAGTGACTGGGGCACGGAAACGCAGACACTAAATAACACATTATCTGCCGTGAAACACGTTAATTTCAGGTATCAATATTTTGCTATGATACGCTAGTGCTATTCTCCATTAAGTCCGGAGTTACCCATTATCATCATCCAGGGTCTGCAGATTGACCTACTAACCTTTGACCTTGGACGATGTCACCTCTGAGCACCAAGTATTTTTCTGATTCTGAAGTTGTGGACGACGACTTTGTTCATGGTGAATGTCTTTACCGTTTTGAGCCAGAGCATACGAATGAGGAGCCCATTGAAAGGAAGATGCGGAGGCAGAGAGAGGAACAGCTGGCCAAAGAATAACAAACTCCGGACTCAACTGGGAATAGCACTAGCGTATCATAACAAAATATTGGTGAAATGAACGAGTTTCGCAGCACATAATTCGTTATTTAAAGGCTGGGTTTTGGTGCCCCAGTCACTCCCACTATATGGATATACACGGATCTAAATAACATCCGAACAACTCCAAAGTTATATGGGCGAGTAAACGATCGTATTTTATGCCAGAAATAAGATCCTGGTTGTAAAAACAAAGATCCCACAGAGTAGATGTTAATGGCTGATATGTTCAAACTGCTTTCCAGTGTATATGTACAAAAGAATTTAGAAACGTCTTTCCTAATTAGATCCACTGAATAGTATTAAGTAAAAGTAAAATTTTAAAATGGTTCATGTTAAAATGTGCTTTGAAGAAAAGGTTGAAAGATTAATGGTAGAATTTTATGGTTAACCAAAGGACCAATCAAACAGTCAAAATATTAACAGAAAAAAAATTATTGACAAAATAATAGTTTGATGTAGCCTAAAAATGAAGTGAGTCACCGTCGCTCTAATCTTCCATTACCTCAAATCATCCAACAGCATTTAATTTCTATTGATATGCCACTGATAATGCCCTGGCAGTGACACTAATTCTCTCCTCAGACAAACCTGTCACTTGTGTGGCAAACGCATCCACAGTGGCTTACATCTCTCTAATTACTCAAGTTTTCTTTATTTAACTACAGGTAGCAAATGGAAACGTACTAATTTTGTTGAGACATGTGAAGTGGGTTCAGACAAGTGAAAATAATACTATGTGAAGTTAATTAACTTTGCTTTTTGTCCCCATTCCCTCAGTGCTCATTACCTTTAAAAGGAGCCACACACTGGCAGAAGTAATTACCAGGCTGGTCAATGCAAGTGGCTCCATTCTTGCAGGGAGATGAGGCACACTCATCAATGTCAAGTTCACATTTTGTACCTTTGACAGAGAAGAACACAGACTGATAAATACGTTATACTGAAGGCTGACCGACATAAAAGTTTGACATTTAAACCAGTGTCACTAAACACAACAACTGAGATAGTGTAAGTAAAACAAGAAGAGAAGCAGGTTTTTCTATATGAATGTTTGCTCCTACATCCCCTTTTTCATTTGGGTATAAATATAATGAAAAATATATATTATTAAATGATATAATATATTGTGAAGAAGCAGACCTAAATACCATGTTGACATTGTGCTGGACTGCTGCATGCACCTGTAATACCTGATAGAGGGGTACCTACGGTGCTGCAGCAAGGTACAAAGAAACAGCAAAGAGCAAACTCCTTCCATTTCAGATATATGTTCTAAACATTCACAAGTTTCAGTCAGTGAATTATTATTACTTTTTTTTAATAATAGGGAGATCCTTTCTGATCACAATATTCAGCACAGCACCCACTTCTATTGTTGGTAACGCAGTGCGAGCCCTTCTCTGTGGGGATTATTAGCACTCGTTAGGAAACAGTTTAAAAGGCATTACCACGGTCGACTGGAAATGCCTCATCTTTAGTTTGATCTGGGGTTGCATGTAGACAGTGATTACCGCAACACCACATGTTAAAAAATAAATTACTCTGCCAGACTTTAAAGTGTGACCAAGTATTGCTGCTGACTTCTATTTGAATCCGTACTCGGAAATACATTATTAATGGGAAAATATATGGTTGTCTGAAGGAACACAAGTAGAGCATTGATTTTCCAAATCCAAGGATGCCTTACGTTACTACAACACTACTGCAGCATGCTGGCTTGTTGGGCTAAAATATGGCCACTGTGCTAATTATGGTCCATAATCAACGGGCAACTTGTAAATAAGTGTTTTCATCCATTTTTCTGTTCTTGAGAAACGTCATCAGCCTCTGCCCAGGTATTGTTTATTAGGTATTGAACTTCTCAAGCCCAAATTACCATATATGCAAGTTTGAATTTGGCGTACTTGATATTTAGAAATGTCCACCAACTATGCAAGCTTTGGACTTCCGTACTTGGTGGTCTGGACTGGTATGTCTGACTTTGAAGTGCAGACAGGAGGACACACTATGGTCATTCTGTAATTAGTATATCTGGTTGTCCCAAGTACACAGAAGTTACCTCCCAACGGATTGTCAATGAAACAGACGGGGCAAGAACAGATCCGGGCATTTGTACTGCACTCGGTCAGATGGAATGGACCAATACTTGGGCAGACAGTGGCGACATTTCACAAGTACAGACAAGTATAGACGCATATTGAGAAATACCTTCTATCTTGTTAAAAAAAAACTACGCCATTTTGCAGATTTAAATCAATTTCGCAGGCCGTGAACACAACCTGAAGATGTTGATTTAGTTGCACATGCATGAGTTTTCCAATTATAAGGCTTCTACTCAAGCTACATCTGCACAGTGCATGTGAAGACAAAGCTACTCTACTGCTCTACCCCGGCATAGATTTCGCATCGAGTACATTCACTTACCTGTAAAACCGGGCTTACAAACACATCCATAGCCGTGAACGAGGTCAATACATGTGGCGTTGTGCAGGCAGGGAGAGGACATGCACTCTTCTACGCTGACTTCACAGAGGTCGCCTGTGATGACACGACACGAAACAGAAGCAGTGGTCATGTGCTGCAGACTTGATTCGTTAACATTTTATGATTCATGTTTTCCATTTTCCATTCAGGAAAATAAATAAAAAAATATTAAGACTGACTTAAAGCTCCTGCATGAGGCTTCTCATTTTGATGACGTGTGGCAAGTTGAATTCCATGGTTGTAGGTTAATGTGATGGGGTGAACGCACAACATGCATCACACATGGAATAAGCTAACACTTTTAATGTAACGGTGGCAAAATTAATACAACATTAATATTTCGTTTTGAATAAAAAAAGTTTTGAAAGGCAAAACACTGTTTCTGTAGGAGCAAGTAGCTGATCCATCCTTATTCCATATAACACAGAAAAGAACATTTCAAGTAATATAGTGTATAGATCACACTCCTGGTGTTACCACCTTGTTTTCTCTGAAAGTACAAAGCAGATCAGCGGCAAACAAACTAAGCTGCAAGATGTTCTTTATTTATTTATTTATTTCTTTTTTGTACTATCACTGTTTCACACATTTACAGTCTCTGTAAGCTTTTTGAGAAGACTGTGACATAGTGTGAAAAGCCAGAGTGATAACGGGTCTCTGAATTACACCAACATTCAGTGTAATTACAGAGTGCTGTTTGTGCTGCTCTTGTAGCACAGAAAAAAAAAAAAAAAAAAAACGGGGCTTGTTTTGCAGCCTCGACGTCTCCCATGCGGATGAGGCCTGAAGGTTCGCGTGAGGTAAGTGTTGACACACCGGAGAGGGCAAAAATAATTTGATCTCTCTTCAACACACCGGGGACATTTCAAGATTATATTTTTATTTATTAATTTTTTTTATTATTTTGCTAATTAAACGACGCAGTTTCTTCAGGAAACAGATTATTACAGCAGGTTTGCTCAGTCATCTGCCGCACACATCGTTATTTTTTTCCCCCCCGTCTGCTCTCAGATTCTCAAGCGCAAACACAGTGCTTAAAAAATATGCTTAATTATACACATACACATACACATACATACAAGAACTGAGAATACAGTTTAGATGGTCAGTGGCATAATATCTCACTGGCTGCATTAACGTGATAGTGAGATATAAGATATATGTATTCACATGCTTAAAGTAATTAAAAACATAAATGTTATTAATTTAAAACTGAACAAATTGCTGTTTTGCTACCCAATTACTGGTGGAAATACTAGCGCCTGTATAAATGTTGCCTATTTACCAGATGAACATGTTATTTGGGATGGATTTTTTTTGGTTTTGCACTATTCATGAACTTCCCTCTGGATTCAAGCTCATTGTAAATTAGGTAACATGAAAACAAATGTGGGTACGATTTTGCATTATTCTATTTTGCCAGCATCAAGAAAAAATAAATAAAAATGTTTACTTGCACGGAAGTATAACTTGAGAAGTTTCGCGGACATACTGAAGCTTCCAGAGGGATAAACTCCGGCTCTACCCCGAAGATGAACCCACTACAACTGAGGATAACTACAGTCAAACTGACAAGTAACAGCTTGTGTTCATTTCAGGCTCACCATAGGCTGCTAGAAAAATCTCACCACTATAAATCTTATGAACTGCAAGTCATACATTTTAAAGAAGAAATCCCTCGTGCTGATTTGAATGATACATGAATGAAACGCACGCAGCGAGCAGGGCAAAACTTTAAACTATCTGTGACACCTATTTTATTATACTGTATTAATTATGTAAATTAATGCCAGAGGATAAACGTCGTCTGTGTTCAATCTAACTGGGAAAAACGTAAAGCACGTCACCTGTCATGTCCTTTGAGCTGACCTCAGTAATTGACTCCTGTTATTTGAGGTTGAATGGAGTCTAACCAAAATGTTAATTGCCATAAAACCTAAAAAAGTGCATCAGGTGAACACACCGATCAGGCGTAAAATTATGACCACTGACGGGAGAATTAAGTAACATTGATCTTGTGACAATTCAGTGGGAAACGTTTGTTATTAGAAGGTCCATGTCCAATCTCTGATGAGTCACAACTGTTTTGGAGGCACGAGGGAGACCGACACAATATTAGTCATAATGTTATGTCTGATCAGTGTATTTGCAGTGCTGCATTAGCTGTGATTTAAGTAGTAGAGCTCTGGGTATAAAATATTAATTGCTATCAGTGAAGGTAAATGTAATTCGCTATAATTTCCACACTTCTGCTGTTTCTTTCCCTCTTTGATTTCCCAGATATGAACCGTGTTCCAGATCTATCACACCTCATGTACAGTGTTTGAATGGTATCCAAACAGGAAGTGATCAACACCTGGCCAGACAGACTCCAAAACAGACACCACAAGTGAGCAGAAGCTGAACACAGACTTGCCACACAAACAGATTTACCGAAACTGTTTCGCGAATAACAGGAAGATTCATATATAACATGTGCTCAACTGCTATGTTCTGTATGTCCAGGGAGGCTTTTAGGTCGTATGTACTAAAAGCCTGCAAGGACACATCCATCAGGCCATCTATATGTCTTCCAGAGTAGGCACTCCTCGCCATGCCCCATTTTCATCAAAAACAACCACCTCAGATAAATGATATGGCAGTATTGGGCCTTTGGTACTCATCTGTGGTCATAGTTTTTGCGAGTATCCCTAACCCTTACCACTAGTAGTATGACTCCTCTCAGGAGCTTGACAGCCGATTCATCATGTTGAATAGGTTGTGGAGTTTGTCAGTGGGGAAAAAACAATTAACGAACCAGTGCAGATGAATAACTTGCAGACGAACTGATGATTCAAGAGAAGCCATAGCTCTTCCTAGAATCCTAACTGCCAAGCTAATGGCACCTATCCCAGGTTTCCCTTTTGCCCTTTTAGCTGGCCATTGGCTATAGGCTTTGCGATGTGTTCAAGTGCAATTCGTTGCTGGCATTTCTTTAATGCTGGTCCGGTGTGTCCGTGCTTTAAGGTGTTTTGACAAGCGCCATTTATTACTGTGGTGACTTTGCAGTCTAAGCTTCGGGTGAAAGGGAAATTACCGTTTTTTACAATCTCAATCTTATTTCTGGCATCCCCCATTTAACTTGTTGTTCTTTGGAGTTGTTCGGACGATATTTAGATCAGTGTATATCCATATAGTGGGAGTGACTTGGGCACTGAAATGCAGCCTCTAAATAACGCAATATCTGCCATGAAACGTGGTCATTTCACCAATATTTTGATATGATACGCTGGTGCTATTCCACTTTGATGGTGGGGAACTGAAGGGGCATGGTTGTAGATGTTTTGTGGCAGGTGGAGCAGACTAATATTGACATGACAACATATTTTGTCACGTATAAACTGATATGAATGTGGTTTTCCAGTGGTTTTGTTTTGTATTGTTCAGTGATTATACATCCATAGTGAGCCATTATTTAGATTTATATACGTCATATGGACTCGTTGACTTGTTGAGAATTTATGGTTGTTTATTTTGTATCTGAAATCATGTTAGAAAAATAAAAATTCACAATTAAGTCATAATTTGCTCTTTTGACAGCATTATTTACATTCGTAAGTGTGGATAGTCGTGAAGAATATAATACCTGCGATCCCAAGGGGACACTGGCAGCTGAATGAGTTGAGCTCATCTACACAGGAGCCCCCATTCCGACAAGGCTGGCTGAGACATTCATTCACTTCAATCTCACAGTTGTTTCCTGAGAAAGTACGAAAGGGGCACAATGTGTTGACAAATCGCTTCTGTGAATAAAATGCCACTTTAACTCGCAACGAATAACTCCCAATATCGCTTTCACTTACCAATAAATCCAGGCGCGCAGAAGCAGTCGTAGCCACTGAGAGTGTCTTTACAAATACTCAGGACTCCGCACGGCTCTTTTTCACAGTCGTCAGTGTTCATCTCGCAAAACTGCCCTGTTAAACCTGCGGAGAGACAGGACAGGGTGTTTCACGGCATTCTTACAGAAGTTTTATAACACACCCGCGCAGTAAAAGATCTCAAAGAAACTTAATAGTAGCTGTAAGCAAATAACACAAGCGAACACAACGAACGCCCTGAAGCAGGACAAACACTTCAGATGTAGCAGCAAATACTTAACAAAAGTCTAATTTATGTAGTGACTACTGTAATTAGGTGTCCCCCGCGGAGTCGTGGACAAATAGTTGTGCACACAGCATGTGATGCATGTTCCTGCTGATTGTTTTCTTACTGCTGAATATTTGGTAGCCGTAATGTAGAAAGCAGTACAACAATACACCTCCAAATGTGTGCTAGGATTGTTTTCTTCAAAAAAAGAAGAACCACTTAAGATTTTTCCCTTCAGTTTTCTGATAAGGACAACATGTTTCATATCGGTCCTCATGGCCACTGAACGCTAAATTCCTTTCGCGCACTCGACTCATAGTAAGCTGTGAAGGACCTTGGTAGGTAGTAGGCAATTAGGAAATTTAATTATTACGTGCGCATGGTTGTTAACTACAGTTTACTATCTAATTAGACAGTAGACTTGCCACCTCATGGTTGCATGCCTCAGTTAACCAGTAAAGTTTTATATGTAGTGAAGAATTTAATGAGTTAATGCATTCAGCTTATTGCAGTCCGTCTTGCGAATGATTCCCTGCGAGAAACGCCCTGTGGAGAGCTTCGTGTCGCATGGTGCAACGAGAAGCACCTCAAGCTCAATGTTAGCAAAGCCACGGAGAATACGGTGGATTTGTGTGAGTCCACTGTGACCTTTGGCCTCTAAATTCTGATCAGTTCATCCTTAAATCCATGTGAACATTTGAGACAAATCTGAAGAAATTTGTCTCATTTCTGAGCTAGCATGTTCATGAGATGGACGGTTGGACAGTCTGGAAACCTAACGCCACTACCGGAGGACACAGCTGGAAAAACAGCTGTTAAGCAGTGTTGGTCACTAGTGGTAAGAGCCGTAATTACCTGTGATTACATGTGAGTCATTATATCTTTTACAATGAAATGTAATCATAGAGTAATTTAAACTAATGAAATGTAGTTATAGTGAAACATAGTACCTTGAAATAGGTAATGCTTTCCATATGAGAGTTAAAAGCTATTTTAAGACAGCACTGCTTTGATAGTATTCCATCAAAGAAAGTGTTCACTAAGAGAAGACTCAGAGGTCGTAAAGTGGGCAAATAGGCATCCTGAGCACCGTCACTGCTTTGAAGTCGGCTCACAATCTGATGAACTGAGCCCTGACTTACGCATTTCATAAGGATGTTATGTGCTGTTGCTTCAGGCCAAAGAGATTAGACTCCCACGGAGAAGACAGACGAACAAGTGAACGCATCAGACCAGGAGTGTGTCTGCTATGTACGTGATTCATCGGAGGAACCGTCTCCAGCTGAACGGTGAACCCACCTGGTAAACAATCACACTTGAACCCTCCCGGTAGATCCACGCACACTGAGCCATGTTGACACAGGCCATCAGCACAGTGGTTTATAGGCGTATTGCAGCGCGGCCCAGTGTAGCCGTGTTGACACACACACCTATAAGTATTCTCCAGTCCTTCACAGAGGAGAGACCCCTCAGGGTCGCACGGATTTGACACACACTGGCTCGCCGGCGAGGAGCAGTCTTTGCCGCGGTATCCTGTAAGAGGTGGGATCAAAGAATTGAGTGACGCGCGCCACCGGGTACAGTTTCACCTTCCCACATCTGGCTAAAAAAAAAAAAATCATGGGTCGCGATTTCACGTAACGCTCTCGTTGCTGGTGTTTTTCGCCCCTGCTGATTTACATAATTCACCCAGCCAGAGCATAAAGCACCGGCAGTACACATCCTGCAGTACAGAGTGTGGCTTTTTATCACCCATTCTAACTAATTTGTGGATTTATCCGTGTGCTTTTTAATGGTTTTCACTTAGAGGTAAAAGCAGTGTTGCCGATTGCCGATGCCACACTTATCAACAGCACTAATATGTTTTCACATGCATTAATGACTGACTTTCCAAAAACCAATGATGCGCAATTAAGCAAGAAGAGCACATGGCACTCTGCGATTATAATCATTATCTAGCTCAGTATTATTCTTACAGAACACAAACACTGATTTTTTTTTATTTTTTTTTTTGACATTTCTGGACGAATTAAAGAACAAAAAACATCACCAATTTACCAAAAACAGAATATTTAACAGATCCATACCAATAAAGTGTAAACTAGGCTCTGCTTGATACCTGGAGGGCAAATACATTGGGTTTCTCCAGCTAAATCGTGCATGCAGGTTCCTCCATTTTTGCACAACGCCACATCTGATGCACACGCAGACAGGGATATGGAGCAATTCTTTCCTGGAAGGTAAATGAAGATTGTTAACCTGTGTTCATAAAAGAAAAAAAAAAACACAAACTAAGAGAAAAGTTTGCAGCACCTTCATTACGTGTCAGTAATGGGTGATACAAATGAGGTTGACTGCACAGAGGAAGAACCATTAGCGTTATGTGTTCAGCGATGGAGCCAGTTGGCGTGATGCTGCTGCAAAAATCTCTTCGTGCTTACGCTGTCAATCAGAGTTTCCTCTTCACAATGTAAGGGCGCGCACTGTTTATGTAGCTTGCTTAAAATGTAAAAATACAAACAATATATTAAAGCAGAGGTCTTCAACAGGGGGTCCGCAACCCCTAGGGGGTCCGTGGAAGTACTGCAGGGGGGTCGTGAAAGTTTTGGTTGATTAGACCTTTTTTTTTTTATATATATATATTCCCCGTGCAATTTTTCCATGAATTTAAATGTCTTTAAATACACATATACATAAGTAGGGGGTCCTCGCTCCATGTGTTAGCACAGTAATGTGCTAACTGTAATATAAATGTTGGCTTTTGTCAACTTAAATGAATTGCATATGTCTAAATATTGTATATACTTTTTATAACACATCATTTATAAAAGCGTCGTTGTATTTTCTTTTCCCCCACATTGATAGAAACAATTAAATCTTCATCGTCAATCAGCTGCAGTCCGTGTGAAACTGGTGAATAATCCCTTACATTAGACACTGAGCACAGTTTGACAGGTTATCATGTTTAAGAGTCATCAATCCCGCGCCGTGTTCATTAAAGGCCGCGGTGAAAACGATAACAAAGATAACTCACCGGCAAAGCCCAAAGGACAGATGCACTCATAGTCGGCGACCAAGTCAATACATGTGGAATTATTGGCGCAGAATCCATGGACACATTCATCATAGTTGATTTCACAGTTCAGCCCCTCAAACCCTGGTACGGAGACAAAAAGAAAAATCTCATCAGAGACGGCGTGTGAATGTCTTGAAAAGATACAAATTAGTATCAATTTGCATCCATAAGGAATTTATTGCTGTGGTGAAATTCTGCATGACTTTTCACAGCGAGCTCAGCACAAGTTAACAAATACAACTGAAGAGCAGGCTGCGCCGCAGTCTGTATTCCAGGAAACATTATGTTTTTGTCACATTGTGCGGCGGCATGATTAATATTTTTTCCATGGTGATTGATTCCAAGTTATATCAGCGCATTTGATATTTTAAAAATAAAAGGTTAAAGTCATCAAGTAAAAGTGAGCGCTGCCAATTTCTGACATTTTAGTCCCCCATAAATATATTCCACCGCATGGTCACGCTACAAAATGACTATCATTAGCACTGTCACACACTGCAGCTACAGGAGGCCCATGACTAATGCCTGGCTATCAGCACCATCGGTGCAGGTCAAATTCTCATCATTTCTCAAACTGACCATGGAACCAATTTCCACCTCTCTCCACATCATAAAATTTGACAATTATCCTGACTTCATTAAAAATGCATAACAGTCTTCACCCGCAATCAAGGTTTAATCAGAGGCATGTCTCACAGGTAAGATGTCAGCTGGACCAAGAAATTATTGGGAAAAATAGCTGCGATTTCTTTCTTTCTTTTTTTATTTTTTCCTCTTTCCCCATCTCATACTAATGATGCGGGTGACAACTTTTGATGGAATGATTTTGTGGGATCTGAAAAATAATTGCAAATGTTTGTCTGACAGTGTTCAACCACAGGGCAGGACACACGAGGAAATGTGGAATTGAAAATCATCAAGTTAGCAATCAAAGTCATCCGATATATATATAAAAAAATAACCTTCTGTTGACAGTACACAGATATTAAAAAAAAAAAAATCAAAATTAGACTGATTGGTTCCCGCTGGAGTTGTGCTAATCAGCACCTGTTGTGTTTGATTAGGACTGTACTCTGTTAACCCTCAACATCGCATGAAACATGATGCACGGACGTTACGGTCATAGAAGACGGGACGACCAGTAATCATCTCCAGTTGTGTGAAATATTAACTCTGTGCACAATCTGGACAGGCTCCACCAAACTGAGTCCACATATCAGGTAGTCTGAATGGATTCTGCCGGGAATTGCTCTGTTCATTTAGGAGCAACACCCTTATTTGTGCCAGTATTTTTATTTATTTATTTTTTGTTCTGATACGGTAAAAAAGAAAAATCTGCAAGAGACAGGATTCTTGAGGATGTTCCAGTTCATTTTATGCAGTAAAGATTTGTTCAGTGGAGAATGCTGGAAGAAATTGGTTTGAGGTAGATACAATTTTGGTTGCAATTGCAGATTAAAAACATAATCGATGATTATAAATCTCCTAGAGGCAAGCTACTTTTGTTTGCAAAGAGTAAAAAAAAGAGTAAAAGTGATGTAACTGACTAAACATTTAGTGTTGGGTAGAGAGAGTAGATATAGGAGATTCACTCACAGTTAAAGGGGAATTAAAGGGGAATTACCATAATTATACAACGTGGACCTTGACCTTTCTGGCATATAATACAATTGTTTACTCACTCATGTAACTTTGGTCACTATGGTCATCATTTTTAGTCCTTCGGAAAATACTTAGCCACGTATATCATTATAGTCAGAGTGACCGGGGCACCAGAACGCAGCCTCTAAATAACACATTATCTGCCATGAAACTCATTCATTTCACGCTAGTGCTATTCCCCATTGAGTCTGGAGTTACCCATTATCATCATCCGGGGTCTGTAGATTGACCTACTAACCTTTGACCTGGATGATGTCATCTCTGAGTGCCATGCGCATCCTGCACGGCTTGTTTATCTGTAATTTACTGCTGCTAGTTTTTTTGCAACATAGCTGAATATTTTTCTGATTCTGAGTTTGTGGACGACGACTTTGTTTATGATGGACGTTTTTACTGTTTTGAGCCAGAGTATACGAATGAGGAGCTTGTTGAAAGGAGGATGTGGAGGCAGAGAGAGGAACAGCTGGCTAAAGAACAACAATAAGGACTAAAAATGAAACCAAAGTTATATGGGTGAGTAAACGATCGGATTATATGCCAGAACTAAGGTCCCGGTTGTAAAAAATGGTAATTCCCCTTTAAGCAGCCGGCCTAAATTAAGCTTTTCTTCAATTCTTTTAGCCATTCTGTGACAAAGTCATCAAGTGAGATCTGTTTCTCCGGGTTGAGTGTGCAAGGCAGCTGTATCCTCACAATATCACACAACAATCCAATGGAGCTATGCGCTTGGGTCAACAGTCATTCGAACCATTTAGCATCTTGCGGGGAACTATTGGAGACTATTGACAAGTCACAAACACTTGGTTCATCCGATCACCTGCCAAGCATTTCCTGAAAGTGCCTCCCTTCTCCCCCAAAGTGTTTCTCTCCTCAGATGGTCCTGTGTACCAAACCATCTGGTGCGTCACTTTAACAGTCTGTATACCGTGTTACTTGAGACAGTATTGACGTTCTGAGTTTCTTCTGGCTGGCAAAAGTTAAGATTTGTGCCCGCATTCAAATGTTTTCTGGATACTTGTGTAAGGTTTTTGCTTGTATGGATTGTTGAACACGAGACGCAATTATAAAGTTGTGCTTGACTTGACTCGAAGCTTCAGAGGAAATAACTCCATGTTTTTTCATCCGTCCATTTATCCGTAACAAAAAAGACCTCCAAAGAACAGGCAAAAAAATAAATAAATAAGAATGATTGTTAAACTGTTTCTGAATGGCTTTCTCATCAAAGCCAGGCTGACATTTGTTTGTCGCACTCTTAAAAATCAACTGAATCAGCTGCATAATCTTATCACACCGACTACTGGGGGATGCAGTCACATTATAACTTACCCTCTGAGCACAAGCACTGATACAGGTCAATGCCGTCCACACAAATGCCACTGTTCTGACACGGCTTTGACTCGCACTCATCGAGATTTAGTTCACAGAACGGCCCTGCGAAGCCTGCAGCACATGTAAAGAAGGAGAGGGGGGAAAAAAAAGATCAGGGTTATTGGAATCCTTTACGCCCGGTTTCATTCCTTAGACAATTAGGATCAGCATGACTTTGTTTTCACAAACAAAAGCTGGTTTTCAAAGCTCATATTGATTCACAGCGCTCGCCGGGCACATGCAGACTCAGCTCACTGGATCATTTAATCATGTTTAATAAGAGCCAGTCATTGCCCCTCTGATTTATTACATTAAACAAGCCAAATCTAGTGATTTTTAAGATCAAAGTCAATCCACACACAAAGAGGACCGCACGAAACAAATAACATGCATCGGCGCACACGTGCAATCACACTTGCACGCGCGTGAGCTCGCGCACTCTCGCACGCGGGCCATTAAAAAGAAGAAACATGCCAGTGTTTAAGGCGCATTATCGCTGGTGCTACACAGGCTGTAAGTGGGTTAACCTCACACTTGTCTACCAGAGAGCATTTGTTATGTGTGCACAACGCTGCACACAGTCAGCCAAGGACTAAAGAAAGCACGAGGGTCTGGAGACGTTCTTCACAATAAAATGAATAGAGAAAGAAGTCACCGCGGAATAAGCAGTTTTCCTTCAAAATAAAACTGTGCCGCTTCACAAAAACAAAAACAGAAGCCAGAGAAAAGAATCCGTTGCATTGAGAAAAAACAAACCAAACAAAGAAAAGAAACCAAACTGCTGGATGGCATGCGCACACTATCACATGCCAAGAAGAGCTTTAATGGAGCTCAAATAATTTTATGGCAAAAATAAGACTTGCTCTGCAAATTTGTTCCTTTCAAATA
Organism: Planiliza haematocheilus; assembly: GCA_005024645.1. NCBI lineage: Eukaryota > Metazoa > Chordata > Actinopteri > Mugiliformes > Mugilidae > Planiliza > Planiliza haematocheilus. Next base: position 7,069,841 of record SRSE01001339.1, on the reverse strand, counting down.
ATGCAACAAAACAATAATGCCGTCTAAAACATTTGCTTCAGGGTCCGAAAAGACACTTTTATTGTCTCGCAAAGTCTGTCCTTTGAGAGCCGTTAAAAAATCTAGGGAACATTTTATAAAAGCCAGCAACGTGTGTCCAACTGAAAAAATCCCGCATGCAAAATCTGCAATTTTGAGTTCATCCAATATACTCACTTCAGGAACGTGATACAGTGTATGCTCTAAATACTAGGTCAAAGAGCTGACAGCGTAGGATATAAAGTTTAGCGAGCAAGTGTATGGGGAACATGTTTTGCAGCACCTAAGGTTGGCAGGCATTAGATTATATGTGATGCCAAGGCTGGCGACCTGAGACATCCATACGAGAGAGCATCTCACGGTTTGCCCTTGAGAAGTGGAGGAGAGCAGCTCACCGCAGGTTGCTTTCATTTACATAAGAAATCACTCACGATCCTTCACTTTGACATGTGCCGAGCATAAATGCAACAGGACTAATGAAGTTACGGTTATTGATTGGGTTACATGAACTCCTATGTAATAGCTCTTCATTTGAAAAGAGACACTAGAGCTGCAGTGGAGGAGTGTCGACTGAATTATGACTGGTGTGGAGGGAGAAATGTTTATTTCCAGGAGCCTAACTGCGTCCAGGAATAAGCTACATGACTTCCTGCGCATGCACACAGCAGTGTAATGACATTTTGTCACTTACAGACGTAAGCTCTGACTTACAAGTCTTGATATCCCTGGCAGGCCCCTGAGTAAGTCTAGCATGTCAAGCCTTTTTCACCCACCCCTGAGCAAATGGTGTGATAACACTATCAATGTAGAGGGGGGAAAAAAAAAAAATCAATGTAGAGGAGTGACACACAAAATAAATTACATTTCTGGAAATAGTGCAAAATATCTGCATCTAATAGCCTTTTATTATTAGATGTTAAATGTTTGATGAGGGGATATTTTTTATGCACGGTGTGGTAAAAAGGCCTTGTCAGGACGTGGAACAGGAAGCGTACACCATAGACTGTATAAAGATGGATGGCAGAGCAGCTCCTCAAACGCCCAAGAAAGTAGAGCTCCCCCTGGTGGCTGGCTGCAATATAGGTCATAAGCTCCACCCCCTCCATGTTAGTGGATGGGACTTGGGCACTTGGGAAGTTAATATAATGCTGATGCATGCTCACGCATGAACTCTTCGTATAACTTTTGTTTTAATTCGTTATTTGACGCAAAAGAAACAGGATGTGACATGATGGCGACTAACAGTTGCCATGCCAACCACTCTGTAAAACGGTGCTGTAGGACAGTGACAGTAAATAAAGCATTTCCTTGTAACTGGTGGAGGTAAAGCAGGTCGTAGTATTAATTGAACAAAAACGCGAGTGAGTCTGGCGGAAGTGTGGTTGGGTCACCGATATCACGGCTCCGCGTGGCTCCACTCTCTGACCGTACTGCACAGGCTCAAAACTCGCAAGATGGCGCTGTCCATATCCCCAGGAAAATAGCATCAGTTTGGCCTATGACAGGAAGTGCCGACATGCTGTCCATACTTATATCATATGGATACATATAAACATCACCACATCCCTTCAGATCTGACAATTTGACTCTGTGTAAATCAGTGAGCTCATCCCGACTCCTGTCGTGTGCTCGTCGCCCACCTGTTAAAAGGTCTTGCTCACCTTTAACACACATGCAGGAGACGTTCTGTCCACCCTTGGTCTCTGTGCATATTAATGTGTTTTCACTGCACATTCCAAATGAGCAAAGGTCAATGTCCACAGAGCAATCCTTCCCCTTGAATCCTGAAAAACAAAATTGAGAGCATTCAGCAAAACCTTCGGGCAGCAGGCCACGACGCCACCGAATCTATCACGGTAACAGTAACACACGGGTTGGAACACATCTTTACGGTTGTATGTTTTACTGGGTAGAGACACCTTTTCTTTAGCAGATTTATGAGGGTATCGATTCTTCCTCTCGCAATCTACCTTCTATGCAGTATGCTAATTGAGAGAATCATTGACAGAGACCTACCATAGCAGACTGATCTATATCACATTTATCTGCCCCACCAAATGCGCATCTGCACACCACTGATAGATACCCATGTCAATATCCATTGTTGTAAATAAAGCCCAGACAGATGGTGTGACCGATACTCATTACATGTGTATGCACAAATAAAGATGACTTAAAGGGATAATCCTAAAATAGATTGTTGGTTGTTATGTTTGTTTGTTTTTCCCAGTGACATCACAGAGTTTAACCTGTGACCATATGGGGATGCAGGTGAAAACATAGAGATCAATATTTTACATTTTGCATTAAATTGAAACATTAACCCATGCACTCTACAAATATTCAAGTGGATGCACGGTATAAACTGGCAGAAGGTACAGGTATCGTATGGAATACGTTTCAGTGACTGGCAGAGGAGAAAATATCCCTTTTAAAATGGTTTAAATATACACATAGGACAACAGCTGTGTTTTACTATGTGACACATTCAGTTCTTTGCAGACTTCACTTCTCTTTACATTGTAACCTGTATCTGGAGCAGCTTACATTGCACCGACACATATATCTAGATGCTTGATGACCTTCCAACTACCCTTTTTCCATCATATTACGTATTGCCTTGACTAGTTAATGGACAGCTATTGCCTCCAACAGAGTGTTTCGGAAGTGTTTAATAACCAATTGTGCATGCAATTCACTCTGAGGTTAATGTTGCATGAAGGAATGTCACATTTACAGTGTCACCGTCTCCAAATGGGACTCCCTGTTCTATCTGACGGCTTACATGGGGCTCAGTCCCACTCCGGTGCAGGGAGGGAAGGGCGAAAAAGTGGAACTCTAAACTCCCGGAAACGAAGACATGCTACGACGGTTTGTTGAATGCATGTGTTGGATTCAACATGTCTGCTGCACAGTCTCTTTAAAACCAAGCTTTTGGTCGTCATTGTTGGTGTGCATGCAAGGTGGCTCAAGAAAATGTGAAGTCAGGGCAGTGACGAAGTAATTAACTTAGGTTCAGATCAAATTCCTTCCACAAATTACTCAGTTTGAGAAGATTTGCACCTAAACAGATTGAGCAACATTCTTGGGGAAAGCTTAAAATGTGTATCTTTATTAATTAATTTGGAATCTAAACTTGATGACATGGTGAAAAAGCCACAGGAAATACTATGAAAGTGGTTTGAAACCTCCTTGGATTGAACAAAATATCACTTAAAATGTGAATTTGCAGTTGCAAACAAATTTGGATTTAGAGAACACACAAGTTTCAACAATTGGTCACGAAAGTGGCAGTGACTTAGGACCTCAAAAACCTTGGTTGCCACTCAATAACTACCACAATCAAAGTGTGGATCTAGATGAAAATCAGATTTTTCCATCACTAAAACAACTAATGTTGAGGACTGAGTAACTGGGAATAATTCCTGTGAGCTTTCTAATAAATGTTTGGCATAGTTTTATACATAAGAGTTTAAAGTCCACATGAAAAGGCTAGCAGACTGCTATTTGTGTCTACATATTTACCTGTATCCTCTAATATGCATCATCTCAAAAAGCCTAGTCTGCTCTGACTCCTCAGCTACACTGGCTTGAGCAGACATTGTCCTTACTGAGATGTAGAAGAAAGCATTTAATTGGGACGCAAAATTAGTATACAACCCGAGTGCAGGATGACTCGTGAAGTCTTTAAAGTGGTTTTGCAGGAAATGATAACCTCTAAAATACCATTTACGATAAGAGCTTGCTTGTTTGCTATTGTTAGGCCAGATACTGGTGTATAGGTGAAGTGCAGTGCAAAACAAAATTAATTAATAATTGGACACCAAATTAGTATACGCCCTTGAGTGCAGGGGGACTCGTGAAGTCTTTAAAGTGGTTTTCCAGGAAATGATAACCTCTAAAATACCATTTACGATAATAGCTTGCCATTGTTGGGACAGATACTGGTGTATAGCTAATGTCCAGAGCAAGTCATACACTAAAGCATCAAATTTGATTTCAAAAACAGATGCTACAACAATGCTGCAGCTGCAAACAGAACACGGTGGCAGGAACGCCTCTCAGTGCAGGATTGGAGAACAGTGATTTCTTCTCGGTGTGTGTTTTTGCAGGGAGAAGCACATAAACTTGACGGACCATTTATCTAATTGAATTTCTGAAAAGGATAAAATGATCAAAAACACCTGTCTATAAATCCGTCGGAGAAATGAAACCAGTAATGGAAGGTTTACACACACAAAAGGTGTTCTGTTTCTGCCCAAATCTTATTTGAGTAAAAGGCAGAAAATAGTAAGAGCAGATTATTTACAGTGATATATTTGCTGTGTCCGTAATGCCATAAAAACACCATGTAACAGGCGCCGTACATGTTTCAAGTTAGTAAATGCTTTAACGCCCTCTGGCCCATTTGTCTTGATTTGTTGCTCAATAAATAAGAGGCATATTTGGCAAAGGGAAAGGCACATTGGAGTGATGCACAACAGCAAGGAAAAAAAATAAGCTTCTGTCTTTGTGGAATATATTAAGAAAAGAATTTACCAAATCTGATGAATTGCCCAGTGCCAGAGTTTATTTTCATGTCCTGTCACCACCTGTGTTTTGTGGATTTTATTTTTCAAATATTTGTCTGTAAATCCTGTCCTGTGGATTGTGTCTGTTTACAACTGAATGTGACATTGGACTTGTAATGCCAAGTGGCCTGGCTGCGGCGTTCTGACTGGTGCAATCAAGTGGTGATTAAGTATTTTAATACCAGAGGGCATCGTAAAATCAGACGCACACAAAGGAATGCAACACCTCCCTCGGTTATGGGCTGATTATGGATCCCTCCTGAAACATGTGTTATAAGTAAATGTCAAATATGTATACGTTTGTGAAACAGGCAGCAGCTCGATCAACGGACAAGCCGAGTGTTGCCATGTTTGCATGCATTAGTGCGTAACAAGACAGCATTTTTTTTTTTGATCCAATGTTCCCAGTTGTTTCATGTAGAGGCCTTTTAAAAGCCTGCATTCAGAGCATTCAAAGCGCCGTTGTAAATGATAATTCCCTCCCGTGCTACCTTTGGAAGTCCATTTTATGCGAAAAACCATCAAAGCACGCGGACAAACAAGTGAAAAGTGGAGTAGAAATAAACTTTTCATGTATTCCCAAGGTACAGTATACAGAAAATTAATGGCATGATATTTTTGTAAACATGCTCAATAATACACAAATAGACGGTACTTACCAAGAGGACAGTGACAAATGTAGTCATTTATCAGATCCATACACGAGCCTCCATTCAGACAAGGCTGCGACCAACAATCATTTACATTCTCAGAGCAGGTCCTTCCTGCAGGATGAAAGGATAGAACAAATAAACTCTATTTAATGTTACAGGGACTACAATTTAAAATATGTTCCCTACAACTCACTCGGAAAGCATTAATTATTGTCCTGAAGCTGCAATATGTGACTAATATGTTTACTAGAACGAGACTGGGTACATTTCTGTTTACTGTGTTAATAAAAAGGTGTATTTTTAGTTTTTTTAACTAGGTGTCTGATTACTTTCGATTGTACTGCCTCAAAATATAATTAAACGTTCAGCACGTTTCAGCGGTTTGTACGCGTGCACAAATGAGGTAACCTCACTTTTAGTATCCCCGGGGCAAGAGTCAGATATTGACTTGATTGAAGATTTTACTGGCAAATTTAAAGCTCTACTAGCTCTGGCCTCCGGCAATATATTAGACCTTTTAGTTCTCCATGAGCCAGAGAGCTCATAGCGACCTAACAGGCTCACAACCTAAGGCAGGGCTCTGCACGGCCGTCGGCATAAAGAGGTACTCTCACCTTCGCGACCCCACGCGCCGTCAAGCACTTGCTAATCAAGTATTGTAAGGCAGGCGTATAATTAAGGCGGCTGCTACCTTCTGCCTATACGTACAGTCGCATCATGAACCTCATACTCCTAGCCAGACCCCGATACATTTGCATATTACTTCACCGCTGCCGAGTCAAACAACTGTGGCTGGGATTATTCTGTAGTTAGGTCCACATATCTCTGGAAACTGTCACCAGAGCTGTTTACCAAAACATACTGAGCTTGAGCTAAATATTGGGTACGGTGCAGATGAAGTACACAGATCAGACATAACATTATGACCACCTTACTAATATTGTGTAGGTCTCCAAAACAGTTGTGACTCATCAGAGAAAGGACATGGGCCTTCTGAGGGTGTCCTGTGGTGTCTGGCAACAGAATATTGTTAGCGGGGGCCTTTGGGTCCTATTGGTTGAGAAGAGGGGCCACTGTGGATCAGGCTTGCTCCAGGGCATCCCATAGATACTTGATCAGTTTGGGATCTAGTGAATTTGGAGGCCAGGTCAAGACCTTGTGCTCTTTTTTGAGTTGTTCCTAAACCGTTTTTGTTTGTGTGTCTGTCTCAGGCTGCATGCTGCCGGAGATGGCTGCTGCCATCAAGGAGTGTCATTGCTGTGAGGTGGGGGTGTCTGGTTTGGTCTAGATGGGTGCTACATGACTAAGTAACATCCACAGTAATGCCAGGTCCAAACGTTTCCCTGCAGAACATTGAATTGTCACAAGATTATACTTCAATGTTATTCACTCCTCCTGTCAGTGGTCATAATGTTATGCCTGATCAGTGTACGAGGGGTTGAACTATCGTATGAAACATCGTATGAAACATTTGGGAGAGGCAATGTTGTTGTTGACAGCCCCCTATTTTTAAATGTAATTGGACATATTACCATGATCAAGAATAAAATGTTTTTTTCCATGCTTCCACCTGGACTTAGTCTATAACACATGGACATCACAAAAAAAGTGTTTTCAATTTTCCAACATTTTAACACTAAAACCAGCTCTAAATCCGGATATCGCTGCGGCAGGCCGGACTAATGTCTGTGATTAAGCTCACGCTCCCATCAGATGGTCTCATACCCTCGAATCCTGGGGGACAGTGGCACCGATAATCACTGATTAGGTCCACACAGGTGGCACCACTTGAGCAGGGGAAGCTGTTGCACTCATTTGTTTCCACTTCACAGAGCGGCCCTTCAAATCCAAGCGTGCAGCGGCAGGTGAAGTTATGCCGCTGGTCCAGGCAAACACCATGTTCTGAGCAGCTATGGCCAACACAGTAATCAATGTCATCTTCACAGTAGACGCCTGTGTATCCTCTGGGACAAAGGCAGCTGGAAACAGATTACAGAGAATTTCTTAACACTGTATAGAGTAAGAAGTTTTTTTTTTTTTTTTTCCCGCCCGGGAGGAAAGAAACAGTAAATGTCAAGGCTTTTACAATCACTGACATTCTGATGCCAGAATGGCCCAGAGACAGTCGAGATTTGAACACTCACCTGTAACCATCAATCTCATCCACACAAGTGGCTCCATTTTGACACCAATGTCGAATACATTCATTGACATTTACACGGCAGTTCGGACCGGACCAACCGGGCGCACAGATGCAGGCGTAGCTACTGGCGTTGTTCAACACGCAGCGTCCTCCGTTTGCGCACGGCTGTCGACGAGACGATACATTTGTTAGTCGCGCCTCGAGAAACTGTTAGATTCTGCCTCTCGTAAAGATGCAACTGCTCCATTTAAAGCTTAGACTGGTCAAAAACATATCAATTGGTTTACAATGAAATCCCTAATCACGTCTTGCTCCTGGCTGCCAGAAAATGAGCTTCATTACAGCCACATGACACACTCATGAATACTGATTCATGCTTTATACAGAGTTCACTCAGTATTCCTATGTAGCATCTACATCATGTTTTACAAGGCACGATCAATGGTCACTGAGGAATGAACCTCCCAGGAGCTCTTTGTTGCAGTAAAAAAAAAGAAAAAAAGAATACGCCTGCTATCTGGTGCATGTGTGCGTGTGTGTATATATAGTAGAGGGGAAACAAAGGGGCAGAGGAAGCGCTTGGCTTGTGGGAAGGTTTATAATGCAGACATCATGGCATTTCTGTACGGGGGCCAACACAAGCCTTGCTCCACAGTGAGTGATCATCTCCATCTGTCATCTGTAGTAGCTCCTCTGCTCAGGTTTAAAAAAAAAAAAAAAATGCAGAGCGGGGCGATTCAACCGTACGTAAGGAATGCACGTTCAAAAATACAGGAATGCACGTTCAAAAATACAGTGCCGCTGAAGACATTGCAAATCTTCAGCGGCACTCATCCACATCAGGGCAGGGGTCTTTTCAGTTGTGGAAATGTGTTTCCGTTGTGCATGCCAAATGCAAAAAATAAATAAAAAATTCAAGCTTTGTCTCTTTCCACAGTGGAAGACATGCAGCCACATGTAGGACACTGTGCACGCTACGGTCACTAACCAGCTTTTATAATGCATCTAGAGTCAAGTCGTTGGTCAGAATCTGTTAACCGTGTTTACGTGTTTTGCTCTTTTACAAATCACACAGTTCCCTCATTAGCCTTTACCAGAACTTTCCTCCCCGTGGTGGACCGGCATGCTGCACAGCTTCACCACCAGCTGATTGCTGTGTTTATGGATTATCGCATTTGCTGTCAATCTTCCTGCGGGGTTTATTTTTAACCCCCACATACAACAATGGATTATCCTACATTTTATAAATAAGACAGGGAATTAAAATTTGATACCTTCAAATCAATATGAAGCCGTTTGTATTGAGATTTCTTTCTTGCGATGCATCTGGAAGTTAGACGTGTTTTAAGTGCTTTCTGTAGTTATATTTAACTGAGTGTTGTTTCTTTTTCAGATTCTCACGTTCAAGTGTCACATTGTTCATTTAGAAATGCAACCATCTAATCGCAGTAATTGTTCTGGTGAGATCCACAAGAGTTCTGTTTTTTTGTTTTTTTTTTTACACAAAAAAATTATCAAACTGAGTGTGGAAACCTCCCTAATTACATAAATAGATTCTCATTAGTGTCATTATACTTCCCCGCTGTTGTGATAATGCAGCTGCACTGTTGAACTGTAGAGAATAAATCAAAACTTCTTTAAAGCGAAACAAGCTTAATTTATGCCTTGAGCATTGCTCTTTGGTTTCACGCCGACATGGCGCGTGTGGACACGAGCCCTTTGAGCTGTTTTTACCCACTTGAAGGTTTTGAGGACAGGGTGAACGGCAGGTGAATTCGAGGCCATCGGGGAGATCCAAACACTGCGTCTTTGGCGGACACGCGTTGCCGGGGAGGGCGCAGGCATCTATGTCGACTTCACAGTTCCTTCCCCGAAAACCTACAAGAAAAGATTTGTTACATGTAACCTGACTGATGGAAAACTTGACCGGCAGCGGGTAGATCTGAATTCAGCTTCGCCAACCCATGTCTAATTTATGCGACTGCACCAGGCCTGCTCCTCTTTATATTTAATAAACAAGGCCAGATCTGGGCCAATTGTGGGTCGACTGGAGGATTGGCCCAATTTTGAAGCCCAGCCGATGAGCCTCTGATTTTTTATTCATCTTGAGCCTCGATTTAACTTTTAATTTGAGCTTGAAGAGGAAAGAGCTCTGCTTTCTTCTGTAGCCTTCCTGTGATTATTAACACTCGTCCACAACCATAATCATACAAAAGAGTTGAGGGGTATCACAGGAATATTTCTGTCTTGTTGTTTTGCTCTGAGAGAGGTTTCAGGTAGTTTGCTATTTCATATTTTATTGGGGAAATATTAAATGTATTATTGAGGTGGCACAATATAACATATTCAGTGGTGGGCACGGCTTGGGAAAAGAAAACTGTCATAGCGCATTATAATTCCAGCCACGCCTTAAGACTTTGCTTAGTCCTGTGGTCCAGCACTCAGTGGACTATTTTTCCTATACGGCAGAACTCACTTCAGCATAAGGACACAGAGCAGATGAGGCGGAAGAGGCTTAAGTTTACTGAGATAACAGATGAGATTTAGCAGCAACGTTGGAAAGCCGGGGTCTGCCCGGTGGAATTTTGTTACCATGGATCTGTGGCCACATCTAGTACCAGTTTACTTAGGGAGTTAGGGATTCATGATCAGGGATTACAGCAGGCTGCAGAGGCAGCTTCAGAGGCAGCTGAAAAGAGCAACTGATGGCTCTGGCTGAAAAGAAAAAAGGCAACAGCTTGTGTGCAAAGTATGGATATCTATCTCAGGTTTAAAATAGGAGAGACGGCAAACATCGGTGTTAAGTCAGCGGTCAAACAACACTCTGTATAATCATCTTAAGAGATTTTTTAGCTTAAGCCCACAGTGTGCTGCTTTGAATTACTGTCGATATTAACAGTCAGAGGGGAAAATATGAGACAGTGAAATGTGTCCCAAATGCGTTGAGAGGCTGGTGTGGACGGGCACAGTCCTGATCGGTGTCCTGAGCAGGTGTAACGGGGGTGGGACACGCTAACTGTTGAGCCCTCTGGGGTGTCGTGGGTCTAATTCAACTTGACATCTGCGATGGGAGGTTCCCACCGAGTGACGTAATCGTGAGCCTGCCCCCGTCATCGCTCAAATATCTCAGCCAAAGCGCCGCAGAGATACTACTGGCTCAAAATGTACAAGGGTGCATTAAAAAAACATATAGACTGGCTGCACTCTGACATAAAGCCATAGATTTTTTTTTTTTGAAACGCTGAGCACAGACTGAACATAAGGATAATCAATAAGCCCGCTCTCAAAGAAAATCCTCTTTGTCCATACATGTTTTTGTTTCTAAATGGAGTAGGATTAAACTCAAAGGGGCTGTGATGTTTTTCAAGCTTACTGTTCGTTATTCGACGTGAGGTTTCTATGCGCGTATGTATTGCGCCGTCATTTGTCACCGAAAAGGTCTTGATCCTGTTGGCCTTTAAAATTGCTCCATTTATGTCAGCTTCCACTACCCGGAGTAAAAATGACAAAAAAAGACATGCCAGATAAGTGAACTGGAAACTCTAAACTCCCTGGAGGTACGACTTTGTTTTTATGTCTGTGCGCGTTCGCTCTGACATCGACTGGCAAGCTGTCCAGAGTGCGCCCCGCTCGCCCATCACAGGCTGATGCAAGCGCGCCTGTATGTAACTAACCATATTCTACTCTTGTAACATGTGTGTGCTGTGTGGTATCAGGTATGCAGTTGTTTTTTTATGATGTAACTGTGCTGCTACAGACTTTTCTGGTGCCAGAACTGCGCAAGAAAAAAACAAAAACAGGAGCCACGCATTATTAGTTGCGCATCGGAAAGAGTATGGCTGACCCGTGTAGAGTTGAATTACAGCCGAGCAAAACTGACTTCCCTTCTTAGAAAATTGTCTAAATTTAATTTAAGCCTTTTGTAGAAGGTGTGAAACAGTGTGGAAGACGATGCCAGGGAGTAAATGAAGAAAATGGCTTAAAAAAAAAAAGAAGATATTTTTGCATGATAGTAAATGATCAGAGGCAAGTTTAGCCTAGTTTTTAACATAATTCATTATTCTGAGTGGTTTATGGTAGCCTGAAAGCCAGCCTGAATTTGATCCACAAAAATAGGCTATGATTAACGATATGCACCGATCAAGCATAACATTATGACTACCACAGAGGTGGAGTGAATGCTACTGACCATCCTGTGACATTTCTGCTGGGAAACATTTGGACCTGGCATTCGTGTGGATGTTACTTAGACATGCACCACCCACCTAGACCAGACCAGGAGCCCCCTACCCCAAGTAGGATGCAGCCACATGTAGGACACAGGCACGCACAAAAAAAACGCTTTAGGAACAACTAAAAAAAACAAAAAAAAACAAGAACAGCACAAGGTGTTGACCTGGCCTCTAAATTCACTAGATCCCAAATTGATCAAGCATCTGTGGGAGGCACTGGAACAAGCCTGATCCACAGAGGCCCCTCCCCTCAACCTGTAGGACCCAAAGACCCCCACTAACAGGATTCTGTTGCCAGACACCACAGGACACCCTCAGAAGGCCCATGTCTATTCTCAGATGAGTCACAACTGTTTTGGATGCACAAGGGAGACCTACATAATATTAGGCAGGTGGTCATAATGGACTGATCGGTGTATAACAACAAAAAGAACAAGATAAAATCAACTGAAGTAACTCTGCAAGGCATTTACCATTTGCATTTCATTAGATGTCAGTCTCTGTCTCTACGCAAATACTCACGTAATGGGAGCCACAGAACATCCAGCGTCTTTACACTTTCCGACATCCAGCAATAACGGACCACAAGCACATCTGGTGCCTACACCTACGAGCGAACTGAATTAGACTGAACTGAAGAGTCTTGAGTCCCAATAAGAACAGAACAAGCAGAGTAGGAAATGGATGTATGAGTAATACTTTAAGCTACCACTCACAATTTTTAAACTTTGAAGAGTTCTACTTTTCTTTAAGAGCTGGCGTAGTTCAGCGGTCGACAAAAATACCACCTCTGAATGTCGCTTTAAATAGTGACTCCAATGCGCCTTGCTTCACCAGCCGATGAGCAGAACGGACTCCGTGACCTGTACGCCGTTAGCGGTGTTAAATGCTTAATTGAACAAGAGTGAACAGAGTTTCATTACCATCCGAGATACACTTCACCGAAGAGCCTCAAACGCTGGCCGAGAACAACAGCTAAAAATAACAGGAGCAAGTTCTTGCGAGAAAAACATCACCTGGACACGAGGGCTGCTCTGCCCACTGCGTCTCGGGCCTGTGTGCGGCAGCGAAAATGTTCCAGTGAAGTGGGCAAGAGCAAATGGCAGCCACACGAGCCGCGCAGTGCCAACAGCGGAGACCTCCCACGCGGCGTCCATTAGTTTACATTGAGTGGATGTAAATTCAGACTCAGCCGGCGAGGCACAATAAGCAATTATGTGAGAATTATATTAATAGGAAGTCCATGATACAATATTTGCACAATTTGGTCGCATTATTGAGCTCTGGCGATGGCCTTGGCGATTTTTTTTTCCCCGGCTGCCAATCACAGTCCAAGGCTGAACTGATAATGTGAAATCTGTGACAAAGACACTGCCTCTCTAATTACAGTAGAGCAGCGCGCTGTGTAGTCGGCTTTTTATAGCAGCTTTCTTTATAAAATATATGATGAAATGTATTAAATGGAAGTAGTGTAAACATCATTTCAAATAAATGAACAATAATGTGCACTTTCACAGAGAAAACAAGTATTTTATTAAACAGGATAAAAGCTCAATTATGATTCATGTGTGAATTAAATCACGCCGTCTCTAGCTTTACTTCCTCAGGCGGGATGTGTCACAGTGCGGGGACCCTGCTGGCAAAAGCAAATCACCTTTGGTTTTCAGTCTACACCGAGATGGCCAGAGGGGCCCCTGGCTGCGGATCTAAGGCCACGTTCAATGCAGACAAGTTTAAAAGGTCTGCAAAAGTGGCTGCCACCACGGCCAATACAAATATCACTTAAATGTTATTACAGAGCTCCGGTTTTGGACGTAGCCCAACATACCTGCAGGGCATTGGCAGTGGTAGTCTCCCAGCAAGTCGGAGCATGTGCCGTTGTGCTGACACGGGCCGGAGTCACACTCGTTGATCTCAGCCTCACACTTTGTTCCTGAGGAAAAATGATGCAATTAGAGGGATTCATATTGCATCACCGTCTTCACACCGCTCTCAGATGTCCTCCGTGCGTAGTATTGTTCAAATGCACCTTTGCCAAAGGCTCCTCTTCCTGTTTTCTAACCCCAGGAAAAATAGAAGTTACCGTATACAGTAAAGGAATGAAGTCACCTCTACACGAACAGATTTTGAAAGCCATTCCAATCCCAGGCCTGAGTGTTGAATATTTTCCATTTCCATTTATTTGGCACATTTAAAATATGACAAAACACAACGACTACAACAATAATGAAAGTACACTAACAATAAGCAATTAAAAAAAGAAAAGGCATGGCGGGGAAACTCTCAAGGGCCTTGAATAGGACAGCTCCCCAAAATAACAGTGAAACTTTAAAGAAAAGCAATCAACAAAAACGGACGGCAAAACAACAGAAAACAAGTATGAAGTTAAATTCAGTTAACTCTGGACAAAGACTGAAAGCAAGGAGAAGGAAAAAATATAATCAGCAAAGACAAACCTGAATACAGTAATGTGTATCTTCTTTGTAATAGTATAAAAACAACAAGTAGTGGCTTACTGAGTTTTGGGCCAAACTATTTTTTTAATTTTTTTTACAGGATGCAATGACAACCTGGAGTTGTGCTGGTGCCTGACAGATGGGGGTGCCAGATGTTTTTTAACCTTTGGACAGAGCCAGGCTAATTGGTATCCACAGTTTTCATTCTTTATGCTAAGCTAAATTAACTGGCTGCCGGTCTTTAGCTTCCCGTTTAGTGTACATATTTGAGAAAATGTTCCACGAGTAGCCTTGCCACATTTCCCTCGAAAAACACTAATTAGGCTGCAAATTTCTTCCACCACGACGCTGTAAGATTCAAGTGGCCAGCTCAAGGGTGCGCAAAAGGAGAAAATGTAATCTTGATTGGACGGACTCAGTTTCTGGACGCTTAATGGAGAGCTCTGTCTGACTGGAGGGAGCAAATGAGGCGGGGGGAGGGGGGATTGCAGGTTGACTCATCGGAGACTTGTTTGGTGCTCAGCTGCTTCGGCAGCTGCCGGTTCCACTGCTGTGGTTGGGGGTGGGTGTCTTCCTGCGCAGGTTATTAATTTAAAATGTCCTATCATCAATAACGGAGCAGCAATGACATGTAGTGAAAGTCCCTTCTTGACAGCAGCAACCTCATGCTACAGCACAAACACTATGATTGATATCGGCTGCACGGTCGTCGCTACAGGTCATTATATATGAAATATTCCAAGCTGCGCAGCAGAAAATTATACGAATTTGTCCTACAAAAATCTTGGAAACGCCTCCAATCATTTATGGCCGTAAATAAATCCAATCAATTACATAGTTCTGTAGCTGTTGGTCATAAAACGTTGTGATTCAGGTGGCAAATGTTAGCAGTACAGAACAAATGGATCGATTGTTGCAGGGTCTTATATATAATAATCACTTTTAGGACACATTTCCTGGTACCAAATATATCGTCATTTTTTTTTAAGCACACTTCTGATCTTAAGTAGATTTCAATTGTTTTCTTTCCATCTAATCCCTGTGTCTTATACTGTGTTCACATAAACAATTAAAAAAGAAAGAAAATAAAGGGCGTGCATGCGTGAGACAGCTGCCATTCAGCGAAAAATAAAGCCTTCCGAAATGAAGCTCAAACGTGGGGGTTGGAGTATTGCATCCCGTGTTATGATCTAAGATAGAGTACAGATAGAGGGTTTCCGGGCAAAGCCTGAAATTAAATTGGCCTTTCAATGCCGCATGGCTTGAAAATTCCAAAGCAAAAATCCCAAGATGCCAGAAAATGATGAATTCGATCAGTCACTAAGAACTGCCACGGTGTAAGAGACAATTTTCTATTACTGAAGTGGCAACGGATTTCGCCTTTGAACAGAGCGGAAAAAACTTGTCCGTGTAGTGCTATGTAAGGGCTTATCTGACTGACAGCTGAGCGTGTCAGGACTTAAGGCTAGATTGTGAAGTGCTGGGGGCCAAAACCTGAGTGCACTGCTTTCACAAGTCTATATACATCACAGTCTGCATCATTCAGTTACATCTCCAATACATACTGAATACATCCTGGTATAATGGGTGATATAACACTTGGGCAACATGAACTTAGTCAACCAACACTTCAAACATGGTCTTCAGCCATATAACATAATTATACAGCTGTTACTGTATGATTCCCCTATAGAGTTCTGCAAGAGAAGACGCGTAGACACTGCTTATTTATTTATAGGTGACACATTGATCTTTCTAAGTGATCCACACTCTGCTCTTGTACTCAAAAACTTGAACCTGTCATTAACAACGACTCTTAACGCAAGAACGCACTAATGAAAAATCATGTTTCTGCGGATGTGTTCCATCTCTTTAAGTCCGGTAATTAAAAACTCTTTCTTTCTAAATCTAAACAACCCCCTTTTTGTTTTGTTTTTTCCTTTTCCTTTGTGTCTCTCCCTTGTATTTTTTGATGGCTGAACAAGTTGATAGCCATGTTCTGAGCAGGCAGCTAATTAGGAGGCAGTTTGCCAGACTACTCGGATTAAATGCAATCAGCAGCAGGACTTAAAAATGTCAAGCAGGCAAGGCGACTGGTAAATAAGCCTCAAGGTTAAAATTTAATCATTTCATGAAGAGAAGTGGCCTTTGCTTAAAATCTGTGGCACGGACCTGAAACACTTGCTTTCCTATTCATTTCCGCCTTGAAGACATTCCCCTATGTGGTAAACTGTAACAGATGCTAGTTTTTGTGCTTCTCTGTTTGGATTTAGACAAACTGAGAGTGTTTTGCCTCTAGGCTACATCACAACACCAAATGCAATGAATCAACAACAAACGCTACTAATACTACTACTGATAAAAAATGTATAGATCACTGTAGGGAGTTCCTGTTTTTTCTTTTTTTTTCTTATCCACCGCTCTGGGCTGGTCAGAGGTCAGATGCGGAACAGCAGCCCTTGGGCCGACTGTGACTCAGTCTTTTGAGACATTAATCAAAGCAGATGCTTGCAAACGTGGCATTTTGAACCTAAACCTGACGGCTAAAGAGTGCCTTGCTGACCCTTGTGCAATCAATGTACTGTACTAGAGGCCTTTGACTGGACACAAACAGGAACCCTTCTTGGCAAACCAACTCTCGGGTGTAACAGATTAATCTTGTGTCACAAGGGAGCAGAGCTGTCCAAGTTACTTGCTGATTTAGGAAATTAAATGCCCCTTTTTTGATGGATGTTTCTTTAATTTGAATTTTTATGAGAAATGCATACAAGAAATTAGGGATGCACAGGTCTGGTATGTATGTGTTAATTATTAGCCCACTGACAAATATATGGTAGCACTGCTCTGAAACTGAAATGTTTTCTCATTATTGATGAGGCATTGATTCCCTCACAGAGAAACCTTCCTCTGCGATAACTGAGACTTTAACTGTAGTGTGCATATCACTATCACTACACTCTGTTGTTCTTAATAAGCTCAATCTTTTGGACTTAAGTGTGGTTTATGCCTCTGCAGGACGAGACTTCGTAACCTTCACACATAGCCTTGGCTGGTGCGAGGCATTTATACTCGCACGGTCGTCAGTCTGGCTCGCTCTGTAAAAACGACACCCAAACGCTAGTCTTCGCCATGTCTTTTGTGCCAGTCGGGTTCATTTTTGTTTCTACTTCCCGCTTCACTTTTAACAATGGCGATCGAAACTTTCGTAGAAATTTCGTCAAAGGAGAGTCGTACAAATGCTTGCACCTTCGTACCTCCTCAATCTTTTTCCGGTGTGTTACATATTTATTGATCAAAAAAACAATCGATTTGAAAATTTGTGGACATGGAGAAGCAGCCAGAAAAAAAGCAGACTAATCAGAGCTCTTGCGGTCTGCATCACCGTGTTGGTAGTTACCTTTCTGGGGAGGTGCACGTCATCCTACAGCATTAGGGTCTGCACAGAGTCTGGGCTGTTGCTGTAGCTATGGCATCAAATTGACGCAGAAGCATAAATGAGAATGTGGAAAAAAATAGGCTTCAACATTTTTCTTTTGAAATTTTTGGTTTAATCTAGGGGAGCTTTGGGCGAGCTATGGGCTATGACCCCCTATGTCCACAGCTGATGTGCCGTGAGCAAGCTAATACTCAAATACTCCCAAACAGCTCCCCAGATGCATGGCTGCACACTGGGGCTTAAATGCAGAGAACAAATCACTTGTACGTGTACATACTGTATATACATGGAAAATAATTTGGTTTTATTTCAAACATTTCATGAAGGGAACAATAAATTCTTATTTCAGTAGGGTTTTGGTGTGTTTGAGATTGGACCGAGCATCTGGGTCCAGCACTCCGCACTCAAGTTTGTGGCTCTTACGTAACCTGTGCCCAATAAGTAACCAATCAACCCATCAACCAATTAAAAATCACTATTTTCTGCAACCATAGAATTACTGCATTTGATCGGACATGATGCAAATAACAGTGTGACTATCTCATGGCTTGTGTATAGATTTTACACCATTATTTTTTTATGCAATCCACCTTAAAACAACAACAAAAGACAAAAAAAGAGAAATTTATAATTTATGGATTGTTTATAGATTGTCCTCGTCAAATGTCTCTTCTATGCAGGCTCCAGATTCTCGACCACCTTCACCCCTGTTGTAGGTCTGCCTCTAATCTTTGCATAGATTTGTATTCCATTTACATGGTATTTATATAACAAGGAAGCCTGTAAATATGAACAGCATGTAGCTGTCAAGCTGTGCCACTTCCACATCAGATTTTCCAGAAACATTAACCGCCAGTCATTCCTTGCCCCATAACCAACCTTTCCACAAGGGTTTGTAGAAATCAGTCCAAATTCTGAGAGGCTTTGCCAATAGACAGATGGACAGGCAGATTGAAAGGGCGCGAGAAGAGATAATAAAGCGAAGTTATCTCACCGATGAAGCCAAGGGGACATCTGCAGGTGTATTGTGGGGGAGATGATGGCTGACTTGTTGTAATGCATGTGGCTCCATTCAAACAGCTGTTTGGTTTTATCAGGCAGGCGTCACCCACATACTGACAAAACTCTCCGATCCAACCTGGGGCACAAACACACTGTAGGAACACAATATTCATGTGATCAGCATACATCAGCCCGAAGCAAAAGAACTTATCATACAGAGCAGCATGTATTAAAGCAGTGGTTTACCCCCTTACTTGCATGTAAGGGAAGCAGAGCGGCCCCGGCTTGTTCAAACATGCACACACATATTCATACTCCTGTTTGTGTACAAAAGCATCCAGAGAGTCTTTGATCGATTCAGAGTTTTGATCCAAAATTGGCCAAATCTGGTCCTGTCCTGTCTTAATAAAACTAAAGTTAAGGTAACCCTTGAGATATAGCCTCAGTTTGTTTTTTCAATACCGATGAGTCATCCACACTTTTATGTTTTTCAAACATGTTGTTCACACAGTCTTCTCAGCTAGTAGGTAGAGGACCCGATGAAACTGACTGAAAGCTGGTGTCATGCCAAGGTAGGTAAAGCTGAAAGGAAAAGTGTCCCTGGACCAACGTCACTGTGCCCCAATGTCATCTAGCTTTGAAAGTTTTGCAGTAGAACACAGACTGTACTGATAAAACATAGGCAATCACATATCTTTTCCTTCATAAAGCAAACAGTTTTCATGATAACCTGGCAACGCAGAATGTTCTGTGATGCCAATACTTGGTCATAAACAGTTTAAAAGATGGCCAAACATTCTGCAATACAGCTTTTTCTAAGGAACTCGTTCATTCAGCTCCACGCTCATTAATTCCCGCCAGGGATACCTGCGTTGGCACGAAACCCAGTCACAAAGAGTCAGAGGTCACTGAAGTACCTCTCACTTTTGACCATCCAGCAAGTATGTCAGTATGATTTTATTTAACATGTACCTCTGCTCTGAGGTTGTGAGGCTGGCAATTTCCTTTGGTACTCCCGTTACAGAGGTTCAGACCCTGGTTGGGAACTATGATATTAGAATAACAATGTGTTAGAGAAGAAAAATCATTGTTTTTATCCTCTACGTCCTCTAGGTATAACATCCCGTTGGACCCCTGGGAAGCATAATTAAAAATGCCCTAGAACAAAAGGGCCAGTTCACTAAATGTGCAAAAAGCTCTATGTTCTCAGTTACATCCAAGCAGATAGACGATTAATCTGTTTTGACACGTTCTCTTTCTTGATTTCTGCTTCAATATAATGGAGATGAAAAAGCATAGCATTACAAATGAGATAAAATAACCTTTAATGTCAAGAAATCACCATCTAAATGGTAAGATCAACTGCAAATTGATTCTCAGGCAGACCGTAAGAAACTAAAAATTGTCTGAACTGGGCGGACATAGCCCCTTTGTCATTTCTTTATTACGAATTCAAGGTGCTAAAAACAATATGACTGCTGTGTATATATACCATTAATATCACTTTTTTGTGGTTTCCACTATCAACTACCCATAAAAAAAATGTAAATAAAAAAAAAAAAAAACAAGAATTACTGGCCCATTTGCAATGAGCAACAGACTCTGATTACGTCTGACCCCAGTTGGAGGCGCACCAACACAAAGCATCTAAAAGTAGATTTCAGATTAAGAACACTCTCAGTGCTCTAATGGAACAAGACTGATGGAGAATAATTAGGAGCTATGGGGCATTACGGAGCAGTCTCAGGTGTTGTAAAAAATGCAGACATTTGAGAAGACTGAGCAATACCGAGGCAAATTAGACCAGAACCCGTCTGTCTGAACAAAGTGTCCACGTACTCACGGTGATTAATGGGTTAGAATTGGATTACTGCTGTCTGTAGACATATTCTCCCAGAAACGTTTCTTTATTCTCGTTGTTTTTAATTTCAATTAATGACAGGTTTTATTATGCACAGAACTTCAGAGACCATGGAAAGACTTTTTTTTTCTTTCGCAGCAGGAAGCAGAAAAACCAAATGCACGCTTACATTTAAATTTCATACGTATTCAAAAGAATTGTAAGAACATCATGTAGTAGCTGTCAATCTGAAGCCTTCCTGAGTTAAATCATTACGATGTATAATTTATCAGCTAATAATTAAACAAGATCATGTAATACAGCCTTTAAAAATGAACACATGTGAAAACAGAAAAAAAGGATGCACGTCAATGGGGCAATAAATTATATATGTGTCTAATCCAGATACATACAGCACAAATTGAATAATTATGCTTTTATCTTTTATTTCTAAAAGATTTATTGCAGGCATCCCAGCTCTGCTTATGAACCGGCTAACTGTGTGTTCTTACTGTAACCCCCATTAAGGTGCAGCATGAGTCATGTTTTGCAGGCCGCTGAGTATTTCATTATAACTGAAACATTGAATTACTTACCTGATATCCGCCAATTACACTCAAGCACAATCCCTCATTTAGGCAGTTGATATTGAGCAGTCTGCAGTAGTCAATTATTTCTTCACAATTCTTCCCAGAAAACCCACTCAGACATCTGTTGAGAGGAGGTCAGTGTCGTCAAAATCAATTCACCCAGAGCCTTAAGCGCTAACAAGCCACACTGCATTGTTTCTTTTACAAGATACACGCGGTTATAATTCAGTTTTCCTTGTTATTTGATTGTGACATGGAGCTGGGAGAAATAGTGGGCGCATGATATTCTGTTTGACCTGGATTGTCAGGTAGGTGGAGTTAGCGTATCAGGACAAATTAAGGTTGGTTATAAATCAAACTGAGAGTACTGTCCATATAAAAAGAATGGGCCTCTCTTACGGTTTTCAGATACTGTACGTTATTTCATTCTAATTTCTTCTTTAAACAAGATGTCTCCCAGGTGTCAAGAAAAAATCTGTCACAATTCAAGTACCGTACGTCAGTTATTAATTAAAAAGCCATCACACAGAGTCGAGACAACGTCACGTTGTACGATATTGGAAGGAGGACGTTTCTACATGTGCAATATCGCAGTTTTAGAGCCACGGTCAAAACTGGTCCGCTTCAGACTAATCAGTCCTGTGATCTGGTACAGTAAAATAATTGGATCTGAAAAGCAGCAGATGGGAGCCCTGAAACGCAGCGGCTAATAAACATGAATTTTCTCATAAGTTCCATTGATGACTAACATAATTACGTCTTGTGTTACAGGGAGGTGTTTCAGGCGGAGATAAGACTGGATACTGGAAAAGACTAGCTTGAAAAAGACTAGCATGAGTTTTAGGCTGCATTACAAAAAATAAATAAATATAAATCCAGTGTGTTGATAAGTATCTAGAGGGCATCGAGGGCAGATTGTAATCTAGTAGGAGCCTCTGAAAAGCATCTTGGTGAAAACGGTTTCAGGATTAAAGGCCAGGTCTCTTGGCTTTCACTCTTGCTGAGAGGAGAGTGGAGATGATAAAATGTTGTGATGCTGTTTTGAACCGTTTTCCTTTCTAAACATAAATTGATCAATGTATTTTAAGACATTTGTTTTTACCGTCAACAAACATCATGCACAGACTAAAGCCTACAATGAATTGTGCACAGTGGTAATCTAAGGTACTGGGGGTCTCAGACAAACACATACATGCACCATCGCCCCAGTCCAAACTAGCTACTTCTGTTATGGGATAGATAAAAGGAGGGGCCCTGGGGGGGGTTTATGAAGTCTTGACACACTGTAGAGTATTCATAGCTTTACGGGAGTTTATGGTTGTCATTGCAAAATATGCCAGAAGGTAACCATCTGGCCCCTTTTCTCATTTTACTTCATGGGGTTCAAACAGTTGTTTGAGCTAAGTGTCTTGATGGTACACCCCTGACTGTGCAGCCCCTTCCAAAATTCCCTACCATGCCTCTAACATGTAGCCACAAGCTGATTTGTTTCTGCTGAAGACATGACTCTTTAAAAGTGCATCCAATTCAAAAAAAACGTACGCAGTTTCACTTTTAACAAGAGCAAACAGTTTGGGTCTATTTTAAACTGCGGATTTGCAAGTTAGTGGTGGACAGCATACACTGCATAGAGGACTGTATACGCCATAATCACAGCCGGACTGGATCTAGGAGGTAGGCACTCAAGGCACCACACAAGTGCCCACAAGGAACCAACCCGTCACTCAAGGCAGTCCCACGCTTAATTTAGAACAATTATAAGCCTGTTATAATATATATATAAAAAAAATCACTACTTTACAGAGGAACAGTGTTTTTGTCCCAGGCTTTTTATTTCCACTGTACAGTTGCCGCTTGTACTATGGTTGTCGAGTGCATTAGTGTGGTTCCTTGGTGTTGTTAATAGGTTTCTTTGGGAGAGATCCTTAAGAGTTTTTGCTTAATACCATTCAAAATAAGAAAAAAATAAAGAATTTCAGAAGGTAACAATGAGGCTGACAGCTACGTATTATACCTAGAGCTGTGAAGAAAGCTGTTAATCCTAATCATATCAAAAGGAGGGGGAGGAGGGGGACCCCTTTTTATCCCCTCTCTCAGAGAAACGTATTCACAAGACACTCAAATTATCAAGAAAGGGAGCTTCGACATGGGCCTCCATTAGATCCTTCTCCATGTCTCACCTGCAGACATAATCATTTCCCCGGGACACACAGGTGGCATTGTTCAGACATGGTGATGGGCTGCACAGGCTCTGTTGCTTCCTGCACGCTGGGACCACATTACCATCTGCGCAGACACATTTAGAGGCCTGCATGCAGAAGCAAAAACAAACCAGGTCACCTGCCAGCTTGGGAAAACAGGGTTAGATTAGACAAAAGTTACATCAGATCACTAACAGCATCGATACGGCTCGCTGTATGTAGTGATATAAATGTGCCTTGATTGACTCGAGGCTTAATGTGCTACCTACCTCCATACTTCTATGCCGAACTCTGAGTAGGCAGATAAATAATAGGGTTTATCTACATTTTGATATGAGTTTTAGACATTATGAGAGGGCAATAAATGTTAATGTTCTTGTAATTCACAGTTAAACAGATCAGGGTCCCTGAAAAAAAAAATATATCTATGTCGAGCAGCAGCAAAAATAGGCATTATTTTGATAAATGTCCCTTTTAGTCAGCTCTGCTCTGGTATTCTTAGGTGGGTTGTGAAAATGTGTAGTGTACTTGGCAAACTGTAATGAACAAAAACAAAGGTCACAGAGAAAGACAATTAGACCACTACTGCATTTTCCCCGGAGTATCCTCCAGAGCATTAGAAACACTACTGCCTCTGCAAAATGTGCCACCACAGTAACATTTCCAGTGAAAGGTGAAAATTGCAGCAGGCATCCAATTACAAATAGGGTTTGATCAGAGCCATTTCAAACTGGCACTTAACTATGCGCTGGGTCATTCAATCAAAATGCTAAAGGAAGCAGGCACTCATTCCCTAAGCTCATCTTCAACAGGAAATATTAATTGCTGCTGGAGCTTTCAAGAATGAAGCCATTTGATCTCGTTTGCAGACACTATTAATTTTCATGTGCCATTTCTTGTTTACGTCCCACCGAGATAAAACAAATAAGAGAAATGAAGTCCTCACTTGCTCTCCCGCGGCGCAAATTTGTTCCTCCTGACATGAATATGACATGCAGTCGGAGTCAACTCCAGAGTCGCAGTGGAGGCCCCCGAATCCATCCGGACAATGACAGACAAATCCTCCGGGGCTCTCTTCACATGCGCCTCCATTTCTGCATGGATTAGGGTCACACAGGGCTTTCCTCCTCTCACAAGGTGGGCCTGGAAAAACCGATGACAAAGGATCACTGTGATTTTATTCACACAGACTGTGGAAATTGCATTTAACTGTAATATGCAAAAGCCTGGCTACTGGTGTTGTTTGCACAGACACGTGTTTACACATTCTACTTACACTTCAACCTCAAGCACAGAAAGCAGCATGTATGGAATAATTTCAAACCAAGGAATATGCCTGACATTACATTTATTTTATTTAAATTAAGTCACAAAGAAAGGAGTGTGTGACAGGTTGTACAGTGACGCAGAACACAGCTGTCTGGATGATTATACATGTATGCAATTAAACAGTACATATTGTCAATAATTTATCTTGGCCTCTGATTGGTGATAATCTAACCTATATATCAGAAATGATGTTTCTTCATTAGCAGCCTACATTACCAACTGCAGTTTGCACGTCACTACATCAAATGTATACTCTATTGTTCTTAATGATCTTATTAATAGAAGGACTTCTAAACTTTTGGACTTCAGTGCGGTTTCTGCCTCTGAAGGACGCCGTAACCTACGTATGCAGCCTATGCAGGTGCGAGCCATTTATATTTGTGCACTTGTCAGCCACCTGGCTCGCTCCGCACAAATGTTAGTCGGAGCTGTCCCTTTTTTTGTCAGCCATTTTTGGTTCTACTTCCTGCTTCACTTCAACAATGGCAACTGAAAATTTGGCCAAAGACAAGTCCTACAAATGTCTCTACCTTTGAACCACCTCAATGTGTTCCATCCTTATAGATCAAAATAATCAATGCGGAAATGGCGAAGATGGAGAAATATGCTAGTACCAAGTGGACCAATCGCAGCTCTTGCATAGTTACATTTCTGGGGAGGTGTGCGTCAGGCTACGGCGCTAGGGTCTGCGTAGGGTCTGCGTAGGGTCTGGGCTGTCGCCGTAACTACTCCGTCAAATTGACACAGGAGCATAAACCACCTACTAATGCGAAAGACATTAAGGACAAGAGGGAATTTTTCTGATGGGGTTTACAGATGGTTTTCTCTTAAAGTTACAAACGGGGAGTCAAATGATGAGCACTGGTGAAGGAGACACATGCAGGGGGGAGGGAGGGACACGGGAGCATTTTATTGGACATAAACGAGTATACGCATAATAACCAGAAAGGGGTATAAGTGTAGTTTGTACCATACATGATAAATTGTTATATAATCATTATATATTGTACATATTCTCACCGTACTATATTAAAATGGTTGAGTACTCCATCTAAAATAATAGCTATTTTTATGTCCTGATGGTCGACTTGTTAAGGGACAAATCACATAACCATACTGTCCATTGTTCAATTTCAGCCAAGGTCACCGAGGACCCGTGTCTGCTCATTTGCTTGCCGTCTGCCAAACAAATATGCTCAAAAAGTAGGTAGTTTTATTCATTATTAATTCCTGCTGTATTATTCAAGGTTCATGTGCTCGCAGTGCAGTCCACAGAATATTCAATCACTTTATAAAAATGACTACAAGTAGAAATGGACCCAACGGTTCACGCAAGCGCTGCCATCTTGATAAGATTTCGATCGTGTGTGTAAACTAAATAAAGAATAAGTTCACGGCTCCATACCAACTACACTAATAAAAAGGGAAGGTGTCCTAAAGCCGTATAAATGGTTTTCACTGAGGATTTTGACTGAACTGTACCCTAAGAAGTCGCAGCTGGAGTCCGTTTCTCACTATAAGTATTTTCTTAGATAAAGTCATTTTGAACTAAGCTGCAGCCACTAGTTTTTTAATAAATACTCTGGAACCACAAGACTTCCACCAGCAGCAGCTCAAGCAGAGACGGGGTAATGCTGCAGTGACATTGTGTGCAAAGGATAAAATTAGACTGAATTCACTGCAGGTTCAAGGTGAATAAAATTTGATGTTATTCCCCAGTGAGGGTTTTCATTTTTGTGTTCTTCACAGGGTGCCTACACATTTATCTTTCCACTGACTCTTTCTTTGCATATTTTCTTTAATCCCCCTGATGATACAAGTGCTCATGTCCCAGAGGCTCCTCGTAGCCTCCTCTGTGGGCATCAATCTTCCCGCGAACAACTTCAGGGTTTGCTTTTGCCTCAGCTCATTTTTACAGCAGCAACGGGAGTTTCCATAACTGGCCCACTAAAAGCTGCACTAATCCAAAACTGCTGTATCTTTCAGGGGAATGTTTCCATCTGTCACATTTATTCATAACACATATAATTGTTATAGCATCATCTGCACGCAAGAGAGAATACCCTAATAATTTTGGATAATGGCAGAAATCGTTTTTTTATGATCATTTGCGTCTCTGCTGTCATCTCAAACACCATTATTATCGCATTATAAACTTAAGGCATCTAATATATATATTTATATATGTAAAGAAACAGAATTGTGTCTAATTAAATGGTTTAACAGGGGAATGACAGCATATATTGTCCAAATTAAACTTTCAAAAACTGATATTACCACCAACAAGCCTGTAAAAAACAATTAGCACCTTACACCAAATGGAAACGGCCCCATAAAGATGGTAATACCTTGCAACAAATACCCAAGAGGTAGTGGAGGGGAGAGTCAAATCAAAAGAAAATCTCATTTGAAACGTCCCATGAGTTTGGCTCATTATTCTGTGCGCATAGACTTTGGCCTATGAGGGCAGCCAGCGCCAGAGCAGCCACTAACTTCCAGTTGATTAATGAGGCAACTGCAGCAGGGAGGTAGAGGAAGCACAAGCTCCACAGAACTCCCAAGAAGCTGATGGGACAGCGGGACACCATGACTATGCGAAAGCACCCAGTGGAGTCTGCTTACTTGAGAGAGCAACAGCAATTAAAGCAAATTAGATAAAAGCTGCAAAGGCAGAGGGAGCACGTACCTCACCGATTTGTTTCTGATGTGAACTGTAGGAATGATCCGTTTAGACCAGGGCAGACGTCTCATCCATTTACTTGGTTATTGTTATAATCATCACTGATAAGTTGGCGTTAAAAATGTGTTTACCAAAAATGCAGCACATAAAATCTTAAAGGAATTTAAGTTTGATTTAAATACGTCTGTTAAAATCACTGTACACTGAATGAGGTAACACAATATTGATTTACCCCATGGCCCACTGATGAAAACACTGTGATGTTTATTTTGTTTTCATTATCATTAATCGGACGTCTGTAGTGATGTCACCCACGCTCCTGTTAATGTCATCTCTATAAAACACATAGCTACTGTAAATGTGAATGCAGAATGCTGAGTCCTCAAATGATAGCTGATGGCTTCAGAGATTGTTTCTAATGCAGATCAAACCTCCCCTACTGCTGCAGATTCACATTTAAAGCCTTTAGCTGGCAAAACACAAGACAAGGCATGAGCTGACTGTTAATACGGAGCAGTCACCGGAATGGCAATACGTTTTATCAGTAGCACTTACCACCGTTGTTCACGGAAAAAAAAAAAATGCATTTTTAAAACAAGATAACGGTCATTTATGGCATATGGTCAATGGGAAATATTGTAACGAGGAATGGAACTCATAAGAGCAGCCACAGTGAGTTGGTATATACACTGCCTGGCCCAAAAAACAAAGTCACCACCTGGATTTAACTAAGCAAATAGGTACGAGCCTCCTATTGGATAATTACTGCATGGGTGATTATCTTTCATCTGACAACAAGTTATTTAACCCCAACTGATGCAATGAATAGCTTCTAATTTCTTAAGCAACCATGTTCAAAGACACATCCCCTGGTAGAGGAAAAGATGTTAGTCTGTTTGAGAAGGGTCAAAACACTGGCATCCATCAAGCAGAGAAAATCTTAGGAGATTGTAGAAACTACTAAAATTGGGTTAAGAACTATCCAACACGTTATTAAAAACTAGAAGAATAGTGGGGAACCGTCGTCTTTGAGGAAGAAATGTGGTCGAAAAAAAGTCCTGATTGACCATGAGTGGCCATCGCTTAAATGTCTGGTGAACTTGAATTGAAGACAAACAACAGCAAAACTAAGGGCTATGTTTAATAGTGAAATTAAGAGCATTTTCACATGTACAATGTGAAGGGAACTCAAGGGATTGGGACTGAACAGCTGCATAACCTTAAGAAAACCACTAATTAGTGAGGCTAACTGAAAAAAAAAAGGTTTCAATCTGCTAGAGAGCATAAAGACTGGGCTCTGGAGCAATGGAAGAAGGTCATGTGGTCTGATGAGTCCAGATTTACCCTGTTCTAGAGTGATGGGGGCATCAGGGTAAGAAGAGAGGCAGATGAAGTCATGCACCCATCATGACTATTGTCTACTGTACAAGCCTGTGGGGGCAGTGCTATGATCTGGGGTTGCTGCAGCTGCTTAGGTCTAGGTTCAGCAACATTATGTGTCCAAAGAATGAGGTCAGCTGACTACCTGAATATACTGAATGACCAGGTTATTCCATCAGTGGAGTTGTTCTTCCCTGATGTTCATGGGCATATTCCAAGACGACAATGCCAGGATTCATGGGCTCAGATTGTCAAAGAGTGGTTCAGGGAGCGTGAGACATCATTTTCACACATGGATTGGCCACCGCAGAGTCCAGACCATCTGGACCTTCTCAAACTCCACTGAGAATCTTTGGGATGTGCTGGAGAAGGCTTTGTGCAATCGTCAGACTCTCCCATCATCAATACAAGATCTTGGTGAAAAATGAATGCAACACTGGATGAAAACCTTTTTTTTTCCAGTGGCAACTTTTTTTTTTTTTTTTTTTTCCAGGCAGTGTATAATGAGCTGCACACCTCCACCTCCTCACCAAAGTAACCAACTCCTTTCACTGTTCCCTGATGTTTGCAAACAAGTGCAGCATTAAATCAGATCACAGATGTTCACAGAATGATGGAAAAACACCAATTACTGCCCGACTTCTTTATTAAAACGGCAATTTGCTGTAGTAATAAACACTAAATACATGGCTTTAACACGCTTAGCAACATGAATGAGCAACTCAGCCTGCATATGCCGTATATTACATACAAGACAACGAAGGCAAAGCCATGTTCCCCTTTCTGGTTTTGAAAATTATCTTGGAATTTTCTGTTTAGCTCAGAGTGGTTCGCTAAATCATCCATATCCATTTATGCACATTTATAAAAATGCTTTCACTGTACGGCCTTAATCTGCTCTTGCAGAACAGGATGCCAGACAGTACTGGAAGTAACCTTGAAACCACATCTCTAAAATAATAAGCTGAAAGCATGGGCTGGACTCGGAAGGCGAAGCTATGACACTCCACGAATGCTGCCAGGACAAACTGTGCCGCAAACACAACAATGAATCAACGTGAAGAGCCACCTGGAGATTTTACTCCAGAAAGTTCAGCGCGGGCTTGTTTTTGCAGCAGACAGTGATATCCAGGGCAGCCTGAAGAGTATACAGGTCCTGTAACCCATTTGCGTGTGATACCCATTAACCTAACTGTACATTATTACAGCAGATGAGGCTAAATAATGAGTGAAGCGCTAATGTCTCCTACAAGTTCACCAGATAATGAGCGCCACCCAATGTGATACATGAGCATCCAGAAACAGTCTGTAAATCAGTGTAAGGAGTTGGCTGGCGGTGAAAAATGTGTCACGACTCTGTTTGGTTTGCCTCTGTAAGCGATTCATAGGGGGAGGATGTTATTATACTGTAGCAGCGACTTGACGAACGTGGCAACAGTGATTTGTGCGAAACGGGAGTAGAAATTAGAATAAAAATCCAATTTTAAACACTGACAGGAAAGAAAACATACAACAAAGGGCAAAGGTTGGACACGTTTTAGCCACGCATGCTTTGCTTTGTTTTGCTCAGCCCCGACACAGCCCCGATTTAACACGCTCAGCAGAAACAATACACCATAAATTACATTCTAACTGATTGCTGTAAACCATTGTTTTATTAACTCCGATACGCTCAGTTGGCCCGGCAGTTTAGCTCCGGCTTTTTACAGCGGCACGCCACTGGTTGCTACCCGATGTATCTGACTTGAAGTGGCCGCTTCATATATTATGATGACAAACATCAAGTGGGATCAGGTTTATAGCCCTTAAGGAAATGCTGATCTTTTTTTCAGATTTATGGCCTTTGCCGTTTCCAGCTTTGACCTTTCCGCTGCCAGTCACCCCGATGCGGAAAACCTTTCGATTATACAGGAATATGCATGACTTGCCTGTTTAAAACTGAATCCTAATCTTCAAAGAGCATGCTTTCCTGGAGACTGCGAGAGTATACCCATCTATATAATATATTCCACCAATAACCATCTAAAAGAAAAGCAGCACTTACCAGAGAATCCGGTGTGACAGACGCATCTGAAGGTGGCGGGGGATATCGGAACGCATGTCCCATTTTCGCAAATGCTGTCACAGTTCGCTTTCCCAACAACTTCAGAGCAGTTGACCCCTAAGACAAACAGCAGAGCGGTCGAAAAACCACAAAAACTAAACTCTTAGTATTGATAATCCTGCTGCGGAGAGTTCATTCTGGCAGCAAAGAGAATAAGAAAGAAGTCATTTTGAATACAAGAGGTTTTAATATTGATTCCGTTTGCATTATATGGGAGTGCTGGAGGTTATGGTGAATAACATTAACTTGATGTGTCCAGTAAATACAGTACATAACACAGAAACTTTAATTTGTCCTCGTGTTCTTTCAGCGCACATCCCATAAATAATTCTCTCAAGCAGAGGGAATGATTTCATTTGCGGCAATTACAATGCGCAGCCTAAGTAAAAGCAATAAGGGAATTGATCTAGCGCTGATGTGATTCAGTGGTCGGGCATGTCATCTGCTCTTACCTGTAAAATGCGGCGGGCACAGGCATTTATATGTTCTGTGGTTTGGATCTGTGGAGCCGTTGCTCAAACAGACCCCTTTGTTTTCACAGGGGTTATCCAAACAAGCGTCAAACTTTTCACAAAACCTCCCGGAGTAGTGGTGGTGGCACCGGCAGTGGTACGCGCCTTCCCAGAGACCCGTCTGACAGACGCCGTTCCCGGAACAAAGCCGAAGCAGAGGGGACCCCTGGCAGAGCTGCGCTTTGACGGACACGTTGAGCCTCAATCCGAGCTTGCACAGCTGCGGGTCGTCTCCGTGCAGCGCGATGAAGTAATGGTGACCCGGGGCGAGCCACTTGGCCTCAACGTGCTCGCTTTCGTTTACGTTGTGGGGGAAAAGAAACTGCCCTTTTAACGGGCCGTTTGCGGAACAGCTCCCAAAGCCATCCTCTGACACATTGAGGAGCCTGATGCCATATGACTTAAGCGTTTCATCAGCAGACATCAGCAGTTTGTCTCCATGTTGCAGCTGAAGCGGGCACATCTGCGGGAAGTTGAAAGGGCGCTCGCTCGACTCGTCCGCCCCGCGAGGCTCCCAACACTCTGAAACGCTGCCACAGATGTTTCCTACGAGGGTCCAGTTCATTTGGATTGTGTGTTTTTGGAGGTGCCAATCAACTGAGGCTGGTCTGCTGCAAACCGCGTGGCAGTGGATCACGTGGACAGCCACGAAAAGGGCAATCAACGGAAACAACGATGCTCCCATGTTTGCCTTCTTTTGCTATTAATCTTAATCAGTCTTGGACTTTGAAGGCGACTTCATCAGGAGCACGAAGAAGAGGAAGACAACCACAGGTATGATTTCTACCTGAAGAAAACAAAGACATTTATTAAAATATACAAAAGGAAAGTGACTAGCCTCTCTCAAACATTATTACAGCATATCACTGCTGCTTAAAACTTTACCGAGCACATTACGAGTGGCTGAGCCCACGCTGCTATTAACCAAGACTTCAGCGAGTCTAGCAGGAGCCGTCATAATCACACGCAGCGCTGCTGACCACCGAGTGTGTCACAGCAGCCTCGGCCTCCCCGAGGTTTCTACAGAGAGTGACAATGTCAGATAAAATATTCTCTCTCCCCTGCCGGTGCCTGATACCTCAGTGTCAGGCAGCGAGATGAGTTAAAGCAGACAGCATTGTCTTTCTCCCTCAGGCCCTTTTCATACGTGTGCGCCAGATAAAACAACAAAGTAGAGGAGCCTCGCTGCAAGAAGAAGAAGGAAAAAAAAAAACTCCCACTCCTTGATCAGCTCACAAGGGCTGATATGAATAACTGCACGGCGATAAGTAATAAAACGCTGAATATGGAACACCAATATCAATAGAAGGGGGAGTGATAAAGTGAATGAGATTGCAAGTATTGTCATAAGGGCTCTGCGGGGACCCAGAAGACCTCATTTACATGAGACGAGGGTGACTATTGTGTTTCACTGAACAAATCGGGAAGCCGTCACCTGGCTTCTGAGGAAGAAAAATTGAAATTAAAATTCTTAGAAAGAGAACAAAATGCGAAATTGGTTTGGTGTTTGCAGGATATTCATTATTAGGAGCAGTGCCAGACAGATTAGACTGCAGTTATCCATCTTATGTCCTTTATTTAAAGCTGCTCTAATCAGTTTCTCTATATGAATCAATCAGAGGAGTGTTTCAGATACGAAAGGAGTCGTCTGCAGTTATAAAACCTACAGAGAATTACCTGTTTTTTACGACCTGTGACTTATAGCTGTTTTGGATCTCTGTCGGCACAGTAACCATTGTTATTTTGGTCAGGCAGCTGTTTTCAGTGAAAAAAGCTCCATAAACTCACTGTGCGCCGCTGCCCAACCCCAAAGGGCCACAGAGGAGACTCTTGACAGGCCGTTACCTCCTGTAAGGCGAGGTGTGTGTTACTGAGAGACAGCACCGGCCGCCACCGAGCAAGTTCAGGGGATATTGTTTCAGCAGTGCTCATATGAATCCAACTTGCATATTTAACCCGATTTTGAAACCACAAGAAAGATCACCGCCTCTCTCACGCTGATTCTGTAATTTGCGCCTGTGGTCCAGCAAAAGATTTCCAGCAGCTCGGTTCACACCTCCCTGCAGAAATATCACATAATGGAGCTTTTTCACATCAGACGTTCTGACTTGTCGCAGTAGGGAAAGCACAGGTGTATTAATAATGTCTCCGTTCCATTAAGCTTCACGGTAAATGACAGTGAAGCAGAATGCATAAAGTCAAGGGCCCTCTACAATACAGCCACCATTAATACATCTCTACGCTTTCTCAAGCCACAGTGTCGGCTGTGGAAATGGTCGATCAAGTGGAAATATTTGTTCCGTTCCGTGACCATTCACCAAAGCGCTCCTCCCGCTGAAAACAACAGCTCACAAAATGAGCGGAACTTCATGGCGTATTCACATGCTCCCTGGATGGTCTCATTTCCTGAGTGGTGAAATAGCTGCTCTGACTTTTTTTAGTTATTCAGACATTTGCTCTTTGTTGTCACGGTAATACTGGAATCAATGCGTTTGCAGCGTCAATAATGTTTTTGACATTCTGATTTAAAAATGTGAACACGCCGAAGTCGCAGAATCAAGTGCAAGAGGATTCAGCTCAGTGACGGAGCAATAAAAAGAACACAAAAGCCAGAGCCAATGTGGTCACATGTGATAATGACAGCTATCAAGAGACGGCTATTAACTCTTTTTGCAGCGGTTTTAAGTGCGGTGAGGTTTACGCCTCTGCGGGACATGGACGGCGTAACCTACACATATAGCCTACGCCGGTGGGAACCGTTTATACTCGTGTGCTTGTCAGTCTATTAAAGAACCACCTAATTCCTAGTCGAGACTGTCTTTTTTGGCAGTCGGGTTAATTTTTGTTTCCATTTCCTGCTTCACTTCCAACAATTTGACAACATTTCGCCAAAGACGAGTCATACAAACGTTTGTATCTCTGAACCACCTCAGTTAACCTTTCCTCGATGTGTTCCTTCTTTATTGATCCAAAGCAAGTTGCAGAGCTGGAGAAGCTGAAAATGCTAAAGCAGAATATGCTACTACCAAGTGGACGAAACGCGGCCCTTGCAGTCTGCGTCACCACAACGCGTAGTTTCATTTCTGGGGAGGTGCACGTCAACTTAAGTTAGGGTCTCCATAGTTACGCCATCAAATTGACGTATAAGAACAAATTGTGCATCAGACTCGTCTTGCAGGTCGTAGGAAAGTCAACACTCAAAGTTATTCACCAGCCGATATTATTAACAGCACAAAAGTTCAAGATATCTACAGATCAGGAAGTGCCTTCTTTAGATTTAAAAAAACCAAACAAATCCAACATAGAAAACTGAGTCTTGACTACAGCTGTAACATCATAAATAAAACTGCCAGGATCCTGTATCACACCCACAACAACCTGAGAGAAAAACTATCTAAGTAATGTATACATGAGCAGCGTATCTAACCATAAACTAACACCAGAGTCTACTGTGTCCAAAAACAGTGTCAGTCTGTGCAGGTGTGAGTCGTACTGCAGTGGCAGTAGTGTTTGCCAGTCGCCTACCAGCAATATGATTTGGCAGGAGGTCATGACTTGCACTGCGGGAAGGAATTGGACTTTCATAGTTGCTGCTGCAATTCAATAATACACATTGCATGGAAGTATATCTAATAATACAATGCACTTATTTTCACCTCAACTACCACAAAATAACAAGACCCCCGGTCACCGCAATAGCTATCCTGCCTCACCGAGATCTGTAATCCCAGAGAGACAGCTGACAATGAAGACCATCTCATATGTTCACACATGTGACAGCAAACCGGGAACATCCACAAGCAGCCTGACAAAATAGATAGATACTAGAAGAAACACAGAGGGTTGGACAGAAATAGCATTTTTTTTTTTTTCCCCAATATCCACTCGCAACAAGGATGCAATAAGCCTGAGAAGACTGGTGGGTTTACATTGTAGTCAATATATTTGATCCAAGTGTTAAAACTTCCAATATACTGCTGCTAATTTGATCAAGTGGAATCCAAAGTGAGCCATTTAGAGGCTGTTTTTCAGCCGTACCATGATGAATGCAATTTAGCCTCTAAACCACATTCATCCTTCTTAATTGTGAAGCGGTTTAAAGCCATTTAATCTGAATTACATTCAGTGCTAATTCATACTTTTAAAGAAATCCATACGGTTGGTTTCCAAACAGACCAAACGGTTTTTCTGGGTTATTAAGTCGCCTCAAAGGTATTGATCATTCAGGATTAAACTGCGGGCCGCGCGCACACACAAGAAGCGGTTCGAGTAATAAGGGCCACGGGGTCAGAGGCAAGGTCACGTACGCGGGGGTCAACTAATTGTCTCCCTCGGCCTGCTGCTATCATTACACCTCAGTTCAATCCGCAGTTTAGGATGCCAATCACGCAGGTGTGCAGAGGGTAATGGATCAAGGGAGCTGTGTAAATCCTCGCTTGACTGATGACTGAGAGAGACACCGGGAGGACACAACAAATTATAACATCAAACTGGCAGGTTACATGTCGGGTTCTCGTCCGTCATACGACGCAAACGCCAAGAAAATTAATCTGTTTATTGCAAACAGCACATTTGCTCTTTGCAGTGATTCTTTTTCACTACTGCAAGATATTCCAGACAAAACAATTCATCAGCTATTCAAGAAAGGGATCGTGCTCTTACTCCATAAAAAAAAAAAGAATCAATATTTATGGCTCTAATGGCTTGATCACATTAAAATAATCACTGCATGAGCCCCTCATCACACAAAAGCTCAGCGAATACAGCTCAATCACAAACTAGGCCACGTTCGAAAGCGTTTGCTAACTTGCCAACTAATGAGAAACATCACATGTTCTTCTTTTCTCCACAAGTAGCAAACTTTGGCTCATTACGACGCCAGTGCGCTGCGCAGACAGTGATGGAGATGGCGGCTAGCGAGCGAGGCACAATTGCTAGTTACCGCGCAACGGCACTTAAGTACGAATGAGGACACACAGGTGTAAGTTGAGGCAAACACTGTTGAGATAAATAGTGCAAGCCTCCTTGTGTATGCTAATTTCTCATTATCATTTACTTGATTCTGAACTTCTCCAACACTGACAGCTGCAGAGTAGGAAAATACCGCTGGTGTTTACTATGGTGCCGTATCGAGTGGATTGTACTTTTTTGGGGGGGGGTTGCCAGCAAAACTTCCGAAAGTTTCTATTTGTGCGGCATGTTAACTGAAATACCGTGGAGAAAAATTTGAATTCACAACACCAGTGCCGATGAAATCTGCTGCTTTTCTGTCGCAACGCGTTCCTCAGGACAATCACCGGTGAAAGAGTCTTTTACAAATCCGTTTGCGACGGTGAAGCAGCAGAAATTATTAAATCAGAAGGCGAAAGCAAATCATCTCCCGATTTATCACCCCGGATGACGGCGGCGTGAGGCAGGCGAACTTTACGTCTGCCGTGACAGAGTTCACGGTCTTTTTTTCTCTTCCAGCAATACATTGGCAGAGCAGGGGCGTCGTTTGTCATCGGGCACGCTGACTCACTCAAAAAAGCTCTCGCTCTCCCCGTGGAAAACAAAAGGGGGGAGTTATTTCACCTGAGAAGGCCTCGCCGCCGAGCAAACACACTGATTTTAAATCAGCTGGCACAGAACTCATTTCTTTGTCCACTCACTGTTAAACTCACTTCTGTCAACGGCCATTTCAGAGTAGCTTAGAGCGCGAAGAGGTCGACTGCCGTCATCATTAAGCGCGCCAGGATACAGACCCATTTTCTTTTTTCTTTTTACAACTTTCTTTTACAACACAAACACTGACATCGTAAGTTTAGCATTTCTTACAAAGGTTGTGAACCTAATCTTGATTGATCATTATGGTCGTAACATTCTGGGCCTCTGGCATAAGAAAAAAGAAAAAAGTCCCAATAGTCAGCATAAGGGCACTGAGGAGACTGGGGCGGCAGTCAAAGAAAAATAAAGAAAGAAAAATACATTAATTCATAAATAAAAACAAGGAGTCAGGCAAAACCCTTGTATACCTATTTTTTCCCCAACATAACCTCTCTAGTCCAATGGACATCAGACCAAAGTATCAGACAGCAGGCATGCAACGATGCAAATGCTGCTGCATTTTTGTGGAGGCGGGACAACTTTAGCTCAGTGCTAACACAGAAAATAGCTAGCTACAGGTCAGGCTGCAGTGCTTTCTTTTGCCAGGTATCGCTGAGAGTGATTGGAAGATTGACGACCAGAAACCACACAAAGATGGAAACATGTGTCCCAAAGAAACATACTGACATCTAGGACAGTTTGGTGTAACATTAGGGCACAATTTATAGAGTCTGTCATTAGAATAACGCAACATGTCAAGCCAAATCAAGTCATCTCTGACACAGAGAGAAGGAATACATTCCCATTTCTGAACTAAACCACTTCAGCTTCAAGATTCACGATGACGCACCAGGAACATTGTCATCACATGATAATAGA
Organism: Planiliza haematocheilus; assembly: GCA_005024645.1. Lineage (NCBI taxonomy): Eukaryota > Metazoa > Chordata > Actinopteri > Mugiliformes > Mugilidae > Planiliza > Planiliza haematocheilus. Next base: position 7,032,229 of record SRSE01001339.1, on the reverse strand, counting down.
AAACATATTAACCCCGATGTCCTGCGGGTAAGCTTCATACCTATAGAAATCGGCTTAATTCTCTGTGTCCTAACAGCAGCAGGACGCCGCTGAAACAGCGTCGAGCCTCTGATGTCAGTGCAGAGCCACTGGAGGACTGATTAGGCGAACACCAGCAGGCGGCTGGCCACAGCCGGCGCCGGACTCATCACTCGCGCTCCCTGGGTAGCTATGTGGATCACCGCTAATCAGTTATAACACTGATGAGCATCCGGGCTGCACAACCCTAAAAAGAAGCCCCGCGCGCTGGTTTTCTTTCTCGAAAGTGCGGTAATTTAGGCCAACAGCAAAGCCAATTTTATCTCAAATCTCAGGGACGTTTTGTGAAACCCATCAATTATTGGGTCATTGATGGGGGGAAAAAAAAATCAAAGAGCCATCTCCTAGTAAAGTGTCTACATTCAACAACGGTCTTTTTCTGTTCTCTATAACCCGGAGGAGCATTTCAGATAACTGCAAAGTACATGACGTTTTCAAGAGTGTAATACCTCAAAGAAGGTATAACCATGGGTTAAATTAGACCAGAGCCAGCAGCAGCACAGCTTTAACAGCATGACTTCACCTCTATGAATGGCTCATTTTTGTTTGAGGCAATACCATTATCAGTCACACGCCCCCCCTCCCTCCCGTAGTATATTTTGCAGTGTTTCCTGTGTGTTTGACGCTGCGGAGGAGAACCTCGATATCGTAAGGCTTTGTGTTTCTGTAACACTTGTGCAGCGCTTAGGGGAATTGCAGCGTACACTCCCTCCGCCACACAGAGACCCGCATAAAGGAAAATTATACGGCAGGTCTGCGAGGCCGCCTGCTCATATTATCATGATCCGGAGTACGTGATGCACCCGCAGACCAGAACAAAGCTTTATGATTTTGTCACTCCAGGTCAGAGTTTAAATTAAAAGTTTTGTTCTTTTTTTTCTTTTTTTTACAACAATACTCAGCTAGCGGCACCTTGGTGTTAACAGGTGCGGTTGCCAGAGTCAACGCGGTTCACTTCAATCAGGCGAACCCACCTCTATATCTTCCCCTGGGAAAAATAACGACTCCCTCTATAGTCCAGAGTTTCCGCTTTAATAAGAGATTCAAGACACGCAAAACCAACTCCTAAACCCGGTATCACCAAAACACAGCGCGTCGTGTACGAAGTGAATTCCATCATAATTAAAGGAGCACAAATTCAAATCAACCTCAGAACATATTTCAAAGCTTCTCATCGTTCAATCCAGCGCATATAGATCAATGATGCTGTTTGTTGCTAATATAAAATAGGTAGATATGTAAATGGCAGTGGGAGTTTCAAGCCTTTCAAGGTTTGTTCCTTTCTTATTTGGGAGGATATCTTAGATAAAACAGTTACAAGATTTCAGATAAATTGGGGGTAAGCTCTGGCCGCCGTCCCAGGAACAAGTGATTCGTTTTTGGTCTGGATCCAGAGGTAGGTGTGGATCCAGTATCCATCCAGCATGCGTCATTCATTCAGTATTCAGTGGATCAGACCCTTAGGGCTCACATCAACTCTGTGTACACTAGTGTATTGCTAATTTTATTTTTTTTACCACTTGTAATATCTGTAAAGGCCAGCACCTGACTGAGCAGCTATGAGTCATACTTGGAGAGTTTTATCCAATTATTCTGTGGCGGCAAAATTGACAGATATCTGCCGAGACGCTCATTTAAAGCTGGAGTGGTGGGACTGCATTATGCAACAAGCACTGCAAATTAAAAAATCTACCTCTGAACATATTTCAAAGCTTTGATATTATGGAGATGGATGTCATCTTCACGGGCGTAAAAGAAATCCTGTACGTTGGCAATCCAGGTTATAGATCAGTGATACCATTTGTGATTGATTTAAAAGAGATAGATATGCAAATAGAAGGGGGAGTGTGAAGTCTTTCGAGGTTTTGGTCCCATATGCTCCTTCGTTTATTTATTTATTTTACGTGGGAGGATATCTTAGAAAAACAGTTACAAGATTTCAGTTACATTTGATCCGAGCTCTGGCCGTGGTCCCGGGAACAAGTGATTAGTTTTTGGTCTGCATCCAGATTTAGGTGCACATCTAATCAAGCGTTTGACACCATGAGGCGGGGCGATTGTGAACAACTTCTGCACTTACAAGAATAAAAGTGGACAACATAAAGTTGTACAAGCGGGCCATGTCTTAAGAGGTGAGTCCTATCAGCTTAGGGTTAAAATGTGTTTGATTACTGAGCACTAAGGCCAGAGCAAGAGGCCTCATTCATTCAGACACTCACATCAACTCTCTGTATACCAGTTTATTGGTCATTTTATGTCTTTACTTCTTGGTAAGACTGACAGGTAACAGCCAAGACCTACATTTAAAGCTGAAGCAGGCTTGCGGCCAAGAGAACTGCATCAGAAAACAGCTTAGCATTAAACTCCGACGCGTGTCTCTGCCCCCATTTTGCAAACGCTAGGCCCAGGATTTACTATGGACGGGTAATCTGACTAGTAGGGCGCACACATGGACCATCTGCCGTACGCAGAGCGGTCTCCTGCGTTACACCGTGAGGTTTCATCGCGTGTGCCGGTAGGATGCATGCTCACCATTAAGTCGAAAAGGTGTTCCGCCCTGGGACGGCGACTCGCAACATCATTTTGGAGAGTTTCTCAGATTCAGAGCTTGAGGCGCGTCTCTCCGCGGGGAGTGAGACAGCTGAACCGTCTGAGCGCACACGGGAGGAAACATGTTGCCAAGGAAATGTGATCAGACGCTGAGGGGGGCTGAAGGCGTGACTGTGCGGAGGAGATGGCCCTCGGTGGCAGGGCAGGGCGGGGATACAGCCTGCCTGATTGATTATTTAATTAGGCTTAACTAAATATTCATTAGCCAAGCGGAGTCATTATCTTGTGTAAACAACTGCAGCTCTGCCAGTAAATGAAAATGATTTTATATATATTACCTGCGAGGTAAGAGGAGGGGGGAGGAAGAAAAAGAAAGAAAGCCTAACTCGGTTTTAATTGGACCACAGGAGATGTGGATCAGGAAACACATTTAATAATAATAATAAAAAAGAGTTAATTCCGTGAATGGGTGTCTGCTCCGTGCATTAGGCTGCCTCGAGTACATAAATACACATTACTGTAGTACTTTGTCACGCATAGCTATCCCAGTTGCTTTAGCTGATATTTACACATATCACTAATGCAGCTGTTCAGTGGCTACATTTGCATGGGCAATATTTCTCCAGCCTTCAAACTTAATTGCTCATATTGATGCTAAATTAAATGTGTTTACATGCCCCAAAAATATCACTCAGATTTATTTATTTATTTATTTGCAGATTGGTTTTGCTCACTGTGGAGCATCAAACCAGTGGGAAACGTAAGAAGATATTTAGTTTCCAACTTTATTCACAACACTACATTCACTCAATAGACTTGGATGACTGGAACCTTTCTTTTTTGCTACCACCGTGTTTCGAAAAGCAGCCTATGGCATGTCACTTCAGCGCAACCTATGGCATGCCACTTCAGCGTAACCTATGGCATGCCACTTCAGCGTAACCTATGACATGCCACTTCAGCGTAACCTATGGCATGCCACTTCAGCGTAACCTATGGCATGCCACTTGTAGCTTTTTCAGAAAACACGAACGAGCATTAAAACACATCATGACGCACTGAGCTGTAACCAACTGTAACTGATGTGCATTCAAGTTTTTATTCACCATACACAGTTGAATCAGTAACAGTTTGCTGTCACAGTAGCATAAGCCGCTTTCCGACGGCGAAGATATTCTTGGCGTTGACCTCGGGGTATTTTACTGTGGATTGTCTTAAACAGCATCTATGTACCTATTCCCAAAGCTGGCGTAAAGCCACAGAGGCACATGGGACGATATATATGCCGCAGGAGCTTGAGTGGTACACCATCAGGCATCCTGAAGTGGCATGCTATCAGTTTGTGCCACTGAGGCTAAAACCATAAGAATGCCATAAGCCACTTTTTGATCCCGGCACTACTGCAGGAAACTTGTTGGGATATTTACCACAACATACACAGAAAGAATTTATTTATTCCACCTGAGAATCCACCAGAAGTGTTTTCTTGATTATTAGGAACCAAGATATATCAATAGACGAGGTGGTTAGCACTGATGCCTCACGGCGAGAAGGTCCCGGCTGGGTTTGAATTCATCGGCCGACTGGGCCTTTCTGTGTGGAGTTTACATGTTCTCCCTGTGTCTGCGCGGGTTCTCTCCGCGTCCTAGGTTAGGTTAATTGGTGATTTAAATTGGCCATAGGTGTGAGTGTGAATGGTTGTATGTCTCTCTGTGTTAGCCCTGCGATAGACTGGCGACCTCTCCAGGGCGTACCCCGCCTCTCGCCGAAGACAGATGGGAAAGGCTCCAGCAGACCCTGTGACCCTTCACAGGAACAAGCGAAGATGAATGAATGAATGAATGAATGAATATATATCAATATATTGAACAGATTATCAGTCATTTCTACCACCCCTCCCAATGTGATTAAAAATCCCCTACAATCAGGGCAGTCTGAGGTGGTGACACTATGCATGGACGCTAGTATCCATGAAAACGTGCACTGAATTGATGATATAAGAATATTGATATCATGCTTGGTTTGGTATAATATATATAAAAAACAGAAACAACCACCCTGCTCAGAGATAACAGTAGTTCACCTAACAAACACGTTATTTCTCCTCTGTTTGATCTGGACGCAGTATTTCCGTTAAATAAATAGTAAACTATACTGCAAAATGTGTGAAAACTCAGGCCTGCTTGCACAGTATTCACATGCTGAAAGTTTTATTTATTTGCTTACATGCTGGTCATTTTTGCACCTCTTCCATTCGGTATTAACGAGGGTTAAAATGGCTCAACTTTCATCAATATCTGTGATTGCTAACTGGCCTATAAGAAGCAGCGTTGGTCAGCGCTCGAATCTTCCACAAACTGAACAGCAACGGAGAAGAAAAGCAATAGGAAACCCCAACTGGATGGAGGAACAGAGTTTGCTCTGGCCAGGTCCACCAGTTTTCATCTGGCCTTAAACCATACCAACATTTATTCCCTTTAAAATGTCATCACTACAAGCCAAGAAGCAGGCATGGGAAAATATTGCACAACAGATAAATGCCTCCTTTCTGCCATTTTCTCCTCCGCTTAAGAAACTCCTAAGCCTCTTAAAAGTCCTCCTTCATGCTCCTAACAGATCTCACCTTAGAAGCTCTCTTAAGAGCTAAGATTACGTAGGAATAGCTTTTATTTTCACCAGGATCTGCTCTTAACTTTGAGGGGAAATTCTCAGAAAACATCATGATTCTAAGAATTTTCATAAATACGTCACCTGGACTTTAGATGATTAGATTGCCAGGCAACCACCAGCGAGAGCTCCTCGAGGTGTATCATTGTTTGTGTGGACAAAGCAAATTAGATGAAAAGTGTTTGTAATTAGTAAGCTTGACAATTTGTGGTTAGCAGATTGGGCTGCCTTTGCTCAGAGACAGGGCGGCTGCACTAGTCTCGGCTAATTGGCTGCAAACTTCAGTAGGTTTAATGAACAGCCAATAATAGTGCAGCATAACTTTCCTCATCTGCACCCAAGAAGAAAAGTAAAAGGCATATTTATATATTATTCATATTTAAGTTTGGTACCTTTTCACGGTTCACTTCTTTTTTACATCAGCTCCTTCTGCACACACACACAGGCAGCAAGAGGTTGCATCCGCAGTTGCATTGTATTTTTATCATATGTAATGTTTATTTGCTCAGGGAATGTTTTGACAGCTTGAGTATGATGTCTTTTTTTATGTTTTTGCAGTGACCTACATCCCGTACAGGTACACTCACACCAGGGAGCTGCACTGCAATCAGTCTTGTGCTAGTGGTTGCTGAAAAACTGTATAAGTAAGGGGTTAAGTGCCTTGCTCCAGGGCAATTCAGTGCTAGCTGCCAAGGGAGTGGAGCGTGCTGGCCATCTACATTCCCAGCCCTGATTCCTCCATTTGGCCAGTGGCTCTCTATTCATAAGAATGTCACTGGGCCGTTCCTCTGTCTCACCGGGAAATGCACTGTGTACCCTGTAAAGTCACTTTAAACATCTTGCTCTTTTTATTTGCAGTGGCACCAAGGACGCCATCTACAAACTGTAGTTTTCACTCAATTTAGATTTTCTAAAACTGTTGTTCATGTCATATTTTATCCTAAGCACACATCTTTATATGTCTTTGACCTAGTTTCAGGTAAGAAATACAGCTACATGACGAATGTTTTTTTACAAATGTCACGGTTACACCTTAACGTTTCATGATAGTTTGCTCACCCCTGTTTTTTTTTAACAAATCTGGTTTCCTCTGTGGCGTTTCGTTCTCCTCGCTCTCTCTGCCCTCTGCAAATCATCTTGTCACCGGTCAGGATCAATTTTAAGACGACTGTTCTTATCAAAATACATCAGTGTGAAGCACCTGCCTGACCTTAAGAGCTGACATATTCTATCTCCTATGCTTATCTCGGCGAAAGACATTTAAGCTCTCGAATTTGGTTTGCTTCCCCACTGTGACTAGATTAACGAGCTGCCCTTTTGCTTGTAGCATTGCCCATATTTCCTGCACCTTTAGGTAGCTTCATTATGTACAGAAATATTGTCCTTCAGTGCTTTTTATGAGAATATATAACAAGAGAAAAAGCAGGCATTTATCTATATAGCGCCGCAAACTACTGTCATCACTCCACATCTTCTTGCACTGCGCCGAGTTCATAGATGACACTTTATATAGCACGGTATCTATTCATTTATGCAAAAAAGAAAAATGTTTTTTGCATTTCAATCCCACTTTTTCATTGAAGCCACTTTATAATCATCATATGTGCTCTCTGTCTCTTTATATCTCAGAAACACCAAACATGAAACATTGTGTTGCATCCTAATGACTGCATGATTGTGTGAGGACTTGTTATTTACAGTGGCAGCCTTTAAGATATTTACATTATTTATATTTATGATGTATTTGATCACGCTTATCTGCTGCAAATGTAATCGAAACAGATGTCTCGGTATCAGTGCAGACAACACCCAAAGGGTTCTCTAATGTTACATGAACACGGCTGTTGCAGCTTCACATTAAAAGCATTGAGTTTTGTTTTTTAGTAGCCACAGGAAATGCAATGTGTTCGTCAGTGAGCTTAGCGCCTAATGCTAATCAGTTTGAACAAGAATCAGCAGCTGCAGTGAGCTGTTAGATGAAGAGCTGCAGGCGACGATCTGCACACCTCCAACTCCTCCCACTGTGCAGCATAAAATTATACCCTCTACAGAAATGCTCACAGAATTATAGAAAGAGAAAGAGACTAATTACTCTCCTCCTGCTCTTTTATTAAAACACTAGTTGTATTGTTTAGACGTAGACATAATCGGTGTTCAAACCAAGACATGTTTTATACACTGCATCAACCAGTGCATTTTAAATTTCACCTCAACGAGAACCTCATCTAGAGTCACTGATGATATCTGAAGTATGTCTTTTAATGAGTGTGCTTGTCACCCGGCGTTAACGTAGAGCCTGAAAAATGAAAAAAACAGACAGACGTTAAAGACGGAAGAGCTACAGCGGAATTTATCGAGCCAGAACTGCCTGACGGTGTCTCTAACGATCAGCTCCGACGGTGTAAATTTTAAAGTTAGCCGAACGAGAGTAGGTGAGCACAGATTTCTGGTACTTTTTAGTTTCTTCCCGCAGGTTAGAAAGTCTGGGGGCTCGATGCGCCATACTACAGTATGTGCTGACTCAACAACTTGTTAATCAAGCCCACAGTTATGCACACACAGTCAGCTGCACGGAGCCCGCTGAGAAATCCCCGGATCCCTCTTGAATATAGATATAATTAGATTGTTGCACAAGATCTGGCTGGATGAATTATGAACTCAGGGACACGCTGTATGTTCACTAAACTGAATGCGGTGAGTGATGCAGAACAATATCACTGGGGTTTAAAAAAACGAGAATTTGGCATTCAGAGTTGCGGCTTGTTTGTAATGTAAACCCATTTCTCACTTTATTACATGTGTTAAGTAGCTTTCTCCTTTCAGTGTTGTCAGCTGTTAACTCTAAAAAGTGGTGTAAAGTGTAACAGAAACAGTTGACATTTAAGGCTCATAATGTCAAATATGAAAAAAAGAGGCAGGAAGGTAAACGTAACGAATGCAGAGCGAAACTGATAAAATGTCACAGAAACATGTATTAATTACTGATTCATAGTCCAAATGCCATGTCGCAGTTGCCTCAAAACTTAAATGTTTAAGGAGATAAAATAAACATATTATATTTCATAAATCTTCCGGGGAGCTGTTGCGTTTAATCAACATTTACATGTACTCACTCTGGCCCTGAGTTGTGTGACCTTTCCCACTTGTGCGCACAGCTGAGCTCCGAGGTAAACGCGCGTGTACGGTGGCGCATTCTCATTGAATAAAATCCTGCAGTTCCCCCAATCGACCTGCAAAGAAGGCGTTCACATGAGGCCCGGGGGAGGGAAGGAAGGAAACGCGAACAAAGTGAGCAATCGCCGTAAATGGAGGGAGTGAATCCGTGTTTACACACTTAAGAGCGTCCTAACAGAGAGACGGCAAACACATATAATCACGAACACCACAGAGATGGGCACCTTAAGCGCCACTCGGGCTTCATGAAATGGGACAAATGGCGTTCGAGTGGACAACGGGCAACACGAGAGTAAAAACAAGCAGAAAGCACCATTTCCCTGCCAATTCCACATGCAAACTGCTTCATAACGTCGTCTGTTTATCCCAATCATTGTACATTTGTGATTTCCCCGTCCTCTTAACAGTAATCAATCTTAGTTATTTTGGAAAACATAAATTGTGACTGCAAATTGCGCCTTCCCGCGTGACTGATTGCTCTGATCTCGGCTGATAGAACAGGGAGAGCGCTTGAAACAAGGACACCGCCATTTATTTATTTATTCTTTTTTCTTTTTTTTTCCCTCGCCACCTCTGGGATTTGAATATTAAACATAAAGGATGGCAGATTATTATCCCTGTCACCTTGCCTCAAGCAATGATATTCTGCCTCAGCAGTGCCATCAAATACCTGCTGTGTCACATATTAGCGCGATTTCAGGTTTCACAGGGAAAATAAATAAATAAATAAAAAATGTTTACGGGGCGTGTGAATTAGGGGACAAACCCTTTCCTTGGAGAGCAGATATCAGTTACCGCTTAAAGACAGTCTGATTTGAAATTAAATATGAGTTTAGATGTTTTGAGTTCAAGAGGCTTTTCTGTTCTGGGTCTTAATACATTTAATACACAAAACATACCACTGTCCCATTTGCAGCAGCTGTAAATTCAGGCCTACTTCTCCAGCTTGAAGTCAATAAAAAAAGCACCTATCAACAATATTCATGTGTTGGCGTGACTGTGTTTTAAAGAAAAACAGCTTACATAAGCAAATGCAGCGTATTGAACACATCAACATGAGCTGCTGAAACGCAGAGGGGTTGTTTTTTGTTTTCCAGCAACCAACCACAGCTCTGCCACACAGTTTTGAGAAAGTGATGATAAAATCAATGCTCAGAGGTCATTCTACTTAGAGTCGGTAAAAACAAAACAAATAAATAAATAAAAGCCCGTGAGCGCTGGGATTAGAGAGCAAAACTGCACAATGGAAGGAAGGCTGCGGCGTTCACACAAAGCCCGGGTGATGCAGGATTGTGCGAGTTCATTCCGTCCTCTTAAAACTGACACCAAAGAATAGCATTGTGTACCTGGATTTCAACAACTTTTTTTTTTTTGCTTTCCTCTGTTTTGTAAATCTCACATTGTGCACTTTTTGAATGTGAACAGCACTTTTTGTTGTTTCTTTGTCGTTTCTTACAAGCACATATTTATTTTTTTTTTATATAGTTTTTCTTTTGTATGTTTCAATGTATGTCACTGCTACTGGATGCTTGAATTTCCCCTGGGATTAATAAAGTATCTATCTATCTATCTATCTATCTATCTATCTATCTATCTATCTATCTATCTATCTATCTATCTATCTATCTATATAATACAAAAACGGGGGGATAAAGATCTAAATAAAAGAGTCCACATTAATTGCCATTTTCCTTTTTTCCCCCCTAAAGGAATCAAATGTTAGTTTTTAACCTATAAATCTACCCTGTTGTGTTTTTTTTCCCTTTAAACATGCAACACATCTCCACCAGGAAGAGCTCATCCCAATCTGCTTATATTTTTTCAATGGTCCGTTTCCATGACAGCGCCATCAAAGATGCCGTTGCCGCCTTCTTCCTGCATCACCAGCTGTTGACACGACGCGGACGTATAGTTCAATCCACCCAACTTTTTGTTAAACTGAATATGTTTCTTTGCGTAACAGCTTTTGCACACGGCTCCACGTTAGAGCTGCTCTCTACAATACCAAATGGCTTCTTTTTCTTTTTCCAAACCACAAACTCTAAATCAGCTTTAAAGCTATAGCTGTTTTTTTATTTTAAAAAAAGAAGGAAAAACTAGGTTATCTTAAATTCCACAATAGGATAATGTAGGGGCAATATAGTTAGAGACTTAACTGCAGCGACCATAAATAGACTAGTGTAATATTCTGAACCACTTCGGCAAAAAAAACAAAAAACTTGTTTCCCCAAACTTTATTCAGCAAGCTGGCTCGACGGATTTCACGCTAGTTTAAGGAAAAGCTACGGAGTCGGAGGCATCACATTACAAGTATCAAACTTTGTGGTGTCCTGAGAGAGCTATGTGAAATCCTCAAAGCCGGCGAAACATAAATCATCATCACAGGAGCATAAGACGTATCAGTTACTGTGCTCTGCACTCACATGAAAGTCTGAGTCCATGCTGGGAAAATCAGTGAAGTAAAAATGTCACTACCTGTCTACGCCGGTGTGCTTTCTTGCCTGCGTCCTCAAAGTCTCGCCGTGGCTTCATCCATCCAGTCATTCGGATCCATGCATCGTGACACTAAAAAACAAAAAAAAAAGGAAAGCTACTGTACCCTAGTTTCTTTGAGACAGTGTCTTATCTCATAAGACCCACCCAGAAAAGAAGAGTATACTGGATTCAGTAAGATATAATGATACAAATCTTTTAGTCGAAATGATAGTAATCAGTCGGCAAATGTTAGGAACACAGGAGGGAGCATCACTCCTTTCTGTTAACTGCTGCTCATTTCACAATTGAATTACATTTCTACAAGATGTCGTGTCTTTGATTAAATAGTTTCATGAAGAAATGTATTCCTCAAATTGCCTTGCTTAGCTTTGTATTCCGTCTTCTAATATAAAAAAAATCCCTTGCAAGACAAATTTTACTCCTCGGCTTTGGCTTTCATTTGGCATCTGAATTAGTTTCTTTAATGAAATTCAGCGAAACAAGACAAGCATGCCAGCAAACAACACAGTGAAAAAACCCCAAACCTAACTCCGGGGCTGCATTTACACATTCCTACAGTAGCTCTATCCTGAGACGCTGTGGGGGGCTATTCTCTCTGCGTCGTGCTTTTGTTTTGCCACATCTCCTTCTGCATTTCACTCCAACCCATACAGGCGAGCCTGTAGTTTCCCCACTGCCAAAATATTATAAAATATGCAGCCGTCCATGACATCCTCCACGTTGTTATCATGGGATGTGGTTTTTTTGTTGTTGTTTTTTTTTTACCATCGGTTGTGCCAACATCGTTTATTCATCTCTGCTGAGTGGTATTTTGGAGTAAGCGATGCTCTGAGGAGATCATTTATTCAGCTGTGAAGCAGCAACCTACCATTTCATCTTTTGAAGTGAGCTTGGATGAGTGGGAGATCCGACCAAAAGTAAGAACACATGCTTTTCTGAAGAAGAAGCGTCGTGGCGTTTGCAGTAATGCAGAAGGGACAGTTTTGGGGAGCTCTCTAAAAGTGACCAGAATCAGAAATTGTAAACGTTAGCTCATGGTGACATAGTTCTCCACAACAGAAATGCAAAAGACTTTTATTTTTTTCACAGGTAAGCCTTTGTCACTTTGATAACAGGAGCAGTTCGTTCTGATGATGCGTGTGAAGGATGAAAGTAGGCGGCATTTCCATCCTCCACATTTTACCCTGCAGATCTGTCAGACCCTGACTGAATATTGAAAATACATCTCGGGATGCTTAAATAACGTACAGTTTCATTTCAAATTTGTTATCTGCAGCTTAGCCTGGAAAGTTCCTGCAGATCTGTCAGGAAGTCACGCTCCTGCACTTGTCCCGTGACATCTCTCCTCTGATGTCGAAGACTAAATTAAGCCCAAGTCAAAGCTGTTTTATATATATATGTATATTTAATGCCATCCATAAGGTAATTACCCCTAACACGTTGATCATGACCTGCACATCCAATACACCGCTTCTAATTCAGATTCTCTTATGAATATTAATTCAAATAACCCATTAGTAGAGAGCGCCGCTCCGGATACAGATGAAAAAGCTTTTCTTTCCTTTCTGCCGTTCTGATAAAAGTAAAACAAAAAAAAGAATAATTGAAGCCGAGCTGTAGCTATAGGATCAGGGGAAAAGGATCAAGCGCATCCTCCGTTTGACCTACTTATCAGTCGACTTGGCCTCCCTCCAGCTGAATGATTACGTCTGTGGTGTGATCCGAACCTAACGCCACAACTGTCCCTTACCCACAGGTGTCTTCTCCGAGTCGCTTCTGACTGCGTTCAGTCTTGCTGTAATTCCCTTGATATATTATGGGATGGTAATTGGACAGGGAGTAGCCATGACTCAGAGAGGCCAGAACATGAATCATGTTGGACAGAGCATATCTTTGTACCCAATGACACCTGAGAGGTCATCGCTCTCAGAGTCCATAAGCGCGGTTTCCTTTTTCTTTTTTCTGATGGGTTGTGACGTTTTTTTCACTGTGATGCTGTTGTGACAGCTCTTCTGACGTCCTGTGCTGCATCCGTAACCTCGGTGGGGATAGGCTGTGTGATGATAATGGCAACCGACCAAAATGACTTTAAAACAGTATGTTGCGGTGGCTAAACATGCATTTTTCACTAGCTTAACCCTGGTAACCCTGAAGAAACCTGTTGAACAGCTCAAACGCATACAGAACTTAACTTTATCACTTTGATTCATCACGAGTTTGTCCGTCTGCCACGGAAAACAACAACACAGTCTAATTTGTGGTCCCATCTACAGCTTTAAGACAAAATTAAACCAATAGCTTGAACCTTTAGAAAAATTCCTGCCAGGACTTAGAAGTCTTAGAAGTCTGATACCAGTTTTGTCTGCACAGTCCTGCAAATATGGAGCAACAGCGGAGGAGTCGGTTTGCTCAGGCGAAGGCTGCAAACGCAACTAAACAGCTAGCCTGGCCAAGAGCAACAGCAACATGTTGGGGTTATGTGCTGGACTATTTGCGCGCCAGATGAAGTCACTTCCTGGAAATCTCGTTGTCGCCGTGAGGCTGCCAGAGAAGCAGCAGGAAGTATTTAGTAAGCATTAAAGGTCCTAGTAGGTGGATTTTGTTATCTCTGGAGAGCCAGGCTCGGTGCGTCCCCCAGTTTCCAGTCTTTGCACATTATTCTGCTACCACCAGCACTAAATTATAGGAGTGGTACTGATTTACTTATCTAATCCAGCAGAAAGGCAATTAATAGTGTTTCACAAAATGCTGACTTTTTCCTTTAGATGATTCCTTTGTGTAACAGTGTTTTTTATTTTGTTGTTGTTGTTTTTTAAAAGCATTTTATATGTATGGTGGCCAAGAGAGCTCAATGCACTGCAGCTTAAGGAAAGACATGCAAATTAAGGAAACAACTTTATCAATTTAACACCACGTGCGCAATACAGAAACGTGCTCCACACCGCCGAGGAGAAGCAAACACAATTCCTGAAATCATAAAGCTATGAACAACAAGTGCGCCTCAGCCAGATTCATCACTTGAGGTCCAACAGAAACATCGTCACCTGCACTGCATGCATCACATCTATGTAGTTGCTGTTACGGTGAGTTAGTGCTGCCGTGCTGTTAAATTGATGACGACATTTGTCCTGTGTTTTCTTAAAGGGAAACTACTGTTTTTTACAACCTGGACCTTAATTCTGGCATAAAATACGATCGTTTACTCACCCATATAAGTTTTGTGTAATTTGTAGTCATTCAGGAGATAATTACATCAGCGTATATCCATATAGTGGGAATGAATGGGGCACTGAAATGCAGTCTCTAATAATGCATTATGTGCTGCGAAACTTGTCCATTTCACCAATATTTTGTTATCATATGCTAGTGCTATTTTCTATTGTGTCCGAAGTTAGCTGTTGTCATCAACATATAACAACAGTGATGTCTTCTGACCTGTAAGTGGTCATCTCTGAGCACCACACACACACACAAAGGTCGGCTTGTTTACCTGTAATTTGCTGCTGCAGAAAGTTTCCAGACAGGTAACTTCAGACTCTAGGGGGAATAGCACTAGCGTACGATAACAAAATATTGGTAAAATGAACAAGTTTTGCGACAGATATGCGTTATTTAGAGGCTCCGTTTCGGTGCCCCATTCACTCCCACTATATGGATATACGGTGATCTAATTGTCTCCAGAATGACTACAAAACATATTTATAAGACATTTTTTTCAAACCAAAGAGATGCATAATAGGTGGAACGAGGTCTTGATGGTCAGTTTGACATCCCAAAACACCAATGTATGGCAAAAAAGACAAAGAGCTACCACTCTGAAACATTTCTCTATAGCTACTGGTTTTAACAAGGTCAGAAAAGAGAACCAGCAGTGGAGCATGTGAGCATCAAACCCAAGACGACGTAAATCGATGCCAGCGAAGTCACAAGCAAAGGTCATTAACGTCAGTATTTGTGTTAACACTGCCGGCCAGCCCGAGAGCCTGTGATCATACTGTATGTCGAGGTGCTGGACTGTCTCTGCTGCATCCAGTTTGCAGCCTTCGGGTTATTTAACCAGCAGGTGCTTGGACTGGCTCAATTGTGCGTTTGCTAGGCATGAGAGGCTGTCCGCCTCGGAGGTTCCCTTAGTCAGCAGGATGCTTCCTTAGATGTAATATCCTGTTTCTATACAGTGTGCTGCAGGTTATTTGTTATATTTCCCCTGGCGCTCCGTGCAATACGGAGTTGTACCAGTGTGGGGAAATGACTGTTTACTTTAAATATATAACAATTTATTATATGAAATTAGAGGCCAGTGGATAAGAAGCTATAATGCGGCACCGATGTTATGAGTCTGCACTGACACTCGTTTGAATAATAAGATATTTCCTTATATTTTCTCTTGCGAAGCAGTAAGGGCGCTGCTGGTGTGTTCTACATCGCTGTGCTCGGAGGATTTCTGTATTCCACCATCCACGAAGATAAAGTTGAAAAAAAGAAAAAAAGAACCAAAACAAATAAATGCATACATTTTTTCCTCTAGGCCTGTTACACATTTTTTCTACAACACTGTACGATATTTTGTGCAACCCAGTGTAATTCCCTGAAGACGAGCGTCACCAAGTCAACCTTGCAATTGAAATGTGAATTATTTAACGCGTGTCATCATTCCAGCGTGCGCCACACTGCAGTGCTATCAGTGATAATAATATCAATAACATGGTTAACATTTCCTCCCGACTTAATGTGGTTAATCAAGAGCCATGAATTTCCATGAATGTCAATATTTTACACCACGCATGCTCATCAGCTCGTAGCGGAGGGACCAGGGAGAAAAAAATAACACATAATTTTATAATGATAAGGAATGCCATCATTTTGACCCATTTACCCATCAGACTTTATTTGCGCAGACAGCAACATCCTCTGCATCTGTGCTCCGAGGAAGAGATTTCCCCGCTCATTGCATAATCATTTCTTCTCTCGTTGCTCGCTATACTTAGCAGGCAACCTGACATGCCTCCCCAACAAAGGCCCACAGACACCTCCATCCTCATGTACTGTTTTCCAAGGACTTTGCGCTTTGATGTACGAAGGCCCGGCATTGTTAACGGCGGGAAGGTGTGCCTGGCATGCAAATGCAGCAGATATTTATTATTTGTACAGAAAAGCCGAGCGCTTCGGAGGAGACTTTTCTCCTTGCTGCCTGCGCTGAAGGTTAGTTTCTGAAGCGGGCTGCGTTCTCGGTGTGTTTATGCTTTCATATCCCCACTAAAAAAATGATGTTTTCTGCAGAATGTGTGTTCCATCCCGAGCACATTTATTCCCAATATTCATCATATGCATTACAGCTGTTAAGCAGAGCCTGTTATCTCGGTGCATATTGTCTGCATGGTGGAATACTGACAGGGTACTTATACAGTAGATCCATCCGTGCCTCTCCTATTTCTATGTGGGATACACAAGAATTATCATTCATTAAACTGACTGGAATTAGGTTTATCTTAAGTGCACAAGGGAAAATGATCAAAGTATAATGAAAAAAGCCATGATTCTGCATCAATATTTGCATATTATAGCAAAATCACTTTGAATTTTCTCATTGCTAATTCACAGCATAAAAGCCGAAGCAGCAGCCGTGGACCTCGGCTGCTTCGCCGAAGAGCTTCGCGTAAAAAAAAAATGGAATATTTAGCCATCTCAGTCCCTGCTTGATTCCTGCAACTGACCACCGGCTATAATGATATCATGTACAGCAACAATCAACGAGCTGCGGGTAATGTTTCCAACAAGCTCATAAGCCAGAGGCTGAATAAAAACGCTCCCTCGCGCTGAGCCAAGGCGTCAAAACATGTAACAGATAGACAACGCGTGACTCGGAGGAACAAACACTCGGAGGCTGCATTATTTCCTGCACATTTCTGTCAGGACAGGGAAAAAAATAAATAAATAACATAAAGCAAGGCAACTTAAAGCAAAACAAAGCATAACAAGTTAGCAAGAGTCCAAATTGACGATCACAAAAACTGAGGGAACAAGCAGCAGTTGCAAAGCTGAGTCAAAATTGGTCTCATCTCCAAGACAAACGTCCATAAAAAGATCAATGCTGTGCAAGTGTTACGCATATATGGAACTGGGGCTGTAGATGTGAGGCGGCGTGCTGACCTTGCTCCAGGGTTTTTGCCAGGTATGGATGCGTGAAGTGAAGCAAAGCTCAGACGGCTCGCTTCGAAGTTTCATGAGTTTTGTCTTTACCGGCCTTAGGTAGGCAGTGGGGGGAGGGATACTAATGTCAGTGTCAGTGAAATGTGAATCATCGCATTCTCTCTCCTTTTTCCGGCAGTAATAGCAGCGATTGTAATGGTATGGAAATAACAGTGCTGTGGAGGTTTGACCCTGAATTCTAGCCATTTCCGTGCGGCAAGTTCAAATGTCTGATATCAGGAAATTGTAGGGTGGAAATGCAATAGCATGTTAATATGATTTCTGATCTTTGCAAAGCACATAGAGTAGGATGCCTTTTCCCAGTAAATGCTGTAATAGCTCCTTGAAAAGCGGCCCTACCTTATAGAGCTTCTGAACCCGTTGACAGCCAGTTTCTAACCCAACCCCGCCTTCCCACCAAAACCAAGTCCAATGTTCAATCTGAGTGGCACCAAAAAAGGCCGCCGGCTGGCTGTAAGGCTGCAGCTAAGATCAATTTCATTGAAAATGTAATCGACCTAACCTTTTGTAAGACTTATCATTTAGCTAAATGCGGTACGCTGGAGCACATTACTTGTTGCATGAAGAAAAAAGGAAAAAAAAAACGTCTTCTGTTTTATTAGCGCCACTTCTAATAGCTGCTCCGCTGCTCTCCAATCACAGTGACTCAACCATAAGGGTCTGTTTAGAAAGCTTTTTAACCCTCCACACTAATGACAGAATGAGCACTCAGACACAGCCACCATTTTATGAAATACACAGAGAAACTATACTCCCACTCGCGCTGCTCCCGGAGCCTGTGCTCTGCAGAAAATATCTCCTGCCCCACGCTGCCAGTGTGAACTGCTCCCACTGGGTTTCTGTCTTTGCCATAGCGAGTGGACAGCAGATAGACACAGAGCCTCTTTCCCCGCCGCAGGCCATCCAGCTCCCGAACTAAACAGCGCCACAACAACTCATGCATCTAACGCAGAAACAGCTTTCCCTGCCTATGCGTAGTAACTGAATAAATTCACTGTTATTTTGGCGTGATTGTAGTTCAGCACTCTGCTCTAAAGCAGCTACCCAGCTCACATAATCATATATAAGATGTAACAAACAAGTGCTTTAATTGCACTCAGGCAAGTAGACGGATGTGAACCAAAGCGACCCCAAAAAATAAAAAAACATGTTATTTTCCAGAAATGCCAAATAAAGTTTCATCTAAATGAAATGTGAACGGAGCGTCACCTCACCTCAGTCAGGGGTTACTGCTGCCTCAGTCCTGCTTCTCTACACTGAAGTGGAAATATAGTCTGCCTCTGGGTTTAGGGTTATTGCTGCAGAAAACAACCCGGAGCACAAAAATCTTTGACAGTTTCATGATGTACTGTAGCTCTTGCTGTGTCTTTCTATTTGGTCCGTGGTCAAACAAAACGTACTCTGTAATATTTTTAGCCACACCAGCGGCGTGGCCTTGTGAATGGAAACATTGGGGAGCCAGTTCACCGCCTTGGTTCGGGGAGAAATAGCCAATTCGACGGACTCCCAATGAAATGTGGTCATTTGACTCACGGTGCCATTCACCTTTCACTTCTAGGCCAACGGCCATATCAACATCAGCCTTTAGCATCATCTGGCCTACATTAATGTGGAAGGTTTTGTATAGATATTTGTGGTTTCTGGGTGATGAATGCATGCTTGTCCTACATCTATGCAGGCAGTTAAAATGCCTGCATGTGTTCACATACGAACAAGGATAACATTATGACCACCTTCCTAATATAGTGTAGGTCTCCCTTGTGCCTCTAAAACAGTTGTGATTCTTTAGAGATTGGACATGAGCCTTCTCAGGGTGTCCTGTGGTGTGTGCTAACAGGATGTTGTTAGTAGGGGCGTCTTTGGGTCTTATGGCTTGAGAGGAGGGGCCTCATCCCACAGATACTTGATTAGTTTGGGATCTAAGATCATTGGAAGCCAGGTCAACACCTTGTGCTGTTTGCCATGTTGTTTGTTTGAGTTGTTCCTAAACCATTTTTGTGTGTGTGGCTGTGTCGAGCTGCATCCTGCTGGGACTGCACTCTTCTGGACAGAGATCTCAGATGTTGTTCCTGGGATCTGTTGGAGCCATCCTACCCGCTTGGGGGTAACAGCGCAAAGTGTTCCTTTCATCGTGGGGACAAACGTTGCTATCACATCGTTTGGTCTTCCAGTTCACACTCTGCAGAGATGTTTCTATACACTTAGACGGCAGCCCATGCCCTTCCTGCTAGCATCTCACACCCTGCTGTTACATCCTGGATCAATTCAGGAGCATCTTTGCTGCTCAGCTTGAACCTGGGGTCACTCCCGGTGTGGCGGACCCCGGCCTCAATTGATCTTGTACTTGGGAGTCAGTTCCAGTGCTGCCATTAGCTCCTCTGTGCTATCTTTCAGTCCAGCCTTTCATTTTTTATTTTTTTTGAAAGGATTTCTCGATATCAGTCGCTCTTCTTATCTGTCGGTGGTACGTACCGTGCAGCGGTTTGACGTTTAAACGATGGTTCCGGCTCTCCTGTCTCTTTCTCCTCTGGTTTCTGCCGTCTGAGGTATTGGCTAAGCATTTCATCAGAGGGGGTCAGTTTCCTGATGTGCTCCTGAATCTTTGTTGTTTCATCCTTGATGGCAGCTTTGACTTCCGTGTAGTGTGCAGTCTCAGGGTGCTGGATTTGGGGTGAAACCCGTACACAAGGAGATTCCTTGTCTTATTATTATGGGATTTATGGGATGGCCGGCAGGATGTAAACGCTGATTGCCTGGATCTTTGCACGTACATTTGTATTTGTACAGTCTATTGTCTCCATGTCAGTGAACCGAGAAAATAAATATCCACCCCTTAAAGGTTGTAAACATGTTAGCATTGTCGCTGCAAGCCTGTGTGCATGCTAGCGTCAGCAATTCGCTCAAAGAACCACTGAGTCTACGATTTAACAAAAAAATAAATTATTTGGCTCTTGTTGACCTGGTACGTTTCTACCTTTACATGGGACTAATGATAAAGATACAAATTAGGCTGACTTGTGAAAATCACACCTCTGAACAATAACCCATTTAACCCCTGTTGTCTTAAATGTTGCTGACAGCGACACAAAATAATCTGGTGCAACGTTAAAAAAATAATAATTAATAAATAATAATCGCCTGGTTTGCACAAACGCAGAATAATGATGCGGGGCTTTTACAGCGAGCGGAGACTGCGACAGAGGGCACGGGGAGGGTAAAGCAGAGTGACTTTATTTTATAAGCCCTCTGAAATAACCAAATCGTGATGCCCATACGCTGATTAGCTATGTAAGGTTGTCGACCTGCCCCGGTGTCTACAATTACCCTCATCAAACAGCGCTGGTTTATGTGAAGGTGAGCATGTAGGTTAGGCCTGTTTGTTCACTAAAATCTAATTATGAAAGGCTATTTAGTGAGTTAGATTACAGACTGCTCACAGTCCTCATGTAAATGCTGCTTTCTTTAATGATTTTACATTCGGTTTGTAGCCGCAATACATTCTGATGTAACAGCTAGATATTGTGGGGTAGTGCTTCACCTACCGACTAATTATTATACTGTAACTGTGACTGTTTGATAAATATGGGCAAGAATTGGAACGATGTGACCTTTTGCAAATATAAATGTCTCTCACAAGACAGTGTAATTGGCTGCACTGAATACCATAGGGAGAACAATTAACAGCAACAAGCAAATATCGCTGTCCCTAAACAGCGCAGTGAAAATAAATGACTCAAAGCTGCGTTCCCAGCATTTTGCTGTGACTTCGCACACGTCGGATCACCGTAACGTTAGATATGTACAGTATATGTGCACACTTTGCTGATTACGGGTCGTCCTCTTGAATAGATTAGACACACCGCCGGGGTTAAGTAGAGTGCGGCACGTGCAGGAAATGACAATGTAATTATTGAGATGACTGCAGCATCCTGGAGACTTGCTTTAGCTCAGCACGCGGCCGACGATAAACAAGCTCGGCGCCTAAATGCGTCTTGTCATGCCTGGAAGGGCCTGCAACGCAAATCAGTACACACATACAAAGTAATCACAGTCAATCAGGTATTTGCACAACATCGTTAAGGCATTGTGAGGGGCAAGCCAACCGACTCTGAGCCCACCTCTGTTCGCATGACTTTTGAAACCCGAAAGGACAGACGGGAAGCTGCAACATGAGGATGAGAGCACCACGACGGATAATTTATAAATGACTTTTGTCTACTTACTTTTGCTCCTGAGGAGTTTGCGAGCACATGTGGCACTGCAGCTGCAATACAGCTACGCTTGTGGAGACTGTTTTTTTGTTGTCAGCAGGATTTCTCTCTCTTTTTTTCCTTCCCCGCTCCTACATAATTCATAACTCTGTCCTTCACTTTCATATAGCTCTGCTTGAATGCGAGTCAACCCGCTCCACAGAGACACAAAAATAGATTTTGGTTCTGAGCATCCTTTTTCTGCCACAGTGAACCACCCTAACTCACATGGACTGGAAAAAATTAAATACGACAGCATTTATGACAACATATATACATGACAACAGTAGATTAAAATGGAACTAGTTTCGCCACAATGGATTAGGAGGTTTTTGCGTATCTGCGTGGGTGAATGACAAATAATAAGAGACAAGTAGCTACCCTAATCCCCCCCAAAAGCAGAGTTACCATAATCATTCACAGAGGACGGAAACACTGACGTTTAGCTATTACCTATTACTATGAAAAGTTTAATCTTCAAAGCAGGATTCTGCCAGTGTTCATCTCGTTCCATATGGCATCCACAGTAAGGTCAAAGGTCTTCCATTTAATGCGCTAACTCTGTCATTGCATGCGACGTGTCTGCAGAATAGGTCAAATCATGTTGCCATTAATATTTCAAACATGCTAAATGGAAAAAGATGTTCATATGGCCACGGCGTCCAAATAGCTGTCCCTCCTTCTAATAAGATGATATATATGAAAGACAATTTCCTACATCAGATTGGGTAGATGGCCCTATCTATTACTTGTTGAGCCATTTATCTTACCCGCATTGATGAATTCATTACGGTGACAGTTCTTGCCGCTATAATGAAATGCCACCCAAAAATTGGGCGGTTGAAATGGAGAGCAGAGATATCTCCCCCAATTATTGTAAAATTTCACTCCTTGGGAGATCCATCTTTCTTCTGCGGGCTCATATTACTTAGCACGCTATTGTGTCTGCCGCTGCTGAAGGTCTCTTTGACATCTAAATGAGTTTAGAACATCTCCTTCCAGCAAAGATTTCTCCCTTTAATTTTGCCCTTGTAGCGGTTTAGACCAGATGAAGACAGGAAACTGGATGTCGACCATTGATAAGGATCAATTAACTGGGTCATTTTATCATTTTAAAAAATATCTGTTTGTCTGAGATACATAAGGAGGACATTTACAGTGCCTGTGATTTGCTTTAAGCTAGATTCCAATTAGTTTATGAAACCTTCGCTGAACGCAAGAATGAAAGCTGGTGTTAATGGGACATAATGTCTCCTGATTAGTCATTTAATAAAAGCTCTGAAAAGCCGTCTTCTCCAAAGGTTACACAGACACAAGCCGCAATTCAGTGTGCTTCCCTTAAAAGGACAAACCGCAGAGAGTCTAAATACACCGTCCCTCCCAAGCTCTCGTCACTCCCCGCTGCACAGTGCTGTAAAAGTTTTGATGGGATGTGTGTCACCGGATTATCTCGCCTATACCCCCCCTTCCCACCCCCCCAGGCTTTCATTGTAGGTCTGCGACATGGGCACAGGCATTTAGTGAGACTCCCAAGTGTCACCGGCTGCACAGCAGGACCCTGTAAGGCTCCAGGAAACACCATCTATCATTGTCATAAGACCAATCATCCACATCAGCAAGGCCTTTCTTTCAGCAGGAACCATGACACCCATTAAGCGCTCTCGCTGACCCTCTTTCTGGCTCGCGCTTCCTCTCTTTTATCTTGTTTTTCTGTCCAGGGCTAATATAATCTAAATAATGATAGGAAGAATAAAAATCACTGATTTGTCGAAACCACGGCAGACGACCAGGTTTTAATTAAATAGTCAAGATTTGGGGCAGAGTTGAAGTTAAATGGTGACTGGCTGCTCGGCATCAAGTTGTCTTTTTGCACCTTATAGTCCAGATAAAAGCCGGGGTCATTTCAAATCACAGTTATTTGATCATCCTACTTCGCTCCTCGCCGGATAACGAACTGTTTGCATGACGAAAGTTACTGGATATTGGAACTACTGAGAGGAGCTCTACAAAGGAAATGAAAGTTCACTTGGGTAACGCAAGGGCAGAGAGAAAAGAAAATACATGAGATTAAAACTCTCAGGCTTTCACTGAAGCAAATAAAATGACCTGCACAACGCCCTGCTTCGGTCTGAAATGTTGTTTTAAAACTTGCTTTTATTGGATATTCTTTCATTTTTATTCTGTGTGTATTTGTGAGGTCTGCAGGTTGATTTAAACTTGTCGCAGCAGACACTAAACCACTCGTGCTGCGATTTCCCAACAACGAGCAGGGTGATATTCTAAATAAATAACTGCAATCCTAATAGCTCCATACATGTTTAAGATGTCTGCTCAAGGGGCCAGAGTGTGTTCTAGCCTCAGGTGAACACATTAAGGAAACACGTAGACGCAGACAAATCGAAGGAATATGTTCCTATTACAGAGATAAGCATCACGCGCTATATAATATTCATTTTTCTTTAACGGCATCTAAACAATAAGCCCTCGGCTATTCATTTTATTTGTATAAACCTAATATAGTGATTCGAATTTCACCTCACAGCCTGCTGCGGACGGTTATTTAAGGTACAAAAGTGTGGCGTACAAGTCAAAATTCAGTGGCTGCAGTGCTTAGTGAGCCAAAAAGTTAATTTCAGGCCATGCTGGCAGTACACAAATGAAATGCAGTTTATTTTGGTCAGTTAAAAAGTTTTCACGGCCCTATATTCCTCGCATGCTTGTATTTCACTTTACACAGCCCGGAGCATAGCCATGAAATTCGACTACAAAATGTAGAATTACTGGTCAATCAAATCCGCACATCCCCAGCCTGGCCGCGCGGACGCTTCTTCTTACAAGACATTCACAAGCCTTATAGTACATGCAGAGCTTGCTGCCCACACCGCTCCCACGTTCCCGCAGCTTGTTAATGCAGATTCCAACGAGGAGAACCTTAGGCCTTATTCTCTCGGCGCCGGATCATGAAGTAGGACGTTAGCTCATTCGGTTTGATGGAGCTCGGCGCTTTGGCTTACCGCGCGAGATGGCGCCCCGGCCAAACTCGGTGCGAAGATGAGCTCGGGTGCTGCACACATCTGGAATAATCCACCTGCAACCTCTGGAGAGCGGTTCAATTCAGGGCACGCAGCCGCGTTTCAGATGACCCGTGTCAAAACAGCTTACAAGCAGGATCATGTGTGATTTTCTCTGGTTGTCGAGCAGCAAATGGACGGTGTCATCATCTGTGTCAGGCGTTTGAGGAATCTAACTTACACCGGTGTTCAAATACTGGAATATTAATCCAGGAGCAATCATGACACACATTTACTATTCCTGCTTAGTGGACATTAGGACAAGCGCTTGCCTTGTTTGCCTTCTCTTCTTATTAAGTATGATTATTATTGTGAACACGGAGCAGCATTCATTTGGACAGACCGCGTACATCAATCCTAAATAAGAGCAAGGCTGCAGAAGACAGCTGTGTTGCCCCGAGCAGGAGAATAACCGCTCTTGTGCCGTCCTTTTCGCAGCTTTCCCTGTGAGGGTCTGTGCTGAACAGCAGAGCAAGAAAACATCCTCCAGCCTAACAGCCATAAACAGGATTGATGTCTGCGACCAAGACGTTTGACTTTATCCAGTCGAGCTTGCGAGAGATCATTCGGCTTCATTGAGCTGTACTGCCGTTCTGATAGAACTGTTTTTTCCCGTAATATTTTCTTCACCTGTTGCCAGCCATTATCGCTGGGTGATGTGTAATGGGAGGATCGAATGTAAGCCAGTATCATAAGTTCAAAAGCTGTGGCGCCCCTTAGCTTGAGACAACAGCAAATATTTTATACTTTTATTGGAACAGAGTCCTAAAGTGAGGTGGGATAACGCTTAAAAAAACATGGAAAATGGGTTGAAATATGATTGGATTACCAGTGGATAATGTGGCTTTAGTTTAAAATCAACACATAATTCAGTTTGTAAAGAGCTCTGAAAGAATGAGCTTAATATAATGCATTTATTGACACATTCAGTAATAAAAAGTTTTAAAATGGCACTCTTAAATTCAGGAATAACGATAACGCAAACCTGCTTCCCACTCGGCACACGCATAAATATGAAACGATGCCTCTATTAAAAGATATTTGGCTTCATCCCTGGTGTTCAAGAAGCCACTTTTGCATTCGTTTAGAAGTGTGCAGGGAGGTATTAGCATCGAGCAGTATGGGGTATAATGGAGGGACAAAGTGTGAATTCATACATGATGCATCCAGCCATCTAAAATAGCCTCATATTCCTCGGAAGCTACTCGCAATGCATCGCAATCACAATACCTATTGTCTCTCATGAGTTGTCTGTCCATACTATTATAGGACCACCGCTGTCATGTTAAACAGTCTGCAACAGTCATTGCATCTCCAATGCAGCCTTTTATTTTCTCCAGACGGGATTCAGAAAAACGGCCCAGAGAAACATATTTTACAGCTTTCCTGTTTCTCTACATTCTTGTACACTTTGTACAGTGGCTCTACTGGATTCCAGTTAACTTTGTATAGATGGAACCAACAGAACAACATGACCCCTTTTTAGTGTCCATACTATTGTGCCTGTGTACACCTTTGCTAATGAATTTCAAAACACAACGTAAAAGTATTATGTGGTTTCATTCTCACAGAAGAACATTATTTGAGGGTTTAAATGTGCAAAAAGTTTGTCTACATTAAAGGAAAACTACTGTTTTTTTACAACTTGGACCTAATTTCTGGCATAAAATACATTAGTTTACCCACCAATATAACTTTTGTGTAATTTACAGTCGCTCGGGAGTTATTTAGATCTGCGTATATTCATATAGTGGGAGTAAATGGGGCACCGAGACGAACAAAAGTTATGTGGATGAGTAAACGTATTTTATGACAGAAATAAGGTCCAGGTTTTAAAAAACACTAGTTCCCCTTTAACCATGTTTGTTGAAAAGGATAATTATTTGCAAATGTGGCTAACTATACAAAAATGCATATTTATATATGCATATTTATTCAGGCACATTCTTTTATCAGAGATGATGCGCTGAAAGCGTTTCAGAAAGGCATGCAGTTTCCCAGATTATAAATACATAATGATATTATTATGTCGGTGCCAAATACACAATGAGACGCATTAAATCACCGTCCTCTGCCGGATTTTTATTCCAAATGCCCCGGTTAATGTGCCACACGTTAAAGATCTTATAGGTGCAGGTGGACCAAAAGAGTCTAAAATGATACTATGCCATTATCTAATATTCCCCCCCCGCCAACTGAAATGTGTTTGGTGTTTGAGCCGAGGCAGGTGCAAAGGTCTGGCCGGAGTCCCGGCTGATTTTCATCTTTGTCATCAGCGCTTAAGCAGGGTGCGTTATTATGTGCAGCCTTGGTCTGGCTCAGATTCCTCACAGCCAAGCAAACAGTGCTACTGGAGAGTGCACTGAAATGAGCTTGCTGTATAATCCGTGACAGCGCCGGCACACATCCCACACTCAGACGTCCCCCAGTCTCTGCTTATCCCAAGGAGTTGCTACCTGCCACATGTTTTCAGCACCCATTCAGGACACCGAAAGGAAAAAAAAATAAACCATCAGCTATTTATCCTAAAACTTCCTGAATGAATGAATTTTAAATACATAATTGACCTACATTATGTTCTGCATTGCTTCACCGTATCACTTCCAGAAACAGGATGTAACAGAGAACTGTCTAACGTTTTTTCTTACTTTCCTTGACTCACCACTGTGTCACAGGAGCATGGATTTGTTGAATTGCAAATATTATAACGCCACTGCACAAATGTGATTGCATGAAGCATTTCTGACAGATTTTCTGTGAGAACGAGGGCTCGGAAACTTAAAAGAATTGATAGCAGAAATAAAACCAAGATTAAAATGCAGACCCCTGTTTCTTGGAACTGTAACAGCAGCCGTAACTATAGAACCATTTCTGTGATTTAATGCGCGCTGGATAATGCACCTTTAATGTCTGCAGCGTTTGCCGGGAACCTTTGCACTTCACATGCTTTACGCATCCAGTGAAGTTTTGACTCCCACGGTCTCACCATCTGTCTTTCTACCCATCTGTTATTTGCCCGTTTTAATCTCACACTGGACCTCACAAACGACGGCAAACACATTTGTTCTGTGAATTTAATTGTCATTAGGGCACGGGATAAACAGATCCTGGAGCGTGCAAGGCTGAAAATCTATTGTATGCAATTAAGAAAATCTTATCAATGCCTGTAGTGGAACTTCCATGTCCTGGGTGAATACTTGATTGTAATCAAAACTGCCTTATCTAATCACTGCATTACAGATGGGACCAAATTATCCCAAATCAAGCTTTGGGTGGGAAATGTTTGAAACAGGCCTGTGAGTATCATGGGAAGCGCAGCAAAACGTAATCAATGTGAGACTGCGACAAACACATCTGAAAAGATGATCAATAGAAATCTTTTGTCCTAACAAGATAAACCTTGGTTTCAGGGGGATTTTGTCCAATATCTGGCAGAGAAACCCTTCTCGCTTAATATATAAATGTGTGCTTATAAATAATGAAAAATTAATGGCACGCGTCTCGCATTGAGTGAGCACAAAATCCACTGCTGCAGGGCATTGCGGCTTGCACGTTCAGTGAGTGATGGCATCAAGCAAATTAACTGATCATGCAGGTCGTGCACACACGCAGAAGCAATCATACCTCTAACCCACGGTGACATGTTTACCCCGAACCTCTGAAGAATCATGTGCACCAGACTGCTGTAGCGGCAGCGGCGCAGATCACTAATGCACCATGTGATGAAGAGTGAATCCTTTTGGGATAAAAAAAATCAAAAAGCCTCTGCCATAATATTTTGACTAATTTGAAGCGTGGTGTCTATAATTACCATTCACCTCAAATTACCGAGCGTATTTGTCAAGTAATACAATTACTTAATACTTAAAACAACCGTGGCGCAAATAGATAAAGAGAAAAACAAACAAAAAAAAACTGAGTCAGCGTTTTCAATTGCTGAAAAGATGATGAATAATTAACAGGGGCTCCATTTAATGCTGGAAGAAAGCTGATGAAATGCCTACCCACACACCTAAAGAAATTTATACCCTGCATTAATATATATTGGAAGTCGAGTAGAACACATTAATATAGATTGGTATTTTCTATATGGGTCAGTTTAACTGGTCAGGTGTCATTAACATAACCCAGGTTTATGAACATCACTGTCTGGTTTCTAGTCGTAGCCTATTTACAATAGAGCAGCCTAGAGTCATCTTGTTATAGAGATGTGATGCAGAAAATGCTGAGAGGAAAGTGGCATTCAGTGCAGAATTCATTTAGTTTTTAGTTGATCTAGTAAAGATATAGGGGTTGTGCTGCCGTACCTCGCCAGGGTCTTAAAAGCCCAAACACACTGTCATGTCATCATCATCGCATTGGCTGTAACAAACACCGTGCCACGGTGGCGAATCCTAAATCCCTTTAGTTGTAAATCACTTTCTTTTCTCTTTATTTTTGCATAAAAACTGACATTTTTAAGGCATTAAGACTAATCAAAATCCAAATCTGCCCACAAAACAGCAACAACAACATGCTGCATGTAATATACGTGGAATGTAAACACCTTTAAATGTCAACGCCCCCATAATTCAGAGAAATGTTACTGAGAAATTCACCTCTTTGTCCTTAAAGGATACGTAGCATTTGGAAGAAGAAGTGACACATATTCCCCACAAGTGATAAGCTGAAATCATAAGACGTAAAGTGCAGCCTTGTTCATTTCAAGTATTTTGCCGTTACAGACCTGTTTATTTATACAGTAAATATCCGGGATGAGCAGGAGCTTATGGAGGCTAATGGTAGCTAACGTTAACTAATTTTAGGTGGACATTTCTTCACAAGATTACTAAGAGAATTGTTCTCAAATCATCCCATACAGTATCTCACCAGTATCTCAAATGTTGATTTCAGTTTCAGCCCTGTCCCTCTTAGTCTGTGAATAATGGCATCTTTAAAGAAAATCACTGAAAATAAATAAGGACAATTTATTGCGCCATTATCCGCTGTCGGATGTTGGGTTTACAGCCTTGTGAATACTTTAAAGGGGCCATATTATGGTCATTTCCAGTTCTATTTTTTGTATTCTGGGACTCCTCTACAGTAGTTTTAAATGATTCACAGTGAAAAAACAACAACAACAAAAAATCCCATATTTTCTGTTAATGTAGTCCTTTACGTTTCGCTCTGTCAGAAACAGCCGATGCTAGCTCTGGGTTGTTTAAGGCCCGCCCCCTCCCTGAAAGCCCCTCCCTCTCTGATTGGCCAGCCTCATTAGCTCATTGGCTGCTTGGTAAATTTTACAGTCAATGCAGGCTTATGAGTGACATAACAGTGGATAAGGTCTTTCAACCACAAGAGCTATGAAAAGTTTTCTACATAAATAGATGCGGGAAATGTGCTAAAATGCGCACTGGACTGGAAATGCTGTCTGGAAATACTAAAGGCAATGTTACTAGTAAACTGTTTGTTGAAGCCAAACAACTCCATATTATCTATTTGTTTTGGTCTGCTGGAGTACAGGACGTGCCTGCAATTTCACTCAAGTAGAGTCTTTGGCAAGAAATGTTTATGTACATTTACCAAGAAGAATTATTGGGAATTTTGTGCACGGAGTGTAGAGAAGATATCTGAAAGTAGATTTTTTTATTTTCATAAATTTGAGACATTTTAATTACCTGTCTTCATTCATATATTTAAAATGCAACTATAGCACTGTTATGCTATATGTGTTTACTGTACCATGTTGTCGGACAACGCTAGGAAGTTCCTTTTCTACAGGCTGGTATCAATGATCAGTGTCAGGACAGAGTTAAACCATAAATGCTGTTTTCTTTGTAACTGTGTAAACAACTTGGTTTCAAAGGACTAATTCTGTGAGATCTTTTACCTTCTTGCCAACGCGTGGTGACAGAGCTCAATAGAAATGTGTCTATCACCATTAAGTCACTTCAAAGAGCAGCCTCTGTTGCCACTGCGGGGCCTTTCTGTGACTGCGTAAGAGGAGGAGACCGTTTCCCTTGAAACTTGCGTGCGTGTGTGTGTTTTATTTATTTTTTATATTTTATTCTTCTTCTTTTTTTTCTTTTTTTTTTACACAAATCATGGGTAAATGTCATATGCTTTGATTTCAAATTCTGCTTGGCATACAAAAGGAAAAGCTCTGAGCAAGTACACGTGTCTCTTTTAATCAGCTCAGCAGGAATTCAAAACACTAATATGAAAAAAAAAAAGATGACTGTACTTATATTGAAGCTTTAAAATAAAGGGGAAAGGAACAATCCAACATGGTGTGCACCTTGTTGTTGATGGAATAACACACATACGAACATGCCGTGTGTTGAACTAGTATGTTAGTGACACTTTTATATCTGAGTGCCACCAACAAAGAGATAACATTTTTCCCAGCAATAACCATGGAAGGCTCCTTGCCCTTTTCCCCAATGCTAAAATCTGTCTGTGAAACACACTATTGTCCCCATTCTGACTTTATGCTTTTTATCCCCCGTCAACAGGTATTATCTGTTTACAGCTCTCACTCCTGGGACCCAGTAAATATTGTTACTTTAGCGCTCTGCAGCCTCTGAGCTGTTCAACAACCTTCACTTTCCACTGGATAAAAGCTAAGCGTGTTTGTCTCCTCTCTGCCACTGGAACTCCAGGAATGAATTATACACAAAGAATACAAACCAACCAGCTCCACCGCGACGTTTGCACAACGGCATGTAGAGTCAAACACACCGCTCATCACCCCCTGCCCACGTCTAGATATGGGTTAGTTTACATTAAAAATTAATGTCCCATTATGCCCCCAGGGCCGTTGTTGCTAACCTTGGTCCAGATACAGGCTGCACTGTGTCCTCGGGGAAGGACCTGTGCCACCTGGAGTTACTTGGCTGACCTAAATCCTGGGCAACAGCAGTAGCGCCTGCTGTGACTCACCTTCTGTCTTTTGGTCGCATATAGAAGGCAGACTACCTGCTATGTCCTGTGTTCTTTGAATTCTTTGTGCCGCCTATTATAGCTATAGTATCAAGACTAACGAGATGTATGTCTCACCCTCAGAAAAGCCTGTTCTCACAGAGACAAACACAGTGCCATGAAATATCTCTGCATCTAATTCCGAAGAAAGGCAATTCAAAGTGATTCTCACCGTCCCTGCAGAAACGAATTATTATGATCATCAAAAAGAATATATGTCTTAAGTTAGCTTACATTCATACTGATCAGTGTATTAATTAATATGCATGAAATGAAATGCTTTTTCTTTTTTTTTGCATTAATTTGTAGCTAAATGGAGGTCATCTGTATTGTGCATGTAATCTTCTTCTTTTATTTTGGTGTGCAAACAGGCTTTTAAGAATTAATTAAGAATTAAGAAAAACCTTTATTTGTCCTGCAATGGGGAATTAGCAGTTTACTGTTACTAGCGTCCAAAAGGTAGAAAAAAAGCAAAACATCAAGAGTAGTAGTAGTAAAAAGTGTAGGGTATTAAAGATAAATAATAAAATAAAAGGAAATAACATACAAGTGCTGGCATATATACAAAAAAAAAAAAATGAATTGCACAGATGGTCCAGGTGTAACTGCAAATTGCAAATAGATCTGTAAACTGTTGGTAATTAGTGATTAAAGTCCCCGTGAAATCAAAGTCAGTGACAGTCAAAGTGATTTTATGTCGTTCATCTGCACTGAAGTCATTCTGAAGACACTGTTGATAGTATTTTAGAGTTTCTTGGTTTCTCGGAAAACAATTTTAAAATGCAGACGAGTCATCCTGCACTTGGGGGCGTGTACTATGAGTCCAGTGAAAGGCAAATTTTCATGTCCGTCCCTCTCCCTTGCGTCTCGCCTTAACCAGCAGTGCAAATGACCAAAGATACTTTTATGACGGCATGTTATTAACTCTATTTGTACTCGAACAGCTATGGGCAGTGCATGGGGACTTTTATCCAAGCCTCTGAAAAGGAGACTTGACAATAAAATACAATATTATAATATTAAAGTTTAAACTATGCGTAATTAAAGGCAAAGCTGATCTGAGTGGCAGGCACGTGTGGTCTCGGGTTGTTAGCCGTCTGCCCGCTCCTCTCCACCTCTTTGCCCATGTTTGAATAAGGCCCTCTTCCTTCTAGCAACATCTCAGATTGTTTGTCTGTCTTTACATGCAGTCAACGCGAGAGGAATACTGAGGTTGTGTTGAAAGCTGCCAACAACATTTACACACAACAAGGTGTGTCTCGTGTGTGATACTGAGATGGGATCAAATAAATAAATAAATAAAGTTCACATATGTTGCACAGACAACAGATGCGTTTCAAGACTAGCCTCACATCATAAACCTTCATGACATAAAGACATAAAAAAAACGATCCATTTCTCAAACCAGACAGCTTATTTATCATCAGAGCATCATTTCTTTGTTCTCTGTCACGGTGGCCAGCAACTACCGAATGAATCCGC
The DNA here is from genome assembly GCA_005024645.1 of Planiliza haematocheilus. NCBI lineage: Eukaryota > Metazoa > Chordata > Actinopteri > Mugiliformes > Mugilidae > Planiliza > Planiliza haematocheilus. The sequence goes on along the minus strand of SRSE01001339.1, from coordinate 6,999,294 downwards.
TCTTCTCCGCAAATACTGCCAGCTGCGGCTCCAAGGAAAGATTCAGTGTTTGTCCATCTGGGAGACTACTAATCGCGGCAGACAACGTTCAAGATTTATCACCGTCGAATTGTTCATTTACCTCTTTACCCATTTGCAGTATATAGCATCTATAAATGTTAATGTATGCTATCCAGAAGCTGAATGGAAATAATCACATTGAGTCAATTTGAAAATTGGAAAGCCGGGGGGTTATTTAAGTTATAGACAATGTAAAAGATTTTCCATTTTCTGTACTTCTCCACTGAGGTGAGCATTGAAGTGGATAATTAAATGTAAACTGCCCAGTGTAATTTGTCATGTCATGTGAAGGACCCAAGGCATTTTCACAGCGAGCAGATGCTACTCAGCACTTCTCTAGCAAAATCTTTCATGTGGGTCACCGTTTCCTTAGCTGTTGTTCGTGGCAGATGGCTAAGTTAAAGGGGTTTGCCTTTCAAAACCACCTATGAGCATGTTTTAGTAGCTTAATGCTTGTATTAATGAGAGATGTGTTTGTCCAGGTGCCTGTGAGCGACACTGAGCTGACCCCCAGCTGCTCAGTGAGCCATAGCGGTTCATGTGATCTGATACTTGGTTTAAAACATGAAGACTTCACTCCCTAAAAGTTATAATTACACAATACTGTTGAGATTTACAGAAAACCCAAAGTTTTACAGTGGATCCAAGTGCTGAACGCGCACTTTTATTTTCAATGAGAAAACGTTGGAGGCGCTATATAGTACAAACAAGACAAGCATGAGCCTTTACAGTTCTAATCTACGGTGTAGCCCACAGTATGACTGATAGGTTCTTTTGATTTAGCATGAATGAGATACTGAGAGCAAAAGACGTAGCCTGCTGTGAGTCCTCTGTTACCCCTTTTATGTTTTGCATCAATTATAGAAAACCCGCCTGTGATCATAGTTTGAGTACATTTACTTTTATTGCAACAGCAATCCAGCAGGAAACGTGCAAAATAGATAGTGATCTCTACCAATCTTCCTATTGCTATTCCCAGTATGAGGCCCACCAGTACGGCTCAAGTTTGAAAAGGAATATCCTTCAACCCATCAGGGGCAGTTATTATCATACATACATACATATGTTTAAATGAAGACCTGCTTGACCTTCTGTTCAGTGCTGGCTACAATGAATATAGTTGAAGGTGATGTTATCTGCCCATATGCATGTGTAGTACATGGGACCACATACTCCCATTCATAGTCTAGTACTTACGTCTTTCTCTTGAGCAAAAAGAGACTTCATTAGTTTCTCCACATGTTTTGCGCTGATCAGGGGTTAACTTGGGAGTCCTTGAGCGTATCAACAGATAATTACTTCTGTGTAAGTAAGCAAAGCAAATAGCCTAAGAAGCATTGTTGGAGAAACAACAGTGAGACATTAAAACTTAAAAATGTTGCTCTAAAATAAGCATACATGCAAATTCACAGACTTACAAACCTGTTAAAAATGTACTTAATATATATAAAACTGCATTTGATTAACGTGATCGTGCCTCCTGTGAAAATATGATTAGAAACTAAGAAGACACGTGTGTGTACATAGGCTCACAATTACCAACGTTGACCTTGCACCGTGGCCCGTGCATCATCTTTTTACCCATTTCTTAAGTCGTGAAAAATGTCCTGTGTCCAAATTGCCTACAGAACAGTAAGAATGTGACGTTTCAATTAATAAAAGACTCTCTGAATTCAGATTAAGCTCTAGTAGAGCTGGAAAACATCTAGACCGGGTGTCACAGTATCTACTTTCAACCAGATATGCATGAACTGAAATCATAGTTATAACTCTCATAAAGGCTGGCTTTATTTTTTATTTTTTATTTTTTTTACGGCTGGGACTGTTTCAGCAAATAATAAATGTTTTAACTCTTGATTAAGTAAGCGCATGGTCTTCTTTTATCCTGTTATCTTTCAGTTATTAGGCCCTGCAGACCTAATTTGTCAATTGTGCCATAGTAAGCCCCCGTCTTAAAGATTGCCAGTTGTGCGGAGGCAGAACATCTGCAGTTATTGATCCACCACACTCAAATACCCTTCTGATCCATATCACAGTGAGTCCTTATCAGTGACATGCAGGGATCTTCTGAGATGCAAATCATCTCTGCCGCATTTTTATGTATGAATGCCTAAAAGGATACGAGACTACGCAACTTCTTGAAAGCCAGAGTGCAGAACAACATACGGCATTATGTACAAATGGATGCAAAAACAGTGTTTGATCCAGTTGCCTGTTTGTATATGCATTTAATTACTCTCGGTGGACTTCACTGTGAGTCCAGCTCTTTGTAGATTGTAGGTTGCAAATACAGTATAAGCTACAAAACATGTCTGTGCAAGTGTATTTGATTCGTGATTAGATTTGACCACTAAACATATGCACTATAAAAACACAGCAGGGCTTGGCTTAAGGCATTGATAATAAAGCAAGCTAACAAACAGCACAAAGTGCTCAATGTACAGCGTGCCATATTCTCTGCACAAATCATGTAAAGCCAAAGCATGGTTTGGAGAATCAAGCACTGTGAAGCTCTGGTGGTGATCTTCAACCAAACCAAGTAGAGCGGGTACTACAGGGCTTCAATATCCCTCAGACTCAGCCATTTCACCTTGTCAGATCCTTTGTCTTAAAAAAAAAACCCTATAAATTAGACCTCTGTAAGACCTCTAGAGTCTGTCCATGCGTCCCATTAAACCACAATGCCTCAAATCCATCTTGCTCATTGCTCAAGTTGAGGAACTGATAAGGCCTGGGTGGGTTGCTGATTCTGACTGAATTTCAAAGAGCTGGTTCCTTCCTTTTAGATACGGCCAGCCTTGGACGCCATCCAAAGGAAGACTGGGTAAGCATTTTGATGGTTGGTTCCAGTAAGACAGATAGTCTTCATCCTGCCACTGTTGTCTTTATATTTTCTGGGCAAATGAGGGTCTAGTACACAAGTTCTACGGACAGGACAACTCTTGTTTTTGCCGTTGTTGTTGTTTTCTTGGTAACTTTCAGTGCCACAGAGTGAGTGACTACAAAACCAACTCATCTCACAAACACTAGAACAATGTGTGCTGCTGTGTACAGCAAGTTGACTACCACCAGTTTATACTGAAGCAGAGTTAGCAGTCTTGCTTTAGTACTGCGTTCACGTATTACTAAATTGCATTCCCAATTATGCTTTTGTGCCTATGAAATGAATGTTCAGAGGCAACGTTTTCTCAGGTGAAGAGTGCTACATTTCTGAAGTTGCCAGGAGGTGGTCATGCCAGAGACTAGGTTTGCAAACCTGACATACATCCTAACATTTTGATGAAAAAAAAGAGAAACTTTCAAGTAAGCAAAACTTTCATCTTTGTCTGAATTTTACAGTGTGCTGCCAGTGCCAAAACATAAGAAAATATGTTGTTAGTACAAATGGATATTACATGGCGAGATGCATTTAGTTGCAACTGGAAATTAAACAGGCGCCCGATTTGTTGGCCGACTGCAAATGATCTGGTTAGCTTTGTCAGAATAGCAGCTAGCAGGCTAGCAAAAATATCAGAGTGGAGAATATTGTATAATTTATACATTATTTCACTTTGTGACATGCGCAGTACGTCTTGTTTAACCTGTTGAAGTAATCCAAAGTTTCCTATTTAAAAAAAAAACTGTACATGTGCAGAAAGCGAATTCTGTAATATTGATATGGACTGGATATGGTGCTTATCTTAGTGATACATTGGACGCTTTTAATATATGTCTTGACAAAAATATTTTAAACTACATTTGCTATCTTATTGCAGTTACAGTAACTTTCCTTCACAACATGGAAACTCCTGGTTGCATCAGGTAATACAGTATCATTTCTTACTGTCAAATCTTGTAGCAGACAGAATAAGTCAGTGTATATATCTTGCTTTTAAATTTAAAGCTTCACCCTCAGACCTCATCCTCTATCCCTCCCCATACAACCTCCTGTTAAAACTATTTTCCTCCATTATAACGTACTGTGGGCATCTGTTACAGAGTCCTGCCTTTGTTCCCAGCTCTCCTTTGCTGTCAGAGTTGGGTCAGGGCCGTATTAAAATATCATAAAACCCGTGTGGTCAGATGCACTGCTCCTTTCCACAGCGGCTCACTCTTTGGATGCAGAAGATGCAGCCGTTCCCATGGCAATGTCAACTCTCATTCTTTCTCTCTGTATTCTTGTTTTCTGGCCCCCACCTCCTTCGCCCTCCTGTCTCCTGTCAGCGCAGAGATCTTACCTCTGATGAACTCAAGAATTTCTCTGTGATTTTACTGCGCAAACCAGCAGTCACCTCGCAAGATGCAGAAGAAGACCCCCCCCCCCAAAAAAACATTAAACCTCTCCAACTTAATGATCCTTTTAAAATGAAGTTTATACGCCAAAAGAGGCTTCTGGCAAATTCACAAGAAAACTCAGAACTCCAAGTCACTAAGAGTAGGAAAATCTATCATTCAACACTGGGGTTCTTTTTCTTGAAAATGCACTTCTTGATTTATGAGTACATCTTTGCACACATCAATAAGTTTGAATAGCACAAGAACCTGTGAACATATCAGTCAAGTTATTTTATTTTTCAAATATAATGTCTTGGAATTTTAATGAGTGGTTCAGTGTAAATACACATATGGCAGGGAGGCATTGAAATAGCCTTGTGTTGGAACCCCACTGGACAAAAAACAAAAGATCTTTTGCTTGAGGAAATGTGAAGCCTGAAAACTAAACATGTCATGTGTTAAACGAAAACCAGGAAGTTAAACCAAATATATTACTACTTGTAAGGTTTCCATGGCAAATGAAACAGGAAATGTATCATTAAAAACATTTTTTTTTTGAAACAATGAAAATTAGACTATATAGACTAAATATACAGTATACAGTATGCTGCACGCTGTACTGTCCAGTGTACAGTATTATGCAATAGTTGGTTTGTAGCAGTAATAAAAACAGTAGAGTTACGTGGGCAAAACTGAGTCATTGACACTGATTTAATATGTTTGACCGCTTTAGCTCTGCATGGTACTTTATATGTATCATTTATATGGACTTTTGCTTTTTCATGAATTTTCTTACCACATTTCTACATCCCAAAATCCCACTGAGTGTGAAACTGGACTGAGCAGACCTTGAATGTTTGAAATGCAGGACCAATATTTGCAAGTGATTTGGCACAAATGTGTCAGAGGGAAGATTTCTGTCGACTTTCCTGGACATTTTCCTTTCTTTTCTCGCTTTGTTTTTTAAACCCAAACCTGAATATTGCTAATTAAAATGCCTTTAAATTCTTCACATTTATTTGACAAAGAATGATGTGTTATATAGTCTGCAATCGTTTCCAACTGCTCAAAATAAACCCAAATGTGCCTGTTGGTAAGACCATTATCTAGTATTGGTTGAATGACTTCTGATGTGGTGAAAGTCGGGTCGACATAGAAAGTAACACTGAGATCTGTACTCTTGAGCTGAATACATATTATAGCATCTCACATAAAGGAAACTATGGAGGTTTTTCTGCAAGTTAACTGAAGCTTGAACACGGGCTACTGTAGGTCATAGATCACGCCAACACCATAAACACTGTCATTCTAATGCACGGCTCTCACACAGCAAACTCTCAGCTCTAATATAACTTCTGTAACTGACATCATGGACAAAAATATACTCTATAGCCACAGCAACAATGTCAGCTAATAGAACACAACAGAACTACATGCACTTATCAGTACTGTGCACTGCAGATATGTTTAGCCTATCTAAATCAACACTGTCAGTAGTGTTTAATAGTACTTCACAACGTGTTAGAATAATATAGACGGGACATTCGTGGTCTACACGATCAACATATCCCTGATCTAGGGTGTCAATGTCAACGCCATCGTCTGTTCCTATCTTTAAACAAAGACAGTTATGAACTACTTTTTATTTCTTCTATAGCATTGTGTTGGACAGTTATTTTTCTAAGGAACTGACTGTTGTATGCAGTCGGCTGTATGGCTATTGCAGTGGATGGAGGACAGACTGTGAAGTTAGAACATGCGATTCAACCTTGACTTGCATCTACTTGTGTTAAGGTTTACACACACACACACACACAAAAACAGGTTGCCATTTTAGTTAAATGTCACAAAATATACTTGTGTCTTGACTCATGCAGAAATATAAACCAAGGCCACAAACTTCCCTGGACCTTAAACAAGTGCTGCTATTGCTTTTACACAGACTAACCATAAATCAACAAAAGTGTATTCTCACATTTTTACAGACAGATTTCATTTTCGCTACTTACCAAGCACATTAATTAACACCGCTTCCTCTTTATCTAGACAGAAAACACAATCTAGTCAGCATTGCTTATGCTTCAAAACATGATTACTGTTGAAAATCAGCTGCATGCAACCTTAATTTCTGGGAGTCTGGGAAAACCAACAAAATAACAAACCTATGCTGCTCTCTTTGTGGTGAGAGCTGCCACTTGTGGTACCGCACCTTAAGGCTCATTGGCAGTGAATTAAGGTTTGGCCATGACTGCGGCCACATGGCTTGCAGCCTTCTGATGGAATTCAGGCAAAGCACAACGTATGTCCTCCATCACAGTGAAGCTCATGGGTAATGGCGGATCTCTGCAGCATCACTGGTTTAACAGTGAATCTGAGGTGCTCAATGTCGAGAAGTATTAAAAAGTGCAAATCTAAAGGCGCCTACATGAAATCACACGCTTTGGTATATTTTGAGTTATTTACGTCGTTGTTGCCTCCGTTTATTTTTGTCTCTGTGTGTACATTTACAGCACTAATGAGTCATGAAACCACTGAACTGCTATTAATTTCATCACCCTCCTGAGTTGACAGACTGACGTCGCAGGCCTACACATATTATACCGTTCCCTTTTTTGTAAGGCCAATGACTCACTGGCATCATAGTCTGTAGTTTCATATAAAATATTAATGTGTCTCTACAAGTCTTTTAAGTCCAGCCAAGTTAACACTTGCAGCACACCTAAACCCCATATCAAACAGTAGCAGCTGCAGAGAAGCCCCAAGCCACCTCAGCTTAATCCAATTTGACTGGCCATCACTGTGGGCGATGCTGGATGGAACATTATGTGAGGTGGATGGAGCTTTTTACTCTGCATTAGAGGAAGGGGATTTATCAGTCCACGTTTTGACTTTGCTGGGGAAAGAAAAAAAGAAAAAGGAAATTGGTCAAACACTAATATTTACACAGTTACGTCCTACCACAGGGGCATTTGAGTGGTAAAATTACTAATCCGGCATTCATCAATATTAGTGAAATAGAAAGAAGACGTCTCAGTTAAGCATCTCTGACAGGTCTTTTACATACTGCAATGTGTCTGATATGTATCAGGGCACTGCGGATCATTTTTACTAGCTTTAACCTTGACATGTAATCGCCCGACTCTTTCCTTTAAGGGTAGATTCTCAAGTTGGACAACCTCTGTTTGTGTTGCTTGGACGCTTTGCTGCCTGCACATAATTTGGAAACTGGTGAATTGTCTGAGGAGTCTGAGCTCCAGTGACAGAGAAAGTGCAGAAATAAGCTTTTAGCTAATCCATGCCAAACATATCAGACATCTGTCGCTCGCAGTGCCGGCCAGCCTTCTGCTCCGCGAGCTCGCCTGGCACTTGAAACCAAAGATTTCAGAGACGATCCTCAGATTATGCCGCAATATATCTCTCTGCGCTTTCATGCTACATGCATTTTATCCTTGCTGCCAACATATCAAGGGCTCCCTGCGGTTTAAATGTCAGGAAGACGCTCATCCCCGCCGACAGAATTAACTTACAGTCGGCTCGGCAAGCGGGGGCTCCAAATGAAGGGATGCACCATCAGGAGATAATGTTACTCACCTGAGCTGCAGCACTGTGAAAACAAATGAGATGTGAGCAGATGCAGCAGCACCGTGGCACCGTGATGGCCTCAAAACAAACAATTAGCCTCCTGGATTCTTTTAGGTAAGGGACGAGTACGGCAGAGTAGAGCCATGATCGTGCTCTATCTTTGATAACCGCAAATAAAGCTTTAGAAGGCACTGGTCCTTTATTTTTCACACACTTAAATCATTCGTCCTTTCACATACTCCTGTTCTATTTCTCCCTCTGTTTCATAACAGATGGTGGGAAGGATTCACTCCTGGATCAGTTGCATGCACAGAACAAGGAGCGTGAGCACCACTGCACTTCACCAGAGCTTCACAGAGGAGTGTTTTTTTTTTTTTTTCACATTAGCTAGATCTTGAGGAACAAATGCTTGATCAATGGGATTGCCCGGCATCTTGACACAGCACTGCATCTGTTGCTTCGTGCATGAGCTCTAATTATCAGAAATAAAAGTGTGATGGTGCACTAAGAAAAGAAAAAATGAACGGGCCTCACATACAGTAGACACAGGACTGGTTAAGTCACTTTAAAAATGCACCTGAGAGTGAAACTAATGAATTGTGCTGACAGAGAACAGCTCACAGGCATTATGTAATGTTGTGTTCACGGTCTGCTTGACATGGTTAAGGAGGCACGGGCGTTTTTCTTTTTTTCTTTTCACCCGTTCGTGAAGCCCCTACCCCCTTTTTTTTACGTTCATTCAGCCGATACGACTGAGCGACTGTATTCTTGAAATTTGCGAAACAGAAACATAATGTTGTGCCTAAACATGCGGCTTTAAAGGCAGCAGGACTCAGTTGGTCTGGGAAATGTAAAACTGAAAAGCTTTGGCACCCTCTGCTGTTAAAGGGATTTCCAGATGGCAGGTGTTTACACAGACCTGCTGTAGGGATGCAGGCGTGCAGACGGCGGGAAGAATGACGTGCAGGTTGATGGAGAGGATGATGAAAGTGTGCTCCTGTGTGAGATTTCGGGACATTACCACGCTCTAATTAATCTTCCTGTTGAAGTGCTTGTGGTCACTTTGGATGGAAATTCGTTCTGATTAATATTTGACTCAAATGAAGGGTCTTGTCAGGAAATCTTGAAAATAATTGTGGAAAATAATACAATTATTCTACTATTATTTATTCTCTAGTTCCCAGGTGAGGACTCCCAAAGGAATACTGGACTAATTGTTGCTGTTGGTTGCTTCATAATGCCTTGCATCTTTTTCTCCTCCTCCCTGGAGCACTGCACATTTGCTCGGCTGTTATTCGCCGGGGCAACTCTTTGCCTGCATGGTGCCACGGTTATCCAGGGTGAAGTAAGACAAACATTAATTGGTGGCACTGGATCCTCTGCTCTGTACCTGCTGTGAGCCCACACCACGCTTCGGTGTGGCAACCCCATCATCCCTCCCATCCGAAATCTCCTCTGACAGGGCCAGCAGCACCGAGCTCCTGGTTATCATTTATCATCCCAGCAGATTGGCTCGTGTAACGCGCGGCAGACTGATGGGTCATCCTCATGCTGGGGACCTGGCTAGAGCGAAGCCGTGGCGAGTTGTCTGCATGATCGGAGAGCAGAGAAATGGAGAGGCGGGCTTGTCATTAAAGCGAAAAAGGAGGGACGCTTCTAATTCATCTCTGCAGTCATTGCTCCGCGGTGGAGGTTCTTCAGACGGCTCCAATATCGTATTAGCACACCTGCAAAGGTCCCAAGAGGGATGGATAAGGCTTCTTAGTGGTGTTCCTCACTAGCTCCCTCAGAGATGTACACCAGAGATTACCCCATTAATACATCCCACTACTCACCGGGGGTTGTGTGAGGTAGTTACGTTCCAATGCACATCTGTAGGATACCACAGGTGGCCTCGTCCTCGTGCACGGAGGTACCCTGATGGGTTTTTTTCAGGGCTTTCAGGGAGCGCTTCGTGGGCTTCGCCGGCTGCGTCGACATCGTGTTACATACTATATATACAAACCATCTAGATCACTTACCCCATCTTGAGTGCAACGCCGTGCAATGTTGAGTCAATTTGATTTTTGACTTAAAACAACACTTTTCATCTGCGCTCTAGTTTATTTATTGTGGACGCCTTGCATTGATCAAAGGTTTTTCAGCTGACAGGTCATCATTTAGTCATAACGCCACCCCCCCTCAGAAAAAAAACCCTATGTTATTCTTAACATCTCAGGCAGAGGAATGAATGTGTCCTTATGTGCACGGATTGTTGTTTGGAAAAGGTCAAAACCAACACGCTAATCAAAGATACTGTGAAGAGACGCGGGCCGCTCAATCAGCCAGGAGGTGACATTGCGGACTCATGGGGATATGTCCTGTAGCCTCTACACATTAATGAGCTTAATTTCATAGCAATGCTCAACTAGAGAATATTTCTCCCTCCCCTGAATGTCACCATGGATACTAACTCTTATTCAGTGTTAATGGGGCAGACACAGACAGTTTTGCTTTGATGACAAATTGAAGTACTGGCTGGCTTTCATCTTTTTTTTTTTTTAGAAGAAATACAGCCTCGGACACAAAATTTGATTTCACTTCCCAAGTATCTAGTGGTAATATAAACTGTGTTTTAAAGTGTATTTTTACCTTAATGGAAATTACTTTTTGGCATCCAGCAGCTCTGCCGCCTTCCTGTTACTCATCCCCAAGGATGGACAGACTCTGACAGCTCGGACTCTGTGCTGCAAGGTGAGTGAAATTATATTATTACTGGTTTAATAAAGTAAGCTAGAGCACAAACAATAATTTTAATAGGTTGTAAAAATAGATTCCTGAGGGGTTCATTATTCATCTTCAGAAGAGACTTACTAAATCAAAATGTGTCAAAACTCATCCAGCCACTGGGATACAGTACGTATGCGTTCATCTATAACAGCGCTGGAATGCCAGTGGAGGAAACACTCAGAGAAGTTGTGCGGCACAATTTAAATGGACTGTCTGGCTGTGATGACAGAGGCACAGTTTACCATGACCATTCATGCTGCTGAAAGCAGCTCTCTGAGCAGATGTGATCAGCAGAGGCAGTGTCTCCCTCCAGCCCAGATTGACAAGCCAGACCAGACTCAGGAGATGGATATCACAAGGGACAGCTGAGCTGCAGGAAACCAGTGGTGCAGGCAGTTTTCAGCCAGTCTCATTACAGTGGACAGGTTGATCCAGGCAATTGCTCTTGAGACAAGGTGGACCCAAATAAACTAATTGTGCAATGCAGGATAGGATGACGATTATGATGATGCTCCCTGGTTTAAAAAAAAATGACTGTAAACAGGAATTGGGATGTTTGCTTACAGTGTGTGATCTGTATTGTAAGCAGCTTGGTTTGGTAGAATTAAACAATGAAGCGTGAGGAGATATATTGTTGAATACAATTACAAACCCTATTCCTTTATGTATTTTTTCAGACAGGGAACATTAGTCAGAAGTGAAACTGTTAATGGGCGATTTATTCGAACTGGGAACGCTACAATTGTAATGATAATTAGTGTAATGAAGGAAACATCTTGTCTGCAATTTGCTCCTTCACATCGTCTCGTAATCGTGCATTGTTTAATGCCTGTCTACTACTTGGAACATAAAAGCTTCAGATCAGCAGCAGTCGCCTATGCACTCCTTGTCTGCATCTCAGCATTCTCTCATGTGTCTCACTCAGCATGGCAAGAACATAATCTCTGAGCATTAATCTTTATTATTCAGCAGAGCCACTGCAGAATTTAGATAGCCAACCATATACTCAAGGTCACGGCGGGAAAGGGGGAAAAAAAATAAAAAAAATGACACAGATTAATAAATCAAAGTGTATGCCCCCAATCAAAATGTAAGTGGAACACTCAGTATTGATTGAGGTATCCTTCCTTTGCTCAGTAAAACCATACCGAATACATATTTCATAACACATCCACAGACCCTTAATTGAATGATGCTTTTCACGTTCTGCTTTTTCTATGAATCAGGGAGTTAAGCATTCTGAGGCTGTGGTCTTCATCTACTGTACTCTGGGAATGCAAACCGTCCGGTGAGGGCAGGTGTCTTCAGAGCTGTTGTGAAAGCAGATCACTGCTCAATTTATTCCTTGGACATCATCTTAAGTGCACTGAGCTGGACTGACCGCATACAGTACACGCAGTGCATTGTTTAAAAATAAGAAATAATCTTCAGAGATATGTTAGAGGTGGCACCTTTTAATAGCACAAAATCAAGCTTTCCCGATTTCTCTCCTGAGCAATGATTGGCTAATCATTGCTCAATAACACTTACAATGCGGAATAGCTTTGTGTAGGAAATTAGAGTGACAGTCGGCAACAGTTAGTCTGTTGTTTAAAGCTTTCCAAAACAGAAGCAGGAAAGTGTACTCATGAAAGTGCTAAACAACTCTAACGTGGAGTAAGTCGCAATTGCTCCAATTTCTGGATAACTAGCTCCACACCTACAGCGGTAACCTTGGCTCCGCTCCAACCACTCCACTCTCCTGCTCTGTCACAGACAGCTGTGGAGGGCACTACTCTCTCAGAGTATAAATATATACCACAAAACTTTGGGAACCCTTTGCCTTTCTCTGACAGACACAAGAACTTTTGTCAGCATGGTGTCCAATCAGCATCTTTCAACTGAGGCGACTTGTGCTGCTGCCCGTCACCTGTTGGAGTATTTGAGAGCGAGATCTGCCAGATTATACATAACTAATAATCTTTATTATACTATATCCTTTAGATTTGTTTTAGGCTGTTGTGTAGATGCCATTCAGTGCTTTATTTTAATAAAAGTTTTAAAAGAAATTGTCTATTTAGATTCTGTAAAGCTACAACCAAAAGAAAACTGCTGATGATTCTGCTTTTGAATACACAACACTGCCAGTGATTTCATTTGATCCATTTGTAGGTATGTGGAGTTTCCTCCTTCTCGGACACACAACAGGCGCTTCACTTTCGAGGAGTGTGGTCAGTTAGCCTGCTTAAAAGTGGACTGAGTGTAGAAAAGCATTTTATAACCCACTGGAATGGCACTTAATGTGGTGGATACTCCATATGAACACAGAAACACGATCTAAGTGGGTAAGAGAGGGGTGTAGGGGATGGAAAAGGCTTGAGCCCTGATGTTGGAGTACTTCCAAAACAAAGCGTTTGGTAAATTAAATCAGATGCAAGACCAAAGTGAAACTGGATCTGTTTCAAACCGACTATAAAATCACACAGACAAAACACTAAATATAAAATGTCCATCCTGTGAACATAACCTCCCATATAAGTGTTTTTTTTTTGCCCCAATCATTTAACCAAATAAGCTCTGAACATGGCTTTAGGAGGAAGCCGAGCAGCCATGGACAGAGATGACCAGTTTATTGTATCGCAGAAAACAGTTTTAGAGCTTAGATATCTTCACAAACATGGAGGCAACCACATAACAATGACATATAATACCATGATTATCAGCTGATACTCTGCTGACCGAAAATCTTATAATATATTCTTATTGTTGCTTGGTTTAAACTGCCCAGAAATAATTGTCCTGTTTAAATAGTCAAAACCTGCCACGTTAGTTATAACTAGGGGTTGAATGACTTTGGATTTTTTTTGAGTTGACGTCAACTAGTTGATGACGTCGCACATAAAAACACAGTAGAAAGTAATGCTTTGCAGCAATCAAATCTATGTTTTTGACCTGATTATATGTTGTAGCGTCTAACACAAAAGAAGCTACGGTGTTCAAGTTCACTGAAGCTTGAACACAAACTACCTTCGTCCGTAGCCTACGTCGACACGTCATGAACACCGTAAGCCTGACACTTCTAAAATGTAACTGTCTGTGTCAACCAATAATAGAATACAACAGGACTGGTACCCTCAGCTGTTTTCTCTGAGGCTTTGTGTTGTTATTGTCACAGCGTCATGGCACAACAGTGAAGTCAACTAGTCGGTACAACCCCTGTTTATAAGTATTCATTTTTTAAGCCAGCAGTATATGACACCTTGTGTATTTCATTCAATCTCTCATATGTACATACATAATATAAGATATACAGAATATGAGACTGGAGGCACAATAAACAGCAGAACTGGAGCTGGTAAAATTACAGCAATCAAGTGCACATTTCAGACGGTATATCCACACACTAAATGGCGCTATCGTCAAAATACTGTACGCCCAAGAAGTGGCCTAAAAAGAAGCTGCCGAAGGTATCCCCTTTATAGTAGTTAGCTCCACCGCCTCAATGCAATCAATAAGGTCTAAACATGAAATACAACTGTATACGCTAGAAAAAAATAAATAAATCAATGACCTTGATAGCAAACATATTTTCTATTAATAACTGTAAGATACATCCTGCGTTATTGTTGTTATGATCTAAAAACTCATACAGGCTGTATGATCTTAGTAAGGATTAATCTGCTATATGGTGGGTAGTAGGCCAACAAACGTAAGAGTTAAACACCGACCACCATTTATCAAAGATTGCTATTCATGGTGTATCTTACTTGATCCACACAGTTGCATAACTAATCACACAGAGGATGGACACTCGACCAGGTAAACAATGAAAGCACGTATTCCAGTGTAACGGAGTTGGGGCTGTCCTGACGACAGCAAATCGTGAGGTGCTTTAAAAGTTCCTTATCGGTTCATGTGAGTGATTACGAAAGAATCCCATCCTCCATTGTGTGCCAGGGAGGCTAATTATTTTATCATAGAAATTTTAATTAGCTGTATCTCCGAGTTGTCCGCGCAGCTACAAATGCTAGATAGAGACGTGTGCGCGAGGCTTTTCACAGGAAAAAAAAAATACGCTTCTGATAGGACGAGTACAGAGAAGATACGGACTGTACAGGATGAATGAGGAAATTACACTTGTGATGCTTTAAAATATATAAATAAAGCAGCTTCAGGGATCGTCAGTATTAATGTAGAGAGTGTCCCGCAAGGCAGTCAATGGTTGCATGAATGCTTGAGTTGTGGAAAACAGGATTTGTATGCACAGTAGCATAATTGAAAAGATGATTGTGATGAAAGGTTTGTGGAAACAGAGTAAGGTCATTGATAATGCCACAGATTCCACATCAGGCCGCCCAAGATTTGAACTTCATTTGAGCGGGGAAGGGGTTAAAAATGGAGGTGACAGAGAATGGTCAGAGCCACGTGACTGATCAGAAAGCCAACGACAAAATTACAGGGTCAACGCCCATTTGTCTCCGACATTAACGTCTCTTTTCAAAGCATCTCGGAGATTGTTTTTGTTGTTTTTTTTTCTCCCCCATCCCACCTCCATCACTCCCTCACTGCAGAGAGTAGAATAAATTATAGACAGGAAAATTAAAATGTGGCAGGTGATTTGTTGGAGGGGTAGTTTGTTATTGTGCACATTCAGAATTGATAATTGCCAAGGTGACCTATGATCTCCTTGATTAACAAGGACACATCTCTCTATCACAACTGCTCAGGGGGATATTTCCAGAGCCCTTTGTCAGCATGATTTCCCTGCCTTTCTGTACGGAGCGAATCACTGATATGCTATCAGTCATTTCATATATAGTACCCTGCTATACTGTACTTAAAAAAGGAAATAATGGTGTTATTCTTCTCTTAATATGCAGATCCATGGGTTGTCTCACACAGTTAGACATATACTATGACTATATACTATACTATGATAATAAGAATAGGATGGATTAATACATATTGCAAGAAGTTGCAAACTAGGATCATAAAGTTAAGCAATTACAAATTTACAGTAGCAGAAACCATCAAAAGTAGTGTTAAATACTTATGATACATGCGCAGTATATAGTATGGCGACCATAGGTTTAAGCCTGTCATCCAACCTGCTGTTGAAAATAAGGTTTTCTAGTCAGGAATACTTGTCAATCCACAGTGTCAGGGCAGCGGCTCATGGAATATTTACATAGCCACAGAGAGGAGGGGGTTGTGGGAGTCTAAGGCCTGGTTGGAACAACATTCAAAGGAAACGGATAAAGGCCCTGAGGATTCATGCAGTGCAGCATTGTCTCTGATGGAAAAAAAAATAAAACACAAAACCCAAGAACACTGCTGGGGGAAAAAAAAAACACCTTGATTTAAAATTCAGCTCTAAACCCAGTTATGGAAAAGGCAAATGGAAGTGTGAGTTGAATGTAAAGCTGAGCTGTATGCGCCAGACTGGCATAGTTCAGGTCACACATGCATGACAGACATTTTTTATTTTTTGTCTTGAATGATAAATTCCGGGTATAGAAAATGTGCCCGTTGGAGCTTAGCAGCCTCTCGTCCCAATAAGGCTGCCCAGCAAGCATCTGCTGCAAAGCTCACAAACAGGTTTTTCCTCGCATTTGATTTCCCCTCGCATTTTCATCATTCCAAATTATGCCCGGCTTCTTACGCATGTACTCGAAATGAAAGTGAATTTATTAATATTTATGCCGAGCCATTTGGTAAACAAGTAACACTCGTGGCTTTGTGATTTGGTCCGGTTTGGTAGCTGGCGGCATCATTGCAGAATTCTTAAAAGGAGAATCTGGACAGGAGAAATTCTTGACAGCAGCCAGTAATGTTACAAATTATTGTTCTTTAAAAGTCACACTCAATTGCTAAAATGGGAACAACTTTTTATACCTCATTTCATAGTTATCTATATTATGGCCTACGCGCACCAACAATAAATATGGTCCAAATCCAATTACTCGACTGTACCAGTGCATAAAATATAAAGCCAGTGAAAAGCATTAGAGGTTCCTGAATCCATCAATTTTTTTTGTCCTTATAATTGTAACCTGGTGGCTAGGGTATATTTATTATTTAGGAAACTTCCTCCAGAAATATGTCAAACCCAAGCAGGAAACCGCCAGGGCCGGAAAAATGAAGCCAACATACAAGTGCCAAGAAAAAATGCAGTTCCTCAAATGGCCACTTGAGACTGGCTCCAAAGGCAAGGCAGTCCCCATCGTCCTGCATGGCAACTTGTTGTTGTTCTCTATAACTAATTTCCCTGGTCGTTCATGGCAACTGTGACAGGTGGTTGCAATGCCAGGCAGCTAACTGTCCGACTACTCTAGGTGCAGACAAGACGGCAACAGCCTCTGCATTAAAACCACTCTCCAGGATTCCTGTGGGTTTGTCCACCTTGAAATGGCATCAGTGGTCAAAGCCCTGCAGCAAGGCAACATCACCCCCCCCACCCCCCACCCCCGTTTCTGTGATGAACCACAAAAGTTTGGCCATACTTGTGTGTCTTCCTTCCTTGGGGAAAATGCTGTAGTCCGTCGACTCGTGCAAAGAGCTTTTAGTTTAAGAATAAAAAGATCTTTTTGCATAATTTTTAGGAAAGTATTTTCTGCCAATTGCAACAAAATGGCACCGCACGCAGACGCAGGCCTCTCGTGGAAGTCCTAATCCTGAGATTCCAGTTTGAGCCAAAATGGCATCTCCCCAGACTCATATCCCAATAAGAATCGAGTCTCGCCATGCCAGGCAACATATTCCCACTAGTTTGGTTAAAATTACACTCCATTTGACATTTGTCACATTTAAAGTGTATAATATTATTATTCTTTGCGCCCCAGTACCAGTGACAACAGCATAACTACAGCTTAGGCCATTTCCACTTGCGCAAGTGTCTTTTAAAGTTATTTTAGAAAGATTAATTAAAAACAACATCCACACAGTTGGAGCGCCTAGGCTCATTTTAAGCCTCATCATCTTTACTTGTTGTTGGCAGAGTGTTATGGAGAAACACAGTGTTTGTGACTGTCAACATTAATCAGACAAGACACAGCTAGTTCGACTTTTGAAAAGCCAGCCACCACCAAATAAACCCTTACTCTGATAAGTACCGTGTGTTTATCTCTTGGCTAGCCGACGCCTCCAAACAGATTCATCTGAGTTATCAAGCATTTTATGCAAGTTCGTTAACACATTTATGTCTTTTGCCTGACAACAAGGAGTGGGAAGGGTTAAAAGGAGCACACTCACTGCTGCTGAAAGATGAGATCATATCACCCTTATAAAGCATTTTTACACTGTTGACTAAGTGACTTTTAGATTTCCCAGATTGCCGTGAAGATGCCGCAGGGTCAGAATCACAGTTACATTTAGACTGGAAGCACAGTACGAGCTAGACCTTGGCCTAAAGTTTCAGGGGAGAGAGATTTCAAGAGTCTTTTCTTACTGCTGAGGGTATCAAAGTGCACTCTGTCAGTACACCGTACGGTTCACCTCATTAATCAAGCAAGGTTATTCTGAAGTTTGACTTGGAAGAATGTGCCACCACAGATAAGACAGCAGACACTCTGTAAAAACATTTGAAATACATTTTCACTTATAAAATTATGAAGTGTATTTAAAGTTTAATGCTTTGCGGACGCTAAATGTTTCATACGTGATAAAACTTTGATAAAAGTGGACCTCCGAAACCTTGATTTATAACTAAATGACATGTGAATAAGTTATCCGTGTCTGAAAGGCGTCTCCGCGGACTCATTTCATTTGGAAACGCTCGCAGAGTGTTTTTCACACATATGGCAATAAATGCAAATGTGCGAGGCTTTATTTACATCGGCGCCTACGCTCGCACGGCAAATTATCTTCCCTCATCATTGTTATTGTCTTCCCTCATCACTGCATTTGTGTGAATGATAGATTTCTTTTCATTACATCCAAATTTTAATTGCTGCGGTTAATAATGCGCCGTAGCGAGGATCGTGGGAGCTCGGGAGTCAAAACGCTCATATTCCACACATGGGAAGTCGCCTTGATACATCGATCCCAAGTGCGGTATATCTTCAAAGAGCCTCAACTATGCATCTTTTTGACAGGCATTGATTATCTCATACAGTTAACATACATTTCCCTTTGCGTCCACTTGAAGTGTTTATGATTGCCATACAAGAAGAAGTGCAAGAACTGCCCTTAGCACTTAACCTCATCCAGACTACAGCACTCTGCAATTTCTGCAACAGTTTTTAATTAAATATCAAGAAAAAATGGGAAAACAGCCCTTGAAGGGATGCAGGGAAAGCACTCGCACTTTAATTTGTTAATAGAGTGGTACATCGTTAGTGTAATGATTGCATTGAACCATAAGACACAAGCCTGTATACGCTGATAGTGACATCCAATACATGACGCGTGAAGAACATAACTGGGAGCATGAATCCCTAATGCAAGCGGCTTATGAGTGTGTAGCTGCACATGGAGTCTCACAGTATGTCTAGATATGTTCACAAGTTTCTTTGGCGCTGAGCTGTCCGTGAAAGTGATTATGCTTCTTCTTCTTCTTTTTTTTTAATCCGAGGGTTGGCTGCTTCGTTATTTAATCAGGTTGCTCTAAATAGTCTGAGATCTGGGAGTTCCTCCTGTGAGATCATTGTTTTTTTATACATGAAGCAACAAAGAAACCCTTTACAGAGCTATAGTTCACAGGTACAATAATAAGATACATCAAGAACTTTCCACAGCAAGTCTGTATTTTCACACCAGCTCTGAAACTTTGGTCTATCATTAAAGTTTTCCAAACACGTTCGGCATTCAGAGTTTTTTTTCTTTTTTCCGTCACATCCATCAGAAGCCTTTTAGATAACTCAGAGCCCCCCTACGTGCATTCTCATCGTCCATAATGGCTTCTAACAAACTGTGTAGGATCAGTCAGCTTGCAGTAATTGGCAGTCTGCTTTTTGAAATGTTGTTCAAGTATAGCTAGCAGCATATCAAACTGGATCATTGACATCCTGAAATAGACCTGGAAACCATCTGGATAATTCAGAAATTCCATTACCAGCAGCTGAAAACCTCCTTCATCTTGACATTTCCTCCATATTGGATGGATTTGATATTTTCTTTTTTGTCAAGGACCACAAAATTATCCTCACAACCTGATGACTACATTTCGTATCATATTGCAGTTTTATTAAACAATCTGACCAATAAAATCTGCCATATTCTGCGAGTATCCTTTTATATCAAATGATGGATTCAGAAACCACATATAATAAGATTTATTGTACGTTGAGGATACACCAGGGGATGTCCAAACTACAGCCCCATTTTTAAGTGGCCTGTAGCAAATTCTAAACACATAGTGAAATATGGCCCACACATTGAACTTGCAATGGACTGTATTGTACTATTTAGTTTTAACAGCAAGTTGCTCTAACATCTTGACTTTTTTTTTTTTTGCCACACGTGATGGAAAACAGCAGTACCAAAGAATCCCAAGCTAGCAAGTGAAAATCTCTGACATGTTGGGAAAATGAATATTTCTTCACAGAAAACGTCTGTTTGATATGCAACAAAGCTGTTGCTGTAAAGAAAGAGCATAATATACGATGACACCATGAAACCAAACGTCAGACCTATGCTGTTGTCGGGATTACACAAACAAATGTTAAGCATGTGGCAGCTAATGTACAAGCTCTGCAACTGCTGATGTGGGATTAAGACGGTAAATTCATAACAGAGGGCTTCTCTAAAATTGCAGGATTAATGCGATCAACAACGTTAGCAAGAAGCAGTGTGAAGGTGCTGTTTTGAAATTTTAAAAGAAAGCTTTGGTCTAGGCTGTTTTTTTTTTTGTTTTTTTTTTAAAGCATTTTCAGATATTAAGCATGATTTACCTACATGTATTTACAGATAAACCTCACCTGAGTGGCCCTTAACATATTTTCATATATGTGGTCCTTGGCAGTTAACATTTGGACACCTCTGGTCTACATCTACTCCAGCTTCTTTTAGAGACTGTACAACTGAGAATGTCAATATTTTAGCTTGTAGTTGAATTGTGGATACACAACAGTGTGTCAACATGTGAAATCGTTCCAATGCAACATTAAAAATCTCCGCCAAAATGCTTGCAACTCATTGTGAAGACACTGTAAACAGGTAAACCCGCAAATATGAACCAAGGAAGTTAAACAATAGAATAACCAAAAGCGCAGTCATCATACAGCCATGGTGCTTAAAGCCAAGTTTACACTTCCACGGGACCTACGCAGGCTACACCGGCGTGAGCCATTTATACTTGTGCGCTCATCACTGTAAAAATGCCACCCAAACAGTAGTTGGTGCTGCTTTTTTGGCAGTCGAGTTAATTTTGTTTCTACTTCCTGTTTCATTTTCAGCGATAGCGACTGAAATTTTCGACGGAATTTCGCCGAATACAAGTCGTACGAATGTTTGTATCCGAACTTCCGCGGTTAACCTTTCCTCGATGAGTAGTTACATTTCTACATTTCTGGGTGCATTCAGGCAATGGCGTTAGGGTCTGGGCTGTTGCTGTAGCTACGCTGTCAAATTGAGCAGAAGCATAAGCCGTGCATATACCACACCAAAAAAACATTAGGGTGACATCTGCATGGTAATTTGTGAAAGAAAAAAAGCAGCAGTGCAGTGATGAAATGAGGAGAAAAATACTCCCAATCTGACCATTAAGGAAATATATAACTTCTGTAATGACAAATAGTGTTATAACTTATTCCACAACAACACAGGAGGCTACACAAGAGAATTCAGTATCAAGAAAAACTTCTTTGAGACAAGCTCATCCAGCTGAGATTCCTACAGGGAGGAGCCCATTATGACTGCGCTCAGACAAACGTAGCACATGGACAACCTGGTGCTGACTCAACTGACCTGAAAGCCTGTATACATTTCACTGGAATCTGGAGAATTTGCCCTAACATGTGCCGGAGTTTGCGGTTGCACAAAAGGCAATCTTTCAACGAGAGTGATTCGGCTCATATCCTCTTAAATCACTCTGATCATAATGGTACATAATGGCTGCTTTACATCAATAAACAGATGTTTGTCACCTGATCAAAAGACTGATGTTCTTCGCATCTGGTTTTGTAGCAGACACGAATGCTGTAAAACGGCCATTATATCAGACAGACGTACTGTAGCCGGCAGTGGCACGCACACGGGTGAGTGCAGGCTCAGTCACACAAACCGGAGCAGGTGATAATAGGGCTATTCTTTATGCGAGGTCATGAATAATTCAGAATCCACGCGCTCAAACAGATTCTCGAGTTGACAGAATAATATGACGGATCCTGCAACTGCTATTAGATGAGAAATATCACAAATGTTTTCGAGATTCTAGTGGGGGATAAACTGATATGCTGTACGTGCCACTAGTGCACTCCAGCTGAATGCAATACCAAGGAATTCTGGAAAACCTACAGGGCTCTTTATATGTTTAGAAATACGTACTGTATCTCCTCTACCAGCTATTCAGTGTGCTGCTTACAAAGTCATCTGACATTCATTTGACTGCAAATTACTCTCATAACACAGATCACATCCCGTTATTCATGTTGTTTATTTGCTAATTTTTAACTCCCAAACCACCGTGAGGAATATCAAAATATCACATTGTCATTGCAGTTGCACAACGAGCCACACTGCTCCAATCTGATCTCCTATCATGCCATTATTTCTTACTCAGCCTTGGCTACATGGAACCACATGCCCTCGTGACTTTAATCTTTTCTCCCGGTTGCAGAATGACCGAACGTGTAGGGTGCCATTTGGACACTGGAAAATGTCCTTGCAGAGGAGAGTGATGGCAGCATTCCTGAAGCTTGGCAATTGGCCTCCCCGTGAGTCAGTGGAGAGATAGTTATTGTGTTCCCATTGTTCAACAGGACTTTGCACGATTTTCTTCCACCTCTTAGCTTACTGAGCCTAAAGCTCCCAAAACGCCAAAGTCTTCATTGTGGCCGTGGAAAGTGGGCTGGCTTGAGGTCACCCCTGATGTTCCACTGTCTGCCTGGGGAAGACTGGAATTAGAAAGCTTCCAGTCACAGGCCATGGAAACCCACTGCGCCGAACGCCTCCAATCTCCTTGATAAGTTTGGCAACGGATTAACAATGTTGTAAACGCAGCGTGGTGCAGGATGTTGGGGATGTAAACAAGTTCTTTCAGATTCTCAGAATGCCGTGGCCGATGCTCTCGGTGCCGTACTGATGCATTCGCTGGAAAGGCTGGCTCGCAAACACTTCAGACCGAAACTTCCTGGAAATAAATAAACAAATAGGCTCTTCATGCAGCATCTGCTCAGATGGATTGCATTCAGTCGGGGCCTGAAAGAGACGGCCAGGCTAATGAGAGCTAACTGTTCACAGAAACATGATTAGAGAGGTTGACCTCAACCCTGAAAAAAAAAAAAAAAAAAAAGTATAATTACAGGGAACAATTGGTCCTTTCTGGACTGACCAAGCTAATGTAAACCTTTCTAAATATGCAGATAATTCAGAATATGGAAATTGCCTCCTTAAATCCAGCATGTGTGATGTGTCATGCAGAATCCTTTTTCATTATTTCTATTCACAAAATCATAGATATATAATAGAGAATGTGATGCTTTTATTTGTGCCCGATGAAAAAGACCCACCTACGTGAACAAAATCATTCCTTCATCTTGAATGAATGTGGTGATCAGGCGAATCAGATGACTGTGAAAGTCCCCGTCCCCATGTCCATTATTGTTCCATTCTTTCCACGGATTCAGCCCGTAGGCAATGAAGGCTATTGCGGAGCTATTGGTGCAGCATTGTCAAAGACCAACTGCTGAAGCCTGGAGCTTACATTGGAGTTAATTGACTGTTGATTGGTGAATGAATGCCTCCAAGAATGTCAGGCCAAAGCATTTGAAAGAAGGAAGAAAAACGCATTAAGGCTGCCTTAAAGAGTAACTTTGTGAAGGAGCTCACTGGCTACAGGCACAAATATTCCCCTGAGAATGCAGTAAGAAGCGGGTGAAAGGAAATCAACCGGGAACAACTTTCCAAAGACAGCCCAAGTTGCCCCAATAAGCGTTTATTGTTCCAGCAACGTGAAGGCGGCGAACAGGAGGACGCGCAGCGCGCACCACACCAGAGGATAAAAACCAAAACAGCGTCTGTCACCCATCAGGAGATGAGGGAAAAATAACCAAACACACCAGCCAGCTTTCAGGTCCCACTGATATAATACGCTCATGCACTCCCATTTCCCTGAAAAACAAAGTCATAACAATAATAGTAGTTAAAGTCCATGAAATATCCCTGCTTGGAGAACGCTGCAAAGCGCTGCGTTGTCTGAGCACAACTGAGCGGGTCCAGTTCAGGGGGGGAAACCCTTTTGACTCGAATTAAGGGGAGGCTGTATGGAAAAAAGAAAAAAAAAAAGAAAAAAGAAAAGCAGCAGGAGGAGGAGGAGAAGGAGGAGGAGGGAAGGGAAGAAAGTGGTGGTGCCAGACGCAGCGGCAGTAAGAAGCGTACGTACGTGCTTTATCTTAGCGGCTGAGTGTGACGTGATATTGCAGCCTGCTCCTGGAGCTCTGCAAGCACCAAGCAAAGCGCGTCTATTTCTCTCCGTGTTGTAACTCACTAGCCCCCCAACATCTCACATCCACCCACCACGGATCTCTTTCTTTTCCTCTCTTCTCCCCCCTTTTTTCCCCAGAAGGGGGGCGCGCGACTTACCGGAGAAACCGTATCAGTTGGAAATAGAGACGTGGAGTCGGCCGAATTAATTTATGGTAATACTGTAAGAATCGCTCTTTTCTTCTCATCACTCCAAGAATTTCTTCCCCTCTCTCGGTCTTTCTCTCCCCTCTCTCTCTCCCTCGCTCTCTCTCTCTCTCCTCTCTCTTTCTCGGTGGCTGTCGTGTGTTGTTGCGCTCCGTTTTGATGGGAAAAACCCAGAAGAGGAAGAAGGAGACGGGGGGATATGAGCGGGCAGACCGGAGTGTAACGCATTTTATTTTCATCCATTGAACCATCTTGTTGCGCCGGACTTCTATTGTCGGGAATGGGGAGTATCGATTCACTGGAGGGCTGCAGAATTTATTTATAAAGGATGTGGTCAAGTATGCTGGAAAAATAGCCATAGCTTCCGCAGTGTAAGGTAAGATATTATTATCATTATTATTACATTATGATTATTGCATGACTCCCATGAAGCAAACTGAAACCCCGATTTTCATATGTCATCTCTCGGTTAAAGTTTAGCCTCCCCTCTGTTAAATATTTGCCCTGTCTATTCAACACGATGGCTTTGGAGCTTTCATCCGCTCGCATTAGTCCAGGGTGCTTAACGGATGATTTTTAAGAGCTGATCTCTCTCTTAAGAGGCAAAAATCACTTTAAAGTGCCGTGCGTCGGACTGACACCGCATGAGATGTAGCCCGTGTCTCTATATTCTGATTTCCTCTCGAGACGAAATTGCTCTTGGAAGCCCGGTATTAAAATCAGCGTCTCTTGACGACCGATTTTTCCTCTCTAGAATACTGATTTTTACGCGTAGCCTTGGCCACAAATCTTGCGGAGGGATGTGGAACCATTTGGATTCATCGCATCCAAAAAAATATATATAAATAAATAAATAAAATAAAAAAGCTGGTCTAACTCCACACTGCTTCCACAAATCCTTATATAACGCATATTTTATTCTAATGTAGCGTGACGGGCAGCTTTTATCATTCAAAGGGAAATAAGTTGGAGGCACATTCATCTGTGGGAACTGGTGTCTATAGCCTACTTTGGATTTGAACGCCTACACAGACGCACACATACATGCGCACGGCGCTCGAGACGCGCGCACACACATGCACGTTCTGCTGTGACACTGCTCACAGCTGCATTGCCTGTAGGATTAAAGCAATCAGGACATCGCATTGCCTTCTCTCTCTTTCCATCTCCCTCTCTCTCTCTCTCTCACGCACGCACGCACGCACACTCGCGTACAAGCACACACAGTGGGTGCGCGCGCACGCGTGCAAGCAAGCGAAACACACACTCGAACACACACAATGGCTCTTTATCAAATTGCATTGTCAAAATATGTCAAGCCCCGAATTTCGGAGACGTGCAAGCCTGTGTGGCGGACCCAAAGCGCGCGGAGGGACAGAAGCCACGCAGACTCAGGCGGACGCAGAAAAGCATGCATTATGTCTGCGAATTTGTCTTCCTCACATTAACTAACTATCCTGCGAGGAAGCAGCCCGAATCACGGAGAACACGGCTTGTTTGAGAAGCTCCTGGTTACTGCGTAAAATGAGCAGTTGCATCCCACAACTGGCGAGGGGCTGCACCGACTCGCGCCTTTCACAGTTTGTCTTTTGATGTCAGATATTCTAAATAGCTACATTTGAATATCTCCAGGGATTGTGCCATACCAAATACGACCCAATTAATAATGTCTAAATGACTCACATTATTGCGCCCACCTCCCTCGGTAAAATAAATAAATAAATGGCGGCAGGACTAACCACAAGGTGGCAATGTTTGCACAAAGTATAGTGATGGAGGAGGCAGGATGGGGACGCAAAAGACATGTTGCTAAGGTTAATGTGTCTTCTCTCCCCCCCTCCTCGTGGCAGGACGTAATAAGAACTATGTGAAGCCGTTCAATCAGACTTCACAAAGATCATCCATCATGTGTCTTGTGGGTTCTGGTTTAGCATCCCTTTGTGTAATTCTCTTCATCTCCCCCCTTACAGGCCAAATGACATAGGATGAAGGCTGTTCGAAACCTGTTGATTTATATATTTTCCACCTATCTTCTGGTTATGTTTGGATTAACTGGTGCCCAAGATTATTGGTGTTCCACTCTGGTCAAGGGGGTCATTTATGGATCATATTCGGTGACTGAGATGTTTCCCAAGAACTATACAAACTGTACATGGACGTTGGAGAACCCAGACCCTACCAAATACAGCATCTACCTGAAGCTATACAAGCGAGACTTGAGCTGCTCTGAATACTCTTTGCTTGCTTATCAGTTCGACCACTACTCACACGAAAAGATCAACGAGTTGCTGAAAGTCAACGAGTCTATAGTGTACCTGTGCGACTCCAAGAATATTTACATATTTTTGCTGTACGACAAGAATTTCGTTCAGCTACGGAGAGTTTTCCCTTACGATTACAATGGATTGACGCCACAGAAGCTGGATGAGGAGGAGAAGTCTATTGTGGAGTTTCTGGTGCTGAACAAGGCGAGCCCTAGCCAGTTCGGGTGCCAGGTGCTTTGTACGTGGCTGGAAAACTGCCTGAAACTTGAGAAAGGGACGGTGGAGACGTGTGGGATCGTGTACACAAAATGCACATGTCCTCAGCATTTAGGCGATGGAGAATCAGAGAGCATGCTCATGCTCAACAACGTGGTTTTACCTTTAAATCCACAAACGGAGGGTTGCTTGTCACCCCAGCTACAAGCCGGGCAGGTCTGCAATCTGAGCGCGGAAGTGAAACGGCCTCCTAAAGAAGGTGAGTATCACGTCATCTTCCTCCTTGATGCTAAAATAGAGCTTAATGGACAACTGTATGCATAGATATGATAGTAATCAATAAAAATGTGCACGTCAGTCACTCCTATCTTTGCCCTAATTGCATGTTTGAAGTGTGATGGCCCATGAAACAAAGAGCACACATAGACGTAGTATGGACTGTAGTTGGCTCAGAACAAAAAGCTGCCAGAGGAGTTGGGTGCAGCAAAGACCACACCAGCACAAACCAAACCACCTAAAGGACTGGGGAGGGGGGGTGGGGTCTTTCATTCGGGTGGCACTGAATTCAAAATGCATTGCTGTGAATTTAAAATGGCTGTTTTTGTACACATCAGCTCCGACTTAAAATGGCTGCAAATCCAAAAAAGAAAAAGAAAAAGAAAGAAATAATAATCTTGTGTGTGTTTATACATTTATGTCAATGTCATCCATACAGTGGCCAATATGTGGCCAATATGGACACATCCGTCATTTCTTTATTGGCATCTATGTCACATGGAACGACTGGGATCATGGATGCAGCAGTGCCTGATGGGATCACATGGCTCAAGCAATGCAACATTTACAACTTGTTGGTTTAGGAGTTTAGTAAAAAAAATAAATCTGCAAAATGTTAGCGAATCACGCTCGATGAGAGGATATTCTTATTTTGAGAGCTGTTCTTTAGGGATGTTTCCATGTGTTTCCAGTGTTGCCATAGAGCAATGCAACGTGCTTTCACAACATGCTGGAATTGAGCAATTACAACAGAAGCCCTGACCTGTTTGTAGCTGTAATGCAAACATCATTTTATCTGTTAGCGTACATAAAACGCACGTTCATCCACACACATCCACAGGTAGACACCTGAATGAACATTTAAGAGCGAACTGTTATGATAAGGGTCATAACATCGACGGTGCATTATTGTCAACAGCAAGCAGGGGGAGTTTTTATTTTTTTATTTTATATTTATTTTTGTAGTTAACACGATTCTGTAGCTTTTTTATGAATTACAAAGAAAGCCCTTCTCGACACATAGCTGCTTGCATTCTGACAGATAGCAGAGGAAAAAAATCCCAGAGGAATACGCCACGTACTTCAGAGCTGAGATGCGTTTACCACGACCAAAAAAAATAAATAAAAAAAGTAGAGGCGTTCATCACGGCATGCCGAACCAAAAATAATGAGCCAATGCTCAGAGTTTGGGGGGAGCAAAAAAACAAAAATGTGGAATATGGCGCTAGCTCCCTTGCGGCACTTACCAAAATAACAGTTGCTATAACAGCACCCTGGATAACAAGTGGCGGTTTTCTAATCAAGAAGAACAGATGAATATTGATTGGAGTAGTTGACTCCTGCAGAGTGCTGCTACGTCGCAGTTTTTTGGCATGTTTTTTTTTTTTTTTGTACTACCTGAGGTGCTCTTCCTGCCAATTCCCACATGCTTTATTAAGTGGCTAACCTCCATCAAGTTGGATGACGAATGCAACCATTCGCCTACCCTTCCACCAGAGCCCTTAAGCGATAATGCATACAGCATCTGATGCAAATTACCGTAACAGTTCAGCCTGCAGTCAAGAGGCATGTGCAGTAACAGCAGAATGTATGACTCAGCTATGTGTGTGTGTGTGTGTGTATTTTATGAGATAAATTCATCACTTATGAATCTCACGATCACGTCGCAAACTCTACCAGGAAGCATGCTGCTTATTTTCACAGAAGAAAAAAAAAATTGTCTGCTCCCAAATAACATTTGGCATTTTTCTATCCGCATGTTAATAACAGCTTAAGAGCACAGCTTATTTTTTTTTCCCCCTCCTCTCAGAAGATTTTCCACAAGCTTCTATTTATAGTGTCGGTTGATGGGAGGTTTGAATAAATCCGTTTTCATCTGGATAACGGGGAGATCACCACTGGGTTTAAAAGAGCACTGTGTCTCCTGTGGCATCATGGCGACAGAGTGGGTGTTCCCGATGAAGAATAAAGCATTACAAACAGTCGACAAGAGCTTCATTTGATAAAATCGCGTGTCTTTGATCTTCTCGGTTCCTGGTAGAGGATGGCTTCGGAGCACATCAAAGAAAAGCAGGGCTGGAGGTTGTGTACTCCAGCCGTGCCACTGAAATAACCCGCCGGTGTTCCAACGCAGGCTGAGGATAACAACATTTTAAAGGTTAAAGCTCTTAACTATTTAAGGTGATTATTCAGACAAAAGACGGACCGCGCTCCTTGATATTGTGGCATTTTGAAAAGCCACAGTGACACGTCGAAGTCCAGATGTACTACTCGGATGACTCATTTATGCAGTTTTATTTTTATCACATTGGCCCGTTTCATGAATAAAAGTTGTAAAAGCAGGCAGCACAGTGGCGCAGTGGCACTCACAACAGGACAGATGTAATTCTCTACGTTTTACCCCGCATATCCTGTGTTCGTGTGGGTTTTTAACCACATCCCACACAATCACAGTCAAGTAGACTGATGACTCTGAGCTGCTCGTAAGTGAATGAGCTGCCTTCACTCTTTACCATCTTGTTGTCGAGTCCTGGGTGATTTTTTATTTATTTATTTTTTTCTTTTGCTGTCAGTTCAACGAATGCCCGAATAGACTCCAGCTAGGGTGAAGTCTGAATTTTGGAGTGGCCAAATTAAAAGCAGCTTTAAGTAAAAGCCTGCTAGAAAGAAGCCTTAGAGATTCTCCATCCTGAAAACCAGCACGTAAAGATGCTTTCAGAAGCCACACAGCAACTGGAAGCAGACATTTCAGAAGTGTATGTCCTTTTCACATCCTCAGCAGATGCATTCATCCAAGCTTCAAATCCTCAAATTCATGTTGCACTTCTCAAACCATGCACAAATTCCCCTTGGCTCCAGGTGGAATACAGCATCACACTGTCGTTCTCTTTGTCAGTCCCTGAGTGGAGTTCATTGTAGTTTGCTAAGGAAAGATTTTCTTTGATTTGGTTGAATGTTTCAGAGGATTAGGGTCAAGGAGTGTCATTGTTATGAGAAGAATGTGCTTTGTTGCGTGTCCGCCAAGGCGTTTGCTGTTAGCGAAGCCTCGAACAGTGAAATTCATGCCAAGATTCTCGCAGTTCTGTGAAAAACGTGACAGGAATTGTGACAGTTTCTTCTTCGCATTTTAAAATGAAAAGTTTAATTCTGTCAGATATTTTAGGTCATGCTACTGTACCCACCTCTTCCCCGTTTCCCATTTCAATGGTGTGCATGAATTAAACGTAAGAGTAACAAAAGAGGGATAAATGTGACGGTGGGAGAAAGATGCTTTCTGGAGATAAAGACTAAAACCCAATAATGTGTCCAACGAACTGAAACTCGTGAAATATTCAGATTAATATTTAATGAGTCCACAAATGGGTCTCCAAATCCATTGTTAGTACAGAAAGTAGGTTAGATATGACTCTTGCATCACATATTTGATCCTGTGTTTTCCACTTCAGACAACTG